>CM077571.1:27110067-28420567 GCA_039657325.1 Stephania cephalantha
GTTACACATCCCGAGCAAAGAAATATAAGACATGTAGCTAAACTCTTAATATAGTTATTATCCTATACTAATTAATCTTACACATGATTCCAAACTTATGAAGTTCCTTTGGTTTAAATAGTCAATAAGTCAGCAATCTACTCAAGAAGTTTTAGAGTTATGATATATCTAGAACCAATCCAAACACAATTAAGATCACACTTTCAAGATCTAGACTCGGTCAAAACAAAGGCTATCAACTACTCATGAGTTTTCCTTGTTTATACACTCAAGCACGCAAGTATACGATCTGGGTAAGATACCGCATTAATGCTTATAAGGTACCAAAGGCGAGAAATGCAACCAAACTCTCCACTATTATAGACTTAACACCAGTGTGGATCAATAGGACTTTGTGTAGGTTGTAACATGGTTATGGTAAAGTACCAAGGAAATGATATAAAGATAATGTGAAGCATTGGAAAACTAAAACTTAGACTATCAGAAGATTTTCAAAGAACATGAAAGTGGCTTCTATTAAAGTTAACATCATTTTTCTTTCAATATGTGTTGTCGTCACCTTTATCCAATCACTCAGCTCCCTGCTCCATTTCTTGCGGATACCATTTTAGGTGGGACTCTATAATCATGACTTCATTTTTCAAAGAACATTATTAAATTCCCCTTATTTTGGGTATATAAACAGTTTTTTTCTAATTTTTTCTTCTTTTTTTCATGTCTTTTTTTAATGATTTGAAGTGTAAGGCTAGCTTCCAATTAGTTAAAGGATTATATCTGGCTATGGATATGGGTTTAACATTAAGTATGAAGGAATTAAAGGTTGGGTTGGCTCAAAATGGGTTAACTAAGGAAATTATTTTAGGTAGACTTAAGGCTAAGGTTTTTCATTCAAAAATGGCTTAAATCGTTTCCCTAAAAGTTGTTTAGTCATAGGAATTCCGCCTCGAGTGGGTTACACCCTCGTTCTAGCACCCTAGAAATCTGATTTTTTTCCACTTGCACAGTTTTGAGCGTTTGCCCCTTTGGTATCTAGCACAAGGCTTATCCTTCAAAGTAAGCCCCTAATATGAAATCATAAAAATGCTGGGCTATAGGCTAGAATGAGTGTTTCTCTTAATTTTCCCTAAGTGTCAAGTCAAAAAGGTAACCATAGTTAATTCATCCATAACCAAGGCATGAAACAAAGTTTTGGGTGACTCTAAATAATTATAATAATAAAAACTATAACAAATTCATGCATGAAAATTGTATCATATCCTAGTGAAAAAAAATTAACGATCATATCTACAGACTTTAGCAAAAAGATCTATCCAACACAATCCATAATCCCTAATGTACCACCAAACTTATTCCAAACTTTATCCCCAAGGTTTAAAATAAGCCAAATGGTGTACACATAAAACAAACATGAGGGTTGAAGAACATAATTGATATAGAATTGGAGAAATGAAACAAGTTCATATATAGTAATAAGAGTACTAAAACAACGAAACAAATCAAGATAAACGGAAGTTTGGGCTACCTCCTAATAGCGCCTTTATTTACAGTCTTTGGCTCTACTAAAAAATGAGCATCCTATGTGATGTTGTCATATTCGATTAGGTCACGAGTGGTTTTCATTTGCACAACTCTATGGAGAGAGTAAGTAACCGCTAATTTCATAATTGTGGGTGAAGGTGTCTCATTAACTTTCAGCACTTGACGACCGTCCTACTTCTCCAACCTAATTTCATCCTGCAATTGAAAGTTAGAAACATGCATTGCAAACAAGCAATATATATTAGTAGGAGGTTTCATAGTATAAAAAATATTAAATTTAACAATCTCACAATCAAACTTCATAGACAAACAACCTTTAAAGACGTTGACTTTGATTCCAGCAGTCCGAAGAAAAGGTCGACCTAACAAAATGAGAGATGAGCAATGCAACGGTTCGTCCTCCATGTCTATCACATAAAAGTATGTAGGAAAGACTAATTTTTGAATCTTTATCAAGACATTCTCTAAGACTTCTACAGGGCTACAATCGACCTATCAGCAAGGTAGATAACAACCTGTGTATCCAAAAGTGGACCTTTATGGAGACATGACATTAATAGATGCACCCAAATCACACATGGCACTCTCAACAACAATAGTACATATTTTCCATTGGATAGCAAACATACCAGGGTCTTAACACTTTGGAGGAATCTTTTTTTGAATCACAGCTGAGACACACTCCCCCAAACATACCATTTATGTACCTACAAACTTGTCTTTATTCATTTTGAACTCTTTCAGCAGTTTAGCATAACGAGGCACTTGTTTAATTGCATCCAGTAACGAAATGTTGATGAACACCTTTTAAAACATTTCAAATATCTCATTCTCTTCCCCTACCTTTTTGACCTTCACTAACTGTTGTGGAAATGGAGGTGGAAGTATTAACTCTTGAGGTGGATCATTCTTCATCTCCTCGTGCTTTAGAACTTTTGATGAGACTTTAACTTTCTTCTCTTGCTTCTGCTATTGAGTCTCGAATTCTTGAGCATTAGGTTGATCTTGAGGGGTATCCACCACCTTTTTAGTTTGTTCCAACTCCTTGTACTTATCCGAATAGAGCCATTGTGGGAAAGGAGGCCTAATTTTTTCTCATGACGTCATCCTTTTAATGAGGTATCATCTTATTTGTAAGCATTATGTATTTTCACTACGATCCTGCTCATCATTGATACAGCATTCATATGAGCCCTTGGATTTGTGATTGGTTATGATGTCAACTACCCTTGATCTTCAAGACGTCTCAATTGTTGTGCCATTTGAACCTCAAAGTTTTGGACCATCGCACTGGTATCGTTGATGGATTTGTCAATGTTAGCCTTAAATTGAGCAAGATCTCTAGAAATTTCTCTGTTAAGCTATAAGAGCTTTCGTCATATCCTCAAGTGAAGATGAGTTTTTGGAGAGTGCAGGTAAGGATTGACCACTGGGGACAAAGGTCTGGTAGTTCTAATTTTGAAGCCTATAACTGAAGTTTGGGTTGTTCCTCGCCATGATTATAGTCATTCCAAAATATGGCCTTAGGCGATCCCTGGGATTGATTGCCCATGGCATTGGCTTGTTGATTGTCCTCAAAAAAGTAGGGCATTCATCAGTTGCGTGAGTTGTAACTGCAAAGAAGCCATAAGCCAAGACTTGCACTTTACTAGAGGTGAGGAGACGTTCCATCATAGAGATTATTTGGTCAATTCTTCGATCAGTAAAATTTGAAACTACTCTAACAGTAAGACTTATGTACGCGGTATTGTCAAGATCTTTGTAAAGGGGTGATTGTTGTGCGATGTTTTCATATAACTATCTCATCTGAGCTGGTGTCTTATCTCAAATGTGATCTCAACATGCATTATCAATCATTCATCTCTTAAAGTGATTCCAATATGTGCCAAATGATTCTCCTGCTTTCATTTTGATGATGTATATGTCCTTGATGAGATAAGCAAATCAATCCTCAGGAAATTACTCTTTTAAAAACTCAGATGTCATCTCATTCCAGGAGTTAAAGCAACTAGGCGAAAGATAGAAAAGCAATTCCTTATCTTTGTCTTTAAGACAAAATGGAAAAAACCTAAGCTTTACAGTGTCCTCATCCTTTGTAGTGGGTTTCATGGACTTGTAGATAGTCTGAAATTCCTTTAGAAAAGTAACTAGTTCTCATTCTCACTACAATTAAAAGAAGGTAAGATATGAAAAAACCACACCTCAACTCAAAACCTCTGGCATTCTCTGGATTGTTAATGCAAAGTGGTTGTTGTGCCAAAAGAGATCAAAGTTCTTAAATGGCATGCCCAATAGTGACTTGGCGATTTTCGATTTGCGCCATGTCTAAAGGATTTTGGCCTTATTGTTACCTAAGTTGTGGCACTCTATTCAACCTTTGGAATGTTCTCTTGGGTTCAAGATCGAAAGGCAACAATGAACTAATCGATTTTGACCAAGTGAGTCTAGGGACACTACAAAAAAAAATTAATTTAACAACGAAATTTTCATTACTAAAGACCTATTTTTCCATTGACAATCTATTTAGCAATGGATTGGCAACTTAATTTAGTCCATTACTAGAACCTTCATCGCTAACTGTTTAGTAATGGAATTTCCAATCCGTCGCTAACCTAGCAACTAAAAATTATGTTGCTAAACGTTGCAAAAACCATTTTCCAGTTTGTCATTTGATTGCTACAGACTACTTTCTATTGCTAATCTGTTGCTAAATAGCAACAAATAAAAATGGGCCATTATTTAAATTTTTAAAAATAAATTATTCCCTTAATAATATTCGTTGCTAATTCGTTTCTAAAAAGTAACGGGTTAGCAATGAAATGCTATATAGCAACGGATTAGCAACACAATATCAGATTACGTTGGTAATCTGTTGCTACAAACCAACAAATACAATTAAATAATATAGCGAATTTTTAAAATTAATAAAAATAATATAAAATCTAAATAAATTTTCAAAATCAGAGATTTCATAAGAAACAACAAAAGCTTACAATATTCACAATAACATTCCTCGAAAAAGTTTTTAACAAGCTACATAATGACTACAAACAATCTAAGTCATCATCGTCGTCGTCGTCATGTGCAACAAGTCCCTGAATATGATCATCCTATGGATAATCATCATGATCCGTCTTGCCTCGTAGCAGGACCTAAGTAGGTGGGGCATCAGCAGGTGGGGTTTAATGAGGTGAGGCTTGAGATGTGCAAGCCCTGAGATCGCTAAAGTTTATTCCAGGGTGTTGCTGCCTCAGAAAAGTGAAAAGATGGCTCATCGCCTCATCGTTCCTCCGCTTAGTTTCATCTTGTTGTTGCTGCCCCTAACAAAGATATGTTGTCACGACCCAAATCTTTACACCTTAGTTTAATCTCATAATTATGATCATTGACTCGTGACGTGGGACCCATATCGAAATACGTGTTATGACCGAGGTATATGTTAGATTTGTTTTGATGTATGCCTAGTGTATTGTGTATGTGTATACTACTAAGTCAATTCTACTTGTGTTTAGATGTCGAGACGTGAGTGGGGACACATCTCGAGTTGTGTACCAGTATGGTACCGAGGCAGAGAGTGATGTGTTAAGTTCATTTTTAGCTTCGTGTAGCTTATATAGTTGAAATAACGTGGCTATAGTTGATTATATATTAAATGTACCTAAGTTAGTAATTTAAAATAATAGCCTTTTATATTTCTCGAGATACGTGTTGACACATCTAGAATTCAATTGAGTTGAACATTGGTATTACTTAGAGATAATTAGTGGAGAGTAAGTGAGAAACGTGTCAAGTTAAAGGCCATTAGATAAGTTTCGAGATACTATGTATTTAAAGGTAAATGGCTATTAATCAATCCAACATAATATATAAGATTGGATAAGATCAACTCATGCAATCAAACCCATTTCATTTGCAAAAGCTTGCTGGAGAAGAAGATCAAGAAATTAGCAAGGTAGTTGATAAAGATTTGCTGTTTTGGAGGTGGTGATCAAGCTAGGTGTGAGGATCATCAACTAGGTAAGATATTCTATGCAAAGTTTTGGAAAATTAGAGGTGTAGTTTCAGTTTTGGTTTTTGTGTGATTTCATAGGGTAAATGAAATGATTTTCAAAATTGGGTTGCATATTTAGATTCCTTACTAAAAACCATTAAATTTGCTATAAAGAAATTTGAAATTCGAAATTAAATTGACCAAGTTATGATCAATCAAAGTGTTAGGTGTGTTCTGTAGTTTTATTAAAAAAAATGCATACATATTTTAATGGAAATTATTATATATGAAGTGTATGCTGATGCAGTTTCTAATGAAGTCACTAGCACGCTGGACAAAACACCCAGTGCGCTAGGTGCTTAGACAACACAAAATATGAATTTTTTTTAATTATAACTTAAACACTGTAAATAAGTCCAATACCCTAACTAAAGGTCTAAACACGCTCAAAAATATGTTAAATGATATCAGGAACCTAAGGAGTCTCAAGGGTTTAGATACAAGTTTTGAGGTGTCAGGGGGCCGGAATAGCTAAAAAAATTGCATGGATTATAAGTATATTGATTGAGATATTTATTTAGATTTTATTTTTGTATTATTATTCAATTCTAGTCATTTGGACTGATTCACCTATTGTACTCTATATCCCATGACTCGTTTCCTCTCTCATTTCATGAGTTGGCTATCATGGTATAGATTGTTGGTTTAATGATTTCATTGACTCCAAATCACGTGCTATGACATTTTTAATTGTTAATACATATGGTCAAATGTAATAGCATGTTATAAGGTAGGTGTTACATAGTGTTGTAAATATGTTTTCCATTGTGCATTAGATATGTAATTGCTTTGTTGGATTCTCAAACCATGTTATCTCTTGAAATATAAAAGTAGTTCTTGTATCTAGGACCATGATATGATAGAGGTGTTGCGACACATGGGGATCACTAGACTTTAGAGGTGATCGGGATCTCCCCACTAACTTGGATGACATCGCAGGGTGTGGGACCTGAGGTTGTTGGCTAGTATACATTGCATGTGACTGGCACTTGGGATGATTATAAAGGTATAGAGCATAGATCTGACCTTCACAGAGATGTAGAGCTCACCTCCATCCTTATATAGTGGAAAAGACTGTTGGACTAAGTGGTTAGTCACTCACACTCCGACCGAGATTTTGATGGAAACAAACAAGGTGAAAATGTACTAATAAACATCTAGTGTATTTCAGTTTTTGTTAAAGGATGCAAAACAACATATCAAGGGTACTCAAGAAATACAAGTTCAAGACTCGGCATTAATGAAGAAATGAAGATGAAAGTTCAAACCGCAATTTGTAATTTCAATGTAAGGTATACAAATTCTTTCACGCAAGCCAAATGCATTAGTCCATGCATATCAAGTTTCTTAAACCATTCTTCAAAAGTTATAAGTTTACTTCAAGTTTCAAAGTGGAATTTATACACATAACTAGGACTATGAGTTTAAACAATGTGAAACTTTGTGTGGATGGTCATTTGCATATTACAGATCATTGTAAATGTTTTTGAAAAAGAAAAACTCGTTTTTGAAAGGTCTTCGAAAAGAAAACTCGTAAATTTGCGAGAAAAGCCCCTAATACATTATGAAATCGTGAATTTCCGTTTTCGGATTTGTAAAAATATCCGGACCACCCAATTAGGCTTAATGACTCATAATAAACGTGTATAACATGTTTTATAAGGGTTGGTTAGGTCCCGGACGAGTTTAAGGGTCGCTAACACAAAGGGACAAAATAATTGTTTTGAGGTCCCTGCAGCTTAGCGCGCTAATGATTTCATTAGCGCGCTAAGTGCGAGTTAGCGCGCTAGGTCTCAAAGCATTAGCGCGCTAATTGCATATCTCGACTTTTTTTTTACAAATTGGAAAACACACTTTAATTTGAATTCTTGATCTATTTTGGACCCTTGGATCCCTAGAACGGTCATAAACTGTCAAGATGGAATACCTAACACTATAAAACCACCAAGAACATGGTTTTGTCAAGAGAAGGAAGAAACACACTCAAAAACTCAAAATCTACAAAGAGAAGAACTTTGACTTTTGTGAAGAAGCAAAAGGAGATCTTTGTGGCTGTTCTTTAGTTCTCTAATCCAAAGATTTTGAGGCTTTAAAAGGAGTACAAGAATCTCTTCAAAGCTGATCTCTTTTGTCATTCTCTTGTTTGTAAGAAAGTCCTAGATCTAAAATCTTGCTGTGCTTAATCTACATAGTTTTGTGTATTTGATTTGAAAATCATTTTGTTGTGTGTTTGAACACCTTCTTCTTGGTTTTGCACTTAAATTTATTTTATCAAACCCTAAGATTGATTTGAACAAAAGTTTTGCACTTAAACTTGATTTTTGTTAAACTATTGTTCTTAGACTTGAAATCGGTTTTACACTAATATATTAAGTTTTTAAAACGATTTCACATTTGGGATTTGCAACAAAATCAAAGACATATTTGCATATTCCATTTATTCTCATACTTGCATGCATAAGAGTTGTTAGGCTCTAGGAGGCTTGCTAGTATTTGAATTTGATACCACTTTGTGTTGTAAAGTGTATCTCATTATTTTTCAGCAACTTATAGTATTTGTATGATTGTAAGACTTAGTGGAATCTAAGTCAAAGGGGAAGACCTAGTTGAGACTAGGCACAAATCCTAGTTGCGGCTAGGTGGGAAGTCCTAATTGTAATTAGGCACTCTAGGGGGTGACCTTCAAAGACAATGGTGATAGGATTCCTGACCGACCGGCCCTAATTCATTACTACTTAGCCGAGTGTCACTTTCATTTTGTTAGACTAAAGTATCTTATAACATGATTTCTTTTCAGCATAGTAGCTATTATTATGCTTTCAGATACTTCTTGTATATTTGGAAATGTGAACAAATGTCTTTCAGTATTACTTTCTACTTTCATGTACTCACAATCCTTTTTATGACGGTGGGTGCAGAACCATCGAGTAGTAGACCAAGCAAAGAGAAGATCGACGACTACCTCTGAGCTAGTGGAGTGTTGCTACACAGGACTTTGTTGATTTACAAGTTTATTGTTTGACTTTTATATGTCACTCATATTCTTTTGGGGTTGTATATACTATGGGTTGAGAGTTAGTACCTTGACGAAATACATGTTGATATATTATCGTTATTTGTTGTAGATATATGCATGTAATCTTTATTCCCTAGTTTTCCACAATTCTTAGGTATCATGTTAAGAGCTTCCACTAAATTGTTAAGACTTCCGCTACATAATCGTTAAGTTTGTAAAATTTTAATTTACTCTGATTTATTAATTGATATAAGATAATAAAACATTTATTTGTATAGTTAAATTGTAAGTAAAAAAGTTTTGAAAAGGCTGACTAATTCCATGTTAAGTCCTACGTAGTGAGATTAAGGCTTAATGATGGGATTAGGCCGGGTGGTGCCTTAATTTCTAGAAGGGGTTGTCATAGGTGGTATCAGAGGCTAAGTTTATATAGCTTAGGTAGTGGAATGTAAATATTTTACAACATGATACCAAATTTACAGTTGGTATTAAAGCCAAACTTTTCTAGTAAGTAATAAATAAAAAGTTCAATAAAACACAAATTTTAGTTGTGGAAACCATATGATCGTTGCCTAGAAACCATTAGTTAGGAAGTGAGTGAAAGTGAGATAGGGATACCTTATATGTACAAGTTAGTTTCTATATGTATTTACATGCATTATCTACATAGTAGCTGATTCACATTCACTGTCAACTTGCAAACACCGATGGCTGATTCACGCGATATAGGGATGCAAGTGCTAGTCGCAGCCAACCTCCTATTCCATTAGCTGATGATTTTCATAGGCTATTTGATCAAGTAGCTGCTTAAGGACAGTAGTTAGCGGATTTCATTACCATGATGACATCATGCTTTACTCCACCAACATAAACACCGGCCCCTACTACTACTCCTACTCCTATATTATCGGCGGTAACTGCTCTAGTAGTACAGACTATACCAGTAGTGATAGCACCAGCCATATAGACAGTTTATACATCGTCTTTCATACCTACATCTTCTAGTTCGATAGTAAAGGTTATGTTGGTGAAGGATTTCATTAGGCTAAAGCTAGTTTACTTTGATAGTCAGTGAGACTTTGAGAACATAAGGATGTGGGTATTGCCTAAGGAGAAGTTGCATAGAGTCTTAGGGATCGAGGATAGACTCCAAGCAAAGATTTCATCATATAAACTGCAGAGAGACTTCGATATTTAGTAGCGTACGATAATAGCTATTGATGGAGATTTTGAGTCTTGGGATGCATTTAAGAAGAAGTTTTATTAGCAGTACTTCCCACCTGCAGTGATGAAGAGGTTAGGGAAGGAGTTTATGAACTTATGGTATGGAGTCAATGAGTCGGTGATGAACTGCAAAGACATATACAGTTATCTGAGATAGTTTGATGTGGATCTAGTAAGAGATGATTCGAATGATGTATACCATTTTGGAGATGGATTAAGACTAGGTATAGGGTTTTATGTGGTCAGTTCAGGTGTTAGGACTTTGGGCGAAACTGATGAGCATGCACTTTCTCTTAAGGCTTACTATTTGGGCAGAGTTATCGATGGGACATCGCTAGGACTAGCGTTGACATAGGATCAGATTGTAGAGTTTGAAAATAGGAGACAATGAAGCAAGGGATATAGTAGATGGGATAGAGGTTCTCAGGGATCAGGCACAATCACCTCAATTGTGATGTATGTATCATTCCCTACACCATCGCAAAGTGTAGTTGGTAGACCTCCCTTTCCACTACTAGTCAAACCTGTATTGCCAGCTCTTCAAGCGCCACTTGCGATACGTCAGTAGTAGCAGGGTGGTAGAGGTTGAGGAAGAGTTAGACGTCGAGATGATTCCCAACTGAGACAGTCATCGGGATAGGCCCAATATCAGGCATAAATTCAGCGTAGGCTGATCACTTACTTTAGTTGTAGTCAGGTTGGGCATGTGATTAGCGATTTTCCATAGCTACTAGTTGTGATTCCACTACAGAGTCGAGAGGTATACACATGGTAGCACAGCCTTATGTCGATGCCATATGAGGACTCATTGATGGTACAGTTTCCATATATGGTAGAGATTTATATGTTTTATTTAATTCGAGTTCTACAGTATATTTTATTTCTAGTCGCATGATAGGCATTTTAGGGATAACCTTAGTTAGAATCAGCGTACATTTAATTTTGAGTACCGCGGTCGGGGGTAGGTTTTACCCTAATTGTCTTGTTAAGAGATGTCCAATAGAGATAGGCAGGGTAGAGTTACCTACAGACTTCAGAATGCTC
This sequence comes from Stephania cephalantha, assembly GCA_039657325.1. Taxonomy (NCBI): domain Eukaryota; kingdom Viridiplantae; phylum Streptophyta; class Magnoliopsida; order Ranunculales; family Menispermaceae; genus Stephania; species Stephania cephalantha. Next base: position 27,120,942 of record CM077571.1, read on the forward strand.
GAGTTCTTAAACTTCAACGCATTATTAGGGATGGATTGGCTAGAAGCATATCACGCTCATATTGATTATTTCAATAAGATAGTGATATTTACGATCCTAGGGCGTCTAATGTTTACATATAGTGGTAGTACACCGAGAGCTAAAGGCACTATAGGTCGACTTGCGACCAGTAGAGAGATAGAGACTACGGTATCTTTGTATATAGTAGCATAAATTCAAGGACATAGACTTGAGGAGATTCTAGTTATGTATGAGTTTCCAAACGTGTCTTCGAAAGAATTACCTAGTGTACCACCACCGAGGGAGATAGATTTTATTAATGAGTTGGTACCAGGCACTAAACCTATTTCTATACCGCCATGCTACATGGCTTCGAGAGAATTAAATTAGAGGAGTTGAGGAGTCAACTCTAGGATTTAAAACATAAGGGATTCATCACACCTTCTATGTCGCCATAGGGGGAACCTGTCTCGTTTGTGAAGAAAAATGATGGTACTTTGAGACTGTGCATCGACTATAGATAGTTGAATAAGGTCATAGTCAGAAACAAGTATCCATTACCACATATTGATTATTTTTTCAATCAGCTAAGAGGAGTACAATTTTTTTCCAAGATAGACCTGAAATCTTAGTATCATTAGCTTAGGATCAGGGATGAGGATAGGTCCAAGACAGCGTTTAGCACGAGATATGGACATTATCAGTTCATAGTCATGTTGTTTGGTTCGACCAACGCTCCATCCATGTTTATGGATTTGATGCATCGAGTAATGGGACCATTTCTTAACCGCTTCATGATAGTTTTCGTCGATGATATATTAATATACCCAAGGACTTGAGAAGATCATGAGCAGCACCTCGATGAGACATTGCAGACTTTGATTGAGCATAAACTCTACGCTGAGTTCAGGAAGTGTGAATTTTGGCTATCAGAGGTCAACTTTTTGGAACATGTTATTAGAGTAGCAGGTATTGTCGTAGATCCAGCCAAGATTCAAGCTATTATGGATTGGCTAGCACTGACATTAGTTAGGAGATCAGGAGTTTTCTAAGGTCAGCATGATATTACCGTAGATTCATGAAGGATTTGTTGAAGATCACTTCAGCGATTACTAGATTAGCCCAGGGACATCAGATTTGATTGGTCTTAGGAGTGTAATGAGGCATTTGCTTAGTTGAAGAAGTAATTGACTATCGCACTCATGTTAGTATTGCAATAGGCTAGATAGGGATTCCTAGTATATATAGATGATTCTCATATGGGTCTAGGTTATGTGTTGATGTTGTGTGTTGATGCAGGATAGAGGCACAATGGCTTGTGCATCCAGACAGCCGAAGATACATGAGAAGAATTGTCCCACTCATGACTTAGAGTTGGCAGAGTAGTATTTGCTCTTTAGATTTGGAGACATCATCTGTATGGAGAGAGGTTCACACTCTATACTGACCATAGGAGTTCGAAATACCTCTTCACATAGAAAGAGTTGAATATGAGACAACATAGATGGTTGGATTTTTTGAAGGACTACAACTTTTCTTTGGAGTATCACCGAGGAAAAGTGAACATAGTTGTTGATAAGTTGAGTAGGATACCAACTGGGATGCCGAGACTGGTAGATGTCATATGACGCATCAGTATGGATTACTCAAGGCAACAGCAATGATGAGTCAGTTAGATATTCCTACCGACACTCGAGGCAACGGTAATGATGAGTCAGTGATGATATGTGCACAGATAAGGCTTTAGACAGTGTCTACACAGAGTGTTAGAGGTCAAAGAGCCGATATCATATACCCAATATTCAGTAAGTTAGCCCAGAGTACTAATTATACTGACTGGACCGAGACAACGGATTAGTGTCTCAGATTTAGAGCCAGATTGTGGATGTCATCAGTGCAGAGCTGAGAGATGAGATTCTTCAAAAGTCACACCATTCTCGGTTCACTGTTCATCCAGGAAGGACCAAGAAGTACCATGATATGAAAAGACATTGTTGGTGGCTTAGGATGAAAGCAGAGGTATAAGAGTTCATCAAGAATTGTGCGATTTTCCAATAGGTGAAGGCTGAGCATCGTAAACCTGGAGGATTATTGCAACCGCTTCCCATTCCACAATGGAAGTAGGACATGGATTTTGTCAGGGGATTATCGAGGACTGCCCGTTGACATGATTCTATATGTATGATTGTGAGACAGATTGAGGAAATATACCCTTTTCTTACCAGTTACAACTCACTACACATTTGACAACCTGAGCATATTATTCGAGAGGGAGATTATTAGATTACATTGGGTACCATTAAATATTACGTCAGACATAGATGATATGTATACGTCCAGGATGTGGCGGAGTATGCAGGAGTAGTATGTTACGTGCCTACAATTCAGCCCAATTTTTCACTCTCAGACTAGACTGAGAGGTTGATTCAAGTACTCAATGATATGCTCAGGGCTTGTGTACTTGAGTTTGACAGATCATAGGAGGAGTACCTACCATTGTTTGAATTTGCATACAACAACATTTATCAGGCTAGCATTGAGATGGAACCATTTGAGGCTTTATATGGTAGATAGTGTCACTCGCCATCTTGTTGGGCTGAGTTAAAGGATCGGGAGTTAGTGGCGTTGAAATTGTTGTTGGTCACATGGAGAAGGTATAAAAGATTTTCCCGAGGCTTAAAGGTGCCCAGGAAAGGCAGAAGAAGCATGCAGACACATATCGTAGGGATCTCACGCATGACAAAGGAGCCTTTGTATATCTAAAGGCTTCTCCTCGAAATGGTCTTCATAGATTTGATTTGAAAGGCAAGTTAGCACCGAGATTCATTGGGCCTTTCAAGATTAGAAGACGGGTAAGAATGGTGGCATAAGAGCTTGAGTTACCTCTACGGTTGTCAGGGGTACATCCAGTCTTCCATATTTCTATGATTCGACTAGCTAATTTGAAGGTAGGTTTGAGATCGACAGTTGACTTGAGCCAGATTGACCTAAGTGACGATGTGTCTTATGAGGAGTAGTCAGTACAGATCCTAGATCGAAGGGTACATCAGTTGAAAGGTAAGTATATACCGATGGTGTTGGTCAAGTGGCAATTTCATGGTGATTCATAGCTCACTTTGGAGCAGAAGACTATATGCGAGATAGATTTTTGTACCTTTTCGAGTCAGGTATAACTTTCACTTAAGTTTAATTTTGAAGACGAAATTTCATTAGTTGGGAAAAATTGTCATGGCCAAAATTTCTTAACCTTAGTTTAATCTCTTAATCAAGATTAGTGACTCGTGACATGGACCCGCATCGAGATACATGCCATGACTGAGGCAAGGTGGCCGAGGTATATGTTAGATTTGCTATGATGTATGCCTAGTGCATAGTATATGTGTATACTACTAAGTCACTTCTACTTTTGTTTAGATATCGATACATGGGTGGGGACACATCTCGAGATGCGTGCTGGTATGGTACCGGGGTAGAGAGTGATGTGGTAAGTTGATTTTAAACATAGTGTAGCTTATATAGTTAAAATAACGTGGCTATAGTTGATTATATATTAAATGTACCTAAGTTAGTAATTTAAAACATTAGCCATTTGATATTTCTTGAGATACGCGTTTACACATCTAAAAACAAATTGAGTTGGACGTCGGTGTTACTTAGAGTTATTTAGTGGAGATTAAGTGGGAAATGTGTCAAGTTAAAGTCCATTAGATAAGTTTCAAGATACGTTATGTATTTAAAGATCAATAGCTATTAATCAATCCAACATAATATATATGATTGGATGAGATCAACTCATGCAATCAAACCCATTTCATTTGCAAAAGCATGCTAGAAAAGAAGGTCAAGTTCAACTAGGGAGTTGAAGAAGATTTGGTGTTTTGGAGGTGGTGATCAAGCTAGGCGTGAGGATCATCAACTAGGTAAGCTACGCTACATAAAGTTTACGAAAATTAGAGGTGTAGTTTCAGTTTCGATTTTTATGTGATTTCAGGGGGTAAATGAAATGATTTTCAAAATTAGGTTACATATTTGGATTCCTTGCTAAAATTCATTAAAGTTTCTATAAGGAAAATTGAAATTCAGAGTTAAATTGACCATGTTATGATCAATCAAAGTGTTAAGTATGTTCTTGAGTTTTAATAAAAATGCATTCATATTTTAATAGTTTAATGAATATATATATGAAGTGTATGTTAATGCAGTAGCTAATGAGATCACTAGTGCATTAGACAGAACACCCAGCATGCAGGGTGCTCTGATAGTACAAAATCTGCAATTTTCTAATTATAAAGTAAACACTATAAATAAGTCCAATACCCTAACTAAAGGTCTAAACACACTCATAAACATGTTAAATGATATCAGGAACCTAGGGAAGAGTCTCAAGGGTTTGGATACGAGTTTAAGGTGTCAGGAGGCTGGAATGGCTAGGAAATTTGTGTGGATTGTAAGTAAACTAATTGAGATATTTATTTTTATTTCATTTTTGTTTTACTATTCAATTCCAGTCATTTGAACTAATTTTCCTATTGTACTCTATATACCATGACTTATTTCCTCTCTCATTTACTGAGCTTGCTATCATGGTATATATTGTTGGTAAAATGATTTCATTGACTATAAATCGTGTGCTATGTCATTTTCTATTATTAATACATGTGGTCAAATGAAATAGCATGCTATTAGGTAGGTGTTACATAGTGTTGTAAATCTATTTTCCATTATGCATTAGATATGCAATTGCTTTGTTGGATTTTGAAACCATGTTATCTCTTGAAATATGAAAGTAGTTCTTGCATCTAGAACCATGATATGATAGAGGTGTTGCAACATACGGAGATCATTAGACTTCTGGGGTGATCAGGATCTCTCCACTAACTTCGGTGACATTACGAGTTATGGGACAAGGTGTTGTTGGCAAATATACATCGCAGGTAACTGGCACTTGGGATGATTATAAAGGTATAAAGCACAGCTCCGACCTTAACAGAGATGTAGAGCTCATCTCCATCCTTATAAAATGGAAAATGCATTGGTGATAGGACTCCCGATCGACCAGCCATAGATCATTACTACATAGTTGAGTGTTAGTTTCATTGTTTAACTAAATTATCTCATAGGATGATTTCTTTTCAACATAGTTGCTATTATTATGCTTTCAGATACTTCTTGTATATTTGGAAATGTGAACAAATGTCTCTCAATGTTATTTTCTACTTTCCTGTACTCACCATCTTTTTTATGACGATGGGTGTAGAACCATCTAGTAGCAGACCAGGAAAAGGGAAGATCGGCGAAAACCTTTGAGCCAGTGGTGTGCTGCTACACAAGAATTTGTTGGTTTACTGGTTTATGGTATGACTTTTATATGTCACTCATATAGTTTTGGGGTTGTATAAACTATGGGTTGAGATTTAGTACCCTAACCAGATATATGTTGATATATTATCAACATTTGCTATATGTATATATGCATGTGATCTTTATTCCCTGGTTGTCCATATTTCTTAGATATCATGTTAAAAGCTTTCATTAAATTGTTTAGACTTCCGCTAAATAATCTTTAAGTTTATAAAATTTTAATTAATTCTTATTTATTAATTGATATAAGATGACAAAACATTTATTCATATAGTTAAATTGAAAGTAGAAAACTTTGGAAAGGCTAACTAATTCCTTTTTGAGTCCTACGTGGTGAGATTAGGGCTTAATGATGGGATTAAGCCGGGCGGTGCCATATTTTTAAGAAGGGGTCCTCACATATGTGACCTCCTAGGTCAACCTCAATATCTCCCTGGCCTATGACATGGTACATCCTCTATCGTGAGTTGGTCTCGCATATGATCCTAAGCCATAAATGCGCCCTTTAGGATCCTTTTAAAAAACCTCGTGAAAAGCTCATCTTCGTCCACGGGCATGTCCGGAGATGCCTGCATCTTCTCGTCTAACCTGCTCTTATAGTTTTCTTGCAAAATCAAAATTGAGAATTCAATCATAAACTTGTACAACCACATCAATCAATATATATATATATATATATAACAATTGTCATAACAAACGGTTAGTTACATTCAACTTGCGAGATCTCTCATTGACGAATGTGACATTGTCGTTGCCTTTTTAAGGTGTAATTAAATAGCACATTAACACCCACAGGCTTCCCCGCCTTTTTGCTACAAAAATTAAGTTCAAAATAATATTAATAAACTTTTTACTATAATAAGTAGTGATGTTTTTATGGTGGTAATAAAATAGTAATCAATATTTACCAACATCTCCTTATGAGATGCAAAAGACTTCAAACCACCGGTATGTTTGGATATACCGATTCAAGGTCTATTTGTCTCACTCAACCTGTTCTTGGATTCTTGCTCCGACTTGACGATATACTTCAGCGTACTCCAATGGTCTATATATCCTTCCCAAATCACTTGTGTCAGGAAACCTGGTCTCTCATCTTGATTTTTGTGACAGTTGCTCGTCAACGCCGAGTATCTGGTTCTAGCTCTATTGAATTATTTATGTTATTAGTCTTATACATATTAGGCAAACAAAATATTGAAATGAACGAGTTTGTAGAAACACTTACTTGTGGTTTTTATATAAGCCCAAAGGAACCTTTATGACTCGCCCATGCCTATCTCTAAGCGGCTCGACCGGGGCATCATCATCATTATAACCATCCTGGTCATGTATTACCGACGATCCATTGGCAAAATCGGGTACGATGGTAGGAGGAGTGGTCCTCGGTGAAAAGTGAAGCGGGGATAAAGTATTCATCGATTGAGTCATCAAATGAGTAGATAGTACTCTACTCGATAATAGTGCCATTGCGCCATGATCGAGAATCCTTTGCTGAGGTAGACGACTGCTTGATGATGGGGCGAGTGAGTCGACCTGGCAACGATCGTACGTCAACGATGGTCGATCGAATGCAGGCCGACCATCAATACGAATAAGCTGACATCAAGGTGGTTGTCCTTCTTGACAAGTCAATTTTTGCATCGGCGGCTACGTTGGCGTCTCGCCAACGGCTGCATTGGTATCTGCATCGGCGGCTGTGATAATGGCCTACGGCGAGTGGTGGTCATAGGAGGTCTGGTGGTAATTGATTCTCTTTCTAACATCATTGTACCCGATTAAGTCACTTGCACCTTCCTTAGTAAATAGCATACCAAAGTCAATTGTTCCATGCACATATCACAAATCTTTTTTTACAGCAACTAGATGAGACTCCTTTGGTCATGCCCGATAGCGAGCACTAACCCCAACATTGAAAGCAATATCTAGTCTGCTTGTAGTTAGATATACTAAATTACCAACCATGCCACTATATAATGTAGGATTGGCATCAACACCTTTGTCATCCTTATGAATTTTCTCGTAAGAGCTCATAGGTGTTCAAATATACTAAGCAGTATCCAATCCGAAACACTTAACAAGATATTTAACATATTTATTTTGAGGTATCAATATACTATCTTGAGACTATGTAAACCGCAGACCTAAGAAATTTGTAAGATCTCCAACCATGCTCATCTCAAATTCTTTCTTCATTAAATTAGCAAACTTTGAAGCTAGTTTTGCAGATGTAGCCACGAATACAATATTATAGACAAAAACTTGCGCAATCAAAAATTGTTTATTCTACCTTTTAAGAAATAGAGTTTTATCATTAAGCTATCGCTTGTAACATTTTGTAGCAAATAGGTAGTCAACCTTTCATACCAAGCCTATGGTGCTTGCTTCAGTCCATAAAGTGTTTTTTTCATATGACAGACATCGTTAGGTTTATCATGTACCTCAAATCCTTTAGGTTGTGCAACATAAACTTCTTGCAAATACCCATTTAGGAAAGCACTTTTAACATCCATTTGCGATAAGTTGAAACATTTGGTACAAGCAATGGCTAGCAGTAGATGAATAGATTCCAATCTTACAACTTGCGCAAATGTCTCATTAAAATCAATACATTCAACCTATGTATATCCTTGAGCAGCCAATATAGCTTTGTTGCAAATAATAGCACCATTCTCGTTTGTCTTACTGCGAATATCCACTTAGTACCAATGATATTAACATTAGTAGGTCGTGGAACAAGCTCTCATACATCATGTCTAACAAACTCATTGAGTTCCTCTTGCATAGCATTCACCCAATATTCAACCGTTAAAGTTTAATCTTAGATGTAAAACATGCAAAACGAACTATATTCAGGTACTCAACAGGAGGATTCTCTCTAGTTTGCACTAGATGATTAATATAGCCAATAATTTGCTCAATTGGATGATCTTTCAGCATCCTTGACTGTGAGTCCCAGATGTAGAACCAAGTTTTATAATAGTAGGTGATTTTGGATCATCATTATTGATAAATCATCATTTGTGCTATATTTTAATGTTATTTTTCCATTAATTTCATGAATTTTCTAATCATTTATGCAGTTAAATTGTTGTTTTTTATGTTTTCAGTTCAAATTAGGGTTTTATACAAAAAGGGGTGATTTCCACATAAATTCAGTCAAAAAGCTCAAAATAGGCCTAGCACTTTGGCAGCAAGCTCACTGGAAACATTGCGAGAACAGCCTTGTAAATACTCAGGAGAAAATATGGAGCTCGTATCTCGAATAAATCGTCAGCACCTTCATAGCGATGTCATTTGTATGTATAGCGCTGGCTAAACACTAGCTTCGACTTGAAATTAAATTGGGTAGAAACAAAGTGTCGAGGCGATGTTACAGTGATCACTTAGAGATGTGGCCATGTGATCGTAAGGCGCAGGAAAATTTTGGATAATGTTAGTTTCTAATTCAACCATTTCTCAATATTCCCATTTAGATCTTATTCTATCATATTCCTACTATAAATAGGAGACCCCAGAACGATGAAATATATAGAATTCCAGAGAGGAAGACTTTTGTGTAAGGTTTTTCTTTTGAATTTTTGTGCGATGACGTCTTGTTAGGATTCAACTATTCAGTTTTTCTAAGTTTTTATTTCGTTTTTATATTTTACATTCTAATTTATTAATTGAATAAATTCTAGAGTTTTCTTTATGATAATGAGTAGCTAAGTTCCACTATCTATACCAAAATGTTTGAGTTCTAGGGATTTATAGTATTCGGAAGGTTTATGCACTTCAATTATTAATATGTTTGTTACTGATTTTTGTATTCTTAATCACATCACTGTTCTGCGGTTTTTAATTACGATTTTAAGCCTTAAGTTTCTCCTTTTTGTTATGTAAGTACACGTGCATGGCACTTACGATTAGAAATTATCGCCAGTGATCCTACCGCCACTCGATAAGGGGGATCACGTTAGGTGGCAAGTAAGGCCTTTTATGTTGGCAATCAATGTGCCTCTATGTTGTTAGGATATGAGATAGATTGCACTGGTATATAATTTCCACACATGACAGGTGGACAATTTGACACTAGTTATCACTCATAATAGGTGTTCTCACAGTTCGTTAATGCTGCTAGTTTGTTGAAAGCCTTCGGCATATCAGATGGCTTTACAAGTCTAGTTAGTATGTGGTTTTGTTGCACGTACCCCTTCGCTAACAGAGGAGAACGAGATGATGAGATTGACTATAAGCCTGTCTATGAGAATTAGTACTAGGACATATATTTAATAAACTTAAGATGGAATATATTCCCTAGGATGTCGATTCACGCCTTGGTCTAGAGTCTTTATTTATTAATTTCAGTTTTTAAGTTCTTTATTTTACCTGAATTTGATTTCCTAGCATAATTTATTTTTTATTTTCGAAACCCCCCATTTTTCCCAGAACCTAAAAAAGAACATCATAATCCCTGTGGCTTCGACCCCATACTTGTCTCACTACATATCCAAGTAGTCTCTAAACCAAGACTATTATTGGTGATGTACAATGTGGCATTAATTTTTTGCGCTGTTGTTGGGGATTGGTGCTAATTGTTTTCTTTTAGGTTTTTTGTTTTTGTTATATGGTTGCAGGTCACTAACGTTCACTTTCCACAGATTCAATGGTTCGATATGATCCAAAAAATTTATCAAACTTACCAGAGAAGGAACAAAACTAATATAAAGAGAGAACCGTCAAGGGTTACTATGGAGGACAATGTGATAAATCAGAATCCTTCAGTTGTGTAGGCTGCTAGGCAGAAAAACTAGCAGAATACAGGGCAAGAACCAAAGCAGCAAAGGGAGCTCCTTTTTAGGGAAGCAGACCAACATTGAGGAGGCTCGTTACCACTATGTATTGAGTATCCGACTGCCACTAGTCAGTTCAAGCTGAAGTCAGGATTCATACATAAGCTGCCTGACTTTCACAAGAAAGAGAATGAGGATCCTCGAAAGTTTCTCACGGAATTCGAGATGGTGGTAGTAGGCATGAAGCCTGCTACAATTGATGTTTATCTATTGAGCCTAAAGGTGTTTCCTTTCTGTCTCAAGGATGTTGCATAGGACTGGTTATTCCACTTATCGGTCGATTCCATCAAAAAATGGAATGAGCTACATCAGAAATTCAAGGATGACTATATGCCAGCCAAAAGGATCACTCAAATCAGTAGGGGAATATCCCACATTATCATGAAGGATGATGAGTTGTTGTCATAGTACTAGAGAGATTCAAATGATTGTGCAGGGAATGTCCTCAGCATGGTCTCAGTGAGAAATCTCTGATGGAAAGTTTCTATGAAGGGCTCATATATAATGAGAAGAGGTTTCTCGATAAGTGTGAAATGGTATTCTATCAGATATCACACCGATTATGGCTAGGGCATATATAGAAAAGGTAGCCAACCAAGTTAAGTAGTATGGACTGACGATTGATAGACGAGGGGCTACGATATGTTTGGGGCAGAGTATACTTGAGAACGAGTTATCGAAGCTCAACTCTATAGTAAAATAGATGATGATAGAGAAGGGCAAAGCGATAGCTTGAAGGATTTGCTCCAAGCCGACTCACTTTACAGACAAGTGTTCTCAAGTCTTCGATGATATTATGGAGGTATAGGCAACAGGGCAGTTTTCCAGGGCCACCAACAGGGCAATTTGGGAAGCAAAGTAATTTCTATGGGGGGAAGGACATAAATCTTAACTTCAACTATACAGCTAGAAATCAGAACTACTAGAATTTTGTACCTAGGGAAAGCCATTGCCAGTAGCACCACAAACCAGCCACCTTATCCAAAAGGACCCACCTTAAAGAAGATGATGAAGTAGTTAATGTTATCACACTAGCAGTATGAGGCTAGGATTGAAACTTTGATCAAAGAATTGCAGGCTAGGTTATTTGACATGTCACCTCAGATAAGCCAAGCAAGTAACCAAAGAAAGTTGCCTTCCTAACCAGTTATGCGCATGTGAATGTTATTTCACATGTCAATGCATTATCTGTGACATAGGAAGCTGAAAGGAGTACTAAAGAGGAGGATCGATTAATATCATCCAGCGTAGGGCACCATTTCCTTAGATATTGTATCCGGAGAAGTATCCATTCATTGCCAGAACCAAACCGAGGAATATTTGGAAGCCAAAACCGAATTGAAGGAGATTGAAGGAGAAAATTCAGCCAGAGGTAGAAGAATTTTGCGAGTCATATGACATCGCAGGACTTTTAGGACAGGAAGAGGAGAATATCCTAGTAAGTAACATAGATACACCATAGAAATATGGTGATCTAAGTATATTCAGTATTACTTGCACAGTAAGTGGTTTGCATATAGAAAAAATAATGTTTAACTTAGGTGCATCCATAAATATCATGCCATCCTATATTTTCTCATCCATGCATGATCATGCTTTAAAGCGTTCTAACATAACCATCCATTTAGCGGACGGATCTTTAATCCAACCGATTGGTATGTTGGAAGACGTGACTATTTGCGTCGAGGACCTAGACTTTATTACTAATTTCCATGTCATTCATTGATATGGAGGACACTTCAGTGTCCAAACTTAATTCGATTGTCTAAATGAGGCTTTTTATGAAAATGGCCAGAGCTAAAATGGATGTGTTTAGTGGTAATATTTCACTCGAGCATGATCATAGGGCAGTTCACTTTGTTGTTCCTAACTATTTTGACCTACCATCTAATGTTTCCATTATATATGCAGTTTTGTCCCCTATTAAAGATGATTCGTGGGATAGTATGGAATTTTTCATAGACCATTTGAAGAAGATGGGAGAGAGAGAGAGCGAGAGAAGAAGAGAAAGAGACAAGAAAAGAGGGACAAAGTAGCTGAAGGTATGGAGTTTGTAACAACCTGTTACCTTAAGTTGGTGATTAGTGTTAACCCAAGTTCTAATTAACTCGAGTTAAGCTCGTGGCTAAGTCTGGCGTACCTTGATTAGCATGTGCATGGGTTTGTATGATGGTTTGTGTTTGTTTAGAATCTGTAATGAATTTTATAGGTTGTAGTATAAAAGTGAATTTATATACAAGCCTATAATCGGAAAATATGTAAATAAATAATAAATAGCCGATACACTAAGTGCGATGAGGGGGTCGTGAAATAAATGTGCACATTCGAGAATATTCGTAGGCATGTTAAGTGAATTTATTGGCGAGAAAATATACAAGGTATATTTATTTATATATTTGTTATATAAATATGTATATATATATTAAAAACTATAAGTTTAGTATGAATTATAAAGATCGTCGGATTGCCTCGAGAAGAGCGTGAGTGTTGATGGTGTCAACATGTGTGTCACTTTAGGGGTTAGTTTGTATCTCGAGAAAAATCCATATATTTAAACTAAAACCTTCAAACTTATCCTTACAAGTTGATCGAGAGAAAGTAAGAGAGAGCAGTTGAGGGTTTAGTGTTCTGATATTGAGGAATTGATTTAGAGGAGTTGTTTTAGTGTGAGTTGGAGAGATCAAACAACTAGAAATCCAAAGATCATCAGTAGGTAAGTTGAGTTTTTAAGTTTGAAATTCAATTCGATAGTGGATAATGATTTCTCTGTGAATTGTTGTAAATAGGTTTATACCCCATTAGAGGTCATCCCTGATGTATTTTGTGAGTGTTAGATGTTGTTGTAACGATTTATAGATGGAACAGTGGCTGCAGCCCTGTGTACTATCGAGATAGTACAGGGTTGAGCGCGCTCCACATAACAAAGGAGCGTGCTCCCTTCATTAGTTGGGATGAACTCAACTGATGGAGCGCACTCCATCAATTGAGGAGCACGCTCCAACCTGAGAAAACACTAGGGGTTTTAAAGACTACACTGATCATAAATGGTTCGTGATAGGTATTAGATCACCGGCAAAGCGTGAGTCGCCCAAAAAGTTAGGAAATTTGTTAACGGAAACCTAAACTGATGTAAGTATGGATTCGCTTATTTATTAATGTTTCATGGCTATCTTAGTATATGTAGTTCATGTAGTTTATGGACTGATTGGATGGACTATGTACACTATGATGGTTTTAATAAATGGAAAATAGTTTTTAATGTGATTCACGAGAGTAAGTTCCTGGAACTGAGAATAGGTTATATAGGAGATGGGTTACCTTCCCGGCCTATTTGTAACTTTCTATTAAGTTAAATAGGTTGCGTGGATTGCATACTCACTAGAGGGTTTAGAATAAAACCATTGGACATTAATGGATTGACTAGACAGCACATCAGCCAATGTGTTGGTCTAGCAATCACATTAATAGTGACGGTGGGTAATCGACCATAGTTTTATAAATAAAACAGGAATCACGGTGTAATAGTCATCGATAGTTTGACTTGCATCCGTTACTTAATGAATTATATGTTTTTTTATAATCACGTTAGTAAACATTGGTGCATATTGTTATTGCATAATGTTCTTGATTATTAAATGGAATGTTGATGGCTTTGTGAATCCTTACTTACTAAGCAAGTTGGAGTGCTCACCCAAAATTTAACATTTCATGTTCTCAGGCTAGCGCTTTAGCAAAGGGCAAAGAGAAGATTTAGGAGTTTTGTTATCTTCTCTCAATGTAGTGAGCTTTCATGTATACATATACACTATTTGAGTTATTTTTTTGTGTATAAACAGGGTTGGGAGGTTTATAAATGAGGTTTTAGGGTTTTGATAAACTTTGTATTTATGTATATCATTTAATTATGGAAAAAGTTTTAATTATCTGTTGTGTATATTTTGTATTGTTTATTCGATATTGATATACAGGTTGAGTTCATCAGGTACAGACGGAGAGGTTATTGACTCTAGTTAAGTCTGGCTGGATTACCGGGGATTAATTAGGGTTTCAGGCTGAGTATCGCCTTAATCGGGATAAGGGATGTTATAGCTTGGTATCAAAGCCTAAGGTTTATCACTTTTGCATCGAGTGGTAACTCTTATATAGTTTGGTATCAAGGACAAGGCTTTGACCTCGTTTTCACTTTTGAATTGTTTTTGAAATCGCATATTCCTTTGTACCAGTACCTAAGTTTATTGACTTTGAGAGTTGTCTCGAGTTATGAATAAGCTTAGGGTATGATAAATAGTTTTCATCATGTTTTTATGGGAAAATGAAAATGAAAACATTATTAGACTTTATTTGCTGCATATATTGTTATTTATTGTATAGATATGATTTCCTTGTCTTCTCTGAATGTTATATAATGATCTTATCTCTCCTTTGACTTAAGAATCTAATGGCGGATCAAGGAGAGGGTTCGTAGAGACCTGGATCTCAGGGTAATAAGGAGACGAAAGATCAATGGAAACTTAAAATGGAGCAGCAAATAAGGGAACTTATAGAGTCTCAAACGAAACTTATGGCTATGCTGATGGCATAGATAGGACCACCAATACGGCGACCTAAGGCACAGCCTACAACTAGTCCTGAGGTTAGCAGAGCTGAGGGAGGAGTTGAGACAGTGGTAGCTCCAGCTTAACTAGTATTACCACATATTCAAGTGTCTGAGAAAGATGTCGTGGTGCCAGTGGGTTCTGAGAAGGTTGCATTTCTTAGAACCCACAAGGAATTTATGAAAAAAAGACATTATGAGATTCAATGGCACAACAGAAGAAGGGGTAGCTGAGACGTGCATACTAGAAATGGAGCAACGATTTGTTTCTATGGATGTTGAGGATTGATTTAAGGTTAAACTGGTCATATTTTTGTTGATTGATTCTCCACAGAAGTAGTGGAATTCTCTAGAGAAAGAAGGGAAGACTGTCACTACTTGGCCACAATTTAGGACTGCGTTTTATAGGAACTATTCCTTGAAATTAGTCAGGAATAGGAAGAAGAATGAGTTTATTCAGCTGAAATAGGGAGCTATGTATGTACAAGAATATGAGTGGAGGTTCACAAAGTTATGAGATTCGAGAATTCACTCCGGAGATGATAGAGTTAGAGGAGAACAAAATAGATTTGTTTCTTGGTGGGCTAAATTATGAGATTCGAGTTGTGGTTTCCTCTCATCATTGCACTAGCTATGTTTTTATATTCGAGAGTGTGATGAAGGTGGATGCAACCATTTTAGCTTGACCTTCCGGAGTAGTACTGACGCCACCACTAGTACCACAGTTCTCATGGAGTCAGATAATCTAAGAATGTGTTTCTTTGCTAAATAAGAGGAAGATGAGTGTAGCTAGAGTAGCTACACAGTCAGGGTCTACAGGTATAATATTTATTAATGCATTGGTTCCACCAGTTTCTTAGGCTTCAGTAGCCAAACCATCTTTGCCACCACCTCAATTTTGAGGTAAGGGCAAAAGCATAGCACAGTCATCATAAAAATTAAGTGGATTTGGGCATGTTCCTCAAGCCAGTTGTTTTTCTCATACGACTTCCACAATATGTTATCGGTGCAGGCAGACGAGGCATATTCAGAGAGATTGTTCTATGCCACCGGCCACATAGGTTGGCAGTATAGCTTCGCCAACACAAGGACAGACTCTTACAGTGGCTAAAGTAGACCCAAAAGCTAATAAGATGCTTGTGGAAGGTATATTAAACATTTGTAGTCGAGATATGCATGCTTTGATTTATGTTGGTTCTATAGTTTCTTTTATTGTTGGTGCAATGGTTGATGAATTAAAATTAAAACCTGTTAGAGCCAGTACGTAATTGATTTTAGGCACAGAAGTGAGTGAGAATGTTTATCCTAACCTGATCACTAATGGATGTGTAGTCAAAATTAGGGAAAATGAACTCCCAATTGATCTGAGGGTAATGGAGTTCTTAGAGTATGATGCACTACTAGGAGTGGATTTGTTATCAGCATACCATGCCAGTATAAACTATTTTCATAAGAGGGTAATCTTCCAGATTCCTAAGCTTTCATAAATTATAGTCGATAAAGGCTATAATCCATCACGACTTGCAACTCATGGAAGGGAAGCTACTCCTAAAGATTTAGAAGTTATGGGGGGAATTTCTGCATTTGGAGAGCATGGTCAAGAACTTAAGGTTATTGAGATACTCATGGTATGTGAATTTTCGGACGTCTTTCCATCTGACTTGCCTAGACTTCCATCGCCACGTGTCATTGACTTAATCATTGATCTTATTCCTGGTACCAAACATATATATATTCTTTCGTACCGCATGGCACCGAAGGAATTACATGAGTTGTAGACTCAGCTTGAGGAGTTGTTATAGAAAGGGTTTATATATTCTAGTATGTCACTGTGGGGAGCACTGGTTCTTTTAATGAAGGAAAAAGATAGAACCGTACGTATATGAATTGATTATAGACAACTTAACCGGTTAACTATCCGGAACAAATTCCATTTTCCTAGGTTCGATGATTTGTTTGATTAATTGAAGGGTGTTAGATATTTCTAGAATTTGTTTTACGGTCTGGTTATCATCAACTGAGGATGAGGGATAAGGATATCTCAAAATGGCTTTCAGTACTCGCTACGGGCAATTCGAGTTTACAATGATGTCGTTTTGGGCTCACTAATGCTCCTGCTATGTTCATGGACTTGATGCATAGGGTGTTTAAACCCTATCTTGACTAGTTTATCATCATGTTTATCGATGCTATTTTGATCTATTCGAAGACTCAGGAAGAGCATTCGCACCACCTCAGAGTTACATTGTAGACTCTAAAGGATAATCGGTTGTATGCTAAGTTTAGTAAGTGCGAATTATGTTCTTAAATGTCAAATTTCTTGGACATGTGGTTAATGTTGAAGGTATTTCTATTGATCCAGCGAAGGTTAAGGCAGTCAACGATTGGCCTACTCCTACCACAGTGTCAGAGGTTCAGAGTTTTATGGGGTTAGCAGGTTATTATAGACGATTTATTTATGGTTTCTCTCTTATTGCTCTACCAATGACTCGGCTATCATAGAAAGATGTTGACTCTATTTGGTCAGATGAGTACAAGGCTGCCTTCAAAGATTTGAACGATAGTTTGACTACAATACATGTTTTTACATGACCTGAATTGGGAAAGGAATTAGTGATTTATACAGATGCTTCTCATTCAAGCTTGGGTTGTGTGCTAATGTAGGAAGGCAGGGTTGCAGCTTATGCTCCAAGGCAACTCAAGATTCATGAAAGAAATTATACAGTTCATGATCTTGAGCTAGTTGTTGTTGTTTTTGCCTTGAAGATTTGGAGGCACTACTTGTACGATGAGGAATTTATAATATTTTCAAATCATAAGAGTATGAAATATTTTTTTGCTCATAGTGAATTTAATATGAGGCAACATAGTTGGCTTGAGTTTCTCAAGGATTATGATTTCACTCTAGAGTACCATCCAAGCAAAGCAAATGTTGTTGTTGATGCCTTAAGAAGAAGAATAACATGTAGAGATAATGTAGCTACTGCTAGAGCTTCTTAGTTTAGACTTCTTGAGGAAGCGTCAGTGATGATGATTTATGAAATTCCTGCTGGCACATCATCAACTAAGAGAGCTAGTTCAAGAGCTACTAATATGTTTTTATGTGCTCATATTCGAGCTGAACAAGAGATGATTCGGCGATCATTAATTGCAAGAAAGTTGTTTAAGATTATGTAGCACGTCAGAGGTTAGAGGCTAATGTATATCATCTTAATTGGTCAATTTCTTATGATGGTGCATTACAATTAAATGATAGATTGTGGATTCCAGCTCATGATCAATTGAGGCAGGAGTTGCTACGAGAATCTCATAGATCTCTTTACTTTATTCATCTAGGTAACACAAAGATGTATCACGATATGAGGTGTGTTTATTGGTAGCCTGGGATGAAAACAGATATTGCGGAGTTTGTAAAAAGATGTGAGATACGTTAGCAAGTTAAGGCTGAGCATATGAAACATGTAGGGTTATTCTCTACTAATTCCTTAGTGGAAATAGGAACACATATCAATGGATTTTTTTCCACTCTACCTTTGAGTCAGCGTAAACATGATGCAGTATGGGTTGTAGTTGAGAGGTTGACGAAGTCTGCGTATTTCTTGCAAGTTTCCATGCAAGATCCTCTTAATTGGTTATGTGAGATATATGTACATGAGGTGTTGAGATTTTTTAGAGTTCAAGTGTGGATTACTTCGGATAGAGATCTGAGATACACGTCCAGACTATGAAGTGAATTACAGAGACAGCTTATAACTATTTTTAACCTCAGCACAACAAATCATCCGCAAACTGACAGATAGACTAAGTGGTTGATATTAGTGCTAGAGGATATGCTTCGAGCTTGTGTCTTAGAGTTTGGTGGTAACTAGGAGAAATATATTCCTCTGTGTGAGTCCTCTTATAATAATAGCTACCAGGATAGCATTGAAATAGCTCCTTTTGAAGCTCTACATGGTCGGCCTTGTCGTTCACCTGCATGTTGGGCAGAGGTTGGAGATACAATTTTGTTCGAGCCAAAATTGATTCAGGACTACACAGAGAGAATTAAGCAGATTCGCTAGCGTTTGACTACAACACAGCTACTACTTAAGAGATATGCCGATAAACATTATAGGTTCTTAGAGTTTTCAAATGATGATTTTGTCCTGTTGAAAGTCTCACCTATGAAAGGATTGTAGAGGTTTTGATTTCAAGGAAAGCTAGCTCCGAGGTACATTGGACCGTTCAGAGTATAGGAAAGGATTGGTTCAGTTGCTTACATGTTAAAGTTGCCTCCTCATCTAGCTGGAGTTCATAATATCTTCCACTGTTTATGCTTCACAAAACAGAGATTCAATTCACTCCAAGGATTGATTGGAATGAATTAGATCTTCCGAAAACTTATCTTACGACGACCAATCTGTTCAGATACGCGATCGTAAGATTTAAAGGTTGAGAACCAAAGAGATTCCTTTGGTTAAGGTGAAATGACAATTTCATGGAGATGAGTAACTAAACCTGGGAGCGAGAGTCTTAAATGAAGGAGCAGTTTCCATTTCTCTTCAGAACTATAGGTAATTATATGTTTACTTTAATTTCGAGGATGAAATTACTTAATATTGGGAAGATTGTAACGCCATCTTACCTTAAGCTAGTGATTAGTGTTAATCGAATTCCTAATTAACTCGAGTTAGGCACGTGGTTATGCCTGACGTAACTTGATTAGCATGCGTGCTGGTTTAAGTGATGGTTCATGCTTATTTGGAAAGTTTAATGAATTTATAGGCTGTAGTATAAAAGAGAATTTATATACAAGCCTACAATCGGAAAATACGTAAATAAACAACAAATAGTCGGTACACTAAGTACGACGAAAGGGTTGTGAAATGAATGTGCACACTCGAGAATACTCGTAGGCATGTCCGGTGAATTTATTGGCGAGAAAATGCATAAGTTATATATATATTTATATATATTTATATATATATATATATATATATATTTGATATATAAATATATATATATTGAAAACTATAAATTTAGTTTGAATTATATGCATCGTCGGATAGCCTCGAGAAGAGCGTAAGTGTTGATGGTGTCAACATATATATCACTTTAGGGTTTTCATGTTAGCACATCAATCATTTGATCAGCCTCGAGATAGTGTGATGCGTATCTCGAGAAGAATCAATATATTTAAAGTAAAACCTTAAAACGTATCCTCACAAATTGATCGAGATAAAATAAGAGAGAGCAATTGAGAGTTTAATGTTCTGATTTTGAGGAATTGATTTAGAGGAGCTGTTTTCGTGTGAATTAAGGAGATCAAACAACTAGAAATCTAGAGATCATCAGTTGGTAAGTTAAGTTTTTATGTTTGAAGTTTAATTCGATAGTAGATGATGATTCTTCAGTGAATTGTTATTGTTGTTGATTATAAATGGGTTTATACCTCATTAGAGGTCCTCCCTGATTTTATTTTGGGGGTGTTGGATGTTGTTGTAATGATTTATGGATGGAATAGTGAATGTTGTCCTGTTTACTATCAAGACAGTACAAGGTGGAGCCCGCTCCACCTAATAGAGGAGTGTGCTCCCTTCATCGGTTAGGATGAACTCAGCTGATGGAGGGCGCTCCACCAATTGTAGGAAAGCACTCTCACCTTGGAAAACAAAAACAATGATGAGTTTCGGTTAGAATTTCATGAGGTCATAGGAACTGAACTAGGGGTTCTAAATATAAGGTATTAGACCTATAATGATCATAAATGGTTTGTGATAGGTGTTGGATCACCAGGAAAGCGTGAGTGACCTGGAAAGTTAGAAAATTTGTTAACAGAAACTTAAACCGATGTAAGTATGGATTCACTTATTTAGCAATGTTGTCTAGCTACTTTAGTATATGTAGTTCATGTCATTTATAGACTTGTTGGGGAGGACTATGTACATTGTGATGGTTTTAATAAATGGAAATTGGTGTTTAATGTGATTCACGAGAGTAAGTTCCTGGAACTAAGAACAGGTTATATAAGAGATGGGTTACCTTCCCATCCTATATGTAACTTCATAATCAGTTGAATAGGTTGCGTGGATGACATACTCACTAGAGGGTTTAGGATAGAACCATTGAAAATCAAAGGATTGACTAGAGAGCACATCGGCCAATGTGTTGGTCTAGCAATCGCATCAATGGTGTCGGTGGGTAATCGACCATAATCTTATAAATAAAATGGGAATCACAATGTAAAAGTCATTGATAGTTTGATTTGCATCTGTTACTTATTGAATTATATGTTTTTTATAACTACGTTAGTTAACGTTGGTTCATTGTTATGGCATAATGTTCATGATTATTATATGGAATGTTGATGGCTTTCTGAATCCTTACTTACTGAGCAAGTTGGAGTATTTACCCCAAATTTAACAATTCAGGTTCTCAGGCTAGCGCTTCAGCAAAGGGCAAAAGGAAATTTAGGAGTTTTGTTATATTCTTTTGATTTTATGAGCCTTCTTGTATACATATACATTGTTTGAGTTATTTTGTTGTATATAAATAGGGTTTGGAGGTTTATAAACGAGGTTTTTGGGTTTTAATAAACTCTGTATTTATGTGTGTCATTTAATTATCGAAAAATTTTTAATTTTCTGTTGTGTATATTTTGTATCGTTTATTCAATATCGATATATAGGTTGATTATATCAGGTATAGACTGAGAGACTGCTGACTCTAGTTAAGTCTGGCTAGGTAACCGGGGCTTAATTAGGGTTTTAGTCCAAGTATCGCCCTAATTAGGATAGGGGATTGATAAGTCGATATTTATATAATTTTAGTAGTTTATTTTAGTGTATTTAATGTGGAAAGTCTCTAAAATATATAATTAATTATATTTATTAGTCATTTTCAGGTGAAACGAAGTGCGTGGTTGAATTCGTGGCTAAACAATACTCAAAATGGAGTATTTACATGCATTGATTAGACGTCGGACTATTTGCCTCGAGTTACGTGCTGCGCAGTGGGTAGAATAGTGGATCAGCATACCAATTAAAATTTAGCAGCATATTATTGGTCTAGCTCGCCTCAACGTGCCACATGTCAACCATCCATTGGCCCAACTCGCCAAGCATTCCATGCGTTTCTAGAAGTCAGCCACGTGTCACCTACGCGTTCTCCCATCTCATCAGACATGCCACATAACAAACGAACAGCAGCTCATTCGTTCCAGCAGCCATCAGTTCTTCCTCGGGATTCGTGCCCATGCGGTATCCCAGTTTTTCATCGATTCTGTGCAAGTTTCTTACCCTGACGCGCAGCCAACACGTGTTGCACTCTCACTTGTCCACCACATTACGTAGCAATTCTTCAACCAACCAGAACGTGCCACATTAGCAGCTCCATGCTCAAGCACGTCACGGCAGCCGGTCTTCACCAATCATGTTCCGCCACGTTAGTTGTTTTGTAACTAACGGACCAATCAGCATGCGACACGTGGACAAAACGTTATTTCAAGCCCAAAACAACCATACAATGCTCCTCGGTGCACGAATCACCTCCGCTACCCACAAAATTAGTTTCTCTCACCTCTCGGGACCAATTTTTAGTAGTCTTATATATTAGGAACCGAGGGTATTATTAGAAAATGCCAACTAATATACTTTGAGGACCGACTATTATTGTTTTGTTATCGACTTTTTTGGACGGCCATGTTCGGCTAATCAACTCCTTGCCTAGGTCAGAGGAGAAATAAGTCAAGATTATGGATTCATGGCATATTATGTGAGATCTTTTATTTTATTATTTAATTTAGTTTAAATTCTCCTATTTTGTTATTGTTGCTTTTAAGGATTATGGTTTAGATCTAGGGTATGTATAAGGCCATGCATGCTTTTAGGGGGGACAACTTAGTGTTATTTGGACCGATAGTATCCATGTAATTGTCTTTTGGACCAATAAAGTGACAAACACTCACCCGTTTCCCGTAAAACCCTTTCGGTTCTTGAGTGTGCAACAATTGAATCTAGGTTAAACCGGGAGCGGATGCGATTCGGTTATTTAGGATTAGTGTTTCCACATATCCATATTACTGTGGTTATTGTGTTAAACCTGATTGCAGATGTCAAGGGTTATACATTGATTAGGGAAGTAGTTAGTGGTGGATGTCCTGGCTATCGAGATTAGGGGAATGAGAAATTTCTGGCAGATGTAGGTTTTCTATAGCTAATTTAGGAGAATATAAATTAATGACTTTTTGAGAAAGATTGAAGACCATGATTGCCATTGAATCCTGATTTTGATTTGTGGAACTGTAGACCTAGGTGTTTTCTTGAAACTATTTGAAAGTTATTTTTATTATTGTATTTATTTAGTTTAGTTAGTTAAATTATTAAATTATTTATTTAAAACCCTCGATTTTCCCTTTCTGTTATTTTTGACCTAAGAAAGACTACCAATCTCTGTGGGATCGACCTTTTGCCACTATTCTACAAAATAGTTGGTTTAGGAAACTTTACTTTATTGACGCGTTCTGCGCGCGTCAATTTTTGGTGCCGTTGCACGTCCCTCTAAACTTAAGACTTTGCACATACCGAGCAAAGGTGTAGATGACAACACAAACTAAACTAGATTCCTAATATAAATATATACTAACTCACTAATCCTATATCCGACTCAAAATTAATGGAGTTCCTCTAGTTTACATAGTAACCAAGTCAACAAGCCACTCAAGAAATTTTGGAGTTATGATATGTCAAGACTCGCAACCCAAACACAATTAAGATGACACTTTCAAGACATAGATTAGGTCAAAACAAAAGCCATCAACTACTCACGAGTTTCCTTGGTCTATACATTCAAGCACGCAAGTTTAAAATTATCACTTAATATAGTGAAAGCACTCGAGCTAAATCTTTTATTTGAGGATTTTTCATAACTTCCTCCTTTATTTAAATTTTTATATTCTCTATTTTTTTCTTCTTTTTTTTCAACAACTACGGTCCCTGCTCCATTTCCTATGGACCGATTTTCTCACTTTTTCCCACCTCAAATTTCCCTGCTCCATTTCATGTGGAAACATGTGGGACTCTCTATATTAACAAAAAAACTCACGTTAGCCCTTTTCACTTCCACTATAATCAAGTAAATCCCCCAATGTGATTTAAAATATTATCACTTGCACAATTTTGACCATCTTCTCATTTTCGTTATCTAACACAAAGCTTAACCATCAACTAAGTCCATAATCATGAAATCATAAAAATGCAGGGCTACGGACTCGATTAAGTGTTTCTCCTAATTTTTCCTAAGTTTCAAGTCAAAAAGGCAACTGTAACGTACTCATCCATAACCAAAGGCATGAAACAAAGTTTCGGGTGACTCTAAACAATAAAAAAAAATAAAAAAACTATACTAAATACATATACGTGAAAGTGTATCAAATACTAATGAAATGAGAAAGAAATATGGAGGGACAAGAAATGAAATAAATGATATAAAACACCACCATTACCATCCGATAATCGTATATAACCACATAAATAAAAAATAAACGATCTCACTAGCGGTCTTTCACAAAGAATTTAGCCAAAGTCCAACTACAATCCTTAAAATACCCCCAAACTTATTCTGAACCTTGTCCTCAAGGTTCAAAACAAGTCGAGGAATCCATATAACAAAAGAAAAAAACAGTGGTGAAGAAGAACATGGATAAGAAGATGATACAAATGCATGCATAAATGAAAGTCTCTAAAAACTAGTGGACGCGCAAAATCTCTCATGTCTATGTGACTAAGGAAACTATGAAAGAACAATTATAACAAAAGCATGAACTAGTAAACATAGAAGTAAACTCAAAAGATTCCAATCAAATCTTGCGAGCCCGAAGTCTTTCAACTAAGGGTGAAATCAACAAGATGATGGAATGAAGTTTAAGGTTTTGGATCTACTCAAATACCCGCTACTAATGCAGCGACTTAAATTGGATATGTCCCAACCAATTCTTAAAACACCTAAAATTCTATAAACATGTTAATTCCTAAAACAAATGCTCAAATTATCCTAAAAAATGTAATCCAAAGTCAAACCTACAAAACTAGCGGTGCTCCAATCCTCCAATGAACGTCAAACGTAACATATCGCCTGTAAAAATAAAAAGACCAAATTAGAATGTTATTAAACATAATAAAAAAAACTAAAACTAAACTAAAACTGAAATAAATGTAGGAAATAATAAAATGAAGTTGGGTTGCCTCCCAACAAGCCGCCTTTCTTTTAAGTCCTTGGCTAGACTTAGCGTGATTGATCACGTGATGCCCTCTCCTTTAAAGATGTCAACAACGAATGGCACATCTTTGTATTTGGACAATGAAGCATGCACACCCTCTTTCATATTTACTAAAATGACATCAATTTTCATCGCATTTTCCCCCTCATTTAGTATAATGACAATTTATGGCTCATTTGAAAGACTTCACGTCCTTCCGATGTTTCTCTCAGATAGTCCTCCATCTGTGTAACCTCATTCACCTCAAAAATTTTCAACGTATCAACACTCACATCGTCCTCTGGGTTAAAAATTGATTGTGTACTACAAAACTCTTCCTCGTCAATCATATTTTGAAGCCTGGCATTATATTGAATAAATTGAGTTTCCAAGTCCTTCAAGCCTAGGAATCTCAAAATCAATTTGTCAAAGCTCTTCAAGAAGCCGTTGAAAATGTTGCTTTGATTATCTATAAATTGCTTCATCATATCTTCCAAGGAGGTGCTTTGATGAAACTGTTGATTTCCTTTATGCTGAGGAATCTATGGGTTTGGCATGAGCCCAAAGAAGTAGGGTTGTGGCGATGCATAGCTAGAATAATGATAATTTTCATACTTTGGATAAAAGGGACAGTCATGTGCGGAATGAGAGATTGTTGACTCTAGTTAAGTCTAGCTAGGTTATCGGGGCTTAATTAGGGTTTTAGTCCAAGTATTGCCCTAATCAGGATAGGGGATGCTACAGAGTTGACACAAAATTACCAATCTAGGGAGATTTACAGTGTGAGATAGAAGGAAGATTCACCGATATACATCCATATCTCATGCATTTTTATGAAAGTAGGCCTAATAGTGCATTCAGTGATCATTAACACATGAACATTCGAGAACATCATTATTATGAAACTCTTGCAGACGGCTTAGATGGAAATCACTGAGTGCACCCTAGATAAGGTTGCTTTTTCTAGTAAATGGTGTACCTGCCAGGATCTATGGAGTTTCGAGTAAGGTACGTGTCAGACTTGGACAATTGAAGTTTCTGGTGGACTTCTTAATCATTGAAGAAGGGCTTCGTGAGATCAACGCCATTTTTTTGGGATTTCATTCCTCTACATAGCCAAAGCCGACATTGATTTCTAAAATGAGAATTTCACATTTAGAATTAGTGACAAAGAGGTGCTTTATAGAAATAGCAGGTTGTGCGTGATGAAGGAGCAAGGAACTATGAAGCTTCAGAAAGTTTCTACACCGCCAGCCAAGGAAAGGAAGCCACTAATTTATGTGATTGACTCGGACTCCGATTAGTCTTAGAATATGGTAATGACGGGCCATCAACCTTAAACACTAGTGCTTTGTGGGAGGCATCCCACATTCTTTCATTTGTTTACTTAACTATTTTGCATGAACTTGGTTTAATTTATATTGAGTTTAAATAAACTTTGGATTTAAATAAGTTGATTTTGGGTTGATTGAATTAGAGGAATTAAAGTTTTATGGAATTTGTTGTATATCTCTAATACCTATAAATTTTGTAGAGACACAATGATTGATTAGAGATCTACGCAATGTTTTGCACGCACCAAAGTTTGAACAACTTTTGGCCACGTAATTCAGGGCAGATATACTTAAATTTCATGCATCTGCATGACATCATTTACATATACAAGGAGTTGCATATCATACTGGAAATCTTTTGGGAATTAATCTATTTTTCGAGGCTAGCGATGTCGCAGCGCCGTGGTGTTGTACATAAATCGTTGTGGTTGCACTAGAGAATTTTTCAAATTTGGAATATTCTACTTGTAGGCCCATCGATGTCTGAGTATGCATAGGGCACTGACAGGGCGCTAGAGGGAATTTTAGGAATTTCTCAGATTTTCCAGCGATTTTTTCATAATTCCTTAGTGTCATCATGTCTATATGTACGGCGCTAAGCTCGGATTCTAGTTTTTAAAAGAAGCAGAACCCCATTGTCATCTTCCCTAGAGAAACCCTGGGGATTTTCCACAGCTTCAAGCCTTGCAGCCACCAAATCCATCGATTCTAAGCTCCAGTCTCAACTCATTTTTTATTCTCCATCGATTGGAGACCATATTGAACCATGAAACCATGAGATTGGTAACCACCACGACGAAGCTACAAGCTAAGGGTTCAATTTTCTCACCTCCTTAAGAGTCTACTAGGTTGAGAAAGCTCTCTTGAGCTTTTGGGAACATATTCCCGAGTAGGTGACACCCTCAATTTCTTGAGTTTATTGTGATTGTTGTAGGTTGTCCTTAGGCTAAATTAGGTAAAATGTGTATTCTAAGAGTCAAATTGGTTACTTGAACCATAGGGCTTTTGTTTGTGAGGTGATTTGGAGTAATTTGGTCAGATTACTTGTGATTTTTGGTCGATTTTTAAAATTTCAATTTTTTGAAGGAAAGCCTATGTTTTTTTAAAATTTTGGGATTTCGGATCCAATTTTCGATTTTTAGTGTTTCAATGGCTTTGGATTGATCAATACCACATGGATTAAGTTTGGGGGAAAGTGCAGGAATGTTAACCAAAAAGTAAATTACCAAAGTTTGGTTTTTGTTGAAAATTCATGGACGCCATTGACACTTTGGGTAAATTCTATTTGGGGTTTGTTAATGCATGTATATGCGAGTTGATGGATTGAATGGAATGATATTTGCATCAGTCTTGGCTGATTTGAGCGTTATCGTGGTTTTGAGTGCCTGAAGTCATTTTGAGCCAACTTTTATGTTTTGGACTCCATGTTATTTGGTTTGCCAGATGTGATGGAATGATTTGGTAGGTGTTATTGTGATGGTGATTTCGTGTAAGTTGATTTTTTGTTCCTATTTTTTGTGCTATTAAGAAAGGAATGTGTAGTGGTTCTTCTATACCAAGGAGGAGGAGTGGATGTTTGCCACCATTTAGGCCTAGAGCCCACCTACCTGATGTACTTGAGCCATATGACTAGTTTTTGCTCACTAGTAAGAAGGCCGCTAAGAGATATGATAGCTACCTCAACAAGAAAATGAGGAAGTCATTGGCCGAGAGGGGATTTGGGATCAGGTCACCCAAACACGAGAAGAGAGTGACTTCGATCATTAGAGAGAGGGGTTAAGAGCTCTTTTCCCCGAGACTATCAAGCGTTAACCAGACACCCCCATAACCCATATTTGATTTAGGGATGTGAGCAGTTTCTTAGCGAGTTATACGCGAATGGATATGTTGTTGCACGAAGTATGAGTGTTAGATTCCAAGGGTTTTTTATTGATTATAGTTCCCAGGCTATTAATGCCTATTACGGTCTATCCACTTTTGAGCACTTGGTAGTGAATGACATCCCAAATATGCGCTACATCATCGACTCTTCTTACCTATACGACAGCGTTAGGGCAGTTCTTACTTGCTTTCCACACCATGACTGGCATTACGTTTTTTCTCAAAACCCTAAGCACCTGGTTAAGGCCTACTTTAGGAAGACTCTTAAGGTGTGGTCTAATTTTGTTGATGTGTCTCCTTACCCCCACCACTTAGCACGAAGATGTCACCCGATGTACATGCTTTATCATATTTTGACTCGCATCACCGTATTAACGTGGGCAGTTTCATTAACGAGTTCATCAAAGGGACGATGGACACGAAGAAGAATGAGAATCTAGCCTTCCCTCTTTTTATCACAAACTTGAGACGACAAGCGGGAGTTCCTCTCGACGGTTTATAGTTTGATATCCCACCCCATCCGACCATTTAAGATGAGGATATAGGGGTACGAGAAGCCGAGAGATGAGGACTCTAAGGATGGCAAGAGCGCGCATTAGAGAGAAAGCAGCAGACTTTAGAAGCTACAGCAGGAGACCTAGGCTATGAGGCCGTGGGGAGAAGGAAAGAAGCACGCACTCCAGCACTGGGATCTTCTTCATATATACCACCACCATTAAGAGAAGTATCGGGACAGTTGTCCCTAGAAAGGATTATTATCCATAATCAGAGGGGGATCAGTCATTTCTTGTATCATGATCACATGTGGCATCGTCATGTTCATGATCACCCACTGCAGCTAACTCCATCGACACTAGATAGTCAATTCATTATCATGCCGGACTACCAGGTTTATCGAGCACATAAGAAGTATGGAGGAGCCTCATCCTCCCATTCTTCACAGAGTATGTAGATACCCTTCTAGACCCCGTAACTGAGTGAGTAGCAATAGGACAACTCCAACGAGTCTGAGAGTTGATTTTCTCGTCGTTGTGTGCATTTTGACAAAGCGAAACTGAGAAACTTGTTATTTTTGTAATATATTCGGAGGAGATACAGTATGATGATGTTGTATTTTTTACTATCACCACACAACACATCATTTGCATGCATTTTCAGCTTATCAATGTACTTATTTCACTCCATTTCATTTCATTTTATTTCTTATCTTCCATTATTAGATTTGACATGTTTTTTGGAACGTGTGTTGGATGTCCTACTTTCTTAAAACTTGAGGAAAAGGTTCAAGATAAGTTTGGGGGTATGCAAGTATACAGGTTTAATGGAATGCATGAATGAACCATTAGGATTTTTGTAAAGTTTTCGCGATTTTCAGAATTTTTTTAAAATTTTTGGCAAAATTCAAGTAATATTGTTTAATTTTATTCATTGGATTGATGGATTGGTGGGTTGTGTACACTTTCCATACTTGTGTATTCTTTCTTTTTTGTTTTTATTCATTATTTTTTAGCTAAATGTGAATGCCTAGTTCTAGCTTAGAATAATTGTTGACAATTTGCGAGTTCTTATGTGGATTGATGTTACCAAAACGGACAAGACCTTGGGGAGAGCATAGGTGAAAAATCATGTTCTTGCGATTGGTTTACTGACTGAGTCTACACCAAAGAGGGTTAGTAGGAAGTCGAGAGTCTACACCAAAGAGGGTTAGTAGGAAGTCGAGACTTTATGCTAGATATTGAAGCATGTAGAAGGTCACATTAGGACAAGAGTCAACTAAATCTCTACAGATTCCAACATAGGTTTGCATATATTTGAAATTGAGTATTAACTTAAGAATAAGTTTAGAGGAAGATGTAGGCATTGTTTGTTTAGGCCCTAGCCTTAGCCCACCTATAATTTATCCCTAGTTAGCCTAGTTGAGCCAAACAAACTTGATTTCTTCATCACCCATTATGAAACCTATAGCCATTGGCCTTATTATTCTTTTACCTACATTGAGAAGCTAGCTTAATTATGGCAAAAGTAAGAAGTGCTAATAGGAGTTTTTAAAATAAAGAGATATAAAAAATAAAATCAAATGTAGAAGTCTATAAAAACTCCTTAAAAATACTTAGCTCGAGTGCTTGTAGCTAGAATAAGTAATTCTTTTCAATGCTTTGAATCCTTTAAATATATATCCTTATTAGCCTAACCCAGCTTTACAACCTAAAAGAAAGTCATATCAACCTCAAGTGATATTTTGAAGATAATCAGTGGAATGGTTGCATAATTTTCTATTAACATAATCTTGGTATTCAATGCCCTATTTAGATATTAAGTTTTTGGATTGTTAAAAGTTTTGAGGTAACTTATGAGTAATTGATGGCTTTAATCTCAATAAGGCCTAGTATTTTGTGGAGTATTCCTCGGGAAAGTGGCCAAAATACCTTGACTCAAAGTAACTGGCTTTGCTTAAATGTTCTTGTTCCCTATTTAGAAAACTTCATGAAAAATTGGATGAAACCATTTAAGTTAGAGTAAGGCATCAGAAAAGCTAAAATGTATGTTGTGTGTGAAAGTTGATTATCTTGCGCTCCTTTGCTCGAGACGAGCAATTGTCTAAGTTTGGGGGTATTTGATAAGTCGTCATTTGTGCTATATTTTAGGGTAATTTTACCACTAATTTCATGACTTTTATCATCATTTATTATGTTAATTTGTTGTTTCTCTATTATCAGGTCAAAAATAGGCTTTTATACAAAAAAGGAATGATTTCCACATAGATTTAGTCAGAAAGCTGAAAATAGGCCTAGCACCTTGGCAGGGATTTTAGTACAAAGCCAAATTACTAAGAAATTGTTGAATCAAACTTGCCTAGATTGGAGAAAGCTCACTTGAATCATTGCGGGAAAAGCTTTGTGAAAACCCAGGAGAAAGACGAAGCTCATATCTCGAGGAAAACCTCAGCACCTTTATGGCAATTTTATTTATATGTACACCGTTGGCTAATCACTCGCTTCGACTCGGAACAGAATTGGGTAGAAATAAGTGTCGTAGTCATGTTGCAGCGATCTCCCAGTGATGTAGCCATATGAACGTACGGCACTGAAAAGATCTAGATAATGTTAGTTCATAATTCGGTCTTTTCTCAAGATTTTCATTTAAATCTTATACTATCATATTCCTACTATAAATAGGAGACCTCAAAACGACGAAATCTATAGAATTCATGAGAGGAAGACTTTTATGTTAGGTTTTACTTTTGAATTCTTGTGCGGAGACCTCTTGTCAGGACTCAACCATTCGGTCTTTATAAGTTTTTATTTCATTTTTATATTTTACATTCTAATTTATTGAATAAATAAATTCATGAGTTGTCTTTATGATAACAAGTGGCTAAGTTCCACTATCTAGGCTAAAGTGTTTGAATTCTAGGGATTTATAGTATTCAGGAAGTTTACGCACTTCAATTATTAATTTGTTTGTTGTCAATTTTTGTATTCTTAATTGCATCTATGTTATAAGGTTTTAAATTATGGTTTTAAGCCTTACGTTTCCTTTTTGTTGTGTAAGTGATGTGCACGGTGATTATGTTTACAAACTATCATCAGTGATCCTACCGCCACTCGGTAACGGGGATCACGTTAGGTGACAAATGGGGGCCTTCTCTATTGGCAATCGATGTGCCTCTATGTTGTTAAGATATGATATGGATGGCAGTTGTATGCAATTTCCACATGTTACAGGTGGACAATTCGATACTAGTTATCACTCATAATTGGTGTTCTCACGGTTCGTTAATGCTGCTAGTTTGTTGAAAGCCTAAGACATATCCAGTGTCTTTGCAAGTCTAGTTAGTATGTGCTTGTGTCGCATGTTCCCTCTCCTGACATGAGGAGAACAAGGTAACGGGAGTCACTATAAGCGTGTCTATGACAATCAATACTAGGACAAACATTTGATAAATTGACGATTGGATCCATTCCTTAGAATGTCAATTCACGCCTTGGTCTAAAGTCTTTTATTTATTGATTTTAGTTTTTAAGTGCTTTATTTTGCCTGCATTTGATTTCCTAGCATAATTTAGTTTTTGTTTTCGAAAACCCCCCATTTTCCCTGAACCTAAAAAAAAAAACATCCCAATCCCTATGGGTTCTACCCCATACTTGGCTCAATACATATCCAAGTAATTGTATATCAGGTACAATTATTGGTGATGTATAATGTGGCATCAATCATCATTATCATCTTCATCTTTAAATGGAGTAGTGATGTCTGAATCAGATGGTTTAGCAGTAGGCTGAGTAATATTTGTCGAGCTAATTAGTGTTAGCAGCTCATCATCATCAACATTTTTAAAGGACAATTGTTTTGTTCTTGCACAATCATCAACCATAACCTTAATAGATTCCATCACAGTCATAGTTCGCTTATTGTAAATTCTATAAGCTTTACTATTTTGAGAATATCCAAGAAAAATCCCAACATCACTTTTAGAATCAAACTTTTCCAAGTAATCTCAATCATTTAATATGAAGCAGGTACTGCCAAGAACATGAATATGTTTATGAGATAGTATTCTGCCTTTCCAGATTTCATATGGAGTTTTTTGTAGTCAGTCGCCTAAAATAAACTTTGTTGATAATATAAGTGAGTGTGTTTACTACTTCTTCCCAAAGAATCATAGGCCAATTTTTCATAGTTAGCTTGACCTTGTCATCATCTGAATTATGTGATTTTTCCTTTCAACAACACCATTTTGTTGTGATATTTTAGGTGCACCAAATTCATGCATATATAATCCTAAGTTCGGCATAGAAATTAGTAAATTACGATTTTCAAACTCTCTTCCATGATCACTATGAATTCAATAAATGGATACATCCTCATCATTTTTCTCATTTAAAAGTCAAACAGTGAACTTCTTAAACTCATCAAATATTTCTGCTTTATCATGCATCAATCGAGTCCAAGTAAATCTTGATAAATCATCAACAATGACAAAAACATACTTCTTTCTCCTAAGACTTTCAACTTGCATTGGACCAAACAAGTCCATGTGTAGTGATTCTAACACAATTGAGGTCGTATAAACGTTGTTTACCCCTTTGACATGGCTGACAAATAGAATCAGGCTAAGATGATAGTTTATTAATACCTCTTACAGCATCATGAGAGACAATTTCTGAAGTTGCTTGAAATTAAGATGACGAAGCCTTATGTGCCAAAGCGCTGTATTAGTTAGAGAAACATAGTTGCACATAACTTGCAGCTTGTGAGGTGATATAGAATATTGAAGCATCATATAGCAGTTGTCTTATATCTAGATCCCATGCATGATTCATTATCTTTTTTCATTGATTATCAGACAATGATCTTTAGTGAAGTTGACAAACAATTCCTAATCACACAGTTGACTTGTAACGGCCCGAAAATTCGACTCGTGCCACGTGTCATTTTAGGGTCGTATGTGGGATCCACTTGCCGAAATACGTATGTCTACATCTTGGGTGGAGACTCCGAGGAAATATGTAATATTCAATTTGAGATTATAATGCAAAATGTTGAGCTGTTTTACGAGTTGGTATACGCAAGAAATTCGGGGAGCTGAAACATGAACGGGGACACGTCTCGAGTCGCGTGCCAACGTGGGACCAAGATAGTCGTGTTATGTGGTTTTAATGTGTACATTGGATACGCCTCGTGAAGCGTGTAGCGTGAGTATCAAAATTTTGGAAATGAGGCGGGTTTGGTGCCTCGAGATGCGCGCTGCTCGGATATTTTTAAGGAAAACATAAAAATAAATATGTTTTTGGATGTGTCTCGAAATACGTAAATTTGTCAGACTCGAGACAATTTTGGTCAAGCATAGAGGCGGAGGACAAAGAGGTGAAATTATTGAGTTTGTCAACACGAATCTCGAGGACACTTTTGATTTGAAATCAAAAAGAAAATGTATATATATATATATAAAAGAAAAGAAGAGAGAGAAAATAAAAGAAAAATGAGACAGAGAGAGAAGAAAAAAAAAAGATCTGAGAGAAGAGAGAAATGGAGGGAGAGAGTGAGAGATCGGGAAGAAAGGGGACGACGACGACGACGCGACCGGATCCGCGACGACGACGGCGCGGCGACACCAGCAGCGGTCGGCAGCGGCTGCGCGGCGTTGCTGCGCGACTGCGCGACGGTGGCGGCCAGCGACGAGGACGACGCAGTCCAGCGGTGGCCGATCGGCTACGGAGAAGAGGCGGCGAGGCAGCAGCAGGTCGCGACAACGGTGGCGGGGCACGACGCAGCGGTAGGGGTCGAGGCGTGGTGGCCGGCGGCGGAGCTGCGCGACGACGGACGGCCAATGCGCAGCAGCGGGCCAGCAGCGACTCGCGGAGACGGCGGACGGCGAGATCGGGGCCAGCGGCGCGAGCAGCGGCGCGGGCAGCGACGGGATCCAGCTGTGGCCGGCGAGGAGGCGGACCAGCAGGCGCACGGCGGTGGCTGCGCGGCTGCGCGACGGGGCTCTCACTGCGGGCGGCGCGGTGGAGACGAAGCAGCAGGCAGCGGCGCGCAGGGAGCAGCAGCGGCGGCGCTGGCGGAGCAGGCGGCGGCCGGCGCGCAGCGGAGCAGGCGGCGCCGCGCGAGCGGCGGGCGGTGGCGCGCGGTGACGACGCGGCGGCGCGGCAGCGGCGGCGACGCTGGCGCGCGCTGACAGTGACGCGGCTCGGCAGCGATGGCAACGGCGCGCGGTGAACAACGCGATGGCGTTGTCGGACCGATCGGAGGTGCGAATCGACAAATGTCGACGACGCGATGGAGGTGAGGTGTATTTCACCTAATTTTAGTTGTGATTTGCATAATTTAAGTAACTTAAATGGTACAAATGAACACCAAGGACTTAGGATGCTATAGTCAGATGTCGGGTGCGCGTATCGAGACGCGATCGAGTGCGTTTTGAGGTACGTAAGATTCCATCTAAAAGTCACTAAGGGTTTACTTTTCTATCATTGATTTTCTATTCGTGGTTATTGGATGCTATTCCCCCTATTCTTTGTTATTGATTTCCGTGACATATTTGGGTTGGGGGTCGAGACTTTGCTATTCGTTGTGTACTTATGGCACACTAGGCTGTACGTGGGAAAACCAGGTGAAAGGAAGTGGGGGCTTCCACTGAAAGGATCCTGGGGGTATGGAAACCAGGTGAAAGGAAGTGGGGCACCCACCGAAAGGATCCTGGGGGTTCGACGTACAGTTTAGTGTGACCGGGAGGAGTATACGGTTTGTTTCTCTCGTGTTATTTATTCATGTGATGATCTTAGCACAGTTGCCTGTTTAGTTTCCGCATGAGTACTTGACATGTTGATTGATATCTGTTTATTTCTCTTATAAATGCTCGGTGTACTTTGTTGGAATCTTACTAACTGTACTCTCCATCTTACTTTTTGTGATGGTCGAGTGCAGACCCTGCTAGTAGGGGCAAGGAGATTTTGGGTGAATTTATCGGACTGACCGTGGTCGAGAACCTACTAGTACGTGCGATTTTGATATTTTGCTTACTTTTGGGAAATGAGAGACTGAATAGACAATGTACTTGTATATATTACTAGTTTAATATTGTCGTCTATATACAGAGTACTTTCCCCGGGTTTTCCACATTAGGAGTTGATTTTAAAATAATGCTTAATACGATAATAAATTTAATTGTTTTATTGGTTTCAATTTAAGACTTTCGCTGTTTTGTTTTTAATGTTATTATAAAATGATTAAACTGTCGAACTAATTGCTTAACGAATGGAGTTAACACGCATATCGAGGAGTCGTGTTGTGGAAAATGGTGTCAGTGGCGCGTGGGACCCAGTGGGTCAAGGATCGGACGGGACCTCTGGGCCGGCGCCTCCCCACGTGGCGACCTCGGGATTTGGGGCCGTTACATGACTTATACTGATCAGGTTGGATTTCAACCTATCAACATGTATAACTTCCTAAAGATTAGGTAGTCCCACAACATTAAGATTTCTTTTGCCAACAACCTTGCCTTTCTTTCCATCACCAAACGTGAAAACACCTTTTTTAAATAATTCATAATGTATAACAAAGATTTTGTTACTAGTCATGTGTCTGGAAGAGCCACTATCCAAATACCATAACTCAGTCGTAAATATTGAGAGTTGTAGATGCACTGCCATAGCCTTATGAGATTGAAGTCTCTAAACCTTCGCAGATGTTTCTTCTTCTGAAATGTACTAATATCTTTAAACATTCGATAACATCATGTCAAATATGACTAACAATCCCATAATAGTTACATGTAGGAAGAGGTTTGTTGTCAGCAACATCATTAGCCTTATTCTTCGCGCTTGCAACAACTTTTTGTGACACAATCTTCTTTGCCTTTTTTGTATCAACTTGAGTCTCATTTGATTGATTCTCATTGATTATTGTACCTTTGACAAAGAAAATAGGAGCAATGGTAGATCCTTCGATATAGCCAAAACCATGTTTAACTTGCGGTGATTGACCAATTTGCAGCATTATATTTAATTTTTGAGAACTTGAATGAAACTTTGCAGTAACAGCCTGAGAATCAGAAACAGCTTTCTTCAAATTAGAGACTTCAACCTCAAGCCCTTTAAGTAATAGAGTACAAGTTATGTGTTCTCTTTCAAGAGTCTTATAATCCAGTTTAACAAAGAGCAGTTTCATCTTCAAGTCATCTTCAAGTCAAAATTTTGATCATAAGGAGATGTCCATTCAACGAATAATAGATCATATGAAGCCTGAAGATCCTTTGTAGAATCTTCAACATTGATAGCAGTATATATATCATTGGCCTTTTCCTTACCTTTTTCGTGTCAAATAATACATAATCAAGTTTTGAAACACCAATAATAGATAGAGAAGCATCAACAGTATTTGACTATATTAATATAGCTATAAGTGCGGTAGTCGAATCATTAGACTTTTATCACTGTCATCTGAGTCATCATCACTTCAAAAAGAGTTCAAAGACTTCTTCTTTTTATAAGTACGACATTCAATCTAAATATGTCTAACTCCTCCACACTCATGACACTTAATGCCCTTGAGTTTATTCTTAGCATTCGTTTTCTTATCAACAGTAAAAGGCTTATTGTTATCATTACCCTTCTTGTAATTGGTTCCAACAGAATTTCTCTTATAGTTTTTTAGAAGTTTTGAGAAATTCTTTGCCATCATAGCAAAATCATCTCACATAGAGTCATCACGAATAATAGTCTCAACACGATAAGCATTCTTAGAAAAGCTGGGCTTTTAAAACATATTCATCTTATACGTTTGCTGATAACCCATTAATTCATCAAGAGATATCTTAGTAATATCACGACACTCTTCAATTGCGGTAATCTGAGTCAAATCGTGAAAGAATAGCATGAAAAGCACGTCGTACTAACTGCTCACCAGTATACTTTTCTCCAAGTTGAAAAGCTTGATTAGTAATGTTCTGTAACGACCATTCAAAGAGGCACTATCTTCATCCTTTCTCATCTCAAGACGATCAAGAATAGAACTTAGTTGTTGTAACTTGAAAACTTTGACAGAATTCGTAACATCAAAGATTGTCTTCAAAACATCCCATGTTCGTTATGTAGTAGTGCAATTTGCAATCGATTTGAAACGTTAAGCATCAATAGCACTAAAGATAGAATTAATATCCTTGTGATTAGCAACTTTCTCCTTCTTCTCAGCATCTGTCCACAGATGTAGGCTTTATAAAAGCTTTACCATCTGTATATGGATGTGTTGGAGCATAGTATTCTCTTTCCAGTAATTCTCCGGCAATTTCATCAATAGCAGAGACAAAGTGAACCATCTGAACCTTCTGGTAAGCATAGTTGGTTTTTTCCAGTAATGGCAGTTGAGTTATCGATCCACCTTTACGTCCTTCATCAGTTTGTTGTCAGAACAACTCATCAATCGATCTAATGATGAGAAAACTCTCCAAAACCTCACTCTTCTACTTTTTAAGTGACGAAGCTCTGATACCACTATTGAAGTATTGGAAAGCAAAGGAACTAAGGAAATTAAAAAATCAATGATGAACTGATAAACACACATTAACAATAAAAAAGTATTGATATCGCAGTAAGACTTGAATGTCTTCCTCTGCGTAGGCTCAGCCAAAACATTCAATTAACCAAATTGATAATGTGTATAACCACTATAATGATCTATCACAAAACTCAAGTAATGAATGATGATCTATACAGTGGTGACCTTAGATATTTATAGACTCAGTCTATCTACTCTATTTAGGAATTCAGTCCTAAATACAATAGAACTCGGAAAACCTCATCGGTCTACAATTGTAATTTATGTTGGAATCATCCAACGTTCAATAACTAAGTCTTTTATTCCTTCAAGAATCTTGACTCGCCATTTCCATAAAGTTCTTCAGTTCTTTATGTACTTTTCTCTCGGATTTGTAGTTGTAATCCATCTTAATGTTCTCTCCTTGCAGTATCAACCTTTTTTCACTGTTGTAGACTAATACTAATAGTTTCTCCATCGCAGTATCCAACTTGTATTCTATTATTGCTTTGACTTCAGTTCTGACTTTATCTTCGACTCTGACTTTGACACTGTAATCTTCACTATAATTTACATTGTAATATATCTCTAAGTTGTATCTACACTAGACATCTTGCTGAGTCAGGCTTCAATCTTCATTGCAGCATTTACCTTACTAACTTAACATATGTTTTGACAATATGCTGCCAACAAGGATAGATCGACCCAAACACAGTAAATTAGGGTCTAACACCATTCTATATGGTGGTAGA
The DNA here is from genome assembly GCA_039657325.1 of Stephania cephalantha. Taxonomy (NCBI): domain Eukaryota; kingdom Viridiplantae; phylum Streptophyta; class Magnoliopsida; order Ranunculales; family Menispermaceae; genus Stephania; species Stephania cephalantha. The sequence goes on from CM077571.1 coordinate 27,159,971, forward strand.
GATATAGGTTCGGCTACAGGAATGAGGTCAATGACAAACTCAACTTCTCGAGGTAGAGAGATTTTAGTAAATCTGAGGGAAATACTTCTGGTAATTCTTTAACCATAGGAATTTGCTTAAGTTGAACTTCATGACCATCTTCCTCCATTTTTGTCAAAATCATGAGAGTTTTTAACTCATTGAAAATTGCTACATTACCATGGGTGGCAACTCAGCTAGGTGCGCGACCTTTATATTTGAATAGTGGTATATTAGGATTCTAAAAAGTAACAGTCTTGCGAAACCAATCGATACTGGCATGGTAAGCTGCAAACCAATCTATCCCCAATAAAGGTATTGTACTCTAAGTACTTTAACACCGTCAAATCATGCAATAAGACATGATTCCTAATTTTAATAACACACCTATCACACATCATGTTAATATATATACTCTCTCACTAGCAGAAGCACTTAAAATCAAAATAATGCTAGTTCAAACCGGTTTCAGTTTAGCTCGTCAGCCATTTTACTAAATATAAATGAAATAGTAAACCCAAAATCAAATAATTTATGCATGCCTTTATCGCAAATATAAACCATACCTGCAACCAATTGTCGAGTGGCTTCCGCATTTAACTCAGCAACAACATGCACTCCTCCCCTGACTGGCTAGATAACGCTAGTTATGGACGTTGTATGTTTGTTAGGACAATTTGCCTTATAATGCCCGGCCTTCCCGCATGAGAAGCATAAACCTCTAAGTCTCTGAAATGTTTCAATAGACTGCGTCAGTGAGGTACTCTTCCTTGACCATGTTGTTCATTTGCCTTTACATTGGCTTTGCTGAGGTGTCGATGTTGATGGCCTGGTCACCATACCATAAGAAACAGATGGTGCAGGGTGTAAGTGGTCTGTGTAAAAGTGTATGGTGCCCTTAGTGCTGCAGTGGTACGAGCAAAATTACCAGATTGTTCCTTGATCTTAGTCTTCTTGTAGAAGCTTGCTTGATAATTATTGGTGCCACTGGATCATCTCCTACTACTACCACAACCGAGCTACATTATTTTCCTTATTTCCACCCTCTGGAATAGGTCATAAATTAGCTCCTACAACCGGTAGATGTATATGTGGAGGTGTATGTGGTTTCAATTATCATGGGTTTATGCGCTGCAAACATAACCTCAAGTGTTCTATGATGATTTTTAGTCATCTCCGACATATGTCGTTCCATTTGGACTCGCTACTATCTATCATCAATCTCTTGTGCACCTCTAGTATTCCTCTAGCTATAGGAACTTCCACCTCAAGTACTCATAATGCACTGTGAATAGTTCAAGAAAGTTAGTTCCAAAAACTAACATAGGAGACAAGATGAATGAACAACATATATAATGATATATATAACATATATAAGCAAGTAATATTATAACATGTATTTGTTCATTTTAAACCCTTCCCACCTTAAGTTTGGTCACTTATGCATATTAAGTCAATGCAAATCATAAGTCCACACAAATGGTTTCATTTCTTAATCATGACCAACCTTCCTTAAGTTCATCAACTTATTATCATTAAGGTGACTTAAGTTAGATACTTTTTAGGTACCAACTGTGACGACCCTTCTCAAATTAGGGCACCGCCTGGCCTAATCCCATTATTAAGCCCTAACCTCACCTAGTAAAACTTAATACGAAACTAGTCAGCCTTTTCAAAACCATTTACTTACTTACAAATTATAAGTTCAATATGTGTTTTAATGTCTTATGTAATATAATAAATTAGAATGAATTAGAATTTTGCTTACTTGTTTATTCAACTGAAGTCTTACAAATTAACGAAAGAATAATGCGATGCCTAACAAACGTGGAAAAACCAGGGAGTAAAGATCACATGCATATATATAAGAAAAAAGCGATATATAACAACATGTGTCTAGTCAAATACTATTCACTCAACCCATAATATACAACCCCAAAAGTATATGATAGGCATATAAAAGTAATACATCAAAAATCAAAACCTACAATATCTGGCGTAGCACCACTCTACTGGCTTAGAGGTAGTCATCGATCTTCTCTTTGCTTGGCCAGGTACTCGATGGATCTGCACCCACCGTCATAAAAGGACGATGAGTAAAGGAAAGTAGAAAGTAACACCGAGAAACATTTGTTCACATTCCCAACTATGTAACAAGTATCTAAAAGCATGATAATTGCAATTATGTTGTAAAGAGAACGTGCAAAAAGATACTTTAGTTAAACAAAATGAAACTGACGCTAGGCTAAGTAGTACTAATCTAGGGTCGGTCAGCCGGGAGTCCTATCCCAATGCCTATTCCACTATATATGGATGGAGTTGTGCTCTACATCTGTATGAAGGTCGTAATTGCACTGTATGCCTTTATAATTATCCCAAATGCTAGTCATCTAGGATGTATACTTGCCAATAACCTGGAGTTTATAACTCGTGAAGTCACCCAAGTTATGCTTGCCAACAACCCCGAGTCCCATACCCCGTGTGCTGCGCAAGATAGTGGAGAAATCCCGATCACCCTGGAAAGTCTAGTGACCCTTGTATGTCCGTCGGATTTCTATCATAAAGTGGTCTTAGATAGAAGAACTACTTTCATATTCAAGAACAACATCGTAATGGAATCTAACAAAACCATAGTACACTAATGCACAAAGGACATAGATTCTCAACACTATGTAACAACTACCTAATAGCATGCTATTTCACTAACCTCATGTATTAACAATCAAAATGACATAGCACATGATTAGGAGTCAATGACATCATCTAATCAACATATTATGCCATGGAAACAACCTCATGTAATGAGAAATAACAACAAGTCATGGCATATAGAGTACAAAGGCAATTCAGTCCAAATGACTAGAAATGAACATATGAATAAGAATGAAATGTAAATAAATATCTCAATCAGTTTACTTACAATCCACGCAATTTTCTAAGCTACTCCGGTCTCCCAACACCTCAAAACTCATATTTGAATCCCCCGAACAATTCTCTAGTTTTCTGATATCAAACTTATCCAAATAATTTGGGTTTAAATTAGGTCCAATAGGTTTAGGAACCTTAACCCAAAACAGCCCTTTAAGACTAAACAACATTGAAATTTTAGTCTTATATTGCAGGGCGATTTTAGGCATGAAATTGTCCAAATATCAAAATCTTCCACCATTACAAAGATTTTTGGTCTCTATCTTAACTTTCCAAAAAGTTTTAGTTTTCAAAATTCCTATTTAAAACGAAAGAAATATCATATTTCTACTAAACATAGCTCTAATTAAAAACTAATCTGACTAGCGGATTAGAAAATCTATTTCTCCCAATCTATAGTTTCAAAAAATGTGATGTTCGGTCACAAGGTAGAAACCACACCTGATAACGACATACTAAAAGATCAACTCATTTAGATAAGTAGGTAGGGAGTTATGCCTTTAATAATTTTAGTTTCAACAATCTTCTACTTCATTCTAGCACCTACTTGTAGAGCACTTTTGGACATGAACACATTTGAATTACAACATCTCTAGTTAAGAAAAGTTGTTCCCCTTTGAGTAAGCTTTCATATGCCACTAGTTTGAGTTTATTTGAATCAACAATTAGCAAGTTATGACCAAATTATATAGACCAATCCCTAATACAACATGCAGAAATTCAGTTTTGGTCTTACAACTTCAAAAATTCATATCTTTATGATTTCAAAACCAAATTAAGAACTTTAATATAGTTGGATTATTAGCTTGAAATGAGGAATCCAAATATATTAACCAATTGTAAAATCTTAATCATCTACCCTCTGAATTTGACCAAAAAAGCAGAACTGATTTCAATTAAATAGAGAGATATGTACCTAGTTTGATGAACACCTAGCTTAACTTGATCTCTCCTTCACCAAACCCACTTTGGTTACTAGTCTTCTTCTTCCTCCAGCCCTTCTCCTTCTCTCCAGAAAGTTTCCTTCTCAATTAAGCAAATGAAATGAAGTTGATTTGGTTGTATGAGTTGATTACTAGCTTTATATAGTAAGTGGATATGGTTGATTAATAACCATTGATCTCATTGTGCACATGTGTCTCGAGGCTCATCTAGTGATACACCTATTAAAACATGTTCCACTAACTCATGCTATGTGACACCAATATGTAACTCCATTGGTGTTGAGATGAGTCAATATGTGCCTCAATGAAAATTAAGTGGCTATTGTTTTAACTTACGAACTTAAGTGTATTTAATACTTAATCAACCATAGCCCCATTTATATCACTTATAAAAATAATATAAAACTTAAACCAACTTACCATATTGCTCTCTACCTCGGTCTCACGCCGGCATGCAACTCGAGGCGCGTTCCCATACACGTCTTGACACCTATTCACAAGTAGGAATGACTTAGTAGTCTAGACATATACAATATACTAGGCATACATCATTACAAATATAACATTTACCTCAGCTTTCTCGCCTCGGTCGTGACACGTATATCGAAGCGGGTCCCACGTCACAGGTTATTTGATCATGATTAAAAGATTAAAGTCAAATTAGAGATTTGGGCCGTGACACCAACTATAGTGTTTAATTTTGAGTCATATTCCCAATTTTAGGATATAACTTCAATTTTCTCATTAGGCTCTAACACTCAAGGTTATGGTACCAACTGTGGCTTTTCTAGGTACTAATACTTTGACCAAATGTGGACATTTCCCACTTTGTTTCTAGGTTCGCTTAACCTACGCTCTAATACCAACTATAACGACCCTAATTTCCATAACCAGGGCCACTCGACCCAAACCATCGCCAAATCCCACAAGATGACCCAGCTAGTCGGGCAAGGATCTAGTAAGTCTTAACTTACGAAAACAAAATCAAGACATTCTACAATAGACAACTAAGACAATAGGTGCGGAATTAAGAAGCCTTCAATGTCTAATCAATTGCGGAATTAAAGTATAAGCCTTATAAACCAACTAAAACATAAACTATGGGTTCAAACAACTACCCATATGAATTCTCATGTTTTAATACATGTTAAGTCCAAAACATAGTATATATAAATAAAATAACCTTGCAAACAAAAAAGACTTTCTATGATATGACATTGCCCTTTCTTTTATCATGAGCAGCGGCTTAGGTACCTGAGGAGCGAAAAGGGGTGAGCAATAAATTCAACAGGCTCAATAAAGTAGAAGCCTGCTTTACCCTCAATCATCCAAGTAATACATAATGCATAATAACTAGCATGAATAAGGTTAGTGATGATGTCCTACAATCATTTCGAACATGAATAAATTATTTAAACGAGCATAATATACAAAGCAAGATACAATAAACCAAAGCCCAAATAAAATAGTTCAACAAGATAACAATGATGATATAAATGTTAAAGAGTCAACGAAGTGGAAACTAGATGTAAACCATGTGTGATGTGACAGCCAACTAGCTTAAAGGTATCAATTATGATCATGCCTCATAGTTGGGTGTCTAAGCATCACTATGGTCCTGCATGCCATGTAGTGGCGTACAAGGAATCATTTAATAGCGAAGAGAGACCACTGGTGGTCGTTGGCTCTCAGGTTTGACGTACTATTTACAATCATGATTTCCAAGCATATCAATTCCACATGCATTCACAAAATAGAAAGCGCGAAAGAAAAAGATAAAGCAGTACAACAAAATATAATCCAATTTGATTCCAAGCAAGATATCAATCATTCACTACCATGAGTCCTAGCATATCTAATAGCATGACATGATTGAAGAGAAAGAAAATCCCACTTACCTCTAGTGCTACTTTCCTATCCAATTTTCTTAACCCTAAGAAGTCTGATGTGTTTTCCTTGAGTTTCTACATTGGTGTATGTTCAATAAATTGTTGTTAATTTATTCATTTGAAGTAACTTTATTTCAAAACATTGTTAAATCCCCTTGCAAATCAATGTATGCCTTCGCCAAGGCATTGCCGCGGTGATAAAGGTTTTTGGAGTTAGTTACCACTGCCTATGTCTCGACGATATAAGCCTCGATAAAACTCGGCAAAACTTGAAAAAATTAAAAAACCTAATTTAATTCAAAAAACCATCAAGCGCCTTCCAAGCGTCATGGGTTTACACATATGACACAGGGTTGAAATCGTTGGAAGTCACTATTTTATAACGATATAGATCTCACCGATTTGCCAGCGCCGTGTACTGTAATTCATGGCATCGGGAATCACCGGACCAGAATTCAGAATTATCTAGGTAGCGTTGTGCCCAACGTCGTACAGCTTGTAAACGAGGTACTAGTGCTGGCGCGGTACTGATTGCGAGATTAGATTTTTCAAAACATAAACTTGATTCCTCATTCCCAGCGACTCACGCTGACCCTTAAGGGTCATAATCTAACAGAAATAATGGTAAGTACTTCATTAGAACCACATAAATATTCACATTCATCAAATATAAGATTTGAACCAAAATCATGAATTGAAAACATGGATTGACAACCATTCTCTACAAATCATGAAAAGCATTATTCCAACCATAAATTTACTTGTAAATCAAAAAAAGTGGGGTAGAGATGACCCTAAGTTACAACTAAACCCACAAGGTTCATCTCCTACCTGAAAACCCCATGAATACCATGCTTTTATTTCCAAAAATTGAGCAAATCAAAGTGATGAAGTTAAAGAAGATGAGGCAAGGTTATTATCTAGTCTTTGTAGATTTGAAGTTGGTCCCTCTCCTCTACCAATCTACCACGCTAGCCTTGTGACGACCCCTTCTCAAATTAGGGCACCGCTCGGCCTAATCCCATCATTAAGTCCTAATCTTGCCACGTATGACTAAACAACAAATTAGTCAACCTTTTTCCAATGTCTTTCTTCTTACGATTTAACTATTCAAATAAGTATTTTCTTATCTTACTTCAATTAATAAATTGGAGTTAATTAAAATTTTAAAATTCTTAAAGTTATTCAGCGGAAGTCTTAACAAATTAGCGGAAGCTTTTAAGATGATACTTAAGAATCATGAAAAACCAGGAAACAAAGATCACATGCATATATATACAATGAAATGGTGATAAAATATATCAACATGTATCTGGTCAGGGTATTATCTCTCAACCCATAATATATACAAACCTAAAAGTATATGAAAGACGTATAAAAGTCATATAACAAAACTAAAAACCAACAAAATTAAGCGTAGCAGCACTCCTATGGCTCAAAGGTAGTCGCCGATCTTCTCTTTGCCTAGTCTACTACTCGATAGATCTGCACCCACTGTCATTAAAAGTACACAGTGAGTACAGGAAAGTAGACAGTAACAGTGAGAGAAATTTGTTCACATTTTCAAATATACAACAAGTATCTAAAAGCATAAGAATAACAACTATGTTGAAAAAAGTTCATATTATAAGATACTACAGTTAAATAAAATGATACTGAGATTCGGCTAAGTGGTAATGATTTAGGGTCGGTCGGTCGTAAGTTACATCACATCAGCCTTTATTCCACTATCTCAGGATGGAGCTGAGCTCCACATCCCTGTAAAGGTCGGAGCTAAGCTCTACACCTTTATAATCAATCACAAATGCTAGTCACCTATGATATATACTTGCCAACAACCCTGGGTCACATACCCTGTGTTCTGCGCAAGTTAATGGTAAGATCCTGACAACCTTGAAAGTCTAGTGAACTTGTGTGTCGCGCACATCTCTATCATATCATGGTCCTAGATATAAGAACAACTTTCATACCAAAGAAAAACATGGTTTGGGAATCCAACAATGTACTTGCATATCTAATGCACAAAGGAAATTAGAATTACAATATCATCAACACCTACCTAATAGAATGCTATTTTATTTGGCTAAGTGTCTCAACCATCAAAAATGACATCGCACATAATTTAGAGTTAATGAGACTATTCAACAAACAAATAATATCATGATAGCAAACTCATGAAATTAAAAAGAAAACAAGTCATGATATATAGAGTACAATAGGAAAATCACTCCAAATGACTGGAAAGAAGAACAAGATAGAAATGAAATGTAAATAAATATCTTAATCAGTTTACTTACAATCCATGCAAATTTCCTAGCTAATCCAACCTCCCGAAACCTCAAAACTCATATCCAAACCCCCGAGACTCTTCCCTAGGTTCCTGATATCATGTAACATGTTTTTAAGTGTGTTTAGACCTTAAGTAAGTATATTGGTCTTGTTTATAGTGTTTGAATTTGAGTTAGAAAATTCATATTTTTGGGCTGTCAAAACAAAAAGTGCGCTGGGTGACTTGATATACAAAAAGTGCGCTGGGTGACTTGATAAGCTCGATATTGACCTTACTAGCGCACTACCTCTTCTTACTAGCGCTGCTACACAAAGTTAGTGCACTAGCTAGCACATCTAGTGCGCTATGTGCAGGAAAACTCAAAATTCTACACTTAGAATTATGAGTTCTCTTTTCACATAGATCAAACTCAGCACCTTAGGATCCTTATTACACCTACTAAAATTCCAAAACAACTACCAAAACCATTCACAATAGTCATTCATCAATTTTATCATGAAATTTATCAAATTAAGCTAAGTTGCTTATGTAATTAAATTACCTAATTGATACACACACCTAGTTTGATGAATACATCCAAATCACTAAATCTTCCTCACGATTCTGGCTGATTTCATGACCTTCTTCTCTAGCAAGTTTTCTTAGCTTCTAAGCTTTGAAAATGAAATGGTTTAGTTTGCATTTGTTGATCAATCCAATCTTATATATTTAGATAAGATTGATTATTATCAATTGATCCTAATATACGTATGTATCTCGAGACTAATCTAATGGTCTAAACCTTGCCACAATTTTCACTAACTCTCCACTAACTTCTTTCAACTAATATCAATATCAAACTCAATTGGTCGCTTGATGTGTCAACACGTATCTCGAGAATCATCATATGGCTATTGTTTTAATTTGCTAATTTAGGTTACATTTAATATAAAATCAACCTTAGCCACATTAATATTACTATTTAAGCTACACTAGGATTAAACCAACTTACCACATCACTCACTACCCCAATCCTACGTCGGCATACATCTCGAGGCTTGTCCCCACTCACGTTTCGACACCTATATACAAGTAGGAGTGACTTAGTAGTCTACACATATACAATACACTAAGCATATATCACAACAAATATAACATATACCTCAGCCACATCGCCTCGATCAATGCACGTATCTTGATGCAGGTCCCACGTCATGGGTCAACAATCCTGATTAAAGAATTAAACTAGGATTTAGAAATTTGGGTCGCGACAAGCCTTCTTCCTCAAATCCTCTTCGTTGTTTACTCAAGCGAAAGTGGCTACAAACTATAATGTGGTTTAGATAGTAAGCTTATGAAATTAAGGTTTGATTGACCAATCCAAGCCCAACATCGCCATGTTTAATTCATCCTTTTTGTGTGTTATTTACCAAATTGCCATTTTTCCTTGTTTAACTTATTTTTTAAAGTTATTTTCATTTACTTAGGCTAATATTCTTAGCTAAATCAACTAAATATAATATAATACATACAATATTCACACAAATACACAAGTACCATGCATAGTACCAAATTAACTTCATTATCGTGACTAAATACTATATTTGGAAATTAGGGGCGTTACAAGTTGTGAATATGTACATCTCAAAAGGAAACCCAATCAATTTTTTTATAGAAAAAGTCATTCAATTGGGTACTTGGGTATGAACGCGATTTCTCTTTTTCGTTCAATTTGTTTATTTCTTCATGAAATTAACTAAGGAAGACAAAACGGGAAAAAACTGGACCAGTAAAATGGATTCAAGTTCGGACACCATTTTAAGTCATAATTAGGGAGTGGTGTCCCTAACTTGTTCTCGTTCGGGCCCATTTTTTTGCCACCCCTATCACTAAGACATCTTGTGGCCACTATTAAATTCATCAAGGGACCTTTAATTCCCACCATCTAGCCTATGATTGTTACTTTACTCATCATCCTTAAGTCGATCTGTAGTCTAGAATATTCACAACAACTTAGGTTCTTCAAATTTTTGGCTTATATATAAAAACTTAGGCACGTTTCACTATTCAAGTAGCTTAGTCTAACTGTCCTAAAAAAGTAGCTTAGTCTAACTTGTGGGTTATGATCTAATAATTTATCGATCATTGCTCGACTAAGTCCTCTTGCTACCCGTTACACGGCGCCAAGGAATGAAAATTCAATAAAATTAGCCGAAGTTTAGGCGAAGTTTATCGAAGTTGAAGGGATCGAAACGAAGTTCACGGGTACTTTAAAAATTACAAAACTTCTCTGAAGTTTATGTTCAAAATCGACAACATTGATATAAATTGATATGGATTGCTAAAAACAATGAGAAATTACAAACATTCAGTAAAAATATCAAATAAGTGTGTAGGAGATGAAAGGGTTGAGGGTTGTAATTGATGGTGGCATTTAGGGAATTTTTAGTTTATTGATCATCAATAAAAATTTCTTAAACTTCTCTTAGTTAGCGAATTTTTATCAAGATTCTCCACGTCGAATTAAACTTCTCCAAATTAATTCCGATTATCAAGATGGCGAATTATAAGGCGAAACCGAAGTTTTGATCCTTGCCCGGCGCCGCACATCTACACGCATCTCGAGGTACATATAACCCTTTTATTGATTTTATTTTACAACTTAAGCTTAAGTTAATTTGTCTACCCTAGTTTAAGACTTTTGATTTGTTTATTTAGAATCCACTAAAATACCCAAGCGTACTCATATATCGGCTTACCCAATACCTGCGTTAGCACGCATCTCAAGGCAAATACCCATCGCACAACTCTCGCGATATATGGAAATAAACACATACATGTGATGTAATTTAATAAAATTCATATAATAACACCACAATATGACATGCAACAACAAAAATTACAATTTATACCTAGGTAGGTGTGCCCTAATTAAATATGTGGCATCCACGTGGGTCCAAGCTGGTATCTTAGTCTGAAAATGTTGAATAAATGCATTAATTAATTATTGGTCCATTACACACACTAAGCTTGCGGGCTTAGAGTTGTTCACTTATTGGTTCAAATAAAAGTGGTAGTTCAAAATTCTAACCGAGGAGATGAGGTAGTGAATGTAGATCCAAGAGGATGGAACCACTATATATAGATCGATTGTGTACTTAATCTCTGCTTTACTTGTCAAATAAACTTTGGTGATTTGCAAAGAAACTTATAAAAATTGCAATTTGGCCATCACATCCAATTAATCCTTCTGGCCCTCTTTGTGGGAAGTACCATTAGCTCATTTTTCTTCATATCAAGGAGGCGATGTTAAGGGACAAGCTGCTTTAACCATATATGTCATATGTGTGGAAACTCTAACTCACTTTTCTTACACCTAGGCGGTAATGTAAAATACATTCTTGCTCATTTTTCACTACACCCGGGCTCCGATGTAGCGCGTCATTATGTTTGATATATTTAATGAAGAGTGACAAAAGTTTTACGTTAACTATCAAATTATTGCTACTTTTTCCCATTTTTCAAAAATGAAAATGAACTTAAGACTTCCCTCCTCCATTTTCAAGGTATAAGAATGGGCCCCAATTTATTTTTTTTATGACAAATTAATTATGGAATCCTCCTTTCTCGGAAATTGAGACTAACTATGTAGAGCTATAATGTTGTACATAAGTTGAGTTTTGAAGACAATACAATTTTAAAAAATTCCAAAAGTTCGTACCTGCAAACAATGTCTAGAAAATTCCTCTTCTATTCTATATCAACTTAATCATTATACAATTACCTATCTACAGGCAAAAACAATATAATTAGTTGTAAAGACAATACAATTTACTTAAAATGAAACCAACATAAATCATATACATACACCATTAGAGATCGAGCATCCATGAAATTATACGAGAGAGAGGTTGAACAAGTTTAATTAAGAAGAAAATCAAACAAACCATTAATTCCAAAGTAATTAAGCAATTAAACATCCTTGACAATAAGGTCACCGTTAACCAATTCTCTGTAAGCCGCAACAGGCCAGATGAAGCCTCTAAAGAGGAGGCTGGAGGCCAAGGGCACGTCGATGATGATCTCCTTCTGAGTGGGCTTCTTGTCGTCTCTGATAGCAATCAGGTAACTCCGTCCCACCCACCCTATCCACCCAGCGATGTACAGGAACAAAATCCCAGGCGTGATAAACTCACCCCAGTGCCTCTGGTCTCCGCTGACGATCAAGTGAGGCAGGCCATCAGTTCCACACAGCAGCCCTTGCTTGCCGTAGTTATCGAACCTGCGATTAGTCTTTTCAATGGTGGCCTTGATGGCGAGTGCTGGAGCAGAGTCCGGCGCATACAGCTTCAGGGAGGACTCCAGCTTCTTCACCTGCTGCTTCTGGCGCTTGGCGAACTGCTTGGACTCCTTGCATGGGGTGAGGCCTGCAATGTCAGCCGATGCGGGGAGAGTGGCGGAGGAGAGGAGGATCGACGAGAGAGCGAGAGCGGCCGAGAAGGCCTTCAGGGGGGAGGCTGATGAAGAAGATGACTGTTCGGGCTGTTGAGTAGTACTGCAGAGGATATTTAGTGAGCGTGGTTTTGTTGTTTGGGAATGAGATGAGGCGAGTTTTGGGGTGGAGAGTGGTTTGGAGAGGGTGGAGGGGATTGTGAGAGACATGATAGCGTTGCGTGTGGCTAGTTTGTTTTTTTGATGGGTGGGTTGTTAATTGTAAGAGTTTTTGTTGGATCGATCAGTCGCATGCAGAAAGGAGGAGAGAAGATGAGGTATTGGTTTTAGATTTTGGTGGGAGGAGTGAGAGGATAAGGTTGGAGGAGGCTGAGTTGGAAGAATGTTATTGGTCAAGGAACTTCTTTCTCGCGCTCCTAACATCTCTTTGGAGATTCTCTCCTATCTCATGATTTGGTTGGGATAATTTATGATTTCTCTTATTTTCTTTCGCCTAATTGCAATATTCATCAAAAATAGCCTTGTAATATATTTAGGCCTCATTCTTGTTTGGTTCGTTTTTGTCAACTTACGGTACGAGCAGAGATAACTCATTAAAGTTAACTCACAATGTAAGTTCATATTTCATGTTTGATTGAACTTTGAACTTGCAGGGAAGTTGCATATTTTTTAAACGGTAAAAATATGGGAATTGACATAAATATCCTTCAAACATATTTTAAGATAAAAAAGAAAGCATTATTATTTTCAGCACATGAACTACTATTTATTTATACAGAATAAAGAATTTGAATAAAATAAAACACTACAAAAAATGGATGCCAATAGCGACAGGGGTAGCGACTGCCCCTCGTCGCTATTTTCCGGGCAGGAAAACTCCCGCCCAGGACTAGATTTTCTCGGCCACGTGGCGAAGAGAACGCCACGTGGCAGGAAATGAGGTGGCCACATGTAAAAATAGCAACGGGAATACCGACGGAATACCCTGTCGCTATTCCCGTCGCTAATCCGAAAAATAAGATCCAGACCGAAACCCTTTTCTCTTCCTCTCTGGTTTTCATCTCCTCTCCTCTCCATCTCCTCTCGGTCCTTTCCTCTCCCTCACCATGATCCTCTCCCTCACCGTGACCCTCTCCTCTCCTTTCCCTCCTCCTCCGCCTCGGCCACCCCGCCGATCTGCTCCGCCGCCGCCTCCTCCTCGATCGGCCGCCCCGCCTCTGCTCGTCACAACCGCCCCAACTCCCATCTCCTTCTTGATTTGGGATTTAGGTATAATTTTTTATTTATTTTATATATCATGTTTTTAATAGTTGATTTATTTATATTTTGTTATTTAAGTTGATTTAAAATAATTTTTTTGTGAATTTTTGTAATTTATGTGATATATAATTTGTATTCTTGTGAAAAGATAGGGTTTTTTGTATTTTATGTTAGAATGAAAATTTTGGAATAATTTTTGTAAATATATGCATGTTAAATTAAAAAATGTAATGGCTTGATTAAAAACTTGTAATTTTGTATTATATGTTGGAATAAAATTTCGGAAAATAAAATTTGTATTCCATGTATTTTTAGGTGAATAAAATTTGTTAAATTGATCAAAATGTTGCAATAAATTATGTACGTTGATATTTATTATTTATTTATTTTGTGACAAATAAAATGCATGCTTGTGATTTGAGTTTAATTATTTTTTTATTATTTGTGATGATTATTGTATGTTTTTAGTATTGATATATATGTACTTCTTTTGTAATTTTTTAGTATTAAATTAGTTGAATTTTAAATACGTCCATTAAACTATTATTTAATTGTTTTTACACTAATTTAAAAAATCAAATTAAAATCTATTTAACTATAATAAAGAAATTATGTTAAGTTGAACCAACTTTAAGTATAAAGTTAATTAAATGATACAAATTTATTGGACAAATTAAATTTCGATTAGGGCCAAAAATAAAAGAGTATGTATAATATATTATACTATAAATAAATTTAGAGTTGTTAAAAGCAATTTAACTATAATAAAGAAATTTGTAATTGGTTGAACAAAATAATATTTATATAACAACGCTTACATACGATATATATATATATATATATATAGTATAGGTATGGAGGATTGGTATTCATAAATATAAAGAACTATATATATAAATTATGTTAAGTTGAAATTTAAATAAGTATGAAGTTACAAGTTAAATGAAATATTAATACGGTAAATTGTACTGATAAAAATTTAGTAAAATGATGCAAATTTATTGGACAAATTAAATTTCGATTAGGACAAAAATAGAAGAGTATAATATATTATACTATAAATAAATATAGAGTAGTTAAAAGTAATTTAACTATAATAAGGAAATTAGAATTGGTTGAACCAAATAATATTTATATAACAATGCTTATATACGAGATATATATATTTATATAAATGAGACAAAATAAAATTATAAACTGCAAATATTGAAATAAAATTTAAAATCTCAAAGGAAAAAATAAAAATTAGGCAATATTAGGCAAAAGTATGTGCATATATTGCAACCAATGCGACTAATTACGGTAAATAATCGACTAAAATGTATAAAATATATTACGCTAGGTATGTGCAAATGCAATCGATTCGACTAATTATGATTAACACTTGACTAAAATTTATATAGTGATTGATGCGTACGTGTATTCAATTGGGGTTGTTTAGGTCTTTCGAGATGTCTGTGTCTCGAGATTGGATGTACAACCGTATTGAAGGCAATTACATTATATTAGAGTTTGTGGATAGCGTGAAGGAATTTATAAAAATTTTCATGCAACACTGCACCACTTACTTGAACGAAGTGAAAATTCGATGTCCTTGTCGAAAATGTCGCAACGATGTAGACACCGCAGAGCTTCATCTAGTGAGGGGTGTATTCGTTCCCAATTACTATCGTTGGACCGCGCATTGGGAAGAAGAAATAGTAAGCGATGAGGACGATGGAAGTTATGATCCAATGAATGAATATCCGACATTATATCATCATATGATACACGGCATTGCGGACCTCGGTTTCGGTTGGAATCATGAAGAGGAGCCGAACCCTAAAGCGAAGCATTTCTTTGAAATGATTGACGCGACGAATCAACTGTTTTGGCCGGGTTGCGAGAAGATGAATAAACTCTCAGCAATGGCACGTTTATTGACGATAAAGTCAAATCATCATATATTGGAGCAAGCATTCAATGAAATTTTGCAAGTATGTAAAGACATGTAGCCTGAAGACAACTGTTTGATATATAGCTTTTAGAAATGTAAGGGCTTGATGCACTGGTTGGGTCTCCCATATGAGCGAATTGACTGTTGTCCCAACTTATGCATGCTTTATTGGGAGCTCGACTCCGAGCTTACATCTTGTAAATTTTGCCTAGAGTTTAGGTTTAACTCTAACAAACGCCCGCATAATACAATGTTTTACTTCCCTTTGGCTCCTAGTCTCAAACGTTTGTAAGTCTCAAAAGCTACTGCGAAACACATGCGGTGACACGCAGATTACGTTAGAGAAGATGGCAATATGCAACATTGAGCTAATTCCTTGACATGGAACCACTTCAATCAAGTGAAACCTACATTCAGCTCCGAAGTTCGTAATGTTCGACTTGGCTTATGCACTGATGGGTTTTAACCTTTCGGAATGACCGGCGAACCGTACTCCTCGTGGCCGGTGATTCTAACACCGTACAACTTGTTTCCCTCGATGTGTATGAAGAAAAAAGTGATGTTCTTAACAGTGATCGTACCTGGGACAACTAATCCGTCGCAAGAAATTGATGTGTTTCTCCAACCATTGGTGAAAGAATTGCAAGAGTTGTGGTATGATGAAGTGCCTACTTACAACGTATTGACTAAGACAAATTTTCAAATGCACGCTGCACTTATGTGGACTGTTAGCGACTTTCCAGCGTACATCATGCTGTCGGGATGGAACACGCACGGGAGGACTGCTTATCCTTATTGCATGGAAGATACCGACGCTTTCCAGTTGAGGTTCAGAGGGAAAGCGAGTTGGTTCGATTGTCATCAATGTTTCTTCTCGCGATATTCGAAGGAGCGGAAAGACAAGTCTAGTTTTCGCAGAGATAGAATCGTATCCGATAAGCCACCAGCTAATAAACCAGGTGAAGATATATTGCGAGAAATTGAAGCTTTAGGGCTTATGAAAGTCACTGAATTGGGATCAGATGCAATAAACAACGAAGTCTCGAGGATTAACGGGTGGAGAAAACTAAGCATACTTTGGGACTTGCCTTATTGGAAGATGAACCTTATCAGGCACAACCTAGACGTGATGCACATTGAAAAAAATATTTTTGACAATATTTTCAACACAATCATGAGTGTGTCGGGGAAGACAAAAGATAACGCAAAGTCTAGAGAAGACTTAAAGAAGATTTGTAATCGTCCAGAGCTTCATTATGATCTAATTTCTAAGAAATATCCCAAGGCACGATATGCGCTAGACAAACGAAGAAAACAAGCATTGTGTAAGTGGATTAAGGAATTGAACTTCCCTGATGGTTACGCGTCTAACATCGGTCGCTGCGTAGATTCTAAGAAGTTGAAGATGTTTGGGATGAAAAGCCACGATTGTCATGTTTTCATACAACGATTGTTGTCCATTGCTTTTCGAGATCTCTTAAAAGATGACATATGAATTGCAATTAACGAGTTAAACATTTTCATCAGAGATTTAACTGCTAGAAATTTAAATGTTGATAATCTTCGGCTTTTGCATGAAAACATTCTCAAGATATTGTGTAAGTTGGAAAATATATTTTCGCCAAGTTTTTCCGACTCAATGGAGCATCTCCCTATCCATTTGGCGTACGAGGTTATCCTTGCTGGCCCAGTACAATTTCGGTGGATGTGTCCTTTCGAGAGGAAATCAACTAGACTCATAAACAATATATATCACACTCTAACATATACATTTTAACTAACTTACTTCTACAAATGTAGGTACTTGAAACATTTAAAAATAATGTTAGGAATAAGGCAAGGGTTGAAGGCTCAATATGCAATACTTACTTAGTGGAAGAAGCAGCAGCATTTTGTTCCTATTATTTTGAGGAACACGTCTCCACCTCGCACAACCATCTGTCGCACAATTACGATGGTGGAGTCGGACCAAGTCAAAGTTTTAATGGCCACTTCTCAATATTCACCCACCCAGGTCGGGCCTACGGGAAATCTAAGAAGCGTTATCTCACGGATGACGAGTGTAATGCCGCACACTCATATGTGTTGTTAAATTGTCCCGAGGTCGTTCCATTCATTAGGTATACTTTAATCTTAATTATTATCTTAAATTTATTCAATCACAATCCTTACATTTTTCAATTCTCCTGTTAGGATGTACATATCGGAATTGTGTTCTAAACATGTGAATATTACATAAAGTGTCATCGATAAACATCTTGAGAAACATTTCTCAAGTTGGTTTCAACAATTCGTAAGTCATTTGTACGTGGATATTAAAATAATTCTTTTTTTTGTTGTTTATTTGAAATTAAGTTTATGAATGAAACATTTTTTGCTGTAGGCTCCATCATCTACTCAAGATACAACACTTCAAATGTTGTCATACGGCCCTAGTCGATTTTGCACCGTATACCACGCGTATCTTGTTAATGGCTACAAATTTTAGACCGTGTTGCATCGCTCAAACAAAGATATGCCTAGTAGCGGGGTGTGCGTTAGGGGTACGAATTATACAAAATGTGACAATGACTTTTACGGGCAATCAGAAGAAGTGGTTGAAATCGAATATGGTGGATTCCTACTTACTGTGTTGTTCAAGTGTCAATGGTTCGATCCCACTATCAATGTCAGGACAAGAGTTCACCAATCCTTAAAAATTGTCTATATATATATATATATATCGAATTTTGCGATTGAACAAGTACGAGCCTTTCATACTAGCCATGCAAGCTAGTCAGGTGTACTTTCTTTCATACCCAAGTGTAAGAAATGCGCAGAACAATTGGAAAGCTATGTGCAGACTTCAACCGAAATTGATCGATGAACAAAACTTAGTCGAAAACGTTGACAGTGAGCCTATAGAACAAGACGCTTTTTAGGAGCAGCTACCTGAGCATTATACTGAGGTCGATATTGACAACAATGTTCCAACTTCGCTAGCTGATCCTAGTGGGGCACACATGTCAGACGTCGACGAAGAAGACGATGAAAGCGATAACTCCGAGTTTTCATTAGATGATGAGGACAATGACAACGAATCATGATACTATCTTGTTCAGTTGGTAAATGATGCAATTATATTTTTTTACTTGTTACGTAATACTTCAAATGTTGGAGGTTCAACTCAAAATTCTAATTTAGTCTTTATTTTTTTATAAAGTTATGTCATCTGGTAGAGGTTACGCCCCATCTTCTGGTGAGGGCTCCGGGACGATCCAGTGGACAATCTGGTAGTCGATCCAGCAGATGATCCAGTGCTACTAGAGATCGATGATTAAATGGATCACATCGCCGTTCTCATGATGATGCTACTCCACCTGCACTGACTAGTCGGGGTTATCAGAGTCTGCATCCATACCCATACCACCCTTCTCAACAGAATCCATTTCATCCATACCCATACCACCCTTTTCAGCAGACTCCATTTCATCCGTACCCATACCACCCTTCTCCGCATACCCCTTTTCTCCATCAGACGCCTCCCCCACATTATGCATATCCATCACATCCATCTACATCTTTCATGTATTTGCCATCTGTTTTTTGTGATGATCCCGCCTCTATGCAGATGTATTCTACTTTACTTTCCTCCCTACCCACTCTACGCGTTGATGGTCATGGTACGTTTAGGCCAGGTGTTGGGCCTACTTTTTCATCAGGGGGATCAACATCTCCCTCACATCTTCATGATCGTACGACCACCGTACAGTCCCACCACTTCTCCTTAATGATTTGCATGCATCACCCTCTCGGGGTCAGCCGGTAAAGCAGTCGTCGAGTTCTTCGGCACATCGTTCGAGTGACTCGTTCATAAGTACGGCCCCACGTGGACAACGACGAAGCAGTACTACTAGCTAACCCTCGGGGCGGATATTATTGGTCATGAAAGATGACAGATAATAAGTATACTTACGAAGTTTTACGTTTAGTTATTTCTTATAAACTTGTTCTAACACCTCGTTTTTAATTTAATAGATGGAAATTACACACGTCTGATAGAGCTGCCCGGGAGATGACTAGGGCACACAAACACTCTCGGCACAAGGATTGTTATTCTTGGGAGCATGTCTCGCAGCACATGCGAGATATTTACTGGAATCAATGGAAGGTAAAGTTGTTTAAGTTAATGTTGTTTCATTTACATAAGATTTACAAACAATATATAATTGAAAAGTGTTTATAGATAAATTTAAAATTTTATTACTTTTTGCCTATAGTTGTCATTCGACTGGGAGCCATCGGATGATGTAGCTATTAGAGAGGCATACGATAGGCACGATTTTATTAGCCACATGTATCTCTTTGAGATCTTCGACCACTATAAGAAGATGCGGTCCACTCTTGATTTTATTAGCAAGATTATATTTGTCCGTCGTTGAGCACGACGACAAAGGACGGACATATGGATTAGGGTGGACACCGTCGGGGTCGCGGCGCAGACATGCTACAGCTGGAGGAGCTGGAGGTGGAGATGGAGCTGGATCTTCTCGACCCATTTCTACCCCTAATGAGCCCGTCGAACTTTTGCGGAGGGACTTCCAGGCGATGCAGACACACATTCTTCGGGTTATGCAGGATCACACTCTAACTCAAGATCAGTTGCAAGAGGTTCAAGGCCAGTTGAATCGCATGGAGCAGGCTCTAATGGACAGACTTGGGATTTCATTCGCACCAGCGCCTCCGAATGATGTCCCAGCTGATGACTCAGAGACCGACGACGATCTCGACGATTGAGTTGACTTCCTCGTATATTTAGCCTTAGGTTGTTCATATCTTGTTTTGTACATTTTCATGATTGTAATTAACTTTTTTGTTGTATTTAATTCATTTTGATTGATGGACCTCATTATTAACTTTAATTTCCTTTAATTTTCCTGTCTTTATAGTTATTCCGAATAAATTATCTAGTATATACTAAAATATATTATTTTAATAATAATTTTAAATAAAGTGTTATAAAGAATTTTTAAATTTAAATATTATTTATAAATAATATTATTTTGAAACATTTCATTTAAAGTTTAATTTTAATTGTATTTAAAAAATTTCATAAAATTTTTAAATGTTATATATAATAGTTTTTACATTTATATAAAAAATATATAATAGTTAAATATTTTAAATACTTACATTTAATTTCATTTAAAATTTAATAATTTTAATAAAGTTTTTAATATTTAGTTTTAATAATTTAATTATATTTCAAATATTTAATTTTAGATTTTTTAAATATTATATTATATTATATATAATAGTTTTTGCATTTTGTAAATATAAAATATTTTTAAATATTAAATATTAAATATTTTATATATTATATATAATATCAAACTTTTTTAAAAAAAGATTTTCGCCAATTTAGCGACGGGCCACCGTCGCTAACCCCCAATCCACGTGGCGGCCAACAAGCCACATGGATAATTGGCGACGGGGTTTTAGCGACGGGCCCCCTCGCTAATTGTCCACGTGGCATGGTCGAACGAGTTTCGACCAAAACCACATGGCACATTTGCGATGGGAAATGGCGACGAGATTAGTGACGGGATCCCATCACCAAACCTGACACACCGTTGCTAAAAAATTTAGCGACGAGAAAGTTAGCGACGGGGTTTCCCGTCACTAACACGGTATAGCGACGAAAAATATTGGATTCCAATATCCTTTTGTAATGAAATAAAATAAAATACTATTTACAAAAATATTAAACAACATTAGATAATTATACGTATTTTTATATTTATTTGAAATAATTATTAATAATAAATACTATAAAATACAACTAATCATAATTCTTAAAAATATTTCTCTGACTTATAAAATATTTTTTTATGAATAAATGATTTATTTAATCTTTTATTATGGATTAATAACAATAATTTGATAGGGTAGAGACATGTAAATATAAATTTGTGAGGGGTAATTGTGTTCATATAACTCACTGAAGTTATCTCATTATGAGAGAGGGTGGGGAGATATCTCACACCCTTCCATGTAAGTTGGGAGATAACTCTCATGAAGTTAGGCAACCAAACAAGATTAGTTCTCAACTCCATGTAAGTTATCTCCTTAGAGATATCTCCACCTCATACTAAACAAGGCCTAATATATATAGTCTTACATTATGCTAGAACAAAAAACAACAAAAAATCACTTACTTTTTTTAATTTGGTTAAAATAGTTACTCATCGTCTTAATGAAACTAAAATGAGTTTTTAGTTGGCCCGACTATGTGCACCCCACAGAACTCTATGGGCAAACCACATGATAAGTGCACCCCATCAATTGTTAAGGGCACCACCAAAGATTTTTTGTTTCCTGAAATGCACTTATGTGTTTGGAAGGGCACCCCACAACACAGAATTCGATCAAACTGAATTTTGAATAGAGGGAGAACGAACACAAGCCCTTGGTTGTTGATTCCAGTCGATCTATGGACGGGAAAGAGGCAGCGCAACACTAAAGCATGAGCACGAGCCCTGCAAGTCAGTTTCGTGGACGAGAGGACGAGCATGTAGGTTGTTTGTAGGGTTGTGGTGGTTCTGATTTGGGTGTTCATCAAAGTTGTGTTTGTGAGGTGACATTTTTGGTGTTTTTTAATGTTATTTATGAAGTTTGTGGTTTGTATGCCTCTATTTTTGTTTTGGGTGGAAGTACGAGGGCGTTTAGTACCATTCTAGCACTTGCCTCTGGTTTGGTCACACAGGACCGAACATATGACATTTGCTTAATTGTATGTGACCGATCAAAGATATTTTGTTTGGCTTTAGGGGACCACCTTGTTATACATCACTTAATTAATTTTGGTTGTTGTGTATGCATTTGTTGTTGTTTATGGTCAAATTTGATTGTCTATTTGTGCTCGAAATATGGCCGACTCTACTACGTTGACTGATTCGGTTGTGGGTGATCGAACAACGTTCTATTCGTTTGGTCATGTCCCACTGATTAGTTTAGGTAATTTATATTGTAGAGATGTAATAGGTTTTGTTTGGTCATGCCCAATAGAAGATATCTATTCATCTCAGTCAGTAACCATCGAACTATATTGATTAGTTCGGACACTAACGATCGAGCAGATACAGTTTATTCGGTCAGTACCCACCGAACATACCCTTTTTTAGCTAAAAATTATTATGTGATTTTATATTATTTAATGAATGATTGTCTATTGATTTGGGTTTATATTTGTGTAACTTTCTTATAGGTATGACTCATATTAAGACCACTAGCAGTTGAGAGAATTCTCATGCCATGAAGGGCGACTGTTCTGGCCGGAGAGCTTAGACGGCTTCTTATAGGAAATCAAAGGAGTTGGGACAGAAAGCTAATGACCTTGACGAGGGATCCGCAACACTGGCCTCGGATATACAAGGGAGGGAACTGTCTATTCACTAGGCCCCCGTTCCTCAAGTGAAGTCTTCTTCATCGAAGTCAAGCAAAGAAGATAGGGAACAAGCTATTCAAGAAGAATATTCCACTGAACAAGAAAGTGAAGAAGAGAATGCATCAGAAGATGGAGATGAAGAAGAGGAAGAGGAAAACGAAAAAGAAGAAGATGAAGATGAATATGAGGATGTACTTGAGCTTGATAGGATCATTCAAGCGTCTGGGCTGAGCGCACTCACCCAGTGCTCATATGGGAAGGCACATAAGACACTCATATCTGCCTTCGTGGAGAGATGGTAGCTAGAGACCAACACATTTCACCTCCCCTTCGGTGAAATGTCGTTCACACTAGAGGACGTCAACAAGTTGTTGTTAGGTTTCGGGGATCATCTGCAGCGGAAGTTTTCGAAACCTTTTCGAACATCCTCGAACCAAGATCCAATTAATTCCATTAAATTGATGTGCCAATAAAAAAAATCATACCTTAGTAAGAATAACTCCATGTCTGTTTTGTTTGGTGTTGATCAATTCCTTTAAGACGTTGCGAGAGATGAATGTCCTCTATCAGAAATCCATACACGAACGAACGATCACGATCCGGAGTGCTAGCCCCAAAAATCCTAGGACAAAATTCTCACAAAAATTCTCTAGGAAAAATCTCTCTCAGAAATTCTCTCTCGAGAAAAATCACATCACAACTGTGACCCTAATGTCTTATTTATAGTACACTTGATTGAGTGGTATAAGAACTCCATCTCCTAGTCACACTCCAAATAGAGTCCTAGATAAAGTCCAACTCTAAAAAGGATAGAGTCATAGAGAATCTACAATTACTAATCCAATAAGAGTTGTAATTTATCTAAAACTCAAACGAGAGTTAAAGTCATATTATAATTCCAATTAGAGTCCTATTCAAAATAGGATTTACTAAGACACAAAATTTCTAGTCATACTAGAAATGTATGAGAATTTTGAATCCTAGTCAAACTAGGACATTTAATGAGAATCTTTAAAATGAATTTTATCAAATCGTGCTTCATTAACCCAGACAATATTAAATCGCGCAAATTCGTTCTTTGTGTGCAACCTTATAGGTTCATACAACGTTGGCAGTAAACTAAAACCATTTTGGTACACAAGTCATAAGCGGTCTCTAGCAAGGCATTATGACTATACAAGTAGCATGAAGATCAATAAATCGATATAACCTAATAGACAGTGTATATCATATCCCTTTCTCACGCGATATCTTTTGATTGAACACAAGACATGGAATGTCACCCTTATATTTAAATCTACTAGTCTCGATCTCTAAGTAGACTGAAATTGTCAAGTGACATTGATCCAATCAATTCATTAGACATGACCATTTATCAGTCTAACATATCGAATGCCCAATAGATATCTTTCTCTAAAAGAAATGGACAAATTCTATCTTGATCACACAACATCCACACATTAGTCGAACAATGACCAATCACAATCTTTATAATCATCCAATTAAAGACAATGGTTGATTGTATCAAATCATTGTGCTCCTAATGTTGGAGTCTCTGGTGATCTCAAGTCAAATGACTAAATGATATAACTCTCATGAGAATCACTTAGTGTTCTCACGGCGGGTCAGTCCAGCATCTGTTCTTAACAGATACCCATTATCTTGATCCGTATCCATATACACATAATCATCACATGATTATCAATCAAGACTTATATTAGTCTTATTTTATTATTGTACCCACAATAATAACTGACTAGGGACATCCATGGATACTATTATAAAAGAAACATGCATCTACTTATAATAGTAAAACAACGTTTACAGAATTGGCCTAGGGCACATACCCCAACATCTCACACTTGCACTAGATGCACTAGGTCCAATCCTACACGTATCCAATACTGAGTAACCTTAATGCATTCTTAGTGGAAGAAGTTTTTTTATGTATCTACTACATTATTTATTATTGATGTTCTACAAATCTTTACGTTCTTTCTTTTATAAGACAAAACGCTCAAGTGATTGTTTAGATCTATAGTGTGATTTAGGTTCCATAACCTAAATTTGTCCATTGGTTTTATAATAAAAGCCAACATTATTTCCAACACTTGGAACCACACCTTATTCAATCATGAACCTTACGATCTAAACACTTTCTTTGGCTGCATCAAATGCAGCTAAAAACTCAGTTTATGTTATAGAACTTGTTAGAGTGAGTTTAGAACATTTTCAACTAATTCCTACGAATTTAACACATATCCATATTGCGATCATTAATCTTTTATATTAATTTGAGAGTTTGCATCGTGTAACCATTTACAAGACTCATATCTTTCAAACATTTGCATATCTAATAACATCTCTTAAGTGCTTCTGAAGTATTTAAGAATGTTATCAATAAATATCCAGTGACCTTCACTAGAATCTATGAGATGTATTTTTTGCCCAAAGCATATTACATTAAGTTGAATGCAAAGTATAACATATGTGAT
The DNA here is from genome assembly GCA_039657325.1 of Stephania cephalantha. Classification (NCBI taxonomy): domain Eukaryota; kingdom Viridiplantae; phylum Streptophyta; class Magnoliopsida; order Ranunculales; family Menispermaceae; genus Stephania; species Stephania cephalantha. The sequence goes on from CM077571.1 coordinate 27,185,588, forward strand.
GATTCTCATAGCTTATGCGTATGAAATCTTATTCACATTGTCTCGCTCATCATTTGTCTGAAGACGTTGAGTCTTGTAGAGACTTATGTTATAAGAAATAAGTACGAATCATTTTAAGAATCTTGTACATTGAAACCTTTTCAGTAATTTGTCTATAAAAGCACTCTTATTTAAAGCAATTAGCCTCTTAGATCTATCTCCATAAATCTATATCACAAGGATATAACTCTAATTAGCTAAGAATCTCATTGAGAAACCTTCCTTAACCAAGAATTGACATTCTGCATTGTTAAGACGTCGTTCCAATGAATAATATATCATTAACATACAGATTCAGAAAGATAATTGCGCTCCCACTAACCTTTATGTATACATAAAGTTTATCTTCGATTCAATGAATGTAATTCATTAATTATTTAATCAAAACAAAGATCCCAACTCTGATAAGCTTACTATGATCCATAAATGGGTCCTTTAAGCTTGCATACCTTTCTCAAATTCTCAAGATAATCAAAAACCCTTAAATTGTGTCATACACATCTTTAAGGAGCATAGAGCAATGCTATTTTTGACATCCGTTTGTCATATCTTATAGTGAAACTATGAAGTAATGACAATACAATTCTAGAACTCGAGCTTAGCTACCAGTGAAAAATCTTATCATAATCAACACTTTGATTTAGATTGGAGTTTTCAATAAGCCTTGCTTTTAAGTATGCATCTATTCCTTTTTCATGTCACTTTAACTCATTTACATCCAATGGTCATACCATCTTCAGGTAAATAATTCAAGTTCCAAACTTGGATAACGTACATGAATTAAAAACATAGTTCATAACACTTAGTCTTTTCATCCAATCTAGATAAGTAGTGATTCATTCTGATCCAGTATCGAAAATACATCATAACTATCAATAATAAGAAATTCCAAACTTCTTTGGCCAATTTCTTATTATTCTAGATTTTCAAGAGATATATGTTATTAGTGTATACTTAACTAGTTCAAACCTTTGTTGATTTTCCTAAAGTGGTTCGGTTCTCATTTGTGGCACTTGAAAATTTCAAGATTTATTTTATTCCCAATAGTGTCTTTAAAATAAAATATTTACTTAGAAAGACATCATTTTGAGCAACAAACAATTCGTTCTCAATTGTATAAAATAGTATCATAGTGTTCAACCACAATTAGACACAAAAGATTTAGGCATCTTATTTTATGTGACTTAACGTCTTACGCAAGTCTCGCCTCCACAAATCTCAAAAAAAGACAAACTAGGTCTTTTTATTCCATATCGTATTTGGAGTTTTATCAACCACTTTAAGGAAAATAAGATTTAGTGCGAGTGCCTTGGTTTCTAATGTATAGCCTCAATAAGACATCATATCTCAAATTGTATCATATATAGTTCAATTTATCCTCTTAAAACATCATTTCTTAAATGACGTTCATAGTGGAGTTAATTGCAAGACAATCTCACAATTTCAAAGATGGTCACCTAAACTCTTGGCTCAATATTATCCACCTTGATCTCATCAAAGTATGTTAATAGTTTGTCAAGTGATTTTTTTATACTCATTTTGAAATGTTCGTAACAATTCAAAATTATGTCTTCTTGATAGGATTTGTAATTTATTATAAAATGAACAATTTCATTTTATGAAAAACAAAATCCGTTCTTTAAGACTTTCTTTAGAACTCGGCAAAGTCTAGCTCACAACTAAGGTTTCTGTGTTTGACACAAACACATTTTGTAGCTTTCGCCTTCCCTTTATCTTTCTTTATTAAATTCCTTTATGTTACGAACCATCAAATATATATCTAAGGCCCATTTTTATTATTCTGTCTTACAATTTTAAACATCATATGCAACTGTAAACAGTGTTTTCCATGTCTTTCAAATTATGCAGTTTAAAACTATTTTGATGAATTATAGATCAAATCTACTGCCAACTTTTGGCACATGAAGATTCAAGCCTTTCGAGATAATTAATATAGTTCTTTCATGTTCCAAACATAAAGACATATTAATAGGTTCTCAACCATTTTACAAGAATGTATGAATTTTACAATCTTATGCCCTTCCCGTGTGACTTACTGTTGGAACATTTCCTTCAGTGTCACTGCCATGTCATTAGTTTTCAAGGCCCGAATCTTTCCTAAAGTCTGGTTTTATATTTGCTAACATGACATATAATCCTTGAACTAATAGATGGTAGTTTAAAGGAATCATTAATCTAAGACATACACCCTTATTTTATGGTTGATAACATTTATCAATTTTCTAATCAAAACAGGGAAATTAGTCTTAGAAATTATTTTATTCTTCTCAAGGATTGATCATAGTTGCTATGAATTAGTGTTATTATGAGTTTAACATCTACACTTAGAAGATTATGCAGAATAATTTATTAGTGAGTAATTAAACTCCTACTAAATTAATAACCCTCGTAAATATTAAAGTAATTGTCTAAGATCCATATTTCACTTAATTTTGAGACAGATAAGGCATGACACTCAAAATCAAGTTGTTTAGGTAGGTAACAATTACCAATTGCATCATATGCAACTTTTATGTTCTTTATGAGACTTAGACATCATATGTCACAACATGTTACGTCTCATCTATGCCTAAAGCCCAAAACCATTTTGATAGCTTTATTTAGTTAAACCAATTTAAAACATCCAGGTAACCGTTACCCTGCTTGCCTCACCAAGATAACACAATACACCCTGCGAAGGCAGACCTATATTGATGTGATCGAGGCTTTGACAAGTGTTTAAAATGGGTGGCATTAACTTAAAATTCTAATCAAGGGATTTTTATCAAGTTTTATGATCCATGTAGTGTTTTACAATGACTAATTCTAGCATCTATTTAATTATGGAATATCATATATATACCCAATATGCATAGAATAAAGATCATTAAAATAAAACAAGAATAAACATCTTCATATATCAACAAGGCATCATAAAACAAATCAAGGAAATTAAATATCTTAAAATTTTTCAAGTGCATGAAAGATTATATTTTCGTTAATCTCATTAATTAAATATATCTCAATATGATTTTTTATCGGACTCTATTTAATTAAAACCCCTTTTAATTAAATATTTTAATTAATATTAATAATAGTCCCGCTAATTTAAATTGATATTAATTCAATTAAAACACCTTCCAATTAAATTAATTCAATCCAATTAATGAACAATAACCCATTTAATTAATGGTAATTAATCAATTAAAACTTCTTTCATTTAATATATATAACTCAATTAATATAAATAGAGTTGTAATCCTATTACAACTTGGAATGGGTAGCCTAGATGTCTAAGTCATTCCAATGAGTCGGTAGATGAGGGATCGAATCATACTCTCAACAAAAGTTCCTTTATTGTATTTTGTAATCATACTACAATCAGATTTGTACTTTAATTTTGATTTGTAATCCCATTACAACTTGGAATGCTTGCTAGGATAGTTATGGCATTCCAACAGGTTGGAAGATTAGGGATCGAATCCTACTATGAACAAAAGTCCTCTTTTTATTCTATTTTGTAATCCTATTACAAATAGATTTGCCTTTAATTTTATTTTGTAATCTTGTTACAAGTTGAATTGCTAGCTAGGATGGCTAAAGCATTCCAAAAAGAATTGAATGGCTAGGGATCGAATCCCATTTTAGCCAAAATCTTTTTACTTTTTTTTATCAATATCATGCCTTTCATATCCCATACAACCACCAACATATTAAATTACACATATCTATGTACACAAATAGTGAGATCTTATCCGCCAAATTTGATGCGCACCCGATTTGTGCATGTATGTGCATGACGGTGCGACTACATCAACAACACCATGCCTATACTTTCACACTTTTGCATATAGATTAATTCTATTAAACGCAATGATGCAACCATATATAAAATATCATGATTGACTTATATATATCATGTATATCAAAAATAAGGCACATTACAATTTAATTAAATCATGCCTACTGGCTCTGATACCACTGTTGGGTTTCAGGGATCATGCGCAGCGGAAGTTTTTGAAACCTTTTCGAACATCCCCGAACCAAGTTCCAATTGATTCCATTAAATTGATGTGCCAATAAAAAATCATACCTTAGCAAGAATAACTCCATGTCTGGCTTGTTTGGTGCTAATCAATTCTTTTAAGACGCTACGAGAGACAAACGTCCTCTATCAGAAATCCATACACGAACGGATGATCACGATCCGGAGTGCTAGCCCCAAGAATCTTAGGATAAAATTCTCACAAAAATTCTCTAGGAAAAATCTCTCTCGGGAATTCTCTCTCGAGAAAAATCACATCACAATTGTAACCCTAATGTGTTATTTATAGTACATTAGGTCGAGTTGTAAAAGAACTCCATCTCCTAGTCACCCTGCAAATAGAGTACTAGATAAAGTCCAACTCTAAAAAGGATAGAGTCATAGAGAATCTACAATTACTAATCCAATAAGATTTGTAATTTATCTAAAACTCAAATAAAAATTAAAGTCATACTATAATTTCAATTAGAGTCCTATTCAAAATAGGATTTACTAAGAGACAAAAATTTTAGTCATACTAGAAATGTATGATAATCTTGAATTCGAGTCAAACTATGATATTTAATGAGAATCTTTAAAATGAATTTTATCAAACAAAATTTATTAACCCAGACAATATTAAATCGCGCAAATCCGTTCTTTGTGTGCGACCCAATAGGTTCATACAACGTTGGCAGTGAACCAAAACCATTTTGATACACAAGTCATAAGCGGTCTCTAGCAAGGCATTATGACTACCCAAGTAGCATGAAGATCAATAAATCGATACAACTTAATAGACAATGTATATCATATCCATTTGTCACGCAATATCTTTTGATTGAACATAAGACATGGAATGTCACCCTTATATTTCAATCTACTAATCTCGATCTCTAAGTAGACTGAAATTGTCAAGTGACATTGATCCAATCAATTCACTAAACATGGCCATTTATCAGTCTAACATATCGAGGGGCCCAATAAATATCTCTCTAAAAGAGACTGACAAATTCTATCTTGATCACACAACATCCACACATTAGTCGAACAATGACGAATCACAATTTTTATAATCATCCGGTTAAAGACAATGGTTGATTGTATCAAATCATTGTGTTCCTAATGTTGGAGTCTCTAGTGATCTCAAGTCAAAAGACTAAATGATATAACTATCATGAGAATCACTTACGACATTGACCATGTAGTGTTCTCATAGCGGGTCAGTCCAACATTTGTTCCCAACAGATACTCATTATCTTGATCCGTATCCATATACGCATAATCATCACATGATTATCAATCAATACTCATACTAGTCTTAATTTATTATTGTTCCCACAATAATAACTAACTAGAGACATTTAGAATAATACAATAATTATCCATGGATACTATTATAAAAGAAACATGAATCTATTTATAATAGTTAAACAACGTTTGCAGAATTGGCCTAGGGCATATACCCCAACAGTTGTTGCATATTCCCGTGATGGGAAAGGTGGTTGAGTGTGACGCCCTTTCTACTGTCGAGGCAATTGAGTTAGTGTCTCGAGCTCCTGGTGTATCGAAGGCTGAGGCAGAGAAGCAGCTGAACAAAGATTTGAAACTGAGCAAATCATGGCGAAAATGGCGATGGGGTATGAAAACAAAGCAGTTGAAGAAAGGCAGCATAAAGATGCAATTGTTCCCACCGGTTGAGTGCATAGCCCGAGCCTACTTATGGTACATGCTCGGGTGCACCCTTTTGTTGACAAGTCGGGAATGAAGGTGTGATAAGTCAGTATTTTATAGGTAATTAGTAGTCTATTTTAGTATATTAATTATTGAAATATTTAAAATATTATGTTAAATAATATGTTTTTGTCATTCTTATGTGAAACAGTGTGCGCGGTTGAATTCAGGCGGAAAAATACTCAAAATGGAGTATTTACTTACAATAATCGGATGCCTGAAAGTTTACCTCGAAATACGTGTCGCGATGTGGGTCGAATAGCAGACATAATGTTTCAACCAATCAGAAGATGCCACGTCAGCGCGAAAAAGACACTATGTACCAATCAGACGCTGGCACGTGGTGTTCTCCTCTTCAAGCACGTCAACAAAAGGCCGCGCGACCAATGAATAAACGCCACGTCAGCATCCAGAGGTTCCAGCAACCAATCAGAGACCGCCACGCAATTCCACGTCATCCAGTGTCGCCACGTCACCCGCAAGCCATTTCTCCACGTTTCGGTTACCATCGATCTGCCTCGAGATGCATTCTAACACAAACTCCCAGAATTTCGGTAATAGCCGCGCGATTTTTATCCGCCAGCAATGTGCCACGTGGCGCTTCCTCATTCGTCCAGCGCATCACATTGACGTGTTTCAGCGAACCACGTGCTGACACGTGGCGATGACTCAGCCACACATATCATTGACAGTCCAATGGCATTCTGACACGTGGCAGACTACTCTCACAGCACGTCACAGCAGCAGCCCTCCTCCAATCACCGCGCGCCACGTCAGCTCACCAGCAAGGCTAACCAATCACGTGCTGACACGTGGCACAGTCAATTTTAATAAATAGGGAACGACAGAGAGGAATAGGGGTGGAATTTTGAAAGCAATTTTGAAAGCGCAGGCAGTTTTGGGGGACTCCGCTCGGCCTCTATGGCCGAGCTCTCTACCACTCTCCCATTCTTTTTTTTTTTGTTCTTTAGTGGGAGGTCAAAAACTCCTAACTTAGGCAAGACGGCGAGGGAGGTTCGACTGCGCATATCAATGGATTTGTGAGATTTATATATTTTAATTTCAGTCTTTTCATTAATATTTTATTTTATTGGGTATTGTTTTAACAATCGAGGTTAAACACTAGTTTAAATCTTGATTTACGTGCCAGTAGGTCGTACACACCCGTACTTGTGCAATAAGACCACACTAGTGGCATTCGACCATACCGATTGATTATACCCTTTTGAAATCGGTTGAATACCTTAGAAATCTAGGCTAAATCGGACACACGAGTGATCCGGTTGTCTAGGTGTAGTGCCTTCACAAAGCCCATTGCGGTCAACACATTAAACCCAATTCACTTGAATATGTGGTTATGTGTTTGATTAGAGAAATAGTCACCGTCGTACCTTGGCTATCGAGATTAGGAAGTGCGAGGAACCGCGTGCGCCACCGGGTCTATAGCTACACTAAGATATTTTGATTTGCATATTTTACATAAATCGACGACCAAATCCAATCTTTTACCGAACCGAACTTGTATGTCTTGACTTAGGTATTTTTATTAATTATTTTATTTTCAATTTTATCATCTTTGCTTTTAATTATTTTATGATTAGATAATTAAATCATTCTCTCTTAAACCCCGATTTCTCTTTTTGTTATTTTTTACCTTAGAAAGATTACCAGTCCCTGTGGGATCGACCCTTTGCCACTATTCTACAAAATAGTCGGTTTAGGTAAATTTAATTTTATTGACGCGTTTGGCGCGCGTCAAGGTGTCAATACAACTTCTACAGTTGCTAGAGGATTTAGACCAGATTAGCACGTATGCATGGGGTACTGCAGCTCTAGCCTACCTATACCAACAACTTGGGATGGCAACTTAGTTGGATGTTTGTTAGATTGCGGGATATTTAACGTTGCTTGAGGTATTTCTATTATTTTTTTATTTTTGAATGTGGTCGATTTTTGTTTCTAGTTATATGTAATGACTTATTTTTGTTATTCCTTTGTAAGGATGGGCGTACGACCACTTCAATCTTTACGAAGCGCACAGGAACACGTGGTATGTTGACACCCATCCCACGTGTCAATAGGTGGGTTGTAAAGAAATAACAAGGGCTTAATGTTGACCATTTCCCAAAGCTTCGCATAATACTTGACAATGCTCGATCTAATAAGGTGGGTTTGCTATCTTTAATTGTTTAGAATTTACGAGTAACGCCCCAAATTTTTAATAGTGGACTCGGTCTGTAATTAAGGGTCACCAACCCATGATGTGGCTCGAGAGCAGGTATATGAATCCAATACACGGCATGAAGATCGAGTAATATAACATTTATGGTATGATGAACGCTTAGTGTATTGTATATGTGTAGACATAATAAGTCACTCCTACTTGAGTATAGAGGTCCAGACATGAGTATGGATACACCTCGAGATGTGTGCCAGTGTGGGACAAGAGTAGAAAGTGATGTAGTATGCTAACTTATGTTAATTTAACTTAAATAATTAAGGTTGATGTGGGCTATATTTGATTTTACATTAAATGTAACCTAAGTTAGCAAGTTAAAATAATATCCATTTGATGATTCTCGAGATACGCACTCGTTGGCATATCAAGAGACTAATTTAATTTCAATTGGTATTAGTTAGAGGAAGTTAGTGGAGAGTTAGTGGAATTGTGTCAAGATGTTGGTCATTAGATTAATCTCAAGATACGTATGAACATTAAGATCAATGACTATTAATCAACATTATCTAAATATATAAGATTGAATAGATCAACTCATGCAAACCATTTCATTCTCATTTCTAAAAACTTGGATGAGAAGTAATGTGCTGGAGAAGCAAATTTAGAGAAGAAAATCAGCAAGCTATGAAGAAATTATGGTGATTTGAAGGTATTGATCAAGCTTGGAGTGTTCTACAACTAGGTAAGCAAATCTACACAACTAGTTAACAAAGTTTTAAGAAAATTTGAGATGTTAAATTAGTTCTGGTTTTTTAGGGATCTCAGAGGATAAATGAGATCATTTCTGAAATTGGTTTATATATTTGGATTCCTTGCAAAAAATATTAAATTTGCTATATCGAAGTTTGGAATTCGGAGTTAAATTGACCGAGTTATGATCAATCAAAGTATTAGGTGTTTTTGGTGGATTTTTTAGAAAAAGCTATGAGTTTAGGGTTTTTTTTATTTGTTTTAATCTAACTTCGATAGTTTTAATAAGTCCTAAAACACCCTAATTAACCTCAGGAAACTAGGGAAGAGTCTCGATAGGTCGGATTAGCCTAAAAATTTAACATGGATTGTAAGTAAACTGATTGAGTTTAGGGTTTTTTATATTATTATACTTGTTTGGGTTTTTAGTGCTATGATTGGTATGTTTCATCTTATTATGCGATTGTTATTAAATTAGGATATGTTTGTTTAAGTTTATGATGTGGTTTGGGTGTACGTGGCACACGGGTTATGAAACTCATGAATGTCGGTATACTGACTAGTTAGTGTCACGTACCTACTATATGAGATTGATGAAATGAACAAGCGGTGACCAATTAGGGTAATGGTAAGTACTATGTGTGATGACCTATTATATGAGGTCGATAAGCCGTGTTTCACAACTAATAAGGATAATACCTACGTGCATTGCTATATAAGTTATTACTTGAAGGGTAACATCTAGGCCAAAGTGTGAAATGATTAAGCGGCGACCAATTAGAGTAATACTGAAGTATTATATGTGATGACCTATTACATGAGGTCGATATGCAATGTTTCACAACCAATAAGAAGGATACCTATGTGTACTGCTAAATAAGTGACTACCCAAGGTCTATGTGATCAAGAGGGTAATATCTGGGCTAATGTGTTGGATACACATCTTATTAGGTTTGGTTCTTTGATAAATATTTGTGTTGATGTCACATTGTTTACCTGTGATGTTTAGTGACAAGTTTATGCATAAGTATTGTTGTGTAATTAATGTATGTGTTGTTAGATGTGTTCCTGATGTGTTTGGAAATGAGGTTAAATCTCTCTCAGTGTTACTTTCTATATTACTATACTCACCGTCCTTTTTATGACGGTGAGTGCAGATCCGTTGAGTAGCAGACCAGACAAGGAGAAGATTGGTGACTATCTTTGAGCCATTAGAATATTGCTACGTCAGACTTTTGTAGGTTTTAGATATTGTATTGTATTACTTATTTTATTTCGTTCACATACTTTTGGGTTGTATATCTTAGGTTAAGCGATAGTTTCCCAACCAGACGCATGTAATTATACTATTTGTCGTCGTTATATTAATTATATACATGTGGTCGTTGTTTACCTGGTTTCCATAAAATGTGTTTTTATAAATGCTTCCGCTAATTTTTGCAAGTCTTCCGCTGAAAATTATGATGATGATAAAGATCTCTTAATTAACTTTGATAGTCATAATTAAATCTAAATGAATAAATCTATGTTAAACGTGTGTAACGTGGAGAATGAGATGAAAAGGCTGACTAATATGTTATTGAGACATACATGGTATGGATTAGGGCTTAATGACGGGATTAGGCCGGCAATGCCCTAGATTATGGGAGGGGCCGTCACATTACGTGAATTTGTTAACTTGTAAATGAATTCGATTACGTCTTGATTTGCTAGGTTACATGGGACCCTTACTCCAGTATCCGGACAGAAGAGAATATTACGGAGCTCGCTTTCTATATGGGGAACATCAAGTACATTAGAATTGTTGAGCCATATTACACCGATAGGTTCTTGTTGTAGCTCGGCCACGTGCAGCGTATCCTCTCGGCTCTATACAATCCTATACAAGCATAACAAGGAAAGGTGGTGGTTAGTTACATGGTCAAGTACAGTTTTCAAGCCGAGATCTGGGAGAGGTGGCAAGATCATGTTTTGTCTGCTAGATCAAGAGGGCAACGTGCCAGTGTGCCATGGGAGGCGGCCGAGGATTACATTGGGTGGTTCAACGACATTTCAGACCCGATCATTCTAAATCCCGCGGGAACCATTGTCAGCCAAGACCATAAGGATGACATTTACGATGTGAGTTCTCTATATAATTGTGTTTTCTTATAAATTATAATTTAACATTGTAATAAATTCTATCGAATGATTCGTGTTATATTGTTTCTGTAGTGAGTACGACGGGCTGCAGATGTCGTTGCGACATGGAAGGCGTTGCCCAAGGTGAAGGGGATAGAGCATCACATTGAATATGGTATATGAGGTGTTAAAGCACCTCATAATCATTGGTGCTCCTACTCCGTTGGGCACCCCTACATCCAGTGCCACTTAGTCCCCGTCCAAGCAAACTGAGAAACGGTGGTTCGTCAAAGGGCAAGGGAAAGGCACCAACAACATTCCAATGGCAGGGCAAGAAGTCCAAGAATTAAAATGTTCTATTATTTTGATCATATTTGTTATTGAATTGTGGTTAAATAGTGAACATATGGTGAATGTCAAGTGTTTTGTTCAATTGAATTAAGATTTTTATATCTATGTTGTGTTGGCCTCTAACCGTTGTTCTCTTGAGTTTGGTATGTTTTTTGATTTAATGTTGACGAAATACCAGATTTAATTAGGAAAACTACCTCGTTCGGTCATGCAAGACCAACTGAATGACAACTGTTCGGTCATGCATGACCAAACAGTTGCATATAACTTAGCAATTATACAACCAAACAAATTCTAAGTATTACAATCGGATCATTTGGTTACAATATATCGAACAAAAAGCTCTAGTTTGGTATCTTACCACCGATTGAACATTTGAAGTTCAGTAAGTAAAGACCGAATAAAGTGAGTTCGTTCGGTTGCTTATGACCGAACTACATATTATTGTATTTATTGAGTTCGTACGGTAAGACACCACTAAGTAGTCTTACAAGGCTTGGTCATGCAAGGCTAAACAAATTGAGTAAGGTCGGTTGTTGATGACAGACCTATACGGATCTACACACATTACAGACTAAAATAATGAATGGTACAACATAATTAATAGTAATTCATTTTTGTATTTACAAAGGTTACAAGTAAGTCATTTGATAGTGTACAAAAATATCATCCAACTATGTTCAATTTAATGGGTGTACAAAAAATGACCATTACAATGAGAATATGACCATTATCGTGTATTTGATGTACAAAAAAGTACTGAATACTTACAAAATGGGCATTCACACACTTGTTCTGAATACATTTTTAGAATCATGGTGTGTCCAAGTCAACGGTAATAGTAGTACAATCTTGGGAATTAGCAGATGTCACTGGGACTTTCCAAATCAAGTTCTCACACCATGTTATGGCCTCTAGTTGTATATTTTTGCGCCACCTTGGATATAGTTGAGGAAAGGGGCATCCACCATGAAAAACATTTGTAAAAGAAATATGAACCAATGAACCAAGAGCAATGATTAAAAACGTGTAAATAAGAATACAATTAATTCATTTTACTCGCATAAAATGGTTGTTATTAACGTGTGTCATCCCAATTACAACCCTGATACTCAGCGAATCTGGTGGTGCGCCTCTAAGTGGAAGGAATGTCATACTACCCAAGGGTGATAGAGACACAAGAATGACACTATAACACGTAGTAATCACGAGACCTAAATTATGCATAAACATCCACTTGTCAAATAGAGCATCTTTTGTATCGTCGTAGTGTTGGACAGAGAATAGAGTGGTCTCATAGTGATCCCCACCGATGATTGCGCGTCAAAGATTTTTGTGGCCTTGAAGCTCCGAGTACATATCATTTCGAATTTGTTTCCATGCAACGTTTTCGTGATGTCCAAGACCGGCTGCAACGAAATGTTATCCACAATTATCATCTCTTCTGACGTCATCAACCCTTTCAATGTGATGAAACCATTTTTCTAGTGCGACACCGTAATAACCATCCCTACACACACTATGCATTGATGTATGCGTTATATGAACCTTATGTGCCATTAGATGAGTAATCTTCTTTGGTATCATCTCTGGATGATGTACATTCTCAAAGTGAGATAGGTTTCTCTTCGTGGATGTGTCATCCTTCTCGGCTTGTAGCTCGGCCTTACTTACCTTCCTCTTCTTTTCCTTGCCTGGTTGTGATGACTTTCCCCTTGTCTTCATTTTCTTCCTCAAGACAATCAAGGACACATATAAGGGACAACTAATCTCTCGAAGTTGTTACACAATCCTCATATGCATATCCTCAGTTTCGACACTTTGAAACCTCTCAATCACCCTTTAAATTTTCATTTTAAAATTGTACTCTGTCTGATTCACTGCTTACTCAAAATTCATGCTCAACTTGTGCCATTGAATATGGATATCATTAAGTGGGATTGGTGAACCTACCAATTAGTGAGTTGTAAGTTCGTGGGCACAAAAAAGTCCAAATGTCTTGCACAAAACACAATGACATCTAGTTGGATCGGTCCCAACATTTTCAGTTATTTCCAACTCTTTCTGAATTTTATCCAACGCTACTTTTGAAACGAAACCTCGCAACATACGCTACAAGGTATCACCAAATCCGTATTTCACTACATTCAAACTCATCCAAAAGACGCATTAATCTTTGTATGTTGGCCAACATACATACTATGAATTACCTGCCATAAATCCTTAAATGTTCCTTGCGAATGTCCAAGATGCTTTTTTAGGGTACAATGTGCGCTTTCTACTATGCCTATCGTAGTTTGTCCAAGATGCAATGATTGGTCAGTCCTCACTCTGACAAATCATTTTTGTAATCCTAGCCCATGTATCCATCAAATAATCAAGAACTTCATGTAGACAAGCATAATCAATGGATAAACTCGATATCCTTGTGTTGAACACAGCTTTAGAAGTGGCACTTATCAAAGCATTCCACCTATTTTGGAAAAGGTTGAAGTCTTCGTTTCGTGCAAAAAATTTCTTCGTGTTCGATGCCCCACCATAATTAATGTGCCAAGTGCAAAGAATATGAGTGGACATGGGAAAAACTGACTCAATTGCTTTCATCAATCCCAACTCCCTATCAGTTACAATCACATTTGGTTTAGCCCATCCATCCATGAGGTTATTGAGACTCTCCAACGCCTAAATGTAGTTGACTTTTGTTTTTATTGACATAAATGCAAACTCGGCGACGAACGTGAGCTCGGTTGACGTCACACCGATGATCTCAAACAATGGCATGCGATACATATTGGTCTTGTACGTGCAATCCATAATCAAAACCAAAGGGAAACATTGTAGTAAATTTATGGAGTCAGGATGAGACCAAAATAAGTTTGCCACAACGTCGGTTTCCGCGTCTTTCCTATAGCACGAAAGATAACCATGTGTATCCAACAAAATACATGAGTTGTTGCAGTTGCGATCTCCCTCCAGCCTCGGCCACCTTTTGTTTTGTCTTGCGTTGTATATCGTGTGCAAGGTTGATGAATTATCTTCATCCCTTTTATTTAATGTGTCCAATATCTCTCGGGGCTTTATGTTTCCTTTCCTCATTTGTATGACCACAACGCGCTCTTTCAGAACTAACCGATCGACATATGAGTGACCCTCCTTATAACGACCAATTTCTTGGTTATGCCGCCCACACAACACCGTCACATGCCGTAAATGGTCTTCATGTTCCTTTATGTTTATAGCAAATAGACAACTACATTTTTTGGTGCCAGATTTTCTCATTGATGTCCCCTTCAAAACCTCCCATTTATCGTCTATCATAATCTTTTCCTTAATAATAAGTTATTCTTTACTAGTTTCATTCTTCCAACTCTTTGAGCGTCACCCCTATAAGTACCAAACCTCTCGCACGCCATGTTGACCCTCCCCCAACTGCAACCATCACCCCCTATATCAGAATTCTTTGTAATAATAAGAAGTTTTTACTTGATCCTCGACTTTGAACCCATTTGACCGACTCATCCCTACTTAGAAATGGGGCGCTAGGGATGAATTCATTAGTATAGTCCACAAAGTCTTCGTAAGGACAACATTCCTTGCAAATGGTAAACAACATCATCATAATCGACCTTCAATCAATAATCACAAAAAACAAAGAAATTTTATGATTTGGTCAGATCTAACCAAACATACCGCTAATGTTCGGTCAGATGTCACCGAATTACACACATTGTTCGGTGGGTCGACACCAAACAATCCAAGTTTACTCGGTCCAATGTGATAGAGCCAAATTGCGGGCAACAACACAACAAAAAATACAAAAATTTAGTCAAACGAAGGAAAAATGAAGAGATAGACGTTCATCCTCTATTTTGTAAGCTTAAGAGACACCAAATAACAATGAACAATGCACTATAACACAAAAATTGTACAAACCCCATTAAAACAATCCAACAACACTTTGAAACCATCAACTTCCATCAAAATGCATGAAGAGATCAACTCTTACGATGGTATCGGCCTCCGAAATGCAACTTCGCGTTGTCCGTGTTAGTCGGTGGTCGGAGGAGATTGTAGGAGACAAACGTTGGCTCTTATGGGGTGCACAATAATGAAAGAGATGAATGGCATGAGAGTCATTTTAGGAGTTAAGAGGGGTAAATAAGTCATTTCAATTGAGGACAAATAGAAGATATCTTGTTATGGGCTGCAATTATATATATAATTTAACTAATATAATTGATACATACAAAATAAGATAATTTTGTTGTGAAATAGATGAACTTTATCAAACAAGACTCTAATATTGAATTGTAACATTAATTATGACTCCACATTGAATGTAACTTGTATTCTTATCCAATGTACACTCACTTGTCTATGTATAGTCATGTGACTTGTAATCTTGTATGACATGTGACTTTGGTGTAACTCGCATACTTTGTGCAAGTACTTATTTTCATCATGACTAAGGGGTTATATAAGGGGGTTCTTTCATTTGTAAGGAACACACCAAGTTGAATGAATAAATTCTCATTCCAACTCTTTCATTTCTTCTCTTTTTCATTATAATAGTTCTTTGTAGTAGTAGTTCTTAGTCTTCTACTTTCCTTCTCTAGTTTCTAGCAAGTCCCAACTTAGTTTACAACACATTATTAGCACGAGCTTGCTCTTGCACAAATGAGATCTTAAAGGTCAAGATGCTAAAGAGAAAAAGCTAGGAAGGTATATCACTAAAACAAATATGGCATTCAATAGCACCTGATTGCTAGTTGTTCTAGTAAACCGCTACGTATTAGGCAAATAAAACATAAAACCAAACGGGGAAGGCTCCAAACGAATCTCACTCTCGAAGTCTCAACTCTCAATCGTCAAAACCCAAAACCTCGACTTTCCTCTCGATTATCTTCTACAAATCTAGGGTTTCCTTCCTTTCAGAGTCTCGAGAGTCATCTGTGTTTCCGTCTTTGTTTTGCGCTCGTTTTCCGATCAGATTAGCCGAGGAAATCGATCATCCATACCATTTTAGGTTGATTCTTATCTGATCTCTCCATCTCTTTTTCATGATTTTATTTTTTTCGAATGTGGACATCAAATTGTTGTGCGAATATGGATTTGTGTGTTCTTGATCTGAGTTCGGTCTTTAGGTTTGATTAGGCATCTAGAATTGTGTATATTTCTTTGAGAAATGTGAATGGTTGTGGTTTTGATCTCAGCTCATTAGAATAGTTGGTGTTCTAAATCTTTATCTAATAGCTTTGAGGCATGTTGTAATGACTCGAATAATCTAATCCTAGTTGTATGCTTTGTAGGACCATAACTTGGCGGCCAGTCCTACGTAGTGAACTCAGTCGGTACTTGGGCGTCCACACCGAGGTAATAATTAAATGATCTTACTTGATTTTGATGCTTGTACTCTATGTTTCCATATGTGTGCACAACTTTTAAATATTTTTTTATAAAAGTCGAGTGCACCAAGTTACCTCGATATGGGTATGCGCGGGATGATCGGGTGAATTGAAAACTTAGGCTTAGGTTCATGACTTAATTCACTTACTTAGACTCTAACTAGTCATCTAAACTATCTAGTGAGTCTCAAAAGAATTTAGGATGTAATCAATTAAATCTATGTACTTCATTTCAATAAGGCCTAAGTCTAAGAAAAATTGAAAAGTTAGAAATTTCCTAAGTGAGTGATTGGGCTTGGACATATAAATTAAGCCTAAAGTTGAGAAGATATCCATATTATTATGGTACCTTACTTATCAAATGATTCTCATGAAACATATTTACTTAATACATACCATAGTCTTTATGGATTATCAAAAACATGAAATGTTAGAAACTTGAATGGAGACAACATTCTTAGTACATTGATTTACCTAGTGATTTGTCCATGTGAAGATCTAAATGAGTCATAATGGATCCTATGGTATACATGTGGGAACTAACACAAACTATGGTTATATCTAGAGATTTGATGGATGAAATGATCCAAGGAAAATCTAATGGCCAAGTATCAAAAAGTTAGAGTATAAAAGACTCACTTAATCTCTACACCATGCATGAACACATAACACTTCAGCTAGGTTTGGAGAGAGAAAAGAGGGATTTGGTTAGTAATAGTGCTGAAAAATCAAAGGAAAGGTGGAGTTGGAGCTAAGGATTTCAAGGAGCTTGAGTTTTCACAAGAATCAAACCCTAGGTAACAAATCCCTTCCATTTCAATCTTACATTGTGTTGATTTGAGGTACTTTATTTCATTCTAGTGCTGGAGTTTTTTCAAGTTTAATGAATTCCCTAATGTTATGAGATGATTAAGAATAAAAAAAATCAAGGTTTCTCTCATATTCATAAAAAAAACTTATGTCTCAGTTTAAGAATTTGGGATTTTGGGTAAATGAAAGAATGGACTGATTTTCTAGTGTAATTGAGTATTTAATCTTTAAACTTCTACTCCTATATTGATATTCAATAGTTTCTTATATTGGGTATTAATGTTGGACATAAATCAATGGGTTTAGACCATGCATTGTGAATTTAGTTGTTCATGAATAATACATGTTTGATGAAATACCGAGATTTTGGCTAAAATTCTAGGTAGCATAAATCCTTCATTTCTTCTCTGAATTTGTTGATGTTTTTGTAAGCTATTCTTGGATATTTGAAAAAGCTTCTCACCAAAAATCACGTTATTTGGGTGTGTGGATTGAGAGTTATGAGTTTTTTTATACTGCTGGTCCGAAACTTTATCAATGTGAGTTGTTTTGGTATTTTGAGCATAACTCTCTCAATTTTAATCAGATTTGAGCATACTTTACCATTTCGAAAAGCTAATATATAGAAAAGCAACGTAACATTAGTATCTCTGAAAAATTGAGTTATCTTTTTTATCGAAAATGGACTCAAATTCAATACTTATTTGTAGAGATAATTCATTTTCTAAGTGTTTGGATGTCGGACTTCTTCTGGAGGCCTCCACTAATTCGAAATAACTGAAATTTCCAGAATAATTTAAAATACTATAAGTTAGGTTCTCCAAGAGTTTCAAATGATTCTGAGGTGTTTTGAATAGTTTATCAAATAGGTTTTGGAATAGGCAAAATTTACTTACTTAATAAGCTGATTTTTGATATAAGGTTTTCCGGGCATCAAATGATGTCGGAATTGAACCAAAATCTTCAGAACGTGTTATTGGATCATAGTAAAGGTGTACACCAAGTTTAGAGATATTCCAATGTGTCTAACTTAGTTTTCAAGTCATGTTTCGAATAAGAGATCAATATGTACAAATAAGGACTTAAAGTTTTACTTAGAGTCTCAAATTTGGTTCTTGATCATAATAATTAGATTTTAGCACTCAACAACCTTTGTTTTAAGTTAATATACTTCAATAAATCAACACCGCTAATTTTGGGAATTTCTATGAGTGTTTTTGCTGCATTTCAAGTTGCATAAAAATTAAGTTTTTGAAAATTATTTTAAGGTCCCTAAGGGACTGTTTTGCAAATCAATGCATTAAACCAACTTGAAATGATGTCTACTGGACTTTCATGATTGAATAACACTTAAAAACAATAGAGAAAATGTCTACAACTTTGTAACACCAAGTTTGGATAATATTGTTTGTTGAGGTAAGTAAACCAGTCAGAAATTCAATACTATTTCTTTTCACTTTCCTTGTTTATTTTTGAAATGATAAGAAATTGTTGGACTCCAATTCCCCACCAAATGGCTTAGGTATTTGTGTAGTTAGGCCTAGTTGAATATGATCACTAATGAGTTGAGACTGCAACTAGCTCCCGCGACTCCTCCCGAGTCTGAATCCTTTTGACGTGAGCATCCAGGGTCACTGTGGCTCCTCAATTGGCATTCAAGTTCCATAAGTAGTAGGCATCTAGCATCACCGTGGCCTCTTTTGGAACTCTCTCGGACTGCGGCTTAGGTAAAGCTGGCGGTGCAAAATGAATTGGTATGGCTTGTGAGACTTCAGTTCACGGTACCAACTTCCACAGTTACACCTTTTGTCGGTGTAGAGTGTATAGACCATTCTCTCCCTATCTTTTGCTTACGAGCCACTTGATACCTATAGACTGATTGTCCTAGTCTATCTATCATGCACTTTACTACTTTATTTTTCGTTTCTTTCATTTCCTGCATGATTTATAGACATCATTTATTATTTTGAAATATTGTTGAGTTTCTGCTAGATTTACTCACACGGTTTGTCTATGTCACTGATGACAATTGCATGTCCCTCTAATAGCAGAGGCAAGGAGCCTATGATCGGCGATTATCTTAGAGCTTCCCTCATAGTCAGGTCCTCTCTACTACTACCTTAGGTTTTTTTTTTTTGATATTTTGGATGTACATATGAACTACACTTGTTCCTTGTTATATTTTGGGATATTATGGGTTGTGAGACTCGAGATACATGTATATGATGAATTGATGGTTGTATTGTACTGATTCCCACTTCATGCATATATACGAAATCTATTTTTGCAGGATTTCCACTTTAGGATTGTCTGAATTCTTAGTCATTAATTGTTTAAGTTGTTTTAAATTGACTAACTTCCACTGAAATTTATTAAGACTTATTTAAAGTAAATAATAAACTTAATAAGCAATTAATGATCGAAGTACATAGAAAAAAGGTTGACTAGGCAAGCGTTGATTTCACGGGGGATGACCGAGAGTCAACACAGGCTTTGGCCAAGTGGGGCCAAGTTTGTGGGGCTATAATCGTCACAGTTTGTATCAGAGCCAATAATTTCTACCCTAACTAAAATATGAACTTATAATTAGGACATAGTTGAACTTAATGTGGAAATCATATGATTTAAACTTAGAGTCTTAGTTGGGAAGTGAGGAGAGTTAGGGAATTTATATATGAAATATACATGTTAAATTTCTTGAAATGTAATACATACTACAACCAATAGTTATGGAAACCGATCGAAGCTCGGTATTACTTTTGCAGATCGTGATGGCTGATTAGCAAGACATCGGTGATAGGGTGGAGCTATGAGCACAGGCTCCGGCTCTATTGATCCAACAGAGTTACGGGACTTGTCATAGAGTTGTGACATAGGATAGGCGACTAGAGGAGATCCTTACTACCTTACTATTCTCCGATGACAGTTGCCATCACCCTCGACCTCGAAAGTAGCTCCTACATAGGACGAGAGTATGTAGATGCCTTAAGTAACTCCCTCACCTTTCTACAGCTCAGGTGGCACCAATTACCACCGTAGTTCTAGTGCTCCCAAAGAACTTAACACCAACAGTTGTGGTGCCAGTTGAAAGAGATGCTAGTTTTGACTTTACACAAGAGGCCAGACTGACTCGGGAGTACGAGAGATATAAACCCAAAGAGTTCAGTGGACACTCTGACGTAATGGAGGCCGAGAAATTCATCAAAATTCATGAGAAAATACATAGGCTTCTGAGGTTTGATGATAGTAGGAAGTGCAGGTTAGCAACATTCTCACTTCACGGTGACACCGACACATAGTGGAAAAATTTAATAGCCACACAGGGAGAGCCCCATACGTGGATGGAGTTCAAGAGGTTGTTTAATCAGAAATTATTTCCACCCTCAGTGATGATCGCCAAGAGGTCGAAGTTCATGAACATCAGGCAGCAAGTTAGAGAGCCCGTAGTGTAGTGAATGGGGAGGTTCCAGCAGTTGTTGGTGTATGCTCGTGGAGTGGTTGATATGGACAGGGACCAGGTCCACTTTTTCTAGGAGGGATTATTTTTGAGTATTGTAGGTATTGTAGTTACGACAGAGCCGGGTAACCTAGATAGGGCTTATGAGCGCAGTCAGATGAGAAAGGCATATCTCATCTCGTACCACCAGGATGGTGCTTTACGACTAGTAGAGGTGCCAATTCGGTAGAGTTCCAAGCAGATATTTGGGTAGTGTTCAGATAGGGACAAGAAGAGGAAGAGGAATCATAATAAGTTCACTAGAGAGCATAGTGTGGGGTCAGTTGCATTGCAGCCACAACCAGTCTATGCAGCTACGCCTGCACCCACACAGAGTTACACTAATAAACCTCCATTGTCACCGCAGACATCTCAGTCACATCAGCAGTTCATGAGTATCGACAGTAGGGTTGTAGATAGAAGTAATTGCCAGCAAGGTCAGAGGTCAGGACAGGGCAGAACAGGCAGTCAAGGCAAACACAAAGCCAGTGCAGGCAGTCATACTCAGGGCTGTAGGATTCGAGTGTATGTTTTGGGTGCGGACAGGAGGGGCACTGTAAGAATAAGTGTCCGCAGCCCACAGGTGCACAGAGGTAAAGTTCACAACCGCAACAATAGCAGACCCGAGAGAGGGCACATGCAGTAGCTCAGCCAGACCCACATGCAACAAGAAATTCCATTAAGGGTATGTTTTTTATTTGTAGTCGTGTCCTGCATGCATTGATAGATTCAGGATCGATTGTCATTTATTTCTTGACGGATGGTAGGTGCACTTGGGTTGAGACCCATTAGACTTAGCACCTATTTGATCCTCAGCACAGCTATCGGGGACTTGATTTACCCTAATATAATCTGTGAGAGGTGTACTGTCGAGATTGAGGGACATGAGTTTCCCATAAACCTGAGAGTGCTAGAGTAATTTGAGTTCAATGCATTATTAGGAATGGACTAGCTGGCAGTATACCATGCGCAGTTGATGTGCTTCAGTAAGACAGTTACATTCTAGATACCTGAGCATACAAAATATAGTTTGGGGCAACTCGACACAACTTCATAGTACTAGGAGTTGACTGGCTACGAGCTAAAAGATGGAGACGTTTGCGAGTATTTTTAAGTACCGCAGAGAGATCAATGGCAACTATCGAGGAGGTACCTGTGGTATGCAAGTTTCCAGATGTGAAACCGATTTCGATACCCCCTTATAAGATGGCACCGAAAGAGTTGGAGGAGCTGAGAACCCAACTCGAGAAGTTAACAAATCTAAGATTCATTCAGCTCAGCTTGTCTCCTTAGGGTGGCCCGGTGTTGTTTGTAAAGAAGAAAGACGGAAGTTTGAGAATCTACATCGACTACAGACAGTTAAATTAGGTCACAGTCAATAACGAGTATCCACTTCATGTGACGACCCCAAATTCCAGGCCGCCTTGCTACCCGCCACATCGCATCCCACGTCACCACGTCATGGCCCGCTTCTCTTTGACGCCTCACGACCTAACGAGTTGCTTACATTTTTCTAGCTAACCCTAATAACGCTAACTAATATTTACATAAGTATTAATAATTCAGTTAGCCAGTTACTCAATTTATCAAGTTATATTATAATTTTACAGCGTAAGTCTTTTAATGAGTAACTTATGCAATATTTAACAATCCTAAGTAGTGGAAAACCCGGCAAAAGATACCATGTAAATATCGAGGCGAGATAAGTATAATAAAAGTTTCATATACATGTAATCAGTGTTCTATGATCCCCAAAACCCAACAAAAGTAAAATAAATACATATTGATATCACACATGAGCTGACTCCACAATCTTAGAGGTAGACGCCAAGTACCTCCTTGCCATTGCCCTTGTCCTTGCCTTTGCTCGTCGAAGGATCTGCACTCAGTCACCCAACAAATACAGTGACGAGTCCGGTGAGTAAAATCCCAAGAGGAGTCCACACAATATTCATGAAATAAAACTGATAAACTACGAGACATGTGAATATAACACCTGGCAACAGTACGTCATATTCTCATGAATGTAGGCAACATACGATAAGCAAAAGCAGTAGCGTGAGATAAATAACCAACATGGACCAAATAAACTAGCTCAGAAATAAAGCATTAATCAATAAGCATACGTATAATCACGAGAAAACCCTGACCTACACCCGCCAGTAATCAATAAATCAAGTAGGAACCATGTATATACTTTCAGGCTTACAATGACTAAACCCAGCCACGGTTACCAGATGAACCCCTCCAGATGCTATTTCAAGTCAAGGGAACACCTTAAATCCATCCCGACGGTCGTAAGTATATCCTACTGTCATCGACACGAGCACTAAACACAAGTAACCCGTGCAAGCGATTTAGACACAACCAATATATACGCAAACTGAAATAGGAAAGAAACCCCACGTGTGCCCACTAGCAGTCACACATGAAATGCGATATCGATAAAACCAAAACCATGAATTCTGTAAGGCATTCCAATGGGTTTACGCACCTCGATCCGCGCTTCAACTTCCCCAGACTCCCGTATCTGACCCAACTAGCTCCCCGATACCCGAGCTACGGTCCCATAAGTCCCTGAAATCCAATTTTACATGTTTAATATGTTTTTAGGTGTTTGGGATATGTATTAAGTAAAAAATCTCAAAACAACCCTTTATGTTCAGTTTCTGTTTGTTGTTAGGGCGCTATGGGCTTGTTGTAGCGCGCTATGTATTGGTAGCGCGCTACTGTTCTTTAAGAAGAAGAATAGTTGAAAACTCAGAAAGATTAGCGTGCTAACCATTCCGGGTACCGCGCTATGTGGCCTTTGGGACATAATTCTCAAGTCGAGAATTCTATATTTCCCCTCCAATTTGGCTACCTAAACATGTTCATACCCTCTCCATACATAATTAACTCCAACACAGTAACTAAAATCCTCAGAACAACATTTTTATCATAATTGCCCTAAAATGGGTTTAAATGAAAGTGTAGATGATGGAGAAGAAGATTACCTAGGTTTTAATCCTCCAATTAAGCTCCAAGTGGTTGAATTCCAGCTTGACAATCTCCTTCTCTTCTCCAACAACCTTGAAATCAAAATGGTTTTCATTTGCATGGTTTAATCAATCTTCCATATATATATTAAGGTAGGATGTATTTCTAACCCTTGATCCTCATGCATTTAGGTATCTCAAGGTTTATCTAATGGCCCACTTCTAGCCACTTAGCCCACTCACTCCCACTCACTCAGTCCATGTGACACCAATTTTCTACTCATCTAGTTCCTAGATGTGTCCATGCACACCTCTAGACAAATCCTATAGTTCCCAATTAATTTAACTAAACTATAGGCCTTGATTTATTTTAATTTAATTGCACTAACTTAGGTCTATCTTACTACATATAGTTACTGTTTTATTTATTAAGATTAACCAACTTATGGTTCCACTAACCTTCGACTACTCGGTACCCGGTGCCCCGCGTCTCGACACGCATTTCGAGGCACACCATAGCTTATTGTTTTACTTTGAATTTACTTGGTCTATGGTCACATGACCCATTTTAATTGATTAACTAGTCATCCTGGCGTGGATCAGTCTAGTTTACCAGCGTACAAGTAGTTCGCCTATTCACTACCCACGTTTACACGATTTTCGAGGCGAACACCTGTCACACAAACTCGCCCAATATCAACATACACACATGCGGTGCAATATAATAATAATAAATTTAAACACCACACATACACAACCACCATCCATAAATAACATATTTCCTCTGTTCTCGAGTCCAAGCCAACCGAGTTGTCCATGAAATGCTCGAACTACAACTGTTAATCCCCGAGATTAACGCTAATCCTGGTTTAATTAATTTGGGCCGTTACAATTCTTCCTAACTAGGAGAATTTCATCCTCGAAATCTAAATCTCGAGTATACTTTTGTGTAACTATCCTATCCCTATTTGACCACTCCTCACACCTTGATAGTCTCCTTCTACAGTCCCTTGCACACCCCACTACTCCCATAGCAAGGAACGTAGCGTTACCCTGAAACATAGGCGCATGTTGCCGAGGTAGTCTAGATCAGCCACTCTCTTCCAACATCTCTGCAACCTACTCTCAGTTCGATTTTCGTGTTCAAGTTTTTCTAATCCAGTTACCTAACACCAATAACTGTAAACATCTCATATCATGTATCCTAACATGATAGTCCTTCTCAACCATCGCATACCATGACTATCCCATGCAATGCCATAACCTACCTTAGTTCACCATGACAATCCCATGTCATGCCACGACCTACTCTTACTCAACATGACAATCTCGTGCCATGCTACGACCTATGACAATCTCATGTCATAACACAACAATCTACCATCGTACCACAATGCATGCATAAATCTTAACTGTAATTATTAGAAAAGTTAAAATTACGTACCCTGAACCCGCTGTTGGGACGTTTTTCGGCCCGGCTCAGTACCAAATGCACCGGCTCTCGAGTCTACATCGGTTTCACCACTGCTGGAGTCGTCGAACTCTGTGTACAGTCCCTCCTGACATTACCCTCCTGTCCACATCGCCAACATGTGATCCTCCATCTCGGTCCTGCCCGCTGACTCCCTGACCACTGGCCTTGACCCTGTGATCTCCGGTCTCTGCCTCCCTGGTCCTGAGTCTGTCTCCGCGATGGCACTGGTAATGCAGGTACAACATACGCTCTGGTTGCCCGATCATCATCACTACGGCCTCGACCGTACCATCTATCCTCTCTATCATCCCCGTCTCTTAGTCTCTTTTGCCCATAACTCTATCCAGTTTGTCCCTCCGACTCAGTAGATGAACGTTTGTCGCTCTTCTGCATCAGATGTGTCTCATAAGTAAGCGCTCCATCATACATTTCCTGCAGTGTCTACACTCCGGAGGAAACTATGGCACTGGCTATGTCCTCAATCAACCCTTAGACGAAGTAATAAATTTGCAGTCTCTCGGTGTTTGCGACATTCGTGGCAAATTGTACCAAGTACCGGTATCTATCCATGTATTGTAACACTGACTGGCTACCCTGTCTCAACGCTAGAAACTCCTCTTTCGGCCTCAACCTCACCTCCATGGGTATGTACTGATCGTAAAATAACTCTCTGAACTCTGCCCATGTCGTCGGCTTTAGGTGAGTGTCTGTATACGCTATCCACCACACAGCAACAGCCCCTCTCAGCATATGCCCTGATATCCTGGCCTATATGTTCTCCTGAATCCGTAGTAGCTTGTGTAACCTCTGATGTGCAATCAACCACTTCCCAGCTGTCTTTGGGTCTCCGCCTCCATGAAAGTATATGGGATCGAATTTGATGAACTCCTTCATCAACTTGACCTCTGTCGTCATCGAAGTCTCAAGCATGTCTGCATATGCCGGTGTAGTAGTCAGCATCCCAATCGGTGCTACGGTCAGTGTAGCAACCACTGTCGGAGTCTCCTGTACCACTGCATGCGTCGATATAGCCTGAATAGTTGATGGAACCATCGTCGAAGCAATTGTCTTCTCAGTCGTGCTCTGTACCCGAGCGATGGTGAGTGATGCAATTACTCCTGTCTGTACGCGCATCATATCCGTCAATAACTCAAACTGTATATTGTGAGCTGCTAGTCACGCGGCTACTGCCGAATCCAAACACTCATCTTTAGTCTGGTCGTTCATCTGACCAACATCTGTATTAGGTGGAGTCGGCTGGCCATCCATTGTGATCTGCATTAAAAAGCATGCGCCGAACCACCTTTCGTATACGTGTATATAATATATACAATCAAAAACATAACATGTATATAAACCCTATCGCTACCCGACTCAAGTTGCTTCCCAATTAGGATTCTAAATCAAAATCGGGTTTCCACATCTAAGGTTTGTTTATTAAGTTTTATTCAATTTCTTTAAACTACTCCCGAGGCTTCCTCGAAACCTCGCTCTTATAACAAACTGTAACGTTTGGTATTAGGTTGAGTTATGCTTTAACCTCCTAGGCACCATCGACCTCACTCTGATACCAAACTGTAACGGTCCCAAATTCTAGGCCGCCTTGCTACCCGTCACGTCGCATCCCACGTCAACTAGCCTTGCCACATCATGGCTCGCTTCTCATTGACGTGTCGCAACCTAACGAGTTGCTTACACTTTTCCAGCTAACCCTAGTTACGCTAGCTAATCTT
This sequence comes from Stephania cephalantha, assembly GCA_039657325.1. Taxonomy (NCBI): domain Eukaryota; kingdom Viridiplantae; phylum Streptophyta; class Magnoliopsida; order Ranunculales; family Menispermaceae; genus Stephania; species Stephania cephalantha. Next base: position 27,212,682 of record CM077571.1, read on the forward strand.
TACATAAGTATTAATAATTCAGTTAGCCAGTTACTCAATTTATTAAGTTATATTATAATTTTACAGCGGAAGTCTTTAATGAGTAACTTATGCAATATATAACAATCCTAAGTAGTGGAAAACCCGATAAAAGATACCATGTATATATCAATATGAGATAAGTATAACAAAAGTTCCATATACATGTAATCAATGTTCTATGTTCCCCAAAACCCAACAAAAGTAAATTAAATACATATTGATATCACACACGAGCTGGCTCCACAATCTCAGAGGTAGTCGCCCAGTACCTCTTTGCCCTAACCCTTGCTCGTCGAAGGATCTGCACTCAGTCACCTAACAAATACAATGACGAGTCCAATGAGTAAAATCCCAAGAGAAGTCCACACAATATTCATGAAAAAAAAAGTGAAACTACGAGAAATGTGAATATAACACCTAACAACAGTACGTCATATTCCCGTGAATGTAGGCAACATACGACAAGTAAAAGCAATAGCGTGAAATAAATAACCAACATGTACCAACAAAACCAGCTCAGAAATAAAACATTAATCAGTAAGCATACGTATAATCACAAGAAAACCCTGACCTACACCCGCCAGTAATCAATAAATAGAGTAGGAACCATGTATATACTTGCAGGCTTACAGTGACTAAACCCCAACTATGTTTACCAGATGAACCACTCCAGACGCTATTTCAAGTAAAGGGAACACCTTAAATCCCTCACGACGGTCGAAAGTATATCCTACTGTCGTCGACACAAGCACTAAACACAAGTAACCCATGCAAGCGATTTAGCCACAACCAATATATACGCAAACCAAAATAGGAGAGAAACCCCATTTGTACCCACCAGCAGTCACACATGAAATGCGATATCGATAAAACCAAAATCATGAATTCTGTGTGGCATTCCAATGGGTTTACGCACCTCAATCTGTGCTCTGACTTCCCTGGACTATCGTATCCAACTCGACTAGCTCCCCGATACCCGTGCTATGGTCCCCTAAGTCCTTGAAGTTCAATTTTACATTTTTAATATGTTTGTAGGTGTTTGGGATATGTATGAAGTCAAAAATCCCAAAACATCCCTTTATGTTCAGTTTCTATTTGTTGTTAGCGCGCTATGGGCTTGGTTTAGCGCGTTAGATAATTGATGTAGCGTGCTACTGTTCTTCAGGACGAAGAACAATTGGAAACCCAGAACGATTAGCGCACTAACCGTTCTTGGTAGCGCACTATGTGGCCTTTGGGACATAATTCTCAAGTCGAGAATTATGTATTTGCCCTCCAATTTGGCTACCTAAACAGGTTCATACCCTCTCCATACATAATTAACTCCAACACAATAACTAAAATCCTCGGAACAACAATTTTATCACAATTGCCCTAAAATGGGTTTACATGAAAGTGTAGATGATGGAGAAGAAGATTACTTAGAATTTAATCCTCCAATTGAGCTCCAAGTGGTTGAATTCCAGCTTGACAATCTCCTTCTCTTCTCCAGCAACCTTGAAATCAAAATAATTTTCATTTGCATAGTTTAATCAATCTTCCATATATATATTAAGGTAGGATGTATATCTAACCCTTGATCCTCGTGCATTTACGTATCCCGAGGATTATCTAATGGCCCACCTCTAGCCACTGAGCCCACTCACTCCCACTCACTCAGTCTATGTGACACCAATTTTCTACTCATCTGGTTCCTAGATGTGTCCATGCACATCTCTAAACAAATCCTATAGTTCCCAATTAATTTAACAAAACTATATGACTTGATTTATTTTAATTTAATTGCACTAACTTAGGTCCATCTTACTACATATAGTTAGTGTTTTATTTAACAAGATTAACTAACTTATGGTTCCACTAACCTTTAACTACCCGGTACCCGGTGCCCCGCGTCTCGACACGCATTTCGAGGCACATCATAGCCTATTGTTTTATTTTGAATTTACTTGGTCTATGGTCATATGACCCATTTTAATTGATTAACTAGTCATCCTGATGTGGACCAGTCTAGTTTCCCACTGTACCCGTAGTTCGCCTACTCACTACCTGCGTTGACACGCCTTTTGAGGCGAACACCTATCACACAAACTCGCCCGATATCAACATACACACATGCGGTGCAATATAATAATAATAAATTTAAACACCACATATTCACAACCACCATTCATAAATAATATATTTCCTCGATTCTCGTGTCCAAGCCAACCGAGTTGTCCATGTAACACCCGAACTATAATTGTAAATCCCCGAGATTAACGCTAATCCTGGTTTAATTAATTTAGGTCATTACAATTCTTCCCAACTAGGAGAATTTCGTCCTCGAAATTTAAATCTCGAGTATACTCTTGTGTAACTATCCTATCCTCGTGTGACCACTCCTCACACCTTAATAGTCCCCTTCTACAGTCCCTTGAACACCCCACTATTCCCATGACAAGGAACGTAGTGTTACCCTGAGACATAGGCGCAAGTTGTCAAGGTAGTCAAGATCAGCCACTCTTTTCCAACATCTCTGCAACCTATTCTCAGTTCGATTTTCGTGTTCAAGTTTTTCTAACCCAGTTACCTAACACCAATAACTGTAAACCTCTCCTATCATGTATCCTAACATGATAGTCCTTACCAACCATCACATACCATGATACTCCCATGTCATGCCAACCGAATTGTCCATGTAACGCTCGAACTACATATTTTAATCCCCGAGATTAATGTTAATCCTAGTTTAATTAATTTGGGACGTTACACTTCACCGCATTGATGATTTGTTTGATCAGCTAAGAGGTGCCATATGGGTTTCCAAGATTGACTTGAGGTTAGGATACCATCAACTCAAAATCAGGGATGAGGATAAAAAGAAGACTGCCTTCAATACAGGATACAATCATTATGAGTTTGTTGTCATGCCTTTTTGACTGGCGATGTTTATAGACTTCATGCACCGGTTGTTGAGACTGTACTTGGATCAATTCATGATCGTATTCATAGATGATATATTGATTTACTCTTAAGACTCGTGAGGATTACGAAGGTCATCTCAAGATAGTTTGGCAGACGTTGAGAGAACACTGATTCTATGCTAAGTTTAGCAAGTGTGAGTTTTGGTTATCGAAAGTCCGATTTTTAGGACACGTAGTTGGAGCTAGTGGAGTATCAATAGATCTATCTAAAGTCAAGGCAATGATTGATTGGCCTACACCACAGTCAGTGATAGACATACGCGGCTTTCTTGGCCTAGCAGGGTATTACCAGAGATTCGTATGCAACTTCTCTAAGATCGTGACACCGATAACGAGGTTGACTCAGAAGGATGTAAAATTTGACTGGAATGAAAAATTCAATGTGACATTCAAGATATTGAAAGAGAGATTGACTAGAGCTCCAATTTTAGTGTTGCCAGAGTCGAAGAAGGGCATGATGGTTAATATTGATGCATCACAGGTTGGGTTGGGGTGTGTTCTAATGCAGGGAGATGATGCTATTGCATATGCGTATAGGCAGTTGAAGATTCACAAGAAGAACTACCCAATGCACGACTTAGAGTTGGCGGCAATAGTTTTTGCATTAAAGATATGGCTACACTACCTGTATGGAGAGAGAGATTCACCTTACTCACTGATCACGAGAGTTTGAAATACCTCTTCACACAGAAGGACCTAAATATGAGACAGCGCAGATGGTTAGAATTCATCAAGGATTACAACTTCTCCTTGAAGTATCACCTAGGGAAGGTGAATGTAGTTATAGACGCGTTGAGTCAAGTAAGACCACACGCAGAGGTGGTTGTGTGCCAGATGACTTATGAGTTTGCACTCCTTAAGGCGGTGTATATGATGCGTACATGGGATGCTCCAGCTACTACCAAGGCATATATTAGTGGATTGTTGAGGACTCAGCAGGCCTCTATTTAGAGTGTTTTAGAGGGTCAGCAGGCAAATGAGGTATACCAAATATGTTTTGAGTTAGCTCAGAGTTCCGATCAACCAGAGTGAAGTCAGTCAGCAGATTCGTGTTTGAGATACAAGGGACGACGGTGGATTCCATCATTGGCTGAGTTACGTACAGAGATACTTCAGGAGTCACACTATTCATGTTACGCTATTCATTCGGGCAAGACCAAGATGTATCAGGATATGAGGCGTCAATTCTGGTGGTCAAGGATTAAGACTGATGTAGGAGATTAAGTCAGGAGCTGCGGAATATGCCAGCAGGTTAATGTGAGCATAAGAGACTCGAAGGACTATTGCAACCACTTCTCATTCCTCAGTGGAAATGGGAGCATATCGTAATGGATCTGGTCGGTGGTTTACTCATGCCCCCACGCAAGCACGACAATATTTGGGCAATTATAGATAGGTTGACCAAGTCAGCATATTTCTTACCAATTTTCGCCAATTACAATTTCGAGCAGTTAAGTGTTCTATATGAAAATGAGATCGTCAGACTTCACGGAGTACCTTTATCTATCGTGTCAAATAAAGGATCACAATTTACATCGATGCTTTGGCAGAGTATGCAGGTTTAGTTTGGCACGAGACTTGATTGTAGTATGGCATACCACCCACATATAGATGGATAGTCAGAGAGACTAATTCAGGTGTTAGAGGACATGCCCAGGGCATGTGTCTTGGAGTATAGTGGGTCGTGGGTGGAGTATCTACCTTTGTATGAGTTTTCCAATAATAACAATTACTAGTCTAGCATTGAGATGGCATTGTTCGAGGAACTTTACGAAAGGCCGTGTAAATCACCGGCATATTGGGCAGAGCTTGAGGATCATGCGATAGTTGGGCCAGAGGTTGTGGTTGATCACATAGAGAAGATACGACTAATATGTGAGCGTCTTCGAGGTGCTCATGAGAGATAGAAGAAGTATGCTAACAAGGATCGAGAAGGATTGGAATATAAAGTGGGAAACTATGTTTATCTTAAAGTTTCACCACTTAAAGGTCACAAATGGTTCGAGATCAAAAGAAAACTCGCGTCGAGTTTCATAGGTCCATTCAGAATTATTGAGTGGGTCGGCTAGGTCACTTATAGGATTGAGTTACCATCACAAATGGTCGGGGAACACCCCGTATTTCACATATTGATGTTGAGATTAGACAGGTCAGGAGAGGGTGATAGATCGATGATAGACTTGACACAGATTGACCTAACCGAGGACAATACCTATGAGGAGTAGCCCATGCATATATTAAAACTTAAGGTACATAGTCTAAGGAATAAGGACATTCCGCTAGTTCTCATGAAGTGGCAGCATCACAACGACGAGGAGTTGACGTGGGAACGGGAGTCTTAAATGCGCGAGACCTTCCCATTTTTATTTTGATTCCGGTAAGAATTTCTTATATGTTATTTCAATTTCGATGATGAAATTGTTATTTAGTTGGGAAGGCTGTAATGACCCGAATAATCTAATCCTAGTTGTATACTTTGTAGGATCGTAACCTGGCGGCTAGTCCTACGTAGCGAACTCGGTCGGTACTTAGGCATCGACATCGAGGTAATAATTAAATAATTTTACTTGATTTTGATGCATGTACTATATGTTTATATATGTGTGCACAACATTTAATTTTTTTTTATAAAAGCCGAGTGCGCCAAGTTACCTCAAAATGGGTACGCGCGGGACAATCGGGTGGATTGAAAACTTGGGCTTAGGTTCATGACTTAATTCACTTACTTAGACTCTAACTTGTCATCTAAACTATGTAGTGAGTCTCAAAAGAATTTAGGATGTAATCAATTAAGTCTATGTGCTTCATTTCAATAAGGCCTAAGTCTAAGAAAAATTGGAAAGCTATAAGTTTCCTAACTGAGTGATTGGGCTTGGACATATAAATTAAGCCTAAAGTTGTGAAAATATCCATACTATTATGGTACCTAACTTATCAAATGAATTTCATGAAACATATTTACTTAATACATACCATAGTCTTTATGGATTAACAAAAACATGAAATATTAGAAACTTGAATGGAGACCACACTCTTAGTACATTGATTTACCTAGTGATTTGTCCATGTAGAGATCTAAATGAATCATAATGGATCATATGGTATGCATGTGAGAACTAACACCAACTATAGATATATCGAGAGATTTGATGGATGAAATGAGACTAGGATAATCTATTGGCCAAGTATCAAAAGTTAGAGTGTAAAAGACTCACTTAATCTCTACACCATGCATGAACACAAAACACTTCAGCTATGTTTTAAGAGAAAAGAGAGGGGTTTGGTTAGTAATGGTGATGGAAATCAAAGGAAAGGTAGAGTTGGAGCTAAGGATCTCAAGGAGCTTGAGTTTTCACAAGGATCAAACCCTATGTTACAAATTCCTTTCATTTTAATCTTACATTGTGATGATTTGAGGTCTTTAAATCATTCTAGTGCTAGATTTTTTGTCAAGTTTAATGAATTCCCTAATGTTATGAGATGATTATAAATCAAGAAAATCAATGTTTCTCTCATGTTCATGAAAAACTTATGTCTTGGTTCAAGAATTGAGGATTTTGGGTAAATGAAAGAATGAACTGATTTTCTTGTGTAATTGGGTGTTTAATCTTTGAGTTTCTACACCTATGTTGATGTTCAATGATGTCTTATATTGGCTGTTAATGTTGGACATAAATCAAGGGGTTTGAACCATGCATTGTGAATTTAGTTGTTCATAAATACTACACGTTTGATGAAATGCCAAGATTATAGCTGAAATTCTAGGTACCATAAATCCTTCATTTCTTCTGAAAATTTGCTGATTTCTTTTATGAGCTATTCTTGGATATTTGGAAAAGCTTCTCACTAGAAATCACATTATTTGGATGTGTGGCTTGAGAGTTATGAATTTTTTTATACTGATGGTCTGAAACTCTATCAATATGAGTTGTTTTGGTATTTTGAGCATAACTCTCTCGATTTTGTTCGGATTTGATCTTACTTTACCATTTCGGAAAGCTGATACATAGAACAACTTAACATCAGTATCTCTAGAAAATTGAATTATTTTCTTTATCGAAAATGGACTGAAATTCAGTACTTGTTTGTAGAGATAATTCCTTTTCTAAGTGTTTGGATGTCGGAACATCTTTCGGGGGCATCCATTAATCCAAAAATAACCAAAATCTATGGAATAGTTTGAAATACTATAAGTTAGGTTCCCCAAGAATTCCAAGCGATTCCGAGGTGTTTTGAATAATTTTTCAAATGGGTTTTGGAATAGGCAAAATTTACTTACTTAATGAGCTGATTTTTGACTTAAGGTGTTCCGAGCATGAAATGATGTCGGAATTGAACCAAAGTTTCTAGAACGTGTTATTGAATCATAGTAAAGGTGTATACCAAGTTTAGAGATTTTTCGATGTGTCTAATTTAGTTTTCAAGTCATGCTTCGAATAAGAGATCAATATTTATAAATATAGACTTAAAGTTTTACTTAGAGTCTCAAATTTGGTTTTTGATCATAATAATGAGATTTTAGCACTCAACAACCTTTGTTTTAAGTTAATAGACTTCAATGAATCAACACCGAGAATTTTGAGAATTTCTATGAGTGTTTTAGCCGCATTTTAAGTTGCATAAAAATTTAATTTTTGGAAATTATTTTTAGGTCCCTAAGGTACTATTTTGCAAATCAATGAATTAAACCAACTTGAAATGATTTCCAATGGACTTTGATGATTTATAGCACTTAAAAACAATAAGGAAAATGTCTACAACTTTGTAACACCAAGTTTGAGCATTTTGGAAGAGTTAAGTATCAAAGGAATATTTAAAATGAATAAAAGATGCCTCTCGGGGTTATCCCTTCGCATCAAGCCTTTGTGTATGGTAAGAATAAGCGACTAGGGACCCCGAGGATTTCGTATGAACTTGTTTAGGACACATTGAAGTTGAGATTTTGTCTAAGTTAAGTAGAAAAGACATTGAGGCAAATAGTGGAATGTATTTTATAATGAACTTGATAATTAAACTTAAATAAGCTCTAACACATACCTAATGAACTCTAATAAGTACCAGGGACCTAGAGCGTCAGTTCTGGGTATCAGGAGTGTAGTATGGACGTGTAGGAGCTGCGTTTACCTTAGATATTATTGTTTGTTGAGGTAAATAGACCAGTCAGAAAATCAATACTATTTTCGTTTCACTTTGCTTGTTTATTTTTGAAATGATAAGCTAAATTTGTTGGACTCCAATTCCCCACTTAGTGGCTTAGGTGTTTGAGTGGTTAGGTCTTGTTGACTATGATCACTCATGAGTTGAGCACTAGGGTAGCTCCTACGGCTCCTCCCGAATTTGAATCCTTTTGATGTGAGCATCCAAGGTCACTGTGGCTCCTCAATTGGCATTCAAGTTCTATAAGTAGTAGGCATCCAGGGTCACTGTGGCCTCCTTCTGAACTCTCTCGAACAACAGCTTAAGTAAAGCTGGCGGTGCCGAATGAATTGGTATGGCTTGTGAGACTTCGATCCACAGTACCAACTTCCGCACTTACACCTTTTGTCGGTGTAGAGTGTATAGACCACTCTCTCCCAATCTTTTTCTTACGAGCCACGTGGTACCTATCGTTGATTGTCCTAGTCTGTGTATTATGCATTTTATTGCTTTATTTACTGTTTCTTTCATTTCCTGCATGATATAAAGACTTATCATTTATTATCTTTAAATATTGTTGAGTTTCTGCTGGATTTACTCACTAGGATTGTCTCGGTCATTAGTGACAATTGCAGGTCCCTCTAGTAGCAAAGGCAAATAGCCTATGATCGGCGATTATCTCTGAACTGCTCTCAGAGTCAACTCCTCTCTACTACTATCGTAGGTTCTTTTTGATATTTTGGATATACATATGAACTGCACTTGTTGTTCTTGTTATATTTTGGGATATTATAGCTTGCAAGACTCGAGATACATGTATATGATGACATGATTATTGTATTGTACTGATTCCCACTTCTTGCATATACATGAAATCTATTTTTGTAGGATTTCCACATTAGGATTGTTTGAATTCTTAGTCATTAATTGTTTAAGTTGTTTTAAATTGACTAACTTCCGCTGAAATTTATTAAGACTTATTTAAAGTAAAATAATAAACTTAATAAGCAACTGATGATTGAAGTACATGAAAAATGGCTGACTAGGCATCCGTTGATTTCACGAGGGATGATCGGGAGTCCATGTAGGCTTAGGCCAGACAGGGCCCAGTTTGTGGAGCTGGGTCCGTCACACGTCTTCACGAATTAGGGTTTCTGCTTGATCTTTTGTTGACATTTTATTGCATACTATGTTTTGGTGTTGAATTAGGGTTTTTTCAGGAATTATGTTTCATTAATTTGCTGTTTTAAGTTAATCTGTGTTTTTTATGATTTGTTGATTTACCTAGGTGATCAAGTTTTGTGTTGTTCGTAGTGATTTTAGGCTGTAATCGCTTGAAATTAACATTTGTGTTTTAAGAATTTCTAACCTGAATATGGATTCCAAGTATGTATAATCTCGATTAGGCTTTAAGTTGGTCTATCTGCCTCTGTTTCTGTATCTGATTCTACCAGAAGTCGAGATTTGCTTCACAAATTTTTGAAGTTATTTACATAGATGATGGCAGAGTTTCCTGAACTACAACTCCTTTGGTTTGATGATGAATTTTTGAAGTGATTTACATAGATGATGGCAAATTTCTGAAGTGAATTAGATAGATGATGGCTTCAGTACGGTTACAGCGATTTGCATATGAACCACAATATTCTCAAAGCCCTACGGTTTTCATCAACGGGCCCCTACTATTTGGTTTTGATTTATGACTCTGACTACAATGCTTGTTCGTATTTATTTGCGAGTTCTTTTTTGATAATCTTACTTTTCTCTTATGTTTACATCTACGAGCAACCTGCATTTGATCACCCAGCGCTGAAAAATCACAAGATTCAGGTAAAGTTTCCATATAATGCTTCTTTCTATATATTTCTACTGATTATTGTCCCTATCAATTTTCCACCACCATCCATCCTTTCTTCAGTTTTGATCATGTTCAGTAGCTTAATTGACTAAAAAAAAAACACATCAAATGAAATAGAAAGCAAGAAACTGAACCTAAATCACATTAAGACAAACATACTAGAGTGAGTCTTAGCTAATTTTGACTTTTTTTTCGAAGTCGTTTCAGCTTGTAGATGCCAGTTCTTTAGTTTGCATTATGGTAATCTGTGTCAGTTTTTTCTCGTCTCTTGCAGGTTTTTCTTTTAAGAAACTTGGTTTGTTCTTTTGAACTATAGTTATGTATTGGTTTCTTTTCTATATTTCAGGAGATATTTCTTCACTTTAGTCTAGCTTTTGCCTTCCAATATGGAAGACAAAGATATGGTTGCCAAAATCAAGTTATATACCATAATGACTTTTGAGTTACTCTATCTATTTGGACATGGTCCACTAATTATTTGCACTTTTCCCTATAATTGATGAGTGCTTATTGAATTGGTTAGGCCTACTGCTCTCAAATCTGAACTGCCAAAAATTTATTTCTTTGCACTGAGATGTTCTAACATGGGCGATTGGTAATGGTTGTGCCAATAACTTGTAGGTCTTTATCAATCAAAGATCTCAAAAAAACACAAGTTCAGGTATTTGATTTTGCTCCAATTTCACTATGAGTTTATGATTCTAAAATGTCTTATCTGGATGGTTTTTTGTTTGCAAGTTCACTGTTTCCAGTGGACTTGGTTATGTGGAGAGACTTGTCTAAATCAACATTTGTGTTTGGGCTGGGAGTGCTCACCGTTATGTTAACTAATTGTGCTGAATTTCTGAACTTTAGGTTTAGTCAAAAACATCTAAAGTTCTTTTTTTCCTAGATCCCTGTTTAAACAGACACATTGATGAATTCTACTTTTTTTCCTGTTTCAGCTTCATTTCAGCTGTTTCGTACATGGGTCTTGTTTATGTTGCTACAATCTCAATGGGAAATTTGTAAGTCGTAGTTTTTATCTCTCTGAGTATTTATTTTATTGTTTTGTGCAGCTTAATGTAGTGTTTCTTTCAAATTTTTAATTGGCATTTTCATTCTTTCTCCAGCCATGTTCACAGGCTACTGGTGTTCTCCATTTTCTTAACTATTGCATCCATATTGTCTTGGTCCATTGTTCCTTGCTTCTTAAAACTGATGATTCAGCTATCATCAGTAATTATTATTTCAGACGTTTAATGTTGTCCTATACTATTATTATTTTGTCAATATATGGATGATGACTACTTTATGAAGATAGTTGATTTTATTCCTATCATCTTGTACTATGGCTACAATATGAGTAGAAGGATCTCTTTGTTGAAGTTTCGTCTTCATCTTCATTGTAAAAATGTTAGTGGCATATCTACATTATTTATTGATCAGGGGACTTTATTGGTCCCATTTCCTTGGGTGAACGTCTATGTTAAGATTTGAGCTGCACCACTTCTTTGGACTCTTTTAAGTAGTTGTTTTCACAAGTACTTACACAACCACTTTGGACTCTTTAAGTAGGTGTTTTCATAAGTAATCACATTCCTGAATTTTATATTTGTGTTTCAGGAGATGGAATATTGTAGAATCCCCAACTCAGTTTTGCTTGGATTTTGCTTTTTATCAGCCTCCTCTGATATACATTTCTTTTACCAAAATGAAAAATGGTACTCAAAATGAGGAATGGTATAGGAATACTAAACTGGGTATTGATGTACTTGTGAATTTGATTCAGTGATTCACATTTTGGATTGATTTGAGATCTTAGACAGTTTTGATTTGTTGTTTGGTTTGAATGCAAAACTGGGTATTGATCTACTTGTGACGTTGTTTCAATGATGGACATTTTGGGTTTATTTGGGTATTGATCTACTTGTGACTTTGAATTCAAAACTGGGTATTGATCAACTTCCTCTATGGGTATTGATTTGTTGTGTTAGGCGTTGATCTGATTTACTGGGTGTGAAGATTTGAGATCACTCAGTTGTAACCAAAAGATATTATGGTTGTAACTGTTACCTTTATAAATAGGTGGTTTGTACTCAACAAATATACACAACGAAGATGATCTCTTTTAGAAATTAACATGGTATCAGAGCTAGGTTATGGGTAGTCTCTTGTTTTTCTTTGTTTTGGTGGACTTCCTCGACTACATCTTCGTAGACTGCCATGAGAAACTTGTGTCGTGTATCATGCCTTGGTCACCTTGTATTGATTTTCTGTCCGGAGTCGGTTGACATCAAATCTTAACACAACTGAATGATCTTAAATCTTAACAATGGATTTGGCTTCTGTAGAGTATCGAGTTCAAGCCATTCGTGATCCAAACCGGATCTAACTCGATTAGAGTGGCATCCGACATGGTCTCCAAGTATTCCATAGTGAAGCTCACGTTTCGCAACACATCAACATTTTTCGGAGTCCATGTGACCGCAACGCCTCTCGAGCTCTCCTACTCTCAGCGCACAATCGCATCTGGAACAGTAAGCAATGCCTACCCATTAATTTTTCACTTCAAATTGAACTACCCACAAATTGTGAGATTAGTCACTATTGCATTAAATCTTGACAAGTTTTATACTTCTTGTTTTGTTATCGGTGTGTTCAGAGGAAGAAATTCTAACAGTCGAGGAAGAGTTGGAGAAATGTGACAATTATGGTTGAAGGGAACAAGATTCATCTATACGTGAGTGGTGCTGGACTGAGCACGCCAACAGCCACCACAAACTTGTCGGTGCTATTGGAGTTGAACTTTATGGTTAGGTCGAGAGCTCACGTTCTGGGCAAACTGGTCAAGCCCAAGTTCTACAAGACAATTGGGTGTTCAATGGTTCTAGATCTGGAGAAACTGAAGAACTGCACTTATGTTTGAGTTATATTGTAAACAGAGAACTTGAGATTTGTAATTGCATTTGTAAGATATTACTATTGTGTTACATTTTATGAATTCCTTAAATGTTTTGAGGGCCGCTAAGGGCACCCCACCTTTTAATGAAGGCACCCAGTTAATGTGGGCACAAACCAATTTACCTGGGGCACCCAAAAATTAGACCCGAAATACCCAAAATACCCCTCGTGGAAATCCCTGAGCACCCCACCACCCCCACCACCACCTTCACCGAACTGTTGTGAAAGAACCCATTTGCTTTGAACCGACCAGTGAGAGGAATCCCCGAAATCGTGTTTCCGTGTCTCGCCTTGTGTTTCTCCTTCGTTGTACGGCTTTTTGCGATTCGTAGGGTCGTGGTGTGAGCCGATTTCGTCTCCAAGTTAGGGTTCGGTTGAAGATCGTCGAACGTACATTTTTTTGCGCGAAATCGCTCGTTTGAAGGTACGTTTTTAGTATAATTAAGTTACATTTGCTAGAGTAGTTGTAATGTGTGTGTGGTGGTTTGTTCAATAGTTAAAAAAATGGTAATTCGCGGTTCTCGGCCAATGACAAAGCGAGATCGAGAGGCTGTGCTAAGCTTGTCTCGGCCAAGCATGGCGAGACGAGCTACATTTTGGGAACTCGAAGTCTCGGCCACAAAGGCGGAAGAGTTCACGGTGGCTCGGTTACGCATGGCGAGAGTACTCTAGTTCTCTCGGCGAGACATGACGAGCTAGAATTAGTGCTAGGTAATGTGGTGTCGGTGGTGTACAACCGAGAATTTGCTCCTACTCTCGGTTGTACACCGGGCGAGAGTGTTAGAGTAGGCTCGGTCGTGATTGGACGAGAGCAAGGCGGGTGAAATGGTCAACCCATCTCGGTGGTGCACAACCGAGACCTTTCTATTAGACTCGGTTATACACTGTCGATATATTAGAGGCATTGTCGGTCGTGGGTGACCAGAAAATATGGGTTGTTTCACGAACCTACTTGACCGAGACATCGAAAATGGATGAATTTGAACATTTTTTTTTGTAAATTTTTTTTGGGTTACTGTTCCATGCGCTTATATGTTGTAATTTTTCGGGTATGGCTCGTCCGGAAGTCGGTGACTAGGGAGGAGGAGGCGGTGTTGAGGTGTCGAGGCCTAGCAGGGGTGAGGTGGCGGAGACCCCGACAAAGATCGTGATCTCTGGAAAGAGAAAGAGAAGGAGAATGAGGATGTTAAGGAAAAGGTGAAGGTAGATGGTACTCGTGGAAGGTTACATTTGCACGATGAGGGTTCGACCCTCGATCTTTGGGCGACACCGAGGATCTTGTTGTTGCCAGGGGGAAGACGAGGGGCATGCATCGAGTCTAGTAGCGGTGACTCTTCGAGAGGCGGGGAACACGACAAAAACGGATCGTAATGTGGGCGGGAGTAGTAGTGGTGGAGGCGGCCATAATGAAGGAGAGCGAAGTGCCGTTGAAGCGCGTGCTCCATTCCCCGGTGGTCCTATAGACGGGCGTTGTTGAAGAGCTTCAAGGATCATGTGGCGTTATCGATTTGGAGCAATGAGGTAATTTCAATTTCATTGAACGGAGTAACTTAATACTCATGGTTTTAACATGCGATGAGATGTATTTATTTGTTGCGGGAGCGTCCGTTCTCAAGTGTATCAATCACGGAGCTCGAGATACAAGAATGGGATTCTGATCGTGCCACCGGACACGGCGGGACTTGAGAGGATTATTCGGCGTTCGGGTTGAATACGATAGGCTGCTCATACCGCAAGGCCAACAAGGAGGTGATCTCTGCATTTGTGGAGCGGTGGCGGCGGAGACGAACACATTTCACCTACCTTTTGGTGAAATGTCTATCTCATTAGAGGATGTCAGCTTCCTCCTGAAGATTCCTGTGACGGGCAAAGTTGTGGAGTGGAGAACTTTGCGAGGTACACAGAGGAATCTCGCTCGGACGCGATTAAGATGGTCTCGAACCTACTTGGGGTTAGCGTCGAGGAGGTGAGGAGGAGGTGAATATTAGCAAGGGGCTCACGGTGCGCAAATGTTGGTGAAGAGTCGATGGTGCCCAAAAAGCTGGTTCGAGACCCATAAATTATCCTCCTGTGGAATGCACCGCCCGAGCGTACCTGCTGTACATGTTGTCCTGCACTCTATTTGCCGATAAGAGTGGGTCTCGGGTGTCGATCGCGCTGCTGAAGCTTCTTGAGGACTTGTACAACGTAGGAAACTACGCATGGGGTGCGGCTGCGTTGGCCTACTTGTATCGACACTTGGGGTCCGCCACGAGAGTGCAAGTGTCTCAGATTGCTGGCTACCTCACATTGCTTGAGGTTTGTTATAAAATAGACTTAATTTTCTTTTTGTATTTCAATTAGGCCAACTTGCAATTGTGGACTAACTAACATTGTATGTATTTGCGGGGATGGGTGTACGACCATTTCAAACTTGGTGCAGCCACACCCATGCGAAGTACATGGACTACGTGCAACCTCGTGTCTGCGAGATGGATTCAAAAGCATGAGACGGTGGCGAATGTAGACAAGCTCGGGGCCATTAGGAGAACCTTGGATAGGTTGCACCAAAGTGAGGTGAGATGGTTATCCATATCCTCTGATGGTTGATGTTTTAGTAATTATTTTTTGCTAACAATGGTTGTTGCATTTTGATTAGGTCACTTGGGACCCATATGTGAATTTAAGGGAAAATGGAGTTGTGCAAGCGATGACCTTTTACAGTGGGACGATCAAGTACATGGATGTGGTGGAGCCCTACCACCCGGAGAGGATTACGAGACGGTTTGGGCATGTGCAATCTATACCGGATCCTCCGTACCGTCCATTGAAAGCACACCGAGGCCCATCTGCGAACAAGTACTCCGTCAGTATGGGTTCCGGCAAGACAATTGGGAGCGATGGAGGAACCATTTGTTGGCTCCCGAAGTTCGGGCGACAAGGCAAAATTTGAGTTTTTGGCTACACCCGGACTACTGCCTTGGTTCCTCAAAGTGTCTCATCCCGTTATCACCAATCAGAGCATCGAGGACCATGACATGGTCGCCACAACCATCGCAGATAACGAGCTACTTGAGGTATTTAAGTGGTTATATAGTTGTATTTTGCATGTCTTATTCATCCCGATATGTTTTACACTAACACTAACTCGATTATTTCATCAGCGTAATAGGCGTGCGTTGGACGCGACGTTGCGATGGATGGACCTCCTGCCGGAGTTGTATACGATCGAGTCTGCGAGGACAATGGTGAGTGACATCGTCAATTTTCTTTCGGGGAGGAGTATAGGTCCCACCACCACGAGTACGACTCCGGCGACCACAACCGGCACAACCGCCACATCCGGCCCTACCGAAGCAGGCCCAGGTAGTCCCAGCATGGTAGCACTTCCACACACTCCACCCCGGCCACAGCTCAGCCAGCCACGGTCGATGCTCGCCCTCCGAAGAGAATGCTTGGGAAGGAGTATCAAAGGAAGAATCTGAAGAAACCAAAGCAATGACCGTTTTGCGGAGGCATAGACATTTTTATGACATTTTTATGTCCCAGCATGGGGAACATAGACATTCTTTGAGTTTTATGATGTTTGCGGAGACATTTTTATGACGAGTTTCTAATGTGTTATGACGAGTTTTTAATGTTTCATGAGTACTTGTTGCCTATTGACTACATGTTGCCTATTGACTACATGTGTAATGACGATTTGTAATGTTTCATGAGTACTTGTTGCCTATTATTTGCATGTGTTATGACGAGTTTGTAATGTTACATTGCCTATTGTTGTATTTTGGTCTTATTTTGTTCTAGGATACTTATTTTTTATGATTCTGAGGGTGTCTCGGTCAAGCAGGGCCGACTCTCATGTGGAATTTTCGGTACTGAACAACCGACACAAATGCAGGATTCACGGTGTTACCCGGCCGAGAATGTCGCTGATTCCATTATTTAAATATGTGTCGGTCATGATGGCCGAAACCTTTCAAAGCATCGGTGACTCGTCACCGACATCATACGATGGAGTTCGGCCACTGCTCGACGAGATAAGCCGGCGCATTTGGTGAATGTGGAGACCAATTGCTATCGGTCAGACGGTAACGAGACGGTGGAGCAAGTCGGGGTTACTCATGGCCGAGAAGCCATGAGTAAGGTCACGCATAGGTCGACGAGAAGAGGCAATTTCAGCATTGTGCGACCGAGACTTAACGTTAGTTCTCGGTGGTGTTTGGCGAAACCTTATCGTACCGTATGTCTCGGTCATTCAGGGCCGACACGTCTGTTCCAGCAACAATTTCCAACTAACTTGACAACTAAGTTTCCAACTAACTTTACACGAATGAAAATCCAGCACGACAATAGCCACGAAAATGAAAGTAATTATATATCAATGTAGTAGGATAAAATCACAGTACAAGAATCAAAATGTAGAACAATACCCCAAAGCTGGTACGATATATACCTCATTGTATATCCATACAACTTGACAACTAACTTTCAAAATTGCTAAATGTACAGCCATCAAGAATTCTAGGTACAATTTCAACACTACGGTGTACCTAAATCTACAACGGATATGGTGGCTTCATCAACGGTTGCAATGGGCGCGATGTCTCGAAAGACGAATCCATCACGCCAACCTTTCGCGATCCTCAACATCTTAGGTCCCACGAAGGATATAAGGATGGCAATGGTGCATTCACACGCAACGTCACCTGTCAAAGCGAACAATATAACATAAAAGATATTGTCACAACCCCGCTCAGGGGGGAAAAATAACAATTCAACAAAATTCATAGCACTTACCCTAACCCAATGGAGATTTCTGTCATTTATCATGGCAATGACAAGTCTGTTGTGCAACGACGACGGTGGAGCACTACGTAGAGGTAGAAATGTGGAGGCACTCCCATGCGAGAGGTTGACAAGAATGACATTGAATGCAGTGGATACTAACAATCCCATGTCTGGAAGTGTCAACCATTCTTTGAAAGATGCACCAACTTGATTCTCTGGGCAATGCACCGCAATCTTGACACTCTCGTAACTCGAGCCTAGCACTTCCCGCCAAAGGTTTTCATGCCCGATAATCTCATCATACATCCTTCTACGAACAATCCTCCACCCGTCTACATCGGCAAGTCGAAGCCCGGACGCAACACACCGATATCCACAATTTCCATCGGCAACCACATCGATAATGCCCTCAACATGTGGCAACCAATCCGGTTCTACGCAATGACCGTAGGCCATGTTAGTTGCACTTTGCGTGCGTCGGCGGCACGACGCATTTTAGGAACAACTTTACTTTTCTTACGCCTTTAGAATTGGAGGTCTCCTTCGTGGATAGCACGTACTCAAATCCGCTCGACAGCCGTCTCGTTGAAGAATCCTCATCATCGTGTTTTCTCTTGAAGACCCGGTGTCCTTCCCTTTGTCTTAATTTTCGCCGGCGGCATAACACCGGTGTAGACGAAGGACGACTAATCTCCACGAGCCGCTGAATAATCTGAGTCGATCGTCCTCATCGGTGCAAGCATGAAACTTTTCCAACACCCGTTCAATCTCATCGTGCACGTTGTACCCAGACGGGTCCACCGGATTCTCAGGTATCATACTCAACTTTTGCCAGTAAACATGAATGTCCTCGAGAGGGATGGGCGACCGAGCAAATATTTGATGGTTTAGCTCATGTGCACAAGGAAGGCCATGTGTGGTGCGTATCTCGCAACCACAACGAGTGGAGTCGTGACCAACATCCTCTCCACGTGTCAATTCATCTCTAATTAGTCTAAGCGCCCGTTGAGAGACATAACCACGCAATCGTCGATACAACTCATCAATGTACTCATGTTGGACCACATTCAAACTTAGCTCAAACGATGCCTTGATATTGTTGTGTTGGATTCTAAGGAGGCCATCAACCACATTCCACAAAGTCTCAAAATTGGCTGATTGTTCCCAGGTGTAGCTTCAGAATAGAATGCGCAGACTCCACCCTCTGCGTTGTCATTTCCCCAAAGTGCATAATTCTATTTGTCCAAGCGGAGACAAATTTCTCCTTGTACTTCTTTAACCATGTGTTGTCCAAGTACTCAGTAAGACCCTTGACATTCCCAAACTCACAACGCAGGTCATTCATCCTAACTTCGAATAAGGCCTCCGAGTGAGCATACATCACGCTCGTCCACCTATCCATAAAACGCGCAAAACCATCGTTCTCCCCAAACATCTTCTTAGTCTTGGCCAATACTACTTTGTTGATGTGCCAAGAGCAAAGGAGGTGAGACGAGGCCGGAAAAACTTCTTCTATGACACTAATAAGGGCTAAGTCCCTATCGGTAACAAACACGTCAGGCTTAGGCCACCCATCCAATATGGATCTCAACTTCTCAAGTGCCCAAACATAATTCCCATGACTCTACGATGATATGAATGCAAACCCAACGGAGAACGTCAAGTGCGTAGAAGTGATGCCAACAATCTCCAACAAAGGCATTCGGTACCTATTTGTCTTGTACGTGCAATCCATCAAAATTACCGATGAGAAACACCTTATCAACTTTATTGAGTCGAGATGTGACCAAAATAAGTCGGTGACAACATTCGTAACGGGATGCTTCCTATGCCATGACATCCACTTATTCTTCTCTAATATGTGCAACATTTGTTGCATTTGACTCCTCCCACCCGCATCCTCATTTCGGACTTTTTGTCTTGCATTATATATTGTCCTCATTGTCGATACGTTTCTAACATCTCTTTGCTTCAACGTATTTAGGATGTCTCTTGGCTTCACATTCCCCTTTGTCATTTGCACCACAACTTCCTGCTCCCCCTTATCCAATCTTCCGACAAATGAATGGCCGTCCAAGTTTTTTGCGGGCTCGTGATTGTGCCTCCCACATATAACAGTGACATACCACAAGGAGTCAACATTTTCCTTTACGTTGATAAGGAAAGGGCATCCACATTTCTTCGTACCAGTTTGACTCCTCGCCTTTTCCTCTTCTTCATCATTTCTTGATTTCAAAGAAATTTTGGCCGCTTTCCCCTTCCCTACTCTCTGAGACATTCCTCTATATGTCCCATACCTCTCACAGGCAAGTTTCACCATTCCCTTGCGCTTAATGCCCCCGGCATCAGAGTGCTTTGTCACTAGCACAAACATGTTCTCACGGCCTATCATTTGAAGCCATGAAACAGCCGCTTCTCTAGAGGGGAATGGCCTACAAGGTGTAAACATGTCCTCGTAGTCTGGAAATAGGGTAGAAACCGGCATTACCTACAATACAAACAGTGTAACATTATAATCAACCAAAATGTACAGCACAATCACAACAAAACCCAAAAAAATAGGTTCTCGGTTGTACAGGTCCGATACTTTCTTTAGAATCTCGCTCACGTACGATCGAGAGTTACTGAGTACTCTCGGTTGTACCATTCCGTGACCTACGTACACCTCTCGGTCCTCTACGACCGAGACATCACCATATATCTCGGTCCTGCGAGGCCGATACAATCGCGCACATCGACAGAAACTTCGGATAACCGCAAAAAAACACAATAAATTTGCAAAATTACCTCAAGTTCGACCTCTCTTGCACCGTAGTAGCGATACAATCCTCCATTATATAGTGGAAACAAGTTCGGATTTGAGGAAATTACCAAACCCTACGTTGACAACAAATCATCATTTTCACGAGTTTTTCACAACTAAACGGTTCTAAAAAACCATCATATGGTTGTCAAACATTGTTACCTCGTTTGTCGGATGATGTCAATCCGCAAGAATCGATAAACGCTCGACAAACGCAATGTGGCTTTGTGGTTCAACCTTGTGGTGGGGTGCCCTTTTTCTTTGTCAAAATGATTTGTGGGGTTTGAATCATTATATATACAGGGGCAAAAGGGTCTTTTCCAGTTTTGCCGGAATTTTTACAAATAATTTGGGTGCCTTCATTAAAAGGTGGGGTGCCCTTAGCGGCCCTCAATGTTTTTTATAGGAATTTGAGAAATTTAAAATTTTCAGAAATCCAGAAATTAAAATTCAGTAATTAATTTTTTTTTTTTTTTAAAAAAGGCCTTTGGTAGCGGTTTACAACCTCTATGAATTAGTAAAACCGGTACTAAAACTGGGTATTTAGTGATGGTTTAAAATCCCTATCTTAGGGCCTCGAGATATGATGACAGTGGCAAAGATGACGGTTTCTGTAAAGGTTCAAAACCTCTATAATGTCTTTAATATGGGTTTGAAATCTTTATTAAAGACCTGATCTGTTCTAGGGTATAATTTTTGTTAATTTAAATAAGTCCAATTTATTTTCATGTTATTATGGTTAATTTCTTTTTATTACATTCATCATTTATGTACACGTACTTTATTTATACACTATGCATTATAATGTCATCGAATGCAAAAGTATGCTCTGTAGTTGGATATTGGATGATCTTCTACATCTGAAATCAAAATTCAATATGTGACATAAATTGTTTTTTTTTTCTTTATACTATAAACGATTAATTATGCTCTATTCTTTTATTTTATAATGCAAAATAGTATTACGAGTTTAGGTTGATAGTGGATAAATTTTGTCCTCGGTAAAGCTAAACATTTAAAAGGAGACAAGTTATCATGTTCGATGAGGCATGATTTTAAATAGACTTCATCTCACCACCCAACTTGGAGGTTGCCCCACCAACTCATACAAGTAGTGCATTTTGCGTATTAATAATCAAGTTGTGAACATATATTTAATCGTTTATTATCTATTTTATATAAAAAGAAGAAAAGCTATTTACTCAATTTTAATTTCATTACATTATACTCAGATTATGACAAACCATCAAAAACTTGAATTTGTTGCCCTCAATATCACTGACAACAATTATTTGTCATGGTAACTAGATCCGAGACACATCTTAAAGCTAAAGACTTGAAATACACTATTATGGAAAGAAATGAAGCATTAATGCAAGACCGTGCGGAAGCAATGATATTCCTTCGTCATCATCTTCATGAAGGTATGAGAAGTAAATAACTCAATATAAAAGATCCTCTCACATTGTGGTTAAGCTTGAAAAAACGATATGATCACTAAAAGATGACGATACTTCCAAAAGCTCAAAACGACTGGCTGAATCGTAAGTTACAAGATTTCAAAACAGTTATTGTAACGACCTGCGAATTAATAATTAATTTAACTTCCTAATTTCATAGTAGGACCCGTGGCTCGGACCTACGTGGACGCCACCGACAAGTATTGGGACATTTGACAAGGTATGAAATAGTTATTTTGTGTGATGCTTGCTTAAATTGTTGTATTATTTAGATAAATTGTGTATCACACTAGTCTTATTCCATTCGGTCGCTTCGTGTATGAGTTGTTCATAAAGCGTGAGATGCATCGCGATACGTGTAGCGCCAATATGAGATGGACTCGTAACTTCGACTAAAACTTTAAGCTTAGTAAATTATTTAGCTATATAAATATTTCCTTAGATATAACAGCTAATTAATTTGATTTAATCTAGCATAAGTTAGTGACAAGGATAAATAAAAATTTAATGATATTAATTTAGATTAATTAGTAGTGTTTTGTGATTTAAAAAACAAAGTTGTAGTATATAGAGTTGTTGGTTAAGAGATTGGTGAAGACTAATAAAAACATGACACCTAAGCAACGTAACCCCTAAAATAAGGACCTTCACTCATTCATACAACCTAAGCCACCTAACCACCTGAAATAAGGACCTTCACTCATTCACACATACTATATCTCTCTCACACAAACAAATACACATTCACACACACTTTATCTATCTCTCGAATGAACAAACACACACACACACACACACACACACACTCTATCTTTCTCTCATCTCACCGCCACTCATCTTGAATCTCATCTTGCACGATCTCCTCTCGGCCTCCCTTTTTCTCACGATCTCAACCCTTGGCTACACACTCTCTCGGCCCTGACCACCCCACCTTCGTCGAGGGCTCTTCCTTCCCACTCACGGTAAGTGGACTGTGATTTAGTATGTGTTGGAGAGGGTGGTATGTGGTGTTTATGGGGTGGGTTTAATGTGTGTATGTGTATATGCCTTAGAATTTGTGTTGTGCGTGATTATGAGTTTAATGTTGTTGTCAATTGATGATTGGTTGAAAAAAAGAAAAAGAGATAAGGGTGAAAAAGAGACGTTAAAAGATGTCTCTGGAAAAGATGGGGAGGGAGCCATGGACTCCCATTGCTCATGAGCTTGGGGTTAGGCCAACCTAAAACTTATTTAACAAAAACGTTGGACAAAATGAGGGGCGGGATTCACTAACATATGTGCGTGCAAATCCCTGAGCCGGGCTGAGTCAGGCTCGATTCAGGGGTCAGTCCCTATTAAGTAACAAAAATAAAAAAAAACTAAATCTAAAAACAATTTATATGAAATGAATCACACAAAATAGGAGAAAGTAGATAAAAATCATGAAAAGTTCACGAAAATTATAAACAATTTAAGAAATTGGAAAAAGTGCAGGAAATTGAGTTTTTGGATTTTTCGGGTGTTTACACCCCGATGTAACCCGTAAAATGTTTAACCACTATAAATTTGAATTTAAAACTCTAATTTTTGTTCTCACATTATCAGCTCACTTAATGTGACACTAAAACACTTAATATAGTATATTTGGACACCATGGACTCAATACACTATAGTCGGGTATCGGATGCACACTTTAAGGCGTGAGCAAAACGTTTCTAAAGGTTATTTGTAATTGATTAAGGTCAGCAGATCCACGACAATTTCCATTAGAATTTTTCTACAGCACTCTTCGTATTTACGTTCACTTCTTTTAAAATTGTGTTATTTGATATGTACATATTTTCGGTAGTCCACTCCCATGTGTGTATGTGTTTTATCGATGGAGTCGAGCATGACACAAATTTACTCACACCCCGGGGCTAGCTACCCTGCACTGTTAGAGTAGTTTCTCATGTCGGGGCTACGTAGTAACTATTATCCCACGATACCCGCTACGTTGAGAGATGTTTGATGGAGACCCAAGTCTCCGTCATATGTTTCCTCTCGTGAGATGTTTGGACGAAGTTATTATATTAATGGTTCTCCTCTGATTCGACCGTGAGATATTTGGCAAGTTTTATCGTCCTGCGTTCCTCTCGATCTAGCGAAGTCGATTCCCGAGTGTCGACTGGTTCTCGTACACTGCACTCGTGTCCAGTTTTGATTCTATGCGACTTATTTCCATGCGATTCCTTACTTTCAGTTTTCTAAAATTGCATGAATTGTAGCCGCTTTTATTGAATTTCCTTGAATATTAGCTGAATTTCTCTAAGATTTATTCATTGAGATTTGTCATTATTTTGTGTGAAAAATTGCAAATCCTACGACGAGCCGGGGTAAGAGAGTCTTAGGCGACTATCTCTGATCCAGTAGTCCCCCATCAGACTTTTACGTGGGTGTTTGTTTATTATATAATTAATCTTTTTGTTGGGTTGTATGGGAGACTTGAGTACTTGATATATGTACATATTCACTTTTTGTACTTTTATTGCCCGATCTTGATATATGAATGTTATCTATGTCGGTAACTGTCACACCCCCAATAGCATGACCGGAGTAGGCTGGGCTGGGCAGCGAGAAACCTAGCAAATGACCGAGTTCCGGAGGACTCGGATGGTTCCATGGAGGTTGGTTGCATGCAGAACAGATAAGGCAGTGCGCAGGGGTAAAGGAGGTTGTGCCTTGGCACGCGTCTAGGCACGATGCCTAGGCGCAGACGAGGTTATGCCTTGGCACGAGCCTTGGCACATTCCTTGGCAGAGGCATGGTCAAGCTAAGGCAGATTCCTTGAGCACGAGTTAGGTCGCGCCTTGGCACGAGCAAGGCCAAACCTAGGCAGATTCCTTGGGCACGAGTTAGGTCGCGCCTTGGCACGAGCAAGGTCGAACCTAGGCAGACACGAGTTAGGTCGCGCCTTGGCACGAGCAAGGCCGAACCTAGGCAGATTCCTTGGGCGCGAGTTAGGTCGCGCCTTGGCACGAGCAAGGCCGAACCTAGGCAGGTTCCTTGGGCACGATTAAGGCGATACCTTGGCGGATCCTTTGGCACGAGCAAGGTCATGCCTTGGCACGAACAAGGCCGCGCCTTGGCACGAGCAAGGTCGCGCCTTGGCACGGGCAAGGCATACCTTGGCAAGGGTTGACAAAGCTTAACTTGGGCGTTGACCAAGTCAAAGTACGCTTGGTCTCATTTCTTGATGTTTCCTATTGGAGCTGAGGAAACGGCTTAACATTTACTATAAGGAGAGGTGGTCTCTCATAGGGGCGGCATGGGCACGGTAGCAAGGAAGACCCTCGAGCATGCCTTGGGCACCATGCCAAGGCAAGACCCTCGGACCCATGGTCCGGCCACCCCGAGCCGGTGGGACTCGACCGAGCCCTGGCTAACACCCCGGGTGCCTGGGCACGGCCAGGCACCACCGAGCAGTCTCTGTCCCTAAGAGAAACGTGGATCAAGACCTTTGAGGCGTGGATGGACCAAGTCAAGGCAGTTCCAAGCGGTTGGGTAACTACCTTGGTCATGGCCAGAGGCATGACCAAGGCACGTCCGAAAATGTCCCGAGCATGTAGCAATTGACCAAGCAGTGGAGGCGGTTATGGAACCAGGTGGCAGCAAGGGAACAAGGCAGTTGGGTAACTGCCTTGACCACTAAGGAAGTAGGGTTTTACGTAGTCTATGGATCAATGTAATTAGGACAGGTGTCCTAGTCGGTTATGTAACTACTTGTTGGCTGTTCTATAAAGCCAGGGGCTCTAGGCTTGGGGAAGCATACAGTACCAGACTTCTATTCCCATTGAGAGCATAGTAAAACATTTCCTTGTTGCCATAGCTTGTTGTTCATTCGATTTGTGTATTGGTAGTGCTGAACTAAGGTGGCCCTTAGGCACCACGGGTTGGTTTAGCAAGAAAAATTTCCTTAGGGTAAACCCCTCACTTAACGACCCCGTGACAATTGGTATCAGAGCCCCGTTTCGGAGACGACGGCGACCCGAGCGGCGAGCGATCTAAGTGAGAGGGTAGCTCACTTAGAACACCTAATGGAAACGATGTCTGCCCCGACAGAATCAGCGGAGTCTTCAACGACGGCACAAAGCATTGAAGACTTGGAGATGTTGATGGCTTCTTTGGTGACTAGGGGAGAGTCACAAGAAGCCATGATAGCTATGTGGGAATCGAGATTTGAGGAGCTGGTAGCTGATGTACGTTCTGTGGGAGAACTCATCACCGAAACAGCCGCGACAATGGCTTTGGAGGTGAACCTACTCAAGCGAGCCGTCGGTGGAACCTCGGAGGTTGCAGTTGCGGTAAAGCCTCGAACCAAGGTGCCAAAGCCAAAGAAATTCTCAGGCAAGCGGAGCGCGAAAGAGCTTGAGAATTTCCTTTGGGACATGGAGCAGTACTTTGCTACTGCCCGGACGGAGGAGAACCAAAAGGTCATCTTGACCTCCATGAACCTTGAAGGCGATGCTAAGCTCTGGTGGAGAAACAGAGTAGATGATGATGCGGCTGTGGGTAGACCCAAGATCGAGGATTGGGAGGTGCTAAAGAGGGAGTTGAATGATCAATTCATTCCTACCAATGCTGCTTGGCAAGCGCGGGACGCCTTGCGCAAGCTCAAGCAGACGGGATCGGTTCGAGACTACGTTAAGGAATTCTCCTCCCTCTTGTTGGACATCAAAAACATGTCAGAGGAGGATAAACTCTTTAACTTCACTACTGGATTGCAGTCATGGGCTCAATCCGAGCTAATGAGGCAAGGGGTGAAGTACTTGCCTGGTGCGATTGCTGCGGCTGACAGTCTTGTGGACTTCAAGACTAGTTCTTCCACGAGCGAGGGGAAGAACAAGGAGAAGAAGCCGTTCAAAGACCACCACAAGAAGGGCGAGAAGAAACCCTTTCCTCCTAAACAAGTGAGCTCGAAGCCACCCCCGAGAGCAGACGCGAAGCCCTCATCAAGTTCCTCAAGTAAGGGCTGTTTCATTTGCAATGGCCCTCACAGGGCACGGGACTGCCCAAAGAAGGAGAGAATCTCAGCCTTGATCGCTGAAGATGATGGCCAGCCCCGGATGAACCCACTACAATTGTTGAATGCCATTCAGTAAGCCAAGACGAGTCCCTCGGAGGGACTGATGTACGTTGATGCGGAGGTGAATCAGAGACGAGTCTTGGCAATGGTAGATTCGGGAACTACACACTCATTTGTGGCGGACCACATGGTGGAGAAGTTGGGACTGGATCTTGTCGAGGATTCCAGTCGAATGAAAGCTGTGAATTCGGAAGCAAAGCGAATTCAAGGTATGGCCATTAATGTAAATCTTAAGGTTGGATCTTGGGAGGAGAAGATCAACCTCATGGCAGTTCCCTTGGATGACTTTGATGTCATCCTAGGGAATGACTTTCTACATTTGTGGAGCATTGCCTTGATGCCTTTCTTGAGGGGATTGTTCGTAATGAACAAGTCCCATCCTTGCTTTGTTCCTGCGGCTAACTTGATTTCAGGGAAAGAAAGTGCAAAACTGTCCCATCTTTCAGCCATTTAAGTGAAAGATGGATTGAGGAAGGGTGAACCAACATTCCTAGTGGCCTTGGTGGAGACTAAGGCAGGAAAGGCAGCAAGAATCCCTAATGCAGTTGCTGAGGTACTTGAGCACTTCGGTGATGTAATGCCGGCGGAGTTGCCAAAGCAGTTACCCCCACAAAGGGTGATTGACCACGAGATTGAGTTGATCCCTGGCTCAAAAGCCCCAGCACAAGCCCCTTACAGAATGGCTCCAAAGAAGTTGGAGGAGCTGAGGAAGCAGTTGCATGAGTTGTTGGAGGCTGGATTTATTCAGCCATCCAAGGCACCCTATGGAGCACCAGTCCTGTTCCAGAGGAAGCATGATGGATCTCTTCGGATGTGCGTGGATTATAGGGCGCTAAACAAGCTGACAGTGAAGAACAAGTACCCTATTCCATTGGTGGCAGACTTGTTCGATCGGCTATCCAGCACAGCCTACTTCACAAAGTTGGACTTGAGGTCGGGATACTACCAAGTCCGAGTTGCAGCTGGAGATGTCCCGAAGACAGCCATGGTGACTAGGTATGGATCATTTGAATACTTAGTCATGCCATTTGGCTTGACAAATGCCCCTGCTACATTCTGTAACTTAATGAACGATGTACTAAGGGAGTTCATCGATCGATTTGTTGTTGTTTATCTTGACGACATTGTAATTTACAGTCAGAACCTCCAAGATCATGTGGATCACTTACGGATGGTTCTGACTACTTTGAGAGCTAACCATTTGTATGTGAAGAGAGAAAAATGTGAGTTTGTTGCGCAAACGATCTCTTTCCTTGGTCATGTTGCAGGTCATGACAAACTACAGATGGATCCAGAGAAGGTGCGGGCGATCATGGAGTGACCAAACCCCACGAAGGTCCAGGGGTTGCGGTCATTCCTGGGTTTGGCGAACTACTATCGGCGGTTCGTGGAGGGCTACTCAAGGAGAGTGACACCGCTGACAGATCTATTGAAGAAGGACCGAGCTTGGGCATGGACGGATCGATGCAATCAAGCCATGGCGGAGCCGAGGCAGGTCATTGCCTCTGAAGCGGTATTGGGATTACCCAATTTTGACCTACCTTTCGAAGTGCACACGAACGCATCAGACCGAGCATTGGGGGCGGTACTTGTCCAGGAGGGACACCCCATTGCTTTCGAAAGTAGGAAGCTGAATGAAGCAGAGCAGAGGTACTCGGCTCATGAGAAAGAGATGCTGGCTGTGATCCATGCTCTCCATCTTTGGAGGCATTATCTGTTGGGAACTAGTTTCGTGGTACGGACGGACAATGCGGCGATCACCTACTTCATGAGTCAGAAGAAGCTCAATCAGAAGCAGGCGAGGTGGCTGAATTTCCTAGCTGAGTTCGATGTGCAGCTCGAACATAAGCCTGGAAGGCTTAAGTCAGTCCCAGACGCTCTTAGTCGCAAGGTGATGGCTGAGATGGTGGCAGCAACAGTGAGGCTGGAAAGCGAATTCCTGCCTCGCATCAAGGAGGAGACGAGCAAATACCCTCTTTGTTCGAAGATGCTAAAGCTAGTGGCTGGGGGGGTCACTCGGAGGTTTTGGTGCGATGATGGAGTCCTTTATGCAAAAGGAGGACGTCCATATGTCCCTAGTACTGGCGGACTAAGGAGACTACTTCTAAGGGAAACACAAGATGCTCGGTGGGCTGGGCATCCGGGCATGGAGCGCACTCATGCCCTCTTATCACGTTCGTTCTTCTGGCCTAAGATGGAGGAGGACGTAGATCAGTACGCGCGGACTTGTCTTGTGTGCCAACAAGACAAGACAGAGAGAAGGAAGACACCAGGGTTGCTGGAGCCTTTGCCTATACCAGATAGACCTTTTAAGAGTATATATATGGATTTCATCACTGGTCTTCCTAAAGTGCAGGGAATAACGTGCTGGTGGTGGTGGATAGATTCTCAAAGTATGCTACGTTCATAGCTTCTCCGAAGAATTGCGATGCGGATCTAACTGCGGAGTTGTTCCTGAAGCATGTGGCGAAATATTGGGGGATACCAAAGGATATCATCAGTGATCGAGACGCTCGGTTCACTGTAAGGTTTTGGGTTGCCCTGTTCAATTTATTGGGTTCGGAGTTGAAGTTTTCCACAGCAAACCATCCCCAAACGGATGGGCAGACGGAGAGGATCAATGCATTGCTGGAGGACTACCTCAGACACTACATGAATGCAAGTCAGTCCAACTGGGTGGATCTACTTGATACAGCCCAATTCTGCTACAACCATCACAAAATCTCGGCTACGGAGCTGAGTCCATTCGAGGTGGTGACAAGACATCAATCGGCTACTCCACATGAGGTAGCCAAGTCAAAGTCGATGGGGTCGAGCCCAACGGCTTATAGCTTTGCGAGAAGCAAGCAGGAGCTGAGGGAGGCAGCTCAAGACAGTTTGGCCAAAGCTGTCCGGAGGATGAAGAAGTATGCTGACCAGCACAGAAGACCCTTGGAGTTCCAGGAACGAGACCTAGTCTTGTTGAAGCTCACTCCTCAGATCTTGAAGAAGTTCAACAAGAAGGAGACGCACAAGGACCTGGTACAGCGATACGAATGACCATTTGAGGTGGTCAAGCGAGTTGGGAGGGTAGCTTATCGACTTAAGCTACCAGAAAGGTTGAAGATACATCATACATTCCATGTCAGCTATCTTAAACCTTTCCACTCAGATGAGGCAGATCCAGGGAGAGCACAGCGAGACGGGCTCCACCATTAGTACGGAAGGAGTTTGCTGGAGATATTGAGCAAATCCTAAGCCACGAGACGCGTGGCCAGAGCAAGAAAAATAGGCGAACTTTTTACTTAATCAAGTGGGTTGATGTTGAGGAACCTACTTGGGAGCGAGATACTACTCTATGGCAGTTTGATAATGAGATAGCAGACTACCAGGGGCGGCAGCAACCGAGCAGTTCGATGAGGGCATCAAACATTTCGGCGGGGGGATGTTTGTCACACCCCCAATAGCATGACCCGAGTAGGCTGGGCTGGGCAGCGAGAAACCTAGCAAATGACCGAGTTCCGGAGGACTCGAATGGTTCCATGGAGGTTGGTTGCATGCGAAACAGATAAGGCAGTGCGCAGGGGTAAAGGAGGTTGTGCTTGGCACGCGCCTAGGCACGGTGCTTAGGCGCAGTCGAGGTTATGCCTTGGCACGAGCCTTGGCACATTCCTTGGCAGAGGCATGGTCAAGCTAAGGCAGATTCCTTGGGCACGAGTTAGGTCACGCCTTGGCACGAGCAAGGCCGAACCTAGGCAGATTCCCTGGGCACGAGTTAGGTCGCGCCTTGCCACGAGCAAGGCCGAACCTAGGCAGATTCCTTGGGCACGAGTTAGGTCGCGCCTTGGCACGAGCAAGGCCGAACCTAGCCAGATTCCTTCGGCACGAGTTAGGTCGCGCCTTGGCACGAGCAAGGTTGAACCTAGGCAGGTTCCTTGGGCAAGATTAAGGCGATACCTTGGAGGATCCTTTGGCACGAGCAAGGTCATGCCTTGGCACGAGCAAGGTCGCGCCTTGGCACGAGCAAGGTCGCGCCTTGGCACGAGCAAGGCTGCGCCTTGGCACGGGCAAGGCATACCTTGGCAAGGGTTGACAAAGCTTGACTTGGGCGTTGACCAAGTCAAAGTACGCTTGGTCTCATTTCTTGATGTTTCCTATTGGAGCTAAGGAAACGGCTTAACATCTACTATAAGGAGAGGTGGTCTCTCCTAGGGGCGGCATGGGCATGGTAGCAAGGAAGACCCCTCGAGCATGCCTTGGCACCATGCCAAGGCAAGACCCTCCGGCCACTCCGAGCCGGTGGGACTCGACCGAGCCCTGGCTAACACCCCGGGTGCCTAGGCACGGCCAGGCACCACCGAGCAGTCCCTGTCCCTAAGAGAAACGTGGATCAAGACCCTTGAGGCGTGGATGGACCAAGTCAAGGCAGTTCCAAGCGGTTGGGTAACTACCTTGGTCATAGCCAGAGGCATGACCAAGGTACGTCCGAAAATGTCCGAGCATGTAGCAATTGACCAAGCAGTGGAGGCGGTTATGGAACCAGGTGGTAGCAAGGGAACAAGGCAGTTGGGTAACTGCCTTGACCACTAAGGAAGTGGGGTTTTACTTAGTCTATGGATCAATGTAATCAGGACAGGTGTCCTAGTCGGTTATGTAACTACTTGTTGGCTGTTCTATAAAGCCAGGGGCTCTAGGCTTGGGGAAACATAGAGTACCAGAGTTGTATTCCCATTGAGAGCATAGTAAAACTTTTCATTGTTGCCATAGCTTGTTGTTCATTCGATTTATGTATTGGTAGTGCTGAACTAAGGTGACCCTTAGGCACCACGGGTTGGGTTGAGCGAGAAAAATTTTCTTAGGGTAAACCCCTCACTTAACGACCCCGTGACAGTAACCACAGTGTAGGATTGTTATAAATTCAAAAATTTTGTTTATTTCCTTATTTGCATTTGTTTGAAACTTCTGCTTATAAAAATTGATTTGATCAAACTCTAAGTCTTGATCAAGATGCCTAGCTTTAGATTTAAATTAGAGACAGCTAAACTTAGATAAAAGTTCTTGTAAATCTTTATTAATACTTGAGAACCTCTAAGTTAACATGAATAAGACATGGATAAAGTTTTAGGTCGCGGGACGTTAAGGAAAAGTGTGTGGTGACGTGTCCAGCGATGTGGCGGTGCCCGGTGTGCCTTGGATTTTGAGGTCATCCTAGTCAGTTATTATAACTCCACCATTTTTAATATTACTTCTCATTTGAACCTATGTGGAGAAAATATATCAAATAAGGCAATGATGGTAAATCATTCAATACTTTTCACACCTCGAATATGTTATTGCAACAACAATATCGAGCGCATCAATTAAGAAAATAGTCATAATTAATTTCTTGTCTCATGGTGGCTGAACAAAATAATGAGCTTTTTTTTTGAAAAATCACTACTCATAATCAACTAGTAATGCTTCATTTCATGAAGCAAATGTTGCATCATATGACCACAAATATGGTAAAGGTAAGAAAAATTGTGGACGTGGAAAAGGGGAATGATCGATTAGCAAAGATCGTGTCAAGCGGTGTCATAAATTTCGTCTTAATAAGTTCCAAAACATATGGAAGAAAAATGACTTTGCTTAGAAAAAAGGAAAAAACTTTGTTAAAAATGGGAGACTTGAGGGACACACCTGATATATGTATCGCTTTTGTATCTATCGCCTTTGATCCATGATATCTATGTATATATTGTCAGGTTTCCATCCTTTGGGGCTTTTGATTAATGAAAACACATTATATTTGCTTTTTATTGTAATTTATATTTAAGACTTCCGCACTTACAATTATTTAATTTTATTAAGCCAATCGACTCAATGATAGATGCAAAGTCAAGTACTTACTAGACTTGAAGTTTCTCTAAAAAGGTTGAATAATTGACTATGCATTGGAAAACATATAAAGTTAAGTGATAGAAATTTAGGTCGTCATCGGGATGTGCGCGATGATGTGGCGGTCTCGGCGACTTGTCTGGGCAAGGTATTCGTGATCGATTTGCATCAAGACTCGAGGCCGCCACATTATTGCATGTCTATAAGAATTAACATTGAACATTCTATTTCACATGTATGCTTTAAATGATTTAGCCGAATCTTTGATCAAACGTATCCAATTAATTGCAAGACCTTTAATCATGAGAACTAAGTTATCAACTTCAGTTTGGGGACATGCAGGCCTTCATACATTATCTATTATTCATTATAGGCCTCCTGCACACTATGAACACTCACTTATGCAACTCGTTTTAGGTCAACAACTAAATATCTCACACTTTGAGAATTTTCAGTTGTGCAACGTATGTTCTCATTCCACCTCCCAATATAACTAAGATGATTCAATAATGAGAACTTGTGATTTATGTTGGATTTAACTCATCATCCATTATAAAATACCTTGAAACACTAACAATGGATTTATTTACTGCATGTTTTGCTGATTTTCGCTTTGATGAAGAACTTTTCCCACTATCAGGGGGAGATAAGAAGCTAATTCAAAAGGAATGATGCGAAATTGATTTAAATGCATCGACTTATCACATTATTATCCACACACAAATCATTATGGATTTGAAGTTCAAAAGATCATTCATTTGCAACAAATTGCAAATCAATTACTTGATGCATTTACTGACTCAAAACGACTGACAAAATCGCATATTCCAACTGTAAATGGTCATTCGAGAATAGATGTATCTATGCAATAAAATGCACAAGAACCAAAAAGCCAAAAACGTGGAAGGCTAGTTGATTCAAAGGATATAATTCCTCGAAAGAAGAAAATGAGAGTAAAAATAAATAAAAATAAGAATACTCATAAGAAAGCACAAGAATCTTTTGATAAGGATTTGTCAGAACAAGTTTGTTTTAATAGGAAATAATTACCTATCAAAAAAAGGGAAAAATGAAAATAATGAGATCTCAATAAATTATTTGAATTTCGGTAAGATTTGGGATCAAAATAATATTGTCCATGATAATATATTTGATTTCGACGTGTCCTTTAATATGTGTGAAAATGATGATGATCCAAAACCATAATCAAAGGAGAAATGTTGATGTAAACCTCATTGGCAAAATGGCAAGAGGTTATCCAAGCAGAGTTAGATTCGTTGACAAAATGAGATGTTTTTGGACTAAATGTCCAAACACTAGATATCATAAAGCCTGTTGGATATAAAATGGTAGTTGTACGAAAGAGAAACGAGAAAAATGAGATTACAAGGTACAAAACAAGACTTGTAGCTCAAGGTTTCTCACTAAGACCCGACATTGATTTTGATGAAACATATTCTTTTATTATAGATGCAACCACATTTCGATTCTTGATAAGCCTTGCATTTTCTGAAGGCTTTAATGTGCATCTTATAGATGTCATTACATGATATCTTTATGGATCCCAAGACATTGAGATATGTTGGTGATTCCCTAAAGAACTTGATATACCTGATGAAAAAATCAACACTTCATAACATCCATTGTATAAAATCACAAAGGCCTTTATATGGATTGAAAGAATCCAGTCGAATGTGGTACAAACGCCTTAGTGATTATTTACTTAAAGAATGGTATTTAAATAATCTACATTGCTCATGTGACTTCATTAAAATCTCGTCAATAACATTTGTGATTATTAATGTATATGATGATTTAAATATAGTGGGAAACCACGACGAGATTGTCACAACATCCAAATACCTTAAAAAGGAATTCGAGATGAAAGAACTTGAAAAAATAAAACTTTGTCTTAGTTTGCAAATTGAACATTTTTCAAGTGGAGTACTTGTCCATCAATCAAATTATACTAAAAAATCTTAAAAAGATTTTTTATAAATAGGACGCATCCATTGACCTCTCCAATGGTTGTCAGATCACTTGAAGTAGATAAGGATCCTTATCCATTTTGACCTTAAGAAAGGGAAAACGAGCTACTTGGTCCGGAGGTACCATAGTTAAATGCAATTGGTGCACTAATGTTTCTTACAAATTGTATAAGACCTGACATTGATCTCGTTGTCAACATACTCGCATAATACAACTCTTCAGCTACTCAAAGACATTGGAATGATATTAAACACATTTTTCGTTATCTTCGAAGAACAAGTGACATGAGTTATTTTTACTCGAGGGGAGTAAAATCAAATCTCCAAGGTTACGTTGATGTTGGATATTTGTTCGATCCCCATAAGGCCCATTCTCAAACATGGTATGTATTTACCTGTGGTGATATTATTGTATTACATAAGTCAATAATGCAAAATATGGTTGCTACTTTTTCCAGTCATTTAGAAATACTTACAATTCATGAAACAATTCAAGAAAGTGTATGATTGAGAGACATGATTGAACGTATTCAAGAATCATGTGGATTACTGATAATGGCCGCAAGTATAATGGCTCGATTATAGTAATAATGTAATCAACTAATGTTGATTACGGATATCATCCTCAGGAAAAAGGTGCATTGTACTCAATGTACTTAGTCAAATTTACTCTGTTGCTAAGAAAATCCTTTTAAATTTAGTTTTTAACTAAACTATCATAATCTAACAAGTCAATGTAAATACTTGCACTCTTATATGAAGAAGATCTCAGTTCACAACTTCACCTAGGTAATGAATAACTATGCTTTCATATCTCACTTCCTTCATCTTAATTATGTGTGTGTAATGCTCAATTAGAATAGACATATTTCCTTTAAATCAACTTCAACCCACTATCGTGACAAAAAGATTTTAATGTGCAAAAAAGAACTCCACCTATCAGCGTGAATAACGTAAGTTCCACATTGTTGTTCCAAATTCTTAGATTCATGACCAATTAAGTTTACTATCTGTGCCTCCCTAATCAATAACTATTTATCAATGTTATATATTTTATAATTGTATTGTCCATATCTGGCTTAAAAGCTTTTACGGTCATGGTAACTCCTAAAACCTCTAATCAACAAACACGTGATTAAGATTTTCATAGCATTATGTCTAGAATCAATGCAAATTCTAACCATTGCACTTTTTATCTTTATAATCCATTCATAACTACTTTAGCATAGCATTCATACCATATAATCCATTGATCCCTAAGATTAATGAACTACTCACACATCATTGACATAAACATACATATCATGATATTCATTGCAATAAAAAGTAAACGAAATATCAATTAAATCAAGAAAACAATATTGAATAACCACATGAGCCCTCAATTTCTTCTCCAAAAAACTTTTCTTAATACTCAAGAACAAAGTAAACTATGCTACTCTATGATAATTGGTTGCTCTTAATGACAATTTGTGTTTGTACCACGCTCTAATACCTATTTCTATCATTAAGACACTTTAGAAAACAATTATAAACCCTAATAGATAATTCCAAACAAAATAGAACTCTAAACTTTCTATTTTCAACGTATCAGGGCTATCCATAAGTGATTTGGCGTTGTCTGTGTAAAGCCACGATGCCACCACAACTTCAACATCTTTGTGTGCATTTTCCTCACTCAGTATGCTCGGTGCCCTGAGCCATCCTAGCATCGTCCCTATGTACCCACGACATCAATCCTACTAGCCACGGTGTCAATCATAATTTTTTACATTTTATCCTCGTTTCGTCATAAAATCACTCATTTGTCTCTTTTATATCTTATATACCTGAAAACATATAAATACCGTCAATTAGAGCTCATGTCGGGATATTTATACTAAATATACTATTAAACTAATGCTATATATAAGTCTAAATAATCACTCATCAAATACCCTGTAATGGCCCAGATTTTTAAATAGTAAACTTGGCCGGTAATTAAGGTTACTGAACTATGACGAGGCTCAAAAGCGGGTACACGATCCCAACACTCGGCATAAAGATCGAGCAATATATTGTTTGTGGTATGATGAATACTTAATGCATTGTATATGTGTAGACTTATTAAGTCTATTCTACGTGTATATATAGACGTTGAGACACAAGCGGGGACGCGCCTCGAGGTACTGTCGATTTGGGACTAGAGTAGAGAACGATGTGGTAAGTTAAGATTAAGTTGTTGTGGCTTACATAGTTGAATTGATGTGGCTATGGTTTGATTTACATTAAATATAACCCAAGTTAGTTAAATAAAATTTTAGTCATTGATGATTCTTGAGATACATGCAGACACATCACAAGACCAATTGAGTTATGAATTGGTGTTATCAAGGTTAAGTTAGTGGAATGTGAATCATGTTGTAAGTCACTAGATTAGCCTCGAGATGCATATACACACTAAGATCAATGGCTATGAATCAATCATATATATATATGGGATGAGATAAAACATGCAAATCATTTGCAAACTATAACTTATGAAAGAAGGAATCTGGAGAAGGGAGATTTGGAGAAGATGATCAGTAGAGGGAGAGAAGTTCTAGTGGATTTGAAGGTATGAATGAAGCTAGGGGTGTTCTACAACTAGGTAAGCTAGTGTACACTATCAATTTATAAAAGTTTTTTAAAAACCTTAGAATTTTACTTCAGATCTGGTTTTTGCTTAATCTCATAGGGTAAATGAGACCATTTTCAAAATTGGTTGATATATTCCAATTCCTCGCGAAGAACCAATAAATTTGCTATCAAGAAAACCCGAATTTTGATTTGAATTGACAAAGTTATGGGGTTTTGAAGTTGTAGGTATTCTTGAAGGATTTTTTTTTAGTAAAAGCTTTGAGTTTGGGGTTTTTCTAATTCATTTACTCTAATTTTTATGGTTTGTATAAGTCTTAAAACACCCTACTTAACCTCATGAAACTAAAAAGGAGTCTCAAGAGGTTGTTGGTGAGATACGAGGTGTTGGGAGGTTGGGGTAACCTAAGGACTTTATGTGGATTGTAAGTAATTAAGATTTTTTATCTCCATTTTGTTCATTGATATTGCTTCATGTTACAGTGATTGTATTACTATGTTTGATGTATTCTTAATAATATGAATTGTGTGTCTGGTCTTGATATATGATTGTTGATAAGTTAGAACATGTGTTTAAAATTCATGAGTTGTTTTGGGGTGTACGCAGTACACCGGGTATGAGACTCGAGAATGTCGGTATAGTCATTAGTTAGTGCCATATACCAATTATATGAGGTTGATGAAATGATTAAGCGGTGATCAATTAGGGTAATATTGAAGTACTATGTGTGTTAACCTATTACATGAGGTCGATAAGCTGTGTTTCACAACTAATAACGATAGTACCTATGTGCACTACTGAAAAAGTGACTACCCAAGGTCTATATGGGCAAAAGGGTAATATCTAAGCTAAAGGGTTAGAGACACAATTTAATGAATTTAAAACATGCTTAATGGTTCTATTAATGTCAGTATGTTTAGCTTTAATGTTTGGTAATGTGTTCGTGTTTCGATATTGTTAATGTGATGTGAATATATGTATTGCTATGTGTATTTTCTGTTGTGTTTAGAAACATGGATAAATGTCTCTCAGTGTTACTTTTTACATTACCGTACCCACCGTCCTTTTTATGATAGTGGGTGCAGATCCATCGAATAGCAAACCAGACAAAGAGAAGATCGGCGACAACCTCTGAGCCATTTGAGTACTATTATTTCTAACATTGTAGGTTGAGATTTTTGTCTTTTATATACTTTTGGGGTTGTATATATAGGCTGTGAGATAGTTACCCGACCAGACAAATGCCGATATATTGTTATCGCCGTTTTATTATTCATATGCATGTGATCTTTATTTCCTAGTTTTACACATACTCAGGATTTATTTTAATGTTTATTAGAAAAGATAATTAGTGAGGAGATAAATTTGAAAAGACTGACTAATACATTGTTAAGTTCTTCATAGCTAGATTAGGGCATAATGACGGGATTAGACTGGGCAATGCCCTAGATTAAGGGAAGGGCTGCCACATACCCCTAAACTTAGGATTTTGCACGTCCCGAGCAAAAATGTATTCTACTAAGTGTTCTTACTACTACTACTAAAATTCATATTCATTTTACATCGTTCATGGAGTGTCCTTTAATTCAAATAAGTTCAAGTTAATAATCCACTCAAGAGCTTTTCTTTACAAAAATCTATACTTTCAAAAACATGTAGCTTTAACAACACATACAATTCACTTTCGAAATTCAAAAGTAATTCACAACCAAAACCATCACTACATACAAGTTTATATCACCTCGACACTCAAGTAGCAAGTGTACAATCTCATGATTTCTCATAAAGCTCAAGAATTCACAAATAAGCATAGATCATACTAGTTTTGTAGACTTTAGCACTTCAAGAGTCCATATGACTTAATATAGTTGAAAAGAAAACTTAACTCAATTCATCTACTTGTACTCAAACTAAATCTTTTATTTGAAGAGTTTTAATCTATCTTCCGTCTTACTTTCATTATTTTTGTATCTCTTTTTTATTTTTCCTTTCTCCTTATATTTTCAGTTGCATAGTCTTTGCTCTTTTCCTATGGATTTCGTTTTTTCTCTCTTTTTTCAACCATCAAATTCTTTGCTATTTTTCCTGTATAACTTGTGGGACTCTCTATTTTTTATGTCAAACTCTTGTTAGCACTTCTCACTTTCACTTTATTAAGCTAGTTTTAACTCCAACTTTTCATTAAACATCATGCCTATTTCTTCCCATCTTAGTACTAAGTCTTTATTTGTTTTTTACTCAAGTAAGATTCATACTTATTATAGAATTCCTTAAAGATCTAACTTTTTCCACAAGAAGTGTTCTAGTATTCATCTTGCTTTCGTTTCAAGTTCATAGTCTTCCCTAACTCTGAGTTTCTAATCATGAAATCATATCGTTGTTTGCTACATTTCTTATTTTCTTCAAAAATTTGGTAACACTCTCTTGAGTTTCATATCACCAAGACACTTGTATTCTTACTCATCCTCAATTAAAGGCATGAACTTTACAAATGAATTACTTATTCATTACATATTATTATATATAACCTAATACATACCACTTAAACACATTCAAATAATAAGTAAATAAAAAATACACTACCATGCTTTCCTCTTTAACTGCTTCAAAAATAAAATTTTACGATCATACCTGTAGTTTTTATCCTTATTTCCTCCTTTCTTACCACTTCCCATATTTTAGTGTTAATGCCCCTAAACTTAAATCAAACATTGCCCTTAAGGTTTAAAAATAAGCTTGAAACATAAAAATAAACACAAACATATATAATAAAATAACATAATAATGCATAAACATAAAATTTAAACAATTAATAAAGTGACAAAATATCTCAAATGTAAAAGATAATCAGTATAAATATATCTCTCATCTCCCCAAGGTCTAAAAAAATCATAAGACTCAGACTTTAGGATTGTGCATCATCATCATCATCATCATCATCATCATCATCATCATCATCATCATCATCATCCAGCATCAGCATTATCAACTCTGGTAAATCATGGTGTCAAAGGAGGCTTTACCCTTCTGCTTTGCCCCACGTCTAGATCAAACATGTAGTTTGGTGCTACCGGAAAGACAATAAACCTATCGGTAGGTCTCATCTGTCTGCTTCTCTCGTATCTAGCTATGTCCCTCTTATGGTATGCAAATAACATGAAATTATGTTGTCCGTTCAGTTAGTCTTGCTCATATCTCATAAGGCTTCACGATACTGAGCCTTGTCCTCTATGTATTGTCTCATCATCTCAGCAATGTACAACCTGTGTTGCTGTGGAGTCAAGTCCTCAGTATGTGGTACTGGTGCCTGTGGTGGTGGAGGTGGTGGAAAAACCTCAGGACCATCCAAGTCCTGCTCTCCTATAAGTGGGTCCACAAACTCGTAACCCTCAGGAAATCCCTGTTGGTGATCCTCCTCCTTTCCATATCCTTCGTTCTCAAATCCTGGGCTAACTCTGCTGCTACCGCTGTTGCGTGATTCTCTTGCTCTTTGGCCAAAAAATTAGGCTCAAGTCTGTCCTTCTCGCTCTCTCTCATCCTCAGTCTTGGTATCCAGTAGGGGATTTCAATGTAAGTATTAACTCCTCATCAATTATTGTTTGGACCTCGATATCAAACTTTTTATCCTAAATCAATTGCACTACAGCCTTCAAGCACATCTAGGTTATCAAAATTGGAAATAATGGTTTGTTGTCTCTCTTAGACATAATAGACTCCCTCAAGTTATTGTAGATGATCTCTCTCATGTTGATCCTTCCGTTCTTTATAATCTCATACAAATAAGCCCCCTTGCACTTGTTGATCTCGTCCTGCTGAGTGGTCGAGTGCAATGAAGCAACTAGAAAGTGTTGTTCCATTCTAATGACTTTCCTCACGTCCCCTTCTTAATATCCTTCGGCACATTCTCAGCTCCCATTACCCATCTTTGTTGTCCTTGAACAACCAATGCTCTCTCTAGGCTCTAAAAGGGTATAGGTTATAGGGCTTCTCATACAAATCATCCGAAAAGGTGTGTGATTCTCCAACCATACACAAGTGCTCTAACCCATAGATGTTATTTATGTAACACTCATGAAAGGGGATAAATACCCATTTCACCTTCACTAGATCACCTTTCTTGGTAAACTTCGCATTGGCATAAAATTCATAAACAATTTTACTCACTCTATTAACATTGCTCTCTCTATAGTCTTAAGTGAATTTCTCTCAACCTTGTTGCCTAATGAAATTGTTTACTTTCTTGTCATACTTAGCCGGTAGGTTAATTCCTCTCTAACAAATGAATTCCCTATAATGACCTAATATTTTTCTTTGGCCTTTCTACTAATGTAGTACTTAGATTTAAAAGGTCTTAATTCATCCTCATTTGGATCTCTTGAGGATGACACTTCATAATCATTTGCTCTAACTTCACTAATTTGACTTGCTTGCCTCCTTGTTCTTGGTATTTTCTCAATAATTCACACAACACAACAACTTACAACACGGGTCTTCAAATCACTTAAAATCAAAATTTTTCATTCACAAGGGCCATTCAAATGCCAAATAATGTAAAAGACATAGACTAATTCACCATAAGCCATATTGATGCTCTAAACTCACACAACCTCATATCCACAATTCATGCGATTTCATTAAGAATTTTCAAAAACCTCAAAGCATAATAATGAAATTGTAAATTTGCCTCAATTTCAGACTACTTTCTAGTGTAGATTGCTTCTCCAAGCCTCTTTCGATCAAAGCCATCTCACTTTGCTCAAAAACAAAAACCCTGGTGCTCACTTGAATATCTCCACAATGTAATCTCTCTTTTCACTCTTAATCACTAAGAACTCTTTTTCTTACTTATAATTGTTCAATCTTGGGTTCTAGAGGGGCGTATGCTTGGTTGGTGGTGTATAGAATAGGTTTCAAGTGTGGAAAATATTGGTTGAAAGGGTTTAAAACCATTATCTTGATGCCATCGCCGTCCCTAATAGG
The DNA here is from genome assembly GCA_039657325.1 of Stephania cephalantha. Classification (NCBI taxonomy): domain Eukaryota; kingdom Viridiplantae; phylum Streptophyta; class Magnoliopsida; order Ranunculales; family Menispermaceae; genus Stephania; species Stephania cephalantha. The sequence goes on from CM077571.1 coordinate 27,255,181, forward strand.
ACACGCGCCACCGCGCCACCATAGCGTTGAGACTACCATAAGCGTATTTTTGCTCTTAGCTCAGTGCCCAGCTAGAGCCGTCCTTATATGCCCACGCCGCCGTGTGTGTACACACGCAGCCTCGACCAGTCTGTCTCCATAATTTTGCATATTTTTCATTGACTCCATATTGGTGCTCTTCCGCCTTTGTGTATTACTACAGAAGGCGTCGTGACAGCGTGAAATACCCTGTATATATACAAATTTCATAAAAACGTACCCGTGATTTATCCTGTACTTGACCTTTACCACTTTAACTTCTTTGCTCTTTTACGTTCTTTACTGAGTTAGTCGAGACTTTTCCATTCCGATGAAATGTCATTCGACAAATGGTTATCACAAAACTTTCAAAAGTTAAAATTACTAAAATGTTTGGATTGTTCTAACTAAGCTAACTAGATAACTAGCTGACTAAAATTTAAAAATTGAATTTAAAAAAAAACCCCGGGCTGCCTCCTAATAGTGCTTAGTTTAACGTCATTAGTCCGACGCCTTTTCGCTCGTTTAGGTCTAGTCTAAATCAAGATACTCCATTTGTAGGATGGAGATAGCGATATCTCTCCCATTCAAATGTACTTCTTGCCTTTCAACAAAGACAATCTTCTCAGCTTCATCATCCTCCTCGATACTCATTGTGATCATTTTCTTCCTTGTATGCAAGACCGCATTGGCAGTGTTCAAGAATGCTCGCCCAAGTATCACAGAGACATCATCATCATCATCATCATCATGATCTATAATCTCAAAATCAGTAATGAATATGAATCTACCCACTTTCACATACACATTCAAGGCTCTCCCGATTATTGGTACCAAGTTACCATCAACTAATTGAAAATCCATGGTATCGGCATAATTGATCTTTAAATCAGCTTGTAACATGTCCTTTATAGGCATTAGATTGATCGAGGCTCCCGTATTCCACAAGATGTTTCTAAATCATGATCATCAATGCTCAATCATATGCATGTCTCCAATATATCTCCTCTTGATTGGTTGAAGTCTTGGTGTGAACTTGAATTCTAGTTCCGACTTCTTTGAAACAACTTTTATACTATTTCCTTTCGGTGCTTCATCAGAAGAATCTTCATCTTGTTGCTTAACTCTCTATTGTTTCTTCCCATTCTTGTTATTTTTCAAGGCATTGATCCTTTGTTGGTTGAATCCTTCATGTTCATCTTGCCTAACCTCCATTATGTTCTCATGCATCACTTCATACTTTCTCATAGCCAAAGTGTTGATTCTTTTTGGCTTGTACGTCACTTGCTCTTCCATTGGCTCATTCGTTGCCATAGCGCTCATCATGTGAATAGCACTAATATTCTCCTTAGGATTTATGATAGTGTTACTCAAAAATTGCATTTCCTTACTTGAATTCAAAGCAATGGCTAGCTAACCAATATGTCTCTCCAGGTTTTTGATGGATTGTGATCTCTTATTGTCCATTCTCTTGATACCTTGTTTCACATTTTCCATCTCTTTCTCGTGCTTCTAATGGCGTTCCCTATTGCTCATGTTGATCGCGTGCAAGAATTTCTCAATTGACTTCAATTAAGTCATTTCTTTGCTCTGCCCGAGCTTCCCTTGTTGGATTTGTTGATCAAAGCCTAGGGGTAACTTTAATGCGTTATCAAGATTTCTATATAAGAAGTTCTCGTTAATGTATCCTTGATAAAACCTTTGAGGAGCCATTCCTCTCGGCCTGAAGTTTTTTCCATAACTCTGGCTATTCATGAAGTTGATCTCCTCAATCTCCATTCCTTACTGCATGTCCATTGGAGTAGCCACCATGGCTTGGTGACTAATGGGTTGTTGTATAGCTTGCACTTGTGGACTTTTTGTCCCATTTGAAGCTTCACCATTTGACTGCTGATAAGTGATTATTTATACGTATATATATGGTTAACTTAGTAGTATATTTAGTATGAATATCCTCAAATGAGTGCTAATGTATGGTATTATTGCATTTTTAGGGAATTAAGGTGTATTGGGAGAAATCACGAAAATGAGAAGAAATAGAGCAAAAACCAACAAAGTCAGAGTTGGCGTCGTAGGACCATGTATTGACGTTGTGGGAAGACAAGATACAGTGTGGGGATGAAAGACATGATGTGGGAGAGAAGAAGAAATTAAGATAAGCAACTCTGGAGATCCGGCGTAGTGGCGGCGTCGTGGCTCACAAGGGACAGTGCCGGGACTGATAAGGGACGACGGCGAGGCTCTAGGAGCTCAAAATCACACAATGAAACTGTGGCGTAGTGGCGGTGTCATGACTTAACACACATAACGTCGGGGCATTAGTGACAACGCCAACTTCGCAGAAATTAGAAACTGAAGTTTTAATTCAGGTTAAATTATGATTTAGGGTTTCTAATTGTTATTAGGGAGTATGAATAGGTATTAGGACATGGTAAATAAGGGAGAGCCAACCAAATAGAATGAGATTAGCCTCCATTAGAGTAATTTGGCATTGAGTTTGAGTAATAAGGAGTTTTGTTAGAGAAATGTTGAACACTCCACGTTTGCAATCAATATTTGGTTTCATTGATTAATTCAAGGTAATATTTATATTCATCTCTATTTTGCAATAAAATCTATATTGAATTATGATGTGTGTGTTTCAATGATGTGCGAGTAGTCTATTTCTCTTAGGGATCAATAGATCCTATGGTATGAATGATATGCTTTGAAATATAAATAAGAAGAGATAATAAAAAGTGCAATGATTAGAATTTGTATTAATTCTGAGTTTAATGCTTTAGACATCTTAATCACATGTTTAATGAACTTAGACTTTAAGAGTTATCATGACCATTGAGCTTCTAATCCAGACATGAATGGTACAACTGTAAAATATACAATATCGAGCGATAGTTATTGATTAGGGAGACGCGACTAGTAAACTTAGTTGGTTATTAATCCAATGATTTGAGACTTAAAGCAATGTGGAACTTACGCTATTCACACCGATAGGTGGAGTTCTAGTTTGCACATTAGAATCTTCTCTGTTAAAATAGTGGGTTGAAGTAGATTTGAAGGAAATATGTCTATTCTAATTAGGCATTGCATACAACATATTGAGATGTACACATGAGTACAAAGCATAATATTAAATGACCTAGGTGAAGTTGTAAACTAAGATATCCTTAATATAAGATTTCAACTAACGTTTAAAGTGATTTGTTAGAATAGTTTAGTTTAGATATAAAATCAACCAAAAGTGAATTCCTTAGTAATAATTCAAGTTAAGTAGGTGATATAAAACTAGTGCAAAAACATTTCCTTGAGGAAGATATATTTGATCAACATAAGTTGATTGCACTAATAATATAAGCTAGCTGTTATACTTGCGGAACGCATCAAGTTTTTGGCGCCGTTGCTGGGGATAGGTAGCCGTTAGATTTACTTAGTTAGTTTGAGTAGTTGCTAAGTTTTATTTTCAGTATTTTAATTTTCAACTAAAAAAATTAAATAAAAAATAAAAAAAATATAGGCTTAAGTTTCAGTTTGACTTTCTACACCTGATCTTTTTTTGTTTTCTTTTCAGGGATACTTAGTCCATGCATAGCAAGGGAGAGAAGGACTTAGTGCCTTAGAACCTGGAGATTGAGAGAACAACCAAAGGAAAGAAAAAGAAATAATTCAAGATTGCTAAGGAGCAAGCTAGAAATCAACAACAGGGTCGCTGGAATAACTAACCCGCAAGTGATCTGGTAGTGCAAGAAAGAGCGCGAGGACATGGATGCCTTCGTGACTACTTTAAGCCAGAAGTTCAAGAGACGTACAATGGAGTGATGAAGCTTACAACAACACCAACCTTCTCTGATAAACATGGTGCAAAATAGTCTATTTAGCGGGCTATTTAATGAAGATCAAGTTGCACTTGTTAAGAATTTATTAGAGAAGTGCGATAACGTCCACATCATCAGAGTTATGAAAGAGGTCATCAGGAAGCGACTTTTCCCATTCTCATTGGGTGGAAAAGCCAAATCCTAGTTCAAAGGGCTGAATGCAGGGAATTTGACTTCATGGGCGGAAATCAACGAAAGATTTCTACACAAATTCTTTCCCCAGTGAACATTAGCAAAAGGAAACTCGAGATTAATTAGTTCAAGTAAGAAGACACTGAGTCTCTTAGTGAGGCTTGGGAAAGATTTAAAGAGATGCTGAGGAGATGTCCAGGACACGGATACGTGAAATGGGCACAACTCCAAATTTTCTACTATTAAATGAACTATAATATGGGAATGCTAGTAGATGCTGCATCAAGCGGCTCTTTACTTACTAAGGTTGAGGATGGAGCATTGGATCTCCTTGATCTTATATCTCAAAATCCTACTGTCGATACTTGTTCCACAGTAAGGAAATCAGTAGGCGTCTACGAGATTGACTCGCAAGCTTCAATTATGACACAACTATCAAATCCGAGTAGTTAAATGGAATAACTTCTGATAGGAAGAGTTTTGAATGTGCACGTGAAAGTAGGTAGATTCACATTCATCGTGGATTTTGAGGTTAAGAACCATAATATGGACGTTGATGTGTTTAAAACACTTGGGCATCCATTCTTGAACACGGCTAAAGCAAGTTTGGATGTGAGAAAAAGAAATATCACGATGAGTATCGACAAAAGTAATGATGATAAGAAGGGTGTCTTTGTCGATGGTGAAGAAATACATCCGAACGGGAATGACATCATAATCTCCGATTTGCAGATAGAGCTTCTCAATTTAGGTTTGGACTAAACGAGTTAAAAAGACGTCAGGCTAATGACGTTAAATTAAGCGCTACTGGGAGGCAGCTCAAGGGATTTTTTAAATTTCAAGTTTTTTTGAATTTCAATTAGTAGTTAGTTATTTAGTTTAATAATTACAATTCACGGGTTTTTAGTTCTAACTTTCGAAAATTTGTGTTGAATGCGCAAGAAAGACCATTCGCCAGAGTGATGATTCATCATAATAGAAATGTCTCGAGAACTCATTGAAAGAGCAAAAAGGAGCGAAGGAGTTCAAAGCGGTGAAGGTAAGGTGCATGGACAAATCAAAAAATAAAATTTATTAATTTTTATATTTCCATGGATTTTATGCAGTCACAACACCTTGTGTGAGTTGTATACAAAGTCGAAGGAACGTCGGAGGATAATTAGAGAAAAATCATACGCGAAGATGTAGGCAAATGACTCGATGTTGTGGGTATTACCCACGATGTCGTGGGTATAGGCTACATCGCCGAGGTGGCAGCAAGCACCAAATCAAAAAATGCCCCACTACGTCGTTGACGCAGTGGCAACACCGAGGTCGAAACAAGGATTTTAAACCCATTTTTCACACCATTCTACACACTTGCACTTAAACCCCACTGAAACCCCCAAGCATATACCCCTATAAAGCCAAAGTTTGATCATCTAATGCCAAAGTTTGATCATTTTCAAGTGAGATTAGTGAGTTTCCAGTGATTTAGAGTGAAGATACAAACACATTGTGGATTTGCATAAGTGGAAGAGCTAGGGCTTGGATTTTTGGAATTTGATTCCAAAATAGAGTTAGGGTTCTTGTTAATGAGAAAAGTTATGGGGCTTGGATTGGAAAATACTTGGAGAAGTGATCTATACCAGAAATTAATTCGGTGTTGAGGTACATTTACAATTTCATATAGTTGTGTTTGATTTTGAAAATTTTGATGATATTGTAAGAAAATTGTGGATTTTAAGTTATAAGATAGGTTTTGCAAGATTGTGTGAAAGTGAAAATTATTATCATCCATGGAGACTTAGTTGATATCTTTGCGTTATTTGGCGTATGCATGATCCATATTATATGAATTTTAATTTTTAGGCGATTTGAAGACCAAGTTGCGTTGCATTTTGTTAGTTGCTTGAAATTTGAAGGAAATGGCAAGAACAAGGAAACAAGTTAGCCAAACAAGAGGAAATGAGTTTAAGGGATCTACCTCTAGAAACCTTAATGATGAAGAGCGTAGACCTTTTAAATCCAAATATTTCGTTTGTAAAGAGGCTAAGGACCGATACGAGGATATTTAACATAGAGAGTTCATTTGCAAAAAAAGAATAAATTTGCCGGACAAATACAATAAAAGAGTGAACAATTTCATTAGGCCCCAAAATTGGGAACAAGTGACTCAAGACTACAGGGAGAATAAAGTGAAAAGAGTGAGTGAGATTATTTTGAGTTCTATGCCAATGCAAAGTTCACGGCTAAAGATGAGCTAGTGAAGGTGAGAGAGGTTTTAATTCCCTTCATAATACGTAAGATCAATAATTTATATGGGTTGTAGCATTTAGTATGATATGGATCCAAACAAACTTTCCAAAAAAAGTTATATGAGAAGCCTTATAACCTATACCCATTTGGAGCCATATAAGATGCATCGGTTGTCCCGGGACAACAAGGATGGGTGATGGGAGCTGAGAATGTACCGAAGCACTTTAAGAATATGAACATTAGATAGGATTACAGAATGTGGCAACATTTTCTTGTTGCATCACTATACCCCACTTCTTAGCAAGGCAAGATCAACAAGCCGAAAGTGGATTGTCTTTATAAGATTATGCAGTTCGAAAAATTCAACATCGGGGAGATCATACACACCAGTTTGAGGGAGTCCATTATGTCAGAAAGGGACAATAAATTGTTGTTTCATATTTTGATTACTCAAATGTGCTTAATGGCTGGAGTAAAACTGAGAAACGATGAAGAATTTAACATAGATGCCCAACTAACCATGGATGAAGCTTTCATGCTTACGTTAAAATCGCCACTTGGTTACCAAGACTCCGAGGAGAATAAAAGAGGGTCGAGGGAGCTAGACATGAGGCCGAGTTGTTGTCCAAGAGGCAAGAAGATCAAATAACAGCAGTAGTAGAGGTAGCCCAAGAGCTAGAAGATGAGAAGAATGAAGAAGAGAAAGAGCAACAACAGTAAGGATTTGATGAGGGAGTAGGACTGGGACGGTCTTAAAGTCTTTTCACCACCTCATCCACCACAGCCACCTATACCACCGCTTGAGGATTTGACTCCATGACAACATAGGTTGTGGATAACAGAGATGATGAGACATTACCGGAAGATAGGGCGCAATACCAGGAAGATAGGGCGCAATACCAGGCAGCTATGCTAAGATACGAGCAGGATATGGAAAGGAAGAGAGCAGCACAGACAGAATGGGCACCGAAATTTCATGTTATTTGTTGATCATCATAGAGCCATAGCTAGATATGAAAGGAGCAGACGGTTCAGACCTCCTGATAGATCATTAGGCTTTCAGCAGCACCGACATACGTGTTTGATATGGATTTGATGCAAAGCAGACAGTGGAGCGTCTATTAACACCATCGCATGCTGGAGGTGATGATGCAGATGATGATGATGAAGAAGCATAGTCTTGAAGTTCGTGTTCTAGGATTCCCTTAGACCTGGGGAGTTGAGAGTGCTTTTGATACCATTAATACATTTTTAACATTTGGGATATTTTGTTAAGTATTTAGTTATTTTAATTTTAATGTTTATTTTAGTTTATTATAACTTCTGTTGTTACATATGTTTGTATGTTTTAGTGTCTTCATTTTCCAGGCTTACTTTTAAACCTTGAGGAAAAATTTGGTTTAAGTTTAGGGACATCGACGCTACACTACATAATGGTAAGTGGTAAGATAGGCTGAACAATAAGGATAAACATTGCATGTATGATCATTTAAATTTTAATTTGAAACATTTAAGGATGAAATTATGGTTGTGTATAAATTTTTCATTTTACTTACTATATGCATGTTTAAGTAGTACAAATTAGGTAATATATATAAATAGGTAATGAATAAGTAGTTTATTGTATGTTCATGCCTTTAATTGTGGATGAGTAAATTACAAGTATCTTATTGATATAAAATTCAAGAGAATGTTTTAATTTTTGAAGAAAAAAAACAATGAAATGTAAGCAAACAATAATGTGATTTCATGATTAGAAACCTAGAGTTAGAGAAGACTTTGAACTTGAAACAAAAGCAAGAAATTAGAACACTTCTTGTAGAAAAAGTTAAATCTCTAAGGATTCAATAATAAGTGTGAATCTTACTTGAAAATAAAAAGCAAATAAAGACTTAGTGCAAAGAGTGGAAGAAATAGGCTTTGTATAGTAAAAGTTGGAGTTAACTTACTTGATTTAGTGAAAGTGAGACATGCAAACAAAAGTTTTAGAATAAAGAGAAAAATGAGATAATCCTACAAGTTCTACAGGAAATGGAGCAGAGAACTTGATGGTTGGAAAAAGTGAGGAAGAATAAGTCCATAGGAAAAGAGCAGGGACTATTAAATAAAAAATGAAAAGAAGAAGAAAAGAAATGAGAAAGAAAATAGAGAAAAAAATACTGAAGTAAACTAAAACTCTTCGAATAAAAGATTTAGCTTGTGTGCGATTAGGTAGTTAAGTTAAGTTTCCATTCCAACTATGTAAAAGTCCTATAAACTCTTGAAGTGCTAAAGTCTACCAAAAATGAGTTTGATCTTTGCTTATTTGTAAATTCCTGAGCTTAATGAGAAATCATGAGATTGTATACTTGCTACTTGAGTGTTGAAACAAAACAAACTTTTAAGTAGTGATGGTTTTTGGTTTAAATTTACTTTAGTGTTTTGAAAGTGAAGTTATATGAGTTGTTAAAGCTACGTGTCTTAAAAATATAAGTTTTTGCAAAGGAAAACTCTTGAGTGGATTGTCGACTTGAGACTTAGTGAATTGAAGGATACTCCATAAACAATGTTAATCGAATGAGAATTGGTTATTAGGAGACTTAGTTGAATACACATTTGCTTGGGACATACAAATCCTTAAATTTAGGAGTATTTGATAAGTGATTATTTATACATATATATACGTTTAAATTATTAATATATTTAGTATAAATATCCTCAAATGAGTGCTAATTCATGGTATTATTGCATTTTTAGGGAATTAAGGTGTATTGGAAGAAATCAAGGAAAAAAAAAGAAACGGAGCAAAAACCTACAAAATAAGAGTTGGCGCCGTAAGAGCATGTATTGATGCTATGGGAAGACAAGGCACGGCATGGGGATGAAAGGCACGACGTGGGAGAGAAGAAGAAATGAAAATAAGCAACTCTAAAGGTCCGGCGCAGTGGCGGCGCCGGAGATTGATAGGGGACGGTGGCGAGACTTTAAGAGCTCAAAATCACACAATGAAGCAGTGACGCAGTGGCGGCGTCGTGACTTAACACACACGGCGCCGGGGCATTAGTTACAGTGCCAACTTCGCAGAAATTAGAAATGAAGCTTGAATTCGGGTTAAATTGTAATTTACTAATTGTTATTAGGGAGTATAAATAAGTATTAAGACGTGGTAAACAAGGAAGAGCCAACCACATAGAAGGAGATTAGCCTCTATTAGAATAATTTAACATTGAGTTTGAGTATTAAGGAGTTTTTGTTGGAAAAACGTTGAAGACTCCACGTTTGCAATCAATATTTGGTTTCATTGATTAATTCAAGGTAATATTATATTCATCTCTGTTTTTCAATGAGTTATATATTAAATTGTGATGTGTGTGTTTCAATAATATGCGAGTAGTCTAGTTATCTTAGAGATCAATAGATCCTATGATATGAATGTTATGCTTTGAAATAGGAATAAAAAGAGATAATAAAAGTACAATGATTAGAATTTGTATTGGTTCTGAGTGTAATGCTTTAGACATCTTGATCACATGTTTAATGAACTTAGGCTTTAGGAGTTATCATGGCCATTCAAGCTTCTAATTCAGACTTGAATGGTACAACCGTAAAATACACAACATCGAGCGATAGTTGTTGATTAGGGAGGCATGAATAGTTAACTTAATTGGTTATGATTCCAATGATTTGGGACTTAAAGCAATGTGGAACTTACGTTATTTACACCGATAGGTGGAGTTCAAGTTTGCACATTAGAATCTTCTCCGTCACGACAGTGGGTTGAAGTGGATTTGAAGGAAATATGTATATTCTAATTAGGCATTGCACACAACATATTGAAATGTACACACGAGTACAAAACATAGTATTAAATGACCTAGGTGGAGTTGCAGACTAAGATATCCTTAATATGAGAGTTCAACTAAAGTTTAAAACGATTTGTTAGAATAGTTTAGTTTAGATATAAAATCAATCAAAAATGAATCCCTTAGCGATAATTCAAGTTAAGTAGGTAATATGCAACTAGTGCAAAACCTTTTCCCTGAGGACAATATCCGTGATCAACATAAGTTGATTGCACTATTACTACAAGCTAGCCATTATACTTGCGGCACGCATCAACTGCTCAAGTTGGATAGTTATGCCAAGGTCACAACTTGCGAATCAATCTCTTATACGCCTGCTAGCTTTCTCACTGTGGAACGAGTACCGGTTGTAGAGTTTTGAGATATAAGATCTAGGAGATCTAATGTTCCATCCTTATCCTTGGTTAGTAGAGAACCACCTATTGCGGCATCTACTAGTTTTCTGGTACTGTGATTAATCCCATAGTAAAAGATCTGCAGTTGTGCCTATTTTACGTATTTATGTCCTGGACATCTCCTCAGCATCTCCTTGAATCTTTTCCAAGCCTCTCCAAGAGACTTGACATCTTTCTACTTGAATTGATTGATTTCCAATTTCCTTTTTCTAACCTTCATTGGGAAAAAAACTTATCTAGAAATCTTTAATTGATTTTCGCCCATGAAGTCATACTCCTTGCATTTAGTCCTTGGAACCAGGATTTGGCTTTTCACCCAATAAGAATGGGAAAAGTTTCATCCTGATCACTTCTTTTATAACTCTTGTAATGTGCATGGTGTCGCACTTCTCAAAGAAATTCTCTACATGTGCAACTGGATCTTCATTTGCTAGCCCGTTGAACAGGCTATTCTGCATCATGTTGATTAGAGATGCTCTCAGTTTAAATTCAGTGGTGTTGGCTGGAAACCTCATCACTCTGTTGTAAGTCTCTTGAACTTTTGGCTTGAAGTAGTCATGAAGACATCTTTGTCCTCGCTTTCTATCTTGTACTACCAGATCACCTTCAGGTTGGTTATTCCCTCAGCCCTGTTTTTGGTTTCGTGCTTGATCCTCCACCATATTGATTCCTTTCTTTTTTTCCCTTGTTTGTTCTGTCAATCTCAGGGTCGTAAGGCACTAAGTCATTATCTCATTTACTAAGCATGCACTAACTCTCCCTAAATAAGAAAAAAACACAAAAGATTAAGTGCAGATTGCCAAACTTGAAACTTAAACACTTTTTTATAAAATTTGAAAGTAAATTACCTAAAATAAAACTTAACAATTTTGTAAACTAAATAAACTAGTGTGGCTACCTATCCTCGACAAATATGCTAAAAACTTGATCGTGATCGCAAATATAACAGCTCGATTGTAGTAATAATGTGATCAACTAATGTTGATTACGAATATCGTCCTTAGGGAAATGTGTATTGCACTTAGTGTACTTAGTCAGATTTACTTTATTACTAAGAAAATCCATTTTTAATTGGTTTTTAACTAAACTATTCTAATATAACAAAACAATGTAAATACTTGTACTCTTAAATTAAGAAAATTTTAGTTCACAACTTAACCTAGGTAATGAATAACTATGCTTTCATATCTCACTCCCTTCATCTTCATTATGTGTCACTACAAGAAAATAGATCTTTTAGGGCATTCTTTTGAGACACACATTTTTTGATTGCTATTATTCACAACCCTCGTCTTAAAAACCCACATTATTTACAACACACACACAAAAATACCAATTCTAAAAAAAAAAAAAAAAAATAAAAACTTTGTTGTTTGATCTTAAAAGCTATTCAAAGCAGGAAAAAATAAAAAAGTGGGGATTTCTTCGTTGAGTGCGAAGGAGGGGGAAGGAGCATGAAGGAGGGTTAGGGTTTACGTTGAGAGACGAAAGAGCAGTGTGTCTTGGGTGGATTGAAGGGTTTTCGAGCATCTTGGACTTCCATTGTGAGACGAAGGATCCCAGTGGCGTCTTGGACAAATTGAAGGTGCAGAGGGGTTTTGACCGGACTGGAGGAGCAAGGCAACATCGCGGCTTATCTGCTTCAGCATTTCCTTCCCTTCAATGGCAGAAAACAAGTGAGAGAGAGAGATAGTAGATCTGGAGATTTGTAACGGAAGGGAAGTATTAATCTCGAGTGAAAATCAACTGGCAAGCATCGATTCTGAGTGAAAACCACTATTCGGGTATGAACCCTTGTTGATTCGAATTTGGTTGGTGTGATGTGTGCAACACGTACTTCATTAGCTTAATAGGAAATCTAAACATGACATACTACAATCAATCAAGTCTCTTACAATCGTAATAAACAATAAGCATATGGTTCCTTTTTATTACCTTAAAATTATTAAAGCTTCTATATGGAATTTTTCTGTAAATTTTTGCATTCTATCCCATGGCCCGTCAATAATTTAAAGGTTGTTGATGTTATGCTTACCTTTGGAAGAGTGTCCCTGATGACAGTCAGAACAAGCATCTCGTTTAAGACATTGTTGTAGATGGATTTTATGGCTTTTAGTATCTATTTCACCACCTTAGCCTGCTGAATTAACTTCTTCCTCCCATAAACTGAAAGTCCACCGATTGGAACTCAGGGAGATGGAAGCCACCACTTGCTCTACCTTGCATTTTTATTCCTTCTTTCAGCTCTACTTCCACCTTCTAAATGCCAAAATTCTATTTTAACCATATCGTCCAGTATATCCTGCAAAATTAAAATTTCACTAATGGATATATCCTGCAAAATTATAAACCAACCAGGCAATCCAATTATCTACTACTACTTGCTCATTCTTTTGTCTTATTAGCTCAAGCAATCACATTATCTACTTGTATTGTTTCTCACAATAATGCTTTACTGGCTCTACTGGTGTCAAATAACTTTGCTGAGATAAAAAGCAATGTTTTCAAACGTTTCAGCAAAGACAACATTCATAGTATGGTATACCATGGTGATTCAACATCTACTTATTGTTTCTTTGAGATTGTAGTGGCCACTTAGTTGTGATGTATTACGTGGATTGTTCTTTCAATGTTTCAACTTTCAGTTGGTCTGCTTGCTTCAAGTGAACTTCCACTTTTCTTAAATGAAATACGATACTAAAAGTAGGATTAAATGTCTTATAAAGACAGCCTAACTTAAAGCACCATGAAGTGGGTAGTTACAGAAAGTAAGAAAGAAAATAAGCCATACCTAGACTCTCCAATCTTGAAACAAAGCTCCTTGTTTCTGATAGGCTGCTTATATATTTGAAACATTCTAGAAGGCACAAAAAGAATAATTGTCCCCATAGGCATGTAGATTGAGTTTTCAATCATAATTCATAAATTGGCCGGAAATCTAATTGGAAGAATATGTAAATAAGTGAGAGAGATTCAAGAGACCAATGTTGAGTTTTGAAAGTTGTTTTGGGACTTGGAGAGTGTAGACCTTTCGAATGTCTAGTTGTGTTGCAATAGCTGTTACAGTTTACTAAAGTTCCTTCTAGTCTTTCTCATTAGTTTATTTTTCTTTTTCTTTTTTTCTTTTGTTGCTTGGCGTTCTTCATTTTCGTGCACACCCTTTGCTTTCTCTTTTAGCTATTATTGATAATGCATTATTATTTTATGAATACCAGTACAAAATATGGTTTTAATCTTTTTTAATAATGTTCTTTTGTTTATTTCTTTTAACTGATTATATTCCCTTCTTGTATATTCTTATGAGCAGATTCGGTAGAAAGGTTTCATATATCGGCATTTACCCTCTTTGTACTTGCACACTTGCACAAAATATTTTGGAGGCTGAGGGTCCCTAGTTTGGAAGTTTTCTCTCGGTAAGTTTCCAGATGCTCTGGTGACTTGTTTTAAAATGAGGCTTGGTAGGAATGGCTTGGTGATGCTTCTATTCTCTGGACATTAGGCAATCACAAAATATTCCTTTTTTATTATTGTGATAGGCTATGTTGTTGTTGTTGTTGTTGTTGTTGTTGTTGTTGTTGTTGTATTATTGTGATAGGCTTGGTAGGAATGGTTTGCTGATGTACTAGACATGGAATGGCTAGGTAACAATACAAGTAGATAATGTGATTGCTTTTTATCTCGACAAAAACTCTTCCTTTTTTTATCATTGTGATGCGAAATATGTCATTCTAAAAAAATATTATACTTGATCTTAGGATGTGTGTTCTTTATATAGATCATTGTTCTATTTTAGAGCTTTTCTTTTCATTGATTCTTTTATTTTTATTTCTTCAAAAGATCGCTTCTATTTGTTTGGTATGAGTATGATATACATAATCAATTTGATCTCAATCCATAAGTATCATGTTTGACTATGAAATTATATATATATATATATATATATATATGTGTGTGTGTGTGTGTTTGTTTGTTTTAATCATCTTATACTTGGTTATTTATAATATACATTTTTTGAAATTGAAAGTTTGCTATTTTTGTTTCTAAAGTTGAAGTAGAACTTTCATGCAGTTATCGAGTATGAATATCAATAAAAGCTAGATTTCTATAGAGGATAGGACCTCAAAATCATATTGAGATGGAGTTGATAAGTTCTTAGATTTTGCATTTACTAACAATGAGAACGAAGAAAAAACATATTGCCCTTGCAAGAAATGTCGCAATGTTTCGCTATATAAAAGAAATGAAGTTAAAGATCATCTATTCATGAAAGGGTTTTTGCAAAAATATAAGAATTGGATAAACCATGGTGAGGATTATGTTTCTTTGCATGATCAAGATAATGTTATTGGTAACAATGAACCTATTAGAGATGACATGGTTAGGATGGTGAATGAGGCAATGGATAATCCACATATTGGTAGTGATCAAATGAACGACGACATGCCTGAAAATGGTAATGGGTTAGGACCGAATGAAGAGACTTTGGCGTGCTTGAGACTCTTGCAAGAGGCAGAACAAGAACTTTATCCAGGATGTTAGAGTTTTTGGCAACATGTATGGAGTCAAGTGTACGAAGAGTCACTTCATGTGAAGATTTGCACTCTTTCCTTTAGTACGTGTAGGGACATGTCCTACTAAAGGTCGCATCCTTAGATTGTGAAGAGTTGCACTCTTTAGTATGTGTAGGGACACATCCTACCAAAGGTCGTAACCTTAGATTCATACCTTTTGGGTTTCTATAAATATCTATAGGGAGATAAAAGATATACGAAATTGGTTAATTGAGTTTCTAAAGAATAGTGGTGTGTGTTCTCTCTGTATTCCGCTTCGAGGCTGTGGATACATATCGTGCTCCATAGTGGTAGTATGATCACTCCCGTAAGAACTCCAATGACGCTAAGCGAAACACGTAATTCATCGTGATTCGAGGTAACAATTATATTTAATTCTTCCATTGTGTGTATGTATGTCAGTTCATTAGTTGTTAATCATGTCTTACAAGTAACAATTGGTATCAGAGCTCTCAAATGATGTTTTCATGTTTTCAAATAATTTTAAAAAAATTATGCGGCATGACTCATTTGGATTTCAAGTGAGTGGATATATGGAGTGACCGATCCTTGTGAATCGGTGCAGTATGTAAGAATAAAATGGTTACCCAAAGAGATGCAATGTCATATGAGGTTAACCATTTTATTACTAACTTGCGGCTCTTTAGCGACCATATTGATGGCTAAGTGTAATTATACTAATATTCTTTTTTTGAAATTTGTGACCAAAGTCAAACGAAAATTGATTATGCATTTATCAATTTAGGTCACTATATATATTAGTGTAAAAGTTAAGTTCTTTTTAGCCAAGGTATTTGCATAGCAGTGCAATAAATTATCTAACTTTAATTTATTTGCTAGCTATTGAAGTATGCATGCATTCCTCTATGATACTTCATATGTATCCATTATCATGCATTGATGCACACTTAAGCTTAATAATTTGTGTTTATTTATCATAATACAATATTATTTGCATGCCATTTTATGTATCCTACTTCGAGCGGGAGTTGCCCAAAAGCCGGTGCAACCAATATTGAAATGTATAACGCATTAATTAAATAATAGTTAGAATTTTAATCTTGTATGCATGTGATGATTAAGAGTTTAATGAATTTTCGACCAGGCACCTTATTTATTTTTCACCTATTATTTAGATTTTTGCTACATGTATAAACTGTGTGGTGCCATTTATTAATTCTCATACTAAATAGAAAATTTATTTTTTTCAAGAATAGCTGCTCAGAATATTGTAGCAGACTTGAATAAGGGAGAAAAATTGCATGGTGAAAATTACAATATCTGGCATCATAAGATCTAGTACCTCGTGAATGAGCAAGATGTTCTCACTAACGTTGACCAAACAGTTGTTGCTCCTGAGAAGGGAAGTATGGCTCAACATAGACGGGATCAAGAAGTCTATAAGAAGTGGCTTGATAAAGATCGTTGTGCTTGTTTCACAATGCTCAGTAGCATGCACAATGACTTAATCGACGAGTTTGAGCAATATTCCTCTGCCAAAGATTTGTGGGAAGCAACCAAACGTCGCTTTGGTATTACTTCTTTTGCCAAATTGCGAGGACTGACAATGAAATTTGATTCATATCAGAAGAAGACTAATCACTCTATGAAGCAACATATAAGAGTGATGTCAGTGATGCAGTGATGATCCGAGAGCTTGGAGCAGTTGGACATCATTTAATTGATGTACAACAGGTTCAAGCGGTTTTGAGATCGCTACCTTCTTCATAGGATCACATGAAACAAAACATGACTCACAATGAAAATGTCTGGACATTTGAGGGCATTTCACGTCATTTAGAACTGGAGGCTGAACGTTTTGAGTCTCTCAAGACAGATGATTCAGCTTATGTTGCAGATCAAGCTCTCATGGTTAAGAATCGCAAAAGGAAAACCAATGATTCTAATTTTGCTCATATGAAAAAGGAAAAATTTAAGAAAGTCAAAAAAGGCAAAAGAGGTGGAATACGCGATAAATCCAAAGTCACTTGCTATAATTGTATAAAGCAGGGACACTTCACTCGTGAATGCACTGAGTCGAAGAATGTATATGCATCTCAACTTTTAAACCTCTGATTGTTTAGTTACAAGTCAAGTTTTAGTTGCTCATTCTCCTCCATCGTGGTTGTAGATTCAGGAGCGATCAACCATATAACGAGAAATCGAGCAGGATATGTTGAGTTTTGTCGAATTCCTATTGGGAGTCGCAAAGTTTTCATGAGAGATCAATCGAGTGCATATATTTTTGGCATAAGCATATATCGTCTACATTTGCGATCAAGACAGATTTTATACCTCTATGACGCATTATACGTTCCAAGGATTCGTCATAACTTGATTTCAGTGCTCAGCTTAATGGACTTAAGATGTACATTTATGTTTGCAAACAATGGTGTGAATTTATATTTAAACAATACTTATTATAGTTATGGTTATATACAAAATGGTTTATTAATAATGGATATTGACTATTCTAGCATAAATGATGATAATGATTCTTTGTGTTATTTTTCATCGAATTTTGATATTGATTCTATCAAATGGCATGCTAGATTAGGTCATATTGGACAAGAAAGGTTAGCACGACTAGCTAGAGAGGACCTTTTATGGTCACTCGCTGAAGTAACCTTGTCTACTTGTGAAAGTTGTCTCACTAGAAAGGCAACAAGAAAACCATTTGGTAAATCCAAACGAACATCTAAGCCTTTACAGTTAATCAATTCTGATATATGTGGTCAAATGAATGTAAGGGCTAGATATGGAGCGCCTTATTTCATCACATTTATAGATGATTGTACACGTTGTGGTCATGTATATCTGATCTCACACAAGTCTGAAGCATTTGATTGCTTCAAATTTTATATATCGAAGGTAGAGAATCAGTTAGATAGAAAGATAAAATCTTTAAGAACTGACCAAGGATGCGAATACTTATCTAGAACAATTTAAAGAGCTATGTGATGAAAAAGGCATTACTAGGCAATAGACTACTCGTGCTCCAAAACAAAATGGTGTTGCAGAACGAAGGAATAAGACATTGCTAGAAATGGTACGATCAATGATGGCGCAATTGAATCTTATAATTTCCTTTTGAGGATATGCATTATTAACTGTTGCCTACATCTTGAATCGTGTTCCGTCAAAGTCCATGCCAACTACCCCATACGAGTTATGGACGAGAAACAAACCAAATGTAAGTTATTTGCGTCCATAGGGATGTGCCGCTTACATACATGATGCTTCACATAAATATGAGAAGTTAGAACCTCGAGGCAAGAAATGTATCTTCATAAGATATTCTACTTCTAAAAGATATGTATGTCTAGGTGATCATGCCAATGGGGGGATCACATAAATAGAATCTCGACATGCAACTTTTTTAGAGGAAGATTTTCCAAGTCAAGGTTAAGTGACAAAAGACATCGGATTATATGAAAATAAGGATTAAACTGACAGCACTCAAAATCCAATAATTATAGAGGATGTAGTACCTCAAAATATGAGGGAAAATGAGAGTGTAATGCCAGAAGTTGAGTCATCAAATCTTGATGAAAATACTCATGAAGAACAGTTTAGGTGTAGTGCGAGAGGACGAATCCCACGCCGTCAATTTGCGATTGAGGGGGAGGCTTTAATGATTGCTCTACTAGATGAAGTTGATCCTAAAACAATTAAAGAAGCATTATCTTCCTCTAATAGCAAAGAATGAATTGCTACAATGAATGAGGAATTAGACTCAATGAAAGCTAACAATGTATGGGACTTGGTTGATTTACCACCAAGCGTAAGACTATCTGGAACAAATGGGTTCTCAAAGTTAAATGCAACGCTGATGGTTCCATAGAGCGGTATAAGGTGCGATTAGTCGCGAAAGGATACACTCAACAAGAAGGAATCAACTATGAGAAAAAATTTTCTCCAGTTGTTCGATTCACTTCAATATGTCTTATTTTAGCCATTGTAGCATATATGGATCTAGAATTATGTCAAATGGATGTAAAAAAATTGCCTTTCTTAATGGAGAACTAGATGAAGAGATCTATATGGATCAACCGCAAGGTTTTGTTGTAAATGGAAATGAACATAAAGTTTGCAAACTCAATAGATCCATTTACGGACTAAAAGAATCATCTAGACAATGGAATCTGAGATTCATAAAGCCATTACTTCTAATGGATTTAGGATGATAAATGAAGACCATTGTGTATATGTTAAATCAAAGGCAATTTTCATAATTCTGTCCTTATATGTTGATGAAATTTTAATGGCGAGTAATGATAAGGAGATAATTGTTGAAACCAAGTTATGGTTGTCTTCAACTTTTGAGATGAAAGATATGGGTGATGCGAATTACTAATAGGTGTAAAGATTATGTGGGAACGTTCTAAGATACTTTTAGTTTTGTCTCAAGAAACTTATATTAACAAAATTCTTGAACGATTTCAAATGCATAGTTGCAAACCCATTGACACTCCTATCACAAAAGGTGAATCATTAAGCCTTAATTTATGTTCTCAATCATTAGAAGAAAATGAAAAGATGGTTCGTGTACCATATTCAAGTGTTGTTAGGAGTCTATTATATGCTATGATGTGTACACGCCCCGACATTTGCTATATGGTAGGATTAGTAAGTCACTATCAATCCAACCCAGGTGTTGCTCATTGGAAAGCAGTTAAAATAATAATGAGATACCTCAAATGAACCGATGATTATAAACTATGTTTCCAACATTCGAGTTTGCACTTACTAGGCTATAGCGACGCATATTGGAGTGGAGATCTTGATGAACATAAATCCACATCATGATACGCTTTTTGCTTGATGAAAGTGCAATATCATGGTGTAGCAAGGAACAATCATGCATTGCCCTATCAACGATGGAAGCAAAATTCTTTGCATGTTCTGCTATTGTGCAAGAGACTATTTGGTTAAGGAGATTTTTTCACAATTTGGGAATTTTCAGAATTACAAATGATCCCGTGATAATTAATTGTAATAGCACGACTGCATTAGCCTATATTAAAGATCCCGAATACCATGGGAAAACCAAACACATAGATTTGCATTATCATTTCATTAGAGATATCGTCGCTAAGAGATAAGTGTCCTTAGAATATATACCTACAATGCAAATGGTAACAGATCCATTAACAAAGCCTATAGCTCGTGATGCTTTATCACACATGTTAGAGCTTTGGGATTGCGTAGATCGTGACTAATATACTCTATTTATTTCTGATAAGATAGTTTTGTATGAGACCTTTGTTATTTAATGAATGAAATATAGCTTTTATGGAAGCTTATTTGATTATTTGTAGCACACACAATACTCTATTATGTTGATTAGTATGTTCTAGACTTGAAGATTAGCTTTCTCACATGAGCGATCACCTTTGGCAGTTTGGAATTAACGAGCAAAGATGAGATATTATAGCTTATTGTTAAGATTGAATTTATCAGGGAATTATATTCATTTAGCTCATTTTTATATGTCGCCTTGATAGAGGTAAAGATGAGACGAGTATTATGATTGACTTAAATTTCCCAATATCCATGTTATCCATAGTGAAGTTGATACCAAATGCGAGATCTAATATTTGAGGCTTGAATGATAGCAAGCATACAGAACTTGGGTTAGGCGCTTGCAATAGCGACTAGACTAAGATTTGTACAGTGTTTTAATGTCGAACATACGCTCTTTAAGAGTGACTCCGCTGTAGCACGCTTCCATATAATGCATGTGTAAGTCGACCATCTTAGAAGGAGA
Organism: Stephania cephalantha; assembly: GCA_039657325.1. Taxonomy (NCBI): domain Eukaryota; kingdom Viridiplantae; phylum Streptophyta; class Magnoliopsida; order Ranunculales; family Menispermaceae; genus Stephania; species Stephania cephalantha. The sequence continues at coordinate 27,276,019 of CM077571.1, forward strand.
TGAATGGATCCCTGCTTCATCATCATGTGAGTTCTATGTTTTCATTTTTATATGACATATTTCTAAATGTCCTTATCACTTTTGACTACACTATAAGGTAGAAAAATGATATCTGCTACTTTGGTAAGTTGCCAATGGTCATGATTGATTCGGCCTGATGGGATTTCACTGGGAAAGTGATTATTATTCTAGTGGATAGTAGGAGTGCGAAGAGGAAAATCATTAATTTTTCATCATGATGTACACTATATCCTGAATCTGGATAGTTTATATTTCGCAAGTATCCAAATGTTGAATATAATTGTGGATATTTTGTATAATGCTTGCAGTGGTTCAAGACTATTTTTTTGAGGTATTAGAGTTACTTGAATTGATGAAGCTAAAATGGATCTAGAATATGTAAGGCTTTTTTTTTTGGGTTGATGTCTCTATGTTGCTTATTGCTAGTTTAGAGCTCCCACTTGTAGGTTGTCTTGCAGTCGCACGACCTATTAGCTAGTATGGAAGTTATCGAGGAAGATTAAGAACCATCACACTTCATGTGCGAGTGGGAGAAATTCAACATACACAAAACTCTAAAAAATAACGCCCATGAATGTGCGATAATTACCTACATCATGTGCGAGTATGAGATTGTTAAAGTTTTTGGTAACATATATGGAGTCAAGTGTATGAAGAGTCACTTCATGTGAAGAGTAGCACTCTTTCCTTTAGTATGTGTAGGGACACGTCCTACTAAAGGTCACAACCTTAGATTGTGAAGAGTTGCACTCTTTCCTTTGGTACGTGTAGGGACACGTCCTACCAAAGGTCGCAACCTTAGATTCATACCTTTTGAATTTCTATAAATATCTATAGGGAGATAAAAGATGTACAAAATTGATTAATTGAGTTTCTAGAGAATAGTGGTGTGTGTTCTCTCTCTGTTTTCTGCTTCTAGGCTATGGATACATATCGTGCTCCATAGTGGTAGTGCGATCACTCCCGTAAGAACTCCAACGATGCTAGACGAAACACGTAATTTATCGTGATCTAAGGTAACATTTATATTTAATTCTTCCGCTGTATGTATGTATGTTAGTTAATTAGTTGTTAATCATGTCATACAAGTAACACAGGGTGTAGAAATTTAACTGCACTTTCATTTATTTTTCACTTATTAAACATAAAAGTGTTGTGTGGTTGGATGAATAAGTCATTAACAATGTTGTTGGAGCTACTCAAGAAATCATTTCCTCAAGGTATGTGCTTTCCAGAATCATACTATAAAGCCAATAAGATGACAACAAATTTGGGGTTCACTTTAGAGACATTTGATGCTTGTCCTAATAATTGCATGTTGTTTAGAATTGAAGATGTGAATCTTGATGAATGCGAGATATGTCATACATCTAGATTCAAACAATCTAAAGATGGTTTGAGTGATGGGAAAAAAGTTGCTGCTAAACAAGTTAGATACTTTCCATTAAAGCCAAGATTGAAACAATTGTTTACGTCATTAAAAATTGCTACACTTATGAGATGGCATACAAATGATTGTACTGATGATGAAATATTAAGACATCCCGCTGATAGTGCTGCATGGAAAACTATTTATCAAAGAAATTTAAGTTTTTCCATAGATAGTCGCAATGTTAGGCTTGGGTTGGCAGCAGATGGATTTAATCATTTCAGAACTATGTCAATACCTCATAGTACATGACCCATTGTATTAATGGTGTATAATCTACCACCTTGGTTGTGTGTGAAACAGCCATTTTTTTATTTTATCCACTCTAATTGATGGGAAATATGGACTTGGTGATAAGATTGACGTCTACTTACAACTATTGATCGAAGAGTTAAATGAACTATGGCATGATGGTGTACTGACATATGACTCATCAAGTAATGAAATGTTTTAACTGCATGCTGCATTATTATGGACTATTAGTGATTTCCCTGCGCATGCTTATTTATCGGGGTGGAGCATAAAAGGAACATTTGCTTGTCCTTATTGCAATAAGAATCTGAAATCACAATGGTTAAAATATGGAAGAAAACATTGTTATCGTTTTCTACCATCATCTCATAAGTTTCGCAGATGTAAGAAGTCTTTCAATGGCAAGTGGGAATTGAGTAAGAAGCCCCATCGATTATCGAGTATTGACATTCTAAATAAGTTGGATCAATATGGAATAACTACTGAATATAAAAAAAAAGATGATCTGAACAAGAAAATGGAGGATTCTCGTTTGCCAAAAAAAAGAAAGAAAGGAGCGGAAAATTACTAAAGAAAGTCAAAGTACACAATTAGAAGAAAAGAAGCATCTTTTTTTAATTGTCATACTGGAAGCACAACTTAATTCGACATAATCTTGACATTATGCATATTGAGAAAAATGTGTGCGATAATTTATTATATACAATACTAGGCATTCTAGGGAAAAGAAAAGATAAATTAACTGTAAGACATGATTTGCAAGTGTTGGGAATAAGATATTCTTTGCATCTTCAACCAAAAGGGAAAGACAAAGCTTATCTTCCTCCTGCATGCTTTTCATTGTCTAAAGAAGAAAAAAGATGGTGTGTTGAAAATATTGAAAGAAATCAAAGTTTCAGATGGTTATGCTTCAAATATCTCTCTCTCGTTGTGTACATTTGAAAGAACGTAACATTTGAGGACTAAAGAGTCATGATTGTCATATATTGTTGCAACAACTAATTATACTTGTAATTCGCGACGTCTTACCTAATTTATGTAGTGGCGACAATTATCGAGCTAAGTAATTTTTTTCAGCAAGTGTGGTCAAAACCAAGTAAAGCGTCATAAATGCAAAGAATTAAGGATCAAATATCTAATACAATCTGTCATTTGAAAAAGATATTTTCTCCTTTTTTTGATGTAATGATCTACTTACCTATTTACTTAGCAAACGAGGTAAGAATTGCTAGAAATGTTCAATTTAGATCTATGTATCGTATTGAGAGGTTTTTGTTGACTTTAAAATAATATGTACGTAATCGAGCTCATCCAGAAGGCTCAATTGGTAAAGAGTATTTGATGAAGGAATTTATAATTTTTTGTTCAAGATATCTTGAGGATATGGAGACAAAATCAACTCGACCAAGTAGAAATGATGATTGCGGCAACAACTTGGGTCATTCATTCAGAAGAGAAGAAAAGATACTTTTTGATAATATTATATGAATTCAAGCTCATAGATATGTACTGGTGAATACTGATGCAGTGACGCCATTTATAAAGTAAGAGATTTAAAACTCGCATGAAATTATATTAGTTGAAGGTAACCTTAGTTTTCTAATGTCAACAATTTTTTTTAGTAAACATATGGAAAAACTTGCGAAATAAATGCCTCATGCCTCAACCCATCATATTAGAAAAGTCCACAATGAAACATTTACTATATTGTTTAAGAAACACGTAAGTCACAATAAATGCGTTATACAACTAAATTTTCTATGCATCATTAAGTAGCTCTTTCTAATCAAGTAAGTTGTTATTTATAGGTACAAACTATGTGAAATATTCAGAAGATTAACTTGTTAGCAAATGGTCCTGACCAATACGCTAGAAGATTCAGGGGCTACATTATTAATGGCTATCATTTTTGCACAAAGGACATTGATAGCACAAAAGTCACGCAAAACATTGGTGTTTGTTGGAAGGGGGATACTTCAAGTTATTCAAGTAGAAAGGATAAGAGTCCTCGTCTTGGTATTGCAACATATTATGGAGTCTTGAAAGATATCATTGAAATTAATTATGGCATTGAGAAGGAATTTGTCCTCTTCAAATGTGATTGGGCTGATGATAAAATAGGAATGAGGGAGGACGAGTTTAAGTTCACAATAGTGAGTTTTAATTATTTTCTATACAAGAATAATCACATTGGAGATGAACTTTTATTTTGGCCACCCAAGCTGAACAAAATTTTTATGTGCAAAATCCTATGGATCTAGATTGGCAAACTACCGTTAAGATGATAAGAAGAGATGTGTTTGACTTATTTTCTTTAGATGACTCGGTTTCAAATAACTCTATGCTACACCAAGTAGAGCCATATCTAATCCAACAGTTAGATGATACCATTGGAGATGATGATGTTATTGATTGGGCGAGAGGGGAAATAGAAGGAACAACAGTAAAAATGAATTGTATGAAACATGGTATCGAAAAATATACTTTATTTTTATCAATGCTTGTAGGGAACGAACTTGTGAAGTTAATAGTAGAGAATGGACTTAGATGTTTTTTTTATTTCTCAATTTGTGTGCACTTGTATCTTTTTGGCTATTGTATTTATTGATTTTTTTAAGTTAATATTAGAGATGAGACTTAATTTTTTGTTTCTCATTTTTGTGCACTTTTATTGTTTGTTCAATTATTTATTCACTTCTTAATTTTCTTTTCATTCTTTTTCAGGGGATATTTTAAAGTTACTTGGGTGAGATTTTGAGGCCAAATATGTATCGGAACATGTCTACCGGCAAAAGAGGTGGTAATGGCAATACCAAGAAATAATTGGTCCCGGTGAATTGAGAAAAAGGCAAATGACAAATCATTTAATCGGAACTTCGGGTGGAAGTAATGTTATAACTTCTATTTTGTGTTGTCTTATTTGATCTTCTACGTAATTAAATGTTTCATCTCCACTTCTTTTTTTCTTTTATTTTTAAAATTGTATTTCATAATCTTACATGTAGTTTTTTGTTTTTTGTTTTTTGTTTTTTGTTTTTTATGTGAACAAGCTAAATTAGGCCATTTAATTGGAACTTTAAACGAACCTCTAAGTCGTAATAATGTTATACTTTTAATTTGTGTTATGACTTTAATTGTTCTATTTATAGTTTATATCACTTAATCTTACAAGTGGAGCTCTTTTTCGTTTTTTTAAGGTACAATTACATTTCACAATCTTATATTGTACTTTGGAGAAGAAAACCACTATGAGAAGGATTTTTGTAAAGATAGTTGTTTCTTAGACATACTTAAAATATGCAATAGGTTCATTGATGTCTACATTGTCGGATTCAAAATCACTAATGAAGTTGGAATGCCGTTGAGAAATGATAAGGATGTCATGTCTATGATGAAGGAGCATGAAGGGGTTAAAAATATTTACATCTATTTAGAAAGGGATGAAACGGCTCGACCTTTACATTATATGATGCCAGAAGATAACCCGAATCTTAGTAACCTAATTTATATGAAGTTACTCAATTTAATATGTGTGTTCATATCACTCACTTAGTGATTTATTTATGGTTTATTTAGATTCTTATTCTCCAATCATTCCAAAAGTGATAAATGTCAAGATATCAGGTGATTTGAAAGTAAGAAATAAAGTAGTTGTGCAAGGCGAAGTTATTGATGGGAGTGAAATGGCAAGTTCGGCACAATTATTTGTATCGGCTTCAGATGAAATCGACATTGAAAATGGCTTGGAAGCTATTGGCCTATCCAAAATTAAAAAAAAAAAGTAAATAGACATGATTACATGAATTTGTGGAATGTAGATTTTATTGTACTTATATTTGATTTCCTTAATGTGTTCATATATGAATTAACTTAGGAGTTTCTACTACCACAAGAAGCTATCGGCAATTACCTTGTTGCCAAATATACACATATATCTGTGAATGAAAAAATTGGTGATCCAATATATACGGTATCAGAAGGTTGCGTGGTATCAGAAGATTGCGTTGAAAGTAAGTAGATTAATTTTTTTAAAAATCAATTTCATTTAAAATGTTGAGTTTCACTTTTGTAATTATTTAATAATTTCCTTTACGTTACAGATTCTTAGAAAAGAAATTTTAAAGGTTGAAACAAGAACAATCGTCTTAAAGTTGGAGAAATGTTTGACATTTGTTTTCAAGTTTTAGCAATCTTATATTAATTATTATTTATGTTTGTTTAAAAAATATTATTTACTATTTTATATATGTAATTTTACTTATGTCATAGATGCACATATTGAGCCTACTATCAAAAAAGGTCGCGGGCCAGCACAAGTAATTGAGAGTTGGGGTATCGGGGTGAAGACAAATTTGATGTTTAATGAGCATACCCATCTCACTGGCCCTACTCTGAGTGAGTTTTCAAGTCAACTAAGAGTTATAGCCTGAAATGGAGTGAAGGCACCTCTAAATTATGAATCATGGAATGACATGCCAACAGATTATTTAGACAGAATTTGAAAGGAAATTCAGGTGTCATAACCAAACTGTTCATTATGTATTGCGTACAACTAATTTCTTATTGAGTTTTTCAATCATGAGTTTCAGGATAATACAAATGTACCACCTGAGTGTGGAACGAATTGCTTCAATTCAATAGCCCATAAGTGGAGAAATTGAAAATGTCGTATGAAATCTGACTACTTTACTCCATATGTCAATGACGGTGAAAAGTTGAAAGTTACTCCTCCACGACTGGTAGTTAGCCAATGGAAAGAATAGGTGAAATGTTGGAAATTAGAAACTGCAAAGGTATCAATTTTCATTAAACACTAATTAATGTTTATTTTAAACAAATTATGATTCGATTTAACACATTATTGTAGGAATTGCTGAAAAATAAGCAAAATCGTGAAAAAATGAACTTTACCTATAGAAAAGGAAGAATTGGATATGATGGCGTAAGATATGAGGTAAGCTTAATAATAACACATAATACGCGATATATAATGAGTTCAATAATTTTTTTTTTTTATTTCAATCCAATGTGCAAGATGGAGAAAAATGGAGAATATACTATTATATCAAATGTATGGATCAAAATACACATGCCAAAACTCGGAGTTCAATTAGATCCTAACACCAAAGTTGTTGTTGTAAGTGCAAATGCAACTTCTATTTGTTTTTGTTCTTCTTAATTGATATGTAACTTGTATTTGTTGATTTTACATGTTTGTAGTTCAAATTGCGTGAGAGACTTGCTAATTTCCCAAAGGAGGAAAGGACACAAAAGCATATGGATATAATTTTTGATGATGTTGTGGGTAAAGATAAATGTGGACGAGTCCAAACTTTTGGTTTAAGTCTTTCGAAAAAGGATGTTTTGAAAAAATCTGCACAAGTGCCTAGCCCTGAAATAGTAAGAAAAATAAGAGGGGAGATTTGGGAAGAGATGAAAGGTCAATTTGAAAATTACATGCAAGCGAACATGCCTACTTTGGTCCAATCATATTTAGAGAAAATAGGTGTTTCGATTCCTTCAAGTTGCATTCAGGTATAAATAGTAAAACATACAATTGCTTAGTTGTGTATCTCAATATGTTAAACAATTAAGGGACCTTACTTGATTTCACAGGTTCCTGACACATCTAGTACACATTGATCACTCTCACTTGGAGCATTTCCTTAAAACTTGTCTACATCTCGCGGTCCACATGAAGGATCAACTCAAAGATAGTAAGTAACCTTAATAAATTATTATTTTTTGTTTCATAATGTTCATTTGGTGAAGTTAAAATTTTGATTAAGAATTGTGTTCATTGTGTGACTGATAATCCTTGATCAATTATTTATCTATTTGATCAACTTTACACGTGAATTATACGTATACTTATAAATGAACATTCATCACGCTTTTTTTATCAAATAACATTCACAATGCTTTATTTTAAGATTGATGGTACTATCGTTAAATTTTTTGCCCATAAATTTGTGTTGATGATCAAATGTATTACTTCCTTATAGTTGTATTTTGGGCTTGCCAATTAAGTTTCGGGATCATGTTTGTAAGTAGAGACATAGTGCCAAAGGGAAAGCTAGATACAAATGTAACATTCCAAGCATTTAATTTAAAGAATCGATGAAATATACGTGAATTTATTATTAGGAACTCTCTTTTGACAATAAAGAATGTTGTAACTATTTCAATTTGTGACATTCCAATTAAATTAAAATGGTTTCAATATGTACATGAATTTTCTTAATTAAGAATTTTGTTATTGTTTTAATTAGATGTTTCTAACATGTTGGAACTCACAACACTTAATGGTTTGAATCGTGAATTTAATGCAATGAAGACACTTGTTTGATTTGCTATATGTTTTAGATGGAGTTTGTAACTTAATTAAAACAAAGTAAAAATATTTTTTGTTTGGTTATCAATTTTAATTTCCTTCTTTTGTGAGTTAGTAAACTCTCAATTCATTAAAGTTTAAACTATTTTAACCTTGAGCTTATTAAAGGTTAAGTTGCTATTTAAGTCTAGTTAGTCGTTGTTTTAGGGAATGTTTTAATTGTATGATTCATATATTGAAGAGTCGTGCTTATGGATCTATTGTATGCACTACTCTATGTCTGCTTTATAAATTCCTATTTGAACCTTGAGCATGTTATTACATGTTTTTTGATTTTTTAGACTCCAATATTTGAGGGGAAACTCAAACGAGATTTCGTTAGAAATGTAAGCATAAGATTTAGTTAAGTGAAAGAGTTTAATAGAAGTTTACAAGACTAAAAATGTCTTAATACCCACCCCGAGTTGAGTTGGAGATTCATAAAATATTAAAAGACTTTATAGGTCAAAGACTTTAAATATCAAACATATAGATCGAGCATTTCTTTCTTTCATGTTTTTGAGCATTTCTTTCTTTCATATTTTTTTTTTATTTTTGTGTTCAAGAGTCTTAATGTGTTTTTTATTTTGTTTTGTTTTTTTAGGGAAAACAAAGAGGACCTTCACCACAAAAGAGAATGATAGATTAATTTCTTTAGGAAGGATTTTGTGAACTTTTGCTCCATATTTTGGAATGATAGGCTTTATAGATTATTGTTTTAAGAATATTGTAAGGATTGTATTAACTATTTTTAGACAAATTAAGTGACAATTATATATTTATAAATAACTACATATGTTTTGATTGAGAACATTTATTTGTGATTTTTGTGTATTATAAATGACTTTTATGAATTATTAGGCATTGGTATTTTTTAGTATGAAATCTAATTAATTTGAAAAAAGTAGAAACATGTTGAACTATTAGGGACTGAGAAAATGGTGCCCCAAATGCTTTAGTGTTTTCAAATTAAGGTATTTTTTGGGCGGTTATGTGTGCCCTAAAAAAATATGGTTGTTCAAATAGTTTTTTTTAGGTCGGTTTACAGGAGCTCCAAAAGGCTTATTTGCGTCGTCGGAAGAACCGTCCAAAAAGTAAATAATTTATTTAAAAATAATAATAATTAGGAAGACATGGAAATACGTGCCAATAAGGTGTTGCAAAAAGCATTTGAGACGTCCGCGCGTGCCCCAAACAGCTTTTGCGGCCCTTGTAATTGAAACGAACATAGAACCGTCCCATGTCCGACCCAAAAGACCTTTTGGGTCGGTTTGTATTTTTTGGGGCGATCTTTTAGCCGCCCCAAAAACCTATTTTTTTTAGTTTGTATGCAATGCTCAATTAGAATAGATAGATTTCCTTCAAATCCACTTCAACCCACTATCGTGATGGAAAAGATTCTTATTTGCAAAATAGAACTCCACCTATCGGTGTGAATAACGTAGGTTCTACATTGCTTTAAGTTCCAAATCTTTAGATTCATAACCAATTAAGTTTCTATCCGTGCCTCCCTATTCAATAACTATTTATCGATGTTATATATTTTACGGTTGTATCATCCATATCCGGCTTAAAAGCTCCAATGGCCATGGTAATGCTTAAAACCTCTAATTAACAAACGAGTTATCAAAATGTTCGTAGAATTACATCTAGAATTAATACAAATTCTAACCATTACACTTTTATCTTTATAATCCATTCATAACTACTTTAGCATAACATTTATACCATAGGATCCATTGATCCCTAAGATTAGTGAACTACTCGCACATCATTGAAATAAACATACACATCATAGTATTCATTGCAATGAAAGATTAAATGAAATAAATTCAATTAAATCAAGAAAATAATACTGAATAACTATACGTGAGTTTTCAATGTCTTCTCCTCCAAAACTCTTCTTAATACTCAAGAACAAAGTGAACTATGCTACTCTTTGATAATTGGTTGCTTTTAATGGCAATTCGTGTGTTTTTTTAGTGTTCTATTACCTATTTATATCCCTAAGACACTTTATGAATTAATCAAAAACCTTAATAGACAATTGCAAACAAAATAGAACTTTAAACTTTCTATTTTCTACATCTCGTCGTTATCCATAAGTGATCCAACGCTGTCTGTGTAAAGCCACAACGTCACCACAGCTTCGGCCTCTTTGTATGCATTTTCCTCACTCAGTATGCTTGGGGTCCTGCTTAAGCCATCTTGGCGCCGTCCCTATGTACATACAACGTCAAGACTACTAGCCACACTCCAATCATGATTTTATGCATTTTATCCTCGTTTCGTCATGAAATCACTCTGTTATCTCTTTTATTCCTTGTATACCTGAAAATACATAAATACTGTCAATTAGAGCTTATTTTATGATATTTATACCAAATATAATACTAAACTAGTGCTATATATAAGTCTAAATAATCACTTATCAATTATCTTGAATAAAAGATTCTCCAACCATATTATATGAAGGTAATGCAACATGTATGCGCAATTAAGTGAAGGATATATTAAAGGAGACAAAATAAAATATATTGCACCAAAATTCTTCTATGCACAAGAGCTTCAAAAAATGGTAAAATCAATGTCAAGCAAATCCATTTGAATGATAATCTTGCTGATTTATTCACAAAAGTCTAACCAACTACAACATTTAAGAGGCTTACATATGGTATTGACTTGTGTAAGCTTAAGGACATGGCAAGCAAAGAAACGAAATAAGTTTCGCCCATGTCCACATGATGAGGATTTCTTGATTAGTGTATTGCACTATTTTTCCCTTAGCTATGTTTTTATTCCATTGGGGTTTTCCTAGTGAGATTTTTAATGAGGCAATCCTAACAATATTATACTCATCTTAAGATTAATGAGAACGGTGTACTTTTTTTTGCTAGATTTTTTTCCACTTGATTTTTCCTAGTATAAGTTTTAACGAGGCACATTCTCTTAACAAGGCGCATTCCCTTTTTTTCCTTTTCGATCCTCTTTCGAAGCCTTGACTTTTGAATAACAGTTGATCTTCTCTTTTGATCATCTACAGATCTGATATTGATTTTTAGTTTTAGTGGCGGAACCAAAAATAGTTAGGAAGGGGTGAATTTTACCTAGACCTATACTCATTAGCTCGGTTCACCCAATGCGGATCAAGCTTGGGTTATAAAGATTCAGAAGATGATAATCTAACAGTCTAGGAGACATACATTTGCTACACAATGGTGAAGATTTGATTAGGACGTGTGTCGCTGTCACGACCCAAAATTTTTAACTGTGATATTGTCTTTACACAGGCTCAACGACCCGTACTGTGGGACCCACACCGTGATTTGCGCGCAGATGAGAGTACATACCGTATCTACATAGAGAGTGGCAGAGGGTCAGAGGACCGACAAGTTGTACCCCACGTTTAGTGAGTTAGCGCATAGCGCAGATTGTGTTGATTAGACGGAGACGTCTGATCAGTGCTTGCTCTTCAGGGGCAGACTTTGGATAACATCAATACCAGAGCTGAGAGAGGAGATTCTTCAGGAGTCACACCGTTCCCGATTCGCTATTCATCCAGGTAGGACCAAGATGTACCACAACATGAAGAGGCATTTTTGGTGGCCTGGGATGAAAGCGGATGTGTCAACATTTATTCGGAACTGTGGTATCTATCAGCAAGTGAAGGCTGAACATTGCAGACCTGGAGGATTGTTACAGCCTCTTCCTATTCCACGGTGGAAGTGGGAAGACATTGCTATGGATTTTGTGAGAGGATTGCCGAGAACCCCCCGAGACATGATTCAATCTGGGTTATTGTTGATCGACTGAAAAAGTCTGCTCATTTTCTACCAGTGGCCGCACATTATACATTTGATCAGTGGAATATATTGTTTGAGCGAGAGATTATTGAATTGCATGGGGTACCAGTGACTATTACGTCAGACAGAGATGTTATGTATACGTCCAGGATGTGGCGGAGTATGCAGGAGCAATATGGTACGCGCCTACAGTTTAGTACGGCTTTCCATCCTCAGACTGACGGGCAGACTGAGAGATTGATACATGGTCTCGAGGATATGTTACGGGCGTGCATCTTGGAGTTTGGCGGATCATGGGAGGAGTACCTACCGTTATGTGAGTTTGCATATAACAACAGTTATCAGGCCAGTATTGAGATGGCGCCTTTTGAGGCTTTGTATGGTAGACCGTGTCGCTCGCCATCGTATTAGGCTGAGTCAGAGGACCGGGAGACCGTGGGGCCTGAGATTGTTGTCGATCACACGGAGAAGGTACGACTGATTCGTCAAAGACTCAAGGGAGCCCATGATCGATAGAAGAAGTATGCGGACTAATATCGCGGTGATCTCACGTACACCGAGGGATCCTTTGTCTATTTAAAGGTTTCCCCTCGGAAGGGTCTTCAGAGGTTTGAAGTGAAAGGTAAACTTGCACCGAGATTTATCGGACCTTTCAGAGTTAAGAAACGAGTTGGAAAGGTTGCGTATGAGCTTGAGCTACCTCCACAGATGTCAGGAGTTCATCTAGTCTTTCATATATCCATGCTTTGATTAGCTGAGTCGAAAGCAGGTGATCGTCCGATTGTATATTTGAGCCAGATAGACTTGACTGAGGATATGTCATACGAGGAGCAGCCTGTTCAGATTCGGGCTTGCTGTTCGTCAACTGCTGTAGGATGCGGGCACTCTCTCACGATATGTTCGACATGTCCACATATGTAGCATGTCAACTGGCTGCGCTGACCCTGAGTCTGAGACTGGCCTTGTGCCTAATACTGACCCTGTCTCCGCACCTGTCCGATCTTTGTCTCGTATCTCGGCCTCTGCCTCTGCCTCGACCTCTGCCACCCTGCGGCTGCTGCCGTGAAGCCTGTGGGGCAAGAAGTACAGGAACTATAGGAGCTGGTAAGGCTGGTCTAATGGGAGGTGGCAAGGGAAGTCTGCACACTGTGCTCTGTGCTGAAGCAATGGATGATACAGGAGGCACAACCAGTTGGGGTGTAGCTGTCCTCGAACCCTGAGATCCTTGGTTCCATCCCCTTGTTCCCTTACCCCTCTGTCTCCTCATCTCATACTCTAAGGCCTGCTCCGCAGACAAAACTGAACCCGGTGCTCTACCATCAGCAACTTTGCCCAAATAGTATGTCTCATGCGCTAGGGCTCGCTCATAGATCTCGGTGAGTGTCCTCGCACCTGAACTGACGACATAATACCCAATATCGGGTCTGAGTCCATCACTGAAGTGATACACATCCTCGGACTCATCTCTCACCAAGTCCCCAGCAAACTGGCGCAGATAATCGTATCGGTCCATGTACTGCATCACAGGCTCCTCTGGCCCCTATCTCAAGTCCATGAACTCTCGTCTCAATCGCTTCATGACTAAAGGCGGAAAATTCTGTTGATAGAACTTCTGCTTGAAAACATTCCATGTCTCGAACTTTCCGTGAGTGGCCACTGTCATACGCCACCACACATCAGCGTCTCGCTCGAGTGTATATGATGAGATCTCTGCACGAAATTTATCCTCAATCCTCAGTACCCGATGAAGCTTCTCATGAGACATGATCCATTTCTCAATCTTCTGAAAATCCTTGACTCCATCGAAATAAACTGGTTTGAGTCTAATGAAGTCCTTCACCAGCTGAACTTCCACTGAAGTGCTAGAAGATGCGGGCGTGGGAGACGGTGCTGCCTCAACTGTCTTCACTACTCGGTGCGATCTCGCTATCGCCTACTAAAGCTCGCAGTAGGAAGTCTTGCGGCGATCGGATAGCGCTCGACGATCGATGTAGCAGTCGTAGGAGTTGATGTCGATGCTGTGCAAAGAAAAACGACCATCATCATATAGCAATGAAATCGATCAATCGCTGCCCCGAGCATGTCACTCGATCGTATCATGTCAAATCATCCGCTATAGTAGGAGGCGAACTGGTGCTAGGCTCTGCATCTCCTCCCCCTTCTGTATCAACCATCGGGGTCTGCAATGGATAGCGAACGCGAATCAGCTTCTACGTGACATAACGCATAAGTAAATAGATACATAGAGCAATTAACAAGTACATATCAAAAATTCCCCATCTCACTGTCACTCACTTCCCAACTAATGGTGTCTAAGCAATGAGTATCTGGTTTCCACAACTAAGGTTTGTATTTTATGCATTTTGGTCGCTAACCCTATTCTCTGATACCAACTGTGATGGCCCCTACTACGAAACAGGCACCGCCATGCCTAATCCCGTAATCAAGCTTTAATACAACTCACCTAAGACTTAAGTACGTATTAGTCAGCCTTTCGTTCATATATTAGCATTTTCATATAGTTTACAAATTATGCGAAAGCCATGATAATTCAAAATTCCTAAGTGTGGAAAACCAAGAAAAGACAGTAGCATATGCATGTATATATATGAAACTATTCACTCAACCCAATGTACAACCCAAAAAGACATAAACAATAATAATACATCAAAAGTCGAAACATACAAATGAGTGAGGAGAGTCGCCGAACTGCTCAAATATATGTTGAGCGCAGCTCCATATAGTAGTGGGAAAGGTTAGGTGATAGGTGTGACGGCCCCAATTTCCCATAAAATTGGGCCCCGCCCGGCCTAAGCCCACGTGGACCCCCGAGCCAGTCTCGCAAGGTCAACGAAGGCCTAGTCAGCCTTCCAATCCATTATTACAAGAAATTTCAAAATTTTAAGTTGAGTTATTAGTATTTTTCAAGATTTAAAAATTTAGCGGAAGCAACTAATACATTAAATAACTCAACAAAAAGATCAAGGAGTTAGGCAACCTAATTGTGGAACCCAAAATATATCAGAGGAGAGTAAATACAAAATATACAAAAATTCACCTAGCTATGAAGCCTTCCTCTCGCTACTCGTCATGCGGCTCTCGCACTCGATCAAACATAAGAATGACGAGTCCAGGTAAGTAAATCCAGTAGGACATATACACAACATTTCACAATATCCAAAGCAACATTTCACGATATCCAAAGCAGTCGAATTCATGCAAATAGAACGAAGGAATAATGAACGCATGAATATACAAGACTGTAAACAATCCATCAATGAGTAAGGCCAAATAACAAGGAGTCCCGACCAAAAGGTCGTTGAGTCGCGAAAAAATCCCAGCAGACTCGGGTTAGGACGAGTCCCATGCCTCCCAACCCTAACACTTGCGACTATGAGATATCCATAGACCCGGATCTAGGACGAGACACCTGCCTCCCAGCCCTAGCCCGTACGACTATGAAGCATCCATGGACCCGGATAAGAGCCCCCAACGTACACTCAATTGGGAGATATCTACGGACGACCATGCAAGACCTCAGGTTTAGGACGAGGCCCCTGCCTCCCAGCCCTAACACTCTCATATCTCAGATAACAGTAACCATGACTCACTTGCCAATTGACCCACTCAATCGACAACAATTCAACGATAGCTTTCATCACAAAGCAGTGAACAACAATAAAGCTATCACATAACAGTAAACAACAACAGCCAATGGAGAGAAATGAAATACTGTATATATCCCTAATTGGTTTACTTACCTCGAGAAATCGCGAACCGTCCTCAAAACTTCTCGCTCGCGTCTCGATTTGCGCACCCGACACCCGACTCCTAAGTCCCTGGTGTCCATTTCGACATTTTAGGCCTATTTTACGTAAAATCATTGCAAACACAACTCAGTTTGGTGAAATAATATCACCTCCATCGCGTCGTCGCGATTTCGTCGAAACCGCGCATCCGACCGATCGATAACGCGCCACCGCGCCGTTCACCGCGTCGTCGCGCCGCGCTATGGCGCGCCGCGCCGCGCCACGCGCGCTGCTGAGCCACCGCCGACCAACCATTACCGACCGCGCAGCCGCACCGTGTCGCCGACCTTCAAGCCGTCTCACCGCGTTGCGTCGTCGCGTCGCCGCGCGCGCACGCGCATCGCGCTTATCGCCGATCCGCCCTTTCTCGCGCTGTGCTTGCCGCTTTCGCCGCGCATTGCTCACCACGGCGTCGCTAAGCCGCGTCCTCCGCGCCGCCGCGCTTGCCCGATTCCCGATCGCCGCTCTCCACCGCACGCCATACCAGCGCGCCCACCGCTGCCACGACCCTGCTGCTTGCTTTGCGCGATCACCGCCACCCCGCGATCGCCGCTCGCCGGCGGGACTTCTTGCCATTGTCTTTGCGCGCCATTGCCGGGCCGCTCGTCATCGTCTTCTTCAGGACACTGGTCGTCCGCGCCGTGCCCGTCTTGGTGTCTTGCCTTGCGCGATCACCGCCATCGCCACTCTCCCGCGCCACGCGCGTGTCGCAGACTGCCAAGAGGCCGGCCGAGCCGCCGCCGGATCCGATCGTCTATCTCATCTCCTCTCTGCCGTGTCTTTCTCTCTCTCTCTTTTGATTTTATCTTCTTTTCTTTATATATACATATATATATACATTTTCTTTTTATTTTCTTCTTGATTTCAAATCAAAAGTGTCATCGACATTCGTGCAACACGAATATCGAGGCAAACTCAACAATCGAGCAGCGCGCATCTCGAGGCACCAACCTGCCTCCTTTCCAAAAATCTAGATACTCGCGCTACACGTATCACGAGGCATATCCAATGTCCACCTTAAAACCACATAAATACACTATAGCCACATTAAGCCACTATCTCGGTCCCACGTCGGCACGCGACTCTAGGCGCGTCCCTGTTCGTGTTTCGGCTCCCCAAATTCTCCGCGTATACGTTTTTCACCAATTATTATCTCCACTCGAGATTCGAACATACGCATTTTCGACGAGTGGATCCCACAAACGACCCTGACCTGATACGTGGCACAAGTCAAATTTTTGGGCCGTTACAGTCTTCCCAACGAATTAGAATTTCGTCCTCGAAATTGAAGCAAGTCTCAAAGGACAATGGTGTTTTATGAACGAAGACCCAAAGCCATACCCGCCTAAGGCCATACTCGCCCAAGCCATACTCCCATCTTACTCTGTAGGGTTGGGCTCCTCCGCGACAAGCTGGGCTCCTCCACGACGAGCTGGGCTCCTCCGAGACCTCCAAGCAAAGAACACACCATCTGTCTCCTCCCATCAATATATGACAGGGCAACATCCTCGCAACATATATTGGAATACAAATGAATACAAATGAACATTTTACTTTCACGATCCACCGTCACTAACATACGTATATCTGTTGTATATCCGCGAGAATGTAAATCAGTCTCTTTGACTGTCCGCTTGTCTCTCTGATCGAGTGAGTCTCAACCCAACTCGTCGTACCCTCTATCAGGTTACTGTGGATAGTTGTCGGACCTGACGTGGCAATAACATGAATATGTTTCTCGTCTCTCTTGTGCTGGTCGTCCATACGCCCATACAGATACGTTGAAATATCGATCCAAATGGAACATGTCCATGTCCTTGTCCCTGTGCATGACTAGATCGCTGTCCCTGTCTGTGCACTCGACTGGATCTCTGACCCTGGACACTACCTTTGCCATCAACCCTTTGATGGTACATATACTATGGATCTGACGGTGCTGGCTGCTGTAATGTACTAGCGTAACTCTGCGCTGGACCATCTAACGCTAGCGCCATATACACCGCATATGGTGGAAACGCAATAAAGCCCACGCTCTAAGCTCGTTCTTTTAGCCACGACCGTCTCACTTTCTTTTTCCTCCGATCATCTCCAGACCCTCGCACCGACTATAACGATGCCGATAACGCGACTGGTACTCCGTTGCGTGTGCTCCCAAAGCTCTCGCCGGCCATAGCCTTCTCATAGGCCTCCTAAAATGTGCTCGAGCCGTCGTCACTACCCCAGAACCAATCGAGTCCAGTAGACCGTGTACAAAGTAGTAAGCATGGTCGGCGTCGGTATCGACTGCACCCCAGCCCACTCCATCAAGCGTAGATACCGATCCATATAATGCATAACTGACTCCTCGGTCATCTGTCGAATGGTTTGAGAATCAGTTCTCTTCAGGTTACGAACTGTAGGAGGAATGTACTTCCCGATCCTTGAACTCGGCCCAATCCTTGAGCATCCACCTCAACGGCACCGTAGTGCGCAACCGTACATCAGCCTCGCCGAAAAACGAAGCTGATAAGATACTCGACCTCATATAATATGGTGTTTGCTGCTCCGCGATCCGTACCACCGTGAAACTTTTTCGGGTGATGTCGCTGAAACTCGCGAGCATGCCTCGCCTCGGCTGTTGCCCTAACACCCGTATCGATCGGCGTGCTCGGCGTATCCTCAGCCGGTGTCTCAGGTATATGAGATATTATCTCGGCTCGAACATGTGTCACCTCGGTCACTGCAGGTCCTACCTGAATTGAAAGTTTTTCAGGTGGGTTGTGAACTGTAAAAACACGCACAGCCTGAATAACTAGCGTTGGTGACGTAGACGACGACGGTGTAACATGTGCCCTTAACAATCGAAAAATCTCCTGCAGTTGTTGGTCGTGCGATGTATGCAGCTCATCAGCGCTCGCAAACCGCGAACCTGCAGCCTCACGATCATTCATAAACCATGTCCGAAACGTCGTCGCATTTTTCATAGCCACGAATCATCGATCTCGTATATATATTATAACACAAAAATATACCATATCGGATACATTTTTACAACATGCACTACTTGCACGTAAATTCCCTTTCAGTACGTTTACTAACGCATCTGAACAAATTTTAGCATGTGAGAATTCTTGAGATATACGATCCCGAAGGATTTATACTTAGGTGGCCCCTAACTTTTAGAACGAATTTGCAGACTCTACCTCAACTCGTAACACTTAATTCATTTACCAGTCCCTAAAGGTGGTGGTCGACTTCACCAACCCTGAGACTATAAATGCTTAGTGTCACTAAAGTGGAGTTACTTGGGCTTCTGATCCAACACTACTACTCCAAAACTTTCGTCAAAGCTAAGGAGTCCGTACATGATGTAATCGTTAGCTCTCAAGTCATCTCGACACTCTTCTCCCTTAGAGTCTGCTCTTCGTCCTTTTTCCCTTTTCTTTCTCGCCTCCCAAGTCTCGAACCCGCGTCTTTTTAAGACCACGGATTTTGCGAGACTTGTACCACTGAGCTGGACCTAATCCATTTCTCTTGATCCGATAAATTTATCGTACATCTTTTTCAATTTACTCATCGTGTCTCACGTGATACACAAGAGTAAATACGGTTATATCGTATTCCCCAACTCTCCTCACTTCCCAACGAAGACTTAAGTCAGGACCATAGGGTTCCACTCTAAGTTCAACCATTCCTAACTTCCGCTGGTTTATGTCTTAATGACTTGTAATTTCCTTCACGAGTCGAGTATTTACAACTGCAGGCTCTGATACCAACTGTGACGGCCCCAATTTCCCATAAAATTGGGCCCCGCCCGGCCTAAGCCCACGTGGACCCCCGAGCCAGTCTCGCAAGGTCAACGCAGGCCTAGTCAGCCTTCCAATCCATTATTACAAGAAATTTCAAAATTTTAAGTTGAGTTATTAGTATTTTTCAAGATTTAAAAATTTAGCGGAAGCAACTAATACATTAAATAACTTAACAAAAAGATCAAGGAGTTAGGCAACCTAATTGTGGAACCCAGTAAATATTATCAGAGGAGAGTAAATACAAAATATACAAAGATTCACCTAGCTATGAAGCCTTCCCTCTGCTACTCGTCCGCGGCTCTGCACTCGGTCAAACATAAGAATGACGAGCCCAGTAAGTAAATCCAAAGAGACATATACACAACATTTCACAATATCCAAAGCAACATTTCACGATATCCAAAGCAGTCGAATTCATGCAAATAGAACGAAAGGAATAATGAACGCATGAATATACAAGACTGTAAACAATCCATCAATGAGTAAGGCCAAATAACAAGGAGTCCCGACCAAAAGGTCGTTGAGTCGCGGAAAAATCCCAGCAGACTCGGGTTAGGACGAGTCCCATGCCTCCCAACCCTAACCCTTGCGACTATGAGATATCCATAGACCGGATCTAGGACGAGACACCGCTCCCGGCCCCTAGCCCGTACGACTATGAAGCATCCATGGACCCGGATAAGAGCCCCCAACGTACACTCAATTGGGAGATATCTACGGACGACCATGCAAGACCTCAGGTTTAGGACGAGGCCCCTGCCTCCCAGCCCTAACACTCTCATATCGCAGATAACAGTAACCATGACTCACTTGCCAATGGACCCACTCAATCGACAACAATTCAACGATAGCTATATCATCACAAAGCGAACAAACAACAATAAAGCTATCACATAACAGTAAACAACAACAGCCAATGGAGAGAAATGAAGTACTGTATAAATCCCTAACTGGTTTACTTACCTCGAGAAATCGCGAACCGTCCTCAAAACTTCTCGCTCGCGTCTCGATTTGCGCACCCGACACCCGACTCCTAAGTCCCTGGTGTCCATTTCGACATTTTAGGCATATTTTACGTAAAATCATTGCAAACACAACTCAGTTTGGTGAAATAATATCACCTCCATCGCGTCGTCGCGATTTCGTCGAAACCGCGCATCCGACCGATCGATAACGCGCCACCGCGCGTTCACCGCGCCGCTGCTACACGCCGCCGCTGCCTTGCTACCGCCGCCGCTGCCTTGCCGGCGCCGCCGCCGGCCGCTCGCCGGCGCCGCCGCTGGAGCCACCGCCGACCAACCATTACCGACCGCGCAGCGCCGCTGCCGACCTTCAAGCCGTCTCACCGCGTTGCGTCGCGTCGCCTCTCGCACGCCATCGCTGCCGATCCGCCCCTTTCCCGCGCCGTCGCTGCTTCGCCGGCGCAGCTGCTCACTGGCGTTGCCAAGCCGCCGTCCTCCGCGCCGCGCAGCTGCCCAGTTCCTGGTCGCCGTCTCCACCGCACAGCCGCGCAGCCACCGCCTGCCGCGACCCTGCTGCTGCTTCGCGCGATCATCGCCACCCCGCGACTGCTCGCCGGCCGGACTTGCCGCTGTGCTGCGCCGCGCCGGAAGCCGCCGTGCTGCTGGGACGTTGGCCGTCCGCGCCGTGCCCGTGCTGGTGCTGCCTTGCGCGATCACCGCCACTGCTCACCTCCCGCGGCCTCCGCGTGGCCGCTGCACCGACGAGCCGGCCGAGCCGCCGCCGGATCCGATCGTCTCTCTCATCTCCTCTCTGCCGTGTCTTTCTCTCTCTCTTTTGATCTTATCTTCTTTTCGGGCACCCCACCACCCCCACCACCACCACCGCCTCGTTCACCGAATTCCCGGTGGAAGAATTCATTTGTTTTGAACCGACCAAAGTGAGAGGAATCCCCGAAATCGTGTTCTCCGTCCCTCGCCGTGTGTTTCTCCTTCGTTGTTCTAGGTTTCTCGCATTTTGTAGGGTCCCATGGTGTGTGAGCCGATTTCGTCTCCAAATTAGGGCTCGGTTGAAGATCGACGAATTAAGTTACATTTGGTAGAGTAGATGTAATGTGTGTGTGGCGGTTTTTTTAAAATGTAAAAAAATTGGGAAATTGTGGTTCTCGCCACACAAAGCCGAGATCAGCTCTCAACCGTCTCTCGCCTTGGCGAGACATAAGCTAATATTTTTGGGAAGTCGCAGCCTCGCCACGAAGACCGGAAGAGTTAATCGCGTATCGGTTGTCCACTTCCGATAGGGTCTCGTAGGCTCGGTCGTCATAGACGAGAGTCGCGAATTGAAATGGTCAATCCATCTCGGGTGTCAACCGAGAAATTTAAATAGGACTCTTTTATACAAAAACGATATATTGGAATACTTGTCGGTCATTGGTGACCGAAAATATGGGTTGTTTCACGAACCCGCTTGACCGCGATATCGGGAATGGATGAATTTGAACATTACAGCTTTCAAAAAAATCTCCGTAGTCGTCAAACTAACAATGCAAGATTGAAAATCCAAAGACGACAATTTGCACCGAACCTTAATTAATTATAAATCTCCGTAACATTCAAACCGACTCTAAAAAGGGTCCATCCATAAGTAAACAACAATTAAAACACAACACAACATTTGCATATAGATAGAACATTCTGACGAATTGGCAAAATTTCTAAATGTTTAGCCGTCTAGGTACAAGCTTTAACCTACGGTGTATCTAAATCTACAATGTATGGTGGCTTCATGATCGCAGCTTGCAATGGGCGCGATGTCTCGAAAAACGAATCCATCTCGCCAACCTTTGGCGCAACCTCAACGTCGATCCCACGATGGATATAAGGATGGCAAATGGGTGCATTCACATGCAACGCACACACAAAGTGAACAAGAGAACATAGAAGATATTGTCACAAACCCGATTAAGGGGGAAACAAACCAATTCACAAAAAAATCATAGAACTTACCCTAACCCAATGGATATTCCTTTCATTCGCCATTGCAATGATAAGTCTGTCAGTGCAATGACGACGTTGGAGTACTACGTAGAGGTAGGAATGTGGAGGCACTACCATGCGAGATGTTGACGAGAATGACATTGAATGCGGTGGATACTAACAATCCCATGTCCGGAAGTGTCAACCATTCTTTGAAAAATGCCCCTCTGCTTCTCTCGGGCAATGCACCGCATTCTTGATGCGGCCTCGAAACTCGAGCCAAGCACTTCCCGCCAAAGGTCTTCATACCCGATAATCTCATCGTACATCTTTCTACGCACAATCCTCCACCCGTCTACGTCGCTAAGAAGTCGAAGCCCGAGGCTATACACCGATATCCACAATTTCCATCGGAAACCACATCGATAATGGCCTCAACATGTGGCAACCAATCCGGTTCTAAGCAATGACTATAAGCCATGTTAGATCCACTTTTGCGTGCGTCGACCGGCACGACGCATTTGTGGAACCTTGCATTTCTTCTCGCCTAGAAGCTTTTGTGGAGTGGGAGGACTCAAATCCGATTGAAGATTGGGGTGCCTCCGACACTCGGGGTGCCTCCGGTTGGAGACCCCGTGTCCTCACACCCGCATCCTCAACTTCCCGCTCGCACTCCACAAAAGACGAAGGTGGACTAATCTCCCCGAGCCGCTCACTTTCGCCCTCCCCCGCATCCTCAACTTCCTCCTCCCCTTATCCAATCTTCTCGCGTGTCGTGATTGTGCCTCCCACAAATCACAAGTGACATACCATAAGGAGTCGCATTCTCCTTGACGTTAATTTGGAAATGGCATCCACATTTCTTCGTACTAGTGTGAGTCCTCGCCTTTTCATCATTCCTTGATTTCTTTAAAATTTTTGCCGTTTTCCCTTCCCAACTCTCTCGAGCCGGTCCCCTATATGTCCCGACTGTCACAGTAATTTTCACCCTTCCCTCGCGCTTAATGCCCCGCATCCGAGCGCTTCGTTACTAACACAAACTTGTTCTCGCCACCAATCGGTTGAAGCCATGAAATTGCCGCTTCTCGAGAGGGGAATGGCTTAGAAGGTGTAAAAGTGTCCTTGTAGTCCGGAAAATTACAAGATAACGGCATTACCCGCAATACAAACAAGTGTAACATTATAATCAACCAAAATGTACAAAGACATTCACAAAAAAAAAAAAAAATAGGTTCTCGGTTGTACAGCTTCAAAACTTTCTTCATAGTCTCGTTTACGTGAGACCGAGAGTTACCATTACCCTCGGTCGTTTCATACCGTGACTACGTGAAACCTCTCTGGTCTCGACCGAGACATTACCATACATCTCGGTCCCGCGAGGATTATATATATACATGGTCTTTTCCATTTTTGCTTTGAATTTTTACAAATAAGTCGGGTGCCCTCATTAAATGGTGGGGTGCCCTTAGCGGCCCTCTCTTCTTTTCTTTATATATATACATTTTCTTTTTATTTTCTTTTTGATTTCAAATCAAAAGTGTCATCGACATTCGTGCAACACGAATATCGAGGCAAACTCAACAATCGAGCAGCGCGCATCTCGATGCACCAACCCGCCTCCTTTCCAAAAATCTCGATACTCGCGCTACACGTATCACGATGCGTATCCAATGTCCACCTTAAAACCACATAAATACACTATAGCCACATTAAGCCACTATCTCGGTCCCACGTCGGCACGCGACTCGAGTCGCGTCCCTGTTCGTGTTTCGGCTCCCCAAATTCTCCGCGTATACGTTTTTCACCAATTATTATCTCCACTCGAAATTCGAACATACGCATTTTCGACGAGTGGATCCCACAAACGACCCTGACCTGATACGTGGCACAAGTCAAATTTTTGGGCCGTTACAATAAGTCTCACCGCCAACCAGACGTAGATCATCTCGACTTAGCCTGTGTCTATCTCTACATCTTTAACTATGGTATTTACTTGCATTTCTTGTTTCAGTAATTGATTTCGCTACTTTATGCTTTTAAATACCATTCGTTTATTTTGGAAATGTTGCATGAAATTCTCCAGTTAGTACTTAAACATCACTATACTCACCGTCTAGTTTGTGACGGTGGGTGTAGGTCCGTCGAGCAGCGGCAGACCGGGGAAGGAGAAGATAGGCAAGGGCCGATGTACATTTTATATTTGTGTGTTGTATGCCTAGTGTACTGTACGTGTGTAGACTACTAAGTCATTTACTGGTATGCAGATCCTGAGATGAGCGGGGATGCGCCACGAGTCGCGTGTCGACGTGGGACCGAGGTAGCAGCACATTGGGGTAAGATTTAATTATTTACATAAAATGTGAAATTTTTGGTCAATGTGTGGTGTTAATGTGGCCACATAGAATTAAATATATAACAAGGGCCTAAAGTTAAAAAAAAAAATGGTGCATCACTAGATACACATCTAGATTCACACACACACACATCTCAACACAAGGTGTTAAGGTTTTGAGTCACTCACAAGTGACTTGGGGGACAAGTGTGGTGTTGAAGACGACAAGATGCGCCTCGAGATACGTGTGTGGGTTGAGATGTGTGGCTCACATTCAAGCCACCCCACATAATATATAAATGGGTCGAATGACCCCAAAAATCAAACCTTATCTCCAAAAAAAAAAAACGAACCGAGAGAGAAAAAAAAAAAACGCAGAGCAAAAAAGAATCGGGAGAGGAGGAGAGAAGAAAGTAATCGCTGTGGAGGTGGAGGAGAAGAGGAAGGAGAGAACCCGAGCCGAACCTAGGTGAGGGTGTTGTTTCATTTATGGGGTGTATGAGGGAGCTCGTAGACGACTCGAGCGTCTCCCCTCCCTACATGAGCTGGGGTGGATCGCCAACCCCAGCTCGTGACCAAAAACCCAGGACACCAAAAAAAAAAAATCTCGCCCCAACGAACCAGGGAGTTCGTTGGGGAAGAATACCCCAAACGGGTCGGGCCAAGGGCTTGGGCCGAGTCAGGCCCAGCGCCTTGGCCAGGGTCGGGTCGACCCAAACAACAAAAAAAAAAAAAAAAAAAGAAGAAGAAAAGAAGAAAAAAAAAAAAAAAAAGAGAAAATTAGGAAAAATTCCATAAAAATTCAAAAAAATTCCGAAAAATTATATTTCGACAAAATAAATAGAAAGTGATAAATTTCTATGAAAAATAAATATTTGGAATTTCGGACGAGCAAATGTTGGGGTTTTACCTCAAAAAACGCAAAATGGGTCGATTGGCAGAAAATAAATCAAAAATTTTAGAAATTTGTCTCGACGTCAATTTAGCCTAAAGTGCTACATTATTAAATGGTAGGGCACTAAAGGGGAGAACTCAAGCGTTTGGGCACGCATTACGCATTTGTCGAGGGATCGGATAGACTAGGACAAGCGTGTGACTTGTAAGTACAGCTGTGAGAATTTTATTTTTCATTTCATTCTCTTATTGCTTTATTGGTCTATTGGTAGACATTGCTACTTGAACTCGCACATCATGTTGTTCTTGTATCTATTCATGAATAAATGTTGTGACATGATGTTTTGTGACTTGTTTCATTGACTCTGATTCCTACACTTGATGTCATTCTTGAACAAAATTGATAAAAAGCATGCTAATGGACTAATGTGGATTTAAGTAGACTTGTGTTCCATGTCCTTTGGGCTTTGTAGCTGAATTTATCTTGGTATCCTAGAATTTTGGAAATTATTTATCTTTGAAAATAAAGTAGGGATTATCTAGTGTCCATTGCACGAGAGATGCGCGGTTCACGGGGACATGGGTCTACCGGGGTTCCGGCACTCACCACTACACTTGCGCGACACACGAGGTATGAGACTCGGGGTGGTCGTATTGTAAAGTGTATCTCATTATTTTTCAACATGAGATTTATGTTGTAAAGCGTAGAGCGCAGAGCGCAGCTCTCTCCGCTATTTGTGTGAGATATGTTGAGCGCAGCTCCATATAGTAGTGGGAAAGGTTAGGTGATAGGTCTCACCGCCGACCGGACGTAGATCATCTCGACTTAGCCTGTGTCTGTCTCTACATCTTTAACTATGATATTTACTTGCATTTCTTGTTTCAGTAATTGATTTCGCTACTTTATGCTTTTAAATATCATTCGTTTATTTTGGAAATGTGGCATGAAATTATCCAGTTGGTACTTAAATATCACTATACTCACCGTCTAGTTTGTGACGGTGGGTGTAGGTCCGTCGAGCAGCAGCAGACCGATGAAGGAGAAGATCGGCGACTTCCTCTGAGCAGTTCGACGACTCTCCTCACTCATATGTATGTCTCGACTTTTGATGTATTATTATTGTTTATGTCTTTTTGGGTTGTACATTTGGTTGAATGAATAGTTTCATATATATACATGCATGTGCCACTGTCTTTTCTAGGTTTTCCACACTTAGGAATTTTGAATTATCATGGCTTCCGCATAATCTGTAAACTATATGAAAATGCTAATATAGGAACAGAAGGCTGACTAATACGTACTGAAGTCTTAGGTGAGTTGGATTAAGGCTTGATTACAGGATTAGGCCGGGCAGTGCCCTGTTTCGTAGTAGGGGCCGTCACAGTCGCATGAAATTCCTAGGGAATCGACACCATTGCGTGACAAATGTATGCACCAAAAGAATGTGAAAATAAATAAATAAATAAAATCATTATCCTATCCAAGAGTGTTAAAGCCTGATAATTTAACGGGCAAGTTTAAATTTCTATTTTATCGGCTCACGCTGCATCCTCGCAAAACTTATAATATACTTTAGTGTTATTACTTCAAAAATGAGTTAATTGACTTATCAAAAAAAAAGTTATCACAAAAAAGGTTGAGTTGGGTTTGCCTAAACCCCAATTGCAAGCCATATCAAACTTGGGCAGGCCACATAGAATAATTTATCTGTGTCAAATTTTTTAAAAAAAACTATATTAGTAAAAGCTCAAAATCGAATAATAAACTAATAATCATAATGATTTGCAATATAAATTAATGAGATGCAAGCAAAATTCTACAAGAAGGGAGTTAATTCTTTTCTTTATTTAAATAAAAAGGTACATTAGATCACTTCTCAATTATTTTTCCTCCTCCTTTAATTATTTTAAGATTTGAAACAATAAAAAATGAGGTTTGAGAGTTTTTTAGACTTTATCTTTAAGAAGATATTTCGTAATTAAATATAAGTTTTCTCATCCTTAATTGTGTATTTTCGCTATAACTTTATAACCGCAACTCAAAATTGAGCTCCATAAAATTTTTGAAGAAACTAGGCTTTAATATCTTTACAACTGTTAACACATAGTAGTATATATAGAGGCCCGCTATGGGCACCCCACCAATTCATGAAGGCACCCATATTGTTTCTCATTTTCCCATCTAAAATGTAAATGTCTATTTTGCCCCTTCATATATACTCACTCAAACCCCACAAATCATTTTCAATGCAAAACCGGGGCACCCCACCACCTTGGATCACAAGTGAAACCTAAAGCCACAATTGTGTTTGCCGAGCGTGTATCGATTCTTGCGTCTTGACAAAGATCCGACAACGAGGTAACAATGTTTGACAACCATACGAAGCTTTGAAGGAACTGTTTTTTGGATCAAAAACTGTGAAATTGATGATTTGGTTTGTCAACATAGGGTTTCTCAAATTTTTAGACGTTTTTTCACGGGCGCGATTGATTCGGCCTCGCAGGACCGAGAGTTATGCAAACGTCTCGGTCAACATCCACCGAGAAAGGAATAAAAGTCTCGTAATGGACAACCGAGAGAAATGCTACGTTCTCGGTTGTACATCATCGACAGGACATAAACTATACACTTCGACTTACTCTCGTGATGTGGTGACCGAGACGACAATAAAAGTCTCGGTCATGGACAACCGAGATCTATCTTACACTCTCGGTTGTACATCACCGACAGAACATAAACTATACACTAATAGTTGCTCTCGTGAAGTGGCGACCGAGATAACTGATGGGCATGTGCTCTAGGTCAATCCATTAACTGTCTTTATGAATACTTTTAGTTAATAAAATAGAGGATTTCATTTGATGTTTATTATAATTAATTTGCATGTTTACATTATAATAAGATCCATGGGTATTTACATAAATATCCTAAATGTCCCTAGTCGATCATTATACTGGGAACTATAATGAATTAAGACTAGTGTGAGTTTTGATTGATGATCATATGATGATTATACGTATAGGGATACTAATCAAGATCACGAGTACTTGTTAGGGAACAAAGTATTGGACCGACCCTATGAGAACATCACATGGATTAAGTCATAGTTGTTTCTCATGATAGGTATATTTTTCAGTCCTCTGACTTGAGATTGCCAGAGACTTCAACATTAGGAACACAATAATTTGACACAATCAAACGTTGCCTTTAACCGGACGATTATAAAGGTTGTGATTGGTTATCAAAGTGAGCAATGTGATGAAGTTGTGTAATCGAGATAGAATTTGTCCCTCTCATATAAAGAGAGATATCTAGTGGATCCCTCGATGTGTTAGACTGGTTAAAAGGCCTAGTCTAAGTGAATTGATATTGATCAATGTCACTTGGATGTTTTCAGTCTACCTAGAGATCGAGACTAGTACGATTGAACATGTTGGATGACAATTCCATGCCTTATGTTTGATCAAAAGGATATCGTGTGACAAAAGGATGTTATATACACTATTGATTAGGTTGTATCGATTTGATATTCGTACAACTTGGGTAGTCATAATGTCTTGCTAGAGGCCGCTTATGACTTGTATACCAAAATGTGTTTTGGTACACTGCCAACGTTGTATGAGCCTATTGGGTCGCACACTAAGAATGGTTTTGCGAGATTTTAAAATGGTTCAGAAAAATGAATTTTATATGATAAAATTCATGACTTTAAACGTCCTTGTGGTGTATTACACTTATACTTCTTTAAGTAAGGGTATATGTGTAATTTACTTAACCGTCTATATACAAGGGTTGTATAAATAGACGCTTTAAGTTAGAACACAGGTACGAAAGAAAAAATGGCCGAAACTCTATTTTCGTTTTAGAAACGACTTAGGGTTTTTGGTATGCTCGATCGTTTTGGAGAGAAACAAAAAGGTTTGGTATTCTCTCGAAGCTAGCACTTCAAATCTCGCCGCTCGTGTGTGGATCGCCGATAGAGAGGCGTTCGTCGTTGCAAGCGCGCCTTAGAGATCGATCAACCTTCCGAAAGGTATATTGCGATTGAGGTATGATTAAGTTTTTCATGGTTTAAACGTTTTTAATGGAATTAGATTCGGATCCTGTTGGGGTTTTTGTCAAAACTGTTTTGTAATCTCCGCTGCGTATGAACCCCAAAACCCAACAGTGGTATCAAAGCCATCGAGTTCGATTCCATTAAACTCATTGCATGTTTTCTTCTGATATATACATGATATATGATTGAAAGCATGTTAATAGTTGATGTATATGTGATATACATAAGTTTTCTGTGAGATTTATTATCATGTTTTGTGTATATGATACATATATTCGTTATTTAATTGAAATTAGTTTCGTGTTCTATGATCCATGATACCATTAGGTTCGATTGAGATAGTAGTTCATGATTCAATTACATGTTTGTGATTATTTGGATGAAGACCTAAATTGCAAATAATTAATTTTCGAAATTATTTATAAATAATTATTTTCGAAATAATTTAATTATAAATAATTAAAATTATTTAATTATAAATAATTAATTTTCGAAATTATTTATTTATCTTGTTATATCTATTTTGTTATGAAGTTTCTATTTGATAAAGATAGATAACAAATTAGAATATGAGATAAATATCAAGAATCTTGTTATTGGTGATATACTAGGATTCAAATATCTTAAATCCAAAATAAATAATTAATTTTCGAAATTATTTATTTATCTTGTTATATCTATTTTGTTATGAAGTTTCTATTTGATAAAGATAGATAACAAATTAGAATATGAGATAAATATCAAGAATCTTGTTATTGGTGATATACTAGGATTCAAATATCTTAAATCCAAAATAAATAATTAATTTTCGAAATTATTTATTTATCTTGTTATATCTATTTTGTTATGAAGTTTCTATTTGATAAAGATAGATAACAAATTAGAATAAGAGATAAATATCAAGAATCTTATTATTGGTGATATACTAGGATTCAAATATCTTAAATCCAAAATAAATAATTAATTTTCGAAATTAATTATTTATCTTGTTATATCTATTTTGTTATGAAGTTTATATTTGATAAAGATAGATAACAAATTAGAATATGAGATAAATATCAAGAATCTTGTTATTGGTGATATACTAGGATTCAAATATCTAGAGTCCTAATTGGATTAGGATAAGATGATTAGTTAGATGTGGGCCCGGGTTAATTAAAAATGTTTTAATTGACTTAATTTTGGATAAATTAAGGGGTAAATTTAGTATAGTAAAATCAGCGAAAATATGATTTTCTATAGCGAATTTCAATTTTCGGAATTCAGATTCGTCTTTAAAAAAAAAAAAAAAAAAAAAAAAGGCGCGCCCACTTTACCCCGTCCGTCATTCATTGATCATTATCGCCATTGACGATCAAATGGATGGACTGCCTCTAACTAATCCTAGCGCACATAAATTCTTTTATTAATGAACAAGATAAAAATCTCCAAATTGTTTAGTGATTTAAGAAATCAATAAAATATATGATATTTCATTGTTTACATAAAATCACTAAAACTGAATAAAATCTCTCTATTAAATTTTAAGTCTCGTGCCATCCATTTTAAACACTTGTCAAGGCCTCGATCACACTAATATAGTTTCAGCCATAGTTGGGTGTATTGTGTTATCTTGGTGAGACAAGTTGGGTAAGAGTTACCTTAATGTTTAAAATGGTCCAACTTAATAAAGCCATCAAAATAGTTTTGAGCTTTAGGCAAATGATGAGATAAAAACATGCTAAGACATAAGATGTCCCATATCTCATAAAATGATCTAAAAATTACATAAGATGTAATTGGTAACTGTTACCTACCTAAATAATCTAGTTCTGTGTTTCATGCCATACCGTCACACAATGAATTAGGTGAAATATGGATTTTAGTCCCCTAAATAAACAAGACGTTTTAGGAGGGTTGTTAATTTAGTGGGAGTCTATTCCTCTATACTAAAATAAACTTTGCATAATCTTTATTGTAGATCAATGGCCTCTTCAAGTAACAATAATCCCCTGTCATCGCGATCCATCCTTGAGAAGGATAAGCTATTTGGGACTAACTTTCTTGATCGGTTCAAAACTTGAGAATTGTTCTTAAGCATGAACGCAAGTTGTATGTCCTGGATGCTCCAATCCCCGAGGACCCACCACCAATGCTACGAAAGTCATGAAGGAAGGATACGCATAATAAGCATGTCAACGATTTTACCGATGTTGCATGTATTATGTCGGCAACTATGGTTTCGAACTTCGAAGGACATGGAACTAATGGAAGCCTACGACATGGCTATAGCTCAAGGAAATGTTCCAACAAAGAAGCTAGTCTAGAAAGGTTCGAGACAAGAAAAAACCTACATTCTTGCAAGATGACCGAGGGTGCGTCGCTTAGTCCTCATGTTCTAAAGATGAAGGGCTATGTTGACCAGCCTTGATAGACTCGGATTTCCCATAAGCCAAGAGTTGGCTACGAATTTGATCCTAAATTCATTACCGGAAAGTTACTCACAATTTGTGATGAACTACAATATGAATAATATGGAGAAATCAATTTCAGAGTTGCATTTGATGCTCAAAACTGCTAAACAAAATATCAAGAAACCCTCTAGTAATGTGTTGATGGTCCAAAAGGGAAAGGGAATGAAGAAGAAAGGCAAAGGCAAGGCTAAGTTGCCAAGGTTGTTGCTGCACCTGTCGCAAAGCCTCTGGAACAAGTCAAGCCCCGGCCTATTCCTGCTTCAAAACACCCAAAAGAAAAGGAAGAAAATTGTCATTTCTGTAATCAAACCTATCTTTGGCATTGTCGTCTCGACACATAAACGAGAACGCATAACGAAGCTCCATAAAGATGGGCTTCTAGATTCATTTGATTTAGAAACATATGAAACATGCGTATCTTGTTTACTAGGATGACTAAAAGTCCCTTTACTGGACACAATGAAAGGGCAAGTGATTTATTGGGTCTAATACATACCGATGTATGCGGTCCTATAAACACAATGGCTAGAGGAGGTTATCGATTTCATTACATTTACGATGATTTCAAAGCAGATATGGTTAAGTATATCTTATGAAACATAAAGTGAATCATTTGAGATGTTTCGAACGTTTCAAAATGAAGTGCGTAATCAACTTGGTAAAACTATCAAAACACTTCGATCGGATCGAGGTGGTGAGTATTTAAGCCAAGAATTTGATGATCATCTTAGAAATTGTGGGATTGTCTCCCAATTGACTCCACCAAAGAACTCCACAATGGAATGGAGTTTCGAAAGAGAAATCGAACCTTATTAGATATGGTTCGATCTATGATGAGTCATGCGAGATCTTCCATTATCCTTTTGGGGTTATGCATTACAAATCTGCAGCTTTCACTCTAAATCGAGTTCCTTCTAAAGCGGTTGATAAAACACCATATGAGATATGGTACGGGAAGAGACCTAGTTTGTCTTTTCTTAAGATTTGGGGTTGTGAGGCTTACGTAAAACGACAAGTCTCAGAAAAACTAGCACCTAAATCTGACAAGTGTTTATTTGTGGGGTATCCTAAGGAAACAAAAGGATATTACTTTTATAATCCCGCCGAGAACAAAGTGTTTGTTGCTCTCGGTATGGTGCCTTTATGGAAAAACAGCTTTATTTCAAAAGACACTAGTGGAGAGAAATAAATCTTGAAGAAGTTCAAGAATCACAGATAAACACTGAACCGCTACTGGAAGTTCAACAACGTTCCAAACCAGTTGAACCTCCACAAGTGACACAAGACCCACATAAATCTAGTAGGGTAAGACATGAGCCAGAGAGATTCAGATTTCTCATTACTGATAGTCGTGATGTGTTGCTTATGGATCAAAATGAGCCCACCACTTATCAGGAGGCTATGTCTGGACCAGACTCAGATAAATGGCTAAGTGCCATGAATTCCGAGATGCAATCCATGTATGATAACCAAGTTTGGAACTTGGTTGATTTACCCAAGGTGGTAAGACCATTGGATGTAAATGGGTTTTCAAGAAGAAAACCGACATGGATGGCAATGTGCATACTTTTAAAGCAAGACTTGTAGCAAAATGGTTTCAGCAGACTCAAGGTGTTGATTATGATGAAACTTTTTCGCAAGAGCCATGCTTAAATCCATAAGAATTTTAATTGTCATTGCTTTTGCATATTATGACTATGAAATATGGCAAATGGATGTAAAAACAACATTTCTTAATGGAAAGTCAAGCTTTGAGGACGTGTATATGACACAACCTCGAAGGTTTTGTACATCCCGAGAATTCTAGGAAGGTATGCAAGCTTCAAAGATCCATTTATGGATTAAAGCAAGCTTCTCGGAGTTGGAATCTTCGTTTTGATGAAGCAATCAAGGATTTTGGTTTCATTAAGAACGAAGATGAGCCTTGTGTATACAAGAAGGTCGATGGGAGTGTAGTTGTTTTTCCGGTACTTGTATGTCGATGATATATTACTCATTGGAAATGACATCCCAACATTGCGAATGTCAAGTCTTGGTTAGGGAAGTGTTTCTCAATGAAAGACTTAGGAGATGCACCTATATCCTAGGGATAAGGATCTATAGGGATAGATCTAAGAGGCTAATCGGTCCTAAGTCGAGTGCTTACATAGACAAGGTGCTTTGAATAGGTTCAATTTGCAAGACTCTAAAAGAGGATTGTTGCCAATGTCTCATGGCATAAGTCTCAAGAAGAATCAATGTCCTAGGACAAATGATGAGCGAGACCGTATGAATAAGATTCCATATGCATCGGCTATTGGATCTATCATGTATGCCATGCTATGCACTCGACTTTGATGTATCATATGCTTTGAGCACTACAAGCGAGATATCGGTCGATCCTGGTGAGAGTCACTTTGGATAGCAAGAAAGAACATCCTTAAGTACTTAAGAAGGACTAAGGAAGTGTTCTTGGTCTATGGAGGTTTTGAAAATGATCTAGTTGTAAATGGTTACACAGATGCAAGTTTTCAAACTGATATAGATGATTTTAGATCGCAGTCTGGATATGTGTTTACTTTGAATGGGGGTGCAGTAAGCTGGAAAAGTTCGAAGCAAGAGACCGTGGCAGATTCTACAACAAAAGCTGAGTATATTGCAGCGTCCGATGCAGCAAAGGAGGCAGTTTGGATCAAAAAGTTCATTTCTGAACTAGGTGTGGTTCCAAGTATTGCTAACCCTGTTTGTTTGTATTGTGACAATAACGGGGCAATAGCACAGAGCCAAGGAACCTAGATCACACCACAGATCCAAACATATACTCAGGCGTTTTCATCTCATCAGAGAAATTATTGAGAGGGAGACGTAAAGATTTGCAGAGTACCTACTGAAGACAACGTTGCGGATCCATTAACAAAAGCTCTTCCACAAGCAAAACATGATGGTCATGTTAGATCATTAGGCATTAGATGCATGTATGATTGGCCCTAGTGCAAGTGGGAGATGATGGGGCATGTGCTCTAGGTCAATCCATTAACTGTCTTTATGAATACTTTTAGTTAATAAAATAGAGGATTTCATTTGTTGTTTATTATAATTAATTTGCATGTTTACATTATAATAAGATCCATGGGTATTTACATAAATATCCTAAATGTCCCTAGTCGATCATTATACTGGGAACTATAATGAATTAAGACTAGTGTAGTTTTGATTGATGATCATATGATGATTATACGTATAGGGATACTAATCAAGATCACGAGTACTTGTTAGGGAACAAAGTACTTTGGACCGACCCGCTATGAGAACATCACATGGATTAAGTCATAGTTGTTTCTCATGATAGGTATATTTTTCAGTCCTCGACTTGAGATTGCCGAGACTTCAACATTAGGAACACAATAATTTGACACAATCAAACGTTGCTTTAACCTGGACGATTATAAAGGTTGTGATTGGTTACTTGTGTGAGCAATGTGATGAAGTTGTGTAATCGAGATAAATTTGTCCCTCTCATATAAAGAGAGATATCTAGTGGATCCCTCGATGTGTTAGATCGTTAAAAGGCCTAGTCTAAATGAATTGATATTGATCAATGTCACTTGGATGTTTTCAGTCTACCTAGAGATCGAGACTAGTACGATTGAACATGTTGGATGACAATTCCATGCCTTATGTTTGATCAAAAGGATATCGTGTGACAAAAGGATGTTATATACACTATTGATTAGGTTGTATCGATTTGATATTCATACAACTTGGGTAGTCATAATGTCTTGCTAGAGGCCGCTTATGACTTGTATACCAAAATGTGTTTTGGTACACTGCCAACGTTGTATGAGCCTATTGGGTCGCACACTAAGAATGGTTTTGCGAGATTTTAAAATGGTTCAGAAAAATGAATTTTATATGATAAAATTCATGACGGAAACGTCCTTGTGGTGTATTACACTTATACTTCTTTAAGTAAGGGTATATGTGTAATTTACTTAACCGTCTATATACAAGGGTTGTATAAATAGACGCTTTAAGTTAGAACACATGTACGAAAGAAAAAAAAATGGCCGAAACTCTATTTTCGTTTTAGAAACGACTTAGGGTTTTTGGTATGCTCTGGATCGTTTTGGAGAGAAACAAAAAGGTTTGGTATTCTCTCGAAGCTAGCACTTCAAATCTCTACGCGCCATTCGTGTGTGGATCGCTTGATAGAGGCGTTCGTCGTTGGTAGCGCCTTAGAGATCGATCAACCTTCTGAAAGGTATATTGCGATTGAGGTATGATTAAGTTTTTCATGGTTTAAACGTTTTTAATGGAATTAGATTCGGATCCTGTTGGGGTTTTTGTCAAAACTGTTTTGTAATCTCCGCTGCGTATGAACCCCAAAACCCAACAATAACAATATAACTCTCGGCCATTCGTTGCGAGACTGTGTAAACTATACTGGCCTGTCTAGCCGAGAACCACGAGTTCCCAAAAGTTTCCCCTCAATCTCGGCCATGCTTGGCCGAGACTGTAAACAAAATCTCTGGCCTGTGTGGCCGAGAACCACGACTTTCCAATAAATGCACCATTGAATGCACCGCCACACAAACATAACAACTACTCTACCAAATGCAACTTAATTAGACTATCAACGTACCTTCAAACGATCGATTTCACGACTTAAGTGTGTGAACGAAAAATTTGAACCGAGCCCTAATGTGGAGACGAAATCGACCAAAACTCGAGCCTTCAAACTCGAAAAATGTCCTACAACAATGAGAGAGACGGAGAGAGAACGAAGACAACGTGATTCGGGATTGCTAGCTGGTTCGTTGACGAGAAGTAAGACAAGTCAAGCAAGAGGACGGTGGTGGGGTGGTGGGGTGCCTCTGTTTTGCACGAGGGGTATTTTCGAGATTTCGGGCCTAATTTTTTAGTGCCCTTGGTAATTTGATTTGTGCCCTCAATAAGAGGGTGCCTTCATGAATTGGTGGGGTGCCCTTAGCGGCCCTCTATATATATTACCCATTTAGACTTGGTAATTTTTTTTTTACAAGTTTTACTTGACAATGTTCCTAAATACATAAAGAATCTTTTTTTAAGATTTTCACTGCAATATACATATATTATTAACATAACCAATTATTTTACCGAAGAGTGTTGGAGCGGGGGTGGGGGTGTGGTTTAGAGCTGCACATCTATGCACCTTTAACTAGGTATATGTGTGTAGATTTGCATGCACATCTATTTGATTGGTCTGTAATCTTTTTATTAAATAAATCGTTGTTGGAAGTTTTTTTTTTTTTTTTTTTTTTTTTTTTTTTTTTTTTTTTTTTTTTTTTGATCAAGTGGCTATGATTTTACAAAATGATCTTAGTATTGAACGAAAATAACCTTTTTATCAAAAAAATTAAAAATAAAAACTGCATCGTCCATTCTTGTCCAGATCAATGACAAAAGAATGGTCAGTACAAAACCGACAGTAGCAACCAAGAATGATGATAAAGTTCTACCATGGACATCCCAAGTAGCACATAAGTAACTGAAATTGTACAGGAACTCGTACACACTTTCTTTGAAATTAATTAAACTATAACAAAACAATGTTAAATTGGATACGTTAACAAGTTTACACAGCACAAACACGTAAAGCCCAGGTAAGTCACCAATTAACATACTGCCACTGCAACAATAAAACGCAGTCGGAGAGCGAACACCACCCCCACCAAACCATAAAACTATACAACAAACACATTGGTTGCTATCGACAGACTAGCCTCTTATGTTATTCAGAACCAGCGCCCTTTGAGAATTCTATGTTCCAGGGCCTTCATGCTGTAGTGATTCTGGATAAACTTGGTCTTCATCTCTCGCATCTCTGAATAGAGAAAGAAACGAATTCAATCCTTCTGAGGAAGCACCTCCTAAGATCCATAACAACAGAGAGCCAAACGAATTGAGCGAGTTGTGGTTTTGAGCTGCTTCCGTTGGGGACCTCTGAGGTAGTTCTGGGAACTGGACTGGAGTTCCCGTACCACCATGGCTGATGGTATCTGATGCTTCTTGACCACCAGGAACATCTGCGGGACTATTAGGTAGCGCAGCTTGATTGAATACTGATCTCATCCCTGGGCCAGAGGGACTGCCAGGGTTAACTGGAGTAGGATTCCTCATATTCAATCTCGTTATATGCAGAGTTGAAGCAAGGATAGTTGAAGATGTGATATGGATGTCAGGCTGCGGAAATTGAGATCTTCGACTCTGCATTAGTCTTTGTAAAGCAGGTACCTATGACATCCATATGAAGTAGAGGATTATAGCTGAGACCAGACAAGCAAAGGATCGATCAATTGTTACTACCTAAACTTGAGCACAATCGCAGACGATAGAGACAGTATAAGAAAATCAAATGCAAGAAAGGCAGGGAGTCTTTTTGGAAAAGACAAAAAATTAGGTCTCTCGGATGATACATGCTAGACCCTTCAATACATGTGGGAATAAAACACAAAATACTGTTGCTGCATAAGATTTAACGACTTATTTATTATGTTTGTACTATATATTTTGATAGTTTAATAAGAAACAAAAGTTTACTACATGCAAAAGAAGTTGTACAAACCACAGAAAGTCAAATAATAGATCATGCTACTGTAATATCTCAAAAAATAAAGAAGTGCCACTGATATAGCAACAGATTTATGGCCACATGTTTTTATCCTATTTTCTGATTTCCAAATTTTCAAAACCCTAAAAACCTAGAAGACATGTTCGGTTGAGGACTTTTTTTTTTTTTTTTTTGGCTAAATCCAATCTAAAATTACAGGTAACAAGCAGAGAATTTGACAAACGATGACATCTTCAATTTTTTCCAAACTTTTTCCCAGAACATCTGGAAAGAATTATTGACTGGATACCATATGCAGCCTGACAGTTTTGATGCTTATGTGAAGACAACGCAGAAAACAAGATGTAAGATACATTTCACACTGAAACCAAAAGGGGTTCCTAATAACCTTTGTTGGTAGAATGCAATAATCTAAACGAAGTATTGAATGATTGAAACAAGAACAAAAAGTTGACGTCATTTACAATGACTAACTATGAATAACATCGGTTCAATATCACTAGATAAACATCTCGGTTTTGAATTTAATCATTTCTGTTGGGTGTACATTAATATGGTATGAATCACTTCAGCTAAAATAAAAGAAAGCAGAAGACACTCATCCTATCAGACATCGTCATTTAACTATAATTTGCCAGTTTTTGATCCATTCATTGAGTGCGAATCCAAGGTTCTTCAAATCTACCATCCATGTTTTCACCTGATATTCTTCTAAAATCCCATTTCTCTTCCATATTACCCCATTTACCCACAAAAATGTCTCTTCCTCTCAAGCCATATGTACCACGCATAGCAAGAATCGATGCATTTCATGCTACCTCACAAATTTTCGTCAATCCAGTATTAACACTATTTGAGAAAATGGCAATCTCAGTCATCAAATATTAGGTTCCCTTTTCCAAAATCCTCCAATGGCCCGTCAAATTCTTTTTGTGAAGCTGCAATCCAAAAAAGAATGCTCCAAAGTCTCATTCGACCTTTGAAATAGAACATTCCAACTAGGGGATAAAGTAATGTAAGGCAATATTGTAACGTCTCAAATCTAGTAATTGGCCCTAACATTGGGGGTATTATGATAATAATGCATGGTATTCGCGTGATGGTGTGTTTATTGTGTGTATTATATGCTATCTAGCTTGCTTAGGTGATATTAGGCCTAAGTTGATGAAATAAACCAAAATGATATGCCTTGATGGTTTGAACAACACACAGTGGCAAAACAACAATTAAATGAGAAGAACAGAAGGATGGACTTAATTAAGACCATTGAGATGGTCCTGGTACTTAAGATGGTTAGATGAGATGAAGAGTCAAGATTTGGTCACCTAAACCCTAGTCTCCTAACCTAGCTATAAATACTCCTTATAATTGTAGCCACTCTTTTGTTCTAGCAAACCAAACAAGTGAGGAGAGTAGAGAACCCTAACTAGTTAAGTGGTGGAATGTGGTGTTGAAGCTTTGGGATTCAAGAACTCAAGAGGGAAAGATCAACACTATGACCATCAACTTCAAGGCTAGGTAAAACTTTTATCTCTTCCTCTCTATTTTCAAGTATTTGGATGAATTAAAATGGTTTTTGAAGAAAATATGGTTTTGATGCATTTTGGAGAGCAGGTGGGTTTCTTTAGTTTAATTTGCTTTTGGAATCACACCACTCTCCCTTATCACTGATTTGTGGAAGAAAATCGCGGCTTTGATGTCAATTTCAACAGTGGAATGCCAAATTCGGATTTCATAAAGTTTTGAACAAAAACTATGGTTCTTGACTTCAAATTCATTCAAATCTTATTTAAAATGGTTGGTGGATGGTTTGAGTTGATGGATTACCTCTATTGGGACTGTTTTGGATGTGTTTTGAAGCCCCAAAGGGGTGGGAATTGGTCGTACAAACCCGTAGGAGAAACAGGAAAATTCTGAGTTTCCCCCGCACTTGGCGTTCTGATGGTGCGACGCCAAACAGCGCCAAGTGTAGGGACATGCACAGGTGTGGCACCCCATG
Source organism: Stephania cephalantha (assembly GCA_039657325.1). Lineage (NCBI taxonomy): Eukaryota > Viridiplantae > Streptophyta > Magnoliopsida > Ranunculales > Menispermaceae > Stephania > Stephania cephalantha. Next base: position 27,316,755 of record CM077571.1, read on the forward strand.
GCGACGTGGTGCAATACCCACTGTGTTGTGGTGTAACACACGACGTTGTGACAACGCCATTCCCTGCCAAAAAAAAAGAGAAAGGATTTTTACTGATTGGTTTCTTTCACGCATTTAAAGGTTTCTTCGAGATTTTCTATCGTCGAGACAGAGACCGAGTAGAGACAACTACCCCAAAAATCTTTGTTGACACGGCAACGCCGCGACGAAGGCATGGCATTAATTCGAAAAGGGATTTAACAACATTTTGAAGTCTTAAGACAAATGGAATAACTTATGTCAAACAAAACAAGATAATGATAACATATCAACCTATACCAATGTAGACACTCGAGGAGAACACATCAGACTTCTCGAAGTGAGGGAATTGGATTAGGATAGCAGCGAGGTAAGTGAGGGTCACTTTATCTTCAATCATGCCTTGGTATTATATATGATAGGATTCATGATAGCAACTTGTTTATACTTTATACTTGCTTGGAATCTATCTTGTTGATCTTCAATTACTTTTCCTATCATGTTCTTTTGAGCTCTCTATTTTATGAATGTCAGTGGAACTGATATGGTTGAATGATGAACGAATGCTTATTTTATTCGAACTGAAGGGTCGGCGACCACCGGTGCCTTCCACAGTGATTAATACGATTCCTTGTCTACTAATTTTCTAAATAGTGCGGTGGGATGATTATCATGTTTCCTTGTTGTGCTAGATTTAAGTGGCTTCATACTTTCTAAGCAATGGCAGTAGGATTCATGAGTTGTTTATGTCTAGTTTCCACTTCTCTCGACTCTATGACATTCATGGTCTTCGTTTATCCTTGTTGATATTATCATGTTTGGGGGCAACATTTACTTATTCTTGCATTATATAGTATGCTTGCTTATGATATATTGAAATGCCCGAAATGAGGATAGGTTTCATAAAAAACAATTGTTGCATGCTAGTTATGAATGCACTAGGTATTATTTGGATGATTGATGGTAAAGCGGTGAGCCTGTTGATTATATTGCTTACCCATACTCCCCCCTCCATGTACCTCAGAGTCTGGGTTAGAAAAGAAAAGGGGAGGTTGTTGCATAGGAGAGCTCCTTTTTGTTTGCATGGTTGAGATACACTATATCCATTTGTTTTTTTCACTTCTTGTATTAAAACAGGGGTTTTAAATGGATAGATGTTTTGGTACCCATACTTTATTAGAGTTGGTTTGTAAGACTTTCTACTATTATTCCGTAGTTGATAGACATGAGAAGGCCTTTTACATTCCACACCTTATTCGCCTTAGTTGTCTATTTGTAGATGGTCTTGTTGTATTCCGCAGGTTAAGGCCGACCGGGTCATCGCCCTACTCGGTGGGTTATCTCGAAGGGTTCGACAATGGCTTGAGCCGTGCGACTTGGGTTTGCGAGGGCTTGGGTCCTCACAAATATTATGTGCAACCTCTCACAATTGGTTACTTTCTTAAGGGAAGCAAGCCAAGAGGGACCTTTAACCTTACATGGGATAGGTGCCTTCCATAAAAAGGTATAAGAGGGGAAGGATTCTTTTTTTTTTTTTTTTTTTAATAAAGGGAAGGGTTCATTTGAGAACAGTTACCTTGTTCATTGTATACCTTAAGAGTGTCGTACCATTCACCTATACTATAAATCATCTTTCTCTTTGTCCATTGTAGTTGAGGAATATTTCCAGTGACAACAACGTTTGAGACTTTGCGTTTTAGACTCAATGATTGATTGCTTGGTATTTTGGTTTGGTTAGGCATACAAGATTTTAGTAGAAGGATTAATTGATTTTTCTAGATTCAGAAGGGGCTTTGATGTTTGGATGAGCTTGGGAAATCAGTAGCAATGTTATTATATGATGAGTTGATCTCCACTTGATTGTGCACTCCTGCAATTTGAAATGAACTTCTGAAGCGGTCAGGCCTAGTGCCATGGATTAGGTTGTGATCTGATCCTCAACAAACTATTGATAATTCGATACACGTCCCTTCAATTTTGAATGCATGTTAAATTTATGATTCTCTAAAATACTGTGAGTGTCACGTTTCATTCTATGAAAACCCCTCCTCCTCTCATCTGTTAAAGCTAAATGGTGGTTCCTCTGTTTTGCCCTTGTTTTCTTCTAAATAATTCTTGATCATATTCCAAGAGTTATATAAACTTTCACAAATTGAACAAAGTTAGAAGACATTTAACACCTCGAATGACTCGAGACTCAAGTGACTAACAGGCAATCAATAAGTTGAAAATGGAACGGAATACGAGAAAGGAAATCTGCTACAAGGAAAAGGCTGATCGGCAAAACCCATCAGCTGGGAGGAATTGGACCCACTCCATCAATATTTTATGACGACCTTGGTATCATTCGCTTCTATTTTCTATGATGAAGCATATGTATTTATACAACAATTCATAAATATATTAATGATTCAAAGTTACCTCAAAGCGATTCCAGAAGTATAGGATGAGATGCTGCATAAACACTGCTGCTGCTGCGAAGGCCAGATAAGAAAACCCTGTACATAGATACAAAAGTCTGATAAATTTCCCGCCATTAAATAAGTACAAAATAGGAAGGGGAAAAAGGAATATAAAATGATAATTAAGTGCTATACCATAAGGATATGAAAAGAAGTATATGTGGAACACCAGAAAATACAGCAAGAAGAAGCGAGGAAAGAACTTCATTGATATAGGAGTCCGAACACTGCACAGCAGAAGCATAATTATTGCAAGAAAATATTTGAAGCAAAACATCATTTGTTATTGGCTTATCACTTATGTGACCAATTACACCATACATATGTATAGATATCAAGTTTGGAACGAACCACACGGACATCCTTTATCCATTCCATTCCTAAACATTTGTATATGTTACTAGTACACCAACAAACAGAGAGTATTGGGTATAAAGTTGTGTCTTTTGGAGAAAAAAACAGACTTAGGATTACATTAAATGATCATCTACAGTGAGGTATTGAAGAGAATCAGAGATTTAGCAAGAGTTCAAAACTGCCTGCTTATAGCAGCCACTGTTGGGCATAAAGTTATAAAAGATAGGCAAAAGAAGTGTGATTGAGAGAGAGAAAGAACCTGATTAGAGTAAATAGTTCACACAACCACACTAGAATTAAGACCATGAAAGCCAGCAGTTGATCATCATAAAACTCAAACAGGAAAAATAAGATGCCGATCATAATCTGTGAAAACACGAACAGTATAAAAGCAACCAATTAGTACTGAAGGAGGCACAAGAGCAAGTCAGTTGATGAAAATCTATACGAGGGAAACAAAGTGAAATTTGCTGGATAAAGAAATCTTAAGGACCACCAAAATTATCAATCAAATAGTTCCCATGCCATTGGAAAAAAAATACAAATTAACGAGTCAAGAAATGCACTTACTGGAACAAAGACCAACGATTCAATGACATGCACGAAGATTAACTGAAAGGTTGGAAGCCTATGTCGAGCATGGTGTTCAAGTTGCACTGCAGTAATTTTATTTATGATGAGAAAATAATATATTCTATATATTTGTAAAAAGGCATTAACTGCAAAATAAAATAAAATAAAATATAGCACGATATAGCTTGTCTTCTATACAATGTTATTCCCACATCTTAACCAATCCAACATGGAGAAACCAAATATTTTTTTAGCTGCAAAACAAGAGTTTCTCTGCAAATAATTTAAGAACTATGCAATGGCACATGAATTAATTGTAAACAACAACTAACATAGTGAAAAACAACTTCTAGATATAGTTAAAATAAATATAAATTAAAAATCATAAAGTGTTGTGATGCTTAAAGAAACAGTTCCCATTATGCTATTTTGTGATGTATTGAACCATATCTACAGATAAAGCCAAATCGACCGATGCATTTAGAAAGCTGAAATGTATAAGACAACTGCCAGATTTAGCAGTCACACTCATGAAACAAAACTTTTCTGAGAGGTTGTTAAAGGAGTCAACGACCAAATTCTTACTCCTACAACACATCCAAGAGAACTCTTTGTTGAAGAGGACAGGCGAACAACCCCCATCAGTAGAACAAAAAACAAGAGAACTCACTATTTATATTAGCATCTGGAGAAAATAAATACTAACCTGTGAACTTCAGCATGCGAGTCTGTGTCTCCCTAAGAGTAAATGAAACTGACATGGTGGTTGTGAAGAAGACAAACAGTGACATGATGAGCACACCACACTTAGTCACAAGATAGTCTGAGCAGGCAAGCAGAAACATATTAGATTCACATCCCGTATTAGAGGATAACTTCACCAAGCAAAAAAAAAGTAAAAAAAGATCCTTCACTTCACAAAAGAGCAAGCGCAGATCAACATATGGCCAATATTTTGTCTAAAACCAGGAACATGCTTAAGAATTCCATATTCCAGCGAATATCATGTTATGAAATATGACAATGCAAGACAACAGACATGCTATGATGCATAGCAGTGGTGGCCCCAGTGGGTAAACAAAACAAACAATGCTGTCAAGAAAGTAATTAAAAAAGAAAAGGCCAAATTGGCGAAAATAACCCCACCTTTCAAAAAAGTTGGGATCATATCCTAACCTTTTGAAAGTTGAAATTATATCATAACCTTCGTATATTGAGAGAGTTTGTATCCTAGGTTATTTTGACTTTCGAATTTGCTGATGTGGCACTTAAAAAAATTTAAATTAAAACCCACCATCTTAATTAGAAAATTAACTTTGTCACATCGGTAAATTTAAAATTCAAAATAACCTAGGATACAAAAGTTAGTATATAATTTCAAATTTTAAGAGATTGGAATATAATTTCATTTTTCTTGAAAGGTTATAATATAATTGCAACTTTTAAACATTTAGGATATAACCACAACTTTCTTGAAAGGTTACGACATTCTCACCAATTTGTCCAAAAGAAAAACCTAAGTAACTACCAAGAGACTCTTTCATTCCCAAAGGCCAATGCTAGAAAATAGATATGTCATGTGTATGTCAAAGGTGTGCTACTTGACAAGTTGACCTCAAATTTCCCACACATATTATCCAGTTCTTTTACCTTTACTTAACAAAATTAATATGATATCTCATAGCAGTAGTGGCCCTAGTGGGTGGGTCATCAAGACAAACTACCAGGCAAGAAATATATATATATATATATATATATATATATATATATATACATATTAACTTGAGCATCTTTTATTGCCCAAGGGTGGTACGATGGTCACCCACTCACCTCAAAAAGTGAGTGAACGATATGATTCTTCACTCCAACAAAAATTGGAACACTTATGCTTTTGAATTTACTAGGATGTGAAAAGCAGGAAGACCAAACATTGCCCAAGGTCATAGCCAAGTGATAGGGCCATATTCAGTCATATATTTTATATAAGGGGGTAAAAAAGGTACCATATATGACAAGAATAAAATGATTGCTAGTCATGCATGACTTGTTACAAATAAAAAGTAGCACCATTGATAACAAAATGACATCTTACCCCGTAAATCTACACTTCCATGGAAAATCGCGTTTTTTTATTAACGCAAAGTAGATTGACATTCACAGTTAGGTAAAGGGTGTCAGCCTATGAAGTCTTATAAATACAATTTAAATCTCAATCCAGTCAATGGCTTGCAAGTTTAACAGTAATAATGGTGGAGACGGGGGGGAATAATCCTACATCAAATAGTTGAGCGAAAGAATATGACTTATTAAGTTTAGAGAGGGAACTCCAACTTGCCTTGCATTTTGGAGTTCACACCCATTCTCAAACTAAAGCCCACATATAACACTAGTCTTTCCTTACTCTAACAAAGCTTGAACCGGGCCTTACATAAAAAAATTGACATGGTATCATAGCCCTAAGTGGCCTAACAACCCATTAAAGATCGAAATTCCAAGAAAAAAACAAAAGATTGTAAGGGCTAGCAAAAAGAAGACTCTAAGGTTGCAGAGTACATGCCCAAGAGAAAAAGAAGACTCTGAGACTCGAAAAAGAACACAAGCCCAAGCTTTACCAAATTGAAAGCAGGTCATAACCAGCTAGACCAGTTGGACTTGCGGGGGAGTGTTGGAGAAGTGAGAATAATTCCGCATCGACTAGTTGAGAGAAAAAAATATGGCCTATAAGTTTGGAGTGGGAACTCCAACTTGCCTTGGCATTTCGGAGTATGCACCCACTCTCAAACTAAAGCCCCTATATAAACTAGTCTCTCCACACTCTCTTGACTAGGAGCGCGCCTTATACAAAACTTGACATGGTATTAGAGGCCATTGAGCCGATTGTTCGACTAGGAGAAGACATCTTGGATGGATTTCGATTGAAGATGTGTTGGAAATGTGTGGATTGGAAGTTAGTCTCCCATCGGATAAGTAACTTCATAATGAAGTATATAAGGATAGATATCCTCCTAATTAGTATCGAGGCCTATTAGAGTAAGACCCCGCACCTATGAGTTAGAGGTGGTTAAGTTGCGGACAATATCGATACTACACCGAGGCCTTTTGGAGTAAAATCTCACACCTATGAGTTGAAAGTCACACCTATGAGTCGGAGGTGGTTAAGTCGAGGACCATATCAGTACTAGCATTGAGGCCTTTTGGAGTAAGACCCAAAACTTATATAATGGTACTAGAGGATATCCAGAGGCTCTCGCTGAGAAGTGCCGGGAGTAGCGTATTTGCGGATACGTGCCAAGGGAAGGCTGCTTGCGGATACGTGTTGTGATTGGGCCCAAAAACATGGTATCAGAGGCTCAATGGCTTAACAACCCATAAGATCCATGGGCCAAGTATATGCAAAAGAAAGGAGGTTAAGAAAAATTATGGGCTGGCAAAAAAATGATAAAAGCTAGACCCAATAGTTGGTAGACTTATGGCCTTTGAGGTTCAAAGAGTACAAGCCCAAAGAAGAAAAAGGGACCTCTAAGACTCAAAAAAAAAAAAAAAAAAAAAACAAGCCCCGGCTTAAAAAAAGACCTCCATGATGAAAAAAGACCTCCATGATGAATCAACAGCAAGTCACAATTGGCTAGACCAGTTGGACTTGAGGGGGATTTTTGAAGATGAGGGAAATCCCACATTGACCAATTGAAAAAATAATATGGCTTATAAGTTTGGAGTGAGAACTCCAACTTGCCTTGGGGATTTGGAGTAACTCTCAAACTAAAGCCCACATATAACACAAGTCTCTCCTCACTCTCTCAAGACTTGGATTGGGCCTTATATGAAAAACTTCGACAAATATTAATAATCTGAAAAAACAAAATCATCAAAAAATATTATTAAGAGTGTTAAAGGACTTCGATAATCAAATTTTTTTACAACATCAAGCATTTAGCAAACCTTTTTGTTGTTTATTGTAACTATTATTATTTATAAATAAAATACATAGTATCCTTCTCAAAAAAACAAATCAAGTCTATGGATTACAGTTTACAAATATAATGCAAAAAAGAGACAAAAAAAAGGCCACAACACTAGTTAAATAAATGAAATCTAAAATTTACAACTGAAATTAGAAAAAAAAAACATTAGCTAATACTCGGTTTCAGCAAAGAAGCAAGCATTCTCGAGAAAATTACACAAAATTGAAAAATATTCAAATTTCAAAATTTCTACTACTTCCAAATAAACACCCAGAACGCAAGAAAAATTATAAACTTCTAAACAAAAGAAAATGGTCAAATACAGAAAAACCATAAAAAGTTAATGATTAATTACATCAATGGGAGAAACAACCAAGTATTTTATAATCTACACGCAAACAAGAACATCTATCATTGTAATCAGAACTTGAGCTACTTTTTGATAAATTGTTGTGATACATGTATCATTCACATTTATTAAATATACATGTATAGTTGGTTTTTTTTTTTTCTATAGTTATCTTACGGTTCACAATTTTGATCTAACAATCTTGAACTCGACTACCTTGTTCTTTTAGTCTAAACTAACGAAACATAGTAAAATTACGATTTATTCTAAAAGATAAAGCAATTGAAATGACAAACCTCCAAATCTTGTATTTACTTCTGTTGGTTCATGAGCATAGCTAAGATCATAGAATTCCTTCGTTTGATAGTTATAAATATAGCCTGAATTAAATTTCACAAACCAAAAAGCTATAATCAGAAACATGACCCTGACCATGGAAAATAGATGTATGAAAGTAAATGCACCACAAGGTCACCTTGATGAATACTGAAATAATACAAATAGATTAAAACAATTTAGTAGTTCAAGTCACAAAAGTAGCGGCTAGATACGAAGTTTACCCAAATAATCTTTCACAATAGTCCACAATGAGTGCTAAGATCTTCATCTAAACATAGCAATTACTTAGTCGGTTAATTACACACAAGGTCACCCAACTTTACAAATTTAAATTGTAACACTTTAGTCATTAAACTTGCGTTTGTAATAATAAGGTCACCAACTTTACAAATTTTTTTTGGGAAGTCATTTTCTTGACTTTTTAGTTAGGAATTTGGTAAGCATGCACACATAGCCTTTAATGGCATTTCACCCAAAGCCACTCTAATTTGTTTAAATTAAAGCATGTTTGCTCCATCAGATGCATCGAGCAATACCCAAGATAGATCGTAAGTCCCATGTTCATGCTAAAACGACTTCCATATGTTGATTTCGTTGCCAAAATAGTGGAATGGGGGGTCACACATGTGAGTCACTCTTGTGCGAGATTCATGATTTATTCTCAACACAACCCTCCCATGGGGAACTTTCTGATGTGTGTGCCTCACATGCACACTCATCAAATTCCCATCTAGAAAGTCGTCGAAATGACTTGAAACAATTTGTGAAGTTCGGTAGCCTTCTCGTTACAAATGTATGTTTAGTGAATAAAGTATCACAGTTTGCAAAGTCGAATGACCTTATTGTTACAAACGAGAATTTAGCGGTCGAAGTGTTACAATTTGTAAAGTTGGATGACCATGTGTGTAATTAATCTATCCTTGCCCTTTGAGCCCATTAAATCGAGCGTGGCCTTATTCATATAAAATCATTTGCCATACTTTCCCAAGTGGTAGCAATCATTGGACTATGAAAGGTTAGCAATAATATTTTGGCTTTGTAACTAGTAAAGTACCTTTGGTGTTCAAGAAAAAGTAGTTTTCTAGATTACATCTTTTTTTGAGATTGAAATCCCTTGGCTTATGCAATCTATGTCAATAATTTAGTGCAGCGAGTAAGTGGTTGAGCACGGTCCACATGATCTTGAAGTGTAAGTGATGCAAATAAGAGTTTGTGTTAAATTAGGATTTCTTATTTCTTAGAGATTGTTAGAGTTTGTGACAGATTAACATTTCTTATTTATTAGAGATGGATTACATAAAGTTCTAGTTAAGTTAGAAATCATGATTAGAATAGGAATTCTACTTGGAGTCAAATAATGTGTTAACAATTAGGCCTAATATATATAAGGGCTTGATTGGTTGTTAAAAGGGAGGATGATTATTTTAATGAATAAAATTGGGTTTTGAGAGAGGGTATTTCTTTGTTTGTTTTGGTTTCTTTAACTTTGTGTGTTCAATCACAAGTTAGAAACGTGTTTCTTCAATTCGGTATTCGCGGAATCAATGAATTGGTAGAAAAATCTATCCTTTTCTTTGTAGTGACTAGTTGGTAAATTCCTCGCTGCATCAGTTGGTATCAAAGCGTTAAGGTCTTATAGTGTTTCGCAATGCCGCCGAAAAGACAAGCTCGACGTGAAGACCATGTAGTTCCTCCAAGAGATAATACAACACATGTCAACTGAAGGATGGATCAACTAATAACTTTAGTTGAAAATTTATCACTTCCAGTGCAACAATTGCATTAGAATCAAGTGCAACAGTTGCAGCAGCAGAGGCAGTCGCAACAACCTCGCCTACGACGTCAACAATGTTTTGAGGACAAAATGCCTACCGAGGAGTTTGCTTTTGGTGAAGAACCAAAAGAGGAATATTCCGATGAGGAGGAATTCGTATCCGAAAAAGAAGAAGATGGAGTTTTTTCTTTATGGTGACGGCAAAGCAGATCCGATCTTCTTTGAGGAGGACTCCGACAACTTTGACGAGGCGCCAAAGTTTGATGGTGATGGGCACGACTTCGTGGAAGACAAACTAATCTTTGGAGACGACGGCTTTGTCATCGAGGTGATTTCCCATTCAAAAAGCCCTCGAAGGCTTGAAGAGGTGGTTGGTGATGTGGTCGTCGAAAAGAGTGGAGACAGCTACCTGATTGAAGGAGTTGTGGAGACAAAAGTGAAGTAAGCGACGGTGAAGCACTTTTGTTCGTTGACTAACATTACGGACGACAAGTTAGTTGAGGAAGTTATACAAAACCCTCACAATGGTGGGTTCGTTGACAACTTTGATTTGTCAATTGAGGTTTCAAGCAATGTTCCATCAAGTGACGATAAATTCGTCGAAATTGTGTTTGAGGAAGAGTTGGCTATCTTTGAAAATTTTGTTATTGAAGCCCACAAGACAAGGGAGAAGACTAAAATTTGAGGACGAGTTTTTTTCTAACCGGGGGAGCATGATGAAGATGAAAACCATAGAGGTTATGTGCGGGAGAATGATTCATGCATTAAATAATGTGTTAACAATTACGCCTAATATATATAAAGGCTTGATCGATTGTTCAAAAGGGGGATGATTACTTTAATGAATAAAATTGGGTTTTGAGAGAAAGTATCTCTTTGTTTGGTTTGGTTTCTTTAACTTTGTGTATTCGATCACAAGTTAGAAACGTGTTTCTTCAATTCGGTATTCGCGAAATCAACGAAATGGTAGAAAAATCTATCATTTTCTTTGTAGCGAGCACTTGGTCAATTCCTTGCTACATCAGTAAGCAAGTTTTTTTTTTTTTTTTTTTTCTTTTACAGCATTACTATGTTTGTCTTATACCACATTCAACTCTATCCAATAACCTACCAACATAAATGCTCATATAATGCTAATGAGCCCAATAAGATGGTTCTTCATCAAAGTCATGCACATCATACCCAACTTCATAGCAAATAGACTTTCCATACCAATAAAAGAATAACGATTCACAACATTTAGTCGCCTAAAACCAAGAATTCTTCATTGGCATATTTACGAAACAATCCTTATTATCCTCCAACTCACTATTCCCTTGTTATTTCACAGGCTATGGGGCTGCGGCGCTCGCAAGCCCCCGTAGGGTTAGATAAAACCGAAGGTTTGAATACACATGGTTCTCAAAAAGGAACAATAATTAAATAATAAATAAAAATTATAATGCAAAAACCACATGTACCTTGAATCCTGCTCTTCTAAGCTTCTATTACCATTAGGAAGAAGAATTGGCAAAATAAACCACTAAAAATGACTCTCTAGTTCCAATCCCATGGTACACTATAAATATAACACCTTGATCAAGGGACAATATCCCAAAAAAGTAACAAGAAGAAACATGCAGTACTTCTATTATTGTATTTAATAGTAGGGTAAAAGTTGCGTTACCCGGACTCGGCCCTTAGGGCTAAGGTGTCTGTGTCGACGTGACACAACACGGACACATACACGAAATCTGTGTCGGCCCTTCCAACGTGAAGTCGGACTCAACAACTTGTGGAAGAGCGACAGAGAGAGAATCACGAGAGATATGATTACGAAAGAGAGGATCTCAGATGAGAGAGAGAAGATATGATTAGAAAGAGAGGATCTCGGATGAGAGAGACGAGAGAAGATTACGAGAGTGAGAGAGAGACAAGCTGCGGAATTGGGGATGTAACTCGTGACTCCATTGGCTTCGTCCACACTGCCTTTGCTCTATACTTTTAGGGAGATTTTTCAGTTGAAGCGGCTAAGACAATCGCCATTAGAGAGGGTCTTTGCATGACAAGGGATGCAAATCTAGTTCTCTCCATAGTGGAGAGTGACGTTGTGTTTGATCCAAAAAAGAAAAACATATTGCATGGAAGGGAACCTCATTGTGGACATCTGTGAGATGATGCAATTGTTTTCCTGCAAATGTATTAAAGTCCCTAGGGAGGCTAATAATGCTACTCATGAACTTGCCCAGCTGGCAAGAAGGAATAGGTACAGCAATGTATGGACAATATTTGCTTGTCCCATTCAAATTGCAAATGATGGATTTACCACATTAATGAGAACGCTTGCAAGTTCCGTCCTAGAGACCATACTTGCTTGTCCCATTCAAATTGACTGTCTAAAATATAAATAAATAAATAAATAAAGTAAACACTTTAAAATTATGCATCAAAAAATCAACATTCAGTTATATAAATTATATATAATATACTAAATAGTTGTCGTGTCTAAGTACCCGAGCCTTAAAAGTTAAAAAATAGCAAGTCCGACCTCTAGACACATACCCGCACCCGACTCCCGTACCCAAGTCCAGGTAACAAAGGGTGAAAATTCACATAAATATCAAAGGTCATTTGCAAGTTCCGTCCTAGAGATTTCGTAGATGTAAATTTGTAAATAGATTTTAAGAGAAGAATCACCATTTAAAAGTCAAATTAGATCACAAAATCCCAAACTAAATAAATAATACTCTGAACTTCACTCCTTGTAAAGACAAAAAAATTAGCTAAATCAAGCTTTGACATTTGTTAGAAGCTATATTCGTCAATTAACAATATGAATGAGAGTATACTGCAAAACAGTATTACAAGCCACTAATCTTTTCTGACCGGCAAAGGAAAGGCAAGCCAATGTGCAAGCAACCAATAAATTGCCCCTCGCATCTAAAATGAACAAAAGCCGTGTAATAATATTTGCTCATGTATTGCATGTTGATTAGAATAGAATTTCTGACATTAATTCAAGGTTTAAAGTAGCTAAATTTTACTGTGAATCCTATATTTTTGACACTTGCATGGGTTCATCAAACAATCAGCTTCATACTAAAACCTTCCATAAGAGAAAAATAGGCTTGTAAAGTGGACCAACTAAACATTGCATACTTACGTCTATGCTTTCTTGCATAATCAACAGATAAATGCATAGATATCTGGTTTTACTTGACCCATAAGAATACAACCTAATAAGATGCAGCATTACATTACTGTTAACATAAAGCGCATACAATAAGAAATTAATGGCATTCTTCTCAAATATCAAGAAATTTGTACCTTGACCAGGAGAGCTCAACAAACTATTCATCAAAATTGTGTCATAACCGACAAATCTGTTTATGAGAAGCTGCTGCCACCTGGAATAGAAGAGATATAACTTAAGATATATCAATTCCTTTTTGTATGAAAACCATACGACCACAAATTATTAAGATCAATAGTAAAGAAAATATATTGAAGAATTAAATTTGTATAAATGTGAAAGAATCTACTGGTAGTTTCAAAAAGAGAACACAAGACTGAAATATTATCAGGCCTATCAACGAATGAGCAGTGAAGAATAATCATTGCACAGGAACAAAGAATTTTGGAATTGGGATAGCTTGGCAGGATTTACGATATGCCAAAATACATACGCGCACATAATCCTAAAAGTTTTGCAAGAGATTAAATATTAATCTAGATAATACAAGCCTGGTTAGCCATAGTGAGAGATTTTTGAGATAGCCAATCTCTCCGAATGGGGAACCGAACACAACGTTGTGTTAAGATGCCTAGAATTAGTGTTAGCAACAAGGTTCAAAACTTCGACTTCGCCTTGTAATTCGCCCACTTAAAACTCGAAAATAATTCGGGGAAGTTAAATTTGGCAAGGGGAAGTTGTGCAAAAAATTAGTTGGTCAAAGGAAGTGCATGGAATCGCATTCTAAATGCTAAAAACTCAAATCTCTCTGTAAAGGTGTTAAAAATACAAATAGTTATACAATTGTAATGCTTAAGAGTTACAATACAATTGTTTAAAATAGTTATTTTTCAATACAATAGGCGGTTTGCTGACTACTTCCTTTTTAAGGTGTTAAGGTTTCATTTTAGAATGGTCTCAGTACATGTTGCAAAACTTCCATAAACTTCCCCGAAACTTCCACCGTTCCATGTACTAATAGAAGTTTCGCAATTTGTTTCACTATTAGCAATACCCTGGGCATATGATAGAGTACCAATAGTCGATTGATTGATTGAAGAACTCAACAATGACAATAAGAAAAAGAATACAAAAGTAACCCCAGAGAAGAGTCTTAAAACTCTCTCAATCCCAACTCCTAAAGAGCTCCCAATTCACATTCAAAATAACAATCCCTTTTCTCTACCTCACAACCCCTATTTATTCTATAAACTCAAAATCACCTACTCAACTTCCTATGTAACTAACTCGAACCCACACTTCAGTTGTTGTGGTCCCTCTAACTCTTTATTGATACGAATTATATGGGGTCTTATCATTAATCCCCCCTTTAAAATTCACCTTGTCCTCAAGGTGGTAACAAGAATTTGCACAACAAAGGAGAGGAATATGCTCGAATAACGGACCGATATGATAATCGAAGAGTGAATGCGCCATGGAAACAACTACCAAGCCAGGATCTAGATGAACCTCGTGATGGAAGGTGAAACAATATCCCCCACTAGCAACAGCATGTCCTCAAACGTGAACAAAGTGTCCATGAAAACCATGAGTTGCTGAAATGATAAAAGTCATTGCCACAAAAGTAAAGATGCTAGCCTCACAAGAGATGAAATCAAAATAAACCTGCAGCTCCCTCCTAGACATGTGATCATCGAAAGCGTCAAAAGCTTTTGTTGGACGGTTCACCATGAAATAATGGCATGGACATAAATGAGGAGTTGTGCCTTGCTCCCTAACGCAGGTAAGGGGCAATGTCAATTGATCAGCATCCATAGTGATAAGTTCAATGAACGCAAGTAAAATCAAATCAAAGAGCTCCTTTATAAAACCATTCTCAACTGCTCCTTCATAACACCAAACCATGCAAAGGATACAAGCGAGAAGAGAAATTTGCTCCAAGGTCATTGCAACAATTTCATTGGCGTTCACCCATAGTATTGGATTAGAACACCACACCTCCCTACAAGTGGAAGCGGCCACCAATGAGGTAGGAGGAGGGAACGACATGCAAAATAGGCCAGAAAACGATTGATTGTTGATCATTCTCCTCAGGAGCATCACAACCCAATATATTATCCGATTGAAAAAGGTCTCTCGACAGCGATAAATCCATTGTCATCGCAACATGGAAGGCGACCCAAAACTCCTCTTCGTGCTGCCCTACCGATGCTAAATCACGCAACGCAAAAACAACAATCGGCACAAACCCATGGCGTTCATATACTTCAGATTCGTGTATTGGAACCATTATCAATAGTTTTGCCGCCCAAGTAGGAGAGATCTGTAGCAAAGCCATAACCCATGTATGCTGCAACATTTGGAATACAAATTGAAGATAACAAGAAGTCCATGGGATGATGCTCGAATGCTGCATAACTAAAGGGGGCAGCAACTTAAAATGGGATGGTGAGTACATTTCGCGAGGAGAATCTCGCATCCATCGACGATATACAAACAATCTCATAGGGCATGCGTAAACATGAAAAAAAATGATGTATAGAACGTTGTGGTGGCATACCTTCGAACATCCGATCGCCTTGAGTAGCACACCCATCACTAGAAATTGTCGTCCCCAAAACCTTTGAATTGACTGCATCATGCCAACTTGAAAAAGGAATGGAAACAATCTTTGCAATGACATGCCAAGAGAAGGATGGCGGTGGCCAGGGTGGGGGTGCAATAACCACGCAGCAACTGCTCTGTCGTGATGAGCGCGACCCACCTTCCTATAGCAATGCAGACACACATCCAGATGTGAAGGCAATGGCGAGCAACACCACCGTAGTTGACGGATCTGGAAGTTTAACTCCTCTAGACTCCCAAATTTGTTGAACACTCGAGACCTTCGATGAGTTAACACGATGTCGAAAAAGAGACTCAAAAAATTTGTAACGCACCCCCTACAGATCTCTGACTTCAACTCACATCTGAGATCGATCAGTTGTTTCTTCACCAGATCAGGTGCATGAACAATCGGAATCACCATGGTCACCACTAGATCTGGATTATCAACGATTCGAATCCACTCAAACGCCACCGGATCTGGGGCTTCCATACTGTTGATCGGCTTTTCTCCAGTGCTGATTGACATGTTCCCTAGGTGATGACGGAAGATTTTGTCGATACCCCGAGCCAAGCCTATGAGAGCGGTCTTCACTTCAAATCTGAGCTCTTCTTCAATGTGATATAGTCGAGCTTCCATATTTGAAGGTGTGCTTCGATACCACTGATAGAGTACCAATAGTCGATTGATTGATTGAAGAACTCAACAATGACAACAAGAACAAGAATACAAAAGTAACCCTAGAGAAGAGTCTTAAAACTCTCTCAATCCAAACTCCTAAAGAGCTCCCAAATTACATTCAATAACAATCCCCTTTCTCTACTTCACAACTCCTATTTGTACTACAAACTCAAAATCGCCTACTCAACTTCTTAAGTAACTAACTCGAACCCACACTTCAAGTTGTTGTGGTCCCTCTAACTCTTTATTGATACGGATTATGGGGTCTTATCAGCATCCTTAACACCCAAACCAAATAGACCCTTGAAGCATCTATGAGTATAATTTTTTAGACGCTCTTAAATAGTAACATTTTTTCACCAACATCTATACACACATGAAGGTGTTGCGACAAAATCCATAAAGAAAACCAACAAACAACATGTAATTCAATCAAATTACTCAAAAAACAAAAAAAAACAAATTATGAATAGTTCAACACCATAAACAACACAATGAATTTGTTGGAACGAGAGAGAGAGAGAGAGAGAGAGATGAGTCCTCGAAATTCAGAGGTTTGTGAGAATCAAAACTGAGGTGGGAGTGTTGCAAATGATGGGTTGTGGCTGGCTTTATATGTGTGTGTGTGTATATATATATATATATATGCACTCAAGGGTTGTGGTGTAGTGGTAAAAAAAGAGCACTTTAACTCTAACTGAGGCAAAGGTCATGAGTTTGATTCTTGGCAGCTACATTATATTTTCTTCGTTTCTCTCGAGTTATGGGGTTGAGGCGCCCTACTAACTCCCATGGAATTAGTCGAACCAAGGTTTGGACACTCACGGTTATCAAAAAATATATATACCTAAAATTTTCTTGTAGTCATTTAAAGGCCCACTGCATGCCTAACTTATTGCCTAAGATGGATCGCCGAATCACATTAAGGCATTGTCTGAAAAGCATTGCGAAATACCAAATGCTAACAATGAGGATTTAACTAGAACCTGTAACAAACCAAAGCTCTAATACTATGTCAGATAACATAAATGGACCTACGAGCTTCAATATAGTTCAATATGGGCCCAAAATTGATATCAAGTTATTCTAACAACCTTAAATGTTAAGTTCAAGTAACCAGCAAACGAATGCCATTGGAGAAAAGAACAGTCCAACCATGACAAACCATAGAAGAGATCATTACTGAATCAAGTCCGGTCACCCAATAGAGTTTAAATTTACAAGAGTCATCAAAACCACAATTATAAATGTCTTGAAACTATGCCCAACAACTCAATGCCACCCATATAAGAGATTTCCATAATAGGGATGACAAACCAACTTCAAGAGGGCAGGTTTGAAGCCCAGCCCAATGGCATTTAGTATATGCATTAGAAGAACCTCTAACAACAAAAACACACGTCCACCTCAAAGGCTCAAAATAGCTAGTGGCATCAACTAGCCTTAAGGCAACTACAAGCTGATTAAGTTATATTGCTTCATACAAGATCAACATTTGAAGTACGAATGAATTTAAGGTTTCATCCAAGGTAAGATTTTCTTACTGATAAATCAAGGATAAAAATAGACTTCAACTAACACTTCATTCACTTAAAATCAAGAATTAATATGGCTGTGTCTGATTTGACGCAGGAATATATTGTCTAACCTTGACATTGTAGTGACTTTTAAATACCATTTAAGTGATGATAACATTTAAGTTATTCCAAGACACGATAAGAAGAATGTTATTTATGATATTTCATGCTCGTTTTCTTAATAAATCCAAACAAACATTTAATTTTGATGGATTCGGGCCTTTGGGATACTATTTCTATCTTTTCTACACAATTTATTAGAATTCATTTCTCATATTTGAGTATATTCTAGGATTTTGTATTCTTTAAAGTATTTGTATTCTTTAGGAGCATTGTCTAACAAAACAACAAAACAATGTAGCCTCAAACCAGTGTATTTGAGTATTTGTATTGTTTAGGGTATTTGTATTCTTTAGGAGGATTTTGTATTGTTTAAAGTATTTGAGTATTTGTATTGTTTAAAGTATTTGTAATTTTTTCCTTTCAAACCAGCGTTCAAATTTGCATGCTGCACCATTTTTCCTAACTTCAATGAAATTTGTGTAAATTTTTATTCACATCTGATTCTCTGTTTGGTACCTCAAAAAATCTAACTAATTCAAAGAACTTCGAATAATTTCCATACCATGTGATTAATAATATTTCCGAGGTGACAGAAGTAGCAAGTGCATTATTCGGCGTTGCTTGGAATTGAAAAAGTGAATATCGTCAACTGCAATAGTAGTAGTACATTGTTTAAGAGGAAAAAAGAAAAAATCATAGACAGGAACAATTATACTTCAGCTACTAGGTGTCAAGAAAGTTTACAACAAAATGGAGAAAAACATTGTGAACCCTCTCAAAAAAAAACAAAAAAAAAAAAAAAAACCAAAAATCTTCCCAGAATTCACTTATTGATTTTATTATAAATATTGTTCCTTCCTCACAAGTGTAATGTTTTTAAAAAGTCTCCAACATGAGATATTAGAAATAAATGAGCCATTATGTTATCTCATTGGTTTTAATAAATTTCATCACTTTTGTGAGTAATTACAAATCCAACTAAGTTAAATGCATAAGAACCAATCATCATCTGTTAACAATTGAAGCAAGAGCTAACAACAGCAGCATTCCCCTCCAAAATTTTAAAGCGAATCAACTAAATAAGATATCTTAATAAGATAAAAGGAACTTTACCTATTTCCAAAGCAAGAATGTCGAGCAGAGATGCTAATGTTCACCGTGCGTATGCCATGTTGAGTTTTAGCTCCTTCAGGAAGCAAAAAATAACCCTGCAACAATAACAGTTTAGCTATGTACAAAGTTAGAAATAAATAAGAACGTATTGAAGTAGTAACGAAAAATATAGATCAGGGATATCTTACAAGTTCTGATTTTAGAATGTTTTCATTAGTTCCTTTTTTAATCTATTTAATTTTGTCTAGCACAGTTGTACTAGCTCCATTCAAAAGAACAGTTGTAATACCTTTAAGAAGTTTCTATGTTGATACAAATAGAATACGAAGTTTATTATAACATATTTCGTTACTAAAACTATGAGTGTGCTTTACATCCTAGCTTTTGTACATACAATTCACGTGCAATCACCCACTACCAAGCAATTACTTTTAAAGATGTTTAAAATTTAGTTGACAGTGACACTATTGTAAAGCCTAACAAAAATAAATAAAAAATAAAAATAAATAAATTGTTACCATGCTTATATTTTGGGTGCTCAAGTATTTAATGTTCATGTAAAAAGTTGTTAAAAAAAAAAAGAAACCTTCGTGAAACTACTCAAGGTTTTAAGAGTGTTTTCACAGCCAAATAAAGACATTTTAAAATAAAGTTTTAGAGAAAAAATGTTACTATATAACGTTGAATTCTCCTCAAAAGCTCTCCAATTAGAATTATTCTCATCCTTCACTAAAAATTGACTTAAGAACATTGTTAAATCACAACAAATACTTTACAATGTTCCTGAAGGATGTTCATATGTATATTTTAAAGTAATTTGTTGCATTCACATATTTCATCTTTACTCTTATATTTGAAAATGAACCATCAAATTATCAATTACTAAAAAATACTCTATTTTAACTTTGAACGCCTAAAACAATATTAAAAATTAAGAAAGTTAGCATGTGAAACACATGCCAAAACTAGTAGTTTCTAAAAAAGATGTGCTGACTACTGTGTGACTCCTTCGGAAAGTGTTCAATTACACTTGTGCACTTGCTAGTTTATAACACAATAACAATATTAAGAACCTATAATCCCACTCATTCAAATAAGAACTTTTTTTCCTAGTTATTTTGCGTTGTCAAACCATAGAATCTGTTGACCCTATTTTTCCTTCACGTCAAATGCATTGGTTCATATGCCTTCACAACATTGACTGGGAAAAGCAGTAAAAGTGGAAGAGAGCAAATTCCCAAAAAACAACACAAATAGAAAAAATGTCTCTTTTGATGAGTAAAACAAGTATAGAGATGTACCTTCTCCATCGTGTACAAGTAAGTTGGTTCAAAAGACCTAACTCTTTTCTCAAGCCAATGCACTGCAAGTACAAAAGAGAACAAATTGAATTCGAAAATTAGAGTGATACGATCTTTAGATGTTTACTAGTTTCTATTTACAAATTTAGTTTCTATTTTTGAGGAAGTTGTTAGTAGGAAAGTTAAGATTAAAGTAGGTTTATTATTTTCTAATTAGTAGTTGCTATTTCGTAACTCCACCTATGTAGAACATTATGCCCAGCTACATAGCCGGTCCCAAGTTCGGATAAAGGATCAAGCCCATTTTCCATACCTGAAAAATGGGGGTGGGAGGTCACAAACCCATTTTCCATACTCGAAAAATAGGGAAGGGTTGCGATAAGTTTACAGTCAACGTAAAACTTTAGTCACTTCTCATAAAATGGATCAAACATATTCAATTGAACTAAATCGGGCACGATGGAAGAGTTCGATCCATGTAGGCAACCCCAACTAACTTGAAATTGAGGCTCTGTTGTAGTTGCTATTTAGCATTATTAGTTTCTATTATTTTTCAAAAAACCTTATTACTTGCTATTTTGATTGTATGAGAAATCTACATATTGAAGTATTATGCAATTAATGAAAATTATGAAATAAGCTATTTCAATGTTAACAAAGGAGCAAAAGTGAGTCACACTCCACGAAACCTCATGTCTGCTATTCTTACTCTCTCCACACCTATTTCTCTCATCTCTCTTAACACTCATTTTGTTTCCCAATTCTTCTACAGTTCTACTCATCTTCTTTGTTTCCCTTTTCAAAATAGGTCGAAGCACAAATTCAACTGTGTCCAGACCTATGACTATATCTTGTACGAAGGTACATATGATAGAGCAAGATAAAAGAGATGATTGAAGAAAATCTTAGGCATCTCTTTCCCTTTTCTTGACACGTATAGATGGCTTAAAGATCAAGTCCAAGTGCTAATTCATGACCCAAAGGTTATAGATTCAAATGGAAAGTAAACTTTTTACAAAGTAACGGCAAATCTATTCTTATAAGATTGTAGTCGACCACAAATCTATAGTGAGCTTCAAGTGGTGTAAGTCCAAAAGTTGTGTGTAAATAGCAACCCCCAAGATGTATACAAGAGAAGATTGAGAATGAAAAGGCCCACCAAACCCCCATATTCATTGCAACAGCTCCTTCGACTATTTCTTAGTTAGAACCAGAAAGAATATTGCAAAAGCATTCACAAACCCTTCCTAACACGCTTGGCCATAGTGATAATTTATTATTATTTTCACATATGCTCAAAAGGCGAGCATATGCCATTTTGCAACAATTCTAGAGAATAAGATACTCTGAGATTACATAGTTTTGATCGGAACTCTAAGTTTACATAGCGAATTAAGTGAATCGAAACTGCTCCTCACGTGTTCAATCCACTTAAGTAGATTGGTGGGCAAGAAAACCCATAAAGAAAAATTGGGACAAATATAGCTTCATTTATGCTGACAGAGACAACAACTACTACTACAAAGCCTCTCAATACCAAAATAGTTGGGTTTGGCTATGTATAGCATCAGTAAAATTTTTGTTTTCAGCATAGGTGGAGTTACAAATGCAGCCTTATCTATGGTTTTAAAATGATATTTCTAAAGAAAAAATCTAATAGTACCTATTGAAAAAGTAAGACTCCTAGCTATTTTTGCCTCTTTAACAGCCATACAAAAAAAAGCCATACACACAAGGGAAAACTTCAGAATCTTCTCCTTTTGTAAGGACTCTTCCTTCTTGTCAACAACAGTTTTCTATTTTCCTTTTCTTTTTTTTGGCAGTGACACTTCATTATTTTCCAATAAAAAAGGAAAGGAAATCGTATTATGAAGTCCCCACACACAGACTAACTACGACATTGTAAATAAGTGATGATGCGGATTATAATACTTTAATGATAATCTTTGTATTTAAATTAGATACAACCAAAAGATTCCCAATGGAAATTTGATAAGATCTAAATCAATGACCATCGGTGCAACATCAAAAGCATGAATGAGTTTGTTAAGACTTTTAGGCGGGAAGATTCAAACATGTATGAAAGTATGTCTATTTGGGAGGGAAAGTTAAAAGATATAAATAGATTGTGAGAGAAGAGTTAGGCATTGAGAAATTTGTAATTGATTTGGGTTTAACTCTTTTGAGAATTTGGACTGAGAGACAGAGTCTCTCTGGGTTCTCTAGTTCTCTTTGTTGTTTTAATTGTCAATTGAGTAGTAAAAGTCTAGAGTTTTATCATTGGTATCAAAGCTTTCCTTTGATGAAGTCAACGAAAGTTGATCAGTGAATTGAATCCATGAAAGTAGAGCTTTGCAAGATCCAGGTGATGGTGGAAACGATCTTTGGGCTAACATTGAAGGTGGGCGAGCTCAGATCTAAAATCTCGGAGGTCAGGCATCGGGTTCAACTGTTGGTACAGATCCGCAGATCAGAGCATCAGGGTCGCAGATTGTAAACAACCAAGGGTCGCAGACCCCAAATACACGGATCGAGGCATTGTGATCCTAAATCCAGAGTGTGCAAAGGTCGTTGTCTCAGATCCGCCAAATCCAAAGTCGTTTGAGCAATTGTCGATCGTTGGAATACCATATCAACACCGTCGCTTATCTTCTGGAGACGAAAGGAACTAGAATGGCGGAAGGCACAACGTGGCTGATTGATTGGATCAATGATACTTTCAGGGCTTTTACCAAGAGTTTTGATTTGCAGGTAATTCTGATTTTCTTTGGGAACGGGCATGTTTGCTCGGGTTTCTTGACAAGATGTCGAGTTCAGACGAATTCTTGAAGACAACATTTTCTTTCGGTAGTGTCACAGATTCAAGATTTGCAACCATAGGAGACTTTGTTGATGAGATTACTCCACTGCCGGCCTTCTCCACTTCAGCCATATATCATTTTCGTGAAATTTGAGTTCGACATCCACAAATATGATCTTGCTTACCTTTATTTTGCTTACACGGCGGTCTCATTTCTGATTTTAGGGAAGAAGACGACTTGGGGCATCTTTCATTGTGGAGGAGATCTGATGGTGGGAGGATGGCCAGTTGGCCACATAGGTGGGATAATTGCAACGTGCACTTCCTGCGGGGCACTTCATCTCTATTAGGGATTGTATGTGGGCCTTTGATTTTCCTCATGTTCCAAACTTCTACCCTCATCTTAAGTGGTGGGCCCACTTGATCAACACGATGTTCAAGAATCATCTTTATGCTCTTTTAGTGTTGAGTTCGGCTTTCAGTTCTATACTTTAGGTGCCTCACCTTTAGATGTTCCTTGATTAATGTATCCCCCCATCTTTCTTTAAGTTGTTTGGCCCCTACAAATTTCGAGGTAAATCTCAGGACTCATGTTTCGTCTTCCACACTTAGTTTTCCCTCTCTCCTTTTATGTTTCAAGGTACCTTGTCTATACTTGGCTTCCCACTTTTCAATCCATCTTAGCAATTATTACTTGTGGTTCCATCAAATGGGAGAGTTTTTGTTTGATGAATATTGGCGGTACTCCTTGAGTAGCCATTTTTCAGTACCACACTATAGCTCCATCTTAATGTGTCACTCCCTAGCATAGTTTTGGAGATCTTCATGGGGTTTACACTTCGATCACAATTTCTTGGAACTGTCATTAGCTCTTATGGATGGGTACTGGCCTTCAATTCATACTTGTGAGCTATAAATGCTTCATCTAAGTTGTGTTTTGGGGTTATTGACGCCTTGTGCTGCTAACACTACTTTGGGTTTTTCATTGATGGGTCCTTATGATGCCAACCATTATTGGACCCTATTGTTGCCCCATTGAAGTGGGTGCCCATTGGCGTGCAAGGAGGTTTATGCAAATCATTGGGTTCTGTCATTTATTTTCCTGTGGAGGTGTGGGACAACTTGGCCTTATTGAGGACTTCTTGGCCTAAGGGTTCAACGCTTTTATATGATATTTTGGAAAATCTGCTTCTTCGGCCTAATATCTCGCAATTGATGTGGCTCCTTGCATGGTAACTCTCTTTTTTGTTCGCTCAAGTTCATCTCATCTCATGGAATCATGATCCTGGCTGAATCATTCTCTTTTTGCCACCTTGAGGACAAGGTGGATTTTAAAGGTGGGGAGTAATGATAGGATCTCAATCAATGACCACCGGTGCAACATCAAAAGCATGAATGAGTTTGTTAGGACTTTTAGGCAGGAAGATTCGAACATGTATGAAAGTATGTCTATTTGGGAGGGAAAGTAAAACATATATAAATAGATTGTGAGAGAAAAGTTAGGCATGGAGAAATTTGTAATTGATTTGGGTTTAACTCTGTTGAGAGTTTGGGCTGAGAGACGGGGTCTCTCTGGATTCTCTAGTTCTCTTTGTTATTTCATTTGTCAATTGAAGTGTAGAGTTCTATCAAAATTCTTTTTAATATTTTTTTGAAAAAAGTTCAAACTAGAATATTTAGTTTCAAAATCAGTAACATAACAAGGGAAATACAGCATAATGTGATTTTCTCTTCATAAATGTGACGATTAATGCTTTATCTGAATGTGAACATATCGCAAGAAATTGATAGTGAAAATAATACAAACTACAAAGAATACCTGCAAATGAATTTATCTTATCCAAGCGGCATAAATGCACCCACCATGGCATCTTCAAATACATATTTGCGCCTGCAACGTGCTGCACCTCAAACTTCAGTTTTTGGAAAGAAGCTCATGCATTAATGAAGACAAACAGAATTCAAATATGTAGGAGGCGCAAACATACACTTCAAGCCCGCCTCTATAAAATCTCAAAAAATTGAATAGTAAAAGAAAAACTTGGTAAGTGCAAGGATTGCAAGGCATGAATTTCAGGCAAAGTCGCCTTAGCTAACTCATACACAGCCAATGGACATGAAAATAACTATTTATAAAATTTAAGAACTTGAAAGTAATTTTGGAAATTGACACTGATGATGATTTCATGAAACCATTTCATAGTTAGATATAATTGTACAAGTTTTTATGCTTGGATCGTGATGGTATTCATGAATCATGATTGAAGGAACTTTTTGGGTAATTGTAAGAAAAGATCATAATCATTTTGACGGATATGAAAGCAAGCTGTGGTACTTCAGTAAATGAATAATGTCCTCGATTACATGAAACACTCTTTTAAAACTTTTTTAGGACTATTAGACCAAATGACCAATTAGTTAAGTTGAAAAATTGGTAAATCTATATGCTTTGATAAGACAATGAGCAAGAATTTGATCCCTCCACTTTTCCTGGCTATTTTTCTATTCTAATTGCTTTCATGAATCTTGACCTAATGCCCTTGAACCATATACAGTGGCACATCTCTTAAAACAAATTGCCCCATAGTTATCCGAAGCGAAAGTGAGCTAACAAGCAACAATCACGTGCTGAAAGCAGAGAAAAATCTTTACAAGGTTCTGAGGCCAAAGGAGCAAGTTAGGAGTTTTTCTACCAGCAAACAAAAGTTTGAGGGGCACGAGGGTTGCTTAGGATTGTTAGAGAGCAAACAATGTGATTGTTTAGCAGGATTTTTTTTTCTATCTCAATATGATTAAGAACGACAGAGCTCATCAAGGATTCCCAAGCTTTTGCATGCGCGAAAGGCTGTTGGAAAGAGGAATTTTAGTCGGAAATTTTCAGGATAGGATCCGTTCGGCAGAAACTTCCATAATAAGGAGAAGTCCACGTGACTAAATTCAGCCCAAAGATGTCGATTAACTCTTAGATCAATGTTCCATTAACAAATTAAAAAGGGGTTTAAAGCAAGGATTCATCCTTCTTTTTATAGGAAAAGGAAAGATTCATCCTTATAGATCAAATATTTTTTTATGGTCTGACAGAACAACAAAAAAGCCTCATTCTTAGATTAGTTGCAAAACTATTTCTTTCTTTTTTTCAATTGGTTCAAAATTCACTTACTTTAAACAATTATCAAGGCGCAAACCACATTTATTCAAAGTTCAACCCTGCAAGATTCTTCTCTACAATGTTTTCAATCTTCTACATTCAAATTGAAATGTCTAGCTGCAAAATCAAGCATGATCATATCCACTTTTTCTTATTTCTTTTAAAAGAAAAAGCAAAGCGTTGGGATAAGGAATGTCTAGGATATGAATGAGAAAAAGAGCTATTAAGAAGAAATCTAGACTTTGAGTCTTTGACAAGGAAGACCATAAGGTCGATAATGTTTGAGAAAAAAAGAAGCATCTCGTAAATATTTAAGGAACTCTAGATTCGAAAAGCGTCTGGCCACATACTAGCAAAACAAGTGTATGCAACAATGGTTAACATAAGTATGTACAACACTACATTTTTCCATATAATGTTGCATAGACACATGGAAGAGTTTGAGTCCATGTAGCCGACCAAATTAATTTGGGATTGAGGCTTTGTTGTTGTTTGTTCGTAATGTTGCGTAGGAAGATATCCTTCATAGATTAAGAAGAAACAGGGAATTTTCAATGAAAACTGAAAATGTTGACAAATTGTTGAAGATAAAAAAGTGACTTCTTGTGAAACTTTGTCAAGTGGTCCTCACTCCTCATAGGGTGAATTAGTAAACCCATCATCAAAGTAATTGGAGGCTGATGGAGAATAAAACGTTTATCGTATACCAGCGCAGCGTGTCCTAGATCGTGTCATGCTTTCAAGAGTCGTGATAAACACTGTAGTTGTCTTTTAGGCTTTTATTCTTTTTTTTCTTTTTCTTTTTGTTTTCGTCACATTGGCACAAGTCACAATGTAGCATATAGGTTTAGGTGAAAACTTTATTTCTAGTAGAAATTAGGAGTGGGTGTGATATTAGCTAGGTGTCAAATTAAAAAGTCCATCATGTCGGTGAGTTTGTTTTTGGTTTTGGAAATTGGAACCCTATAAAAGGCTTAAATGTGTTACGTATCGGACTCACACTTTTGTTGATTTTTGAATAAAATATTTGATTTTGAGACATTGTGTTCTCGTCTTCCGAATTGATTGTGTCGCGCACGGACAATCCAACTTAGGCACACGAGAACGCAATGACACAAAATCAAATTTTTTTTTCAAAAATCAACAGAACTCCAATACATAAGGCACTCGAGCCTTTTAAATGCTTACAATTTCCAAAACCAAAAACAAAATCACCAACATTATAAACTTTCTAATTAGACACTTAGCTAACATCACACCCACTCCTAGTTTCTAATAGAAATAAGATTCAACATTAAAACCTATATTCTAAATCGTGACTAACTAAACAACATCAACAACAAAACCTCAATCCAAAATTAGTTGGGGCATGGATCAAATAGAAAAAAGAAAACATACTACAAAGCACAAATGACAACTACAGTATTTATCAAGAATCTTAACAGAATGACACGGTCTAGGACACATCGCGCACTCCAAGACGATAAACTTTTTATTCTCCATTAGAGGCGCTTGGTATTCGAATGTGGAGTCAAATTAGAGTCACTAAGTGAACATTTGAGGTGTTTGAACCCAATAGATGACACGTAAGCCTCGTGGCAGTGTGAGGCATAAGCCTTAGCTTTTAACAAACAAATTCTAAAAATGGAAAATAAAAAGTCAAGATTGCTTATTTATAAGAAAAAAAAAAGTCAAAATTTTTGTAAAAGATCTAGATTGACAAATACAAGTATAAAATAACTAAGGAATTAAAATTTATACACAGTAGTTCATTTGAGCTTTTGAGTAGTAGTAAAAAATGAGTAAAAAAAATATGGGAGAAGATTGAGAGAGAGGTGAATAAGAAAATAGAGCTAGAATAAGGAATGTTAGGTTGTGGCTCAAACTCGTTTATGTGGAATTGGAGATGAAGTTTGAGTCTCGATTTGTGTCATAATTGGAGTCAAAGATAAAGGAAGCGGCTATTTGCACCCCATTTTTTGCTTTCGCACCCCATTTTTGAATTTTTTTTCAGCCCCTAGTGAATTAACCAAGCTACCCCTCCATATAAAAGGGTTTTTACTCGCCCATACCCCACTCACCCCACTCACACATACCTCAATCACCTCTCTCAAATCGCATTTTCACTACCAACACAAATCCGACGAAATCCGAGCAAAACCACATCGACTTGATATCGTGGGTGCATTCCTCATCTCTTTTAGTGTCGATTTTGAGTTTTTTTGGAGTTTTTAATTTTTATTTTTTGAGTCGGTATTGTTTGTAGTTTTGTTGTTGGGTTTAGGGCTTCGATTTAGGGATTAAATCTTGCGTTTTGGGTACAAAGTCTCGATGGAATCGAAAATATCAAGCGATTTCGAGCAACCCCACTATTTTTTTGGTCATTATCATGTATTTTTAGGAGTTTTGCAATTTTTTTGTGCGTTCTTGTTGCCCGCCGATGTCAGACACAATGGACCGACAGCTCTGAAGAGGTGTCGGGCCGACAACTCTAAAGAGGTCTAGGAAACACAGGGCCGACACCTCCAAAGAGATCTCGCCCGGATCCCTCCGTCACCTATTGAGACCGAGTTCTCTTCTCAATATCGGCCTGAGTCCATCGTTTCCTCTTTAGAGGTCTAGGTCAGAGTCGACGGATACCTTTTTAGGGTCTCGGCCCTGTGCGACCGAACCCCGCAGGCAACACTTCTTCACTTTTAGGACACGACGCGACCACATCCGACCTTGTTCACCAAAAAAACACTCATACAACATTTGGTAACCTAATACAAGTGCTTTACAATGACTAAAACCGAGAAATAGAGAGGATTGAGGGGTGTTGAAATGAGGGTAGGAGATGGGGTACCATTTGTTGAGGGTGAGGAGTAGTTTCGGAATAATTTACAAAAAAAGTGGGGTAAACGCAGTAAAAAAAATTCAAAAATGGGGCATTTAAGTAATTGGTACAAGAAGCAAAAAGTGGGGTGTGAATAGCCGCTTCCAATATAGAAGGCAAATTTGTGTTGAAGTGAAACATAAACACGCCCAGTTCGTCACATTAGTCTTGGATGCATGCGACACGTGTATAGGGTTGGACTACATTAATTGTTTGAGTTGGAGACATAATGAATATTGTGTTCTTGAATAACAACAATGTGTAACGCCTATAAATAAGCGTGATGTGGTTAGTGGCGTGATGGTGTTTAGGTGTTTGTGAGCCGGGTGTGTTGTAGGGTACGGGCCTACGAGCAAGCATGCGACGCTGTTACATTGATTCTTGTTGGGGTTTCTATCTAGGATTTAGATAGAGGAGGGTTTTCATTTGTTTACTAAACTATCCATAATGGACTGTCTTATTTCTTGCCCGTGGTTTTTTCCCTGATTTTGGGGTTTTCCACGTAATTATGTGTGTTCTTATTTTCTATGGTTATTTCCTTGGGGTGTTAATTTGTCAATCTGCAATCTTGTGTATTCCGCATGGTTTCATCACAACAAACTGGTATCAAAGCCAAGATTCAAAGCTGAGGGGATTACACCATTAAGGTGAAGTTTTCAGAGATGTTGAAGTACACAAATGCGATGAAGTTTGATGTGGAGAAGTTCAACGAGAAGATGAACTTTGGCTTGTGGCATATTCAACTCAAAAATTTGTTGATTCGATTTGGGTTACGTAAGGCTTTGAAGGGACGCGGGAAGGAAAGTGATGAGGTTTGGGAAGAGTTGGATTTGAGGGCGGCAAGCGTCATAAGACTCAATTTAGTAAAGAATGTTCTTTCGAACATAAGGAATATTTTTTCGGTGAAAGGTCTTTGGAAAAAATTGGAGGGTGTGTACATGACGAAGACCATGTCAAATAGATTCTACGGTTTCTACCTTAAGGAGCGGTACTGTTGCGTGAAGATGGATAAAGATAAAAGTATTATTGATCATCTGAGTGCTTTGAATGAGATTGCCTCTGAACTTGAGGAATTGGGAGAGCACATCGAAGATGAGGATTAGGTGATCAAGCTCATCTGGTCACTTCCACATTCATTGAAGCACATGAAGCCAACACTAATGTACAGGAAGGAAACCATTAGTTTAGCAGAGGTCACTACCATGTTAATACATGAGGAGAAGTTGATGAAGAGTGAAGACAATAGTTTATCTGAAAACTCCAATTTGGTAGCCGCTGGGAAGGGTTACAAAAAGCACAACAAAGCGATTTGTTGAAGATGCGGTCAACCAAGGCATCTCAGGAAAGACTGAGGGAATAGGAAAGGAAAAGGAGCGGGTTTGGCAAAAAGCTTCAATTCAACAAAGGGGGATTCCAATGTTGAAGGTAATGACATTGACAATTTTTTAGTTCTCAAGCCTAATAGTAATTATCCTATAGTCTAGCAAAGAATAGGATTGGTGATCAGAAGGGAGAATGTGTAATTGACAGTGGGGCCACATGGAATGTTTGCGTACATAGGGTATGGATCGGTAATTATGCAAGTTGTACGGGTGGCGATGTTATGTCAATAGCTGACGGCTATCATCGATCGATATTGGAAGTCAATGAAGTTCAGCTGAAGTTGTTTGACAGACGCGTCATAACGCTACGAGATGTCCGACATGTGTCGAGTTGTACTCAAAATCTAATTTCTCTTTCTGAATTAAATTCTGAAGATTACATGTACTTTGGGAAAAATGAGTTTTGAAAATATTCCAAGTTTTGTTGGTCATGAAAGGTGTGAGGAAAAAAAAAACTTGTTTGTTTTGGGGCAAAAACATGGAGCAAGTTTTGGACCTCAAAGGTTGATCAAGAAGTGGATTTCGATTGGTAAGTCCAAGCAGGCTGGATTGGACTTGGTTCATTCTCGATGTTGAGGATGGTGGCATGAGAGGGTGGTGTAGCAAGAACAATTGGTGAGTTTTCGTGAAGGTGAATATTTGTTAGGTTGTGGCTCAAACTCGTTTATGTGGAATTGGAGATGAAGTTGGAGTCTTGATTTGTGTCACAATTGGAGTCAAAGATGAAGACAAATTTGTGTTGAAGTGAAACATAAACGCGCACAGTTCGTCACATTAGTTGTGTATGCATGTGACACGTGTATAGGGTTGGACTACACTAATTGTTTGAGTTGGACACCGAATGGACTGTGTTCTTGTATAACAATAATGTGCAACGCCTATAAATAAGCGTGGTGCAGTTTAGTGGTGTTATAGTGTTGAGGTGTTTGAGAGTCGGGTGGGTGTCAAACAAGAGCTTCTTCAATAAGAACTCCAATGGAAGGAAATAAAATTTAAAGGAGAACACATTATAAAGACATGCAAAAAAGTTGTTAGACCTTTTTTTTGTTTAGGCTCAGGTGTCAAAATTAACACAAGATACAAGCTTCTTCTTATGATGATGATCCTGGTCTTTTAAGTCTCATCTTGCTAAAGATTGGATCCCTCATTGAAAGATAGCCAACAAAACACTTTGGGGTTTCCTAGCCAAGGACAAAAAATCTTGGACTTTCATTCAACAATAATTCACTAAGATGCAGATTTGGACTAAAAGAGTGGAACTCTAAGACACTGCATATGTGGATCAACAATGATGCAAGACAAAATGCAATAAACAAGTATGAGGCAAAAAAATAACTAAGGTGAAAATCCACCATCTAAACGAGTAAAGACACAGTGTAGCGAATGCACCCATCAAAGCAATATAACAGAGTAATCGACGCAATATAGTCAAACCAATACCGAAGGTCCAAAAGAAGACGAAACTGCAAGCAAGTTAGCAAAAATTTTGATTTGACAGATACAAAGGAAATAGACATAAGAAACATGTACGTTGTAGAAACTCACTAAAAGTTGTCTTGCGCGACCAATGAAGAAGGAGAAATGCAAATGGCACTTGCTGCAAAATTGGACAACTGCTGCTTTAAACGATTTTCTTGCGGATACAAGGAGGATACCATGTTGCACCTTTATACCATCCTCACTTTCTTTTTCATTGTTAATTGCCTTAGAGTTGCTAATGTCTGCTGAGCTTTCTGGTTGAAGCTCGACATTATCAGTCTTCAATGCTTTAAATACCAATTTGCTCCTCCTAGCACCTGAACCAATCCAATTCAACCAAAACTTCGTACCCAATACTGCGAATCCATCACCATCAACATTTGGAACTTCAATATTGTTGGCTACAGGTAGCGCATCACCAATATCTTCCACGGTTGATTCCACTGAATTATGCAATTGTGCGGCAATACTAGTTATCTGTACATGAGAGAAAACTCTGAGTGCACAGGAAAAGTAAGCAAGCAACAAAACCTAAGGTTATAAAGAAAAAACAACATAAAAAATGGCATATCATATCGTAGGTTGTCTAAATGGTGGCTACTTTATGCACTTGCACTTGGTGAACTAGTGATTTCTACACTAGAAAATGAAGTACAATTTATGAAGAAGCAAGATCCAAATATAATCAGTTCAAAATTCCACTACAATTCGACCATGCATTCAGGTTTACTGTAAACTTTTTACATAGACTAATTTCTCCTCAACGACTAATAGAGAAAAATGAGTCTCGTCACCAAACATCTCTTGAACAGCCACATAGATAAGCAAAGGCGAGAAGTAAATCTGCCAAAATTTCCCTGTTCCATTATGGCTTTGATTGTTGAAACAAGTGGAAGGCTTAGTCTTATTGTATGCATATGCAGCTTTAGCATCCATTTGGTAACAAGAGCTAACTCGTAAAACATGGATTAGAACTTTTCTTTTTTTTTCTTTTTTCTACTTAAATTTTTTTTATATTTCATTATGGATCCTTTTCAACTTTTCATAAGCATGTTTCCTCACTTCTGGAAAAGCCATAAGCTATAATCAGAAAGTATATGAGTTATTTCCATCCCATTAGTTCCACTAGAAACCATATGCATTACAATGAACCAATAGGGGACAACCAACAATAAGCACAAGTAAGAATATAATCCAGGATAAGCTTCAATGATGCTCAAAACCATTTACTTTTTTGAGGAACTTCAACCAAAGTCTAAATGCACATAAATGTAGCATTTCGCATATGGCATCCAAGATCCAACTCTTGCAGAAACATCGAAATGTATATGGAATTACATTAGTCATCTTATATTGACAATAGGCACATATAACCCACCATAAATACGAAATTCAGTGTAAAATAGCAATAAAAAAACAAGAAAAAATAAGACTTCTAAATAAGTTAATCACATAAAACACATCATCCAACTTCCCCTTGGCTTTTAAGTAATCTAAGCATGATGGTTTTTCCTGACAAGTACCAATAATATATATAGTTCCCATGTCGTGGGAACTATATCCCTAAATTTAAAAAGGGAGCGGCTAAACGAACCCTAACTTTTTTTTAGAGGACCCCACCCTAGTGAAATTACCCAACTACCCCTCCATATAAAAGAGTTTTTACTAACCCATATCACCCATACCCCACTCGACCATCTCTCAAATCGCATTCTCGTCACCAACCCAAATCCGACAAAATTCGAGAAAAATCACATCGATTCGACGCCGTGGGTGCATTCCTCATCTCTTTTAGTGTCGATTTTGAGGTTTTTTTAAAGTTTATTTTTTTCTTTTTTGAGTCTGTGTTGCTTGTGGTTTTGTTGTTGGGTTTAGGGCTTCGATTTGGGGCTTGAGTCTTGCATTTTGGGTACAAAGTTTTCATGGAATTGAAAATACCAAGCGATTCCAAGCAAAGCCCACCATTTTTTGGTCATTTTCATGTATTTTTTTAGGAGTTTTGAAATTTATTTGTTCCTTCTTGTTGCCCGCGGGTGTCGGACATGGATGAAGAAGATGGGAAATTAAGGGTTCCCCCTCTGCTTCTTTTGCACTTGGTTGCTCTTTATTTCTTCCTTTCTCTCCCGACAAGCCGCGTCGAGGTGTTTTTTCGAGTCGGACGCACGCCCTGTATCGATTTCCGTGTTGAGTCATGTCGTGTCGACGCGGGTAATCGACCCTAAAGTGGCGAGTCCATGTAACAGAGGTGGCAACTATACAGAGAGAAGGATTCCTTGTGGGCTGAAGTCATTAGTAGTAAGCAAGGTCTCAATGGTCAATGTTGGGAACCATGTAGGGCGTTTAGAGTGCCATATAGGTTTCCTTCAAAATGCCTCTTGACTTTCCAGTATGTTCACCCTTTTTACATTTTTAAATGTTGGCCAAGAGGGCTCTATTAGGGTTTGGAAGGATGCTTGGTGGGAGATCTAAAAGATTGCGTTGATTTTTCATCTTTGTACACTTTATCTCATAATCATAATATGCCCATTTCAACATTTTTTTAATAATTATTCCTTCTTGGAATTTTGATTATCCTAAAGCCCTAACTAGTAGACAGAAGGAGGAAATTACATCCCTCCTCTCGATTTCAAGGAATCCACACTACACCCTTTTGTCCTAATAGATTGCCATGGAACCTTGAGTCTTTGAGTCTTTTACATGCAAGTCTCAATCTTTAATTTAATTGATAATTCTAGCCTTCCTTCTTTGCCTCAATTCAAGTGCATTTTGAAAGCTTAGGTACCATTAAAATTAAAGTATTTCGATGGCTAGTTGCTTTAACAAAAAAATTAACACCCCAAGCTGAAGGACCCCCCATATATCACAATGTTCAAAGTTTTTCCCACCTATGTATGAAAAAAACATTTGGAACCAATGGCATTTTTTTCACGAATGGAAAGGTTTTCGAAGTCATATGACTACAATTCCTTCATAATAACATCTTTAGCTAATTCTGAGAAGAATAGACATATCTAAAATTGTGATCCTCACCACAGCTTGGTCCATTCGAATGGAGAGAAACAAAGGATTATTCAATGGAATACGTACTTATTGGTTTAGTATTTGAGAGTCGACTAAGCTTCTTGCATCTTTTTGGACTGTGAGTACAAAATCAGGGAATAGTTTGCCGAGGAAAGACTATTGTGAAAGGGAGCCGAAGGTTAAGCCAATTGGGTGTTGGACTGCGGTCATCTTTTATTTTATTTATTTTTTAATCGAAAAGTTATCTTTATTTTATCATCTTCTAGTAACCATTCCCGTTACCATTAATAAATCTTTTATGTTTCTTGACCATAAAAATGCAATTTACATGAAGAATTTTTGCAATGGACCACCACCACCAACAAGGCAATAACAAAGTTCTAATACCTTATAAATTGGGGTCAACTAATCAAACTCTTCCACTCTACTCAGTTTAATGTAGCTGATGGCATTCTTTCAAAATCATTTTAATCTTTCTTAATCAATACATCTAAAGTTATCTTAGGTCTACCACCAAATTTCTTCAATTTAAATCAAGCCAAATTTACTAAATGGGACATTTGCAGGTCATCTTTTGAT
This sequence comes from Stephania cephalantha, assembly GCA_039657325.1. Lineage (NCBI taxonomy): Eukaryota > Viridiplantae > Streptophyta > Magnoliopsida > Ranunculales > Menispermaceae > Stephania > Stephania cephalantha. Next base: position 27,352,385 of record CM077571.1, read on the forward strand.
GAGTTCAACCACATATGTCCTTCCCTTATTTTTGTGTCGATTGGTGCTACTCATAATTTTCTTTAAATCTATGTATTTCCTAATCTAGATTTACGAGTTCCACCACATATTCAATAAAACATCCCGATTCACGCTACATTCATTTTATATATGTGTTGTTTATTTACTGCCCAACATTCACTTCTATAAAGCATAGCTAACTTAATAACGAGCTAATGGAATTTTCCTTTAGCTTTACACGGATATTTCGATTATAAATCACACCTATTGTGCTCCTCTACTTCGTCCATACAACTTGAATTATATATGTGTGTAGCGATTTACATCATGACCTTTTTTGTATGATTGATCTTACATATCAAAAATGGTTTACCTTAGGAACTTGTACTTCTTTTAATTTCACTACTCCATTATCTTGATCTCTAATATTCGTGAACTCATGATGCATGTATTCGATTATAGTCCTACTCAACTTAAAGCCTTTAGACTCTAAGGTATTCCTCCAAAGCTGTAACTTCTTATTCACCTCATATCTTGTTTCATCTACTAAAACAATATCGTCTACGGCTTCGTAAGGTATGACATTTAATGTAAATTGGTACACTACATTGCACCATCCAAGCTACTCAAGTAAGTACTTGCTTAAGCATTAGAGAAAACCAAGTGAAATGATTGAGAAAAGGTCCAGTTCATTCTAATAACTTCCAAGTGAAGTATCATGCTGCAGCTATATGCAAAGGCTTCCACACAACAATGTTATACACTATAAGCAGAAAAACTAGCAAGTTTATCATTTCTTCCAAGCTATTTCCTTGCAAGGATGAAATTAGAATAACATTTGTAACAAAAATAACTATTTCATCGACATGAATAACATATTTACTAGTAGAAGCACTTGAGAAATAACACCAAAATTGAGCATACTGCATACCTTGATGTGAGCAAGTTGAGCTTCTGAGGACCTAACTACATAGAGCTCACTTGAACAGCCAGGCTTCACAAGCAAAAGGAGATGATTAAAAAATAATTAAAATGTTATAAACTAATAATCATTATATTGAAACGACATGACTAGATGAAATCCAAATAGTTATGAAATCCTCTCAATGATAAAGAAGAACAAATAGCGATTGCATATGTTAGCACATTGACACAAATATTAGGGAAAGGCGGTTGCGGTGGTTTGGTCACCTGCAAAGACGGCCTACAAATGCCACCATTAGAAACTTGACTCAATAGAAACGGTAGAAATTCGACGAGGTAGAGGTAGACCAAAGTTAATATGGGATGCATTAATTAGAAGGGATTTGAATGGTTGGAAAGCTCGCCATCAATTACACTTAATCGAATACAATGGAAAAGTTTGATCTATGTAGAAGAACCCAATTAATTTGGGACTGAGGCTATGTTGTTGTTGTTGTTGTTGTTGTTGTATACGTTAGTACATACGAAACGGAATGTTTTCTTACAATTGTAAAGAATCTTAAGAATTGTGATGCAATCCAACTTCCCCAAATGGTCCACAAGAAGAATTGGACGGAAACTGAAAGCTTACATACCAAAAATTAATCGAAATAAATTTGACAAACAGTGAAGCATACCTGTTGGACGTAATTAGCGTGCATAACGACGAGTACACAGAAAAGAGCGATTGCGACGACAAGATAGACGTACTCTAGAGCAGTTCGAACTCTGGGAGATAGAATTTGCGAAAACCGTTCCTGAACACGGATGAACGTCTGCTCTGGATCCATCTCTATCTCTGTTTCAGATCTGCACCACTACGATTCTAGGGTTCTTTTATGCTAGTCGAGGAGATCGATAATTCTCTCTCTCTCTCTCTAATACGAAAAATCCAAATCCTTCGTGTTCGTGTTCGTGTTCGTGTCGTGTCTTCTACTACCCCAACCAATAGAGTTTTGTGTATCCCGAGTGATTTAGTAAAGGCGGCGCTATATGCACCCAATGCTTATTTAGGGCAACCCATTTACAAAGGCACTCATCGAATTTATCATGGCACCCCGAAAATAGATAAAATGACCCTTGTCCTTTAACAGAATGCACCCCACTACCAAATCAAATCAAACCCTTCTTTTCCTTTCTTCCACTCTCACTCCCATTACCAATCAAGGCCTCAATCCACTGAATCCCCTCATTTTCATAAAAATTTACTCATAACTGGGTTTAACAGCAATCTCGTATTATTCGACCACACTGGGCCGTGATTTGTGTTTTGGTCTCGATCTTCCATTGCCGAGACCATTGAGTAAGTATCGGCTAAGCTCAACTAAGTGTCGTAATAAGATATGTTTGGGATTAGTTTCGGTTAATTGTCATCGAGATCTTTTGGCATTTTTCGGCTGTACCATACCAAGACTTTGATTAAAGTATCGATCTTCAAAAATCGAGACAACATAATATGTCTCAGTACTTTGTAACCGAGACATTCGTGTACGTGGTATACATTCAAAAATGAGGAAAAAACATAAAAAAATAAATAAATCAAAACTCACCTCCCCGTGCGCCGCACCCGCCCCCTTTGCGTTATCTTCATCGATTGAACCCTAAAAACACCCAAAGAGGCGTCGATAGGGTGGGGTGCGCAGGAATATGAAGGAAAAGTTGGTCGTTTGAGTAGAGAGGGGCATTTGAATCTTTTCATATTGAAAACAAAATAAATTGGGTGCCTTGAGTAATGAGTGGGATGCACATAGCGCGACCTTTTAGTAAAGGACTAGCAGAGAGACAATAAACAAGGAGGCGCACTATGGGCAGCCAACCATTTACTGAAGGCACACCGTTGTTGAGGGCACCTAGTGCTTTACTGAGGGCATCCGAAAAATTGAGGTGAAATGCCAGAAATACCCCTACCCAAAATGAGCACCCCACTCCAATCCTTCAAAAGCAGCCACCAAAGCACCCACCCCCTTTCATTGCTCCTTGAATTGAGGCACCCCACCAAATCTCCAAAACCTTAACTCTCATCCCTTTCGATTTTCGTCTTCCCTACCTCTCTCTCTCTCTCGTAATTTTCGCCTCTCCCTTTGGTTCCTTCTTCGTTTTGGTAAGGACTCGACACAAGTTAGGGTTCAAATTTTGAGATTTGATCTCGCGAGGCATTCATTCGAATTACTGAAGGTATGTTAACTCTTGATTTGGCAACAAATGTATGTTGTTAGTTGATTATTGTTGTTTGTATTGTGTGTTACTTGTTCACGGGTTTCAAATCTAGAATCTCATGTGTTTCGGCCATATAGGGTTGTAAATGATCATGTATTCTCTGCCAAAATGGTCGAGAAATAGGATTTGATTGGAAGTGGTACATTTAGTATCGGTTACATCATACCGAGACAATCGCACAAGTCTCGGTTGGTGTTGAACGAGTTTAATGTTTTATTATTAAATTTTGCAAATGAGGTATGCCTCGGTTGATATGAATCGAGACTATACATTGAGTTTCAAGTTGACGAAACGTACGAGATTCAGTCACAACCTTCCGAGTTCAAGTAGTAAAATTGATTTATGCTTGCATCGGTTGTACGTAACCAAGACTTGTATGTATGTTTCATTCAAATGGTTCCAAGACTTGTGTGTATGTCTTGTTCACATGGTTCCGAGGCATTGGTTAAATTGTCGGACCTGTGCAACCGAGATTTGATTCTGACACATTTTTTCATTGATTTTAGGTACAATTTGCTTATGTTTCCTTATTTTTCAGATATGGCTCGTTTCAAGGGAGTTGTGCGGAGGAAATTGATAGTGAGCCGTTAGGAGGAACCTATGGGCGTAATGGTCAGAAACCCCAAACCGCATCTTTCTGAAAGGAGAAACAAAAGACAGAAATGAAGGGTAAAGCACGAGCTACTAGTAGACATGCTCAGAAGGTTGTTTAGTAGGATGAGGGTTCCTATGTTACCGAGCATCGAAAAAAAAGATCCAGTTATTGCTCGTGGTGGAAGTGAGGGTGGGGCATCTGAGTCTTTTGAGGACTCAATTGGGAATGAAGAAAGAGAAGAAGATCTGTTGAAGCATATTGCATTTATTTTAGTTATTTTATTTATTCTTTACTTGGTCAGTTGTTTGTTGATCTCTGTTTCTAAGAATTGTTGTTGTTTTGTTAACTTTGTGAAGGTCATGTGGATGTGACTAGCAGTGGTGGAGCCACTCGAGGGACCTGAGGCGGCCGAGGGACCCGAGTCACCAAAAATGAAGAAGAGCAAGAAGAAGACCCATATGCTCCTTTACTATGTGGGCCAATAGACCGGAGTTTATTGTTAAGCTTCAAACATCATGTCGTGACTGCGATTTGGGACGATGACGTATGTTATTTTTATTTGTTTTCTTTCATTTTATTCCTTTATAAGAATATATTATATTATGCTTGAAATAATGATATTTTCATTTGTTGTTACAGCATCACCCTTTGCTGAAGTGCATCAGCCACTGGGCTCAAATCTAAGAGTGGGATTTGCAATTATGCCACCTCGACACCGAGGGTCTTTAGAGGATTGTCTAGCGGTTTGGGTTGACTCCACTCATTGACTACTCGTATCGGAAGGGCAAAGGAGTTGATTTCAGCCTTTGTCGAACGGTGGCAGTCAGAGACAAATACATTTCACATGCCCTTCAGTGAAATGTCACTTTGGAGGATGTCAACATTCTACTGAAGATTTCGGTAACGGGCAAGGTTGTTGCGGTGGAGAATTTCTCAAGGTATACCTAGGATTATCGCAAGAAAGCTATTGAACTTGTTTCAAAGTTGCTCGGTGTTACCATTGCCGAGGCGGAGGACAAGGTCAATATCATTAGGGGCCTCACTGTGCGAAAGGCTTCGTTGAAGACTCAATGGTCCCAAACCGAGAAGTCGAAGCCACTTAATTACCCCTTCCCCCGTGCAATGCACCACACGAGCATTCCTGTTCTACCTCTTGTCGTGCACTATTTTCACCGACAAGAGTGGAGATCACGAGTCACAATTGCATTGCTCAAGCTTCTGGAGAATTTGGACGATGTTGGGAACTATGCATGGGGCACTGCTGCATTGACTTACTTGTACCATCAACTTGGGCCAGCCACCAGAGTAGATGTGTCATTCCAGATACCTCACTTTGCTTGAGGTAATTATTGTTAATTTAATCACCTTTACACTTGTACTCGTGTTTTGTTACTACTTATTGTTTTATCAATACTAACCTTTTTTTTGTCAGGGATGAATGTATGAGCATTTCAAACTTGAGTTTGTCGCATCAAACACCAAGTACATGGACCCCCATGTTTCACGATGGATCCAGAAACACGAGACGGTAAATGTTGGGGACACGTTGGCATCAACTTGGAGGACATTGGGCATATTAAGGCCGAATGAGGTGCTTATGCTTCTTTAATTTCTTTCAAAACCCTCGTGGTACCTTATGTGTTACTAATACTTGTTTATTTCATTGGTGTAGGTGACTTGGGACCTATACGTTGATCTCAATATGGTTCACTCAATGGCGTTCTACAATGGGACCTAGAAGTAAATGGACATCATGGAGTCATACCATCCAGAAAGGTTCCAGAGACAGCTTGGTCATGTGCAAGGTGTACTTGCCCCTCCATATCGCCCTCTCGAAGCGTCTCGAGGACCATCTACACTCAAGTACTTCGTGAAGTATGGATTCCAACAGGAGCACTGGGAAAGGTGGCACAACCATTTGTTGCCACTAAAATTCGAGGCGAGAAGGCTCAATTCGAGTCCATGGCCACAACATATTATCGTTTTTTCGTTTCTACGTGTTTCACACCAGGTTATTGAGAGCCCATCTTATGAGGACGATGTTGTTGTTGCCTGTACTATCGCTGATAATGAGGTGTTGGAGGCATATTGTTTGGTATTGTTGTTTATGTAAAGTCCATTTTTCTTATGTTCGAGTGCGAATATGTTATTGGTAATGATTTTGTGGACCATAATTTCCAACTAATTACTTTTATCTTGTTGCTTTTGAATAATGAAACAAGTGTACGTTGGACGTCGCGTTGAAGTGGATGGATTTGTCGGATGAGGAGTGTACCATATAGTCTGCGAAGAAAATCGCGAGTGATATGGTAAACTTCTTGTCGGGGAGGACTTTTCCCACGACTACCACCACCACTACCACCGCGACCACCAATGCTACCACCACGACAACGCTTGTCGAACCTTCAAAGGAATCCCAACATGACACCACGACAACCCAGTCGAGGTCCATCCCAAGTGATGTTCCTCCCCCTGATGCTCCTCCTTCCAAGCGCATGCACGACAATGAGTATCACTGGAAGTTATTTAAGAAGAAAAATCGTCTAATCCCAAAAATGAACTTTGAGACTATCTTTATTGTAGTGTTTGTTATGAATGTTGGAAACTTTGAAACATCGTTTGATGGTATGGAAACTTTGTGAACTTGTTTACTTGTGAACTTTGTGAATTTGTGTATGGAACTTTGAATAATGAATACGAAATGTTGTGAACTTTATTTTGTGTTTGTTGTGAATGTGGAAACAATGAATACCATGGTTTGGAAACTTTATTATAGTGTTTATTGTGATTGAAATTGAATTTGAGCTTGTGGGGGGAAACTATGTGATTGTGATTTCATAAATGAAGTTGGGCTTCCAAAAACACTTGCAATTTTATCAGGGATGTATCTGTCCCACAGGCTCAAAACTTAACATCAAAGCTCGGCCCTGTCGTACCGCAATTACGAAGAGGTATCACAGATCTCTAAGACCGAGAGTACTGAGCAGGTTGCACACTGACACAATCTTGGTCATGAGTGACCGATAACTTTTTTAGAAGTCTTGGTCGTGATCCACTGTAACTTAGTATACAAAACTCAGAGTAATGTGACCGTTACCATTATTGAAAAATAACAAGCATTTTGTCTCGGTTGTACACAGCCGAGACTTAACATCAAGTGTCAACCGCAAGACACCAAGATAAGTGGGGAGTGTCGGTCACGGTTAACCAACACTGATCTGATTGATTTAAAGTATATTGACTTTCGATAATGCAATACCGAGAGAAGCTGTGAATCTTGGTTACGTGTCTCTGAGACTATCGCATATATCCTGGGTCACTGTTACCGAGACAAAACAAAGAACCTCGAGAGTCCATACAAAACAAAATGCCTCAGTTGTGGACTATCGAGACTTATGGCCTTTTGTCGGATGTGAAATATCGAGACTCCCACTATATGTCTTGGACCTGAATGGCTGAGACAATTTTGATAGCAATGCCTATCTTAAGAATATATAGTTCAATAAGAAATCATAACTCATCCACAACACAAAAAAATGATATAGTATAAAATAAACATGACCAACCATAAGTTACAACCAATCAGATTACAAGTGTTTGAGATATCCATGTACAAACAACAAAAAATGCTCCAAGGTATAATGAAAAGTAAACAAAATAAAGTACATTTACAACATCATTAATGTAGCTAAATCTGAACTGAGCTAGGGCGAGACTAAGCCTACAACAGAAGGCGTGCCTTGTTAAGAAGTTAGAATCGGCGCGAGTTCCTGGATTATGAATCCCTTACCCTAACCTTTAGCGCACTCCTTAGCATACATGTCCCTTGATGGATATAATGATGGAAACGATGAATTCACTTTTAGTTTCACCTATCAAATACAACGTATAAGAAGAAGTCATTATCATGTACTTAAAAATTGATAAGACACATTTCAAATATAATGTATAAACTTACCCTAAACATAAGCTTAGTTGATTAAATCATTAGTATTACATTGCACCGCATGTGTGTATGTTGTTATCGGGCGAGTTGGTGTGACGGGTATTCGCCACGAAAGGCGTGTCAACGCGGGTATCGGGTAGGCAAACTATGAGTACACTAGTAAACTCGACTAATTCACGTTAAGATGACTAGTTAATCAATTAAAATGGGCAATGTAACCATAGGCTAAGTTGATTAAATCAAGACAATAGGCTATGGCGTACCTCGAATTGCGTGCCGAGACGCGGGGCACCGGGTGCCGAGTAGTTGAGGGTTAGTGGGATCACAAAATTTGTTAATTTTGGTGAATAAAACACTAACCATAGGTATTAGAATTGGCTTAAGCTAATGTAATTAGATCAAATTAATCAAGGCCTATAATTTGGTTATTTAAATTGGAATCATAGGATTTTCCTAGATATATGTATTGACACATCTATGAACCATATGAGTAGACAATTAGTGTCACTTGGATTGAGTTAGTAGGAGTTAGTGGGATAAGTGGCAAGGTGTAGACCATTAGATGAGTCTCGAGATACGTAAACACATGAGGATCAATGGCTAGAATTGAAACCCACGTTAATATATATAAAGGAAACTTGATCAACACATGCAATCAAAACCATTTTCATTTACAAATCTTGAAGAAGAAAGTTGCTAAAGAGAAGGTTGGGTGGCTGAAATTGTGAGATTTAGGAGGATTTGAGCCAAATTGATGGTGAGTTCAAGCTAGGGATTCAAACTAGCAAAGACATTTACAAGGTATAAATTTCATGTCTTTCTTCAATTCCAATTTCATGAAAATGCATGTTAAAAACCATTAATTCTATCAATATAAATGGTCATTATAGTTGTCTTGGGTTGATTGAGAGTAATTGAGGTCAAATAGGCTCATGGTGAGCAAGAATTTCATGTTTTGGATCGATATTTGATGTTTAGATTATGGTCATTTTCATACATAATGGGTTGTTGGAGAAGATAATGAACAGTGTCTGTACCTACAGAGACGTCTGTACTTATAGAGATATCTGTGCCCACAGGGACGTATGTACTCACAGAGACGTCTGCACCCACATGGACGTCTGTACTCATAGAGACATCTGTACCAACAAGGACGTTTGTACTTACAGGAACGTCTGTACCCATAGGGACGTTTGAAACCACACGAATTGCGATTATAATTTAAAATCAGTTATGCACTAAAACATATATCTAAATGCCAAAAAATTTCAAATTGACACCGTGGATTTAGGAGTTGATAGGCGGGTGTCGGGAACGAGGTCGGGGTCAGTTGAGCAAGGTTTTGGAGCGCGGATTGAGGTGCGTAAACCCATTGGAATGCCCTACAAAATTCATGGTTTTGTCTTATCGATATTGGATTACATGTGTGACTGTTGGTGGGCACACATGGGGTTTCACTCCTATTTCGATTTGCGTATATATTGGTTGTGGCTAAATTCTTGCACGAGTTACTTATGTTTAGTGCTCATGTCGATAGCAGTAGAATATATCTACGACTATCAGGAGGGATTTAGGGTGTTCCTTTGACTTGAAATTGCATCTGAAAGGGTTCATCTAATAACCATAGTTGGGGTTTAGTCAATGTAAGCCCGTAAGTATATACAGGGTTCCTATTCGGTTTTATTGATTACTGGCTGGTTTAGGTCATGGTTTTCTCGTGATTATAAGGTTATGTACTTATTAATGCTTTATTTTTTAGCATGTTTAGTTGGTATGTGATGTTTATTTATCGCTAATGTTTTTGCTTGTCGTGTGCTGCCTACATTCATGGGAATATGACTTACTGTTGTTAGGAGTTATATTCGCATGTCTCGTAGTTTATCTGTTTTATTTTATGAATATTGTGTGGACTTCTCTTGGGATTTTACTTACTGGACTCGTCACTGTTTGTTGGGTGGTCGAGTGCGGATCCTTCGACGAGCAAGGACAATGGCAAAGGCAAGGGCAAGGGCAAGGGCAAGGACGTATTGGGCGACTACCTCTGAGATAGTGACGCCAGCTCGTATGTGACTACAGTATGTACGTATTTATATTTTTATTGGGTTTTAGGGACTGTAGAACACTGAATATATGTATATGGATCTTTTGTTGTACTTATCCCACATTTGATATATACATGGTATATTTTTGCCGAGTTTTCCACTACTTAGGATTGTTAAATATTGCATAACTTACTCATTTAATGATTTTCATTGTAAAATTGTAAGATTACTTGATAAATTGATTAACAAGCTAACTAAATCAGTAATACTTATATAAAGATTAATTAGCTAAGTTAGGGTTAAATGGAAAACTGTAAGCAACCAGTTAGGTCGCGAACGTCAAGGATAAGCGGGCCATGATGTGTTAGGGCTTAATGACGTAGAATGCAACATGGCGAGTCCCAAGGAGGCCTGGAATTTGGGGCCGTCACAGTTTGGTATCAGAGCGAGGTCAAACATAAGGGAGGAAGCGTAGTTGTCCTTAACCTGATACCAACGCCACAGTTGTATTAAAGCGAGGTCGATAGAGCCTAGGATAAAAGTTTAAAGAAATTGAATAAAACTTAATAAAAAAAATTTAGATGTGGAAACCCAAAGATCCTAACTTAGAATTCTAGTTGGGAAGCAAACTTAAGATGGGTAGCGATAGGGTTTATACACGTGTTATGTTTTTGACTATATATATTATATACATGTATACGGAAGGTGACCCGACACACGCTTTTCAATGCATATCATGATGGATGGCGAGCTAACTCCACCTATGGTAGATGTTGGTTAGACGAGTGATCAGACTAGAGATGAGGGTCTAGATTTAGCATTGTCCATGCGATTAGCAGCTCACGATAGATTGTTTGAGCTATTGATGGATATGATGCGGGCACATATAGTAGCGATTGCATCATTCACTACCGCCTGAGTACAGAGCACGGCTGAGATGATAGTTGCTCCGACAAGTACCATTGACTATTCCGGCTGTACCGATGCATGCAGTGGTACGGGAGACTCCGACAGTGTTTGCTACACCGACAGTGGCACAGATCGAGACATAGACTGTTATGCTAGCACAAACCGACATGTTTAAGATTTCGATGATGGTAGAGGTCAAATTGATGACCTGGATATACTTTTATGGAGGCGAAGACCCAGAGGCAGCTGGGAAGTTGCACATCAGAGGTTACACAAGCTACTATGGATTCGGGAGAGCATACAGGCCAGGATATCGGGGCATATGCTGAGAGGGGATGCTGTCGTGTGGTGGACAACGTATATAGATACTCACCTAGAGCCAATGACATGGGCGGAGTTCAGAGAGTTGTTTTATGATCAGTATATACCCATGAATGTAAGGTTGATGCTGAAAGAGGAGTTTTTGGCTTTGAGAAAGGGTAGCCGGTCGGTGTTACAGTATATGGATAGATACCAGTACTTGAAACAATTTTCCACGGACGTCGCAGGCACCGAGAGACTACGAATTTATTACTTTGTCCGAGGGTTGATTGAGGATATAGTCAGCGTTATTGTTTCCTCCAGAGCGTAGACACTGCAGAAGATGTATGATATAGCGCTTACCTATGAGACACATTTTAGGCAGAGAGCCGACATGCATTCATCTACTGAGTTAAAGAGACAAACTGGATAGAGTTATAGGCAGAAAAGACCGAGAGATCGGGATGACAGAAAGGACCGACAGTACGGTCGAGGCCGTAGGAATGATGATCAGGCAACTAGAGCTTATGTAGTACCTACACTACCAGCGCCACCGCAGAGACAAACTCAAGACCAGGAAGACAGGGATTGGAGATCACGAGGTCAGGGCCAGGGGTCAGGGAGTTAGCAGGCATGACCAGGATGGAGGATCGTGTGTTGGCGATGTGGACGGGAGGGTCAAGTTAGGAGGGACTGTTCACTGAGGTTGGCGACTCCAGTAGTGGTGACACCAGTGTAGACTCGAGAGCCGGTGCATGAGGTGAATGAGCCAGGCCGGGAGACGTCCCAGCAGCGGGTTCAGGGTATGTGATTTAAAGTTATGAATAATTCGAGTTAAAGTTCATGCATGCATGGCGTTATGATTGTAGGTTATGGTGGTACGATGATAGACTATGGTAGACTATAATAGGTTGTGGCATGGCATGGGTCATGGTAGACTATGGTAGGTTGTGGCATGGCATGAGATTGTCATGATGGACTAGGGTAGGTAGTGGCATGGCATGAGATTGTCATGGTGGGTTGTGGTTGGTTAGGACTATTATGTCGTGATATATAATAGGAGAGGTTTACAATTACCTGGTATTAGGTAATTGGGTTATGAAAACTTAGGCACGGAATCAAGCTGAGAGTAGGTTGCAGAGGCATTGGAAAGAGTGACGGATTTTGATCACCTTGGCAGCACGCGCCTATGTCTCAGTGCAACATTGCGTTTCCTGCAATGGGAGTAGTAGGGTGTTCAAGGGACCATAGAATGGGACTATCAAGTTGTAAGGCGTCGTCACACGAGGATATGATAGTTACACTAGAGTTTACTCGGGATCTAAATTTCGAGGACGAAATTCTTCTAGTTGGGAAGAATTGTAACAACTTAAATTCATTAAACTAGGATTAACGTTAATCTCAGGGATTAACAGTCGTAATTCAGCCGTTACGTGGACAACTCGGTTGACTCGGACACGAGAACCGATGAATTATGTTATTTATGAATGGTGGTTGTGTAAATGTGGCGTTAAAATCATTAGTATTATACTGCACTGCATGTGTGTATGTTGTTATAGGGCGAGTTGGTGTGACGGGTATTCGCCTTGAAAGGCGTGTCAACGCGGGTATCGGGTAGGCGAACTACGGGTACACTAGTAAACTCGACTAAGTCATGTTAAGATGACTAGTTAATCAATTAAAATGGGTAATGTAACCATAGGCTAAGTTGATTAAATCAAATCAATAGGCTATGACATACCTCGAAATGCGTGTCGATACGTGGGGCACCGAGTGCCGGGTAGTTGAGGGTTAGTGGGATCACAAAATTTGTTAATTTTGGTGAATGAAAACACTAACCATAGGTATTATAATGGGCTTAAGCTAATGTAATTATATCAAATAAACTAAGGCCTATAGTTTGGTTATTTAAATTAAAATCATAGGATTTTCCTTTAGATATATATTGACACATCTAGGAACCATATGAGTAGACAATTAGTGTCACTTGGATTGAGTTAGTGGGATAAGTGGCAAGGTGTGGATCATTAGATGAGTCTTGAGATACGTAAACACATGAGGATCAATGGCTAATTGAACCCCACATTAATATATATAAAGGAGACTTGATCAACACATGCAATCAAAACCATTTTCATTTACAAATCTTGAAGAAGAAAGTTGCTAGAGAGAAGGTTAGGTGGCTGAAACTATGAGATTTAGGAGGATTTGAGCCAAATTGATGGTGAGTTCAAGCTAATGATTCAAGCTAGCAAAGACATTTACAAGGTATAAATTTCATGTCTTTCTTCAATTCCAATTTCATGAAAATGCATGTTACAAGCCCTTAATTCTATCAATATAAATGGTCCTTATAATTGTTTTGGGTTGATTGGGAGTAATCGAGGTCAAATAGGCTCATGGTGAGCAAGAATTTCATGTTTTGGATCGAGATTTGATGTTTAGATTATGGTCATCTTTGTGCATAATGGGCTGTTGGAGAAGATAATGAATAATATATGTACCTACAGAGATGTTTGTACTCACAGAGATGTCTATGCCAACATGGATGTCTATACTCACAGAGAAGTCTGTACCCACAGGGACGTCTGTACCCATAGGGACGTTTGAAACCACAAGAATTGTGATTATAATTTTAAATCAGTTATGCAATAAAACGAATATCTAAACGCTAAAATTTTATCAAATCGACACCAGGGATCTAGGAGTTGATAGGCGGGTGTCGGGAACAAGGTCGGGTAAAGTTTGGGGGCTTCACGAGCAAGGTTTTGGAGCATGGATTGAGGTGCATAAACCCATTGTAATGCCTCAAAAAATTCAAGGTTTTGTTTTATCGATATAAGATTACATGTGTGACTACTGGTGGGCACACATGGGGTTTCATTCCTATTTCGGTTTGCGTTTATATTAGTTGTGGCTAAATCGCTAGCACGAGTTACTTATGTTTAATGTTTATGCCGACGACAATAGAATATATCTACGACTTTTGGGAGAGATTTAGGGTGTTCCCTTGACTTGAAATAACGTCTGGAAGGGTTTATCCAGTAACCGTAGTTGAGGTTTTGTCACTGTAAGCTTTTAAGTATATACGGGGTTCCTCTTCGTTTTTATCGATTATTGGCTAGTTTAGGTCAAGGTTTTCTCATGATTATACGGCTGTGTACTTATTAATGCTTTATTTCTGAGCATGTTTAGTTGATATGTGCTATTTATTTATCGCTAATGTTTTTGCTTGTCGTGTGCTACCTACATTCATAAAAATATGGCTTACTATTGTCAGGATTTATATTTGCATGTCTCGTAATTTATCGGTTTTATTTTATGAATATTGTGTGGACTTCTCTTAGGATTTTATTCACTGGACTCGACACTATATTTGTTGGGTGGCCGAGTGTAGATCCTTCGACGAGCAAGGGTAAGGGCAATGAGGTATTGGGCGACTACCTATGAGATAGTGACGCCAACTCGTATGTGATTATAATATGTATGTATTTATCTTTTTGCCGAGTTTTCCACTACTCAGGATTGTTAAATATTGCATAACTTATTCATTTAAAGATTTCCGCTGTAAAGTTGTAAGATTACTTGATAAATTGATTAACAAGCTAACTAAATCTGTAATACATATATAAAGATTAATTAGCTAAGTTAGGGTTAAATGGAAAATTGTAAGCAACCAGTTAGGTCGCGGGGCGTCAAGGATAAGCGGGCCATGATGTGGCATGGCTTGGTGACGAGGAATGCAACATGGCGGGTCCCAAGGCGGCTTGGAATTTGGGGCCGTCACATGCCGTATGATCTCATCATACATTCTTATACTTATTAACCTCTAACGATCTACATGAGGAGTCCGAGCCCAGAGGCAACACAATGGTACCTAAAATTACCTTTGTCAGTCACATCAACAGTGCTCTCAACGTATGACAACCAATCCGATTGTATGCAATGGACATAAGCAACCTTAGATACACCTTAGGTCAATCGACAATTTGACATGTTCCATTTATTTTAGGCCCCATTGTCTTTCGTTTTTCCTCAAAGTAGATGCCTATTCTTTTATTAGTGCATACTCAAAACCACTTGAAGTATCATCTTCATCGAGTTTCCTTTTCGATGCTTTTTTATTTCATTTCTTCATTACACGTCCAACTATAGAACGCGGTGTTCTTCCCTTTGTCTTTACTTTTGTAGGTGGAACAACTACGATGTCGATGAAGGGCAGCTAATCCCTCGAAGCTGCTGAATAATCCTGACACAATCACCCTCGTCAATGCAAGCATGAAACTTTTATAACACTATTTGAATCTCGTCGTTGAGATTGTATCCGTCCCGATCCGAATCATTTTCTAGAACCATACTCAACTTTCGCTAGTAGACATGGATGTCTTCGAGTGGTATGGGTGAACAAGACATAATATGAAAGTTTATCACATGTGCACAAGGAAGACCATGTGTGGTACGTATGTGACAACCACAAGGAGTAGAGTTATGTCCAACACTCTTTCTATGTTTCGCTTCATCTCTAATCAACTTAAGCGCCCTTTGAGAGACATATCCGCGCAACTGGCGATACAAATCATCAACATATTCATGTTGCACCACATTCAAGCTGACGTTAAATGATGTCTTGATGTTGTTATATTGGATCCTAAGAAGACTATCTACCACATCCCACAAAGTTTCAAAATTTGTCTGACCGTTGCCAAGATGTAGCTTCAGAGTGGAATGCGCAGACTCAACCATCTGCGTCATAGTTTCCTAAAAGTGCATAATTCAATCAGTCCATGCCGGTACAAATTTTTTCTCGTAGTACTTCCCCCATATGTTATCCAAGTAATCAATAAGACCCTTCACATTTTCGAACTCAGATCATAAGTCATTCATCCTAAGTTTAAATGATGCTTATGACTTAGCATACAATAAGGTCGTCCACCTATCTATAGAGTGTGTGAAGCCTATGTTATTGGCAAACATCTTCTTAGTCTCGGTAAACACTACTTTGTTGATGTGCCACAATCAAAGAAGGTGAGACATTGTTGGAAATACTTCTTCGATTGCACTAATTAGGCCTAACTCTCGATTTGTAACAATCACATCAGGTTTAGGCCACCTGCCCAATATAGACCTCAAGTCCTCAAGTGCCCAAATGTAATTGGTGTTAGTCTCCATTAATATGAAAACAAATCCAACTGAGAACGTCAAATGCGTCAAAGTGATCCCAACTATCTCCAACAACGGCATCCGATACCTGTTACTTTTGTATGTGCAATCCATTAAAAGAACCAGCTTGAAACACTGTAACAACTTGATTGAATCAGGATGTGCCCAAAATAAGTGAGTCACCACAATCGTCTCCAGATACTTCCTGTGCCAAGACATCCAGTTATTCTTTTCCTATATGTGCAATAGTTGTTGCATTTGAGTCCTCCCACTCGCATCATCAATTCGATGTTTTCGTCTGCATTATATACTGTCCGCATAGTCGAAACATTATTTTCATCATCTTGCTTCAACGTATTGAGGATATCTCATGGCTTCACATTCCCCTTAGTCATCTACACCACAACCGCCGCTCACTCGAATCCAATCTTCCTACAAATGAGTGGCCATCCAAGTTGTTGGCATGGTCATGATTGTGCCTCCCATATACAACAATGACGTGCCATAAAGAATACATATTTTCCTTGATGTTAATAAGGAAAGGGAACCTACATTTCTTGGTGCCAGTTTGGCTACTTGTATTTTCCTTATCTTCTTCGATTCTTGGTTTCAAAGCAAGTTTTGCAGTTTTGGTTTTCCATACTCTTTGTGACATTCTCCTAAATGTATTAGACTTCTCACATGCAAGTTTTACCCTTCCTGTGGCGGCCATCGCCGCCTCGGGGTGACGTGTCTCCGTGTACTCCTTGCCAGCCGACCCTACTACACGTGTACGACACCTGCCCGTCCTTTTCTTATCTCGAAATTCGCATCCACTTATATGTACAGCGTATAAATGACATATGCAGCGGAAGTTGTACTTAAATGCAAGGAATATTAATCAATTTAACAAATCATACTGTGGAAAAACCCTGAAAAGTATTTTGTATAAAGGTAGACGACTGTACCATGTAAAGTATCTATGTACAATGTCGTGTCACTCCCCAGTTCCCAAAAGAATCAAAATATCAAAATAATCACACGTACAAGTAATCCCCATAGGTAGGCAGTCAGAGGTAGTCGCCTAAGATCCCCTTGCCTTTACTTGTACCCAGATCTGCACTCAATCATCACAGAAGAAAATGGATGACGAGTACAGTCAGTAAAATCCCAAGGAACTCCTCCGAGCATACATATAAATAAGTGGAAGTCAATAAATACTGTTAAATAAACATGCGGAATGTAAACAGACAACTGTAAGTAGGGCATCACATGCATAGATAACAATAAAGTGCAAATGTGTGTGCCTGCTCCAGTCAGACTAAAACCATACTTCAGGATTCCCGTTCAGGATCCCACTAGTGGGCGCACCCAACTAGCTATCACCTGATCCCTCTCGGTGGCCGGCGTAGACCTACGACGCACCGACACATGTAGCAGTTCAATAGCTCGGGTCGTTATCCACCGAGAACTCCTGATACACATGCTATGGTCTAGAATGCATAGACACACAACGGAAAATCTGGTGGGAGTAACTCAACCAACCGTGCAAACAACGACAAGATATAGATATAGGAAAATTCACAAGGAAATACTAAAATTGAATGGAATTACAAAGCAAAATAAATACTCAAGAGTTTTTCCATTGGGTTTTACAAACCTCACAACGCACTCCGATACCCCGTAATCAATCCTCGAGTCCAAGTCCACAGAGTCCTTGGTCGCCAATTGATCACCCGTGTCAACCTATGTCCATTTATCAATAATTTCGATTTAGTACGACCAATTTCTAAAAATTTAGGCCAAATTGCCCATTTCGCGCTTTTCGAGACAAAAACCATACGAAAGTCGCGTCTGAAATATCCAAATATTTTATTTTTCATAGATTTATATCAATTTCTATTTATTTTATCGAAATATATTTTTTCCAAAATTTTCCCAATTTTTTCGAAATTTTTCAAAATTTTTCTTTCATTTTTCTTCTATTTTTCTATTTTTCTCTTTTTTTTTTTTTTTTTTAATTTTGTTTGGGTCGGACCCGACCCGGCCCGACCGCGCGTGTGCACCATCTTCCTCGATCGAACCACTGGTTCGATCGCGAGAAGAACATTTTTTTTTTCTTTTCCCTCGTGGTTTGGGTTGCTCTCCACCCCAACCCCGGTGGACTCGATGGCAGGGGAGACACCCCTGCCATCTCCATCTTGGCCCGGTTCGGCCTCCATGGCCGAACCCCACTCTCGGCCACCCCACCGAAACCCACCGAAATCACAACAAACAACGAGGACTCACCTCGACCGTGACGTCTCCACATTCTCTTCTCTCCTTCCCGACTTCTTTTTCTCCTCCTTCTCTCCACGTTCCTTCTTCATCCTCTCGGCCTTCCTGGGGTGTGTGTGTGTGAAGTGAGGTGTAGGTGTGGTGAGAGAAAAGTTAATAGCTTATATGGACAAATGTTGTTGGGTTTGGCTTATATGGACAAATGTTGTTGGGTTTGACTTATATGGACAAGTGTTGTTGAGTTTGTGTCTTGACACCAAAATGTGACACAGCTAAGACACTCGCCCGTGTTTTCGGCATTTCGACGCCCGGTTTCGCGTCCGAACCGCGATATACGCGTACCGCCGCGTCACTAGCCACCTAATACCCATTCCATATTAGTTACTTGTCCAATTTTATTTAATTTGTGTGTTTCAGTTTCCCCGACCTAATATTCGATCTCGTCAACTACCCAGTACTCGCGTCGACACGCATATCGAGGCGAATACAGTTCGCACAATCTCGCACATATTTTTATTCAACATACACACATGCGATGTATTTCAATAAATTTCACCGCAAGTAAGCATCCAACACACAATAACTAGCATACCTAAGTCCCCGTGTGTCCTAGCCTACTGCGACGTCCACGTAGATCTGAGCTGGCGTCCATGTCTGCAAATTTAATAAAATGAGCCGTTACATTTCTACCCAACTAAATAAAATTTCGTCCCAAAATTTAACTGTAACTAAAGTCCCATACTAGAGAATAGCTGAGGGTATCGCGTCCTCATCGTCGACTCGAGCTTCCAGTGAGTCCCTTCGTCTTGTGATGCTGCCAACGAACTAGGACCTTCGCGAGTTCCCTGTTCCGGAGAATCTGTACTCGACGGTCAACGATCTCTATTGGTTTCTCCTCATAAGTCACATAAGGCTGTATCTCCGCTGTCCCAACTCAATCATCGGTCTCGGCCCTGACCTAGCGAGTCTTAACATGGAAATGTGAAATGTCGGATGAACCCCAGCTAACTCAGTAGGTAACTCCAACCGATATGCAACAGGGCCTACTCTCTGTGCAATCCGGTATGGCCCAATGTATATCGGCGCCAATTTCCCCTTAATGCCAAATCTCTGTTGACCTTTCCAAGGAGCAATCTTGAAATACACCATATCGCCCTCGTCATAGCTCAGACCATCGCGATACCTATCCGCGTATTTTTTCTGTCTATCCTGTGCAGCTCGCAGTTTCTGACGAATTTGTCGAATTTTCTCTGTGTGATCAACAACTATCTCTGGCCCTACCGTCACTGTATCTTCCGGCTCTGCCCAATAAGCAGGTGATCTACATGGTCTCCCATACAATGCCTCAAATGGTGGCATACCAATGCTCGCCTGATAGCTGTTATTGTATGCAAACTCACACAGAGGCAGATAATCCTCCCACGAACCCCCAAACTGTAATATGCATGCCCTGAGCATATCCTCCGAAATCTGAATTAGCCGCTCTGACTGTCCATCAATCTAAGGATGATAAGCTGTACTAAATTGGAACCTGGTGCCAAATTGTTCCTGCATTGCCTCCCATAGTTTCGAGGTAAATCTGGGATCTTTGTCTAACACAATGAAAATTGGCACCCCATGAAGTCTAATAATCTCCCGCTCAATCAATATGCTCAGCTGGGGAAACATGTATTTCATCGAGATTGGAATGAAGTGAGTCGACTTCTTCAGTCTATCAATCACTACCCAAACTGCATCGTGACGCCTCGATGTCTGCGGTAGCCCACTAACAAAATCCATAGCAATATGTTCCCATTTCCACTGTGGAATGGGCAATGGCTGTAATAATCCACCGGGTCGTTTGTGCTCAGCTTTCACCGGCTGGCAAATGTGAGAACTCCTAACGTACGCACCTACATCAGCCTTCATCCCTGGCCTCCAGAATAGTCGCCTCAAATCATGGTACATCTTAGTCCGACCAGGATGAACTGTGTAACGAGACCGATGTGCATCCTCTAGAATCTGTTCCGTATCTCTTTTGGTCAACAGGTATCCACAATCTCCCTCGGTATTTGAAACACCGATCTGTGGTTTCTGCCCAATCAGTGCATTAAGGATTCCGTGACAGACCACTGACCCGCTCATAGAGCCTATCAGCCTTCTGACACTCGGCAACCCGTTCAATTGATACGGTCGGTATCCTCAACTGACAACAAATGTGTTGTTCCACCGTAGTCGACAACTCGGCAATGCACATAACTGATGCTGCCTGTAATAAGCCATGCTCATGTGTCATCTGCTGCAGAACAGTCGGACTGTCGAGTCCACTTCTGCTTAATGCGTCTGCTACGACGTTCGCTTTGCCAGGGTGATATTCAATAGTGAAGTCGTAGTCCTTCAGCAACTCCAGCCATCTCCTCTGGCGCATATTCAGATCCCTTTGAGTGAAGATGTAACGTAAACTCTGGTGATCTGTGTATAACATAAATCGCACTCCATAGAGATAGTGCCTCCAAGCCTTTAGTGCAAAGACGACCACTGCAAGCTCCAGGTCATGCACTGGATAATTTCCCTCGTGGGGTCTCAACCGTCGGAAAAGATAGGCAACTGGTCTACCATAATGCATCAACACACATCTAAGACCAATGCCCGATGCATCTGTATATACTATCAAGGTCTTGCCCGGCTCCGGCAATGTCAATACTGGTGTAGATGTCAATCTTCGCTTCAATTTACAAAAGGCCTGCTCACACTCATCTGACCAATCAAATCTGACGTCTTTCTTAGTCAGTCTCGTCATCGGCGCTGCGATCGAGGAAAAATCTTGCACAAATCGCCTGTAGTATCCAGCCAGTCCAAGGAAACTCAGTATATCAGCCACAGACTCAGGTGTCTTCCAATCAATGATCGCCCCAATCTTTTTTGAATCCACTGAAACACCCTGCTCACTGATGACATGACCTAAGAATTTCACCGCACGTAGCCAAAAGTCACACTTGCTAAACTTGGCGTACAGTCGGTGTTCTCTTAGTGTCGTCAACACCGCCCTAAGATGTCCCTCGTGATCCTCCCGAGTCCTGTTGTAGATCAAGATATCGTCGATGAATACGATGACGAATTTGTCCAAATACTGCCTCATGACCCTATGCATCAGATCCATAAAAATCGCTAGAGCGTTCATCAGCCCAAACGGCATGACTGTGAACTCAAATAACCCGTTTCTCGTGCTGAAAGCTGTTTTCTTGATATCCTCTTCTCGAATCCTCAACTGGTGATAACCTAAGCAAAGGTCAATCTTCGAGAAGAATCTGACACCCGCCACCTGATCAAACAGATCATCAATCCTAGGAAGCGGGTAACGGTTCCTCACAGTTACCTTATTCAACTTCCTATAGTCGATGCACATCCTCATCGTACCATCCTTCTTATTCACAAACAGTACTGGAGTTCCCCAAGGTGACATACTAGGGTGAATGAAACCCTTCTCCAACAGCTCATCCAACTGTCGTCTCACCTCCTCCTGCTCCGCTGGTGCCATCCGGTAAGGTCGACTAGCAATCGGCTGCGTCCCTGGTATCAGCTCGATTATGAACTCAATAGCTCGTGGCGGTGGCAATCCGGGTAAATCATCTGAAAATACATCGACAAAATCCCGAACTACCGGAACGTCTTCAATCCGGACCTCCGTTCGAACCTCCGGCTCA
Source organism: Stephania cephalantha (assembly GCA_039657325.1). Lineage (NCBI taxonomy): Eukaryota > Viridiplantae > Streptophyta > Magnoliopsida > Ranunculales > Menispermaceae > Stephania > Stephania cephalantha. Next base: position 27,374,456 of record CM077571.1, read on the forward strand.
ACTATCGCTGCAAACGCCTCCATCTCCCGCACTGTAGCTAGTCGGCCTCTCGTGATGGGTAAGTCAGTTGCCGATCCAACTAATACGAACTCCGGTATTCCAGGAATATTGAAACTATATCCACTTGCCGTAACAATCTATCCGTGCATGATAGGATGCTAACCAATCCATCCCGAGCAGTGTGTCAAACTCTAAGTACTCCAATACTCGAAGATCCGCTGGTAGCTGATGTCCATCCACCTCTATCATCACGTCTCGACATATTCGGTTAGGGTATATCTTATCCCCAGCAGCCGTACTGCGAGGACAAGATGTGGCTCTAGTGTCTGTGTAACTAACCCTAACAATCCGACAATACGTCCAGCAAGAAACGATAAAGTACTACCAGAATCAAACATAACATGCATGTGGCGACCAAATATAAGTAATGTACCTTCAATAAGCTGCCTAGTCGCCCCGCTATCTGGCTGTGCTAACGCATGCGCTCTATCTCTGGCCTGGTTTGACGCTCGCCATGGCGACGGTGGTGTCCGACAGTCAGCCCTAAAATGTCCCTTCTGCCCACACCGGTGACATCTACGGCTCTCCAGTCTACCCGTCTGTCCGTATCCAGATCTCGAACCCTGACCCCGGTCTACCTGACCCCTGTCATGTCCCCTCTGATCTCGACCCTGACGTTACTCATGTGGCTGTGCCCTCTGTCGATCCACTGGTGCTAAGGTGATAACATGAACTGGTTGTGGCTCATCATATCGAACCGACTGCACTGAAACTCGTCCCAGTGGCCCCTATCCCATCTATCATCTCTTTGTCCTCTATCCGGACGATCCATCGGCCTCTTCGGCCTCTGACTAGACTGAGAACTCTGCCCTGACTGTACCTCCCTCCCCGTCACACGTCGGCCAACCCTCTGCAGTAGGTATGTCTCATGAGCCAATGCCCTGTCAAAGATCTCCTGTAGTGTCGTGGCTCCGGTTGAGACAACTGCTGACGCAATCCTGTCATCAACCCCTCTGGTGAAATAATAGATCTGTAAATGCTCTGTCCTGGCGACATCTATAGAGAACTGAAGCAAATGTCGGAACCTCTCCATATACTGCATCAAGGTCTGATTACCCTGTCTCAAAGCTAGGAACTCCTCCCTCAGCCTCAACCTAACCTCCATAGGTATGTACTGATCATAGAATAATTCCCTAGACTCAGTCCATGTCGTTGGTTCCGGATGAGTATCCGTATATGTCGTCCACCAGACTGCCGCATGCCCTCTCAAACAGGCTCCAGAGAGTCGTGCCCGTACAGTCTCATCGTTCCTCATCAGCTTATGGAAACGCTGATGAGACACTATCCATCTCCCTATAGCCTCAGGGTTACCGCCTCCATAAAAGAATCCAGGCTGGAACTTTAAAAACTCCCTCAATAGCTTCGCCTTTGGTGCCAGAACGAATGTCGATGTAGTAGGAGTATCAGCAGTGGGGGTGGCGGTAACCTGGTCCGTCGTCGTGAGTGGAGGCGAAAGAGTTGACGTCTCTAAAGGAACGAAAACTGCGGTAGCTGTCTCTGTGGGTGCCTCTGCCGCTACCCCCTGAACTGGTGTCTGGGGTACCACTAGAACAACAAATGTCCCCGCCGATTCACAACTACCGGCTCTCTAGCTGAAGTGAGTGCCGCCAGTACCGCGGTCTGCTATCGTAATAGCCGTAATACCTCAACCATCTGTGTCTCATGTGCCGAGAGTCTATCCTCCACACTCGTTGTAACCGGGACATCCCTAACCGCATCGCTAGTATGTCCAGTCTCAACTGGTGTACTAGACTGTCCGTCCATGATCTGCATCGAGAATGTGCTCCGGATCAATCTCGAAGTATGTACATATATCATATAATAAAATGAAAATATAACATGCATATAAGTTCTAACTCTACCCGCCTCACATCACTTCCCAACTAAAGTTCTAAGGCACTAACTTCGGGTTTTCCACATCTAAGTTTCTTGATTAAGTTTTATTGTCTTAGGACTTCCTCTTTGGCTCTAATACCAACTGTGGCGGCCCTCGTCGCCCCGGGGTGACGTGTTTTTGTGTACTCCTTGCCAGCCGGCCCTACTACACGTGTACGACACCTGCCCGTCCTTTTCCTGTCTTGAAATTCGCATCCACTTGTGTGTACAACGTATAAATGACATATGCAACAAAAGTTGTACTTAAATGCAAGGAATATTAATCAATTTAACAAATCCTACTGTGGAAAAACCCTGAAAAGTATTATGTATAAAGGTAGACGACTGTACCATGTAAAATATCTATGTACAATGTCATGTCACTCCCCAGTTCCCAAAAGAATCAAAATATCAAAATAATCACACGTACAAGTAATCTTCAGAGGTAGGCAGTCAGAGGTAGTCGCCTAAGATCCCCTTGCCTTTACTTGTACTCGGATCTGCACTCAATCATCACAGAAGAAAATGGATGACGAGTACAGTCAGTAAAATCCCAAGGAACTCCTCCGAGCATTCATATAAATAAGCGGAAGTCAATAAATACTGTTAAATAAACATGCGGAATGTGAACAGACAACTGTAAGTAGGGCATCACATGCATAGATAACAATAAAGTGCAAATGTGTGTGCCTGTTCCAGTCATACTAAAACCATACTTCGGGATTCCCTTCCAGGATACCACTAGTGGGCGCACCCAACTAGCTATCACCTGATCCCTCTCGGTGGCCGGCGTATACCTACGACGCACCGACACATGTAGCAGTTCAATAGCTCGGGTCATTATCCACCGAGAACTCCTGATACACATGCTATGGTCTAGAATGCATAGACACACAACGGAAAATCCGGTGGGAGTAACTCAACCAACCGTGCAAACAACGACAAGATATAGATATAGGAAAAATCACAAGGAAATACTGGAATTGAATGGAATTACAAAGCAAAATAAATACTCAAGAGTTTTTCCATTGGGTTTTACAAACCTCACAACGCACTCCGATACCCCGTAATCAATCCTCGAGTCCAAGTCCACAGAGTCCTTGGTCGCCAATTGATCACCCGTGTCAACCTATGTCTATTTATAATTAATTTCGATTTAGTACGACCAATTTCTAAAAATTTAGGCCAAATTGCCCATTTCGCACTTTTCGAGGCCAAAACCCCGCGAAAGTCGCGTCCGAAATATCCAAATATTTTATTTTTCATAGAAATTTATCAATTTCTATTTATTTTATCGAAATATATTTTTCCAAAATTTTCCCAATTTTTTCGGAATTTTTCCAAATTTTTCTTTCATTTTTTTTTTTTAATTTTGTTTGGGTCGGGTCGACCTACGGCCCTGGACCAGAACAGGTCCAAGCTCGGCCAATGGGCCGAGCCTGGCCCGTTCTGTGCCCGGCCCATGAAGGGGGGTGCACAAGCGAGCACGCGCGCGCGCACGTGCACCATCTTCCCTGATTTAACCACTGGTTCGATCATGAGCAGAACATTTTTTTTTTCTTTTCCTTCGTGGTTTGGGTTGGGGTTGCTCTCCACCCCAACCCCGGTGGACTCGATGGCAGGGGAGACACCATCTCCACCTTGGCCCTGTTCGGCCTCCATGGCCGAACCCCACTTTCGGCCACCCCTCCGAAACCCACCGAAATCACAACAAACAACGAGGACTCACCTCGACCGTGACGTCTCCACATTCTCTTCTCTCCTTCCCGGCTTCTTTTTCTCCTTATCCTCTCCGCGTTCCTTCTTATTCCTCTCGGCCTCCCCGGGGTGTGTGTGTGTGCATAGGGTGTGTGTGTGTGAAGTGAGGTGTAGGTGAGGTGAGAGAAAAAGGTAATAGCTTATATGGACAAGTGTTGTTGGGTTTGGCTTATATGGACAAGTGTTGTTGGGTTTGACTTATATGGACAAGTGTTGTTGAGTTTGTGTCTTGACACTAAAATGTGACACATCTAAGACACTCGCCCGTGTTTTCGGCATTTCAACACCCGATTTCGCGTCCGAACCGCGATATACGCGTACTGCCGCGTCACTAGCCACCTAATACCCATTCCATATTAGTTACTTGGCCAATTTTATTTAATTTGTGTGTTTTAGTTTCTCCGACCTAATATTCGGTCCCGTCAACTACCCAGTATCCGTGTCGACACGCATATCGAGGCGAATACAATTCGCACAATCTCGCACGTATTTTTATGCAACATACACACATGCGATGTATTTCAATAAATTTCACCGCAAGTAAGCATCCAACACACAATAACTAGCATACCTAAGTCCCCGTGTGTCCTAGCCTACCGCGATGTCCACGTAGATCTGAGCTGGCGTCCATGTCTACAAATTTAATAGAATGGGCCGTTACACTTCCCCTGCGCTTAACCCTCCGACATCGGAGTGCTTCATAACTAACACCAATTTCTTTTCACGATCGATCATTTGAAGCCATGAAATTGCCGCCTTTCTAGATTGGAATGGCCTTCAAGGAATGAAAACATCCTTGTAGTCTGAAAAAGACGTGGACATTGGCATTACCTGCAAGATAAACATTGAACCATAAGGACTCATTACCAAGACACTTCATATTCACAAAAAATGCAAAAACACACAGTCTCGATAGCACATGTCCGAGATTTACAAAGCAGTATCATTTCAACACAACTGACACTGCTTGAAGAGTCTCAGAATCTTATCACCGAGACATTTGCATTAGTGTCGGCCACCATATACCGAGACTTAACAATAAGTTTCGGTCCTGTGTTGCCGACACAATCGTGTGCGTGCTCACCACTGTAAAAGTTGAAAAAACTTACAAAAAAATCAACAAATACCTCTTATTGTACATCTTCCTGCACCATTCTGTTATTTTCATCCATTTCACGCTGAAAACAACTTCGAAATGGCCGGATCTACTAAACCCTACAATGAAAAACCAAAACATCATTTTTCAAACGTTAATATGGTTGGAATCGATTGTTACAACACCAATGACTGATGTGAAAGCGAAAGAATCGATATACGATCGCTGACGGATCACGTGGGTTATGGTTGGAGATGAGAGAGGACGGTGGTGGGGTGCCCCAAAATCGTTTCACATGTGTTCTTTGGTAGTGTGGGTTGTTTATATGAAGGGGCAATTGTGTCATTTACATCAATGTCCAATTTAGAGGAGAAAAAACCATAAAACTGGTGTGTCTTCAATAAATGGTGGGTTGCCCATAGCGCGCCTATAAACAAGTCAATAAAAGGCGTGTTTGTTTAGTGGTGTTATGTGCACTCCACTCATTACTCAGGGCACACATTTTTTTTGTTTCCAAAGTGAAAAGACTCAGTATTCCCCTCCCAACCCAAATGATCAACTCGTTGTCAGATTTCCTCCTATTCCCGCACATCCCACTCTGTTTGCTCCAAATCGATTTCGTTACTCCCTAACAATTCCACCTCTCTGTCGTCAGTCGGACATCAGTTTATTCAATCAAAAAGTGCATATAAACATGGTACGTGTAAGTTTTGCATGCTTTTTAGGGTTTAAAACACTATATTTAATGGGTTTTGGGGTTGATAAATAGTGGTTTGAAGTTTGGTTTTCACATATAGGGTTTGTTAAACTCGGCACCTCGTTGGGCTTTTAGGGTCTAAAGGATTACGAAAATGCATGGAGGCGGACTCGACACACAGGGAGGTGAGTTTTTATGTTTGTTTGTATTTTTTCCTTATTTCTTAATGTGTACCACGTACGCGAATGTCTCGGTGACAAAAGACGGAGACATATTGTGTTTGTTTCAGTTGTTGATGATTGATACTTCAATCAAAGTCTCGGTTGTATGTAACTGAGTCTGCGATGCCATTAGCGTGTACTCATCTCGGTTATATGGTATCGAGACTTAACGAATATTTTTGACCATATGGAAACAAAACTGTTCATTAAGTCTTAGACCCGTAGTACTGAGAACTATTATTTTTTGGAATTTGTTTTTACTTCTCATACTGACAACTTATGATACAGGGTTTTCCTTGTAGGAAGAGCCATCAACACATGTCTTTGAAGACTTTTACTAATGTTTTCACTTATGAAAAACCATATCAATCTAGAAGGCGGGTGTTGAATAGGTTCAAGAGATGGATCGTGTAAGGTAGTTTGTCTTGGTTATGAAGAATTCCGATGCCGAAGGGAGTGGTCGTAGGTGAAGGGTCAAGATTGTGTGTGGGAGATCTGGTACATATAAGGGTATGACACAAAGAGTTGGGAAAGTGAAAGCGACAAAAATTGAAAAGAAACCACTAAAGTTGAGGGAAGGGGAGGAAGATGAAGATAACACAAGGCCTAACACTCGTACCAAAAAATGGTAGTGCCCTTTCTTATCACATCAAGGACCTGGGCTCTTTGTGGTACGTGACTAGTATGTGGGCGGCACAACCACGACACTGCTATGTACTTGGAAGGCCACTCGTATGCTAGACAATTGACTCCAGGTGAGGCAGTTGTTTTGGATCAGATGATTAAGGGTAATGTGAGGCCACGACAGATCCTTATTACATTGAGTGAAAGGGATAAAAATAATATTTCGACATAGTGAATTATATACAATGCACAATTAAGGCAACAGATTCGAGGAGTCGGTGGGAGAATGCAAATGCAGAAACTGTTGCACTTATTAGAAAAAAAGAAGTACTTGTCATGGCTAAGAAGGATTTTGATTCGAATGTAGTTACACTTATTTTGGGCACATCTTGACTCCATTAACTTGTTGCGTTGTTTTCGTTGGTTCTTCTCATGGATTGCAAATACAAGACTAATATATATCAGATGCCATTGTTGGAAATTGTTTGGGTCACTTTGACAAACATTACATTCTCAGCTAACTTTTGTTTCATATCATCTAAGACTAAGGGCAGCTATACTTAGGCTTTGAATATTTTGAGGTCTATACTGGACGGGTGATGTACACCTAGTATTTTCATAATTGATAGAGAATTGGGCCTTATTAGTGCAATCCATGAAGTCTTTCCACAATCTTTTCATTTTTTGCACGTGGCACATCAACAAAATGGTGTTGTCTAACACCAAAAATATGTTCGCACTAAATGAAGACCTCACACTCTTCAGTTATAGGTGGACAGTTTGATGTATGCTAAGATAGATGCATCATTCGAGCTTAGGATGAGTACCATACTCTGATCATATGGTTCTCATCCTAAGCTTGAATGATGCCTCTATCTTAGCACACATCAAACCGTCTACCTATAACTGAAGAGGTATGCAACTGTGAAGGGTCTGCTCAATTATTTGGAGAACACTTTGGTGAAGGAGTACAAGGAAGGATTTACCTATGCATGGATAGATCAAATTGTGCACCTTGGAGGAACCACGACTCAGAGGGTTGAGTTTGCACATTCCACTCTCAAACAATATATCAGCACCTGTCAAGCAAACTTTGAGACGTTGTGGAGTGTAATTGATGGCATGGTAGACATCCAACATAAAAAGATCAAAGCATCGTTCGAGGTTAGTTTGAATGTTGTGTAACACAGATACATAGATGCTTTGTATCGTCGGTTGCGAGGTTACTTCTCTCAACTAGCGCTTAAGTTGATTCGTGATGAGGTTTAGCATTGGGACATAACCTATCTTATGTGGTTGTGAGCTACGTACCAATCGTGTTCTTCTGTATGCACACGAGCTGAACGTACATATTTTGGTTGGTTCCCCTATACCACTTGAAATACATTCATATATACCAGCAGAAGCTGAGTATGATGTTTGACAAATCTCAGACTGACAATAACTTTATTGACAAGATTTAAAGAGTTGTGGCTAAGTATGAAAACTGCGTTGATGAGGACGTGTGACGGTCCCAACTACAAATAAGGGCACCGCCCGGCCTAATCCCTTAATTAAGCCATAATCTCCCCTATAGGACCTAACAAGGAATTAGTCAGCCTTAGTTAAACACCTACACACCTACCATTTATGATACCACCTACAGTTAACTTACTTACTTACTAGTGACTAACCTATGGTTGTCTATAAATCAGAGTTGCTAAATTTTTTTTTTTCCTAACAAATTATTCAGCGGAAGTCTTATTTAGTTACTAATGGAAATGAAATCCTAAGGCCTAACCTATTGTGGAAAAACCAGGAAATAAATAGCACATGCATATATAAACAAAAATGGTGATATATATAACATGTGACAAATCAAAAGTTCCTATCACTCGACCCAACCGTAATCATATCATGTACATAAAAACGTAATACAAAAGAATACAAAACGTACAAAAGTATGTCGTAGCAGGCCTCTACCGCTCGAGGTAGTCACCAATCTTCTCTTTGCCTGGTCTGCTACTCGGCTGATCTGCACCCACCGTCACAAACTAGACGGTGAGTACATGAATTTATTTAAGTAATACTGAGAGACATCGATCAACATTCCCAAATCGGCAACAAGTATCAAATTGCATAATTTAAATAATAAACATCGTGCAAAGAGATACTTGAGTTAATCAAATATGAAACTGACTCAAGGTTAAGTAGTAATGGATTAGGGTCTGTCGGCCGCGATCTTCATCACATCAGCCTGTCCACTACAATTTGAGCTCTGCTCTATAGCATTTCAATACAAGTTCGAGCTCTATATCATAATGTCAAAAGGTCGTACTTGCAATTACGCCTTTTCTATTCCAAGTGAATTAGTCGTCACCGGAATGTATACTTGCTAACATACCCGAGTTTTGAAACTCGTCATGTTCACCCAAGTTATTCTTGCGCCAACAAACCCCGAGGTCCGGTTACCCCGTTCGAGGCACGTTACCCCGTGTGTCATGCAAGGTAGTGGAGAAATTCCCTAACATCCCGACAAGTCTAGTGACCCTCGTATGAAAGCTGAATTTCTATCATCGAATGACCCTAACCACAAGAACCACTTTCATATTAAAAAATGACACAGCATTGGAGTCCAAGATATGTAATAGCATACTAATGCACACAGGATTTGAGTCAAAATAAACAAACTATCCTAATAGCATGCTATATCACTGACTTCCATACACAACAATCAACATGACAATATAGGAATTAGAATCAATGATATACAAAACAGTATGCTATGAATATCATAAAATGAGCAACTGAACAAGTCATAGCATATGGATTTCAAAAGCAATTCAGTTTGAATAACTGAGAATAAATAAATAAATGGAATGAAATGTAAATAAATGTCTCAAACCAGTTTACTTACATACACAACAATTCCTCGCGTCGATGTACGCACCCAAACCCCGTAATAGCTCCTCTAGGATCCTAACAGTTGAAAATGTATCAATTTAAATTCTAAGTTAATGATTTAACATCCCTAAATTGGTCGACATCGGTCAAAATTAAGTTCAAGACTAATTTACCGATTTCACGTTTTTCGAGGTAAAACCCCGATATAACGCCTCGACCGACTCCCGAATTCTTCACTTTTTATAGGAATATTGAAGTTTTATTGATTTGGGTCACAAATATATTTTTTCCTATTTTCTGGAATTTTCCAGAATTTTTTTCATATTTTTATCTATTTTCAGGAATTTATTATATATTAAAAAGTTTAATTAATTAAATAATTAAATATATATAATTAAATATATATATTATATATATTGGGGTGGATCCGGGTCAACCCGACCCGGTCCCCTCGGGTCAGGGTCCGGCCCGACCCGACCCACATGGGTTCGGGTCGACCCGACCCGACTCCCATGGTCATCTTCCTCGCGAGAAACAGAGCAGCGGCTCTTCTTTTTTTTTTTTTTTTTTTTTTTCTTTGCGAGGCGTTGGGGTTGGCTCCCAACCCCAACCCCAATGGGTTTTGATGGCAAGGGAGATCCCTTTGCCATTTCCCCCGTTCCTCTCTCGGTCGGCCATGGAGGTTCGGCCTCCATGGCCACGACACCGACAATAACAACAACAGCCAACAACACAATAACAACTGAAGTGAACAACTCACCTTGCTTGGTCGATCTCTCTCTTTCTCCCGGTCTCTTCTTTCTTTCTTTCTTTCTTCTTCTTCCCGATCCTCTCTGCGCGTTGTGTGTGTGTGCGATTTTTTTTTTGTTTCAACGAATGGATAAGATGGGGGTTAAGTATTTGATATCCTCGAGATTCGTGCAACACGAATCTCGAGGTGAAACAAAAAAAATCTACTTTGTCCCCACCGCCTTACTGTTTGGCCATATTTTAATATATTATATTATTTTTTTTCTTCGAGTCCCGCGAAATGCGTATCTCGAGGCGAATCCAACGGCTATGATTTTATTTTGCAAACTATAGGCCATTGCATATTGATTTAATGTGACCACATTACCACTACTATAGCCACTTATTAAACAAACCATTAAATTACTTTTATTGTAAATTAATTAATCTTACCCCACGAGCTGTTGCCTCGGGCCCACGTCGGCACGCAACACGAGGCGCGTCGTCGCTCGTCTCGGTATTTGCATACCCGTAAATGACATAGTAGTCTACACATATACAATACACTAGGCAAACAACACAACAAATATAACATTTACCTCGGCCACCGTGCCTCGGTAGTGACACGTATCGCACTGCGGGTCCCACGTCACGGGTCATTGTGTCCTAATTAACGAATTAAACGTGTATTAATTATTAAGGCGTGACAGGACGCGCGTCTCAAGATTATTCAACAACTCAGAGAGATTAGTTGTCCTTCCTCAACATTAAAGATTGCACCACTCGCAAAAGTATAGACAAGGATGAAACCGAATCTCAATGATCCTGGTATGGTTTTCAAGTCTGGTATAAAGACCAAGAGAGGAAAGAAAAATGCACAAAAGATTTAAAGTCAAGGAAGATGATACTTCCACAACGAGAGATCCCAATAGGTTTTAGTATGTACTATCGTATGAGGAGGCACCCAATTCACGAAAGAAGGAAAATAAGTGGCGTGTAAAATCTATCTAATACGCGGGGCATTTAAGGGTGTATATGAGGTTGGTTTCATGTCTAGTATTCAGTCGGATTGAGTTTTACACGTTGTGACTACTGTCGTGGCCAACGATGTTCATTGCAGGTTCCGTTATGCTTTCACCGGTCTCGGACTCTTCGATGTAGACAGTTGGAGATATAGCGGCCCAAATTTTTAACCCCTGTTTTATCCTAAATCAGGATCACCGACCTGCAAAGTGGGACCCGCTGATAGATACGTGATTTGACCCTGTCGTGTTGTCGAGGTATATTTTACATTTGTTTGATGTTTTCATAGTATGTGTAAGTGTAGATAACTAAATCATTTTTATTTACTATTTATAGGCGTCGTGACCCGAACAAAGTCACGCCTTGTGATGCGTACGAGCGTGGGACCCGGGTAGAGAGTGATATTATAAGCTTTTAAATTAATTTATTTACACAAATGTAGCCAAATTATATTTTTCTTGGTTTATGGTATGAGATTAATCAAAGAATATGACCTAAGTTAAAAATATTAAATTATTGACATGTGACTGCTCCAAATTTCAATGAAATCTGGGCACCGCCACATCGCCAAACACGTCAATAAGATGCCACATCACTGCATGCTTATCGATGACAACCCGCGAGCTTATCGTTTATTCGAAACTTTACTTAGCCTAACTTAGTGATTTTTGAGTTATTAAGTCATTTAGTTCAAATATTTACGAGTTATATGTTTACTACAACTTGATAAGTTAATATCAATTAATTAATTTAAGCGGAAGTCTTAAAACATGCATATAATAAATTTAGAAGATTTATGCATCAACAAACAACCTACAGTGTGGAAACCTAACAAATATACCATGCATATCATGTAAGTAGCAACTTAATATACAAAAGAAGTTAATATGCATGTATCGAGTATATAAGTCCTACCCAAAACCCATAACATAGTAAATAAATACATACAACCACCTAGACAAAATCTGGCAGGGTCCTGTTGCCTCAAATATAGTCGCTTACTAACTCCTTACCCCGGCTCAACTGCGATCTGGAATTTGCAACCATTGTTATTGCCATATTTCAAAAACAATGAGGGAAATTCCAGTAAGTAAAATCCAAAGAAGTTTGGCCAGTATTGACGATATTCAATAAAGTGGCTATAATTCATGCTAGTAATTTAAAGGACGGGAAAAATGTAAATCGCATGAAGATAAGTCGCAACTGAAGTAAAGGAATATGAGTGTGGGGTCACGTCGCGCCGAATCGAGGTTTGAAGTCACTAAACAGAGTGGGCCCTACTGGCGAATGACATACACTAGCTCCAAACGGTCGAATGAGAGTTATCCAATGGTCGATAGTGAAACTACTGTCCAGTCCCTTTCAGGAACGGGTAGATGAAAGAAGTAAACTCACAACCAATCTTTCCGAATTGTCCACGACATTTGCGGGAGTAACCTCGACTGCGGTTGCCATCATATGCACACTACTCAAGCAAACCCCGGGGTAGCGAGCCCCGAGTGCGAATATATGCCATGCCCGACCCCATCAACGAGCAACACGATACTCATGGGAAGAGAGTACAACATGAATGAAAATAATAGCACAAATATGAAGTGGAAATAAACAGTGCAATAACTAAACACAAGCTGAAGTTCTAATGGTTTAACAAACCTTAAGCGATCACAAATAACCCTCTAAAATGTCCTACTCACGCCTCGAAATGTATACCCGACACCTAACTATAGTCTCATAAGTCCATGCCATTGTACCCGCGCTGCGGCGCAGGTACAATCGCTCGTCTATCTCTCTAATCTCGATTCCTCTTGTTCCTCATATCCTGCATTGACTGTCGGTCGTTTGCTACTGGCACAGGAGCGACATCGTGCAATAATATGTAAGTCTCGTGCGCTAATGCCTTATCAAGATCTCATGTAGGGTCCTAGCTCCTATAGAAACTACAACGCTAGCTATCTCTGGCTCAAGTCTCCTACCAAAATAATAGATCTGTAGTCGATCTGTGCCGACCACATCAAACGCGAACTGAAGTAAGTACTGATATCTCTCCATGTATTGTACAATTGATTGGGTACCTTGTCTCAGATTTAGGAAATCATTTCTCAACCTCAGTTGTATCTTTGGCGGTATGTTTTGATCGTAAAGCACTCGGCGGAAGTTTGCCTAAATGGTCGGCTCTCCATGAGTAACGGTGTGAGCGATCCACCAAATTGCAGCCTCCTATCTGAGCATATACCTCGAAATCTTGGTGCGAATACTATCGTGGACCCTAAAAAGTCTATGAAGTCTCTTGTGCGCGAGATCCTTTTCCCTGTGATCTCTAGATCTCCGCCTCTATCGAAGTAGCCTGGCTGAAACCTATTGAATTCCTTAATGAGCTTCGCCTCAACTGATAAGGATGTCTAAAAAATAATCTCCTATGCCGGGGTAAGTGCTGATGTTGCTGCGGGCGTAAGTACCGGTGCGGCTAGTCTCATGACGATCTCAGTGATAAAAGTCGACGAGGTGGTCTCGATTGGTATCTCAGCCCTCACCGTCGTGACTGCAGTCTCCTCGACGACCAAGGCGACGATTGTCTCTGTGGTGGTCGATGCACGCAAGGCTAAAAGTGTCGCAATCACCGCAGACTGGGTGGACATCATCTCTATCAGTACCTCGAACTACTTGTTTAGAGTAGCGAGTATGTTAGTGATGATAGGATCTAGAATAATGGTGCGAGTCGGGTCATTGGTCTAACCTCCATCAGTATCGGGTTGAGTCGGCTGTTCGTCTATGTTGTATCTGCAATGTTGAAAGCGTGTTCGAATCAGTTACAAATACGTGTATGTATATTATTATAATCAAAATATATAACGTATAAGCCCAAGTACTACCCGTTTCACGTTTGCTTCTAAACAAAGGTTCTAAGTTAAGATCTTTGGGTTTCCACGTCTATGTTTGTGTGTTAAGTGTATTCGAGTTCCTTAAAATTTTCCTTAGGTTTCCTTGAACCTAGGCTCTGATACCAACTATGACGGCCCCAAATTCCAATGCAAAATAGGCACCGCCACATTGTCGGACACGTTACTAAGACGCCACATCGCTGCCCGCTTATCAATAACAACTTGAGCTTATCCTTTATCTGAAACTTTAGTTAGCCTAACTTAGTGATTTTTAAGTTAGTAAGTCATTTAGTTCAAAAATTTACAAGTTAGATGTTTACTAAAACTTGATAAGTTAATATCAATTGATTAATTCAAGCGAAAATCTTAAAACATACATATAATAAATTTAGAAGATTTATGCATCAACAAACAACCTACGACGTGGAAACCCAACAAAGATATCATGCATATCATGTAAGTAGCGACAAAATATACAAAAGAAGCTAATATGGGTATATAAGTCCTCCCCCAAACCCATAAAACTGTAAATAAATACATACAACCACCTACACAAAATCTGGCGGAGTCCTGCTGCCTCAGAGATAGTCGCCTAGTACCTCTTTTCCCCGGTTCGACTACGGATCTGGAATCTGCAACCATTGTCGTTGCCACATAGCGAGAATAATGACGGAAATTCCAATAAGTAAAATCCAAAGAAGTTCGACCAATATTCAAGATATTCAATAAAGCGGCTACAATTCATGCTAGTAATTTAAAGGACATGAAATAAGTAAATCGCATGAAGATAAGTCGCAAATGAAGCAAAGGAACATGAGTGTGTGGTCACATCGCTCTGAATTGGGGGTTGAAGTCGCTAAACCAAGTGGGCCCTACTAGCGAGTGATATAAACCAGCTCTACACCGTTGAATGAGAGTTATCCGGTGGTCGATAGTCAAACTACCATCCAATCCCTCTCGGGAAGGGTCGATAATGGGAGTAAACTCACCGCCAATCCTTCCGAACTGTCTACGACATTTGCGGGAGTAACCTCGATCGTGATTACCAACATACGCACACTACTCAAGCAAACCTTGGGGTAGCAAGCCCCGAGTGCTAGGATATGCCATGCCCGACCCCATCGACGAGCAACACCACACTCACGGGAAGAGAGTACAACATGAATGAAAATAATAGCATAAATATGAAGTGGAAATAAATAGTGCAATAACTGAATGCAAGCCGAAACTCTAATGGTTTTACAAACCTCAAATGATCGCAAATAACCCTCTAAAACATCTCGCTCACGTCTCGAAATGCATACCCGACACTCGATTGTAGTTTTCTAAGTCCCTGGTGTCAAAATATATTATTTTAAATGTTTTTGGGTAAAATTAATTGAGTTTATAGTGTGTGACCAAAAATAAATATTTGTAGTCTAAATATTTAGTGGCGGCGCGCTTTACGTGTTAAACACCTGGTGCGAAACCCCCAAAACTTTCTCAAAATTCATTTTCCTACTCTTTTTTCCAATTTTCTATATTTTCTCAATTTTTCTGGATTTTTCATAATTTTTATCTATTTTTATTATTTTTCTGTAATTTGCTGTATTTTAAATTGTATTTTAATTACATTTTTAATAATAAATAAGGGTGGGCCCCACCTGAACCGGGCCCAGTTAGGGCCCGAGCAGACCCAACCCAGGACTTCGCAAGCATGCGTGTGTGCGAAATGGCCCTTCCCCCTCAAATAGATGAAATCACCACTATGAAATAGAGGTGATTTCATCTCTTTGAGAGACAAATCACCAAATCCTCTTTTTGTTTTTATTTTGTTCTTTGTTTTTTGTTTTTTTGTTTTATTATTTTGCTTTTTTAAGTTTTAAACAAACAACAAGAACAAATCATCAACAACAACAACTAAATCATTATCAACAACTATTTATTAAGTAAACTTAAAATTGGTTGTATTTTTAGGAAAAACTCAAGAACACCAACCAAAACTTAAAAATTTGTTTGTAAATTAAATTAATGGTGTCGTTATACAATTTGAGTTCAATAAATTCATAGAAAATCCCATTTATAACAAAAAAACCCTAATTTTGATGCATTGAAAAAAAGGAAAATCAAGTAGAAAAGGTTTGAAATTTGTTACCTGGGTGTAGCTTCCTTGATTCTTGCTTTTTTAGGTTGAATCACCTCCATTTTGAGCTTTCAATCTCACTAATTCCACTAAGATTCCAGCCCTTAATTCTTCTCTTGAGATAAATCTAGGGCTATGTTTTGCATGTGTTCAAGAACACACTTGTTTATATAGTTGGTTTTAAAGTCACTTCTAGTGCTTCATCTCCTTTCACTTACTCAACTCGATGCACATATAGGGTTTAGATTTAAAGAATCCATGCACCTTTAATGCCCACTAATTCTTTTAGGACACTCTTGATGGTGTCATCACAAGGATGATCTAGAGGTCCCAATTAAATGTCTCAACTTAGGCTTTGTTATTATATTTATTTCAATTAGCCTAGACTTTTATAACTTTAGGCATATCAAAATAAATAGCTTAGTTTGTAGGTGTCATGTATTTATCACCATTATCGGCTAATCTACCGGTTACTTGTCGCCCTCATCTCGAGGTACACTTGAAGTTTTTATTTTATCTTATTTTGTTTAATTTAGTAACTTAGGCCTTATTTTGAAAAATTACAAGTAATACCTTTACTAGTTCAACCTAGCTTTTATTTGCCTAAGTCCTAACCGTCCCATACCCGCGCTACACGAAAACTAAGGTATTCCACGCTTTCAGCACACATAAGCACGTACAACTCGATATTGGAAACTAACTAGTGCAACGCGATTTATAAATAAATAATGCATCAAAATAGCACGCATCACAAAAAAATAACAACTTTACGTCGACTTTTTGCACGAGTCGTCGATCGAGTTTAACACATAAACTAGAATTACAGGTCGTTAATCCCTAATTAGAGTATAATCTGGATTTAATTAATTTGGGCCGTCACTGAACTATAGATCCTTCCTCGAGATTCATGCATCAGTGGGATTTCATTGTTGGACTAAGTGTTTTGTCACTTAGACTTCACCTGAGATTTTGATGTCAAGAAACAATGTGAAATGGTACTAACAAGTTTGTCAATTATATGGAAGTTCAAAGGAAGTTAAACTTTACAAGTTTACGTGGAATGGAAGAAATGAGATCAGAAAAGCTCAAGAATGGATTGGGATAAGTAAATGCATCGGAAAGGCACTACTATCATTTGTACAACCTATGTAAGGTATGAAAGTTCAATTATACAAGCCAAATGCTTTAAATTCATGCATTTCATGAATTTCAACTTTAAAAGTAATTTCAAGTCACGAATTTCAAGAATTTCAATTTCGTGAGTTGGAAAATGTTTTAAATCATGCAAACGTGTTTTCACCATGTATTTGAGGTGTTAAAATTATTGGAACTAATTTTGAATGCACCAGTATTAGTTTGGACAATTTTTGAATCATTATAAAAAATATTTGCAGAAAAGCCCCTATGTGTTTCATGAAATCGAACTTTTGATTTTTATGGTTTATGAAATTATTCAGGATGTCCAAAAGGATCTTATGACTCATACTAAACATGTTTAATGTGTTTTCAAATGTTTAGTAGAGTCGTAGGTTAGTTAGGGAGTTGCTATGCAAAATCAGAAAATTTTTGTTTTCAGGTCCCTATTGGTTAGCGCACAAATAAGGCTCATTATCGCGCTACCTACAGTTAGCGCGCTAATGAGCCATATTACCGCGCTAAGTAATCTTTTGACAGATTTTTTAAGAGCTTATATCTCCACTTTTAATTTGTATTTATGGATGGTTTTGGACTCTTGGATCCCTCAACAGCCAAAACCGGTAAAAAAAAAAGGAGAACAATAACAAAATACTTAGAAGACACACATCTCAAGCTCTAATACTCCCTAAAATCCAAGTTTTCACTTTGAATTGACAAGTTTTGCGCATACAATCATTTGGTGACTTTGAAGGCAACTAATTTAATTTTAAAGCTGGTGCTATAGAAGTGTTATAAGGCTTGCAAATGACACTTCAAAACTAATTTTGGTGACTCTCACTTGGAGTTGTAAGAAACTTTGATTTCCTGCTTTATTTGCGCTTAAATTATAGCTTTTGGTTAGATTGTTGTGTGGAAATCATTTGTAGTGTTCTTAAACACACTTGTCTTGGATTTTGTGTTTAAACTTCAATTTCCAAACCCTATGACTTATTTGAACAATTTTTGGTCTTAATCTTGATTTTCTTAATAAAACTACTTGTTCATTTTCATTGAAATCACACTTGTTTTAATCGATTTTGATTTATTAGTTTCTAGACTAAGATTGGTAATTAATCAGAGGTTGCATTATCATATTAGTCACGATCATACTTTGTAATAACCCATTATGTTAAGCTGGTGACTAGTGTTAACTCGAATCCTAATTAACCTAAGTTAGGCCAGTGGTTAAGTTCAGCGTACTTTGATTAGCGTATGCGTGGATTTGTGTGATGATTTGTGTTTGTATGGTATGTTTGATCAATTTTATAGGTTGTGGGATTAATAGAAAATTAATACAAGCATATAATTGAAAATAAACAATTAAATAATAAATTTTTGGTACACTAAGTGCGATGAGTGGGTCGTGAAATGAATGTAATGTTGGGTTTTTGGGGTTTCATACACTGCGAAAAATTCAAAATAATTTTTGAAAAACCCCAACAGGATCAAAAATAAGTTCCATTAAACTAGATCTACAAAAGTAAACCATACCATAATCCGTAATTTCCTTCTCAGATTGTTCGATCTCCAAGAAGTTCAAGCGCTCGTCTTCTATTAAAAATTCACACATGAATTGTGACCACAATTTGGAGTGCTAGCCCCAAGAGAGATAGAAAACATTTTTTCTTTCTCTCCCCAAATCCAGAGAGCTCGAAAATAGCAAAAATAAAAATCTTAAATCATTTTAGGGTTTCAACCTCTATTTATATGTGTAGTTAAGCCCTTAATTAAAATTATATTCGTAATACAACTATTGTATTGAGGCAATTTAAGCAAATTACACATACGCCCCTATAAATATTTTATCATATAACAAATTGTAAGGGCTATTATGCATGAATTTTATAATATAAAATTTATTACTCTGGGCCAATCGAAATTGCGCAAAGCCATTCTTTGTGTGCAACCTAATAGGTTCATGCGATGTTGGCAGTGAACCAAAACTATTTTAGTACACAAGTCATAAGCGGTCTCAGCAAGGCATTATGACTACCCAAGTAGCATGAATATCAAAATCGATACAACCTAATAAATAACATACAACCTATAATTTTGTCGCGCGATATGCTTTGATTAAACATAAGGCATGGAAAGTCACCCTTAATGTTCATCGTACTAGTCTCGATCTTTAAAGTGACATTGATCATATCAATTCACATGGACTTAGCCATTATCAGTCTTCATATCGAGAGATCCACTGATATCTCTCTTTATACAAGAGTGAAAAATTCTATCTTGATTACACACCTTCACATATTATTCACAAGGTAACCAATCACAATAAGTATAATCGTTCGGTTAAAGGCAATGTTTGATTGTGTCAAATTACTATGCTCATAATATTGAAGTCTATGGTAATCTCAAGTCGAAGGACTAAATGATATACCTACATGAGTAACACCTATGACTTAATCCATGTGGTGTTCTCATAATGGGTCGATCCAGTACCTTGTTCCCTAATAAGTACTCATGATCACGATTCGTATCTCTATACGTATGATCATCATATGACCATCAATAAGATTCACACTACTCTTAATTCATTATAGTTCCAGTATAATGAGCGTCTAAGGACATTTGAGATATTTCAACAGATACGCATGGATCTTACTATAAGGTAAACATGCAATCACTTATAATAAAACATCAAATGAAAATTTTTATTTTATTAACTAAAATTATAAAATAAACAATGTTTATAGATTGACTTATGGTACATTTCCTAACATGTACACACCCGAGAATACTCGAAGGCATGTCCGGTGAATTTATTAGTGAGAAAATACATGAAGTATATATATATTTATGTATAATTGATATATAAATATATATAATTAAAACTTTAAGTCTAGTTTGAATTATATGGATCATTGGATCACCTCGAGATGAGTGTAAGTGGTGACGGTGATAAAATTTGTATCACTTTAACACATCATCCACTTGATTAGCCTCGAGATAGTATGATGCATATCTAGAGGAAAACCATATATATAAATTAAAATGCTTAAACTTATCCTCACCATTTCATTCGATCAAGGGATAGATAAGCAGTTGAGGGTTTGACACTGTGACGACCCCTCTCCTAATCTAGGGCACCGCCCGGCTTAATCCCGTAATTAAGCCCTAATCATATCCACGTAGGACTTAACTATGTATTAGTCAGCCTTTACAACCTAGATGCCTATTTTCTCGTGTTCAGGATAAGTAATACACTAGTCCTACTAGTTTATAAAATTTAGAGTTAATTAAAACTTTTTATTAAATTAATTAATTAGCGGAAGTCTTATTGATTATGCTGAAGCAATTAGTAACTTATGCGGAAGCCATTTATAAAATCCTAAGTGTGAAAAACCAGGAAATGACATCACATATATAAAGTCCTCAAAATGCAGTGAAATAGTAAAATAGTCTAAGTCAAGTCGGGGAAACAAACGCTCAACCCAATATACAACCCTAAATAGTATCTGAAAGACATATATAACATATACAATCAAAATACCAAAAGTAGACCTACAATTGATGCAGTGATGCGCCGCGGCCTCAGGGATAATCATCGATCTTCTCTTTGCCCGGCCTGCTGGTAGACAGCTCTACACCCACTGTCATAAAAAGGACGGTGAATACAAGAATAAAACAGTAATCCCCGATGACAAGTTTAATTTGCATTTCCAAATATTCAAATGGTATTTAAAAGCATATAAATGTGAAAACTGGAAAATAAACCATATGCGAGTAAATACCAGAGTTAAACAAGTGATACTGACACTAGGCTAAGTAGTGGTGATTTAGGTCCAGTCGACAGTGAAACATATCACTCCGACTCAATAATCATATAGCACAAGGGACTCTAACCCAAGTGTTACCAGGGACTCTAACCCCGATGTGTAGACCACCTCAGGAACTCTAACCCCGAGTGTCATATAGTGTCAGGTAACATGTGTCGACATCCCCAGGGACTCTAACCCCGTGAGTCGCGCACACCTCGATCGAGTACGCAACCTAAATGCGAAAACTATTTTTTAAATTTCAAGAAATACTAAGTATGGATTGTCAAGGCATAGACACATCTACACACCTAAACAAATAAGGAATACAAGTCCTCTTAAACATTTATAAGATATTCACTAGCCTAATAGCATTCTATTTATCATTCAATTCACATTTAAAACAACAAGAATAGATATAGCATGGGATAGAATCAATGAATCAAATCAAATGAATGAATATCATGCAAACTAGACTCATCAAGTGAGCATAGACACAAAGAACACATGATATAAGAATACAAAGGCAAAATAGTCAAAAAGACTATGCAAGGACAACAATTAATAGAAATTAAATGCCAAGTAAAGTTGCCATTGGGAATACTCACAACAACAAAGTAAAGTCCTAGCTTTACTGGCCTTCCGATACTCCAAATCTTGTATTCGCTCTCCTGTACCCTTTTCGTAGGTTCCTGAGTTTGGTGTCTCATTAGTTCAAATATAGTGGGTTTAAGCTCAATTTAGTGGTGTTTATTGTGTATTCAAATTGGTTCAATAGACTTTAAATCAATCTTCCTAAATCAGCCCCTAAAGACTAAATTAAGTTTCAATTTCAGTCCTAAATTTTAATGCACTTTTAGGCATGAAATGTTCCAAATATCGAAATCCTCCATCACTACAATTATTGTTGGTCTCTCTCTTAGCTTTTCGGAAAGGTTTAGGTTGCAAAATTCTAATTTAAAATGAAAGAGATGTCATGATTTTACTAAACATAGGTCTAATTGAAATTTAATCCGACCAGCGGATTTAGAAAATCTATTTCTCTTAATCTATAGTTACTAAAAATGTGATTTTTGGTGACAAGGCAGAAAATATACCTAAATACAACATACTAAAAGATCAGCTCATTTGGATAAGTAGTTAGGAAGTTATTCCCTTAACAAATTTAGTTTCAAAACTTTCATTTTTAATTCCAGTACCTATTTGTAGAGCATGTTTGGACATAAAAATATTTGAATCAAAATACCTTCAGTTAAGCAAAGTTACTCCTCTTTAAATAAAATTTCAAATTCCACTGGTTTGGATTAATGTAGATCTAAAATGGGCAGATCATGACTAAATTACCCAGGTTGATTCCTAATACAACATGCAGAATTCTAGTTTTGGTGTTGCAACTTCAAAAATTCATATCTTTATGATTTCAAAACCAAATTAAGAACTTCAATATAGCTGGATTATCAGCTTGAAATGAGGAATCTAAATATATAAATCAATTGCAAATACTCAATCATCTACCATATGAAATTAGCCTAAAACCAAAACTTGTTCTAATTTCTACTAAAAAGATGTGTACCTAGTTGATGTAGCACCCTAGCTTGAGAATTTCTCACCAACTCTCATGGATTCCTTCAACACCTTGATGACTCACTCCTCTCCAGCAATTCCTTCTTCTTCTCCAGCACAAATGAATGAGTGATTTGGTTTGCATGTTGTTTGATCACTAATGTTATATATTAAGGTGATGTTCCTTCCTAGCTATTGATCTCCATGGATTTATGTATCCTGAGGAATATCTAATGGTCCACCTCTTGCCATATATCCCACTAACTCCCACTAACTCAACCTCAAGTGACACCATTTCATTACTCACCTAGTTCCTGGATGTGCCAGTGTGTATCTCTAGACCAATCATATGCTTTCCATTTAATTTACTCAACTATAGGTCATTAATTTGATTTACATTAGCAAACACAACCATATGCATATAAGTAATTCTTTATTTCATATTAGTATTAAATAAGACTTACCAAAATGCTAACTACCCGGTTCCCCGGCTCTAACGCTACTCGAGGCGAGTCCCCGCACTCGTCTCGACGCCTACGACTTTACAAACCGACTTAGTAAGTCTACATAATACATAACACTAGGCATACATCAATACAAAAATAAAATATACCTCGGCCACGTGCCTCGGTCGGTGCACGTATCACAGTGTAAGTCCCAAGTCAAGGGTCGGTGATCCTGATTAAGGTGACTAGCATTGGGTTTTGATAAACTTTGTATCTATATATATCGTTTTAATTATCAAAAAAGTTTTAATTTTTCGTTGCGTATATTTTGAATTCTTAATTCGATATCGATATATAGGTTGAGTTTATAAGGTACTGATGGAGATGTTGTTAGCTCTAGTTAAGTTTAGCTGGGTTACCAGGGCTTAATTAGGGTTTTAGGCCAAGTATCGCCCTAATCTAGATAGGGGATGCTACAACTTGGTATCAAAGCCTACTTTAGAGCTTAAGCTGACTAGCTCTGATACAACTTGGTATTAGAGCCTGAGCTTAAGGGTTGTGTTAAATTTAATAACTTTGATACATTTTGGTATTAGAGACTAGTCAGAACGTACTTCAAAGTTTAAGGTGACTAGCTAGTTTGGTATTAGAGTCTAAGTCAAAGGATAACCTTATAACTTGGATACAATTTGGTATTGAAGTTTAAAGGTATTGACTTTGATATACCTTAGTACCGTAACCTAAGTTTACTAACTTTAAGAGTTGTCTTAAGTTATGCATAAGCTTAGGGTATGATAAACAGTTTTCATCGAGGTTTTAGGGGGGTAATGAAAATAAAAAAAAATTATTATATGTTATTTGCTGCACTTATTATATCTATTGTATATATATGATTTCCTTATCTTCTTTGAATGCTAACTCCACCTATGTTGTACACTATGTGCGCTACATAGCCGGTCCCAAGTCCGATAAAGGAAGAGGACTCTGACGCCCATTTTTTCATACCGAAAAATGGGTAAGGGAGGTCCCAAACTCATTTTTCATACCCGAAAAGTGGGGGAGGGAGGCCCCAAACTCATTTTTCATTCTTGGAAAATGGAGGAAGGTTGCGATAGGTTAACAGCCATCGTAAAACTTTTGTCACTTTTCATGAAATGGATCAAACATATATAAATATTGGGGCGTTCCCACCTAGCGACGCGCTGCATCGGAGCTCGGGTGTAGTGAGAAATGAGCAAGGGTGTGTTTCACATCGCCGCCTAGGTGTGAAGAAAAATGAGCAAAGGTTCCCACACATAGGACGTGTGTGGGTAAAGAAGCTAGTCCCTTCACATCGTCGCCCAAATGTGAAGAGAAATGAGCAAGGGTCCCCACACAAAAGATGGGTGTGGGTAAAGAAGCTAGTTTAAAACAAACACGAAAACAAAAACAAAATCATAGATACAGACATTAGATCTTTTAGACAAAATAGAAATAGAAAAGGAAAACAAATACAAATGGGAGAAAAAATTCGTTTAGGAACATGAAACAAAGGAACACTTACGGGGAAGTCAATAGAACTAGTAGATACCATGATTAGAAGGAGAGTCAATATTGCTTGCCGCCAAGAGACAAAATGGGTATGAGAAAATAGTAGAGAAATAGGAAGCATATGGTTTAAATTGTGGTACACTGGTATAGATAGAAAATGCAATGGAATAGGAATTGTGGTGGATAATGATTATAAGGATAAGGTCGTAGAGGTTAAAAGAATGGGGGATAGATTGATTCTAGTTAAATTAATTATTGGAGACGAAAAAATTAACATACTTAGCGCCTATGCACCACAAGTAGGATTAAGCGAGAGCATCAAACGCAAGTTTTGAGACGATATGGATGGATTTATGCAAAGTATACAATTAGATGAAAATGTTTTTATTGGAGAAGATTTAAATGGGCATGTCGGGGCAAGTAATGATGGGTTTGAGAGAGTTCATGGAGGTTTTGGTTACGGTAATAGAAATGAAGAAGGAGAATCAATCTTAGAATTTGCTTCAGCATACGATCTTGTCTTAGCAAATACTAGTTTTAGGAAGAGGGAGTCGCATACAATTACTTTTAGTAGTGGTCATAACAAGAGTCAAATAGATTTTCTTTTAACAAGAAAAATAGATAGAAAACTATGTAGAGACTGCTAAGTAATACCTGGTGAAGCACTTACTACCCAACATAAGTTAATAGTACTTGATATTAAGCTAACACGACGACATAATATGAATAAAAGAGTTAGGTAATAGAGATGACGAAAAATATATATATATATATATATATATATATATATATATATATATATATATATATATATATATATATATATAGGCTAGCCAAATTAAGAGATAAAAAGAAACAAGACCTAAGTCATGTAAGATGTATTAAGGACGAAAATCAAAATGTTTTAACGCGCGAGGAGGATATTAAGGAGAGATGGAGAAGTTACTTCGATAGTTTATTTAAAGATGGCCAAGTTGATAATATCATAGATGAAAACCCACACCAAGAAAGAAATGTAAACTATACACGTAATATTAGAATTGTAGAAGTTAAGAGGCATTGAAAAGAATAAAAATAGGGAAAACATGTGTCCCAGATGAAATACCCATAGAGGTTTGGAAATGCTTAGGAGAAATTGGATTGACTTGGTTAGCAAAACTTTTCAATAAAATTCTAAAATCAAAATGGATGCCAATGGATTTGAGAAGAAGCACGCTTGTGCCAATCTTCAAAAACAAAGGAGACATTCAAAGTTGCTCAAACTACCGGAGAATTAAACTTATGAGTCACACTATGAAACTTTGGGAGAGGATAATTGACAATAGGCTAAGGAGAGAAACAACAATATCAGAGAACCAATTTGGTTTCATGCCTGGGAGGTAAACTGTGGAGGCGATTTTCCTTGTAAGGCGATTGTTAGAAAAATATAGAGAAAAGAAAAAAGATCTTCATATGGTATTCGTAGATTTAGAAAAAACATATGATAGGGTCCCTAGAGATGTTCTTTGGTGGGTTTTAGAAAGAAAAATAGTGCATGCTAAATACATAGACACTATTAAGGATATGTATGATGAAGTAGTAACAAGTATAAAGACATTTGGAGGAGCTACAAAAGAATTTTCCATTATGATAGGACTACATCAAGGATCGGCTTTAAGCCCATATCTATTTACTTTAGTTATGGATGAATTAACTAGACATATCAAGAGGATATATCATGGTGTATGCTATTTGCAGATGATATTGTCTTAGTGGATGAAACTAAAGATGGAGTGAATAGGAAATTAGAACTCTGGAGGAATACGTTAGAATCTAAAGGCTTTAAGTTGAGCAGGACGAAAATCGAATACATGCATTGTGAGTTTAGAAACACTAGACATCGAGATGATGAAGTGGTAAAATTAGGGGAAGTAGAAGTCCCTAAGGTAAACCACTTAAGATATCTAGGATCAATCATACAAAATGATGGTAACATTGAGAATGATGTCACACATAGAATTCAAGCTGGATGGAAGAAATGGCGGAGTGCAACATGTGTGATTTGTGATCGAAATGTTCCTACTAAGTTAAATGAGAAAATTTTATAGGACCGCAATTAGGCCAGCTATGCTTTATGGAAGTAAATGTTGGGCGGTAAAGCAACAATAATTACATAAAATGAACGTAGCAGAAATGAGGATGCTTAGGTGGATGTGTGGTAAAACTCGTAAAGATAGAATAAGAAATATTGAAATTCAAAGACAAGTAGGAGTACTAATTGATACAAAGATTAGGGAAGGGCGGTTGCGGTGGTTTGGTCACCTGCAAAGACGCCTACAAATGCCCCAACTAGAAAACTTAACTCAATAGAAACTGTAGAAATTCGACGAGGTAGGGGCAAACCAAAGTTAACATGGGATGCATTAATTAGGAGGGATTTGAATGGTTTGAAAAGCTTACCATCAATTGCACTTAATCGAGCACAATGGAAAAGTTTGATCCATGTAGCCGACCCAAGTTAATTTGAGACTGAGGCTATGTTGTTGTTGTTGTTGTTGTCTTCTTTGAATGCTACCTAATGGTCTTATATCTCCTTTGATTTTAGAATAATGGCAGATCAGCGAGAGGGTTCGTAGAGGCCTGGACCTTAGGGTAATCGAGAAACAGAGGACTAATAGAAATCTAGAATAGAGCAGCAAATGAGGGAACTTATGGATCTCAAATGAAGCTTATGGTAATGCCGATGGCTTAGATTGGACCATCAGTACAGGGACTTGAGGCACAAGCTATAACCAGTCCTGAGATTAGCAGAGCTGAGGGAGGAGTTGAGATAGTAGCAACTTCTGCTCAACTAGTTCTGACACATCTTTAGGTGCTAGAGACAGCTGCTATGGTGCTAGTTGATTTTGACAAGGTTGCATTTCTCATAACTCGCAAGGAATTTATGAAATATGAAATTATTAGGTTCAACGACACTATGGAAGAAGAGGTAGCTGAGACTTGGATATTAAAGATGGAGCAACGACTTGTTGCTGTAGATGTTGAAGACCAATTTTAGGTTAAACTGGTCACTTTCTTGTTGATTGAATCTGCTCAGAAGTGGTGGAATTCCCTAGAGAGAGAAGGGAAGACTCTTACCACTTAGATATGGTTTAGGACCATATTTTACAGGTAGTACTTCTCGAAATCAGTCAGGAACAAGACGAAGACTGAGTTAATACAATTGAAATAGGGAAACATGTATGTATGGGAATACGAGCCGAGGTTCGTCTAGTTGAGCGAGTTTGCCCATGAGATGGTGGAGTTAGAGGAGGATAAAATAGATATGTTTCTCAGTAGGCTAAATTATGAGATTTGTGTTGTCGTTTTCTTTCATCCATGCAATAGTTATGCTTTTACATTTAAGAGAGCGATGGAGGTGAAAACAACCATTTTAGCTAGACCCTTCAGAGCAGTATCTAAGCCACCACTAGTACCGCAGTTCCCAGTGAGTTAGAGAACCAATGAATTTGTTTATTTTTATGCGTCAAAGAGATAGAGGAGTGCAGGTAAAACAACTACACATACAAGGTCTGTAGGGATGCCATTTGTTAGTTTACCGGTTCCACCTATTTCTTAGGGTTGAGTAGCCAAACCACCTTTTCCACCACCTCAGTCTAGAGGTAAGGGCAAAAGTAGGACACATTCATTATAGAAACCGAGAGGATCTAGGCAGGTTCCATATGACAATAGGTTTTCTTAGAGGGCTTCTAATATATGTTATCGGTGTGGGCAGGTAGTGCATATTCAGAGAGATTATTCTTAGCCACCAGCTGCATTAGTAGGCAGTACAATACAACCAACAAGATGACATACTCATGTAGTAGCTGAGGCAGTTCTAAAGGCTAATAGGAGGCTTGTGGAAGGTATTTTAAATATTTATGGTCGAGATATGCATGTATTGATTGATGCTGGTTTCACAGTTTCCTTTATTATTGGTGCAATGGTAAATGAGTTAAAATTGAAACTTATTAGAGATAATACGTTGTTGATTTTGAGCACAACAGTGAGTGAGAAGGTTTATCCTAACCTGATCTATGAGGGATATGTAATTAAAATTGGGGAGAATGAACTCCCAATTGATATAAGGGTAATGGAGTTTCTGGAGTATGATGCACTACTAGGGATGAATTGGTTATCAGCATACCATGCCAGTATTGACTATTTTCACAAGAGGGTAATATTTCAGATCTATAATCTTTCTGAAATTATAGTCTACAAGGGCTATAATTCTTTACGACTTACAACTCGTAGAAGGAAAACTATTCCTTGAGATTTAGAGGTTATGGTACGGGGTCGTTACATTTGGAGACCCTAGTCAGGAACTTAAGGATAGTGAGATATCCGTAGTTTGTGAATTTTTGAAAATTTTTCCATCTGACTTGCCTGGACTTCCACCACCATGTGTCATTGAATTTATCATTGATCTTATTCCTAGCACCAAACTTATACCTATTCCTTTGTACCGTATGGCACCAAAGAAATTATGAGAGTTGCAGACTCAACTTGAGGAGTAGTTACATAAAGGATTTATCCATTATAATATTTTACTATAGGGAGCACTAGTTCTTTTTGTGTAGAAGAAGGACATAACCATATGTTTGTGCATTAATTATAGACATCTTAATCGGGTGACTATTAGGTTTAAATACCCATTGCTCAGGATCGATAACTTATTTGATCAGTTGAAATGTGCTTGATATTTCTCAAAGATTGGTTTAAGGTCTAGGTATCATCAACTGAGGATCATAGATGAGGATATCTAGAAGATGGCTTTCAGTACTAGTTATGGGCATTTCGAGTTCACAGTGATGTCATTTGGGCTCACTAATGCTCCTACTATGTTCATCGACTTGATGCATAGGATGTTTAAACCTTATCTTGACCAGTTCATCATCGTGTTTATCGATGATATATTGATATATTCGAAGACTCAGGAAGAGCATTCGCACCACTTCAGAGTTACATTGCATACTTTGAAGGATAATCGGCTATATGCCAAATTTAGTAAGCGCAAATTCTGGTATTCAGAGGTCAAGTTTCTTGGACATGTGGTTAATGCTGAGGGTATATATGTTGACCCAGCAAAGGTTGAGGCATTCCAGGATTGGCCTACTCCTACCACAGTGTCAGAGGTTTGTAGTTTTCTGGGGTTAGCGGGTTATTACAGACGATTCGTTGATGGTTTCTCTCGTATTGCTCTGCCAATGACTCAGCTAACATAGAAAGACATTGACTTTGTTTGGTCTAACAAGTGCAAGGCTGCCTTCAAAGATTTGAAAAATAGTTTGACTACGACGCATGTTCTTACATTACCTGAATCAGGGAAAGAGTTAGTTATTTATATTGATGCTTCTCATTCAAGTTTGGGCTGTGTGTTGATGTCGAAAGATAGGGTTGTAGCTTATGTTTCAAGGCAACTCGAGATTCATGAAAGAAATTATCCAGTTCATGAGCTTGAGCTAACTACATTTGTGTTTGCTTTGAAGATTTGGAGGCACTACTTGTACGGTGAGAAATTTACAGTATTTTCATGTCATAAAAGTCTGAAATACTTGTTTACTCAGAGTGAATTGAATATGAGGCAGCGTAGATAACTTGAGTTCTTCAAGGATTATGACTTCACTCTAGAGTATCATTCAAGCAAAGCAAATGTGGTTGCTAATGCATTGAGTAGGAGAAGAACAAGCAAAGAGAATGTAGCTACTGCTAGAGTTTCTCAGTTTAGACTTCTTATGGAAGCGTCAGTGATTATGATTCACGAAAGTCCAGCTGGCACATCATTAACAGAGGAAACTAGTTCTAGAGCTACTAATCTATTTTTTGTAATCAGATTCAGGCTGAACTGGAGATGATTCAGCCGATTATTGATTATCAAAAAGCTGATCAAGATTTTGTAGTGCGTCGTAGGTTAGCAGCTAGTGTGCATCATCATAATTGGTCATTTCTAGTGATGGTGGATTACGGTTCAGGGATAGAATGTGGATTCCAGCTCCAGATCATTTGAGGTAGGAGTTTCTACGAGAATCTTATAGATCTCTTTACTCTATTCATCCAAGTAACACTAAGATGTATCGCGATATGAGGCATTTTTATTGGTGGCCTGAGATGAAGATTGATATTACTGAGTTTATAAAGAGATGTGAGATATGTCAACAAGTTAAGGCTGAGCATAAAAAATTAGGAGGGTTATTGCATTCACTATCGATGGATTTTATTTTCGGTCTACCTCTAAGTCAACGTAAGCACGATGCGGTATGGGTTTTAGTTGACAAGTTGATGAAGTCAGCACGTTTCTTACCAGTTTCCATGCGAGATCCTCTTGACCGATTATGTGAGCTGTACGTGCATGAGGTGTCGATATTTCATGGAGTTTTTTTTGACAATTACTTCAGATAGAGATCCAAGATTCACGTCCTGATTGTGGAGTAAATTGCAGAGACATCTATGAACTGTTATTAACTTAAGTACGACATACCATTTGCAAACTAATTGGCATACTGAGCGGTTGATTTTGGTGCAAGAGGATATGCTTTGAGCTTGTGTCTTGGAGTTTGATGGTAATTGGGAGAAATACATTCCTCTGTGTGAGTTCTTTTATAATAATAGCTATCAGGCTAACATTGGAATGGCTCCTTTTCAAGCTCTGTATGGTCGACCTTGTCGTTCACCTGCATGTTGGGCAGAGGTTGGAGATACAATTTTGTTGGGGCCAGAGTTGATTCTGGACTACATAGAGAGAATTCAGTAGATTCGGCAGCATTTAATACGACAAAACTAAAAAAAGAGATACGCCGATAAGCAGCATAGGTTTTTGAAGTTTTCAAAGGACGATTACATTTTGTTAAACGTCTCACCGATGAAAGGGTTGTACAGGTTTGGATTACGAGGTAAGCTAGCTCCAAGGTATATTGGTTCGTTCAGACTACAAGAAAGAGTTGGTCTCGTTGCTTACATGTTAGAGTTACCTATTCAGCTAGCAGGAGTTCATAATGTCTTCCACATATCTATGCTTCACAAAACGAAGACTTAGTTCACTCTAAGGATTGATTGGAATGAATTTGATCTTCGCAAAGACTTATCTTACGATGAAAAACTGATTTAGATTCTTGATCGTATGATTCAGAGACTGAGAACTAAAGAGATTTCTTTGGTTAAGGTGAAATGACAATTTCATGGAGACGAGGAGTTAACCTAAGAGCGAGAATCTTATATGAAGGAATAGTTTATGTTTCTCTTCGAAACTACGTGTAATTTTAGGTTTACTTTAATTTCGAGGATGAAATTACTTTAAATTTGGGAGATTGTAACGACCCATTCCTTAAGCTGGTGATTAGTGTTAATTCGAATCCTAATTAACCTGAGCTATGCTCATGGTTAAGTCCGACGTACGTCGATTAGCATGTTCATGGATTTGAGTGATGATTTGTGTTTGTATGATATGTTTGATAAATTTTATAGGTTGTGGGATTAATAGGAAATTAATACAAGCCTATAATTGGAAAATAAACAATTAAATAATAAATTGCCGGTACACCAAGTGCAACGAGGGGGTCGTGAAATGAATGTGCACATTCGAGAATACTCGTAGGCATGTTCGGTAAATTTATTGGCGAGAAAATACATGAAGTATATATATATATATATATATATATATATAATTGACATATAAATATATATAATTAAAACTATAAGTTTGGTTTGAATTATATGGATCATTGGGTCGCCTCGAGATGAGCGTAAGTGGTGATGGTGTTAAGATTTGTGTCACTTTAGGATGTGTCACTTTAACACATCATTCACTTCATCAGCCTTGAGATAGCATGATGCGTATCTCGAGAAAAACTAATATATATTAATAAAAAAGGTTTAAACTTATCCTCACTATTTCATTCGATCAAGGGAGAGACAAGCAACTTAGGGTTTGACACTTGAGGGAATCGATCTAGAGAGAGTTTCAGAGGATTTGAAGTGATTGAAAGAGATCAAACCACTGTAATCCAAATATTCATCAATTTGGTAAGTTTAGTTTTGAGTTCAAGTTGATTTCTTGATGTAGGTGCTGATTTCTTTGTGAATTGTTGTTGTTGATCACTATAAATGGGTTTATACCTTAACGGAATAGTGGCTGCTGCCCTATTCACTATTGAGGCAGTACAGGGTGGAGCGCGCTCCCTTCTTAAAGAGTGGTGAACCTAGTTAGTGGAGCGTGCCCCACCAAGTGAGGGAGCGCACTCCCACCTTAGAAAATAACGACTGTGCTGCGTTTTGATTAGAATTTCCTGAGGTCTTAGGGACTAACTTAGGGGTTTCAAATATAGTGTATTAGACCTATGTTAACCACAAATGGTTTGTGATAGGTTTTGGAACACCGAGAAAGCTTAAATGACCCGGAGAGTTAGGAAACTTGGAAACAAAACAAAAAATGAGGTAAGTAAGGATTCGCTTATTTATCAATGTTGCCTGGATATATTAGTATATGTAGTTTAGATATTTTATGGATTGAATGGGGGATATGTACACTGTTTTGTATTTCTTACATGAAAAACGATTTTTAATATGATCGGCGAGAGTAAATCCTGAAATTGAGAATAGGTTATATAGGATATGGGTTTGA
Source organism: Stephania cephalantha (assembly GCA_039657325.1). Lineage (NCBI taxonomy): Eukaryota > Viridiplantae > Streptophyta > Magnoliopsida > Ranunculales > Menispermaceae > Stephania > Stephania cephalantha. Next base: position 27,407,537 of record CM077571.1, read on the forward strand.
TTCCCAACCTATATGGTAAATCCTACTTACCTAAATAGGTTACTGTGACGGCCCCTCTCCTAATCTAGAGCACCGGCCTAATCCCGTAATTAAGCCCTAATCATATCCACGCAGGACTTAACTACGTATTAGTCAGCCTTTACTACCTAGACGCCTCTTTTCTCGTGTTCAGGATAAGTAATACACTAGTCCTATCAGTTTATAAAATTTAGAGTTAATTAAAACTTTTTATTAAATTAATTAATTAACGGAAGTCTTATTGATTATGCGGAAGCAATTAGTAACTTATGCGGAAGCCATTTATAAACTCCTAAGTGTGGAAAACCAGGAAATGATATCACATATATAAAGTCCTCAAAATGCAGTGAAATAGTAAAATAGTCTAAGTCAAGTTGGGGAAACTAACGCTCAACCCAATATACAACCCCAAATAGTATATGAAAGACATATATAACATATACAATCAAAATACCAAAAGTAGACCTACAATTGATGCAGTGACACGCCGCGGGCTCAGGGATAATCATCGATCTTCTCTTTGCCCGGCCTGCTGGTAGACAGCTCTACACCCACCGTCATAAAAAGGACGGTGAGTACAAGAATAAAATAGTAATCCCCGATGACAAGTTTAATTTGCATTTCTAAATATTCAAATGGTATTTAAAAGCATATAAATGTGAAAACTGGAAAATAAACCATATGCGAGTAAGTACCAGAGTTAAACAAGTGATACTGACACTAGGCTAAGTAGTGGTGATTTAGGTCCCATTCGGCAAGATGAAACATGTCACTCCGACTCAATAATCATATAGCACAAGGGACTCTAACCCAAGTGTTACCAGGGACTCTAACCCCGGTGTGTAGACCACCTCAGGGACTCTAACCCCGAGTGTCATACAATGTCAAGTAACATGTGACGACATCCCCAGGGACTCTAACCCCGTGATTCGCGCACACCTCGATCGAGTACGGGACCTAAATGCGAAAACTACTTTTTAAATTTCAAGAAATACCAAGTATGGATTGTCAAGGCATAGGCACATCTACACACCTAAACAAATAAGGAATACAAGTCCTCTTAAACATTTATAACATATTCACTAGCCTAATAGCATGCTATTTATCATTCAATTCACATTTAAAACAACAAGAATAGACATAGCATGGGATAGAATCAATGAATCATATCAAATGAATGGATATCATGCAAACTAGACTCATCAAGTGAGTATAGACACAAAGAACACATGATATAGGAATACAAAGGCAAAATAGTCAAAAAGACTATGCAAGGACAACAATTAATAGAAATGAAATGCCAAGTAAAGTTGCCATTGGGTATACTCACAACAACAAAGTAAAGTCATAGCTTTACTGGCCTCCCAATACTCCAAATCTTGTATTCGCTCTCCCGTACCCTTTTCCTAGGTTCCTGAGTTTGGTGTCTCATTAGTTAAAGTATAGTGGGTTTAAGCTCAATTTAGTGGTGTTTATTGTGTATTCAAATTGGTTCAATAGACTTTAAATCAATCTTCCTAAATCAGCCCCTAAAGACTAAATTTAGTTTCAATTTCAGTCCTACACTTTAAAGCAGTTTTTAGGCATGAAATGGTCAAAATATCGAAATCATCCATAAAAACAATTATTGTTGGTCTCTCTCTTAGCTTTCCAGAAAGGTTTAGTTTGCAAAATTCTGATTTAAAATGAAAGAGATATCATGATTTTACTAAACATAGGTCTAATTGGAATTTAATCCGACCAGCGGATTTAGAAAATCTATTTCTCCTAATCTATAGTTCTAAAAAATGTGCTTTTTGGTCACTAGGCAGAAAATATATCCAAATACAACATACTAAAAGATGAGCTCATTTGAATAAGTGGTTAGGGAGTTATGCTCTTAATAAATTTAGTTTCAAAACTTTCCTTTTTAATTTCAGCACCTACTTGTAGAACAAGTTTGGATATGAAAACATTTGAATCAAAATACTTTCATTTAAGTAAAATTATTTCCCTTTCAATAAGCTTTCAAATGCCGTTGGTTTGGATCAATTTGGACTTAAAATGGGTAGATTATGACCAAATTACCCAGGTTGATTCCTAATACAACATGCAGAATTCTAGTTTTGGTGTTGCAACTTCAAAAATTCATATCTTTATGATTTCAAAACCAAATTAAGAACTTCAATATAGCTGGATTATCAGCTTGAAATGAGGAATCTAAATATATAAATCAATTTCAAACACTCAATCATCTACCATTTGAAATTAGCCTAAAATCAGAACTTGTTCTAATTTCAACTAAAGAGATGTTTACCTAGTTGATGTAGCACCCTAGCTTGAGAATTTCTCACCAACTCTAATGGATTCCTTCAACACCTTGATGATTCACTCCTCTCCAGCAATTTCTTCTTCTTCTCCAGCAAAAATGAATGAGTGATTTGGTTTGCATGTTGTTTGATCACTAATAATATATATTAAGATAATGTTCCTTCCTAGCCCTTAATCTTCATGGATTTATGTATCCCTAGGAATATCTTATGGTCCACATTTGTCATATATCCCACTAACTCCCACTATCTCAACCTCAAGTGACACCATTTCATTACTCACTTAGTTCCTAGATGTGCCAATGTGTATCTCTAGACCAATCCTATGCTTTCCATTTAATTTACTCAACTATAGGCCTTTAATTTGATTTACATTAACAAACACAACCATAGGCTTATAAGTAATTCCTTATTTCATATTAGTATTAAATAAGACTTACCAAAATGCTAACTACCCGGTTCCCCATCTCGCACGCTACTCGAGGCGTGTCCCCGCTCTCGTCTCGACGCCTACAACTGTACAAACCGACTTAGTAAGTCTACACAATACATAACACTAGGCATACATCAATACAAAAATACGATATACCTCGGCCACGTGCCTCGATCGGTGCACGTATCATAGTGTAGGTCCCACGTCAAGGGTCGATGATCCTCATCAAGGAATTAAAATGGGGTTTAGAGATTTGGGCCGTGACAGTTACGTGGATTACATATTCACTAAAGAGTTTGAGATAGAACCATTGAACATTAATGGATTGACTAAACAACACATCGACCAATGTGTTGGTGTAGCAATCACATTAATGGTATCAATGGGTAATCGATCTAGATTTACTAATGAAATGAGAATCTGTTATGGCTCGAATTTCTAATCTCACTTATTATTCGTAATCAGGATCAGCGATCTATGACATGGAACACACACCGTGATACGTTCATTGGCCGTGGTGAGATGGCTAAGGTATATGTTAGAATTGTTGTGGTGTATGCCTAGTGTAATATATATGTGTAGACTATTAAGTCATTCATAATTATGTATAGGTGTCGAGACGTGAGTGGAGGCGTGCCTCGAGTTGCGTGTCGATGTGGAACCGGGGTAATGTGGTAAGTCTATTTTGAGTTTAATATAGCTTATATAGTGGCTTGAATGTGTCTATGTTGATTTTGAATTAAATTATCCTAAGTTAGTAGTTTTAAACAATAGCCATGATTTGCATCAAGACACGTATTAGCACATCTAGAAAACCAATTAAGTTACCAATTTGTGATTATTTAGATTAAGTTAATGGAGGTAAGTGAGACATGTGTTAAGAGGTGTTCTATTAGATAGGTTCTGAGATACGTGGGTGTAATTATATCAATGGTTATCATTCAACCATATCCATTTCATATATATAATTGGAGGTCAATTTATGTAAACAACATATTTTCATTTTACAAACTTAGGAGGGAAGGAAACTTGCTAGAGAGGTTTGAGGAAGAAGAAAATCAGTTTGGGTTGGTGAAATCAAGGTGTGGTGGTTTATCAAGCTAGTGAACATCAACTAGGTAATTCACTTACACTAGTTTGTTTAGTTAATTTGATGAATTCATGAATTAGATCATGTTAGTGATTGTTTTTATGTTGTTGATGATGTCTTGATGTTTTTCAGGTGTTTGTGGAGGTCCCCAAGACATTTGGGTAGCCTATATGTGGTGTAAACTCAGAATTTTAGTTGCAGAATTTTGGTTTTTCCTACACGTAGCGCGCTAGGTAGATAAGCTAGTGCACTAATTTTGGTTAGGGCGCTAGAAACAGTAGTTAGCGCACTAATGAGGCCATTAGCGCGCTAATTGCCATGACAACATAAAAATCTGCAATTTTCCAAATTTGCCTAAACATTATAACTAAGCTAAAAACCCTAAGTAAAGGTCTAAACACATTAAAAAATATGTTATGTTATATCTGGAACCTAGGAAAGGGTTACGGGGGTTTCAAATACGAGATTTTGGAGTGTCGAGAGGCTGGTAAAGCTAGGACTTTACATTTCTTTATGTGAGTATACCGGTTGATTATTTATTTACATTTCATTTCGAGTTTTAACTTGTTTTTTGTAGTCTTTATTGACTATGTCTAGCTCTGTACTCTCATATCATGGACTCATTTGTTATTCCTCACTTGTTGAGCTTGGTTTCCATGATATTTTGATAAATTGAATTCTTTTGAATCCATTCATGTGCTTTATGTCATTTCTTGTTATTTTGCAGTAAATATAATATAAACTGCATGCAATTAGGGATTTGTGAATTGTGAATGACTTTGTGGACTTGTATTATTTGGAAAATCTTGTGCTTTGTAGCATAGCCAATTCTTGGAATCCTAGATGAGTCATTTTCTTGGATTTATAAAGTAGTTATAGAATCTAGATCCCATTGCACTATGAGTCGATCGGCACACGAGTTAATGTCCCTGGGGATGTCGGCACTCACCACTATGATGAGGCACACGGGGTTAGAGTCCCTAGGGTTGCCCATATACGGGGTTAGAGTCCCTAATGATACCGAGGTTAGAGTCCTTGATGACACTGGGTTAAAGTCCCCAATGATATTAGACTGTGCAACACCACGCACGTCCTTTAGTGGTTAAAGCTTCACTGACGTAGGTCACATCTGACCGGATCTAGATCATAACTACTTAGCTTTGTGTCAGTTTCACTTGTTTAACTATAGTGTTTCCCTAGCTTTGTGTCAGTTTCACTTGTTTAATTGTAGTGTTTCTTAGCATAATTGTGGTACTAGTCATTCTTTATTGAAATTATACTTTTAAATACCATTTAGTTTTGTTTTGGAAATGTCAATGAATTTGTCAACGAGAACTACTATTACTTTTTGTACTCACCGTCCTTTTTATGGCAGTGGGTGCAGAGCCGTCAATGAGCAGGCCGGGCAAGGAAAAGATTGGCGACCACCTTTGAGCCTGTGGCGTACCTCTGGATTGACATTTTGTAGGTTTTGATATTTTGTGTAATATACAATTTTATTTTGATACACTTTGTGATTGTATATTGGGTAGAGCATTTAGTTCCCTTATTTATAATGACATCACACTGTTTACATTCGCCATGTTGTTATATATGCATGTGATCGTTGTTTTCCTGGTTTCCACACACTTAGGATTTTTAATAATTGCTTCTGCATAATTTGTTAAAACTTCCGCTAAATTTTACAACTTTTAATAAGTTTTTAATTACTCTGAAATTCAATTGTAAAGTGACATATGTCTTATTTATTTATCCTAAACACAAGTAGTTGAGGAAATTTGGATAGAAAGGCTGACTAATACATAATTAAGTCCTGTGTGGCTAGGAATTGGGCTTAATTACGGAATTATGCCGGGCGGTACCCTAGGTTAAACAAGGGGCCATCAGAGTTGGTATTAGAGCCATGATTTCTTAATAAGTAAAACATAAACTTAAATAAAAAACAAATCTTAGATGTGGAAACTAGGTGATCCTTGCCTATAAACTATTAGTTGGGAGGTGAGTGAAAGTGAGTTGGGGAAGTATTTTATTTATATGTTACATTCTATATGTACATAAATACGAGTTACGTCATGCAGTTGCTGGTTCACGTTCGCTATTTACCTGCAGTCCTCGATGGCAGACACACGTGATGGCAGAGACATTGGAGCTAGTGGTAGTCAGCCTCCTACTACCTCAACGAATGATGATAAGAGGTTGTCTGACCGTGTAGTGGCTCAGGGGCATCAACTAGCCAATTTCATCGCCTTCATGAGGTAGCACATGGCGACTATCACACCAGTCGTCCTTGCCACTCATACTCCTACGGTGACACCCCAGACCACTTGGACTGAGACTGCACTAGGCGCTACTATTACATGACCTCGAATACTCGCACCACTGGTGCCACAGCCATGTGTAGATCCCATAGTACCCCATTTACCGAAGTTACCGATAATGATTGTACATGAGTTAGCTACAGTTAGGGACATGTCCACTCCTACACCTACGCCTTTTGAAGCCACAGGACTATCGAGGGACGCCAAGTTAGTGAAGGAGTTCATCAGGCTTGTACCAGTGTTCTTTAATGCAGAGCGAGGCCATGAGAATATTGAGCGGTGGATTCTATCAGAGGAGAAGTTACATCTACTATTGGGCGTTGAAGACATATTACAGCCTATTCTCTCTTTCTACACCTAAGAGAAGGGTGCAGATCTCTAGTGAATGTCCATAGTGGCGAGCATAGGTAGTTTTACATTGTGGGATGATTTCAAGAAAGAGTTTTCAAGCAGTAATTTTTGGCCTCTATGGTGAAGAGAGTGAAGAAAAGGTTTATGGCATTAAAACAGGCTGAGGGTCATATAGTAATGATTTGTCGGATGCTTAGTTATAGATGATGCTGATGATGCTTTCTATATTAGTGATGGTTTGAGAGGGGATATCGCACGATCTATTATGAGCATCAGAGCCAAATCTCTTTAGGAGATGTATGAGTGGGCCCTCTCCCATGAGACATATGAGTTGGGTAGAGAGGAGGATAGACGTGTCGAGTTACCGGAGAGAGGAGACGATTTTGAGCAGAGAGGACAAAGGAGTAAGAGATAGAGGAAATGATATATATGATTCAGAGGGGCGAAGCACATAACATGTAAGTATATCTAGTGGCACATGCATCGCCACCAGCCCCCACACATGATATGTATGACAGACCTCCCTTACCTCATCCCGCTAGGCAGGCATTACTAGCCCCACCAGCACCCCGATAGCAGCAGCAGCAGGGTAGAGGCCGAAATTTTAGATAAGGACAGAGGCATGCACCGAGACAGGTCCAACATGATCAGGGTTAGAGACAACAGTTTAACCAGCGTGGACCTATTACATGTTGGAGATATGGTTAGGCGGGGCACATGGCCCGAGAGTGCACACAGATAGTGATAGCTTATCTATAGTAGGGTAGAGAGGGAGCTCACATGGTAGCGCAGTCAGAGATGACACGATTTCCATTTCTAATGGAGATGCTTATGTACTGTTTGATTCTGGTGCTACTATTTCATTCATTACTGGTTTAATGGTAGACATCATAGGGTTAACACCTATTAGGTTTAGTGTACACTTGATCTTGAGTACCAAAGCTGGGGATATGGTTTACCCTAATAGTTTCATCGAGGGATGTCCGGTCGAGATAGGTCTGGTACTAGTAGAGTTACTTGCTGACTTTAAAGTCCTCGAGTTCTTAGAGTTCGACGGGATTTTAGGGATGGATTGGTTATTAGCATACCATACACATATCGACTATTTCAGTAAGGCAGTGATATTTGAGATCCCAAAGCGTCCGATATTCACTTATAGAGGTAGTCATGTGAGGACAGTAGGCATGAGAGGTCGACCTACGACTAGAGAGGAGATGGAGGCATTGGTTGCACTATACATAGTGGCAGAGAGTCGGGGACCTAGACTTACGGATATATCGGTTGTTAGAGAGTTTCCAAATTTGTTTATGGAGGATTTACTTGGTCTACCACCACCATGAGAGGTTGACTTTATTATTGAGTTGGTACAGGGTACCAGACCAATTTACATACCGCTGTATCGCATGACATTGGGAGAGTTAGAGGAGTTGAAGACTCAGCTTCAGGACTTGGGACAGAAAGATTCATCACACCTTTTATGTCGCCATGAAGAACACCCATCTTTTTTGTGAAGAAGAAGGATGGTACTTTGATAGTTTGTATCGACTGTAGACAGTTGAACAAAGTCAAAATCAGGAACAAGTATCCACTACCGAGGATCGATGATTTGTTTGATCAGTTGAAAGGAGCACAATTTTTCTCCAAGACACACCTGCAATTAGGGTATCATCAGCTTATGATCAGGGATGAGGATAGGTCCAAGACAACTTTTAGCACAAGATATGGACATTTTCAATTTACGGTTATGCCATTTAGGCTGACCAATGCCCATGCAGTGTTTATGGATTCGATGCATCGGGTTTTTAGACCGTTCTTAATCGCTTCGTGATAGTTTTCATTGATGATATACTGATATATTCGAGGACTAGAGAGGATCACGAGCAACACCTTAGAGAGACTTTCCGGAACTTGAGGGAGCATCGAATTTATGCCAAGTTCAATAAATGTGAAATTTGGCTTTTGGAGGTCAATTTTTTGGGGTATGTTATTGGAGCAGCAGGGATAGGGGTGGATCCGACCAAGATTCAGGCAATTATAGATTGGCTAGCTCCTACTTCAATGATAGAGATCATGGGATTTTTTTGGGTCGGCAGGGTACTATCGCCAGTTTATGAAGCTAGGAGGCATTTGCTCAGCTGTAGAGATTGTTAACTACTACACCAGTATTAGTATTGCCAGAAGCTAGACAAGGATTCTTAGTGCACACAAATGCTTCTCATATGTGTTTGGGTTGCGTGTTGATACAGGGTAGTGGCACGGTAGCTTACGCCTTCAGATAGTTGAAAGTACATGAGAAGAATTAACCCACACATGATTTGGAGTTGGTGGCAATAGTGTTTGCACTGAAAATGTGGAGACATTATTTATATAGAGAGAAATTCACACTCTTTACTGATCACAAAAGTTTAAAATATCTCTTCACACAAAAGGATTTGAACATGAGACAACGCAGGTGGTTAGAGTTTCTGAAGGATTATGACTTTTCTATGGAATATCACCAAAGAAAAGCCAGCGTAGTCGCAGATGCGCTGAGTAGGATACCGGTTAGAAATGCTGATGTTGTCAAGTGCCACACGGCACATGAGTATGAGTTACTTGAGGTAATGACAATGATGAATTAGCCAAATATTCCTATCGATAATTGGGTGATGATTTGTGCACATATGAGACTTTAATCCGTGTCTACATAGAGAGTGTCAAAGGGTCAGAGAGCCGACATTCTATACCCGAGATTCAGTGAATTAGCCCAGAGCACTGATTATACTAACTGAACGGAGACGACATATAAGTGTCTGAGATTTAGAGGTAGACTGTGGATTCCATCAATGTTAGAGTTGTGAGATGAGATTTTTTAAGAGTCACACCATTCTCGATTCACTGTTCATCCGGGTAGGCCCAAAATGTACCATGACATGAAGAGACATTTTTGGTGGCCTAGAATGAAGGCGGATGTGTTTGAGTTCATTAGGAACTGTGGGATTTGTCGGTAAGTGAAGGCTGAACATTGTAGACCTAGAGGGTTGCTACAACCTCTTCCCATTCAACGATGGAAGTGGGAGGATATCTCTATGGATTTTGTGAGGGAATTGCTGAGGACTGCCAGGAAACATGATTATATCTAGGTGATTATAGACATACTGACGAAGTTTGCTCATTTTCTACCAGTAGCCGCGCATTACATATTCGATCACTTGAGTATACTGTTCGAGAGAGAGATTATTAGGCTGCACGGAATACAATTGACTATCACGTCTGATCAATATGCTATGTATATGTCTAAGATGTGGCGGAGTATGCAGGAGCAATATCTTACGCGCCTATAGTTCAACACGACATTTCATCCTTAGACTGACGGACATACTAAGAGATTGATTCAGGTTCTCGAGGATATGTTAAGGGTTTATGTATTTGAGTTTGGCGGATCTTGGGAGGAGTACCTGCCATTGTGTGAGTTTGCTTACAACAATAGTTATCAAGCCAATATTGAAATGACGCCATTTGGGGCTTTATATGGCAAACCGTGTCGCTCGCCATCATGTTGGGCTGAGACAGAGAATTGAGAGATTATGGGGCCTGAGATTATTATTGACCATACGGAGAAGGTCAAACTGATCTGTTAGAGACTCAATGGAGCCCAAGATAGGCAGAAGAAGTATGCATATAGATATCACAGTGATCTCAGGTACACCGAGGGAGTATTTATATATTTGAAGGTTTCCCATCATAAGGGTTTTCAGAGGTTTGGAGCGAAAGGTAAGCTTGCACTGAGGTTCATTGGGCCTTTCATGATTAAGAAACGGGTTAGGAAAGCTACGTATGAGCTTGAGCTGCCTCCACAGATGTCAAGGATTCATCTAGTCTTTCATATTTCGATGCTTTGATTAGCTGAGTCGAGAGCATGTGATTGATCGACTGTGGATTTAAGTCAGATAGACCTGAGCGATGATATTACTTATGAGGAGTAACCTTTTTAGATCCTAAATCGAAGGGTACAACAGTTGAGGAACAAGTCTGTCCCAAAGTTTCTCGTTAAGTAGTAGTTCTATGATGATACATAACTCACTTAGGAGCAAGAAGACTATATGATGGATATGTTTCCGTATCTCTTCGAGTCAGGTACTAATCCTAGCTTAAATTCTAATTTTGAGGACGAAATTCCCATTAGTTGAAAAGATTTGTCACAACCCGAATTTTTAATCTCGCTTATTATACATAATCAAGATCACCGACCCATGAAGTGGGACCCACACCGTGATACGTGCATTAATCGTGGCGAGATGGTCGAGGCATATGCTAGATTTTTTATGGTGTATGCCTAGTATATTGTATGTGTAAACTATTAAGTAACTCCTACTCGTGAATAGGTGTCAAGACGTGAGTGGAGACATGCCTTGAGTTGCGTGCCAACGTGAGACTGGGGTAGAGAGTGATGTGGTAAGTCTATTTTGAGTTTAGTATAACTTATATAGTGGTTTTAATGTGGCTATAGTTGATTTTGAGTTAAATATAGTCTAAATTATTAGTTTAAAACAATAGCCATGTGATTTGCATCGAGACACATATTAGCATATCTAGAAAACCAATTAAGTTACCAATTTGTGATTATTTAGATTAAGTTAATGGAGGTAAGTGGGACATGTGTTAACAGGTGTTCCATTAGATAGGTCTCGAGATACGTGTGTGTAATTAGATCAATGGTTATCATTCAACCATATCCATTTCATATATATAGTTAGAGATCAATTCATGTAAACCACATATTTTCATTTTACAAACTTAGGAGGGAAGGAAACTTGCTAGAGTGGTTTTAGGAAAAAGAAAATCAGTTTGGGTTGGTGAAATCAAGGTGTGGTGGTTGATCAAGCTAGTAAACATCGACTAGGTAATTCACTTACACTAGTTTGTTTAGTTAATTTGATGAATTCATGAATTAGATCATGTTAGTGATTGTTTTTATGTTGTTGACGATGTCTTAGGGTTTTTGAGGTGTTTGCGGAGGTCAGTGGTGTAAACTCAAAATTTTGGTTGCAGAATTCTATGTTTTCCTACACATAGCGTGCTAGGTAGATTAGCTAGTGCACTAATTTTGGTTAGCGCGCTTTAAATAGTGGTTAGCGTGCTATTGAGGCCACTAGTGCGCTAATCAAATCAATTAGCGCGCTAATTTCCCTAACAGCATAAAAATCTGCAATTTTCCAAATTTACCTAAACACTATAACTAAGCTTAAACCCTAAGTAAAGGTCTAAACATATCCAAAACACATGTTATGTGATATCAGGAACCTAGGAAAGGGTTACGGGGGTTTCGAATACGAGATTTGGAGTGTCGGGAGGCCGATAAAGCTTGGACTTTACATTTATTGATGTGAGCATACCAATTGATTATTTATTTACATTTCGTTTCCAGTTTTAACTTGTTTATTGTAGTCTATATTGACTATGTCTAGCTTTGTACTCTCATGTCATGGACTTATTTGTTATTCCTAACTTGTTGAGCTTGGTTTCCATTATATTTTGATAAATTGAATTCTTTTGAATCCATTCATGTGCTTTATGTCATTTCTTGCTATTTTGCAATGAATATAGTATAATAGCATGCTATTAGGGATTTATGAGTTGTGAATGACTTTGTGGACATGTATTCTTTGGAGAATTTTGTGCTTTGTAGCATATTGGAATCCTTAATGAGTCATTTTCTTGGATTTATAAAGTAGTTATAGAATCTAGAGTCCATTGCACTATGAATCGATTGGCACACGGGGTTAGAGTCTCTGGGGATGTCCGCACTCGCCACTATGATGAGGCACACGGGGTTAAAGTGTCTGGGGTTGCCCATCTACAAGGTTAGAGTCCCTAATGATACCGGGGTTAGAGTCCCTAGCGATATTAGACTGTGCGACACCACGCACGTCCTTCAATGGTTAAGACTTCACTAACTTAGGTCAATGCCGACCGGATCTAGATCATAACTACTTAGCCTTGTGTCAGTTTCACTTGTTTAACTGTGGTGTTTCTTGGCATAATTGTGGTACTAGTCATTCTTTATTGAACTTATGCTTTTAAATACCATTAGTTTTGTTTTGAAAATGTGAATGAATTTGTTAACGAGGATTACTGTTACTTTTTATACTCACCGCCTTTTTTATGATCGTGGGTGCAGAGCTGTCGATGAGCATGTCTAGCAAGGAGAAGATTGACGACTACCTCTAAGCCAGCGGCGTACCTCTGCATCGACATTTTGTAGGTTTTGATATTTTGTGTAATATACAATTTTATTTTGATACACTTTGGGGTTGTATATTGGGTTGAGCATTTAGTTTCCTGATTTATAATGACATCACACTGTTTATATTCGCCACTTTGTTATATATGCATGTGATCGTTTTTTCTTGGTTTCACACACTTATGATTTTTAATAATTACTTCTGCGTAATTTGTTAAGACTTCCACTAAATTTTATAACTTTTAATAAGTTTTTAATTAGTCTGAAACTCAATTGTAAAGTGACGTGTTTTATTTATTTTAAACACAAGTAGTTGAGGAAATTTGGATAGAAAGGCTGACTAATACGTAGTTAAGTCCTGTGTGGCTAGGACATGGGCTTAATTACAAGATTAGGCCGGGCGGTGCCCTAAATTAGAGAAGGGTCCATCATAGAATCACAGTGTAATAGTCATTGACAGTTTGACTTGCATCCATTATTTATTGGATTATATGTTTTACATAATCTTGTTAGTTATCTTTGGTGCATATTGTTATTGCATATTACTATTGACTATTATAAGGAATGTTGATGGCTTTGGAATCCTTACTTATTAAGCAAGTTGAAGCGCTCATCCAAAATTTAACATTTTAGGTTCTCAGTGTAGCACTTCAGCGAAGGGAAAAGAGAAGATTTACGAGTCTTACTATCTTCTTTACGATGTAATGAGCTTTCCTGTATGTATATACACACAGTTTGAGTTACTTTGTTGTAAATGAACAAGGTTGAGAGGTTTTATAATCGAGTTTTGGGGTTTGATAAACTCTTTATTTATGTATATTGTTTTAATTATTAAAAAGTTATAATTTTTCATTGCGTATATTTTAAATTTTTAATTCGATATCGATATACATGTTGAGTTTATCAGGTACAGAAAGAGAGGCTGCTGGCTCTAGTTTAGTCTGGCTAGGTTACCAGGGGTTAATTAGGGTTTTTGGCCGAATATCGCCCTAATCGGGATATGGGACGCTACATACTTGCATGCATAAAAATGGTTAGGCTCTAGAAGGCTTTTAAGTTATTGGACTTATTACCGCTTTACTTTGTACATCCAATTTCATTGTATTCATCAATTATCATTGTAAGTTGTTGATTGTGAGACTTAGTGGGATCTAAGTCAAGAGAAGACCTAGTTGAGGCTAGGCAAAAACCTTAGCTAAGGCTAAGTGGGAAGACCTAATTTGTACTTACGCATTCTAGGCATGTAAGCTTAGGTTGTAACATTTATTAGTAATATAAGTAGGGTTGAAAATCCTAACTAGGGAGGTTAGGTAGTGGATGTTGATTGGCTGGATCGAACCACTATAAATCTTGTGTCTCATTTCCATCTCCTCTACCTCTTTCACTATTGCATTACATAGTTATTTATTGCTTGTGTGTGCATCAAGCATTATTATTCACTAAAAGTTAAAAAAAATGATAACCTCTCAGTACACCAAATTTTCACCTCTCACCCTTCTAGGGTGTTAGTGGAGTGGGTTGGAGTGTTTAAGGGCTTTTGATGGACATCTAGATGAGTGAGATGAAACAAGACGTGTAGCTATGATTTGAATAGGGCAAGTTGTATAAATAACAATCTTTAATCATTTTCTTTAAAAACATGCAACACAAAACCAACTTAGAAGAAGAAAATTTCAAAGGTGAAATAGCTTGCTAGTGTTCAATGAATTGGAGCTAGAGAAGGCTACTTTCATCATATTAGGGATAACCTAGAACTAAGGATCAAGATAATCATTCTAGGTAAGTATTTCTATTAAAGTATGCTTAAATTCATAAGTTATGGGTCTCTAATCATAGGTCTTTTGTTCTAAATCAAAATTGAAGTATTCTTAGGTTAGTTTTGATTAATCAAAAGACCCAATTGAGTCATCAAGTCCAAAATTTTGAAATTTCAAAGTTTTGGTCAAATTAGAGTTTTCTTAATGATTCCATTTTTTCTAAATTCGAACTAGTAAATGAGTTTGCTTTTTAAAACCATTTGCATATTTGAAATCCTTGTGAAATTTCATCCAATTTGCTATAAAGAACTTTGAAAATTGATTTTGTTTTCACAAAGTTATGGTCAACTGAAGTTTTCTAAGTTTTGTTAATAAAAACATGAATTCTTGGTTTAATGCTAGTATAATTTGATGATCTTGATGCATTAATTGAAGTGTAGCCTATCTATGTTTTCTCGAAATATGTTGTGGACCCCTGGTTGAAGAGAATGGGGGTTCAGGGCGTTGGGGGAGGCCAATCTGGAAGGGAGAACCCCGAATTATAAGTTCCAAACTCTAGGTTCTAGCGCAGGTAGCGCACTAATAAGGCATCATAGCACACTAAAGGCCATTAGCACGCTAATATGACCCATTTATTGAAGTGTAGCCCATCTATGTTTTCCCAAAAGATGTTACGAACCCTTAGTTGCGGAGAATGGGGGTCTGGGGCGTTGGGGGAGGCCATTCTAGAGGGGAGAACATGGAATTATGAGTTAAAACTCTGGGTTCTAGCGCAGTTAACACGCTATCTATTGGTAGCGCACTAATAAGGCATCGTAGCGCACCAAAGCCCATTAGAGTGCTAATATGGCCCATTAAAGCGCTCATGGTTCTGGACAGTTGAAAAATCTGCAACTCCTCAACACAAAGTAAAACACTTTAACCAAACCTAAACCCTTAACTAACAATTCAAACACATCCTAGATAAACCTTAATTGACTTCTAGAACTTAGGAAAAAGTCACAAGGTGTAGGACGTGAGTTTGGAGTGGTCGGGAGTCGATTTAAGCTATGATTTGCGTGCATTTGAGGTAAGTAAACTTGTCAGACATCTATTTCCATTTCATTCTTAATTGAGTCTTGAAACACAGTCGTGTGGACTATTTTAGTAGTTTCTAACTTCCCAATGCCATGATTTGTTTGTGTGCTCTACGAATGCTTGTTATAGGTTAATAAATTATGGTTTGACTTGATTCATGACATTCTTTCTTATCGATTTCATATCTTGATTTGGATTTTTTATTTTGTTGAACTCCATCTTTGTATGATGTGAAATGGCATGCTATTGTGTTTTCTATGTCCATTGGTGTTGTTCACCTCCATGTTCCTATGTATGTCTTTGTAATTCTTGTCTTAGTTGAATTCATGATTTATGATAGTTCTTAGTCCCTATAGAGTAGTCCACAAGTCTAGGTTCCTTGATTTCATGAGTTTAGCTCGATACCTGAGGTTAGATTCCTTAGGGATGCCAACACTCCATCTAGCTAATGTGACATAGCTCACAACTTATTAATGGAGTATTCTTTTGGCTAATATGACATAACTCACAACCTGAGTATATGGTATATAAGCTGATGTGACGAAACCTAAATTTGTGTGAATTACTCAGTTTTGTCTCATTTGTAGTATTTTGGTGTCTATTTGCATACGCATATTTCAATTTTCCCTTTTCATAGCTATTGTATGATTTTAGTTACCATTCTTGTATACTTGGAAATGTGAATGAATAGCCACATGATTTACTCACTAGAATCGTCATCTTTGGTGAAAATTGTAGATCCATCGAGTGGCAGACTGGGGAAGGAGAAGATCGACGATTACATTTGAGCAATCATCATCTACCTGCTAATCCCTATTGTAGATTCACTTATTTGTATTTATGATATATGTCTTTTATACATTTTGGGTTGTATATTTGGTTGAAAGTCTCTACTCCTTGACTTAAGTATGTTATTACACCTTTTTATCACTGCTTTTGATATATATATACATACATGTGATCTTTTTCTTAGTTTCCACATATAGGTATTTTACGATTTCTTCTGCACTAGTATTAAGACTTTCGCTAAATTATTAAACATATTAAAAAGTTTTAATTAACTCTAAAAATCAAGAATAACGAGAAACGATGAATACTTGTCCTGAAAGCAAATAACAAGGTGAATAAGAAAAAACGGCTGACTAATACGTCGTTAAATCCTATGTGGCTGGGATTAAGGCTTAATGATGGGATTAGGCTAGGGTGTGCCCTGTTTAGAGGTTAGGGGCATCACAGTTGGTATTAAAGAATACGTTCTCAATAATTATCGAAATAAACTTGAATAAAGCACAAACCTTAGAGTGGAAACCAGTTGATCCTAACTTAGAAACTGGTAATTGGGAAGTGAATGAATGTGAGTATGGATTGATATATGTTCATGTTATGATTTCATGTGTATATATACGATACGTGTGTAGTAGTTAATTTCTCATTGCGATCAACTTCTAGACACCAATGGCGGCAAATGCAAGGGCGGAGACGCTGATGCAAGCGACAGTCAGCCTCCTATTATAACTGATGACTTTTAGAGGATGTCGGACTGGATCGAGGCTCAAGGACAACAATTGGCCGACGTCATCGCTTTCATGATAGCACGTGTAATTTTATTTCACACCACCTGCCCCTGTTACAACTCTTATTACTACTACAGTGCTTCCGGCACCCAATAAACTGACTGCACCAATCACTACTACTGCAGGTCCATAAGCATCAGTACCACCAGTAGTACAACCTCTAGTAGAGTTGATAATACCATATCCACTGAAGCTATCGATTGTGACAATGCTTGTAGCATCCTTTATCCTGATTAGGGCGATATCCGGCTCGAAACCCTAATTAAGCCCTTGTACACTAGCCAAACTTAATTAAAGCCATCATCCTTTCATCCTTACCTGATAAACATAACTTGTATATCCCGAAATAATAGATAAAAAGAAACAGAATACGCAATGAAATTAAAACTTTTTGATAAATTTGAAAGGTAAATAAATATACGAATTCCTCGGAATAGGCTTCGATTAAAATATTGTTTCCCAACCTTATTATATTACATAAAATATAGTTCAAACAGTATATAGATACAAAAGAATTCATTACATCGAAGAGAAGAACCCAAAAATCCTATTTTTTCTCTTTACCATTTAGTGAAGCACCTTGTGATGTATCTGAAATGTTTAAAGTGGTGAACGCTCCAACTTGCTCAGTAAGTGATGCTCGTATACTTATCTACTATCTATTAATATACAATAAGATAAATGAATAACAATATCAACCAACAATAGCTATTCAGTGCAATAAAAACAATATAAACAATATATAATTAGATGCAAGTCATTCAATGCATTGCACTAGTACTGTGACCCTTTTCATTTTAGTTTGAGTTAAAACCAGAGTTTTTCCCTCCTCTATATAGAAATAAAACCTATAGAGTCTACACATTGGTCGATGGGAGATTCCATAATGTGTATTTAAATATAACTAAGATTCCAACTCTAACAAGATAATGAATGAATAGGGTTCCAGTTATTTTATTCATTAGAGGACGGTACTTATTCTCCTTCCTCTTTATATTTACTAGTGGTCGGTACTCATCCACTTTCTTCTTTATATTCACTAGAGGTCGATACTTATCCGCCTTCCTTTTTGTTCAATAGAGGTTGGTACTTATCCACCTTCCTCGTTGTATTCAATAGTGATAGGTACTTATTCGCTTAACTTGTTTTATTTTCATTATGGAACCCTTTCCATTTCACTTCCAATATTTAATTTGAAAAACTGTAAATACCATAAGTCACAATACAGTGCCCCAAACCCATTTCATATGCTACATGAACTATTAATACTAAATTACATATCATAATAAATAAAATAAACGAGTCCCACTTACCTCGGTTTGAGTTTTCCTAGAGTTTATTCGACTTAACTCACCCTCATAACACCTTAAATCATTTCTCGCCAATCAAGATCTTAAAATAAACCAATTGTTACCAATTTGAGTCCATTACAATTGGTTTAGTACTCTTAAATTAGTCCCTAAACCCTCGTAAAAACTAGGATAAAGTTTAGCAACATTGTTGATTTTTGAATGGGGAATGCGCTCCCTACATCGGTGAATCGCGCTCCACTTTCTGAGTTTATCAGTTTTTATGAGGGCGCGCACTTCCTTGTAATAAGGAGCACACTCCATCATCGAGCGACTGAATAACTAAACAAGGCAACAACCCATTTTCAATCCATAAATCATCCCCAAACCTCTACAAAACATTAGGGAGAGCCTCAAACGAGGTCTTACACAATCAACATCCAACATCAACAATAACTAACCATAATTAACCAACATACATCATGAAATTCAACTATGAACTTCTATAACTTAAAGTGAAAACTTACCTAATCGATCCAAACTCAACCTTTAGCATCCCATATCACGATTAGGGTGATACCCGACATGAAACCCTAATAAAGCCCCGATACACCAGCCAGGCTTAACTAGAGCCATCAACCTTTTCTCAATACCTACTAAATATAACTTATGTATCTTGATAATCGAATAATAATTAAAACAAATGTAGTTGAATTCAAATTTTTCAATAAAACACAAGATACAAAAATCAGCATAAACCTCGGTCGTAAAAACATATCCCAACCATGTTTATTACAAAACAATAATTTAATACAATATATAAAACAATATGGAAATTAATACATCGTAGAGAAGACAATAAACTCCTAATCTTCTTCATTTCTTAGTCGAAGCTCACATTGTTAACCTAAAATGTTAATTGGGGAATGAGCGCTCCAACTTGCTAAGTGATGCTCATAAACATAACAATTATTAACTATTACCAATGAATCAATTAATAACAATATGAAACCAAAACATATCTATTCAGGAATTAAAAATGATATAACAATAAATAATAGAATGCAAGTTTAAAGGTCAATTGCAACTGTACTCGTGATTTGTATTTTCATTTTCATTTTAAATTCATACTCTCGCCTTACACAATAAAACGTTTGTAAAATACACATGTTGACCGACATGGGGTTCTGCTATTGGATTCAACTGTAATTGAGCTATCAACTCTTAATAACTTGAGAGTCATACTCTCACCTTACCAAAGAATATGATCCACATAACCTAATTTTGGTCATCATGTGATTTTGTCGGTGTATTCAAGTGTAACTGAGCTATCAACTCTAAATGGACAGTGAACGACTAAGGTAAAACTCTGGCCTACTGAGGATGAAAAGGCATAATCCATTTCTAGGATACCATTTTTTCCTTTTATTAGGACAAATGGCAGAATCCATTTCCACGCTAACCTTCACATCCCTCAGTCTTGGTTTGCCTAATCGACACTTCCGAGGATTTTCACATTTAAAAACAAATACAATCAAGTCACAATACATTGCCCCATTCTCAGTCCATAATGCTATATTAACTAAATATACTAATTACATTGTATAGTTGATAAGAATACGAGTCCTACTTACCTGCGTCGAGCTTTCCTAACTTAATACCGACTTACTCAACTCCCGAAACTTATAGATCTTTTTTTCTCGATCAACAACCTAAAATAGATTGATCATCATCAATTTGAGTCTAATACTCTTTAGTTAAAACCACTAAACAAGTACCAATTGAATCAAAAACCAATTTGCCAGTTTTAGGTTTAATTCGACTATTTCACGCTTTTCGAGGTAAAACCCCAGTATAAAGTCTCGAAAGAATTCCAAATTCTCTATTTTTTATAGAAATAAATGATTTCTATTGATTTGGTCCACAAATATTATTTTTCTAATTTTCTCCTATTTTTCTAGGATTTTCCCAAAAATTGCAACATTTTATTTTATTTTAATTTTTTTTATGAGGAGGGGTTTGACCCCTGAACCGAAAAAGGTTCGATCTGGTATGGGGATCGAACCCCCTTCTTTCCTATTATCTCCTCTGCTTTGTTGCAACTTCAAATCAACATTTTTTTATTCATTCACTAGGGTTGGGTTTGGCCCAACCCCAAAGCACTCTAGGTAGGGGAGACGACTCCCCTGCCGTCTCTTCCTCGAATGAACTGCACAACAGTTTGTCTGAGCCTCCTAACCCAACTCATCTTCATGATTAACAACAACAAACATCAATGACACAACAACGATAACACCAATCTTACCTTCTCATCATCGTTCCTTTTCTCACTCACCATCTCTCTCTCTTTCTCTCTCTCTCTCTATCTTTTTCTCTCTCTTTCTCTCTTTCCCTTCCACAGTTTCAATCCCCTCTCCTCGGTTCCAATCCTCCTTTGTCTAGATCTTTCTTTCTGTCTCGAAACTAATTTTGATGAGGCAGTTTTTGTTATGTGCGTTTGGGATAAATATAAAATTTTCTCGAGATTTGTATGCACGGATCTCAAAGCCAATCTAAAGGACAAAAGTTTAAATAACACTCCTTAAAGTGACACCAATTGTAACACATGCATTATTGATTATTCTTGGGATGCAATTGCACGCATCTTGAGGCATCACAATGCCAACCACCCATTGTACACACTCCTAGTTACACTATTCATTGCCTTGACTCAAGCGTAACACATATATCGAGGTGAATCCAATGTATTTCGTGCATGCAAACTCACCAAGCGCACCAACTACCACCCTTGGGCGTGCACACTATTACATCCCAAACGTGTCACCTTTGGTCACTAGGTGCCCGCCAATTTATTAATTATTATGAATATATATATTTATACATATAATATATATATAAATATACACGCATACACTCATGCATTTATAATCTTTTCGTGCGCGCCAACGAGTACACTTGGGCTTGGACGCTACTCCATGACCCATGTGTGTCACCCTTAACCTATACACAATATTGGGTGTCCCATAATTTGTCAATTATTCAATTATAGACAAATTAACTCAATTACTTTCCATAATTTATAATACAATCCATACAAACACCAAATGGCATGCAAATCCATACACACGCTAATTAAGACAAGTTGGGTTTAACCATGAGGTTAACCCGGGTTAATTAAAATTTTGATTAATGCTAATCACCTACTTAAGGTAATGGGTCGTTACGGTCTCCTAATTTAAGAAAATTTCGTCCTCGAAATTAAAAGAAACATATAAGTTACCAGTAGTTCTGAAGAGAAATGAAAATTGATCTTCCATGTATTACTCTCGTTCCAAAGTTATCTTTTCATTTTCATGAAACTACTATTTTCCCTTAATCAAAACCTACAAAGCCCTTTTATAGATGATACTTTCAAAAGCACAACTAAAATTTTCTTATTGAACTCTCCAACAATCTATAATGCTTATCTCCTCAATATTTTTTTTATCTTAACCCAGTTGTAGTTATAAATCACCTAATCTGCCATACCCTTTCTATGTAGCTCTTAACTATCTCATTTTCCATAAAAGCTATATCTCCAATCTTAGTTCTATACATCAATGTACGATAAGATTGAGCATATTCAGCTTTATCATCTGAAGATGTAATCTACTTGATTACATTTACTATCAAATAGCTCATACAAAGAAATCTATTTTCTTTCAGCTGTCATACATTTCCTAGACACAAGCTTAAAAGTTTTTAATGGGCAGTGAGTGCTTAAGGTGATTTATGGCTACTGATGATAAAGGGCAGAGTTTCTCTCTCACCTAACTTTTTCTTTATCTAGGCCTAATCTACCTTACGACATCCACTTCCAAGCATTTCAGATAACAAACTGGCACTGACAAGAAAATGTAGAATTTAGTCAATCTATCAACTGCAACTTATACATCATTGTGCTGACGCCAAGATCTGACTAATCTTATTTCATAAATTACAGTTATGTTTTCTTTTTACCATTAGATATAGACAAGAATTTGCCTAACCCTTTAGGTTCTCAATATTCAGTCTTAACTTACTAAATAGATCTCATATCTCTTTATAAGTTTCATAACATAAATCATTATCTCAGATAATCCACACTTTTCATCGTATACTTCAATACGATATGACATTGACTGTACGGTTACTATAAAGAGATTCATGAGATTATCGAAATAATTCTTGCCTAATAACCTTCTCGAACTGGGATTTTCATTTCTAATTCTAATGCATACAACATAATTTCATTAAACAGTCTAATCTGGATACTAATTATTAATAACCAAATCCTATTATATCAAGTAGTTCCAATTAGAACTCTTAACCATCACCTAGTTAATTATACACATAGTTAAGCTCCAATCTGAACTTGGAAGAATAGATTTGTAATTATCAATTCCAATAACTCACTAGAGGATGTGCCTGCATGACTTTATTTCATCATCATTATTGCACGTGTCTCTCAAGAAATAGCACTGAGGAGTTCCTATTATAATTACACTTCTAATTCTTTTCTCTATTCAAAGCATTGATACCATCAATTACTTTATGTGGGTAAATTTCTCAGAGTGAATTTTTTATATCTAATAATTTAAATTACTTACTTCATATTCAATTTCTTTCAATCTAACAGCTATACTATTCAAACTCTCATCGCTTGAAGACTTCCAAATCAAATTGCACCAACTCATTGGTTATTATACTTCTCATCTGTTGTGTAATGATTTCTTTAAGATCCTCTGATTTTAAGAATTATTAAAAGACTATTCACAACCCCCTTACATGAGTATATATGTATTCCGAATCCTATAATGAATTAATGACCCTGCGTAATCTATCTATTTGAATAAGCTTCATAATATCTCCTAACACCTACGTGTCAACTTTAAGACTTATCCTCATTTTAATTTTAGATTAATTTAATTATAAAACACAATGATGCCATAAATCTCTATATACGTTGTTTGTATTATTCAATCATTCCAAGATAACAATCATTTTTTGAATCTATGTTGAATATATGACAATTCTCTGACTGTCTCAATCCTAATCAAATTCATTAACCCATAAGTAGGATTCAATACATATTAGATTAATTTATGTTTGAAACTTAGTACTTGCACTAGCAATCTTTGATATAAACCAATTTATCGTAAGGGTTCACATGATTATGCGATATTGCTTGTGCTTTTTCTAAGTCATCAAATTTTTTAAAGAGTTCAAAAACTCTACTTCTTCACTCACATACATAACTATGAGCTCTAGTGAGTTATAATGGTTCCTACCATGATTTCTAAAAAGATCAAGCCATTACCTAACATCATTTTCATATGTTCCTAATTCTGATATTAAATAACTAACAACCAAATCTTAACCAATTCGTGAGAACAACTGATTTCATGTAATCAACCAAATGAGTTGTCGATTCTAGGTAATGAATATTCATTCTTGATTTAGCTTAAATTAAATCATCATTCGAATTTATTCTAATGTACACAATTTTTGATTAAAAGTAGCAGTTAATACCAATATCTTGATATACTACTTATCCATTCATTCCCAGTATCGTAAAGTATTCCTTGAATTCTCAAAATCTTCAGATTTATTAACAACTCATTCTCCCTAATTTAGACTACACTAATCTAAATGATCAGATTAGGACATCTCACTAGCTCACTACCATATTCTAACTCAAACTATTCATGTTTTAAAATATCAACCTCACCTTTACTTTCTTTTTTGTACGTGCGGATCCACCACAACGTCATTCTTCTTTTTTATCATTCTATTAGTGGGTGCGGTTACACCATAACAACACTAACAATTTTATTTTAAATTTCACTTTCAATTTGTGCGGTTATACCAAACCTATACTAACATGCTACTTCTCATTATTCTAGCTAGTTTGGACTAGCACCATATCTAGAATCTTATACTTCATAATAACTTATGAAGTATGCATTCATTAGTGGTTATCTAACCTTAATTAGGTTCTTATCATCATTTATCACTAATTTTCTCATTGAATGACTTTTACTCTTGTTCAACCAGTTACAAAATTAGAATATTTTCTACTCAAAGTGCATCATCACCTTTGAGTTTTACTGGAAATCACTTTCTTATTAATATGCATTCTTTTAATATATGTCTCAAAGTCCAGGTCTAATCGATCCTTCAACACTGACTATTATTAATCCAATAATATCAGTGAGAATATAGACCATTAGAGACTATCAGTAGGAGAAAAGTTTACTTTTTGTTGTCATATGATTTCTTATGTCTTTCCTTTTTTTGTTATACTATTGAGATTTAGGTTTCTACAAACCCTAATGCTTAATACTTTCTCAACTCCTGAGATATTGATGGATATAAACCATTTTATTATCATTTCAAAAACACATATCACTTATATCTATCGCATATATACAATACATCATAACACATAACATTACTCAATCTTTAATCTTTCATTACCCCCCTCCCCAAAAAAATTGATAAGACCTACATTCCAATTAGGTTAATAGGTAATGGCATCAGGCTCTGAATCATGCTCAAATACCAAACCGTAATAGAGTTATTCCTTAATTTAAAATCAAGGAAAAATCTTGAGCCAATTTCTGATACCAAACTATATCAGAGCCAATAAACCTAAGCTTCGATATAAGCTCTGATACTAAGCTGTATCAGAGTTATTAACTGTAACCAAGCCCTTAAACTCAGGCTCTTATACCAAACTCTAGCAGAGCCAATAACCCTAGCTCTGATACCAAACTATAGCAACCTATCCCGATTAGTGCAATACCCCGCCTGAAACCCTAACTAAGCCTCGGTATACCAGCTAGACTTAACTAGAATCAACAACCTATTCTCATTACCTAATAAATACAACATGTATATCTTGTCAATTGAATAGTAATTAAAACAAAATGCAGCAAAATTTAATACTTTTTCGATAAAGACAAGATATATAAAAATCGGCATAAACCTCGGTCATAAAATCATATCTCAATCATGCTTATTACAAAACAATAATTCAATACAATATATAAAATAATATGGAAATCAATAAACCATAGAGAAGACTATAAACTCCTAATCTTCTTCGTTCTTGAGTCGAAAGCACGTTGTTAACCTGAAATGTTAATTGGGGAATGAACGCTCCAACTTGCTCAATAAATGATGCTCGTGAACATATCAATTATCAACTATCATCAATAAATTAATAAACAATAATATGAATCCAAAACATATCTATTCATGCATTAAAAATGATATAACAATAAATAACAGAATGCAAGTTCAAAGGTCAATTGCAACTGTACTTGTGACTTGTATTTTGATTTTCATTTTAGAGTCATACTCTTGCCTTACACAAACATACGTCTGCAGAATCCACATGTTGACCGAAATAAGATTCTGCCAATGGATTCAAATGTAATCGAGCTATCAACTCTTAATAACTTGAGAGTCGTACTATCACCTTACCAAAAAATACGGTCCACTAAACTCCTATGTTGGTCATCATGTGATTTTGTCAATGTATTCAAGTGTAACTGAGCTACCAACTCTAAATAGACAGTGAACGAATAAGGTTAAACTCTAGCCTACTGAGGATGAAAAGGCAGAATCCATTTCTAAGATAACCTTTTCCTTTTATTAGGACAAAAGGCGAAATCCATTTCCAAGCTAACCTTCACATCCCTCAGTCCCTGTCCGCTTTATGGACATTTTCAAGGATTTTCACATTTAAAAACAAATATAGTCAAGTCACGGTATATTGCACAATTCCCAGTCCATAATGCTATATGAACTAAATATTCTAATTACTTTGCATAATTGATAAGAATGTGAGTCCCACTTACCAATGTCGAGCTTTTCTAACTTTATACCAACCTACTCAACTCCCAAAATCTATATACCTTTTTTCTCTCGATTAAGAACCTAAAATATATTAATCATTATCAATTTGAGTCTAATACTCATTGTTTAAAACCCCTAAACTGGTCCCAATTGAATCCGGAACCAATTTACCAGTTTTAGGTTTAATTCAACCATTTTAGGCTTTTCGAGGTAAAATCCCTGGTATAAAGTCCAAAAAGAATTCCAAATTCTCTATTTTTTTTAATAAAAATACACAATTTCTATTGATTATGTCTACATATATTATTTTTCTATTTTTTCTCCAATTTT
This sequence comes from Stephania cephalantha, assembly GCA_039657325.1. Lineage (NCBI taxonomy): Eukaryota > Viridiplantae > Streptophyta > Magnoliopsida > Ranunculales > Menispermaceae > Stephania > Stephania cephalantha. Next base: position 27,434,190 of record CM077571.1, read on the forward strand.
TTTAGGGATTTTTCCAAAAATTCAAACATTTTATTTTAATTTATTTTATTTTTTGCGAGGAGGGGTTTGACCTCTGAATCGGACCGGCCCGGTTCAGTTGAACTGGACCTGTTTTGATCTGGTTTGGGGATCAAACCACTTTCTTCCTCATCGTCTCCTCTATTTTGCTGCAACTTCAAATCGACATTTTTTCTTATTCATTCACTGGGGTTGGGTTTGGCCAAACCCTGGGGCACTCTGGGCATAGGAGACAACTCCCCTGTCGTCTCCTTCCTCGGACGGACTACACAACAGTTCATCAGAGCCTCATAATCCAACTCATCTTCACAACTAACAACAACCAACATCAATAACAACATCAACCTTAGATTCTCATCGTCGTTCCATCTCTTTCTCTCTCCCTTCCACAATTTCGATCCTCTTTCCATCGGTTCCAATCCTCTTCTGTCTCGATCTTTCTCTTTGTCTCGAAATAAGTTTGATGAGGCAGTGTTTGTTTTGTGTGTTTGGGATAAATATGTGATTTTCTCGGGATTCACATGCACAAATCTCGAGGCCAATCCAAAAGACAAAAGCTTAAATAACACTCCGTAAAGTGACATCAATTGTAACACATACATCATTGATTATTCTTGAGTTGTGATTGCACGTATCTACATGCATAACAATGCCAACCACCCACTATACACACTCATGGTTATATTATGCATCACCTTGACTCAAGCATAACACATATATGGCGGTGAATCGAATGTATATAAATTTATTTATTAAATATAGGCTTTATTTTTCTTATATATTTATAAATATACACATACACATGTAAATATACTAATAACTATGTATTTCTCGCATATAAACTCACTACGGATGCCAACAACCACCCCGAGTGTACACACTATTGTATATCCCACGCGTGTCACCCTCAATCCTGCACGTCATCAGGCGCCCGCCAATTTATTAACTATTTTGAATATATATTTATACATACAATTAATTTTCCATAGTTTATAATACAATCCATACAAAAATCAAACGATACGCAAATCCACACACGCTAATTGAGACAAATCGGGCTTAACGACGAGGTTAACTCGTGTTAATTAGAATTTGGATTAATGTTAATCACCTACTTAAACTACTGGTTGTTACACAAATGATCAAGTTGATTCGATCTTCTTCACTGACCTTTCTAGTCACCTTAATAATCCTTTATCTCCCTTATCAATTCTCTCTAAAACCTTATTCTACTCTCAATATCTTGATCAAACAATGATGCGTTTGAGTTGGGGTTTTGGTTTATATACTGGTTTTCATTGAGATTTACATCAAATGAATCTCAAGGCAGGTCTAAGGGGAATTCCTTAAAATGACACTCGTCACTAAAATGACACAAATCAAAACTCAATCTCCAATCACTCATATCTCGAGACAATCCAATGGTTCAAATAATTTATTACAAAACTATAGGTTATATATATCTATGTATTTAACACCTATAATTCTTTATCGGTCATGCCAATGAGTACCCTCGGGTGTGCACACTCATTTCACGACCACCACGTCACACTAGGCATACTGAAAATTTATCTATTAATTATTTATTTTCCAACTATAGGCTTATATTAATTTATGATATAGCCTATAGTATATTTAGTTTATTATCAAATAAAACAAACACGATACAGTGACACCAACGTACCCACACACTAATTGAAACACATCAAGCTTAACAACAAGTCTAACTCAGGTTAATTAACATTTCAATTATGGTTAATTACCTATTTAAAGAAACATGTCCTTACAATCTCCCAAATTTAAAGAAATTTTGCCTTCAAAATTAAGAGTAAGTTCACAAAATCTTTAACTTTGAAGACATAGAAGAAATGAGTTCTTATATAATCCGAATCTATAAAGCCCACTAAAAGGTGTGATGTTCAAAAGCATAATATAGTCCCTTGAACATTCTCACAACCTATGATCTTTGTTTTGTAAGTATATATTATCAAGTCTATAAAATCTTCTCTGTATGATTCCGAACTATCATAAACAGAGAAGTTTCTTTTTAATGTCATCAATCTTTTTAGAAATCATTCTCTTAACTTTTGCATCTTTCACTCAACTACTTATCCGATTGAGGTATGCATTCTTTCACTCAACTACTTATCCGACTGAGTAAATCATATTGTGGTGAGATTGATATCTTTAGCTTAAACAATGAATAACTTAAATGTATGCACAACTTATAGGGGTAGAGATTAGAACCAATTTCAACTTTCTCTTTTATCACTCCGATAACTGTACCATCATTATTTACTTTCTCTAAATAGTCCAGTCTCCCCAATTTATGATTGCAAATTTCTCACAATCAATACATAATTTCGTATGAACCAGAATACTAAAATAATAAATTCATAGTTCAGTATTTAAGATGTTATGCACCATTTAAATAAAAAATTTTAATTACCTTTCACAAGCCTTTTAGTAGTTTCAAGATCATCCTCTACAACAGCATGAAAATGTCCTCGAGCCAGTTGCATAGCACTAGCCTATGACTCAAGCTGGAGCGTATTACAATATCATCGTACATGTCCTGGTTGTCCATATTGGTAACAGATAACCCTAGGTCTCTATGGAGCAACATTAGCCTGTGAAAATTGCCCCGAAGTAGTCGGCCAAGAACTATACTGACCTATTCCTCTACCACTAACCTGCGGTGGTAGTACGATAGGTCTTGCTATTAAAGCCTATTCAATAGAAAGAACCAATGCACTAACATAATTAGCTCCTTTCAAAATGGCTAAACTGTAGAAAATGATTCACTCGAAAAGGTATTCTTTGCTTTTTGTTGAAAGAAATATCGAGAACGCTTAGTTCATAAAGATTGTGCTAGCTGAGTATGTACAAATTCCTGAGCCCTCTAACTACAAGGAAACTAAGGAACTGTTGATGGAATAGGCACCTCTCCTAATGGCTTAGCTAACATAACATTTTTCACTTTCATTGCACTCTCAAATATAAATGTGCAGCAAATATTAGGCTGAGAGGAAACGATAACTCAAATTTTATATTTTAAACTACAAAAAAATTTATCAATCTTATTCTCCTCAAGCCCAATCATTTCTAGAGCAAATTCACCCAATTCTGTGAACTGTTGCTCATACTGCCTAATAGTCATCTACCTTTGAGTTAGATTAATAAACTCAATTCTCTTCCTATTCCTAACAGACTTAGAAAAATACTGTTTATAAAATAATATCCTAAACTAAGGCCATGTAGTAACTATTTTTCCTTCTCGCTTCAAGGAATTCCACTACTTACGGACTGCATCAATTCATAAAAAGGTGACCAATTTAACCTTAAACCGTCCCTCTATCTCTTTAGCAACAAATCATTGGTCCATCTCTAAAATCCATGTTTTTGCAACACCATCCTACATAGAACCATTAAACCTCATATTATCATATTTCATTAATTCCTTATTGGTCCTAATAAATGCAACCTTATTAGGATCCGTAACAATTGCTAGTGCTAAGACTTGATGAACTAGAGGATCCACAACAAGTGGAACTAAACAGTTCCTATAGACTCAACTATTTCCTCTACTCTATGAACCTAAAGATTGACTATAGGTAAAAGATTTGGCTGTGGTGGTGCCATCTTTGCCTTTATCATAACACTTAGTTTAGCCTGAGAATCGAGCAATTCTTTCATCTGTCTTGCATGAGATTTCCTTACCTTTTTCATTTGTTGCTCCATCTTATATTTCCATTATCCATCATCTTCCTTACTACCCTGATGTCTAGGTCTATCAGAACGTTCACCACCGGTACTTATCGTATCTAACAAACAAACGAGAGATAAGACCATTAGGGTAACATTAAGAGAAGACATGGAAATTACATCTATTTAATAAACATTAATAAACACAACAAAGAACATATAATACTCTTTTCATTTTCATTTCCCCCAAAACTACAGTAAAAATTGTTTATCCATAACTTGAGTAACAATCACCAACTTAATAAACCTAGATTTTGATATTAAAAGGTATCAGAGTTATAACTTAATTCATAAATTATTTTACAGGTGATGAAGCTGAGCTCTAAGTTGTAGCACAAATAGGAAACCTATGCTATGATACCAAATGTAGCATCTCTTACCCTGATTAGGGCGATACTCGATCTGAAACCCTAATTAAGCCCCGATACACCATCCGAACTTAACTAGAGCCAGCAACCTTCCATCATTACCTAATAAACATAACTTGAATATCTCAAAATGTCGAATAAAAAGAAACAAAATACACAACAGAATTAAACATTTTCGATAAATTTGAAAGATATATATATATATATATATATATATATATATAAATCCCTGGAATAAACCTCGGTTACAATACTATATCCCAACCCCGTTATGTTACACAAATTATAGTTCAAATAGTATAGAGATACAAAAGAATTCATTTTTCTCTTTGCCCTTTATTGAAGCGCCTTGCAATGTACTTGAAATGTTTAAAGGGGTGAGCGCTTGATAAGTAAATAATTAGACGTATTTTATATTATACTTTAGGGTGATTTTAGATGTAAAAAACTATATTACATGGGGTATTCTCTTGTTTTTATTATTTTAGATAATAATTAGAATATTTGAAGAAATAAAGTAAAAAAGGTAGAATATGAAGGACTTGATTGAGTGGAAATAGTATACAAAGAATTATTAGAAAATCAAGGAAAAACTATAATTTAAAGCCAGTGAATCATTATCGATTTGGATTTTGTACTAAGAATTTCTACTCAGATCGATGGAGCATAAGATCAGTTTTGCAAAGATTTTCTCAGCGATTTGAGTAGTAATTGGAATCGTTTAGGAATCACTTAGTTCGATTTCGAGAATTTTAGATAACCACAAGATGTTTGAGTTAGTTTGGAAAGTCTTCTACCTAGAATACTTTATATATGACCCTAGGGCTATGAAATCGGTTGCCCTTAAGTACTTAGATCAATATTTCATTACTTTAGGAGCCATAGTTTATTATTTTAGTTTATTGCTTTATTGTTCATTGCTTTTGGAGACGAATTAAAGATTCAACGTATTTATTCATAGGTATTTATCTATGTCTTTTATTTACTTTATTGCAATGCTTATTATGATGATGAGTGAATAGTTTATTAATCTAAACAAAGTCCGAACATGAACTTGATACATTTTGTAATGTAGTCGTGAGGAGATAATTTTGCGCTTAATGCTTTAAACTAATCATATTCTTTATTTTACTGATTTAATATATTATTACTTACGGGTTTTAATCATGAAACTTTGTATTGCATGCATAGTCTAGAATGTGTATTGTGATATTTGGATTTAATATCTAGTTTAAAGTAGTAACTAGGATTGTTTGAAAGGTCTATTACTGTTTAGATATCCTAGGTGGATTGCGATCTAAGTTTAATATTGAAGTGGCTTTCCCAAGTTATTAGATTAAGTAGTTACAAGTTTTCACAAAGTGTAATGCAGTTTTATTGCCTAGAATTAATTTCTTTGTGTACTCAAAGGGTTTGCTCGATAAAATTAGAATATGGCTTTTCCACCAGTAAAAGGAGAACTAATGGCTTGATAAGGGTTGTTTACTTATGATTAGAGTTTAATGATCTATCATACTTTATAAAGTATACCTATGACTTTATGATTTGAGTAACATGTTTGGATGCAAAACGGATTATTGTTTCATTATTCTGAATGTTCATTTAGATATTTATTTATTATTGAATTGAATTTATTCGAATATTAATGAATTTGAATTATGATGGTTAAGTTAGTTTAATTAGTTTGGTTAATTATTATAATATAATAAATTGAATTATTGAATTTAAATTCCCATTCTAATTAAATTAATTAAATTAAAGTAAAAAATAATAAAAACCATTGAAATACTCTTTCCTAGTGAAGTTTGATAAATTCCTATGGAGGCGATCCTACTTATCACTACTACGAATAATAAGGATATACAAGAAACTTATTATAGCGCTTAACACGTGTCAATTTTTGGCACCGTTGTTGGGGATTTTTCATAATTTCTTAAGAATTTTAGACGTTGTATAGTCTACCTACTTTGTCGTTCTAATTCTATAGGATCTTTACATCTGTTTGATCTTGAGGCAGATAGGACTTTCAATCAAAATTTAAGACAACAACAACGTAGAGAACACCAATCTATCACAATTGAAGCCAATAATAATCTTGATAATATTAATAATAATAATGATAAAAAAGAACTTACTTTTAGGCAAGCCAATCAAAATATCACTACTTATGAACCGATGTGTATTGCCAATCCTAAGGGATTTCCTTAATTTGTACTAATATTTAGATCCATTAGCGCTCTACCTAACTTCTATGGTAAAGACAATGAAGACCCCTATAAATTTATAAGGGAATATCAACACAAAGTTAATAGGATAAAATTAACCTAAAGACTGGATGTTAGAACAAGTCAAACTTAAAGTTTTTCCTTTTGTATTGAAAGATCAAGCACGAGAATGGTTGTTTTATCTTCCTCAAGATTCGATAACCACATGGACTCAAATGTTAGAAGCTTTCCTAGATCAATATATGTCTGCAAGAAAAATTAGTATTTATAGAAGACAAATCACCGTTGTGAAAATGAAAGACGATGAAAATTTCAATTAATTTTGTGATAGATTTCAAAGATTAATTTTATCTTTTCCACAACATAGATACAACCAAAGAGCTTTATTAGAATACTTCTATGAAATACTTAATCATTTTGAACAAAGATTATTAGATACCATATGTGGTGGATCATTTTTCGATGTTACATCTACTTTAGTAAAAGAAGCTATTTACAAAATGGCTAAGCAATCTAAACAATATGGTGAAAAGACCAATACATCGAGAAAGAAACTTTACGAGGTTAATAATACAAAAAGTAATAAATTTGATGAAAAACTTGATTAATTATCTAGCATGGTTAAATTAATATTAAAAGATAGATCAAATCAAGTGAAACCATGTAAATTTTATAATGAAGTTACACATCTTACGAATGTGTGTCCTACTTTACAAGAAGATAATACTAAAGAAGTCAACACGGTTATGAACCAATATTATAGTCCCCCTAGAAATCAATATAATAATAATAATTATTACATTGGAAAAACCAAATTTGAAACTTAGCTATGGTCCATAAAATCAAAATTATACCACTTATAGACTGAGAGCACCAATACAACCTATACCAATTCAACAACTTCAACAAACTATTCAACCCATGCAACTAAATTTAGAACAAATATTGCATAACTTTATGACCCAAAGTCATCAAAAGTTTACGCAAATCTCTCTAAATCAAATTAAAACCAATACGTCTCTTAACGAGTTGAAAAACCAATTAAATCAAATGACTCTACAAATTAACAATTTGAGTAATCAAACCAAAAGATCTGCTCAAACTACAAACACTAGTAATCAATCACAAGTTAATGTTTATTTTGTGATAATGAAAAAGAAACATACACGCAAGAAAATTACCAAAAAGAGGTAAAAAGAAAAATGAAGTACATAAAATAATAGAACAAGAAGAAGAATAGATGATGATAAATGTCATTCCCACTAGGGAATAGATGACTGAACAATTGAAATAGACACATTTTCCTGAAAAGCTATACACATGGTATTTAGCCAGAGTTGAAGCATATGAAAAATCTTTACAAAATCTTGAATTAGTTAATCAAGAGAAATTAGATAATAATAGTTATGAATCGAATGAAGATATTCATTCTATTTCTACCGTTCCACAACGATTAACGGATGCTAGGAAGTAAGAAACAAAAAACGACATTTCTAAATCATTTAAGAAAATAAAAACAAATGAACTTTTAATGAAATCGAATCATGATGAAGTTATTAAAGAATTATCTGAGTCTAAAGAAAAAATTTTAGAAGAATCTAATGAAAATTTAGGACAAAAGATGTCATCCTCAAAGAAGAGAATGACTGAGAAATGTTTCGACCCAAGAATGTTTGTCATATCTAGCACAATAGGAAATTCTTCTATTAAATTTGTTATGTGTGATCTCGGAGCATCAATTAATGTAATGTCACTTAAACTTTATGAATCATTGAAAATAGGATCATTAACTAATACACCTATTAATCTTACTTTAATAGACAATACAATGACTAAACTATATAAATTATTAGAAGACATTTTAGTACAAGTATACGACTTAGTATTTCCAGCTGACTTCTATGTCATGGAAATGGGAAATTCAATATCACCAACTCTTTACCTATACTGTTAGGTAGACCTTTTCTTAAAATGGCTAGAACTAAATTAGATATTTCTGAAATAACAATGTTTTTGAAATCTGAAAATAAGATTGTTAAACTCAAAATCAATAACGAACATGATTATGATGAATATGATGAGTTATTCGATAATGAAATTGATATAATGATTTTCTAGACTTAAACTATTACGAATACCTTAATTCTAAAATTTATGCAATTAATGCATTAACAATAGAAACCGCAAAAGAGATTCCAAAGAAAGAACGATTTGAAGAAACTTCAAAAGAAAAGAAAGTAACTCATGAATGGAGAGTTAAACAACTAGAGAATAGAAAGAATATTAACAAGATAGGAGATTTTAAATCCAAGATGAATAAGAAAAAGAAAAAACTGAATTTAAGCCTTGTGAAGCTTAATGATCTTCAAATGAGCTTGGTACTTCAGAGCTCAGTGTGATACGAGTTCTAATGCAAATCTCATGCCCATACATTTGTTTCTACACACTCAGTTGGAGTTGAACTCATTTGATTCTGAACAAGTTTCTTTACCAGATGGTACTTTAATTCAACCAATAGGAGTGGTCACGAATGTACCAGTTCAAGTTAACAACTAGATCGTGCGTACAGACTTTTTGGTCATGCTACATTTCATTAATGAAGATCCTCCTTTAATTTTAGGACAACTTTTCTTAGCCCTTACTCAAGCTGTTTTGGATATTCTGAACAAAATTACAAGTCAATAATTAGACATATTTTATAGTTAATTTTAGGATGATTTTAGATGTAAAAGACTATAATATATGGGTTTCTCTTATTTTTATTATTTCAGGTAATGAATGAAAAGTATTAAGAAATGAACGAAAAGGGAAGATTATGAAGGAATTAATAAAATGGAAAGAGTATACAAAAAATTGTCACCAAGGAATCAAGAAAGAACTGGAAAATAAGCCCAATAATTCTCAACAATTCCTAGGGACACATAATTGCCAGGTAAATTGGTGAAACCAGGATCTCAGAATTATAAATTTACCCAAGGAATCCACTCACACATGAATCGCTGGGGTAGATTTCATGAATTTAAGATAACTACAAGTTGTTTGAGTTGGTTTAAGATGTTTACTACTTAAAATATTATAAATACAATCCTAGGGTTACGAAATTAGTTGCCCTTGAGTACTTAGATTAATATTCCATTGCTTTAGGTGCCATTTTTTATTGTTTTAGTTATTGCTTTATTGTTCTTTTCTTTTGGAGAAGATTTGAAGATTTAAAATATTTATTCTAGAGGTATTTATCTATGTATTTTATTTATATTATTGCAATGTTATTTATGATTACGAGTGAGTAGTTAGTTGATCTAAACAAAGTCCGAACGTGAACAAGATCCATTTCCTTTGCAGTTTTGATGAGAAGATTATGTGCTTAATGTTTTAAACCAATGATATTCTTTGATTCACTGATTTAATAGGTTATTATCTATTTATTTTAATCATGATCATTGTATTGCATGCATAATCCAAAATGTGTATCGTGATATTTGGATTCATTATGTATTTAAAGTTGTAACTAGAATTATTTTAAAGGCAAACACTGTTTAAATATACTAAGTGAATTTGAAATCTAAATATGATGTAGAAGTGGCTTTCCAAAGATGTTAGATTTATTAGTTCGAAGTTTTCATAAAGTGCAATGCGGTTTTCTTGCGTGAAGTTAATGTCTTTGTGTATTCAAATGGGTTAGCTCAATAAAATCTAAATATGGCTTTTCCACCTGTATAAGGAGAACAAATGGTTGGCTAAAGGATGTTTACTTACTTATGATTAGAGTTTAATAATCTATGATACTTTATAAAGTATGCTCATAACTATATTGTAGAACTTACATGTTTGGAATGCAAAACGGATTTATGTTTCATTTTTTTGGATGTTTGTTTAGATATCTATTTATTATTGAATTGAATCTATTTGATTGATATTGAATTTTAATTGTGTTAGTTAAGTTAATATAGTTAGTTTATAATTATTATATTTTAGTTGATTATTTGTTAGTTTAATTTTTTTTAATTAAAGTAAAGTAAAAAAAAATAAAAACCTTTAAAAGTCATTTTTTCCTAAAGAAGTTTGATAAATCCCTTTGGAGATTATTTTCACTTATCACTACTACAAAATATTTTAAGTATAATATAAAGAGAAAATTTGTTGTACACACCCAACACGTGTCAATTTCTGGCGCTATTGTCGAGGATTTAAACATAATTTCTTAGAAGTTTTAGATGTTGTAGGGTCTATCCACTTCATCGTTCTTATTCTAAGGGATCTTTACATCCGTTTGACCTGAGGTAGATAGGACATTTAATCGTAATTTAAGACAGTAACAATGTAGAGAACACCAACCTACCACAATGGAAGCCAATTATAACTTTAATATTAATAACAATAATGATAATAAAGAACTTGTTTTTAGGCATGCTAATCAAAATGTCACTGCTTATGAACTAATGTGCATTGCCTATCTTGAGGGATTCCCTGAATTTGAACTTAGATCTGGATCCATGAGTACTCTAACTAACTTTTATGGTAAAGACCAAGGTTTAAACAATTAACAAACTTTGTCAAATTTCAGGCAAAGTTTGTCAAATTTGAGGTGAATGAAGCAAAGTTCAAAGGCACTAGAAAAAGTGCAAAAATTCGATTCAACTTCAGCTAACTTTGACTGAACTTCAAAAACATAAATAGAAGTTAATAAACCATGAAGTAAAATCTTTATGTTTCGTGGAAGTTGAGCAAATCTCGACTAAAACTTTGTATATTCTAGAAATATACTTAAAATTCAGAATATCCTCCAGTGACATGAATTTTATGGATTGTTATTAAGTATATTTCTAGCATCTCTACGAAGAAACTTGAGTTTTCTAGTATTTAAAGTGAAATTCCACAAACTTCCGTACACTGACGAATTTTTGTCAAACTTTCATTGCCAAAGTTAACTTCCTCGAATTAATTCCGAATTTTAAGTGAGCAAAGCATAGGTGAAGCCAAAGTTTAGAACTTTGATAAGGAAAATGAATACCAAAAAAAATTTATAAGGGAATATCAACACGGTCAATGGGATGAAACCTAAAGACTGCACGTTAGAAAAAGTCAAACTTAAAGCTTTTTTTATATTAAAAGATCAATCACAAGATTGATTATTTCATCTTTCTCAAGATTCGATAACCACATGGGCTTAAATGTAAGAAGCTTTCCTAGATCAATATATGCCTTCAAGAAAAATTAGTACTTATAGAAGACAAATCACATTCGTGAAAATGAAAGATCATGAGAATTTTAATGAATTATGGGATAGATTTCAAAGATTAATTTCATCTTATCCACAATATGGATACACCCAAAGAGCCTTATTAGAATTCTTCTTTGAAGAACTAAATAATATTGAATAAAGACTATTAGATACCATATGTAGTGGATGATTATTCGATGTTACACCAACTCTATCAAAAGAAGATATTAACAAGATTACAAAACAATCTAAACAATATGGTGAAAAGTCTAATACATCAAGAAAGAAAGTTTATGAGGTTAATAATAGAACAATTAATAAATTTGATGAAAACGTTAGAGAATTATCTAACATGGTTAAGCTACTATTAAAAGATAGATCAAATCAAGTTAAATCATGTGGATTCACATCCTACGGATGTGTGTCCTACTTTACAAGAAGATAACAATAAAGAAGTTAATGTGGTTATGAACCAATATTCCGACCCTTCTAAAAAAATACAATAACAACAATTATTACAATGGAAAACCAAATTGAAACCTTATTTATTTTTCCTTCTTTATATTTTCATGGTTTTCTGCTCTATTTCCTTTGGAATCCGTTATTATTTTTATAGGAATTCTTTCTCATATTTTTCCTACCACTAGATTCCTTGCTCCATTTCCTTTGGAATCTGTGGGCTCTGTTTTTTTTTTTTCATTTCAAAACTCTTATTAGCTCTTCTAACTTTCACTATAGTCAAGGATGTATTCTTTCCAACTAAGTAAAGTTTTATTGGCTAATTTTCTATTTCTTCCTTTAATTGTGGCATAAGTTATTTTCTATATATATACATACTAATATAAAATAAAATACATGATCAATAATCTTTGTATAACAGGATTCTTAGAAATCTATCTTGTTTATTTTTCACTTTTATTTAGATCTTCTACCATTATAATGTTTAATACAAAGCAATCAATCCCCTCTAAACTCGTCTAGTGCATACAAAATCTAGGTAAAGTCAAAAATGGTATAACAATTCGTTTCTATCATAAACTTTCTATTTTCATGGGTAGTAAAAATATCAATTCTATTTAAATTCAAATTATATTCAATTCATATTTTACTAAATAAATAAAATAAAATGAAGAAATATTACTTCTATCTTTACAAATTTTAAAATTTTAGTTAATTTTGAGAAATCTTAGTCAACTTTGAATATTGAATAAATAGATTCTACCTCTCGAGTCTTACATAATTCACTTCTTTATACTCCACTTCACCTAAATACCCCCAAACTCATTCCAAATCTTGTCCTTAAGTTTTAAAAATTAAGTCGAGTTTCCAACAAAAAAAATATACCTTGTAAAACATAAATGAAATAAATATAAATAAATAATGAAAACATTATCTCAATAATGAATTTCCATAAACAGAGAAACACGACAAATATAAGAATTCGCAAGCATCATTAACAATGTATCATAAACACAAACACCATCAATATGGTAGAAGCAACAACAACAACAAGTATCACATTACATTACATAAAACATCGTATCATATTACAAAACAAGTCCTCAAAAATATTCACTTAAAGATAAAATAGAGAAGATAATATATCAAAACTGCCAACCTGAAGTCGCATCATCACCATCATCCCCTTGCTCATGCTATTGAGATTGGTAGCTCGCTGTATCATAAAACATGTAGTCCACTCCCTCCACCTTATTACTTTTTAAAAAGACTCCTTCATTAGGCAATTTTAATTGAGTAGATTGTATTGAAATTTTAGCTCCTCTGTGTTGCATTCTCCCGGCCATGCGTCTTTCGAACCTGTGCAAGTTCCTCACAATTTCACACTAGTTCTGAAACATGAACTCTTGATTTCTTAGAGTTCGCATTTGGCTTCGGAAGATTGACCCCATCATGACCATCTTCGTCTCTTCAGCATGCATGCTAATGAAATCTTTAACAGGTGGCTCTAAGATCTGGTTCATTCTCTTATTATATGCAGCAAATTGCATCTCTTTTAAAATTCATCTATTTTTTTCTCGTATTCTTCTTCTCTCTATAAGCTCTCTTCTAAGTATCTCATTTCTCTCTCGCTCTTCCACTGAATATACATAGATTGGCACTTGTTTGGTGCTTTCTATGTATTCATCGGTGATAGTCTTATCAAGGTGAACATACAATCCAAGACCTATCATAGGAACTTGGTCTTGTTTGCATAATTCTGTGATCATCAAGGGAAAATGTAACCCTTCATTATTGTTTGTGGTCATGACATTCCTAATTGAATCATATATTACCTTGCCAACATCAATGTAACCTACCTTTAATTTTTGTGATATAACAATGTTTACTTGTAGTTCACAACCTCATAGTATTGCAAACTCGGATGTAGGCTCGCATTGATAAAATGGTTCCATGCTTTGGTGGTTTTCCTAGAATTTTTAGTTTGAATGTGCTTTGGATACCCATCTTTATCCAAAATGAATCCATCCGTCGGAGTTGCTTTTAATCCATTTCTAATGGTTTCATGGGGAAATCCATGTATGAATCAATACTCAGGTTTTGGGTATTCATTATTTTCTCTTCTATGAGATTTCATTAAACCATAGTACCAGTTTATTCTTTCAGGTGAATAATCCACTGGTCTTCCTTAGACCATGGCTACTATTTTATTATCACTTCCATGCCGGTAAGCATAAAATTCTCGGACTAAAATCTCACTACCCATTTTTTTTAGGAATCTATGTGTCATTATCAACATTGTAATCCCTAGTCAACGATCTCCAATTCATCTCCCTTATTATATTCAAAATCTTAGGCCCGTACTTAATTTCATTCTTCACATTAAAGCCCCTCTCCTAAATTATTTTCCTATTCTTACTAATGTCGTTCTTCATCCTAGCAAGAGCTTTTGCATTTATCAAATTATTCGCGGAGTCTCCTCAACTTCTTCCGCTTCCTCAGATTCATTACTAAAATCTAATGGTGGAGAAGCAAGGATTTATTTTTGGGTTTTCCATATAAAGCTCCATTTCCCCTCTCATCTCCCTATCTTCTACCATTTCTGCTTCTGGCCACATCGTCGAAATCAAAAGTCCCAAGTCCAAATAACAAGGTAAACCTGTGGATCATAAAATTGTTTGTCAAATTCTTTTTAGTAAAATTCAAAACTCTACTTAAAAAGAGAAATTCTTTTGAAAAGTTAGCTTGAAAATCAATCGGAAACTTAAATTAAATTGGCATTGAAGTTTGAACTCAATTATAAACTTAAAATTGGTTTTCCGAATCTTTCATATTATAAAACAATTGCGTGATAAATTCTAGTCTTTTCTAAAACAAAATAAACCCTTAAACTCATTTTAAACTCAATTTCAAACCAATTACAAATACGTATCTTTTCAATCAATAAAAATACCAAAATTTTGAAAATATTAAATTTGTAAGCCAACGATCATTGTAATCGCAATGCCTAATCTATTTGAATCGATATAATTATTAATTATTGGTAATAAAATGATTTCAAAATCAATTGTAAATTTTGCAAAAATCCATTAAACTAAAAATTCATCATGATTTTGAATATGATTTTAAGTAATATGTTTAGACACAAAAGAAATTAAGGTTTCATATTTCTGGATATTTATTTAGATGTTTATTTTATATTGAATTGATTTGATTTGATTTGAATCTAGTTTTAGTGAATTTAATTTTTTTAGTTAAGTTAGTTTAATTAGTTGATTATAGTTAGATTAAGTAATTTTGATTCCCGTTTTAATTAAATTAATTAATTTAAAGTAAAAATAATAAAAACTATTGGAAAACCCTTTTTCTTAAGAAATTTGCAATATCTCTATAGAGACGATCCTACTTACCACTACTACAAATATAAGAGTATAATAAAGGTGGAAAATTTATTGTACACGCTTGACATGTGTCAATTTTTTGCGCCATTTATGAGGATTTTAAAATAATTTCTTAAGAATTTCTCTCATTGTATGTCATATAATAAGGTAGATGTAGAACAAGAACTTACCTTTAGTGTGACCCCCCTAATTTTGAATAAGGTAAATTGCCCCATTTTCAAAGTTAATTTAGTATGTATGCTTGGTATGCGTATTGGTATGAATAAAGTGTGTATTATATACTATCTAGTTAACTTAGGTGGGAGTATAAGCCTAAAGAACTTGTAAAACAAAATAAATAAAGAAAAAGGGCAATTTGGATTGTCTTTGTACTTAAAGAGACTAAGATGAGATGAGGGGTTTTGATTTGGTCAACCAAACTCTAATAACATTGACTTAGTATATAAACCATAATTAGGGCTTCAAGCCACTTTTCTTGATTTCACTACGGAGAGAATTTGAGAGAGAACCCTGGAAGACTTGCTTAGTGGATTTGGTGGAAGAGAGGGAACTCTCATCAAGACCTCACAAAGAAAAGTAAGAAATTGCATCATCTTCTCTAATTTTCTCTATTTGATTCACAAAATTTGAGGTTGAATGGAAAAATCTTTGTTTTGATGGAAGATTTGTGATTTGGGTCATCTCTATCTCATCTGCTTTGGTTTATTCAAAAGGAAATACAAAATCTATGTTTTAATGGTAGATTTGTGTTTTGGATACATGCTTCGATGGTATGGGAATGATCTTGTGGTTTCAAATGAGGCATCCATTACTGTTTTGATCGGATTTGGGCTTTTGGGGTCGGCGTGAGTTATTGGGGAATTTAAAATTTTGATTTCAGATTTGGAACTTTGAATTCGTGCCCAGCATTGTGCCAGCGCCTCACCTATAAGCGATAACGCATTGGCTACGATGTTGCTTGGGAGTTCGGAGAAGTCGACCTAGCGATTCCCCAGTGCCATGGCGAGTAACGTACTGTGCTGGCAAATCACTGGGACAAATTTATGGTTTTTTGATTCAAAGTCCAGCGATTGCGTCCCAACACCATGGGATGTTGGGTATTTTTTCAGAATTAATCTGGACGTTCTATTTTTTGAAATTACCAAGTTTTTGTCAAATTATATCATAGGGACGAGGGTCGGGTAGTGGTAACTAACCCTGAAAACCTTTGTCTTTCGAAAAGGGTTTTATATTGCTTTTAAGACATTGATATGATTTTGAATAAACTTACCTCAAAAAAATATATTTGTAATACAAACATGAACCTATACCAATTTAGACAAGAGGTGAATTGGATACAAAATTTATAGCTAGGATTGGATAGGATAGCAGAGCTTCGAGGTAAGTGATAAGTGATTATTTATACGTATATATAGGGTTAATTTTGTAGTATATTTAGTATAAATATCCTCAAATGAGTGCTAATTTATGATGTTATTGCGTTTTCAGGGAATTATGGTGTATAGGAAGAAATCAAGGAAAAACGAGAAGAAATGAAGCAAAAAATCAAAAAATTAGAGTTGGCACCATGGGAGCATCTATTAACGCTGTGGGAAGGCAAATCATGGCATTGGGATGAAAGGCACGATGTGGGAGAGAGGAAGAAATGAAGATAAGCAACTTTGGAGGTCCAACGCAGTGGCGGCGCTCTGGCTCACAAGGGACAGCACCAGGGGACACATAGGGGACGATGTCGAGGTGCAAGGAACTCAAAATCACACAATGAAGCTATGGCGCAGTGGTGGCACCGTGACTTAACACATACTACACCGGGGCATTAGTGACAACGTCAACTTCGTTGGAATCAGAAAGTGAAGCTTTAATTCAATTTAAATTATAATTTAAGGTTTCTAATTGTTATTAGGGAGTATAAATAGGTATTAGGACGTGGTAAAAAAAGAAGAGCCAACCATGTAGAAGGAGATTAGCCTCTATTAGAGTAATTTAGCATTGAGTTTGAGTATTAAGGAGTTTTTGTTGAAGAAATGTTGAAGACTCCACGTTTGTAATCAATATTTGGTTTCATTGATTAATTCAAGATAATATTTATATTCATCTCTATTTTGCACTGAATTATATATTAAATTGTGATTTGTGTGTTTTGATGATGTGAGAGTAGTTTATTTATCTTAGGGATCACTGAATCCTATGGTATGAATACTATGCTTTAAGATATGAATAAAAAGAGATAATAAAAGGTGCAATGATTATAATTTGTATTGATTCTGAGTGTAATGCTTTAGACATCTTGATCACATGTTTAATGAACTCAGGCTTTAGGAGTTATCATGGCCATTGAAGCTTTTAATCCGGTCATGAACAAGTACAACCGTAAAATACACAACATCGAGCGATAGTTGTTGATTAGAGAGACATAGATAATAAACTTAGTTGGTTATAAACCCAATGATTTGGGACTTAAAGCAACGTGGACTTACATTATTCACATAGATATGTGGAGTTCTAGTTTTCAAATTAGAATCTTCTCCGTCACGACAATGGGTTGAAGTAGATTTTGAAGGAAATTTATCTATTCTAATTAGGCATTGCACACAACATATTGAGATGTACACATGAGTACAAAACATAGTATTAAATTACCTAGGTGAAGTTTTGAACTAAGATATCCTTAATATAAGAGTTCAGCTAAAGTTTAAAGTGATTCGTTAGAATAATTTAGATTAGTATAAAACCAATTAAAAGTGAATCCCTTAGCAATAACTCAAGTTAAATAGGTAATATAAAACTTGTGCAAAAACCTTTCCCTGAGGATAATATCCGTGATCGACATAAGTTGATTGCACTATTACTACAAGCTAGCCGTTATACTTGCGGCATGCATCAAGTTGTTGGCGCCGTTGCCTGGGATAAATAGCCATTAGACTTATTTAGTTAGATTGAAAAGTTGCTAAGTTTTATTTTCAGTACTTTAATTTTCAGTTCATAAAAATAAAAAAATATAGGCTTAAGTTTCAGTTTGACTTTCTACACTTGAACTTTTTGTGTTTTTTTTTTCAGGGATACTTAGTGCATGCTTACCAAGGGAGAGAAGGACTTAGTGCCTTACTATCCGAAGATTAAGAGAACAACTAAATAAAAGAAAAATAAAAAAGTCAAATGGTTGAGAAGCAAGCTAGAAGCCACACGGCCGCGAAAATAACCAACCCACAGGTGATCTGATAGCGCAAGATAGAGTGCAAGGACAAAGATGCCTTCATAACTACTTCAAGCTAGAAGCTGAGTAGACATACAACGGAGTGATGAGGCTTCCAGCCAATACCACTGAGTTTGAGCTACGACCGTCTCTGATAAACATGGTACAAAATAGTCTATTCAGCAGAGGCTATCTAATGAAGATCCAATTGCACATATTGAGAATTTGTTGGAGAAGTGTGACATCGTAAACATGATCAAAGTTATGAAAGAGGTGATCAGGATGTGACTTTTCCCATTTTCACTAGGTGGAAAAGCCAAATCCCAGTTCTAAGGGCTGAATACAGGGAGTTTGACTTAATAGGTTGAAATTAACGAAAGATTTCTTAACAAGTTCTTTCACCAAATGAAGGTCAGCGAAAGGAAGATAAAGGTAAATCAATTTAAGCAAGAAGACACCGAGTCTCTTGGCGAGGCTTGGGAAAGATTCAAAGAGATGCCGAGGAGACATCCAGGACATGGATACTTGAAATGGGCACAACTCCAAATTTTCTACTATGCAATGAGCCACAACACGAGAACGCTAGTAGATGCTGCATAAGGAGACTCTCTACTTACCAAGGATGAAGATGGAGCATTGGATCTCCTTGATCTTATATCTCAAAATCCTACCATCAGTACTCGTTCCATATTAAGAAAATCAGTAGGCGTATACAAAATTGACTCGTAAGCTGCAATTATGGTACAACTATCTAATCTGAGTAGTCAAATAACACAACTTCAAATGGGACACCAAGGTCCACAAGTAGCACATGAACCCATGAATCACCAAGGTATGGTGGTTAACCAAATGTATGTACAACAGGGAATGGAGCATGAAGACATCAACTTAATGAACAACCAAGGCTACAGGAACAACTTTGGGTCGAGAGGAGTGGCTCTTCAATGATTTTATCAAGGATACAATAACAACAACCCAAACTTTTCTTATGAAATCTTGATGATGCACTAAAGTTACCTTAAGGCTTCGAACAACTAGTCCAACATGGGAAGCTGGGACATAGTGAAAATGCGACTTCATTGAAGCTAATTGAGAAGCATTCGCAAGCCATGGAAGTAAAAGATAGGGAGCGCCATGAGAAGCACGAGAAGGAGTTGGAAGGAATAAGGCAAGCAATGAAAAAGATGGATAATGAGCAATCACAGTCCATCAAGAATCTAAAGAGGCAAATTGGTCAACTTGCGATAATCCTTGAACTCAAAGAAGGAAGGACAATTTCTTAGCAACACTGCACTAACCCTAAAGAGAACATAAGTGCCATTCGCATGATGAGCACTACGACAACAAAAGAGCCAAGACAAGACCAAGTAATGTACAAGCATGAAGAGATGCACGAGCATGGAATGGAAGTAAGGCAATATGAGCTTGATGGGTTCAAAAAGCAAAGAATCAATGCCTTAAAGAAAAAAAAGGGAAGGAACAATTGAAGGCTAAGAAAAAAGATGAAAGATCACCCGAAAAAGATCCACAATGCAATCAGTTCCAAAGAAACTGGAACCAAAGTTCAAGTTCATCCCACGACTTCAACCTATCAAAAAGAGAAATCCTGGAGAGATAAATATATCGATAAACATTGATGGGCACCATTTGAGAAATGTCCTATGTGATACGGGAGCCTCGATCAACGCCATGTCACTGATGGACATAATTCAAGCCGACTTGAAGTTCAATTGTCCGGATACCACGAATTTGCAAGTAGCAGATGGTAATTTGATACCTACAATAGGAAGAGTTTTGAATGTGCATGTGAAAGTTGGTAGATTCACATTCATCACAGATTTTGCGATCATGAACCACAACATGGACGATGATGTATCTATGATACTTAGGCGACCATTCTTGAACACGGCTAAAATAAGTTTGGACGTGAGAGAAATGAAGATCACGATTAGTATGGACTAGGGCTATGATAGTGAGAAGGTTATATTTGTAGATGGTGAAGAAGTACTTTCGAACGGGAATGACATCATAATCTACCATTTTTAGATGGAGCCTCTCGACTTAGACTCGAACTAAATGAGCTAAAAAAGTGGCAGGCTAATAACGTTAAAGTAAGCGCTACTGGGAGGTAGCCTGGGGTTTTTTAAATTTCAAGTTTTTGAATTTTAGTTAGTAATTAGTTATTTAGTTTAATAATTACAATTCACAAGTTTTAGTTCTAACTTTAAAAAATTTGTGTTGAATGCGCAGGAAAGACCATTCGCCAGGTGATAATTCATCGAAACGGAAATGTCTTGATAACTCTTTGAAGGAGCGAAAAGGAGTGAAGGAGTTCAAAGCGATGAAGGTAAGGTGCATGGGCAAATCGAAAAGAAAAGTTTATTAGTTTTTATATTTTCATAGATTTTAAGCGGTCACGACACCTTGTGTGAGTTGTACACATAGTCGGAGGAGCGCCGGAGGAGAATTAGAGAAAAATCATATGCGAAGATGTGAGAAGATGAACTGACGCATGGGTATAGGCCACCGCGCCGAATTTCTACAAGCACCAAAATACTTAAAATGCCACACTACGTCATTAATGCAGTGGCGATGCTATCACGATGCCGTGCCTATAAGGCACATTGCTGAGGTCGAAAAAAGGTTTAAAACCTATTTTGCACACCATTATCCATACTTGCACTTAAACCATACCAAAACCCCAAGCATATACCCCTATAGAGCTAAAGTTTGATCATTTTCAAGTGAGATTAGTGAGTTCCTTGTGATTTAGAGTGAATATATAAACACATTGTAGAATTGCACAAGTGGAAGATCTAGGGCTTCGATTTTTGAAATTTGATTCCAAGGAGAGCTAGAGTTTTAGTTGGTGAGAAAAGTCAGAGGGCTTAGATTGGAAAAGACTTGGAGGAGTAATCTACTCCAAAAATAAATCCCACATTGAGGTACATTTACAATTTCATCTAGTTATGTTTGAATTTTGAGAATTTTGATGATATTGTAAGAAAATTATAGATTTGAGGTTATAGGATAGGTTTTGCAAGATTGTGTGAAAGTTAGAATTAATATCATCCGTGGAGACTTAGTTGATATCTTTGCGTTATTTAGCATATGCATGATTCAAGTTATATGAAATTTAATTTTTAGGTGATTTAAAGACCAAGTTGTGTTGAATTTTGTTAGTTGCTTGAAATTTGAAAGAAATGGCATGAACAAGGAAACAAGTTAGCCAAACAAAAGAGAATAACTTTGAGGCATCTACCTGTAGGAACCCCAACGATGAAGAGCCTAAACCTTTTAAATCAAATATTTCGTTTCTAAATAGGCTAAGGACCTATACTAGGATATTCAACACAGGGAGTTCATTCGTGAAAGAGCAATTAATTTGCTAGTCAAGTACAATAAAAGAGTGAATAATTACATTAGGCGACATAATTGGGAGCTTTTTACTTAAGATTATAAAAAGGATAGAGTAAAATGCAAAATTCATGGCATAAAAAGGAGCCAGTGAAGGTGAGAGGAATTTTTGTTCCATTTAATGTGTATGATATTAATACCATCTATGGATTGGAGAGCTTGAATTTAATAGGATTGCAACCGAGTTTCCCGGTTAGCATATATAAGAAACCCTATAACCTATACCCTTTTAGAACTATATAGAGATCATTAGTTGTCCCATGACAACAAGGATGGGTATAGGAGCTGAGAATGTTCCAAAGCACATTAAGAAGGGAAACATTAGGTTTACGAAATTTGGCAACATTTTCTTGTTGCATTACTATACCCCATTTCTAAGCAGGGTGAGATGAACAAGTCGAAAGCAGCTTGTCTTTATGAGATTACAAAATTTAGAGAAATCAACATCGGGGAGATCATAGACATCAGCCTGAGGGAGTCCATTATGTCGAAAAAGGACAAAAAATTTTGTTTACTATTTTGATTACTCAAATGTGTTTAAGGGCGGAATGAGTGAGAGAGACAATGATGAATATGAAATAGATGCCCAACCAACCATGGATGAAGCTTTTATGCTTATGTTGAAATCATCACCTAGTTACCAAGAGTCTAATGAGAAGAGAAAGAGGGCCGATGGAGCTAGACATGAGGCCGAGTTATTGGCCAAGTGGCAGGAGGATTAAACGACATCAGAAGTAGCAGTAGTAGAGCTAGCCCAGAAGCTAGAATATGAGGAGAATGAATAAGAGAAGGAGCGACAACAATAATGACTTGCTGAGGACTACGAGTATGTAGACACAAAGATAGGAGAGAAGAACTTGGATGGTCCTGAAGTCTTTCCACCACCTTCTCCACCACAAACACCTATACCACCACTTGCGGATTTGACTCCATGATAGTAGAGGCCGTGAATAGCAGAGATGAGGAGACAGTACCAGGAAGATAAAGTGCAATACTAAGTAGCCATGTTGAGATATGAGTAGGATATGGAAAGGAAAGAGCAGCACAAACGGAACGGGCAGTCAAATTTCATGTTGTTTGTTGATAATCACAGAGCCATAGCTAGATATGAGAGGAGCAGACGATTAAAACCTACTAATAGGTCAATAGGTTTTCCAGTAGCACTGGCATATGTGTTTGATCCGGATTTGGTACAGAGCAGGCTGATGGAGCGTCCATTGACACCATCGCATGTTGGAGTTGATGACGCAGATGACGACGACGACACGATCCTGAATTCCATGTTCTAGGATTCTTTAGACCTGAGGAGTTGAGCGTGCTCTTGATACCATTCATAAATTTTAAACATTTGGGATATTTTGTTAACTATTTAGTTATTTTAATTTTTATGTTTAGTTTAGTTTATTATAACTTGTGTTATTACATAAGTTTGTGTGTTTTAATGTCTTTATTTTTCAGGATTACTTTTAAACCTTGAGGACAAGGTTTAGTTTAAGTTTGCGAGCATCGACACTACACTACACTATGGGAAGTGGTAACTTGGGTTGAGCAATAAGGATAAACATTGCAGGTATGATCATTTAAATTTTAATTTGAAGCAGTTATGGTGGAAAGTATGGTAGTGTATAAATTTTTTATTTTACTTACTATATGAATGTTTAAGTTGTATAGATTATGTTATATATCGTAATAGGTAATGAATAAATAGTTCTTTACATGCTCATGCCTTTAATTGTGGATTAGTAAATTAAAAGTATCTTGTTGATATGAAACTCAAGAGAATATTTTAAATTTTTAAAGTAGAAGAAGAAACAATGAAATGTAGCAGACAACAATGTGATTTCATGAATAGAAACCTAGAGTTAGGGAAGACCTTGTACTTGAAACAAAAGCAAGAAATTAGAACACTTCTTGTGGAAAAAGTTTGATCTCTAAGGATTCTATAATAAGTGTGAATCTTACTTGAAAGTAAAAAAACAAATTAAGAATTAGTACAAAGAAGGTAAGAAATAGGCATTTTATAGTAAAAGTTGGAGACATACTTGATTTAGTGAAAGTGAAGAGTGCTAACAAGAATTTTAGAATAAAAAGAAAAAATGAGAGAATTCCACAAGTTCTACAATAAATGGAGTAGAGAACTTAATGAATGGAAAAATTGAGGAAGAATGAGTCCATAGGAAAAGGAGTAGGGACTGTTAAATAAAAAATGAAAAGAAGAAGAAAAGAAATGAGAAAGAAAATAGAGAAAAGAAGGCGAAAGTAAACTAAAACTCTTTAAATAAAAGATTTAGCTCGAGTGGAGTAGCTAGTTATGTTAAGTTTCCATTCCAACTATGTAAGAGTTCTATACTCTTGAAGTGATAAAGTCTACCAATGACGAGTTTTTATCTATGCTTATTTGTGAATTCCTGAGCTTAATGAGAAATTATGAGATTGTATACTTGCTACTTGAAGGTTGAAACGAAACAAACTTGTAAGTAGTGATGGTTTTTGGTTGAGATCTACTTTAATGTTTTGAATGTGAAGTTATATGACTTGTTAAAGCTACTTGTCTTAAAAATATAAGTTTTTACAAAGAAAAACTTTTGAGTGGATTGTCGACTAGATACTTAGTGAATTGAAGGATACTCCATGAACAATGTAAATCGAATGAGAATTAGTTATTCGAAGAGTTAGTAGAATACACCTTTGCTTGGAACGAGCAAAACCTTAAGTTTGGGGGTATTTGATAGTGATTATTTATACGTATATAGAATTTAGTAGTATATTTAATACAAATATCCTCTAATAAGTGCCAATTCATGTTATTATTGCATTTTCAGGGAATCAAGGTTTATTGGTAGAAATCAAGGAAAAACGAGAAGAAACGGAGCAAAAACCCACAAAATCAGAGTTGGTGCTGTGGGAGTATGTATTGACGTTATGGAAAGACAATGTACGGCGTGGTGATGAAAGGCATAGCGTGGGTGAGAAAAAGAAATGAAGATAAGCAACTCTGGAGGTCTGGCGCGGTGTTGACACCGTAGCTTACAAGGGACATCACCGGGACACGTAGAGGATAGCCCCGAGGCTCTAGGAGCTCAAAATCACATAATGAAGATGTGGTGCAGTGGCGGCACCATGACTTAACACAAATGGCGCCGGGACATTAGTGACAACGCCAACTTTGCATAAATTAGAAAGTGAAGCTTTAATTCAAGCTAAATTGTAATATCGAGTTTCTAATTTTTATTAGATAGTATAAATAGATATTAGGATGTTGTAAACAAGGGAGATCCAACCACATAAAAGGAGATTAGCCTCCATTAGAGTAATTTAGCATTGAGTATGAATATTAAGGAGTTTTTAGAGAAACGTTGAAGACTGCACGTTTGCTATCAATATTTGGTTTCAATGATTAACTCAAGGTAATATATATATTCATCTCTGTTTTGCAATGAATTCTATATTGAATTGTGATATGTCTGTTTCAATGATGTGAGAGTAGTCTATTTATCTTAGGGATCAATGGATCATATGGTATGAATGCTAAGCTTTGATATTGGAATAAAAAAAGGTAATAAAAAGTGCAATGATAAGAATTTGTATTGATTCTGAGTGTAATGCTTAAGACATCTTGGTCACATGTTAAATAAACTTAGGCTTTAGGAGTTATCATGGCCATTAAAGCTTTTAATTCGGACATGAATTGTATAACCGTAAAATACACAACATCAAGCTATAGTTATTGATTCGAGAGACGCGGATAGTAAACTTAGTTGGTTATAAATCCAATATTTTGGGACTTAAATCAAAGTGTAACTTACGTTATTCACATCGATAGGTGGAGTTCTAGTTTGCACTTTAGAATCTTCTCCATCACGACAGTGGGTTGAAGTGGATTTGAAGGAAATCTGTCTATTTTAATTAGGCATTGCACACAACATATTGAGATTTACACATGAGTACAAAGCATAGTATTAAATTACCTAGGTGAAGTTGTGAACTACAATAACCTTAATATAAGAGTTCTACTAAAGTTTAAAGTGATTTGTTAGAATGGTTTATATTACTGTAAAAAAATTAAAATTGAATCCCTTAGCAATAATTCAAGTGAAGTAGGTAATGCACAACTAGTGCAAAAACCATTCCCTGAGGACGATATCCATAATCAACGTAAGTTGATTGCACTATTACTACAAGCTAGCCGTTATACTTGCGGCATACATCAGTAAGTAAGGTTTGTTTTATTCTCTATCATTCCTTGATACTAGATATGATAGGAATCATAAATCAAATTGTGAAACTCATTTGAATCTATCCCTACACTGTCACTGATCTTGCTTGCTATATCGTTTGGATTCTCTTAATATGAATGCTTATCGAACTAGTATACCAGTATTGATGAATGCATGTATACACCTTGGGTTGGATGGCCAGCGGCCACCGATACCTTCTTTCATGGTTGCTATGAGATCTTGCGATGTATATTTGTTTAGATTTCATAAGAAAAGCCTTTGATGTCCTTCATGACCGATTTAGGGTTTCCTTTTGATGAGTCATGTTGATGTTCGGGCATACGTGTGGCTTGATGTCTTTATTAGCCGGTTCGGGGTCTCCATTAATGTGCTTTGTAGGTGTTTAGCTCACGTCTATTAAAATATCTAGTTTTCAATTGTTTTGATTCTGTGGCATTCATGTATTATTGCAAACTTGTTGGATTATCATTGTTGGGCACTGTATATTCTATTTCGCATTTTATAGTACTTTGGCTTATCTACTTGTTTTCTTGCCTAAAATGATAATTGGTTTCCTGAAAATCCTTTGTTGCATTTTAGGTATTATTACAATAGTTATTACTTATATGGTTGAGGGGTATCTGCTTTACTGATCCCGTTAAATATTTGCTCATCCACTACTTCCCCTTAGGTACCTCAGCTGATGCTCAAGAGAAAGGAAAGAACAGGTCATAGCGTAAACGACTTTTTATTGTTCGTTGGTTTGAATTATATTTATTTATTTGGTTTTTGAGATGTTTTATGTAATAAACAGGTGATTCCATATGGCTAGATGCTTAAACCCACAAAAGTTTGTCTTATTTTTTGTTTAGTTGTTTGTGAGACTTCTACTATTAATTCTGCATATTGTTAGACATTAAAGGTTTTTTATTTCTATACCTATTAGGTTTAGTTGTCTTTTATAGAATGTCTTGGTTTATTTTTGCAAGTTAAGGCTTACTAGGTCATTGCTTGACTCGCTGGGTTATCTCAAGGGGTTCAACGATGGTTTGGGCCAGGCGGTCTAGGCCCATCAGGGTTTGGGTCGTCTCATTTAGGCAAGCCAATAAAAATGTCACAGCTTACAAACCTGTGTATTGCTTTTCCTGTGGAGTTTTTTGATCTTGAATTAAAACTTGAATTTATTAATTCTTTACTTCACTTTCAAGGTGAAGGTGATGAAGATCCACATTAATTTATATGGAAATACACACATAAAGTAAGTGTAATAGAACCTAAGAACATAGAGTTAGAATATGTCAAGCTAAAAGCTTTCCTTTCTTCTTTAAAAGGTCAAGCTAAAAATTCACTATTCTACCTTCCTCAAAATTCCATAAGCACATGGTCCGAATTGTTACAAGAACTTTTAGATCAATATGTCCCAGCATGCAAAATCAGTTTGGATAGAAAATGAATTAGTAATGCAAGGATGGAAATTGAAGATACTTTTAATGAGTTTTGGGATAGATACCAAAGATTGATATCATTATGTCCACAACACGAATTTATAGAAATAACTTTATTATAATACTTTTATGAAGGAATAAAACATTTAGAACAAAGACTCCTAGACACGTTATGTTGACAAGTCAATAATTAGACATGTTTTGTAGTTCATTTAAGGATGATTTTAGTTGTAAAAGATTATATTACATGGGACTTTCTCTTGTTTTTCTTATTTCAGGTAATAAATGGAAAGTATGAAGAAATGAATGAAAAAGGAAAGATTACGAAGGAATTAATCAAGTGAAAAAATATGCAAAGAATCATCACCAAAGAAACAAGGAATAACTGGATTTTGTACTAGTAATTCCCAATGATTTCCAAGGACTCAAAATCGCTAGCCAAATCGATGAATCTAAAGACTTCAAAATTATGAATTTTCTTAGCGATTCCACTTATACACAAATCGCTAGGAATTGCTGGAGAAGATTTCGAGAATTTGAGATAACTACAATTTTTTTGAGTTGGTTTGGGATGTTTAATCTATACTATTATAATAGCAAACAAAAACGGTTAACCGTGAAGCCTTTTTGGCTAAAATCTCCAATAATGCCCCTAAGTGTTTTAATACAAATATTTAAATTCGGGATAAAATGATAATTTAATTGATAACTACAAATTAATAGGCGGTTTTGATTTTGTATCACTTTCCACAGTCAAACTATTTGCCACCTATCTTTTCGAAAGTGCCCTCAAGTTCTTTGATGAAATAAAAGGAAGGAACTAAGAATGAGGATATTTTTGGAATGACACTAACTTTTAAAGAAAAATTCTCTCGGTTTCGTTTCCTACAAACAAGCAATTCAGATTTGAAAAATTTATAACCGTTTAGATTTTCTATACAACACACCCACTTTCGTCCCTACAAAATAGCAAAAACACCACGTCTTCCTTAAAGATAGGACTTCTAAACTTTTTTTTTATTGCGATTTTCATAACTGCTGCGTTTTCTTCTCCATTCTCCGCCTAATACTTTTTTTTTATTGTTTTTCCTCTCCACTTTTTGGCGATTATAACTTAATCAAGGGATTTGTGAAGTGAAATTGGTAAGTTTTGATCACCATTATATATTGCTCTTCTTCTATCAAATGTAACAACTTCAGCTTGGAAAAAAATGCAACCCCTTCTTCTCTACGCAACGTGGTCTCTCTCCTTTTTTTTTTTGATGGGTCTCTCTCCCCTTCTTAGTGCAATCTTCTGTTGACGCATTTCAAAGTTGGAGAAACACTTGGGACGGGAGGACAATAATTACACGTCAATCTTCATCGGGTAGGCTCACATTTTTGGACTTTCGGTATGTTCAACTTTGTTTGTATATAGTCATTAGTGTGATCTTTTATTTTCTTTCTTTTTTTCATATTCATAATGATTGTAAGTACTATTTTTTTAAAGCCATTTTTGGTACTATTTAAGTGTATTTGAATGTACATGCAGTTTTCTCTAAGGAAGAATAACTGAGTTTCAGGAAAAAAAAAAAAGGATGAACAACTGAGTAGCGGGTGCAAATGAGGTGAAGTGGAAAAAAATGTACAGTGAGGAAATAGTGACTAATGGAGTATGAATTTGCATTTATTATTGTGAAGCACTTGAAGGCTTTGGATGTACACATAGTTTTCTCTAAGGACGTCGACATCATCACAATTAATATTGAAGAGAGAGGGTTGGATATGCGAATTGAAATAATCGAGATACTGCAGTAACACGAAGAAAATTATGGGACAAATTTGAGTTTGTCTACAATCTTCAAGTCTCGGTAGTTAAATGATCTCCTTGAAAGTTGGCAAGCAATTTTGGGGCAAGCTTCTATAAAACCCCCAATTTTTGTTTTGTCTATACTCTTTTGTATAGGTGAACTAGACAGCTTCACAATAGAGGGAATCATCCCCATTTTTGTAAGGGGAGTGCTAGGCGTACATCACAATTGCACAACCCATTGCGATGTACGCCTAAAATTTTTCTATTTGTAAACATGTTTTGGATATTAATACAATTTTCTTTATTACAAAAATAATATTCTAATACCAAAAATTACCACATAGAATAAGATCTTGATGGCTTCTCCTTAATGATATTCTTGCATATATGATAAATATTTACGTTTCATTTTCATCTAGGGTTGGGGTTGGAATGGAGTATAGGGACAAAACCCTTTTTGTTTATATACAAAAAAAAACTCTTTTGTTTTCCTAATCTTTTTTTAAATTAAATCATTTTTCCTTTTTTTAATTATTTTAAATCTTTTTTTGGAATGGATTTAAATCATTGATACCATGTTTCAGTGACAGTTGGGCTTTCTTTTGTCTAACATTGATCTATATATGTAATTGATTTATCTATATCTTTTAATTAATTTTCGGAATTGCAGTGAGTTTGTAAATCATTATGTTCTTATTATTTTAGGGAGCCATTCTTTAAAATCTGTTCCAAATTTTTTAATGCACGTGTCACTGCATGTGCAATTAAAAAAATGACTTCTCATAGAGAATAACAAGTGCACTGATCATTTAACAATGAGGCATGTAATAATGAACTTGAATTCACTTTTTGAGATGTGAAAACTCTATTTCATTGTCTTTATAGCGGGATTGAAGGCTTGCATTGTTAAAACTTAAGCCAATTTTGGCTTTATTTCTACCAAAAAAAATATGAATTAAATGTGTAATGAAATGATACCTATTATCAAAGATGAAATGATTGACCATTTTATTTGTTTTACTTAAAAAATAAATGATAAATTAAAGTAGTAAATGTTTGATAATCATATTAGTAAATTTTAAGATAATTATATTTTATTTGATGTGCGTCACGTGCGGAGCACGTGCCTGTTGACTAGTACATATAATACAATAAATATAAACCTAGGGTTACAAAATTAGTTGCCCTTGAGTACTTAGGTCAATATTCCATTGCTCAAGGAGCCATTCTTTATTATTTTAGTTTTTTCTTTATTGTTCTTGGCTTTTGGACAAGATTTGAAGATTTAAAGTATTTTATTCCAAAGGTATTTATCTATGTCTTTTATTTATATTATTGCAATGTTATTTATGATTATGAGTGAATAGTTATTTGATCGAAACAAAGTCCGAACGTGAACTAGATCCGTTTTGCAATATAGTTATGATGAGGTGATTACGTGCTTAATGCTTTAAACCGATTGTATTCTTTGATTCACTGACTAAATAGGTTATTATCTATTGATTTTAATCATAAACTTTGTATTGCATGCATAGTTGCAATTGTGTATTGTGATATTTAGTTTCATTATCTATTTGAAGTAGTGACAAGGGTTGTTTGAAAGACAAACACCATTTAGATATCCTAGGTAAATTTGAAATCTAAATCTGATATTGAAGTGACCTTCAGAAAATGTTAAATTTAGTAGTTCAAAATCCTCATAAAGTATAATGCAGTTTGATTGCATGAAGTTAATGTCTTTATGTAGTCAAAGGGGTTAGCTCAATAAAATTAGAACGTGGCTTTTCCACCGATATAAGGAGAACAAATGGTCTGGCTAAAGGCTGTTTACTTACTTATAATTAGAGTTTAATGATCTATGATACTTTATAAAGTATGCTCATAACTATATAGTAGACGTTACATGTTTGAAATGCAAAACAGGCTTATGTTTCAATTTTTTGGATATTTGTTTAGATATTTATTTATTATTGAATTGAATCTATTTGATTGATTGTGAATTTGGTTTGTGTTAGTTTAGATAATAAAGTTAGTTAAATATTAATATATTATAGTTAATTATTAGTTAGTTTGATTTCTATTTTAATTAATTAAATTAAAGTAAAAGTGAAAAAAATAATAAATGCCATTAAAAGTCTTTATTCCTTGAGAAGTTTGAAAAATCCATGTGGAGACGATTCCCATTTATCATTACTAAAAAATATTAAGAGTTTAATATAAAAGGAAAATTATTATACTCGCTTGACACTTTTCAATTTTTGGCGCTGTTGCCAGGGATTTCAATACAATTTCTTAGGAGTGTTAGACGTTATATGATCTATCCATTTTTTCTTTCTAATTCCACGGGATCTTTACATCCGTTTGATCCTGAAGTAGATAGGACATTTAATTGTAATTTAAGACAACAATGTAGAAAACACCAACCTACCGTAATGGAATCCAATAATAATATAATATTAATAATAATAATGATAGTAGACAACTTACTTTTAGATAAGCTAATCAAAATGGCACTCTTTATGAACCAATGTGTATTGCCTATCCTGAGGGATTTTTTCGAATTTGAACTTAGATTTAAATTCATTAGTGCTCCACCTAACTTCTATGGTAAGGACAATGAAGAACCATAAATATTTATAAGGGAATATCAACACAAAGTCAATGGGATGAAACCTAAAAAACTGCACATTAGAACAAGTCAAACTTAAGCCTTTTCCTTTGGTATTGAAAGATTAAGCATAAGATTGGTTGTTTTATCTTCCTTAAGATTCAATAACTACATGGGCTCAAATGTTAGAAAGGTTTACTTGATCGTTTTCAAGTGAGATTAGTGAGTTCCAAGTTATTTAGAGTGAAGATACAAACACATTATGGAATTGCATAAGTGGAAGAGCTAGGGCTTGGATTTTTGGAATTTAATTCCAATGAGGGCTAGTTTTCTAGTTGGTGAGAAAAGTTAGAGGGCTTGGATTGTAAAAGACTTGGAGGAGTTATCTACACCAGAAATTAATCTGGCATTGAGGTATGTTTACAATTTCATCTACTTATATTTGAATTTTGAGAATATTGATGATATTGTAAGAAAATTGTGGATTTAAGGTTATAGGGTAGGTTTTGCAAGATTGTGTGAAAGTGAGAATTAATATCATCCATTGAGACTTAGTTGATATATTTGCATTATTTAG
Source organism: Stephania cephalantha (assembly GCA_039657325.1). Classification (NCBI taxonomy): domain Eukaryota; kingdom Viridiplantae; phylum Streptophyta; class Magnoliopsida; order Ranunculales; family Menispermaceae; genus Stephania; species Stephania cephalantha. Next base: position 27,466,896 of record CM077571.1, read on the forward strand.
CATATGCATGACCCATGTTATATGAATTTTTATTTTAGGTAATTTGAAGACTAAGTTGTGTTGCATTTTATTAGTTGCTTGAAATTTGAAGGAAATGACAAGAACAAGGAAACAAGTTAGCCCAACAAGAGCAAATGACTTTGAGGCATCTACCTTTAAAAACCTTAATGATGAAGAGCCTAGATCTTTTAAATCTAATTTTTTTTTCGTAAAGTGGCTAAGGACCGATACGAGGATATTTAACATAGGGAGTTCATTTGTGAGAGAGGGATTAAGTTGCTGGCCAAATATAATAAAATAGTGAATAATAACATCAGGCGACATAATTGGGAGCTTCTTACTCAAGATTATAAAAAGAATAAAGTAAAAGGAGTAAGTTAGATAGTTTATGAATTTTATTCTAATGCAAAATTCACCGCAGAAGAGGAGCCAGTGAAGGTGAGAGGAGTTTTTGTTCCATTTAATGTGCGTGAGATTAATACCATCTATGGATTGGAGAGCTTGAATTTAATAGAATTGCAATCGAGTTTCCCGATTAGCATATATAAGAAACCCTATAACCTATACAATCTTAGAGCTATATGTGTCGAAGCACATTAAGAAAGGGAGCATTAGAAAGGTTTACAGAATTTGGCAACATTCTCTTGTAGCATCTCTATACCCCACTTCTCAGCAGGGTGAGATCAACAACCCAAAATCAGCTTGTCTTTATGAGATTACAAAGTTTGGGGAAATCGATATCAGGAAGATCATAGACACCAGTCTGAGGGAGTCCATTATATCAGAAAGGGACAAAAATTGTAGTTTCCTATTTTAATTACTCAGATGTACTTAAAGGTCAGAGTGAGACTGTGAGACAATGAAGAATTTGACATAGATGCCTAACCAACCATGGATGAAGCTTTTAAGTTTATGTTGAAATCGCCACTTGGCTATCAAGATCCCGGGGAGGAGAGAGAAGGTTGAAGGAGCTAGACATGAGGCTGAGTCATTGGCCAAGAGGCAAGAGCATCAAGTAACATCAAAAGCAACAGAAGTAGAGCTAGCTCAGGAGCTATAATATGAGGAGAATGAAGAAGCAGAGAGAGCAACAATAACAAGGATTTGCTGAGAGCTACGAGTTTGTAGAACCGAGAGATAGGAGAAAAGAACTTGGATGGTCCCGAAGTCTTTCCACCACCTCCTCCACCATAGGCCCCTATACCACCACTTGAGGATTTGACTCCATGACAATAGAGGCTGTGGATAGCAGAGATGATGAGATAGTACCTGGGGGATAGGGTGCAATGCCAGGCAGCCATGCTGAGATATGAGTAGGATATGGAAAGGAAAAAGCAACATAGACGGAACGTGCAGCAAAATTTCATGTTGTTTGTTGATCATCACAGAGCCATAACTAGATATGAGAAGAGCTGACAGTTGAGACCTATTAATAGGTCAATAGGTTTTCCAGTAGCACCAACATACGTGTTTGATCCGGATTTGGCGCAGAGCAGGATGGTGGAGTGTCTATTGACACCATCACAAGCTGGAGCTGATTATGCAGATGATAATGATGATGTGCAGTCCAGAAGTCCGTATTTTAGCATTCTTTTAGACCTGGGTAGTTGAGAGTTCTTTTGATACCATTCATACATTTTTAACATTTAGGATATTTGTTAACTATTTAGTTATTTTAGTTTTAATGTTTAGTTTAGTTTATTATAACTTGTGTTATTACATATGTTTGTGTGTTTTAGTGTCTTTATTTTTTCAGGCTTACTTTTAAACCTTGAGGACAATGTTTAGTTTAAGTTTTGGGGCATCAACACTACACTACAATATAGGAATTGGTATCTTGGGCTGAGTAATAAGGATAAACACTGCAGGTATGATCATTTAAATTTTAATTTGAAGCAGTTAAGGAGGAAAGCATCGTAATGTATAAATTTTTCATTTTACTTACTATATGAATGTTTAAGTATTATAGATTAGGTTATATATAGTAATAAATAACGAATAAGTAGTTCATTTGCATGTTCATGCCTTTAATTATGGATTAGTAGATTACAAGTATCTTGTTGATATGAAACTCAAGAGAATGTTTTAAATTTTTGAGGAAAAAGAAACAATGAAATGTAGCAAACAACAATGTGATTTCATGATTAGAACACTTCTAGTGGAAAAAGTTAGATCTCTAAGGATTCTATAATAAGTGTGAATCTTGAAAATAAAAAGCAAATTAAGACTTAGTGCAAAGATGGGAAGAAATAGACATTGTATAGTAAAAGTTGGATTTAACTTACTTGATTTAGTAGAAATTGAGAAGTGCTAACAAGAGATTTAGAATAAAGAGAAAAAATGAGAGAATCCCACAAGTTCTACAGGAAATGGAGCAAAGAACTTGATGGTTAGAAAAAGTGAGGATGAATAAGTCCAAAGGAAAAGGAGCAGGGACTGTTAAATAAGAAATGAAAAAAGAAAAGAAATAAGAAAAATAATAGAGAAAAGAAGGCATAAGTAAACTAAAACTCTTCAAATAAAAGATTTAGCTTGAGTGAGAGTAGCTAGTTAAGTTATATTTCCATTCCAACTATGTAAAAGTTCTATAGACTCTTGAAGTGCTAAAGTCTACCAAAGATGAGTTTTGATATATGCTTATTTGTGAATTCTTGTGCTTAATGATAAATTATGAGATTGTATACTTACTACTTGAGTGTTGAAACAAAACATACTTGTAAGTAGTGATGGTTTTTGGTTGAGATTTACTTTATATGACTTGTTAAAGCTAAATGTCTTAAAAATATAAGTTTTTGCAAAGAAAAACTCTTAAGTGGATTGTTGACTTGAAACTTAGTGAATTGAAGGATACTCCATGAACAATGTGAATCAAATGAGAATTAGTTTCTAGGAGAGTCAGTAGAATACACCTTTGCTCGGGACGCGTAAAACCTTAAGTTTGAGGGTATTTGATAAGTGATTATTTATACGTATACATAGGGTTAATTTAGTAGTATATTTAGTATAAATATCCTCAAATGACTGCTAATTCATGGTATTATTGCATTTTTAGGGAATTAAGGTGTATTGGTAAAAATCAAGGAAAAATGAGGTGAAACGGAGCAAAAACCCACAAAATCAGAGTTAGCACCATAAGAGCATGTATTAACGCTATGGGAAGATAAAGCACGACGTAGGGATGAAAGACACGACATGGGAGAGAAGAAGAAATGAAAATAAGCAACTTTGGAGGTCCAGTGTAGTGTCGACACCGTGGCTCACAAGGGACAACGCTGAGACACATAGGGGACGACGCTGAGGCTCCAGGAGCTCAAAATCACACAATGAAGCTGTGGCGCAATGGCGACGTCATGACTTAACACACACGGTGTTGGGGCATTAATGATTATGCCAACTTTGTAGAAATTAGAAAGTGAAGCTTTAATTTGGGCTAAATTGTAATTTTGGATTTCTAATTATTATTCGGGAGTATAAATAGGTATAAGGATGTGGTAAACAAGGGAGAGCCAACCACATAGAAGGAGATTAGCCTCCATTAGATTAATTTAGCATTGAGTTTGAGTATTAAAGAGTTTTTGTTGGAGAAACGTTGAAGACTCCTTGTTTGCAATCATTATTTGGTTTCATTCATTAATTCAAGGTAATATTAATATTCATCTCTATTTTGCAATGAATTCTATATTGAATTGTGATGTGTGTATTTCAATGATGTGAGAGTAGTTTATTTATCTTAGGGATCAATGGATCCTATAGCATGAATGCTATGCTTTGAAATAAGAATAAAAAGAGGAAATTAAAAAGTGCAATGATTAGAATCTGTATTGATTTTGACATCTTGATCACAGGTTTAATTAACATAGGTTTTAAGATTATCATGGCCATTGAAGCTTTTAATCCGGACATGAACAGTACAACCGTAAAATACACAAAATCGAGTGATAGTTGTTGATTAGGGAGGCACATATAGTAAACATAGTTAGTTTTGAATCCAACAATTTGCGACTTAAAGCCATGTGTAACTTACGTTATTTACACTGATAGGTGGAGTTCTAGTTTGCATATTAGAATCTTCTCCATCATGACAGTGGGTTGAAGTGGATTTGAAGAAAATATGTCTATTCTAATTAGGTATTACACATAACATATCAAGATATACACAAGAGTACAAATCATAATATTAAATTACCTAAGTGAAATTGTGAACTAAGATATCCTTAATATAAGAGTTCAACTAAAGTTCAAAGTGATTTGTTAGAATAGTTTCCATTAGTATAAAACCAACTGAAAGTGAATACCTTAGAAATGTATCAAGTTAAGTAGGTAATATACAACTAGTGCAAAAACCTTTATTTGAGGACGATATCCGTGATCAATGTAAGTTGATTGCATTATTACTACAAACTAGCGATTAAACTTGCGGCACGCATCAGTAAGTAAGGTTTACTTTACTCTCAATCATTCCTCGATACTCGATATGTTAAAAATCATGTATCAAATTGTGGAACTCATTTGAATCTATCCCTACACTCTTATTGATCTTGCTTGTTATATCGTTTTGATTCTCTTAATATGAATGCTTATGGAATTAGTATACTGGTATTGATGAATGCACGTATACACCTAGGGTTTGAGGGCCAGCGGCCACCGATACTTTCTTCCATGGTTATTATGAGATCTTGAGGTTTAAATTTGTTCGGATTTCATAAGAAAAGTCTTTGATGTATTTCATAACCGGTTCAGGGTTTCCCTTTGATGAGTCATATTGATGTTCGGGCATATGTATGGGTTGATGTCCTTGTTCGCCGGTTCGGGGTCTCCCTCAATGTGCTACGTAGGTGTTCGGCTCACGTCTATTGAAATATCTAGTTTTCAATTATTTTGATTCTATGACATTCATGTATCATTGCAAACTTGTTGGATTATTATTGTTGGGCATTGTTTATTCTATCTCGCATTTTATAGTACCTTTGCTTATGTACTTTTTTCTTGCCTAAAATGATAATAGATTTCCTTGAAATCCTTTGTTACATGTTAGTTAGTATTGCACTAGGTGTTACTTAGATGGTTAAGGGTAAAACATGTTTCTTCTTTACTGATCCCGTTGAATATTTGCTTACCCACTACTTCCCTCCCAGATACCTCAGCGGCTACTCAAGACAAAGGAAAGAGCAAGGTCGTAGCGTAGGAGATCTCTTTCTTGTGCGTTAGTTTAAGTTATATTTATTTATTTGGTTTTTGAGATGTTTTATGCAATAAACAGGTGATTCCATATTGGTAGATGTTTAAACCTACAAAAATTTGTCTTATTTTATGTTTAGTTGTTTGTGAGACTCTACTATTAATTTCCCATACTGTTAGACATTAAAGGTTTTTTTTTATTTCTACACATATTAGCTTTAGTTGTCCTTGGTAGAATTTCTTGATTTATTTTTCGCAGGTTAAGACTTACTAGATCATCACCTTACTCTCTGGGTTATCACAAGGGGTTCGACGATGATTTTTGCCGGCCGGTCCAGGCCTATCGAGGTTTGGGCCGTCTTATTTAGGCAAGCCAATAAAATGTCACAGCTTACGAACCTGTATGTATTACTTTTCCTGCGGAGTTTTTCCGATCTTGAATTAAAACCTAGATTTATCAATTCTTTACTTCGCTTTCAAGGTTAAGGTGATGAAGCTCCACATCAATTTATAAGGAAATACACACGTAAAGTAAGTGTGATGAAACCTGAGAACATAGAGTTAGAATATGTCAAGCTAAAGCTTTCCCTTCTTTTTTAAGAGGTCAAGCTTTAGGTTGACTATTCTACCTTCCTAAAAATTCCATAACCACATGGTCTGAATTGTTACAAGCCTTTTTTGATCAATACGTCCCAGCATGCAAAACTAGTTTGGATAAAAAATGAATTAGTAATGCAAGGATGGAAACTGAAGAGACTTTTGATGAATTTTGGGATAGATACCAAAAAGTGATATCATTATGTCCACAATACAGATTTAGAGAAAAACTTTATTATAATACTTTTATGAAGGATTAAACCATTTAGAACAAAGATTCCTAGACACTTTATGTTGACTTGTCAATAATTAGACATGTTTTATAGGTCATTTTAGGATGATTTTAGATTTAAAAGACAATATTACATGGAGTTTTCTCTTGTTTTTATTATTTTAGGTAATAAATGGATAGTATGAAGAAATGAGCGAAAAAGGGAAGATTATGAAGGAATTAATCAAGTGAAAAGAGTATGCAAAGAATCATCACCAAAGAAGTAAGGAAGAACTGGATTTTTGTACTAGTGATTCCCATTGATTTCCAGGGACTCAGAATCACTGGCCAAACCGATGAAACCAAAGACTTCAAAATTATGGATTTTCCTAGCAATTCCACTTACACATAACTCGCTAGGAATCGATGGAGAAGATTTCGAGAATTCAAGATAATTACGAGTTGTTTGAGTTGGTTTGAGATGTTTACTACTTAGAACACTATAAATACAAACCTAAAGTTACAAAATTAGTTACCTTTGAGTACTTAGGTCAATATTCCATTGCTCTAGGAGCCATTCTTTATTATTTTAGTTTTTTATTATTGTTTTTTACTTTTTGAGAAGATTTGAAGATTTAAAGTATTTTATTCCAAAGGTATTTATCTATATCTTTTATTTATATTATTGCAATGTTATTTATTATTATGAGTGAGTAGTTATTTGGTCTAAACAAAGTGCGAACGGGAACTAGATTTGTTTTGCAATATAGTAATGATGAGATGATTATGTGCTTAATGCTTTAAGCTGATTGTGTTTTTTGATTCATTGATTTAATAGGTTATTATCTATTGATTTTAATCATGAACTTTGTAGTGCATGTATAGTTGCAATTATGTATTGTGATATTTAGTGTCATTTATCTATTTGAAGTAGTGACTAGGATAACGTGAAAGACAAACACCATTTAGATATCCTAGGTGAATTTGAAATCTTAAATTGATGTTGAAGTGGCATTCATAAGATGTTAGATTCAGTAGTTCAAAATTCTCATAAAGTATAACACAATTTTATTGCGTGAATTTAATAGCTTTGTGTAGTCAAATGGATTAGCTCAATAAAATTAGAACATGGTTTTTCCACTTTTATAAGGAGAACAAATGGCTGGCTAAAAGTTGTTTACTTACTTATGATTATAGTTTAATGATCTATGATACTTTATAAAGTATGCTCATAACTATATGGTAGAAGTTACATGTTTGGAATGCAAAATGGGCTTATGTTTCATTGCTCTAGATATTTGTTTCGATATTTATTTATTATTGAATTGGATCTATTTGATTGATTGTGAATTTGATTTGTGTTAGTTAAGATAATATAGTTAGTTAAGTATTAATATATTATAGTTAATTATTAGTTAGTTTAATTTCTATTTTAATTAATTAAATTTAAGTAAAAGTAATAAAATATTAAAAGCCATTAAAAGCCTTTTTTCTTAGAAAAGTTTGATAAATCCCTGTGGAAACTATTCCCATTTATCACTATTACAAAATATTAAAAGTATGATTTAAAGGGAAAATTATTGTACATGCCCGACACGTTTCAATTTTTGGCGCCGTTGCCGAAGATTTAAATACAATTTCTTAGGAGTGTTAGATGTTGTATGGTCTATCCACTTTGTTGTTCTAATTCCACGGGATCTTTACATCTATTTGATCTTGAGGTAAATAGGACATTTAATCGTAATTTAAGACAAAAACGTAGAGAACACCAACCTACCATAATGGAAGCAATAATAACTATAATATTAATAATAATAATGATAATAGAGAACTTACTTTTAGGTAAGTTAATCAAAATGTCACTCCTTATGAACCAATGTGTATTGCCTATCCTAGGGGTTTCTCGAATTTGAACTTAGATCTAGATTCATTAGTGCTCTACCTAACTTTTATGTTAAGGACAATGAAAACCCACAAAAATTTAAAAGGGAATATCAACAAAAAGTCAATGGGATGAAACCTAATGACTGCATGTTAAATCAAGTCAAACTTAAAGCTTTTCCTTTCATATTGAAAGATCAAGCACAAGATTAGTTGTGTTATCTTCCTCAAGATTCAATAACCATATGAGCTCAAACGTTAGAAGATTTCTTAGATCAATATATGCCTGCAGGAAAAATTGGTACTCATAGAAGACAAGTCATAGTGGTGAAAATGAAAAATGATGAAAATTTTAACGAGTTTAGGGATAGATTTCAAATATTAATTTCATCTTGTCCACAACACAGATACACCAAAAGAGTTTTATTAGAATACTTATATGAAGGACTAAATCATTTTGAGCAGAGACTATAAGATACCGTATGTGGTGGATCATTATTTGATGTTACACCAACTCTAGAAAAAGAAGCTATTAACAAGATGGCCAAACAATCTAAATAATATGGTGTAAAGACTGATACATCAAGAAAGAAACTTTATGAGGTTAATAATAGAACAAGTAATAAATTTAAAGAAAAAGTTAAAGAATTATCTAACATGGCTAAGCTACTATTAAAAGATATATCAAATCAAGTTAAACCATGTGGATTTTGCAATGAAGTTACACATCCTACAGATGCGTGTTCCACTTTACAAGAAGAAAACAATAAAGAAGTCAATGCGGTTATGAACTAATATTTTGATCCTCCTAGAAACTAATACAATAACAACAATTATTACACCAGAAAATCAAATTCAAATCTTAGCTACGGTCCATAAAATGAAAATTATACCACTTATAGACCGAGAGCACCAACATAACCTACACCATGCAACAACCTCAGCAAACTACAAAACCTACATAACCAAATTTAGAACAAATATTATACAATTTTTGACCCAAAGTCATCAAAACTTTACACAAATTTCTCAAAATCAAATTAAAATCGATACGTTAATTAATGAGCTGAAAAATTAATTAACTCAAATGACTTTACAAATCAACAAGTTAAGCAATTAAACTAAAGTAACTACTCAACCTGTGAACACTACTAATCAAGCAAGAGTTAACGGTTTATTTTGTGAAAATGAAAAAAAAAATGAATATGCAAGAGAAGACATTGAAAAGATATAAAAAGAAAAATAAAATATCTAAGATAATAGAACAAGAAGAACAAGAGATGATGACAAATGTCATCCTACTAGGGAATGGATGACCGAACAACTGAAATATACACATTTTTCTAAAAGGCTATACTCATGGTATTTAGCCAAAGTAGAAGCCTACGAAAAACCTTTACAAAATTCTAAATTAGCTAACCAAGAAAAAGTAAACGATATTTATGAACAAAATGAAGATATGCATTCTAATTCTACTGTTACATAATGATTAGCAAATGCTAGGGAGGAAGAACCTAAAGAAGACATGTCTAGATTATTTAAGAAATTAGAAATTAATGAAATTTTAACAAAATCAACTCATGATGAAGTTACTAAAGAATTATTTGAGTTTAAAAAGAGAATGTATGAGAAATGTTTCAACCCAGAAAATTTTTTCATACCAATCACAGTAGGCAATTCTTCTATTGAATTTGCAATGTGTGATCTCAAAGCATCAATTAATGTTATGTGACTTAAACTTTACGAATCATTGAAAATAGGATCGATAACTACTACGCCTATTAACCTTACTTTGGCGAACAATATCATTATTAAACCGTTTGGCTTATTAGAAGTATCTCCTAGTACAAGTACATGATTTAGTATTTCCAGCTAATTTTTATGTCATGGAAATGGAAGATTCTACATCACCCAATCCTTTGCCCATACTATTAGGTAGACCTTTTCTAAAGACATCTAGAACTAACTTAGATATTTCTGAAGGAACGATGTCTATGGAATTTGAAGTTAAGATTGTCAAATTCAAGATTAATAATGAACATAATTATGACACTTATGAAGAATATGATGAATTATTTGACAATGAAATAGATGATAATGAATTTTTAGAGTTAAAAAATTATAATAATTTTAATGGTGAAATTTATGCAATTAATGTAGTAACAATGGAAACTGATAAAGGGATTTTAAAGAAGGAATCAGTTGAAGACACCTTAAAAGAAAAGAAAGTAACTCAAGTATGGAGATTTAAGCAATTGGAGAATGGTAAAATCATTAAAAAGTCGAAAGTTTCTAGATCCAAGTACAATAAGATAAAGAAATACCTGACTTGAGTCCTATAAAGCTTAATGATCCTGGAGGCATACACTTGCACATTAAATCAAATGGGCTTGGTACTTCAGAGCTCAATGTGATGCGAACTCTAATGCAAATCTCATGCCCATACACTTCTTTCTACATACTCAATTGGAGTTGAATTCACTTGCCTCTGAACTATTCTATTTACTGGATAGAACTTAAATTCAACCAATAAGAGTGTTCACGGATGTGCTAGTTTAAGTGGACAACAACACCATACCCATTGACTTTTTGATAATGCCACACTTTATCAATGAAGATCATCCTTTGTTTTTAAGACAACCTTTCTTAGCCACTACTCAAGCTATTATGGATTTCTGAACAAAACAATTACTCTGACAATTAATGGTTGAGCACCACTTTCTGGAATGGCACTAGAGTGGAAAATCTTAAATTCAAGTTTGAATATCCAACCTAATTTTAGTAGGTTAAGTCAAGACCACGATGGTAAAAAAAGAGCTATATGGGAGGAAGCCCATATTCTATGTTTATCATATGTTTATTTAATTTTATTAGGAATTTAGTTTAGTTTAGTTTAGTATGTTTGTATTCTCTTACGTTTTGACTCTTGTATCGAAAGTATTTTCAGAATTTTAACTCCGAGATAATTTCAATTGATGGGGAGTGATTGAGTTGTTTTTGCTTATATGGCCTTTATGCAAGTCACACTATTTACTTGCTTATATGTTTATTTATTTATTTAAGTATTTAGTTAGTTACATGTCCCACTCAAACTTTCAATTTTTTAGTCAATTCTGCCTTAATATAAATTTTTATGATTGGTGTATAAGTTAATTATAAGATAAGTTACAAAAAACAACAAAATAGGCCTAGCGATTCTCAGTGATTTGGAATAACACTAGGAATCATAGGCAAAATTGGCGGCAGTACACAGGAAAATTTTGTGCAAATTTGGAGTTTAGCATTTCCCAAATAGTCGCTTATACATGAGAATCGCTGGCAAAATCGATGAAAACTGTAACACATTCCACCAATTAACGTAGCGATTCCCAACTATTCCACTTACACAAGAATAGCTGAGCACAATTTTTGATTTTTGAAATTGAAACCCCAAATCGCCATACACACCGAACCATTCACACTTGCAAACCATTGCACCCTTTCACAAAAACCCCAATTTCTTGTCAAGACTCAACCATTCTAAGCTCAATCCCATAGTATTGAAGTGATTCCCACCTCAAGCTAGTCTTACTCAAACCAAAAATCTCAATTTTAGGGGTGTTGAGCCAAACTAAGGTTTTAAGAAATTTCGACTTAGAGCTTGGAGAGACGATTTAGAGGAGTTCAAAAGCTTCACTCTCGAGAAGGTAATTACATAAACCTTAGCTCTTTACTCTAAATTTTTTTTGATTTGGGGATATTTTGCAAAATTTTTAAAATTTTCAAAAAAATTTTGTTGGAATTTATTCAATTGTGTTGCACAAATAGTTTTATTGATTCCAATAGACTAGGAATAGTGATCATATTGATCATTGATTTACAAATTCAACAGTTTTGAAATTTTTCTATATTTAAGTATATTTGCAAATGGTTTACAAAGTGAGTGTAAAATGAGTTAGGGGGTTTGGTTAAGGTTTTATTTCAATTTAAGTTGCTATAAAATTCGAAGAGACTTACGATTTGTCACCGAATTGCTTCATAATATTTGGAAAACCGACTTTAAATTTACATTTTAGTTATCACTTCGATGCCAATTTTATTTTACATTCACAACAAACTTCAAACTAGCTTTCGAAATAGATTTCTCCTTTTTAAAATAAAGTCTTAGAGTTTGACCAAACTATTTTTGATAATGGTGTTTCTATCATTTGCAAGTTTATTTAGTTTTTGTTTACTTTTTAAAGTTATAATAATAGCCGAAGGTCGAGGTAGAAGCTTTTAAGAGGAGAAGGGAAAGGCACAACTAGTAGAAAAACCCAAAGAAAAATCCAAAGCTCTACCAAAACCAATTAAGCAAAAAGGATTTTAGTGAATAACCCCAAACTAGAGGACCCAGAGAGCATTCTCCATCCTTAAGTTTTAACTATGATTCGAAGGGAGAGGAAGAGATCGAGGAGATACCCATTATTTCTTTCCATGCCCATAACCTCATCATTGCCAAAGCTATTGCTAGGATGAATAACGACATTAGTAAGAATAGAAAGATTATATCGGAGAGGGGTTTCAACGTGAAAAATGAAGTTATATACGGGCCTAGAATCCTAAACGTAATAAGTGAGAGGAATTGGGTGTTGTTAACTAGGGATTACTACACCGATAACGACGCGAGGTTCTTGGTTGGAAAGGGGTGTGCAATACTAGTAAGAGAATTCTATGCAAATGGGCATGAAGATGAAAATAAATAGTAGCCATTGTCCTAGGAAGAGTAGTGAACTACTCACTCGAGAGAATAAATCGGGTGGTTTACCGAAAGTTCATTTGAGCCAAAATAATAAGTACCCTAAACCTGAATACATGTATAGACACAGGTTTCCCCATGAGACCATTAGGAACGGTTTAGAAGCTATTTCGGGGATGGTTTCTATTTTGATTCAAACGGGTACCCGAAACACATACAAACCAAATATTTTAGGAAAATAACTAAAGCTTGGAGCTTTTTCTTGAATACGAGCCTACAACCTAGTTTACAACACTATGACATTGTGAACATAGGGCGACTCTTTTATACCACATAGTCCAAGGGATCGGGTATATTGATGTTGGCAGAATAATTTACGAATCAATTAGGAATGCCATGACCACTAAGAAAAATGAAGGATTGCCTTTTCCCTTAAAGATTATGGATTTTTACAAACGAGACTGAGTTTCGATGAGAGGACTAGAGTTAGTTGTATTCCCGAATAAGACCATAACCGATGATGCCATTGTGAAACTCAAGAAGGTGCCGAGATAAGTTGACTCGGAGGAGGAACAAGAAAGAAACTCCCCACAAAGAAGACGGACCACAGAGAGAATAAGAGTATGCATAGAAAATCAAAGAAATTTAGAAGAAATATAGAATGTCACGTATAACGAGTAGACGAACCAGAGCCTAAAGCCACCTTTATCTTGCGCAATCAGATGAGAACTCTAAGACATCAAGAGTTCATGTTCTCGAACCAACGCGAGATTGCCAGAAGCATCTATGGATCCAAATGATGTAGGTTCAGGAGGACTCAAAGCGAGGGAGCCAACATTCACATTTCATCACTCCAGTTGAGAGTGCCCAACTAGAGAGTTTTTACAGCAGATAACCTGATTGAAAGAGTAGACTACACCCTATATGATCCTTAAGCGAGCTACCAGTCTCAACAGCCTAATCATGGGGATGATGGTGATGATGCGACAATTGCACGACATTTTTGTGATTTTTATTCTTCTCTATGTAATCTTTTCCTCAGTGTTATTCATGAGAGTCTTAGTTTGTAATATTCAGATATGTATGTTATAATATATGTTCGCAATTTGATGCATTTGCTTTAGTATGTTCACAATTTGATACAATGATATGATTTGATGTGTTCAGTTCTATTCAATGATGCTTGGAAATGTTTAAATTGTCTGTACTTATGCAATTCATTCTTATGTTAGTATTTATTTAATTTATTCATTTATGCTTTACAAGTTTTTTTATTTTTGTTGGAAAACCCGACTTAGTTTTTAAACCTTAAGGATAAGGTTTGAAATGAATTTGGTGGTATTAGGTGAAGTTAAATATGAAGATGCGAAATATGAGATAAACGAGAGGTAGTATCTAGTTAAACATTGTAAATTTTTCAAAAGTTTTCACAATGTACATTTTTCAAAATTTTCACAATACAGGTAAAATTTTTCCATTTTATTTCATTTTATTTAGTTAGGAATAAGCAATTGAATATAATTTGGATTTAAATGGAAGTGATATATTATTATTATCCATGAAAATAAAAATTTTATGATGAAAATGAATTGTTATACCTATTTAACTTCACCTAGATTGTGGATGCACTAGAAGATTTTAGAGGAAATTGATTACTTTATGTTAGACATTATAATGGGTAGAAAATCGAAACAATAGTGCAAGATAAACAAGACAAATTTCTAAAAATCTTGTTATACAAAGATTATTAATCAAGTTTATATATATATCTATGTAAATATGTAAGAATTGAAAAGAGTTTATGCCATAATTGAGGAGAAAAATAGGAAATTAGACAATAAACTTTACTTAAAAAGAGTACTTGACAATAGTGAAAGTAAGAAGAGCTAAAAAGAGTTTTAAATGAAAAAATAGAGAGATCCATGGATTCCAAAGGAAATGGAGCAGTGAATCTAATGGTGGGAAAATGAGTTGAATAATTCCTATAAAAAGAATAACATAATCCATAGGAAATAGAGCAAGGAACCATAGGAATACAAAATAAAGAATAAAAATAAAATATATTTATATAATTGAAGAAGAAAGAAAGGGAGACATAAGCAAATGAAGGAAGTATATGAAAAACTCTTCAAATAAAAGATTTAGCTAGAGTTCTTATAGCTAAGATAAGTGAAGTATATCTTTTTATTCCAACAAATAAATATGAAATGATGATTATTGATGAATAGAAGTTCCAATCTACTTTGATTGTGGTAATTCAATTTGCTTGAAAATGAAATTGATTAAGTGATTTTTGCATTTGAGATTCTATATTAGATATCGTAAGCCTGATACTTGTCAGTGGAGATTGAGTAAACCTATGTAGTGCCTTAACTTTAGTGATTGGTTTATCTTTGAGTTATGAGGCGTGTTACATAATTAACAGGTTGAAATGTAAAATAAAAGGGTTTTTCTTTAGTTTTATTCTATTCTATCATGATTCTTATTTTTATGAATGTAATATGTTTTTATTTTAAAGATCATTTATGTTTGAGAATAAGAGTATATAACTATGAAATTTAAAAGAGGGAAGAAAAGAGAATATGATTGAGTGTATTCCTTTGCTTGGACAACAAAGTGCTAAGTTTGGAGGTATTTGACAAGTCAATAATTAGACATGTTTTATAGTTCATTTTAGGATGATTTTAGATATAAAAGACTATATTACATAGGGTTTCTCTTGTTTTGTTATTTCAGATAATAAATGGAAAATATGAAGAAAAAAATGAAAAAGGGAAGATTATGAAGGAATTAATCAAATGGAGAAAGTATGCAAAGAATCGTCACCAAAGAAACAAGGAAGAACTAGATTTTTGTACAAGCGGTTCTTAGCGATTTCCAATTACTCAAAATTGCTGGCTTAATCGATGAAACCAGAGACTTTAAAATCATAGATTTTCTGAACGATTCCACTTACAGACAAATCACTAGGAATCGCTGAAGGAGATTTCGAGAATTTAAGATAACTACGAGTTGTTCGAGTTGGTTTGAGATTTTTACTACCTAGAATAATATAAATGCAAACCTAGGATTAAGAAACTAGTTTGCTTTGAGTACTTAGGTCTATATTCCATTGCTCTAGGAGCCATTCTTTATTATTTTTGTTTTTGTTTTATTGCTCTTTGTTTTTGGAAAAGATTTGTAGATTTAAAGTGTAAAGACCTATTATCTTAAGCTGGTGATTAGTGTTAATCTAAATCCTAATTAACTTGAGTTAGGCTCGTGGTTAAGTTTGACGTACCTCGATTTGTGTGTGCATAGATTTGTATGATGGTTTGTGTTTGTTTGGAATGGTTAATGAATTTTATTGGTTTTAGTGTGAATGAGGATTTATATACAAGCATATAAACGATAAATACATAAATAAACGATAAATAACCAGTACACCAAGTGCGATGAGGGGATCGTGGAATGAATGTGCACAACCAAGAATACTCGTAAGCAAGTTTGGTGAATTTATTGGCGAGAAAATAGACAAAGTATATATCTATATATATTTGATATATAAATATATATTAAAAATATAATTTAGTTTGAATTATATGGATCGTTGGATAGCCTCGAGATGAGTGTAGTGCTGATGGTGTCAACATGTGTGTCAGTTTAAGGGTGTAATGTTAACACATGAATCATTCGATCAGTCTTGAGATAGCACGATGCGTATCTCAAGGAAAATCCATATATTTTAATTAAAAACCTCACACTTATCTCCATAATTGATCATGAAAGTGAGTTTTGGTAAACTCTGTATTTTTATATATTGTTAAATATCAAAATTGTTTTTAATTTTTTCGCTGCATATACTTTATATTGTTTATTCGATATCGATATACAAGTTAAGTTTATCGGTACTGACGAAAAGGCTGCTAACTCTAGTTAAGTCCGGCTGTGTTATCAGGGATTGATTAGAGTTTCAGGCCGAGTATCACCCTAGTCGGGATATGGGATGCTACAGCTTGGTATCAGAGCCTAAGGTTTATGACTTTTGAATTAAGTGGTAACTCTGATACAATTTGGTATCATGGGTAAGACTCTGACCTTGATTTCACTTTCGAATTGTTTTTGAAGTGATAACATATTCCTTTGTATCGAAACCTCAGTTTATTGACTTTGAGAGTTGTCTCGAGTAGCTTAAGATTTGATAAACGATTTTCATCATGCTCTAGGGGGGGAAATAAAAATAAAAACATTATTATACATTATTTACTGCACATATTGTTATTTACTGTATAGGCTTGATTTCATCGTATTCTCTAAATGTTATCTAATGATTTTATCTCTCCTATGACTTTAGAATCTAATGGTGGATCAGGGAGAGGGTTCACAAAGACTTGGATCTTAGGGTAGCAGGGAAGCTGAGGGTCAATGAAAATCTAGAATGGAGTAGCAAATGAGAGAACTTATGAAGTCTTAGGCAAAACTTATATCTATGTTGATGGCTCAGATGGGAACACTAGTAGAGTGACCTGAGGTACAACTTGCAACCTGTCCTAAGGTTAGCAGATTTAAAGGAGGGGCTGAGACAGTAGCAACTTGAGCTCAGCCAATTTTAGCATATATTTAGGTGTTTGAGACAACTGCTAGAGTGTTAGTAGGTTCTGAGAAGGCTGCATTTCGCAGAACCCGTAAGGAATTCACGAATGCGACATTATGAGATTCAATGGAAAAATAGAGGATGGGCTAGGTGAGACCTTAATATTAGAGATGGAGCAACGAGTTTTTGCAGTAGATGTTGAGGAAAAGTTTAAGGTCAAACCGGTTACATTTTTATTGATTGATTCTGCACGGAAGTGGTGAAATTCCCTAGAAAGAGAAGGGAAGACTGTCACCACTTGGCAACAATTTATGACTGTATTATACATGTAATATTTCTTATAATAAATCAGGAACATGAAGAAGATTGAGTTTATCCAGCTGAAAGAGAGCCATGTTTATATGGGAGTATAAGAGGAGGTTCACTGAGTTGAGTGAATTCGTTCATAAGATGGTGGACCAGGAAGAGAACAAAATAGATTTGTTTCTTGGTGGGCTAAATTATGAGATCAGAGTTATGGTTTCCTCTCATCTTCGCACTAGCTATGATTTTATATTTGATAGTGCAATGGATGTGGAAGCATCAATTTGAACCAGACCTTCCGGAACGGTATTTACGCCACCACTAGTATCACAGTTTCTTGGGAGTCAGAGAATCCAGGAATTTTCTTCTTTTAGGCCAAATAAGATGAAAATGATTGTAGCTAGATTAGCTAAACAGTCAAGGTCTACGGGGATGGCATTTGTTAGTGCACTAGTTCCACCAGTTTTTCACTGTTCGGTAGCTAAACCGCCTTTGGCACCATCTCAGTCTAGAGGTAAGAGTAAGAGTAGAGCACAATCATTACAAAAACTTAGTTGATCGGGGCAGGTTCCTCATGCCAATATTTTTCCTTAGAGGGCTTCTATGTTAGGCTATCGGTGTGGGTAAATGGTGCATATTCAGATAAAGTGTTCTATGCCACCAGCTACATCGGTAGGCAGTATAACACCACCAGCACGAGGCCAAACTCATGCAGTGGCTGAGGTAGACCCAAAGGCTAATCAAAGGCTTGTGGAAGGTATATTAAACATTTGTGGTTTAGATATGCATGTTTTAATTTATGCTGGTTCTACAGTTTCCTTTATTAATGGTGCAATGGTTAATGAGTTGAAATTGAAACCTGTTAGAGCTAGTACATTGTTGATTTTGAGCATAACAGTAAGTGAGAAGGTTTATCCTAACCTGATCTATGAGAGATGTGTAGTCAAAATTAGGGAGAATGAACTCCCAATTGATTTGAGGTTAACGTACGTCCTGGAGTATGATGCACTATTAGGAATTGATTGGTTATTAGCATACCACGCCAGTATTGACTATTTCCATAAAAGGGTGATCTTTCATATCCCTAACCTTTTTGAAATTATAGTCTATAAAGGTTATAATCCTTCATGACTTGCAACTTATGTAAGGGAAGCTACTCATCGAGATTTAGAAGTTATAGCGAGAATTGTCACATTTGGAGAGCCTGGTCATGAATTAGAGATTGGTAAGTTACCTGTGGTTTGTGAATTTCTAGAAGTCTTTCCATTTGACTTGTCTAGACTTCCACTGCCATATTTCATCATTAATCTTATTTCAGGTACCAAACCTATATTAATTTCTTCGTACTATATGGCACCTAAGGAATTATATAAGTTGCAGACTCAGCTTGAGGAGTTGCTACAGAAGGGGTTTATCCATCCTAATATGTTACAGCGAGAGCACCGATTATTTTTGTGAAGAAAAAAGATGGAACATTACGTACGTGGAGTGATTATAGACAGTTACATCGGGTGAATATTATGAATAAATACCCATTGCCCAAGATTGATGATTTGTTTGATCAGTTGAAGGGTGCCAGTCATTTCTTGAAGATTGACTTGAGGTCTAGTTATCATCAATTGATGATTATGGATGAGGATATCTCGAAGACAAATTTCAGTACTCGCTACGGGCACTCCGATTTTACTGTGATGTCGTTTGGCCTCACTAATGCTCCTGCTATGTTCATGGGCTTGATGCATAGGGTGTTTAAACACTATCTTGACCAATTTATCATCGTTTTTATCGATAATATTTTAATATATTCGAAGACACAAGAAGAACATTCGCACCACCTTAAAGTTACATTGCAGACTCTAAAGGATAATCGACTGTATGCTAAGTTTAGTAAGTGCGAATTCTGGTCTTCAGAGGTCAAATTTCCTAGACACGTGGTTAATGCTGAGTTTTTTGGGGTTAGCAGGTTATTACTAATGATTTGTTGAGGGTTTCTCAATATTGCTCTACCAATGACTTGGCTAACACAGAAAGATGTTGACTTTATCTGGTATGATGAGTGCATGGCTTCCTTCAAAGATTTGAAGAATAGTTTGGCTATGATGCATGTTCTGACATTACCAGAATTGGGGAAGGAGTTAGTAATTTATACATATGCTTCTCATTCAGGCTTGGGCTGTGTGCTAATGCAGGAAGGAAATGTTGTAGCTTATGCTTCAAGGCAACTGAAGATTCATGAAAGAAATTATCCAGTTCATGATCTTAAGCTAGCTGCAATTATTTTTGCCTTGAAGATTTGGAGCACTACTTGTATGGTAAGAAGTTTATAGTATTCTCATATCACAAGAGTCTAAAATACTTGTTTACTCAGAGTGAATTGAATATGAGGTAGGGTAGATGGCTTGAGTTCCTTAAGGATTATGATTTCACTCTGGAATACCATCCAGGCAAAGCAAATGTGGTTGTCGATGCCTTGAGTAGGAGAAACAAGCAGAGAGAACGTAGCTAGTGCTAGAGCTTCTTAGTTTAAACTTCTTGAGGTGGCTTCAGTGATGTTGATTCATGAAAGTCTAGGTGGCACATCATTAGTTGAGAAAGCTAGTTCCAGAGCTACTAATATGTTTTTCTGTAATCAGATTCGATCAGGATTATATAGCGTGTCAAAGGTTAAAAGCTAGTGTAGATCATTATGTTTGGTCAGTTTCTGATGATGGTGTGTTACGGTTCAAGGATAGATTATGGATTCTAGCTCAATATCAATTGAGGCAGGAATCGCTATGGGAATCTCATAGATCTTTTTACTCTATTCATCTAGGTAACATTAATATGTATCACGATATGAGGTGTTTTTATTGGTGGCCTGGGATGAAGACTGATATAGCTCAGTTTGTAAAGATATGTGAGGTTTATCAGCAAGTTAAGGCTAAACATAGGAAACATGAAAAGTTATTGCATTCGCTGCCTATTCTTGAGTGGAAATGGGAACATATATTGATGGATTTTGTTTTCGATCTACCTTTGAGTCAACGTAAACACGATGCGGTATGGGTTATAGTTGACAGGTTGACAATGTCTGCGCATTTCTTGCCTGTTTCCATGCGAGATCCTCTTGATTGATTATGTGAGGTGTACGTATGTGAGGTGTTGAGATTTCATTGAGTCCCAATGTCTATTACTTCGGATAGAAATCCAAGATTCACATCCAGATTATGGAGTGAATTGCAGAGACAACTAGTAACTGTTCTTAACCTCAATACGGCATACCATCCGCAGACTGATGGTCGGACTAACTATCAAACCAAGCGGTCGATATTGGTGCTAAAGGATATGCTTTGAGCTTATATCTTGGAGTTTGGTGGTAATTGGGAGAAATACATTCCTCGGTGTGAGTTCTCTTATAATAATAACTATTAGGCTAGTATTGGAATGGCTCCTTTTGAAGCTCTATATGGTCGACCTTGTCATTCACATGCGTGTTGTGTAGAGGTTAGAGATACAGTTTTGCTGGGGCCGGAGTTGAATCAAGACTGCACATAGAATTTAGCAGATTTGCCAGTGTTCGACTACATCACAACTAAGACCGAACAGATGCACCAATAAACATCATATGTTTTTTGAGTTTTCAAAGGCCGATTTTGTCATGTTGAAAGTCTCACCTATGAAAGGATTGTATAAATTTAGGTTGCGAGGTAAGCTAGGTCTAAGTTACATTAGGCCATTCAGAGTACATGAAAGGGTTGGTCCTATTGCTTACAAGTTAGAGTTACCTCCCATGCTAGCTAGAATTCATAATGTTTTCCATGTGTCTATGCTTCGCAAGACGGAGACTCAGTTCACTCCAAGGATTGATTAGAATGAATTTGATATTTGGGAAGACTTATTTTACGACGAGCAATCGATTCAGATACTTGATCATAAGATTCACAGGCTAAGAACTAAAGAGATTCCTTTGGTTAAGGTGAAATGGCAATATCACAGAGGTGAGGAACTAACCTGGGAGCAAGAGTCCTATATGAAGGAGCAGTTTCCATTTCTCTTTGAAACTATAGGTAATTTTATGTTTACTTTAATTTCAAGGACGAAATTACTTTAAATAAGGGAGACTGTAATGACTTGTTACCTTAAGTGGTGATTAGTATTAATCCAAATCCTAATTAATTGAGTTAGGCTCATGGTTAAGTTCGGCGTACCTCAATTATATACATCAAGTGCGACGATGAGGTCGTGGAATGAATGTGCACACCTGAGAATATTCGTAGGCATGTCTGGTGAATTTATTGGCGAGAAAATACATAAAGTATATATGTATATACATTTGATATATAAATATATATATTACAAATTATAAGTTAGTTTGAATTATATGGATCGTTAGACCACCTTAAGATGAGCGTAAGTCTTGATGGTGTCAACATGTGTGTCACTTTAAAGGTGTCATGTTAACACATCAATCGTTTAATCAATCTCAAGTTAGCGTGATGCATATCTTGAGGAAAATCCATATATTTAAATTAAAAACCTCATACTTATCTCCATAATTGACCAAGAGAGCGAGAGAGAGAGAGAGAGAGAGAGAGAGAGAGAGAGAGAGAGAGAGAGAGAGAGAGTTGAAAGTTTGATTCTGATCCTAAGAGATTACTCAGGGAGCTGATTCAACATGGATTGAGGAGCTTAAATGACTAAGAATTTGGAGATCATCATTTTGGTAAGTTTAGTTTTCATATTTTTGAAGTTGAATTCGATGGTAGTTGATGATAGCTCTGTGAATTATGATGTTTGTTGATTGAAAATAGTTTATTACCTCACTAGAGATCCTCCCTGATGAATTTTAGGAGTTTTTTATGTTGTTGTGTGAATTTGTGGATGGAATAGTGGTTGCTGCCCTGTGTACAGTTGAAACAATACGAGGGTGGAGCACGCTTAACCTAGCAAAGGAGAGCGTTCCCTTCATCAATTGTGATGAACTCAGATCCTAGAGCACATTCCACCAAGAGAGGGAGCATGCTCCCACCCCCAAAAAATAGCAAATAAGCTGAGTTTTGATTAGAATTTCTTGAGGGCTTAGGGACTGTACTAAGGGTTCTAAATATAGGGTATTATACCTATATTGATCACAAATGATTTGTGAAAGGTGTTGGATCCCCGGGAAAACGTGAATGCTCGAAAATTTAGGAATTTGGATACGAAACCTAAGCCGAGGTAAGTATGGATTCACTTATTTATCAATGTAGTCTGGCTATCTTAGTATATGTAGTTCACGCGTTTATGGACTGAATAGGGAACTATGTACACTGTGATGGTTTAATAAACGAAAAATGGTGTTTAATGTGATTCACAAAAATAAGCTCCTGAGACTAAGACCTGGTTATGTAGGAGATGGATTATCTTCTCGACCTATATGTAACTTCCTTCTCAGTTAAATAGGTTGCGTGGATTACATATTCACTAGAGGGTTTCAGATAGAACAATTGGACATTAATGGGTTAGCTAGACAGCATATCGGCCAATGTGTTGGTCTAGCAATCGTATTAATGGTGTCTATGGGTAATCGACCCTAGTTTTATAAATAAAATGGGAATCACAATGTAATAGTCATTGACAATTTGACTTGCATCTGTTATTTATTGAATTATATGTTTTCCATATTCTTGTTAGTTAGCATTAGTGCATGTTGTTATTGCATAATATTCTTGATTATTATATGAAATGTTGATGACTTTGTGAATCCTTACTTATTGAACAAGTTGGAGCGCTCACCCTAAATTTTATATTTCAGGTTCACAACCTTGCGCTTTAGCGAAAGGCAAAGATAAGATTTTGGTGGCTTGTTATATTATATATGATGTAATGAACCTTCTTTTATATATATACAATATTTGATATATTTTGTTGTATATAAACAAGGTTGGGAGGTTTAAAATGAGGTTTTGAGTATTGGTAAACTCTATATTTCTGTATATTGTTAAATATCGAAAAGTTTTCAATTTTCCCACTGTATATACTTTGTATTGTTTATTCGATATCGATATACAGGTTGAATTTATCAGGTATTGACAGAGAGGCTGCTGGCTCTAGTTAAGTTTGGCTTACTGGGGCTTAATTAGGGTTCAAGCTGAGTATCGCCTTAATCGGGATAGAGGATGTTACATAAAGTATTTTACTATAGAGTTATTTATCAGTCTTTTATTTATATTATTGCAATGTTAATTATGATCACGAGTGAGTAGTTATTTGATCTAAACAAAGTCCGAACGTGAACTAGAACCATTTTGTAATGTAGTTATGATGAGATGATTATGTGCTTAATGTTTTAAATCAATTGTATTCTTTGATTCACTTATTTAATAAGTTATTATCTATTGATTTTCATCATGAACTTTGTATTCCATGCATAGTTGCTAATGTGTATTGTGATATTTGGTTTCATTATCTTTTTGAAGTATATAGTAACTAGGATTGTATGAAAGGACATTGTTTAGATGTCCTAGGTGAATTTGAGATCTAAGGCTTTCCGAAGATGATTCCATAAGTACATGATTAGAGTTTAATGATCTATGATACTTTATAAAGTATGCTCATAACTATATGATAGAAGTTATATGTTTGGAATGCAAAACAGGTTTATGTTTCATTGTTTTGGATATTTGTTTAGATATTTATTTTATTATTGAATTGAATATATTTGATTGATTGTAAATTTGATTTGTATTAATTAAGATAATATAGTTAATTAAGCATTAATTTATTATAGTTAATTATTAGTTAGTTTAATTACTATTTTTAATTAATTAAATTAAAGTAAAAGTAAAAAATAATAAAAACCTCAAAAGTCCATTTTCCTAGAGAAATTTGATAAATCCCTATGGAGACGAGTCCCACTTATCACTACTACAAAATATTTAAAGTATAATAGAAAGATGAAATTATTGTACACACTCGACACATTTAATGTGTGGAGGATCTTTATTCGCATAACACCGATATTAGCAAAAGATGCCATTAATAAAATGGATAAACTTATCCAAAAAATAAAATGGATAAAAAATCAAAGCAATATGTTGAGAAAAATAATTTCATGAAAAAACAACCTTATGAAATCAATAGAAAAACAATTAAGACATTTGATTATAAATTGATGAGTTAAAAAGCATGGTCGAGCTATTATTAAAAGATTGATCGGTCCAAAGTAAGACTTATACTTTTTACAATAAGACTAATCATCTAGATGATGAATGTCCGCTGATGCAACAAAATAAAATTAAAGAGGCTAATATCGCAATGAATCATTTCGATAGGCCTATTCAACCTCATTACATCTCTAGTAACTATATAAATTATCTACAACTAAACATAGGTAATGGCGTAGACAACCAAAGTTAACAAAGATATAGAACATCTGCATTAACTGATAGAACCATCGCATTAGAAAATTCAAATAAAGCAAAAGATCAAACTTACAATATGACATAGTTGAACTAAAAAACCAGTAAAGTCAAATGGCTGAACAAATGAGTCCGTTGGTTAACCAAGGAAAATTACCATCTCAACCTTACCCCAGTTCATATGCAAAAGAGATAACTTTGAGTAGTGGTAAACATATAAAAGAACTAAAAATGCAGAATAACTAGTTCCCAAAAAAGACATAGAAGCTGAATTGGAAAAGGAAATTGAAATCATACAAAAATTGTGAATTTGATAAAAATAAATCAAGTATAGTAAGACCACGATTCCTCCACCATCTAGAAAAAATAAAAATGCTAAGAAATTGCAAGAAGAAAAAGAAGATTTCATACACTTTAAGGAAAGTGGTAGTAAACAAACCTCTATTCGAATTCATACAAAATGTACCCAAATATCAAAAATTTATAAAAGACTTATGCACTAATAAAATTAAAGCCAATGAAAAAGTAAGTCTAGGAGAACATGTTTCAACACTAATCCAAAAGAAATTATCCCCTAAATGTTTTGATCCTGGAATGTTTTTCGTTCCATGTACAATAGAAAGTATAGGGATTTCTAAAGCATTGTGTGATCTAGGCGCCTCAATTAATATCATGCCTTTTTGCCAAAAAAAATTAATGTCATGACTTTATCAATATATTTTCAAATGGCAAACATACCTTTAGAAGAAACTGGTATAGTAGTATAGTTTGCATATAGATCTACTTTTCAACCTATAGGAGTATTATAGGATGTATTGGTTAGGTTCAATGATTTAGTTTTCCCAGGTAATTTTTATGTCATTGACATGAAAGAATACAAATTCTCTAATAAAGCTATTAGGGCATGTGCCTTAGGTCAAACATTGTTTCTATTATTATTTTAGTTAATAAAATAGAGGATATAATATGTTGTTTTATTATAAGTGATTGCATGTTTACCTCACAATAAGATCCATGAATATTTATTGAAATATCTTAAATGTACCTAGTCTGTCATTATACTGGGAACTATAATGAATTGAGACTAATGTGAGTCTTGATTGATGATCATGCAATGATCATGCGTATAGGGATACAAATCAAAATCAAGAGTACTTGTTAGCGATTTTGATATTAGGAGCATAGTGATCTGACACAATCAAATGTTGTCTTTAACTAGACGATTATAAAGTTTGTGAATGGTTACTATGTAAATAGTTTGTGAAGGTATGTATCAAGATAGAATTCGTCTCTGTCATATAAAAAGAGATATCGTGGATCCCTCGATATGTTAGACTATTAAATAGACAAGTCCAAGTGAATTGTTATGATCAATGTCACTCGGATGTTTTTAGTCTACCTAGAGATTGAGACTAGTTTGATTGAACCTTAAGGGTACCTTTCTGTGCGTTATGTTTGATTAAAGGATATCGCACGATAAAAAGATATGATATACACTATTCGTTAAGTTGTATCGATTTTAATATTCATACAACTTAGGTAGTCATAATGCCTTGCTAGAGATCGCTTATGACTTGTGTATTAAAATGAGTTTTGGTTCACTATCGACGTTGCATGAACTTATTGGGTCGCACACAAAGAACGACTTTGCATGATTTTAATTTGTCAAGAGTAATTAATTTTATATGATAAAATTCATGACATAAAAGCCCTTATGATTTGTTATATGATAACTTATTAGTAAGGGTGTTTGTGTAATTTGCCTAAATTTCATAAATACAATAGTTGTATTACGAATATATTTTTTAAGTGAGCTTATCTACATATATAAATAGTGGTTGAAACCCTAAAACGATATAAGATTTCTTTTTTGCTATTTTTCGAGTTCTCTGGATTTTAGAGAGAGACAAAACATTTTCTTTCTTTCTTGGGGCTAGCACTCCAAATTGTGCTTACTATTCGTGTGTAGATTTCTAATAGAGGACGTGCGTTTAAACGTTTTGAAGATCAAACAACTAGAGAAGAAGACATTGATTAAGGTATGATTTACTTTTGTAGACCAAGTTTAATGGAACTTATTTTCGGTCCTATTAGGGTTTTTCAAAAATTGTTTTGAATCTTTCGTTGTATATGAACCCCAAAACCCAACAAAAACCTCTCTTATTCTAGGACAATCATTCCTAAAAACATCAAAAGGGAAAATAGATGTTTCTAATAGAACTATAACAATGAAAGTATATGATGAAATAATGAAATTTAACATCTACAACGTTATGAAGTGTCTTTTAGATGTTTATGCACCGTAGATATGTTAGAACCCTTAATAGACAAAACTTTTAGAAACAATAAATCAGATAAGATTTAAACAGTGATAAAAGATTTAAATGAGGACGATGAAATAGATGAAGAAATAGGTTAGATAACTAATGCCCTAGAA
Source organism: Stephania cephalantha (assembly GCA_039657325.1). Classification (NCBI taxonomy): domain Eukaryota; kingdom Viridiplantae; phylum Streptophyta; class Magnoliopsida; order Ranunculales; family Menispermaceae; genus Stephania; species Stephania cephalantha. The sequence continues at coordinate 27,494,172 of CM077571.1, forward strand.
GCATATAATGAACTCCCTAAACTTTCTTACTATATGAATCTACCTGTAACTCATTCAAAAATCTTAGCCTATATAGTTAAAGCTCCATAATTTGATTAAAAGGTTTTGCCATCTCATTTGAATATGCATGTTTAAAGAATAATAGTGCTTTACCAGTCATAATATCTAATAAATTTTCAAATCTAGAAGAAAAGAAATTAATAAATGCTTTCAAAGAATTCAAGAAAGCAATAGGATGGACAATAGATGATATTAAAGGAATAAGTCTAGCCACATGTATGCATAGAATTAATCTTAAAATAGACACAAAAGCCTTCTAATCAAGCATGATGTAGACTAAATCCACATATGATTGAAGTAGTAAAGAACAAAATATTAAAATTATTAGATGCAAGAATGATATTTCTAATAACAAATAGTAATCAGGTTATCCTAGTGCAAGTAGTTCCTAAAAAGACAGCGATCACAGTAATAACAAGCAAACAGAAAGAATTAGTACCGACTAGAATCCAAAATGGTTGGAGGGTGTGCATAGATTATAAGAAGCTAAATGTTGCAACTAGGAAAGATTATTACCCACGCTCGTTTATAGATCAAATGTTAGAAACGCTAGCTGCAAGAACCCATTATTGTTATTTAGATGGATGCTCATGATTACATCAGATTCTAGTAGCTCAATAAGATCAAGAAAAACTATATGTACATGCCTCTTCGATACATTTGTTTTATAGGCGTATGCCTTTTGGTCTATGTAACGCACCTGCCACATTCCAAAGGCGTATGGTTAGCATTGTTTTTTTTTTTTATTACGCAGAGCATTTCATTAAATTTTTCAAGGATGATTTTACCGTGTTGGTAATTCTTTTGATGAATGCTTACTTTATTTAACTAAAGTACTAAAAAGATGCATATAAAAGAATCTAGTATTAAATTATAAAAATGTCATTTTATGGTAAGTCAAGGACTTATACTAGGACATATAGGGTCAGAAAAAGGAATAGAAATGGATCTGACCAAAATATAAGTAATAAAGATATTTCTAACACGTGTCGAGCATGCACAATAATTTCTCGTATTTGATTACTATTTGTAGTAGTAGTAAATGGGATATCTTCTCCACATAGTTTTTTCAAATCTCTTAAAAATTATGGCTACCCTAAAAGTTTTACCCGATTTAATTTGCTTTAATTTAACTAATTTAATTAAATGTGAATTAAACACTAATTATATGAGGATAAAATAAAACAATAATTAAAACAGCTAAATCATAAATAATTTAAATTCAATAAACTAACCTAATGCAATTCAAACTAACAATCAAATAATCAATAAATCAATATAAATGAAATATCTAAATAAACATCTAAACAAACCCCTACTAAATAATGTAATATATTTGGATTGCATTTAAACACTACAACATAACATTATTTCATGACATAGTTATAATTATATCACATGGAATCTCAGAATCATTAAATCCTAGTTCATAATAGGTTGATAGCCTTTACCCAGCCACCGATTTTTTAAAATTCAATAGAAAAGCCACAATATTATCATTGTAAGTCTACTTATTGGATAAAACGCAACATCATAGAAATATAGTAGCATTAACACTCAATGAAAACCATGCCAAATCTAAGCCAATAAAAATCAAAATATGCTGATAAATAAACAACTTAGAACACAATCACCTAAAACATCCACTCGGGAAAAGCCCTATAGATTAATCCTAGCTACTACTACTATAATTGTTGTCAATAATTATAGACATAGATTTAGATACTCTATATTAAGGAACATAATGGCAACTATGCACTTAAAACTAAGAATTACTAGTTGTAATACACAAAAACAACTTGTTTAATTCGTGATTGACGTGTATGAATCGATTTACAGCATTAAGTACATGATTCCATAATTATAACTACATAGAAATCCAAAATATATACATGTCTGAGGTTTGTTTAGATTAACAAACTACTCACTCATATAGGAAATAAATGATGCAAATATATAATTAAAAGAAATAAACAAATAAATAAATACCTCTTAAATAAATCAAAGATAAATATAAATTCCTTGTTATTATCTAAGAAACTCGTCACCAACCTCAGCGATTCTTAAGTTGTACACAAATCGTTGGGTCAATCACTAAATTTGGTTCTCTATGCTCCACCAATTTAGCTGGCAATTTCTAGTATATTCTTCAATTTGATGTGGATTCGTGGGCCAATTTCAGATGCGGATTTAGGTGGCGATTTTAGTGTAAACTAAAATAGCTCGCGAATCGCTCGACTTCTTCTTTAATTGACAGCTTTGATCTTCTTCCTTTTTTCCATTTCTTCATTTTCCTTCTTAAATCCTGAAATCAGAAAAATAAGAGAATACCTAGTGTAATATCATCAATTATATCTAAAATCGACCTATATTACACTATAAAATACGTCTAATTATTAACTTGTCAAATAGCCCCAAACTAAGCACTTTGATGTCCCGAGCAAAGGAATACTATCAATCATATTCTCTTTTCATTCTTTATGTACTGATTTCAATCTAATTCTTTTTAAGTTTAAATAATATTATTTTTAAAAATAGAAGTGATTTTCAAATGGAAACATATTACCCACAAGTAAAAATGAAACATCCCTTAATGATAACTCAAACGCCTAATGCAACAACCTTTAGAACTTAAAGTTCATTACTAAGGCCAGTACACAATATAGGTTTTCTTAATCTCTACTGACAAGCATCAAGCTTATGATGACTAGTATAAAATCTCAAAACACAAAAACCACTAGATTAATATCAATTTTAGAAAATACTTTATAATAGCACCACAATCAAAATCAATAGGAATTTTGCCAAGATACAAATGAATATATCTTTTAAAACGTGTTATATTATGAAATACTTCACTCAACTCTAGTTTCAAGCACTCGAGCTACATCTTTTCTTTGAAGAGTTTAAGAATATTTATCTTTTTCATCTCTCATTTTCTTTTCTACTCCATTCTAATTATTTCTTTATTATATATTTCTTTTGCTTTTGAGTCCCTGCTCCATTTCCTAAGGATATTCTCAGGTTTTTCCCATTATAGATTCCTTGCTCCATTTCCTTTGGAATATATAGGACTCTCTATATATTTGTAAGCTTTTGTTAACACTTCTCACTGACCATTGAAGTCGAAGAAAGTATGTTTTCTAAATTATAGAAATTCATTGGTTTATAACCCATTTCTTCTTTCAATTGTAGAATAATAACTTTCTATATAAATATATATATACTATACAAATACTCAATCAATAGCTTTTGTACTACAAGACTCTTAAAAATTTGTCTTGTTCATCATGTACTATTATTTCGATCTTCTACCCATTCTCATGACTAACAGAAGACATTCAATTTAGTGTATACATCAACTAGTAAAGTTAATAAAAAGATAATGAAAATTGATTCCTTCTATCATAAAATTCACTTGGATTATAAAAATATCACTTCCATTCAAAAATCTATTATATATTTTTTTATTATCATTTTTTTCTAAGTAAAAATAAAGTAAAATGAAACTCATACTTACTTGAATTCATAAGAAATTTGAAAAACTTTATCAACTCGCTTGAATATCGGATAAAAAATTTGACCTTTTTAGATCAATTTTGAACTTATCTTCTACCATTCTTTTCTTTCCTTGCTTTCTTTGCTATCGTTGTCATACTTCACCAAAAATACCCCCAAAGTCATTCCAAACCTTGTCCTCAAGGTTTTAAAATTACGTTGGGTTTCCAACAAAAAAAAATACCACGTGAAGTGTAAATGAATTGATATATGTAATAAGAACGTAAATAAATAGACAAATTTTGAATTCAACAATTTTCAAATGAATGTAATGCAAAAGGGAACATATTTCATTCATAAGCAAAAATTTCATTAAGAGCAACACATTTAATTTTTCATTCATTCATTCATTCATTCATTGTATACAAGAGAAAATAAATAACACACGACGATGTCTAGAAGTTAATTCATCGTCAGCTTCATCATCTTCATCCATTCTTGTAGAAGGTTGGGGAACATAACTGTCAAGTGGGTTGTAAGGCACATTTGGAAATTGCAACTGCAAAGACGGAATGTTGATGCTTCTCCTCGAGTCTTACAAACAACTATCATGTCTTCTCTCAGACATAGAATGGTAACGATGTAAAGTCCTCTCATTTGTTGCAATCATTTCTTCATTGCAATGAATTTTTGTCTGGCAATACATAAGCAAAGAAAATATGGTCCAAAAAAATCCTCCCGTTTTAGGTTGTGACGAAGATGGTGCCGAAATCTTATCAACACTTAGTATGTTCACTTTAGCCATCAATATAGCTTATCTTTATGTGTCTTCTCTTGTCTTCCTCCTATTTTTATTTGTGCTCTGCCTTTTCGCTTCTCTCGCATTTATCGCATTAAATGACTCTCTTTCATCTTCTAAGCCATTGTATCCTACCACCTTCTTCATTCTTTGAACTCCCGCATTATGTATTGTCTTCTTGGGCAATACATCAAATTTAATATCAAAACCCACCCTTGCTTTCCTACACAATTCAATGATCAAAATTAGGAATGGTAGTCCTTCATTATGTGTAGTCTGCATTACAAACTTTATAAAATCATGTATGATTTTTCCAACATCAATATTTCCCTGCTTCATAACTATATGGTATAATATAGTAGTTTTTGGGTTCTTCACTTCAAAGTGTTGCTTAATTGGATAGAAACATGCATCTATAATATAACTCCAACATTTCGTAATCTTCCTAAAATAAGTGGTTTGAATAAATTTTGGGTGTCCTTCACTATCAAGCGCCAATCCCTTCCTCGGTGGTATCTTTAATGCGTATTTAATTATCTTAAAGGGATAAGGTTCCTTAAGATATAAATCAAATTCGAGTAATCCTCCTATGTTCTCTGTCTATTATGTGGTAGACCGAAAAATATATTCAACCATAAAGTTGAAATATCAATCTTCTTCCTTTTTACTACTACTTGTCCCATTCCTTACTAACATGCCAAATTGCATAAAATTGTCGTACAAGTTCCGAACATCCTTGTTCTCCTCGACCTGCATAGCCTCTCAAAAGACTCTCCCATCCTCTATCACTGATGATGCTCACAATCTTATCCTCATATTTGCTCACATTCTGAATATTGAACCCTCGCATAGGAATTACGAGTATCTCCTCTGGGCTCTAGGTCTCACAAACAAAGAAAGGTCATAAGGCATGATAAGTCGGTAATATTAATATATTTAAGTGTTTATTTTATATGGTTTTAGATCTCAATTCTATATGTTATTAACTAATTCTCTTTTATTTATATTTTCAATGGTTAAAGACAATTTGATGAAAATGATATAATTCTAGGTCTTTAGAAGTGTTCATAGTATTTGGCATTGAAAAACGAGCTTCTCACACTTTGAGATAGCTTGATGGGACCCACATTAGTCCGTATTGATGCTATGGCAGTTTAGAAGAAGTTTGGTGGTGCATTAGTTGAGTAAAGCTTCAAAAATGGCTAAGTATAAAGTCATTCCGGCAGTGTGAACAATAACCATCTAATGTACCTCGAGACACGCATTGCACATTTGATGAAGAAATGGATAAAAATTAAGTGACACAGCCATTAGATGCATATGAGTGATATAATGCTTCAGCAACCATTTATCATGCCTAGGGATTCACGTCATATAAGCATTAAATGAGGAATAAAGAACCTGATCTTCCTTTAGATTCCCATTAGCACTGACTCCCAGATTGATGTCAAGTTTCCCATACGAGTTCTCCTCATCACAGCTGCCTTTGATCTACCTCGACATTAGCATTGCACCAACTCCCATATCTTTGCATGACTTCTTCAAATGCCTTTTAACTTTTTACTAGCTGACATGTATCATCACCCCATTAGTCCAGCCACGTCTTCACAGTAGCCAAAAACAATCAAACAATGCCACATTAACAAAGGACAACATAATGACCAATGAGCAATTGCCACGTGTTCAAGACCCCAACAACAAATCAACCATAACCATCGGATCTTCCTCGCTGCACGAGACACCAAATAACCAATAATTCCACTTTCTCTCTCTTTTATGGACCAAATTAGAGGGTTCTATTTATATAGACTTTTGGGTTTTGTTGAGTTTCTTCTCTTCTCTCAACCAATCAATCTATCTTTTCTTTTATTTATTTAATGGAGTTCGTCAATACGAAGTTAGACTAAGCAATCTTGGCCTAGGTCAAAGGCGAAGCAAGTCCAAATTCTTAGTTTACAGTGTGTTTATGTATGATATATTTATTTATAATTTATTTTTTAATTCTTTCTATTTTATTTGTTGTTGATTTCATGATTATGGTGCAAACTTAGGGTATGTATATGGCCATTGCATGCTTTCAAGTGAAAGTCCTATAGTTAATCGGGATAATCGCATCCGTAATTGTACGATTGAACTGATATAAGTGACGATCACTCACCTGTTTGCCGTTAAAACATTTGGTTCTTGAGTGTGCAACAAGTAAATATAGGTTAAATTGAAAGTTAATGTGATCCAGTTATCTAGGATTAGTATTCCCACAAAACTTTATGTGGTTCATGCATTAAACCTAATTGGCAGATGTCTAGGGTTGTGTGTTAATTAGAGAAGTAGTTAGTGGCGGACGTCCTATCTATTGAGAGTAGGGGAATTAGGGATTTCTGGCGGATGTCGATTTCCTTTTGTTAATCTAAGAGGAATTGAATTAATAATAGTTTGGAAATATTAAAGACAATGACATGTTTTTATACCTTGATTTAGATTTGTGGAATCGTAGACCTAGGTGTTTTCTCATATTGAATTCACTTTTTCAAACTTTAATTTCAAGTAGTTTAGATTAGTTAATTAATTTTTTTCTTAAAATCTATAAAAACTCCTAAATTTCCTTTTTAGTTAACTCGAGTAAAACCTAAGTCTTATGGATTCGACCCCGTATTTACACTACTACATCCCTATGAGATTGGTAACTCAGGTACGGGTTATATTTGGCACGAACGACACGTGAACAAATTTTAACGCCGTTGTCGTGGACTTAGTCCTTTATTCTGAGTTTTGTTTCTTTCTTTTTCTTTTTCCTAGTTTTTTTATTTATTTATCTAGTTCTTTGTCTCTAGCATATGTTTACAGGTAACTCCTCAACGACCTCTTACTCCTACTCCTACAATTATGGTTAATTTGAAGACCCATGCTATCATAGTGTGAATGGGGTAGGTATGTCAAGTTATGAACATAATTTTTCTAATTGGACTTCTAATTCGCAGGAGGTCGAAGCTTGTTGATATTGTGGTGATTGTACTCATTCCACCAATGCTTGCCCTTACAATTACGAATAAAGAAATTATCCTGAGGGGAGCTATGTATCGCCACTACCCAAATTTTACAAGTTCATGCCAAGTCTACAGGTTCCTCAACCAGAGGAGCATTCTCTTGAAGAAATGATGAAGGACTTAATCTCAGTCAATGATGAGTTCCATCAAGACATTCTAATCTACCTAGAAAAATTGGAGCAAAATCAGCAAGAGATGAATTCAAGTTTTCAAAATATAATCATTATATTTAGTCAAATGAATGCTAGTATTAAAAATTTGATTAATAAAGAAGGGTTCCCTAAGCCTATACATTGTGATCAATAGGAGGATGCGAGTGCAACTACGTTGAGTAGTACTGAGGAGGACGAGTATTGGACTGAATTAGAGGATGAACTTGAAGTTTTGCTATCGGAGTCGAACGTTATAATTTCAGAAATTCATGAAAAAGAAGCCAAGATGAAAACTGAAGTCACTTTGGAAAGGCCATATGAACCATATAAAGGGAGCAAGGAATATCAACCTCTTGTGTTGATAAACCCACATCTTATTTCATGCATTTTTGTGGAATTTGAAACTGGGATGGAACAAAAAGGGCACTTGGAAGTTTTATGTGGTGTTGACAGCTATGTGTTAAATGGTCAAGACTACATGGAGACTAATTCGTTAGAAGTCCAAGATGAACTCAAAACTCTGAAGTTCCTATTTTATTGCCCAAGGGTACGATGATTCTATTTGTTCGTGACTACTCAAAATTAGTGGGATTTACGTGATCTTTCAGGCCAAGTCTAGCCAATGACTTAAAATAAAGGAGCTTGTTGGGAAGCAACCAACCTAATTTTATTTTATTTTTTCATACTTTAATATCCACTTGAGTCTAGTTTAGTTTATTTTATTTCAATTATTAAACCATTTTAGCTAATCCCTAAACCCCATTTGTTAATTATTATAAGTTACATAAAGTCTTAAGATGAAGGAAAGAGAAAGTTACATATGTTAGAGTCAGGTTTGACTTTTAATTAAATTCTAATTAACATGATTTGAGTTATTATTTTGTTAAGGAAATTGAGTACTTGCTAAGATTTATGTGTTTTGAGACTTGGTTAGAAATAAAAAAAACTAACTTAAGTCACCGTATTAGTGGCAAGTCTTTAAGTAGAACCCGAAACACTAGAATTTATTTTTACCATTTTGTTAATTTTACCCTTAGTTGAAAAATTTCGGGCTCGCAAAATTTGTTTGAAATTTTTCAAGTCAATTCATTTATTCTAGTTTTTACTCTAATTAATATATATGAACTCGTCTTTATCCTTTGTTTCTTTGTTTTAGTACTCTAATTACTATGTATGAACTCGTATCATTTCTTTAATTCTATATCTATCATGTTCTTTCACCCTTTTGTTTGTTTTAATGTGCGAATCATCCTTACTTGTTTTGAACCTTGAGGACAAGGTTTGGGATAAGTTTGAAGGTATTTTAGGGATTGTAGATTGTGTTGGATGGATCTTTATATTTTTTTCAATTACGGGGTTGAAGGATGGTAATGGTGGTGTTATTTCTCTCATTTTCTTGTCTTTCTATTTCTTTTTCTTTCCATTCATACTTCTATTTTCCATTTTCAATAGGATATGATACATTTTCATGCATGCGTTTAAGTATAGTTCTTATTATTATTATTATTATTATTATTATTATTATTATTATTATTATTATTATTATTATTATTATTATTATTATTATTATTATTATTTAGAGTCACTCGAGACTTTGCTTCATGCCTTCGGTTGTAGATGAGTAAACTATGGTTGCCTTTTTGACTTGAAACTTAAGGAAAATTAGGAGAAACACTCTCTCTGGCCCATAGCCCTGCATTTTTATGATTTCATATTAGGGATCTAGTATGAGGGTTAAGCTTTTTGCTAGATACCAAAGGGGGCAGATGGTCAAAATTGTGCAAGTAAAACAAAGTCAAATTTTTAAGGTGCTAGAACGAGGGTGAAATCCACTCGAGGCTAATTCCTATAACTAAACCACTTTTAGGGAAATGATTTAGGCCATTTTTGAATGAAAAACTTTAGCCTTAAGCCTACTTAAAGTAATTTCTCCAGTTAAGCCATTTTGAGCCAACCCAACCTTTAATTCTTTCATACCTGATGTCAAGCCCATAACCGTAGCCTAATATAATCCTTTACCTAGTTAGGAGCTAGTCTTAGACTTTAAATCTTTAAAAAGAGACATGAAGAGAAGGAGAAAAAAAGAAGGTTAAAGAGAAAAAAACCTTTTATATACCCAAATAAGGGGAAATTAATTATGATGAAAAAATTGAGTCATGATTAAAGGGTCCCACCTAAAACGGTATCCACATGAAATGGATCAGGGAGCCGAGTGGTTGGAAAAAGGTGAGGACTACACATATTAAAAGAAAAATGAAGTTAAGTGCAGTATAAGCCACTTTCATGTTCTATGAAAATCTTTTGATAGTCTAAGTTTTTAGTTTTCTAATGTTTTGCATTATTTTTACATCATTTATTTGTTACTTTACCCTAGCCATGTTGCAACTACTAAAAGTCCTATTGATCCCCATTGGTGCTAAGTCTACAATAGTGGAGAGTGTGGTTGCATTTCTCACCTATGGTACATTTTAAGCGTTGATGCACTATTTTTACAAAGAATGTAAACTTGCGTGCTTGAATGAATTGTCCAAGAAAACTTGTAAGTAGTTGATAACCATTGTCTTGACCGAGTCTAGGCCTTTAAAGCGTGATCTTAATTGTGTTTGAATTACGGTTTTATACATATAATAACTCTAAAATTTCTTGAGTGGATTGTTGACTTGGCGACTGTGTAAACTAAAGGAACTTTGTGAACTTGGAATTGGGTATATGATTACTTAAGTTAGGTTCATAACTATATTAGGAGTCTAGTTTACTTTTGTTTCGTCATTTACACATTTGCTCAGGACGTGCAAAGTCCTAAGTTTGAGGTATTTGATAAATTGGTAATATTAATATATTTAAGTGTTTATATTGTTAAGTATGGATGACCATGCATGCACACCAACATATTGTGTAGTCATGTAACTTATATTTCTCATTAACGGTATCCTCACTTATCTATGTGTTGTCATGTTACTTGTAACCATTTCCAATGTACACCAACTCTTTCATGTATTGTCAAATTACTTGTAAAGTGTTGTATGATATGTGGTGTATGTGTTAGTTGTACACATTGTCTAAGTATATTTATCATCATCACCAAAGGGCCTATATAAAATGTGCCAACCTTATTGCAGAAGCATACCAAGTATTGAATGAAAATCTCTAAATTTCTCAACTCTAGCTTTCTTCTCTCTTGTTTCTTTTTCTCTACTTGTTCTTCTAGTCTTTAGTTCATGCTTCACATACTTTAGTTGTACAAGTTTTAGTTGGCTTCTAACTTAGTTTACAACATGTTATCAGCACGAAGTTGCTCTACAAGAGGTCTTGAAGATCAATAAGCTTTTCAAGGAGACAAAGCTAAGAAGTTATATTTTTTGTTAATTTAAATAAGTTCAATTTTTTTCCATTTTAGCATGGTTAATGTTTTTTGTTCCATGCATTATTTATGTATATGTACTTTATTCATACACTATGCATTGTAACGTTACCAATTGAGAAAGTATGCTATGTAGTTGCGTCTTGCATGATCTTCTACATTAGAAATCAAAAGTCAATGTCACATTAATAGTTTTTTCTCTATAATATCAGTGATTAATTGTGCTATATTCTTGATTTTATATTGCAAATAGTACTATGAATTTGAGTTGATAGTTGGTAAGGCTTGTCCCCGCTAAAGCTAAACATTGAAAGAGAGACGGGTTATCCTATTTGAGGAGTCATGATATTAAGTAGACTTTGTCTTACAACCCAACCTGGAGGTTGTCCCACCAACTCATATGAATAGTACATTTTTGTTTATTAATGAATCAAGTTGTAAACATATATTTAATCATATGTTTTGTATTTTACATAAAAAAGTAGAAAAAAATTTTATATTACATTTACTTTCAAGATATTATTCAACCATAGTTGAATTTTTTAGACCTTATTATATTATTGACAAGAATTATTTGTCATGACAATTAGATACTACAATTTATGAATGAAGCATCTATGCAAGACTATGTATTATACACAATCATTCTCCAATATCTCTTTAGAGATTTGAAAAGTGAATATTTCCATTTATATATCTTTTTCATCTTATGGAGTTATATATAAATACAAAAAAATGGTAATGCTCCAGAAAGCTTAAAATGAGCGGCTGGTCTCAAGCTACAAAATTTAATCAATTAAATATTAATTATAATTTCACAATTTTAATGACCTCTATGTTGAGGTTATGTGAAAATATGATTGAAGAGAGAATAATAAGAAGGTCATGTAGCTCGCCTCGTTTTATTATTACAACAAATTTCGAGTTCGCACGTCAATCAAAAAATATTAAAGATTGATTTCTTGTCATGTGGTAGCTGAGTAAAATAATGAGATATTATAAATATAATATCACTCCTGTCCAATCGGTTCAACTTCAAATAAGAAGCATATGTTGCATATAATGATCATGATCGCAATAATAAATTTATGGACGTGGAAAGGGTGAAAAGATCTAGTAAAGGTCATATTGACAATTTCACAAAAAATTGGAATAAAAGTGGTGCACCAGGAAGGGAAATAATTATTGAAAATGAGCGCATATAATTGTGACATTTTTCTTCATATATGAAAGGCTATTTTGCCTAAATATTATCACATATATAATCGAATATTTTTGTGACATTTTACCATGCCTTCAAAACAAAAGGAAAAATCATGAATTTTGTCATTGAAAATAGCTCGATCAAATTGGCACATCGAGATGCGTTCAAATTATGAGGTAAAGAATATAGGCGATGAATTTATGTCTTGTGTATTATGCTACATGCATATACAATATAATATCAAAGAGAATATTTATCGAATTTGAACTTAGTGGAGGCTAACGTTCACCCAATATCTAGTACAACAATTATATTGTTAATGCCTTGTTCAGAAAGAGTTTAATCAGAATAATAGAGAATTTCTCTATATGATTATGATTTAATATGAGAATAAAAAATTATCGGCTTTAAATTCTAGAATATATATAAGACACATTAGAAAAATGTCGTCATAAATTAATGATCTAATGACATTCATAATATGGAATAATCTTTTTGATCGTTCAGAATCATCAATAATGCGAAAATATTGTAAATTCGCATGGACATCCTTTATGGAACTGCATTTTTATCAACTGATGATTATCTCAAGACAAATTAATAGGAGACTAATATTCATTTAACTCTCCATTATTCATATTATAAGATGCCTTGGGTCCCTACTAAGGAATTTATTTGTAGCAATTTTTGCTAACTATCACTTTGATGAAGCAATTTTCCCACCATAAAGGGGAGATATAAGCCAATTCAAAAGGAATGTCGTCAAATTGCTTGAAATGCATCAACTTGCATAAAATTTGTTGTATTATGATCAATGTATAAATAAATATGAACTTAAAGTTCAAAGGATCATTCATTAGAAACTAGTTATAAATCAATTACTTGATGCAAGTACTATGTATAAAAGAGTGCAAAATCGTATGTTCCAGCATTAAAAGTTCATAATGAAGTGATGCCTATGTGCAACTAAATGCATAAGAACCAACAAAACCTTTAAGGCATAAACACATGCAAGTTGGTTCAAATGATACAAACCCTTGAAAAATAAGGTAGGAGTAAAAATAAATAAAATACTCATGATATAAGAATTCTTTGGTAAGGATTCAATGTATCTTTTGGATTTATGTCTTTGTTATAATATCATCATATGTTGATAATTAAAATATTATTAGAAATCACAATGACATCGTTATATCATTCGAATCACTATGAAAGGAATTAAAGATAGAAGATCTTGGAAAAATAAAATTTAGCCTTGAGTTGGAAATCATATATTTTTCAAGTAAAATAGTTGTCCATCAATTAATTTATTTTACTCAAAAGTAAATTTGGGTTTGCAAAGGTTTGTTGAAAAACAATAAGATGCTTCACTCATGACAACATGAAGGGAATTAAAAAGGAGTTATATTGATTAGTATATTGCACTATTTTTCCCTTAGGTATGGTTTTATCCTACTGGGTTTTTCTAGCAAGGTTTTTAATAAGGCAATCATAACAATATTACACTCTATCTAAAAATTTATGAAAGCAATGTTCTTTTTTTCCTATACTAGATTTTTCCCACAGGGTTTTTCTAGTAGAGGTTTTAATGAGGCATATATATTCTCTTAAAGTGTATCAATGTGTTACACTCTTTTCCTTAGCTATGGTTTTGTCCCACGAGGTATTCCTAGCAAGGTTTTTAATAAGGCAATCCTAACAATATATACTCATCTTAAGATTTATGAGAATGGTGTACTTTTTTTCTTTTACTTAATTTTTTCCCATAGGGTTTTTCTTAGTAGAAGTTTTAATGAGGCACATTCTCTAAGCAAGTGTCATCCAAGGGGGAGTCTTGTGAAATATGGATGACCATGAATGCACACCAACATATTGTGTAGTTATGTCAGTTGTATTTCTCACTAATGGTACCCACACTTGTCCATGTATTTGTTATGTTACTTGTAACCATTTCCAATGTACACCAACTCTTTTATATATTGTCAAATTACTTGTAATGTGTTGTATGACATGTGGTGTATGTGTTACTTGTACAAATTATTAAGTACATTTATCATCATCACCAAAATGGCCTATATAAAGGGTGCCAACCTCATTGTAGAAACATATCTTTTGAGGTGTTCTTAGTGTTTGGTATTGAAAAGCGAGCTTGCATGACTTCGAGACATCTTGGTGGGACCCACATTGGTTCTTGTTGATGCTATGGTGGTTTAGAAGAAGTTTAGTGGTGCATTAGTTGAGTAAAGCTTCAAAAATGACAAAATATAAAGTCATTCATGCAGTGTAAACATCAACCATCTGATGTACCTCGAGACACACATTACATAGTTGATAAAGAAACAGACAACAGTCAAGTGACACAACCAGGAGACACACGTGCACTCCACGACCCTTCAACAACCATTTATCTCGCCTTGAAATTCACATCATATTTACATCAGATGAGGAATAAAGGACTTGATATACATCTGGATCCATGCTGCACAAACTCCATATTTTCGATCCAATCTTCTTTACTTCCTTCAGTTTTTATTCTTCCTCGAGAATACTATCAAATTTCTGGTGGATGTCGATTTCCTATAGTTAATATAGGAGGAATTGAATTAATAATCTTTTGGAAAGATTAAAGACAGGGACATGTTATTATACCTTGATTTGGATTTCTAGAACCGTAAATCTAGGTATTTTCTCATATTTGATTCACTTTTGAAAACTTTAATTCTAGTAGTTTTAATTAGTTAATTAATTGTTTTCTTAAAATCTATAAAAACCCATGTTGGATTGGTAACTCGATTACGTGTTATATTTGACACGAACGACACTTGAACAAGACACTAAATGACTAGGGTCTGGGTTCTCAAAATATTCTTCCTTATCAGAAGTTAATGGAGATTGTTCTGTAAGTTCAACCCTCACATATCTAGGTTCTCTAAAACTAATCCCGGTAAGTATAATATTTATTAGGTTGCCCACATATTTCTACTTTGGTTTAGCTTGCATTACCCCCTTCCTTTTGCCTTGCTTACTACTCTTACCTCTTCCTCTACATCCTCCCGCCATAGAATAACTCAACTATGATAAAATAGGTTAAAATCGTGTAGTTGAAAATTTCAAACTATCAAGGTAAGAAAAACAAGTTTGTGAAAAAAATTTATCATAGAGTCTCGAAAGAGTTGAAAATAGTATGTTTAAAATAATTTTATCAACATATTCCTATCATAAATATGTATATATTGGAAAAAATTTGTAGACACCCTAAACTCATTTGAAAACCCATATTCAAATTAAAAATTTGTATAGAAACCCATTTTCAAAAATAATTTGCAATATAACCCAAAAACTACATTCAATGAAAATATCATCAAAAATCGATTTTGTTCAAGACATCAAAATCAAAAAAAAAAAATTAGAGTATTGATTCATTACCGTCTTGAGAGTAAATCTTTCAAGTATTATGCTATATTAGCTCCTTAGACACCCTCTCCAAGCTTTAATTCGAGAAAACACTCACCATGCCCCAACTAAGTTATATGAACTTTGATTCAAAATTTATATGTTAAATCACTCTTAAACAAGGTGGGATACACTTAAATATGCTATAATTCAAGCTTTGAAGGGTTGAGTCCAGATAAAAATTGATTAATTAATCAAATGGGTTCAAGGGTTTGAGTTGCGAAAAAGGTTTATTGTTGACGATTTAGGGTTCTATTTTTAAAAACACGAATTCGTGCCTAGCGAATCTGGTTTTAAGTGAATTTGCTGACAAATTACTAGGGAAATCACTGAAAATTGGTCTTAGTGGTCCACCGACTAGCTCAGCAAATCCAAGTATAAAACCAAGAAGTCGACAAATTGTTAAGTCAATTTTCACTTAAAAGCTTGCAAAATGCTGGCGATTTACCCAACGATTCCTAGTGTTATTTGGTATTGTTGGGAAATCGTTGACAAAATCCTGTTGTTTTTCCAATATATCAAACATTTTATTAATTATCACACATAACAATCATAATTAAGGTAGAATTGATCAATATTCAACAAGAAATATTATGAAATTAAATTTGGATTTGTAATTGAGGTATATTATACTACTAAATAACTACTTTATTAGTTAAAATAATTAAAGACAAATGTGATTAAAAAACAACTCGATCATCCTCCTCTCAATTAGAGATATCCTAAAAGAGAGTTAAAAGGAGAGAGTAAATAAATATACTAACTATCCTAAATCTAGTAATACGGAAAGACATTGGCTCAATCAAACCCCCTTATATGAAATTATTCCATAATTATATTCCTAGAACATTTTCATTATAAAAGTCAAAATTTATGAGAATATAAAAACAACTAACTAATCCTTATACTAAAACTGAAAGTGAAGATAGTGTATCGGTTGCCTCCCATAAAGCGCTTTTGTTTATAGTCATTGGCTCAACTTGGTAGATAAGATCACTCATAGTATAAATCCTTATACTAAAACTAAAAGTAAAGATAGCATATGAGTCAAACTTACCATTAGATGGTTCTTCATCATTCTTAACGTCTTCGGTTTCCTTATCATTCTCAAGATAATAATCCAAATAGGAGTTCTCCCCTTTATAATTATCATCATAATTATTGTCCATCTCGTAACCATCCTGAACACACATATAATCATTTCCCATCCTAAGCGTAACTATACGTTGTTCTACATAGAGAACAACTCCAGCCGTCTTAAGAAAAGTTCATCCCATCAATATCACATCATCTTTCTCAATCTGTGGTACTATTCAGAAGTTGGTGAGATACTTGAATTGTCCTACTTACATTGGCACATTCATCGATATTCCTAGTAGAAAAATCTTATCACCATTTGCTTTATGGACAACAAAAGGTGGTATAAAATCAATCCTTAACTTGGCTTTTCTGCACCATTGGTCCGGTAAGATATTCATATTAGCTCTTGTATCAAGTAAAACACCAGGAAAACTAACATCATTGATCATCATATAGAGAAGAGTTTCACTGGATCATCTTTGTAAATCTCAATTATATGTCAAAAATCTTAAAGCTTTAGTTGCCTATCGGTAAATTCTTATTCCATCGATTGCTTCCTTTCTTGATGTTGCACTTCAGGTTGTAGCTCTTCAGGTTGCTGCTTCTTTGATTTACTCTTCTTATTGCACAACTTCTTCTTATACATCCATAGTGTAATGGTTTCATTTTTAAAATTTTCACTTGCGTGGATGCAAACGTTGAACTTCATTTCATTACTTTGCGGGCTTTATTGCTCAATTTTGAGATTGATGATTTTCATATCCTGTTCAACAAAATTTTCATAATAAGGTTTTAACCTATGACCGTTCACTTTAAATATTTATCCTGTCTCTAAGCTTTCTATCTTTATTGCGCCATGAGGTAGTAAATTGACAACCAAATAAGTTCTTATCCATCTTGAACTCGGTTTTCCAAGAAATAATTTAAGTCTTGAACAAAAAGTAGAACTTTATTCCCTACTTGAAAATTTTTAGGAACTAATTTCTTATCATGAAATGCTTTGGTTTTATCATTATAAATTAATGCATTTTTGTAAGCCTCATTCCTTTCTTCTAATTCTTGAAGATTCAACTTACATTGGTTAAATTCCTGCTTCATTGTAATTAATTTTACATGCTTTTATTGCCCAATAGGCTTTATATTCTAGTTCTACTTGTAAACGACATGTTTTTCCAATTACTAACTTGTAAGGTTTCATGCCTATAGGTTTCTTAAATACTTTTCTATATGCCCATAATACGCCTTCTAATCTAAGACTCCAATCCTTACGTGATGGACTAACTATTTTTTCCACTATTGACTTAATTTCTCTATTCGACGTTTCAGCTTGTCTGCTAGTTTATGGGTGATATGCATTAGATGTCCTATGTGTGACGTTGTACTTAGCAAGTAGATTAGCAACTAATCAATTACAAAAATGTGAACCTCTATTACATGTAATTGCTCTAGGTGCTCCAAAATTTGTAAAAAATTTTGATCTAAGGAAATCAACAATATTTTTGAATCATTAGTTTTAGTAGTTTTTGCTTCTACCAACTTAGACACATAATCTACAACAAGTAAAATATAAACACAACCATTTGATGGTGGAAAATGTCCCATGAAATCTATACCCTAAACATCAAACACTTCACAAAAAAGAACATGAATTAAAGGCATTTGATTTCTACGTCCTAAGTTTCCTGTTCGTTGGCGATTTGGACAAGATTTTGTATAAAGAAAACAATCATGAAATAGAGTGGGCCAAAAGAACCCAAAATTTAAAATCTTACGAGCAATTCTACGTGGAACAAAATGTCCTCCACATGTATAGGTATTGCAAAGAGTTATAATTGATTGTACTTCTGAATCTGGTATGCATCTCCTAATTATTTGGTCGGTGCAAAAATTCCATAAATAGGAATCATCCCATAAATAATGTTTAGAATCCTTTTTAATTTTATTCTTTTGAGCTTTCGTTAAGTAAGATGATAACCTATTGTGTGTAAGATAATTGACTATATTGGTATATGGGCTATCAGTTTTGTACTATATAAATATTCATCCAGAAATTCATCTCTTAATGGTATAGGTTGTTCTCCATTTTCCAACCTATTTAAGTGATATGCTACTAGATTTTCAGCTTTTTTCTTAGCTTTTATAGTAAGGTCAAATTCCTGTGGAAGTAGTATCCATCTATTAGTCTAGGTTTCACTTGTTTTTTCATTAAATATTGCAATGTTACATGATCTGAATAAACTATTTCTTTTGTTCCTAATAAATAAGCTCTAAGTTTTTCTAAAGCAAACACTACCGCTAAAAGTTCATTTTCAGTAGTGGTGTAGTTCTATTGGATTGGATCTAGTGTCCTAGAAGCATAATATATAATGTGAGATTCTTTTCCTACTTTTTGACTTAAAACAGCTCCAACTGCATAAGTACTTGTATTACACATTATTTCACAAGGTAATGACCAATCTGGTGATTTAATCATAGGTGTGGTTGTTAAAGAATCCATTAATTTATCAAACGCTATCTTGCAATCATTAGTAAATTCAAAACGAATGTCTTTTTTGTAAAAGTTTGCATAAAGGTTGTGTAATTTTAGAAAAATCTTTTACAAATCTTCAATAGAATCCTACATGGCCAAGAAATGAACGTATTTCTCTTACAGTAGTGGGGAAGGTAACATTTTGATTACTTGAATTTTTGCTGGATCTACCTCTATTCCTTTTTATGATACTATATGTCCTAATATAAGTCCTTGATCTACCATGAAATGACATTTTTCATAATTTAATACTAACTTCTTTTCTATACATCTCTTAAATACTTTAATTAAATTAACTAAACATTCATAAAAAGAAATACCATAAACCGTAAAATCATCCATGAAAACTTCAATAAAATCGTCCACATAGTCAGAGAAAATATTAACCATACACCTTTGAAATGTTGCATGTGCATTGCATAGACCAAAGGACATACGCCTATAAGCAAATGTACCAAAGGGACAAGTAAAATCTATTTTTTCATGATCTTTTGGGGCTACAGGTATTTGATGAAATCCTGAATAACCATCTAGATAGCAGTAATGAGTTTTTCTAGCTAATATTTCTAACATCTGATCTATAAATGGGAGTGGATAATAGTCTTTCCTAGTTGAGGCAATCAACTTCCTATAATCTATACATACCCTCCAACCGTTTTGGATTCTAGTTGGTACTAATTCTCCATGCTCATTTGCTATTACTATAATTCTTATCTTTTTAGGGACTACTTGGACTGGGCTTACCCAATTGCTATCAACTATTGAAAATATCATTCCTGCGTCTAATAGTTTTAATATTTGAGCTTTTTCTACATTCATCATAGGCGGGTTTAATCAACATTGAGGTTGTCTAGAAGCTTTTGTATCCGTTTCTAGATTTATCCTATGCATAAACATAGTTGGACTTATTCCTTTAATATCAGCTATGGTCCTTCATATTGCTCCTTTAAACCCTTTGAATACATTTATTAATTTATTTTCTTCTAGCCTTGTCAGTTAATAGAGATTATTACTAGTAGTTTATCATAGTCCCCTCGATACACATATTTCATATTATCTAGTAAGGTTTTCATATCCAATTTTGGGGCTTTAACTATAGAAGGTAAAAGTTTTAAATGAGATCTATATAAGTCTAAGTAATAAGTAAGTTTTTGTAGTTCATTATATGATTCCAAGGTACTTTTTATCTCTTTTGTTTCCTTATCTCTATCATCATCTTCTTCTAAATCTTCTATTACAAATTCTAATTTATATGTTTATCTTTTCTAAAAGAATTTTCTATTAATGAATCTATCATATCTACTGTGCATATGGAAGAAACATCCATAGGGTATTTCATTATATCATATATATACTAAAATTCACTATATCGTCATCTAATTCCATTGTTAATGTTTCATTAGAACATCAATATTTGCTTTTGCTGTTTTTAAAAATGGTCTTCGTAAGATTAGTGAAGTAATATTAGAGAAATTATTATTTTTTTCATATCTAAGACATATAAATCTATCGGGAAGACTAAATCATTAACCCTAACTAGTACATCTTCTAGTAACCCTAGCGGTTTAATAGTGGATCTATCTGCTAGTCGTACCACTACACTAGTTTCTTCTAAATGTACATCTGTCATTTGTAAATAAATAGATAAAGGCATAACATTTATGGAGACTCTAAGATCAAACAATGCTTTAGAAATTCCTATATTTTCAATTGTACATGGAACAAAAAAAAATTGTAGGATCAGAACATTTTGGAGGTAATTTCTTTTGAATAAATGTTGATACGTATTCTCCTAGACTTACCTTTTCATTAGCCTTAATCTTATTAGTGCATAAATCTTCTATAAATTTTTGATATTTAGGTATATTTTGAATGACTTCAAACAGAGGTATATTAACATTACTTTCTTTAATGTATCAGATCTTTTTTTTCTTCCTGTAATTTCTTAGCATTTTTATTATCTTTTTGACGATGAGGGAATGGTGGTTTTATATTAATTGTTCTGTCTCAATATAGTTCATCTCACTTTTTGTTGAGAATCTTAGAACTTGTTACTTTGATTTCTTTCTCTAGTTATGCTTCTATTTCTTTTCTTGAAACTAATTGGTCTGGCATTTTATGTTCATCTATCTGTTTGCCACTTCTTAATGTTATGGCTGATGTTTTTTCATATAAAGTAGGATAAGGTTGAGATGGTAATTTTCCTTGATTTACAAATTCACTCATTTGTGTTGCCATTTGACTCAATTGGTTTTTCAATTTGATCATATCTTTTTGTAATGTTTGAATTATTCGATATTTTTATTTTTTTGAATTATTTGTTGTTTTGTACATTTGATAACCATGATTGTTAATACAATTACCTACATTTTTGTTTGAGTAACTTGTATAACTATTAAAGTTATAATCGGGATAAAAAACTCATCATATTAGTTCATTATATCATTAGCTTCTTCTATTTTAGTTTGTTTTGTCAAAGGGCATTCATTTATCATTAGAATGAATTAATTCTTTACGAGATTTTACTTTGCTTAATCTATCCTTTAGTTATAAATCAACCATGGCTTTTAGTTCATCTATCTTATCGTGTGGTGTCTTGTATGTCCTTCTATTCATTTCACTTAGATTTATTTGATTAATTCACTCTTCTCACCATATTGCTTAGATGATTTAACAATTTTATTTATAGCTTCTCTTGCTAAATTTGGTGTTTTATCAAGCACAGACCCTCCACATACTATGTCTAAAAATCTTTGTTCTAAGTGATTTAATTCTTCATAAAAATATTGCATTAAAATTTTTTCTCTAAATCTATGCATTTGGCATAATGAAATCAATCTTTGATGCCTATCCTAAAATTCATTAAAAGTTTCTCCAATCTCCATCCTAGCATTACTAATGTTTTATCTATATAAACTAATTTGTCTCGCTGGAACGTATTGATCAAGAAAGACTTGTAGCATCTCTAACCATTTGTTTATGGAATTTTGAGGGAGGTAAAATAACCATTCTAAAGCTTGGTCTTTTAATATAGAAGGAAAAGCTTTTAATTTAACATAATCTATTTCTATATCCTTAGGTTTTAACATGATTACTTTGTGTATGAACTCTCTAATATACTTTTAAGCATCTTCATTATCTTCATCATAGAAACATGGTAAATAATTTATGAGTCCGAAATTCAATTCGAATTCTGAAAATTCTATTGTAAAAGTTATACACATAGGTTCATAAGTCGTGACTTTCCGATCAGATTGCCTAAAAGTTAATTCTTTCTCGTCTTCAACTATATTATATGACTTTCAACAAGAAGGTTTCCAAGAAATTAATTTTAAAATCCCCGATAACGGTTCTAAAACTTAACATGTGACGTGCGTGCACAATTATTTCCTATATTTTACTATTATTTATAGTAGTGGTAAATAGGATATCATCTCCACATGGATTTTTTCAAATCTCTTTTATGGCTACCCTAAAAGTTTTACCGGATTTAACTTGCTTTAATTTAACTAATTTAATTAAACATGAATTAAAAACTAATAATATGCGAAAAAATAAATAATTAATTAAAATGACTAAATTATAAACAATTTAAATTCAATAAACTAACCTAATGCAATTCAAACTAATAACCAAATAATCAATAAATCAATATAAATGAAATATCTAAAAAAACATCTAAACAAACCACCACTACACATTGTAATATACTTTGATTGCATTCAAACACTAAAACACTATTGGATTTTGGGGTTCATACGTAGCGGACAATTCAAATTTTTTTTTGAAAAACCCCAACAGGATTGAAAATAAGTTCCATTAAACTAGATCTACAAAATTAAACCATACCTTAATTCGTGATTTCCTTCTCTTATTGTTCGATTTCCAAGACGTTCAAGTACATGTCCTCTATCAGAAATCCACATATAAACGGTGACCACAATTTGGAGTGCTAGCCCCAAGACAGAGAAAACATTTTTATTTTCTTTCCCAAAATCCAGAGAACTCAAGATTTGCAAAAATGAATTTTTTTTTTCATTTTACGGTTTCAACCTTTATTTATATGTGTAGATAAACCATTACTTAAAATCTTATTCGCAATACAACTATTGTGGTTAGGCAGTTTAAGCAAATTACACATATGCCCCTATTAATAAGTTATCATATAACAAATTGTAATGGCTTTTATGTCATGAATTTTATCATATAAAATTCATTATTCTTGACCAATTGAAATTGTACAAAGCCATTCTTTATGTGCGACTCAACAGATTTATGCGACGTTGGCAGTGAACCAAATCCATTTTGGTACACAAGTCATAAGCGGTCTCTAGCAACGCATTAAGACTACCTAAGGAGCATGAATATCAAAATCGATACAACCTAATGAATAACGTATATCATATCATTTTGTAGTGCGATATCCTTTAATTAAACATAAGGCATAGCAAGTCACCCTTAATGTTCAATCATACTAGTCTCGATATTTAGGTAAATTGAAAACATCTAAGTGACATTGATCATATCAATTCACATGAACTTTGTCATTATCAGTCTATCCTATCGAGGGATCCACTGATATCTCTCTCCATACAAGAGTGACAAATTCTATCTTGATCACACACCTTCATATATTATTCACATGGTAACCAATCATAATCTTTATAATCATCCGGTTAAAGACAACGTTTGATTGTGTCGAATTACCATGCTCCTAATATTAAAGTCTATGGTAATCTCAATTCGAACGACTAAATGATATACTTATCATGAGTAACACCTATGACTTAATCCATGTGGTGTTCTCGTAGAGGGTCGGTCCAGTACTTTGTTCCCTAACAAGTACTCATTATCTTGATTCGTATCCCAATACGCATGATCATCACATGACCATCAATTAAGATTCACACTAGTCTTAATTCATTATAGTTCCTAGTATAATGACTAACTAGGGACATTTTGGATATTTCATTAAATACCTATGGATTTTATTATACGGTAAACATGCAATCACTTAGAATAAAAAAGCAAACGAAAACCTCTATTTTATTAACTAAAATGATAAGATAAACAATGTTCATAGATTAACCAAGGGTACATGCCCCAATATCTCCCACTTGCACTATGGCCAATCATTCATGTATCTAATACCTAATGACCTAACATGACCATCATGTCTTACTTGTAGAAGAGCCTTTGTCAAAGGATCTGGAACATTGTCTTCTATATAAACTTTGTAAATCTTCATGTCTCCCCTCACAATGATTTTTCGAATGAGATGAAAACCTTTAAGTATGTGTTTGGATTGGTGGTGTGATCTTGGTTCCTTGGCCTGTGCTATCACCTCGTTGTTGTCACAATACAAGCAAATATGGTTAGCTATACTCGAAACCACACCAAGTTCAGAGATGAAATTTTTAATCCAAACTACCTCCTTAGCAACATCGAACGTTGCAATATACTCAGCTTCTATTATAGAATATACCACAGTTTCTTGCTTCAAACTTTTTCAGCTCACTGCGCTTCCATTCAAAGTATACACATATCCAGACTCCGATCTGAAGTCATCTATATCAGTTTGAAAACTTACATCAGTGTAACCATTTACAACAAGTTCATCTTCCAAAATTTCATAGACCAAGAACACTTCTTTAGTTCTTCTCAAGTACTTAAGAATGTTGTTGACTGTTATCATGTGACTCTCACCGAGATCAGACTGATATCTGTGTGTTGCACTCAAAGCATATGATACATCAGGTCAGGTTCAAAACATAGTATACATGATAGATCCAATAGCTGATGCATATGGAATCGTATTCATGTGCTCTTGCTCATCATTAGTCTTTGGACATTGAGTCTTACTAAGACTTATACCATAAGACATTGGTAACGAACCTCTTTTAGAGTCTTTCATACTGAACCTATTCAGCACCTTGTTAATATAAGTACTTTGACTTAGACTGATCAGCTTCTTAAATGTATCCCTATAGATCTTAATCCTAAGGATGTAAGCTGCATCTCCTAAGTCCTTCATTGAGAAACACTTCCCTAACAAAGACTTGACACTCTATAAGGTTGAGATGTCATTTTCAATGAGTAATATATCATCAACATACAGTACCAAGAAAACAACAACACTTATATTGTCCTTCTTGTATAAACATGGCTCATCTTCATTTTTAATGAAACCAAATTCCTTAATTGCTTCATCAAAATGAAGATTCCAACTCCGAGAAGCTTGCTTTAATCCATAAATAGATCTTTGAAGCTTGCACACTTTCCTAGAATTCTCAGGATGAATAAACCCTTCAGGCTATATTATATACACATCATCAAGTAACTTTCCATTTAGAAAAGCTGATTTGAAATCTATTTTCCATATCTCATAGTCATAATATGCAGCTATGGCAATTAGAATTCTAATGGATTTAAGCATGGCTACATGAGAAAAAGTCTCATCATAATCAACATCTTGAGTCTATCTGAAACCTTTTGCTACTAGCCGTGCTTTATATGTATGCACATCGCCATTCATGTCAGTTTTCTTCTTGAAAACCCATTTACATCCCATGGTCTTACCACCTTTAGGTAAATCAACTAGATTCCAACCTTGGTATTCATACATGGATTACATATCAGAATTCATGTCACTAAGCTATTTATCTGCATCAGGACTAGACACAGCCTTTTGATAAGTAGTAGGCTCATTTGGATCCACAGCCAACACCTCACTACTATCAGTAATAAGAAATCCAAATCGCTTAGGCTAATGTCTTAACCTATTAGACTATGTGGGCTTTGAGATATCTATGGAGGTTCAACAAGTTCAAGGATTTGTTGATTTCCCACTAGCGGTTGAATGTTTATTTGTTGTTCCTTGAATTTCTTCAAGACTTACTTTATTCCCATTTTTTTCCTTTTGAAACAAATGTTTTTCCATAAAGACACCATTCCGAGCAACACATAATTTGCTCTTAATGGGATTATAAAAGTAGTATCCTCTAGTTTCTTTAGGATAACCAACAAAGACACACTGGATAGATTTGGTTGATAATTTTTCTGAGATTTGACGTTGTATGAAAACATCACAACCCCAAATCTTAAGGAAAGAAAAACTTGGTCTTTTCCCAAATCACATCTCATAGAGTGTTTTATCAATTGTTCTCGAAAGAACACGATTTAGTGTGAACGTAGTACTTTCTAAGGCATAGCCCCAAAAAGAAATAGGAAGATTTGCATGACTCATCATAGATCAAATAATATCCAATAAATTCTTATTTTTCCTCTCATAAACACCATTCCATTGTGGATTTGCTAGAGGAGTTAACAGTGAGACAATCTTATAGTTTCTAAGATGATCATCAAACTTTTGGCACAAATATTCACCACGTTGATCTGATCAAAGTGCTTTAATAGTTTACCAAGTTGATTTTGCACTTCATTCTGGAATGTTCAAAACATTTCAAAAGATTCACCTTTCTGTTTCATAAGATACACGTAACCATATATGTTGAAATCATCGGTGAAAGTAATGAAGTAATGATAACCACCTCTAGCCATTGTGTTTATAGGACCGCATACATCAGTATGTGTTAGACCCAATAAATCACTTGTCCTTTCACTATGTCCAGTAAAGGGACTCTTAGTCATCTTGTCTAGTAAACAAGATACACATGTTTCATATGATTCAAAATCAAATGAATCTAAAAGTCCATCTTTATGGAGTTTAGAAATGTGTTTCTCATTTATGTGTACAAGATGACAATGCCAAATATAGATTTTATTCAATCATTTGACTTGCACCTCTTTGTATTTATGTTAAGAATGGGAGTATCTGTGGAACTTTTTGTGTTTAGAATATAAAGTCCATCACATAAATTAGCATTCGCATATAAAACATTTTTACCAGAAATGGAGCATTTATTATTGCAATAATGAAATTAAAGAGGAAAAACATATTTTTGTTCTATGAACTTTGAGGCTTTTATGCTTTTGGTCCTTGAACTTTCACTAGTGTACATTTGGTCCCTAAACTTTCATTGTTGTACATTTGGTCCCTGAACTTTAAAGTTTTTAATGCTTTTGGTCCTTGAACTTTGAGTTTTTTATGTTTTCGAGGGAAATTATTTTTTTTTTTTGCTTTTATTAGTCGATGTAAGTCGTTCAGTTCAGTAATATAAACCACTTTACTTTTCTTGACTAGCATACGACACTCTTGTTACTCACATCGCTAGAATTTAACACTTTAAATGGTGAAAGGACTAAATGCAGATCTTTGTGAAAGTTCAAGGATTAAATGTGTAGTAGTAAAAGTTCAGAGACCAAAAGCATAAAAAACACAAAGCTTAGGGACCAAATGATGGGTTCTGTTGAATTAAATCCATCCTAATCCAACATGAAACTGAACTGATGTTTCAGCTTAAGGCAGAGACATAATAACAATTATTTAAAACTAAAACAAGTCTACTAGGTCAAATTAACTCATAGCATCCTACAATTAATGCAACAACCTTTGCTCCATTTCCAACTCATAGGATGATTTCTCCTTTCTTTAGCTTTCTACTTTTAGTGAGACCCTGCACATTATTACAAAATCGAGATCCCCATCCGGTATCCAATACCAAAGAATCACTAGTAGACAAGTTAATTTCAATTACATAAATACCTGAAGTAGTAGTCATACTACTCTTCTTTTTCTTTAGATTTTCAAGATTGAGCTTGCAATTTCTGAACCAATGCCCAGGTGTATGGTAGAAATGACAATTTCCTTCTTTTTCCTTTTCCTTTTGGGATTATGAAGTAGAAGCAGCCTTAGGCTTGACATCTTCCATAGGCTTTGTGACAGTCATAACAGCCTTGAGAACTTTAGCCTTGCCTTTAGCCTTCTTCTTCGTAGCCTTTCCTTTCTAAACCATCAACATATTAGCAATGGGTTTCTTGACATTCTACTCAGTAGTTTCAACCATGAAATGCAATTCTGAGATAGACTTATATATATTATTCATGTTATAGTTCATTACAAATTGTGAATAACTATTAGGCAATGAATTCAGGATCAAATCTGTAGTCAACTCTTGGCTTATGGAAAGCTAAGTCTGTCAAGATGGTCAATATAACCCTTTATTTTAAGAACATGAGGACTAACTAACGCACCATCAGTCATTTTGCAAGAATGAAGGTTCTTGACTCTTGCCTAGCCTGCTATTAGAACATTTCCTTCAGCATCGTAGCCATATTGTAAGCTTCTATAAGTTCCATGTCCTTCTGAAGTTTTAGGAACCATGGTTGCCAACATAATGCATGCAACATATGTTGAGTCTTTGACATGCTTAGCACGTGCATCCTTCACGGCTCTTAAAGTATTGGTTGGCGGTTCCTCAAAAATAGGATCATCTAGGAGAAAAAATGTGCGTTCATGCTTGAGAACAATTCTCAAATTTCTTAACAAGTCATGAAAGTTTATCCCACACAACTTATCCTTCTCGAGGATGGATCGCAGTGACAAGAGATTAGCGTGATTTAAAGAGGCCATAGATCTATAACAAAGATTATGCAAAAGTTCATTTTAGTATAGAGGAATAGATTCCCACTAAATTAACAACCCTCCAAAAAATGCTATGTTAATTTAAGGGACTAAAACCCATGTTTCACCTAATTCCAAGACAGCTAAGGCATGACACTTTGAATTAGATTATTTAGGTATGTACCAATTACCAATTACATTATGTGTAACTTTTAGTTGTTTTTATGAAATTTTGACATCGTATGTCTTAGCATGTTTTATCTCATCTTGTGCCTAAAGCCCAAAACCCTTTCGTTAGCTTTATCAAGTCTAACTATTTCAAACAATAGAGTAACCATTACTCAACTTACCTCACCAAGAAAATAAAATACACTCTATAGAGGAAGACCCATAATGATATGATAGAAGCCTTAACAAATGTTTGAGAATAGCTGGCACTTCAATTAAAATTTGGAAGAGAGATTTTTTACATTTTTTTAGCGATCATAATCGAAAAAAAGTAAATATCATATATTACAATGCATGTACAATCACTAAACAAGTTAGGAATTTTTACTAATATTGACTATTATACAAATTTCCTTGTGCTATGAATAGTTAGCGGCGGTCAACGGGCAAAAAATTCAAAAAAAAAAATTCAAAAACCCTAATAGGATCGAAAATAGGTTCCATTAAACTACATCTACAAAAGTAACATATACCTTAATCCGTGATTTCCTTCTCTGATTGGTTGATTTCCAAGACATTCAAGTGCGTATCCTCTATCAGAAATCAACACACGAACGATGACCACAATTTGGAGCGCTAGCCCCAAGTAGCATGAATATCAAAATCGATACAACCAAATGAATAACATATATCATATCCTTTTGTCGTGCGATATCCTTTGATTAAACATAAGGCATGCAAAGTCACCCTTAATGTTTAATCGAACTAGTCTCGATCTTTAGGTAAATTGAAAACATCCAACTGACATTGATCATATCAATTCACATGGACTTGGTCATTATCATTCTATCATATGGAGGGATCCACTGATATCTATCTTTATCTGAGAGTGACAAATTCTATGTTAATCACATAACTTCAAATATTATTCACATGGTAACTAATCATAATCTTTATTTTCGTCTAGTTGAAAACAACGTTTGAATGTGTCAAATTACCATGCTCTTAATATTAAAGTCTATGGTAAACTCAAGTCGAAGGACTAAATGGTATACCTATCATGAGTTACACATATGACTTAATCCATGTAGTGTTCTCATAGCAGGTCGGTCTAGTACCTTGTTCCCTAACAAGTACTCATGATCTCGATTCGTATCCCTATAACCATGATCATCACATGACCATTAATCAAGATTCACAGTAGTCTTAATTCATTATAGTTCCTAGTATAATGACCAACTAGAGACATTTAGGATATTTCAACAAATACTTAAGGTACTTATTATAAGGTAAACATGCAATCACTTATAATAAAACATCAAACAAAAAACTCTATTTTATTAACTGAAATTATAAGATAAACAATGTTCGTAGATTGACCTAAGGCACATGCCCCAACAAACATAACATTATTTCATGACATAGTTAAAATTATATCACATGGAATCTTGGAATCGTTAAATCCTAATTCATAATAGGTTGATAGCCTTTAGCCAGCCACCGATTTTTCTAAATTCAATGGAAAAACCAAATTCTTATCATTGTAAATCTACCCCTTGGATAAAACGCAACACCATAGAAATACAATAGCATTTACACTCGATGAAAATCATGCCTAATCTAAGCAAATAAAAATAAGAACATGCTAATTAATAAACAACTTAGAACACAATCACCTAGAAATCCACTCGTGAAAAAGCTTATAGATTAATCATAGTTACTACTTCTATAATTGTTAATAATTTTAGACATAGATTTATATACTCTATATTAAGAAATATATTGGCCACTATGCACTCAATACAAAGAATCGTTAGTCGTAATACGCAAAAACAACTCGTTTAATCTATGATTGACATGTATGAATCGACTTAAAGCATTAACTATGTGATTCCATAATTATAACTACATATCAATCCAAAATATATACATGTCTAGGGTTTGTTTAGATTAACAAACTACTCACTCATACAGGAAATAAAAAATGCAAATATATAATTAAAGACATAATTAAATAAATAAATAACTCTTAAATAAATCAAAGCTCTTATATTGCTTTACACATAAACTTACTAAAACTAACTTATAAAGGAAAAAGGTTGAAAAGAATAGTAGTGGAGAGAGTAATTTTGAAACCTTAAGGTCATATTTATAATTTCCCTTAGTGTACATATTATAGATAAATACAAATTCCTTGTTCTTATCTAAAATACTAGTCACCAACCTTAGCGATTTCTCAGCGATTCTTAAGTTCTACACAAATCGTTGGGTCAATCACTAGATTTGGTTCTTAGATCTCCACCGATTTAGCTGGCAATTTTTAGTATATTCTTCAATTCACTATGGATTCGCTGGCCAATCTCTACTATCGCTTTTGATGACGATTTTCATTGTAAATCAAATCGCTAGCTAATTGTTGGACTTCTTCTCCAATTAACTATTTTTCTTTTCTTCCTCTTTTTCTTCCATTTCTTCATTTTCCTACTAAAATTCTAAAATCACAGAAACGAGATAATACCTAGTGTAATATCATCATTTATATATAAAATCAACCTAAATTACACTATAAAATATGTCTACTTATTGACTTGTCAAATACCTTACCCAATATTGTGAGGGAAGTAAGATCTTTTCTTGGTCATGCAGGATTTTACAAACATTTTTAGAAAGATTATTCCAAAATAACACAACCTTTATCGAAACTTTTGCAAAAAGATGTCCCTTTTGAATTCACAACTGAATGTAAGACAACTTTTAATGAATTAAAAGAAGCCTTAATCACCACACCTATAATAAAGTCACTAGATTGGCACAAACTTTTGATATAATGTGTGATGCAAGTAATTATGCAGTAGGAGATATTTTAGGTCAAAAGATAGGAAATGATTCTCATGTCATATACTATGCCTTTGGAACTTTGGATCATGCCCAACTAAACTATACTACTACATAAAGAGAATTTTAAGAAGTTGTGTCTGCATTAGAAAAATTTACACCATATTTATTAGGAATAAAAGTAATAGTTTACACAGATCATGACGCATTAAGATATTTGATGGAAAAGAAAGATATTAAACCAAGGTTAATAAGACGGATCTTATTGTTACAAGAATTCGACCTTACTATAAAAGATAAGAAATGTGTCGAAAACTTTGTAGCAGACTATTTAAGTATAATAGAAAATGGAGAACCTCCAATACCATTAGAAGATGAATTTCCAAATGAATATTTATACAACATAGTTGAGAATAGTCCATGATACATCGATACAGTCAATTATCTTACTACTAATAGGTTATCACCCTATTTGACAAGAGCCCAAAAGAATAAAACAAAAAATGATTCTAAACATTATTTATGGAAATCATGTTCCAACCAAACCATTTGAAGACGTATTCAGCAATTAGAGATACAATCCATCATGGCTTATTGCCATACTTATGCTTGTGGAGGATATTTTGGTCCACGTCGTACAGCCCGTAAGATAACTTTTAAAATTCTTTTGGCCTACCTTATTCCGCGATTGTTATGTTTATACAAAAACTTGTCCAAATTGTCAAAGAACATAAGATTTTGGACGTAAGAACCAAATGCCCTTATATCTTATACTTTTTTGCGAAGTATTTGATGTTTGGGGAATGGATTGTATGGGACCCTTCCCACCATCTAATGGAAATATTTATATTTTACTAGTTGTAAGTTGTGTGTCCAAGTGTGTAGAAGCTATAACCGCTAAAAGTAATTATCTAAAATAGTAGTAAATTTCCTTAAATTATGGATCTTTACTATTTTTGGAGCCCTTAGAACATTAATTAGTGATAGAGGTACCCACTTTTGCAATAGAATTATTGTTACCCTACTTCACAGATATAACGTCACTAATAGAACATCTACCGCATATCATCTTCTAATTAGTGGACAAGTCGAAACTCAAGCAGAGAAGTCAAGTCAATATTAAAAAAGACGATATGTCCAACACGTAAAGATTTAAGTCTTCGTTTAAAAGATGCACTATGGGCATATAGAACTGCATTTAAGACCCCTATAGGTATGACACCTTAACATTAGTTTTCAGAAAAGCGATTCATTTATTAGTAGAATTAGAACATAAAGCATACTGAGGAATTAAGAAATGTAATATGAATTATGATAATGCAGGACAATAATGTAAATTAAATATTCAAGAATTAGAAGAATTAAGAAATGATGCGTATGAAAATGTTTCTATTTATAGAGATAAAACCAAAAAATTTCATGATAATAAATTATATATTAAAAATTTTAAAGTAGGACAAAAAATGTTACTCTTTTGTTCATGTCTTAAATTATTTCTCGAAAAACTTCTTTCATGATGGAAGAGACCTTTTGTAATTACAAATGTGTTCTCTCAAGGTGTTGTTGAAATAGAAAGTACAGAAATAGGGATAATATTTAAAGTTTATGGTCATAGATTAAAATCTTACCATGAAACTTTTGTTTCACTGGATGTGGAGATCGTTAGCCTAGACCCAGTCAACGATCCACTAAAATATTCGAACACTATGGAGGAGCACATTATGGCCATATACTCTAAATAAACATTCAAACATTGGATGGTTAAGAGACCAAGATGAAAGAAAAATAAAAAATTACAAAAGGAAAAACAAACCATCATAGACTCATTCATTTGTGACACAGATGGCCCAGACTATAATGAGTATGATGAAATCATCAATCTTTCAAAAATCTTAGAAGATGATCCAGGGCAGATCTTTCTTAACATACAAATTAATGAAATTCCTTAAATGGAGTTCAAATTGATACCGGAGCTGATATGGATCTTATGCCCGTACATTGGTTTCTTCTAACAAATTCACGGATCCATAGCAAGCCTCTAATCAAGGTATATAAGCCAAATGATACCTTTACTATCTTATTAGATATATCAAAGAATGTGTCAATGTGATTGGAAAGGTTTACTTTCACTATAAATTTCTTAATCATGCCATCAGCTAACAAAGATGATGTGTTATTATTGCTAAGACTATTCATTTCACTTGCTAGAGCCATCATCGATGTATGTGATTACCTAGTTACGATTACAATGGGTAATGATGTAAAGACACTTAAATATGGTATAGAACTTTGCAATGATATTGAAGGAGAGCAATTCCATGATGGTTATGAAAGCAATGATGAAAGAAGTTTCTCCGACACTAAGGAATATATCCTTAATGAAGAATCAATTGAAGTGAATATTGAATCACACATGATGTAAGGATCCTATTGAATTAGAACAACGAAATGGATAGACCATATAACGTCTAAAATTCCTAAAAAGTTGTGTTTAAATCCCCGACAACGACACCAAAAATTGATACATGTCGGGCGTGTACAATAATTTCCCCTTTTATGTCATACTATAATTTTTGTAGTAAAGGCAAGTGGGAATCGTCTCCACATGGATTTATAAAACTTCTCTAATGAAAAAAGACTTTTAAAGGTTATTATTATTATTATTATTATTATTATTATTATTATTAAGTATAATTAAACTAACTAATAACTAACTATAATATAATAATACTTAACTAAATATACTATCTTAATTAATTAACACACTCCATAATCACATTCAATCAAATAGATTAAATTCAAAAATAAATAAATATCTAAACAAATATCCAGAACAATGAAACACAAACCCATTCTGCATTCCAAACATGTAAAACCAATCCATATATAGTTATGGGCATACTTTATAAAGTAAGATAAATCATTAAAGTCTAATTATAAGTAAGTAAACAGCCTTTAGCCAACCATTTATTCTCCTTATGTAGGTGGAAAAGCAATGTTCTAATTCTATTAACCTAACCCCTTTATTCAGACAAAGACATTAACTTCACGCAATAGATCTGCATTAAACTTTATGAGAACTTTGAACTACTTAATCTAATATATTCGAAAAGCCACTTTAACACTACATTTAGATCTCAAATTCACTTAGGATATTTATATGGTGTTTACTTTTCAAACAATCCTAGTTACTACTTCAAATAGATAATGAAACCAAATATCACATATACATTCTAGACTATGCATATAGTACTCAAATCCATGATTAATTCAATAGATATTAACCCATAAATAAGTGAATCAAAGAATATAATTGGTGTGAAGCTATGACGACCCCTTCTCTAATCGGGCACCGTTCGGCCTAATCCAATCATTAAGCCCTAATCTTAGCCACATAGGACTTAACAATGTATTAATCAGCCTTTAGTCCTATTATCATCAATCCACATGTTCAAGATAGACAATACATAACTCTTAATATTATAAAATTTTGAGAGTAAATTAAAACTTTTAAACAATTATTAGAATAACAGAAGTTTTGACGTTTATGCGGAAGCAATTAATTACAAATCCAAAGTTTAGAAAACTAGGAAAACACGATGATATGTATATATGTCAAAATGGTGATAATCAGTGTCATAGACATGTGTCAAGTCGGGAAATTAATGCTCAACCCAAACATATATACAACCTAAATATATCTGAAATACATAAAGTAAATAATACAACAAAACAACAACAACCTACAATGTCGGTACTGAGTGCACAACACTAGCTCAAAGATAGTGGCCAATCTTCTCTTTGTCGGGCCTGTTAGTCGTCGAATCTGCATCCACTGTCATAAAAAGGATGGTGAGTACAATAAAGTAGAAAATAATATCTGGAGATTTTGACCCACGTTTCCAAAGTATACGAAAGGTATTTAAAAACATATGAATAGTAAAAGATTGCTGAAACAAAAATATGCCAATGAATATCAAAGTTAAGCAAATAAAACTGACATTAGGTGAATTAGTGATGATCTAGGTCTGATCGACCATGATCTACATCATTTAAGCCTAAAAAGCCACTTAAAAAGGACGTGTGTGTTATCGCATAGCCTAATATCTTGTTCCAGACAACATCAGGGATTGTAACCCAGTGTGCCTTTTACCGAAAACCCAAGGGACTCTAACCCTGTGTGTTGCACTATAATAGTGGCGAGTTTCGACATCCCTAAGGACTCTAACCCTGTCTGCCACTCATATTAATATAGTGCCATGGACACTAGATATTAGGACTACTTTTCATTCACAAAAAAACCTTATTAAGAGCTATAGAGTAAAGTCATTGCTTTTAAAAGCACTATAGGTAAGAATACAAGTCCAAATTTAATGTATCAATATTACTATCCTAGTAGCATGCTATTCAACTCATAATCAATTCAAAATCAGCCAATAAATACAATGAACAGGAGTAGAGGCAATGAGTCATTTCAAAAAACGATATCATGATCAAACAACTCACTGGGTGAGTAGAATGAACAAAAATTCATGATACCTAATTACAAAGCATATATATAGTCAAAATAGACTATTGAACAACAATAAGTAATGGAAATGAAATGTTGAAAAGAACCTTAATAGATTTACTTACAATTCACGCAAATTTCATAGCTTATCCGGCCTCCCGACACCTCAAAATGCATACTCCAACCCTGTAAACTCTTCCCTAGGTTCTTGATATCATTACATATGTTTTAAAGTGTGTTTAAACCGCTTGTTTAAGGTATTTAAGTTTAAGTTAGGAAATGTAGAATTTGTGTTGTCCAAAGCACCAAGCGTGTTTCGTAGTTTATCTAGCGCACTAGTAACTTTCTTAACGTGCTACTCACTATTATTAGTGCGCTACACGTAGGTAGCACGCTAGCAAGCACGTCTAGCGCGCTATGTGCAGGAAAACCCAGAATTCTGCACTTTGAATCTTGAGTTTTCTTCTACATATGGCCATCACCAAAACCTTTAAACCTTTATTACCCTTCACTAG
Organism: Stephania cephalantha; assembly: GCA_039657325.1. NCBI lineage: Eukaryota > Viridiplantae > Streptophyta > Magnoliopsida > Ranunculales > Menispermaceae > Stephania > Stephania cephalantha. The sequence continues at coordinate 27,530,904 of CM077571.1, forward strand.
AGACCTAACATATCTACCATTACTACTTCATCAGTTTATACATCATAATTACAACCAAATTCATCAATTTATTCTAACTTAATGGTGTAACTCAACTTATCAAATTGTACACCACCTCTAACTTGATCAAACACCTTCAATTCCACCAAAATTTTACTATAACTTGCTAATCTTCTTTCTCCAGATCCTTGTCTCAAGTTTACTTCTCTCCTAAGATAAGAATGCAAATGATTGCATGTTTTATCTAATCCATTTATAAATAAATAAATATAGTTGATTTATAGCCATTCATCTTAATGTATACACGTATCTCGATACTAATCTAATGGTTGAAATCTTATTCTACATTCCACTTACACTCTATTAACTAGCCATTGATGACACCAATTTACAACTCAATTGATCTTATGAATGGTTCACATATATCTCGAGAATAATTAATGACTAATGTTTTGTCTTCTCTAACTTAGGCTTATTAATGTAAATCAGACTATGGCCACATCAAATCAACTATATAAGCCACATTAACTTAAGTTAGGCTTACCACATCACTCTTTACCCCCAGTCTTACGCCGACACACATCTCGAGGCTCGTCCCCACTCACGTCTCGACAACTATATACAAGTAGAGATGACTTAGTAATCTACACAAATATGTTACACTAGGAATACATCACATCAAAACTAACATATTCCTCGGCCACATGCCACAATCGGTGCTAGTATATCGATAGGAGTCACACGTAATAGGTCGGTGATCCTGATTAAGATAATAACTAAAATTAAAAACTTGGGTCGTGACAAATCTTCCTAACTAATATAAATTTCTTCCTCGAAATTAAATTTCAACTAAAGTTATAACTAACTAGAAAAGGTACAAAAATCTATCGCACATATAGGCTTCCTGCTCCAAAGTGAGTTTCAAGACATTATGAAACTGCCACCTGACTAGCACCTTTGGGATAGACTTGCCTCTTAACTGCTAAACCTTTATGTTTGGGATCTGTACTGGTTGCTCCATATATGAAACATCCTCGTTTAGCTCAATCTGACTCAAATCAACTGTCAGTCATATGTCTACCTTTGACTTAGCTAGTCGAAGCATAAAGATATGAAAGATAAAAAATATACATCTATGAAGGCAACTCAAGCTCATACGCAATTTTTTCGACCCGTTTCTTAATCTTTAAAGGCCCAATGAACCTTAATGTTAACTTGCCTTTTAATCTGAATCTGTGAAGACCCTTTCAAGGAGAAACCTTCACATACACAAAGGCTCCCTCGATGTACATGTGATCGCTACGATACGTGTCTGCATACTTCTTTTGTCTCTCTTAGATACCCTTAAGTCTATAACAAATCAGCCTCACTTTCTCTGTGTGACCAACAACAATCTTAAACCATACTAACTCCTTGTTCTTTTGCTCTGACCAACACGATGGTGAGCGACACGGCCTGCCATACAAAGCCTCAAATGGAGTCATTTCAATGTTGGCCCGATAATTGTTGTAGTATGCAAACTCACACAACAATAAATACTTTTCCCAAGGTTTGCTAAACTCCAATACACAAGTCCGGAGCATATCCTCAAGAACCTGAATCAACCTTTCAGTCTAGCCATCAGTTTGATGGTGAAAGCTATGATAAACTATAGGCACGTACCATACCCTACCTGCATACTCCGCAATACCTTAGATTTATGCATAGCATCTCTTTCTGATGTGATAGTCAATGGTACCCCATGCACTCTGATGATATATCTCTCGAACAATATGCTCAACTAGTCAAATGTGTAATGAGCTGCGATTCATAGGAAGTGAGCAGATTTCATTAATCAATCCAAAACCACCCATATTGAATCATATCTTCTAGCAGTCCTCGACAGTCTTCTAACAAAATCCATTGCAATGTCTTCCCACTTCCATCGTGGAATGGGAAGTACTAAACCTTCAGGTCTACGATGCTCAACCTTCACTTGCTAGCAAATTCTATAGTTCTTGATAAACTCAAACATGTTTGCCTTCATCCCAGGCCACAAAAAATGTCTCCTAAAATCATGGAACATCTTGGTCACGCCTGGATGAACGGTGAACCGGGAACATTATGAATCCTGAAAAATCTCATCTTTCAGCTCTATCACTGATGGTATCCATAATCTGCCTCTTAATCTCAGACAATGATCTATCATCTATGTCCAATCACCACAATCATCACTTTATGCCACCTCACTGAACCTAGTGTATAAAATATTAATCCTCTGACCTTCAGACACTCTTTGTGTAGACATTGTCTTGTAATCTCATTTATGTACATATCATCACCCGAGTGTTGGTAGGAATCTCTAACTGACTCACCATTGTTGCTGCCTTGAGTAATCCATACTCATGTGTCATATGGCATCTGACAATCTCAGCATCTCTAAATATCTTACTAAGTGCATCTGTAACTATATTGACTTTTCCTGGGTGATGCTCTTGAGAAAAGTCATAGTCCTTCAGAAAATCTAGCCATCTACTATATATCATGTTCAGTTCTTTCTTTGTGAAAAGATACTTCAGACTCTTGTAATCAGTAAAGAGTGTGAATCTCTTTCGATACAGATAATGTCCCCATATCTTCAGTGCAAATACAACCGCCACCAACTATAAATCATGCGTGGGATTGTTCTTTTCCTGAATCTTCAACTGTCTAGAAGCTTATGACATCGTACCTTTGTCATGCATCAACATGCAATCTAGAACTGTATGAGAAGCATTTGTATAAACCAATAATCCATGTCCGGCCTCAAGTAACATAAATATTGGCGCAATAGTGAATAACCTCTTTAGCTGAGCAAATGCTTGCTCTATTTCCTCAGACCAATCGAACTTGACGTCCTTATGGGTCAATTTGGTAGTTGGTGAAGCAATTTTTTAGAAATCCTTCACGAACCTACGGTAATATCCTACCAATCCTAGAAAACTCCTAATCTTAGTAATTGACGTCAATGCTGGAAAATCCTTAATAGTCTGAATCTTGGCCAAATCCATTGAAACCATTACTACAACAACATGTCCTAAAAACTAGACTTCTAAAAGCTAAAATTCACATTTGTTGAATTTGGCTTAAGGTTTGTGCTCTCTTAATGTCTTTAATGTCTCTTTGAGGTGCTCCTTGTAATCCTCTCGAGTCCTCGAATAGATTAGGATGTCGTTAATGAAAATAATTACGAAGCGATCAAGAAATGGTCTCAAGACCCGCTGCATCAAATCCATAAACATAGCAGGGGCGTTGGTCAGCCCAAATGGCATGACCATAAACTGATAGTGTCCATATTTGGTACTAAATGCTTTATTGGACATATCCTCATCCCTGATCCTAAGCAGATGATACTCTGATCTCATATCTATCTTAGAGAAAAGTTGTGTTCCTCTCAGCTGATTAAATAAGTAGTTAATTTATGGCAGTGGATACTTGTTCCTGATTGTGAATTTATTCAACTATTTATAATCATTACACAATCTCAAAGTACCATCCTTCTTTTTCACAAAAAGAACGGGTGCTCCCTATGGCAACAAGGAAAGGGTGATGAATCCCTTCTGTTCCAAATCTTGTAGTTGACTCCTTAACTCCTCCAAATCTCTCGAAGCCATGCGATATGGCAATATAGAAATCAGCCTAGTGCCTAGTACCAACTCAATGATAAATTCCATCTCTCTCGGTGGTGGTAAGCAAGGTAAATCCTCTAGGAAAACTTCTAGGAACTTACACACTGTCGAAATATCTTCCAACCTGGGTCCTTGACTGTCTACTACTACGTATAGTGCTACTAACACCTCCATCTCCTTACTAGTCACAAGTCAACCTTTCGTGGTATCGGTTCTTGATGAATTACAACGATATGCCAATGTCAGATGCCTTGGGATCTCAAATATCATTGTCTTACTGAAATAATCAATATGAGCGTGATATGTTGCTAACCAATCCATCCCTAATAACACGTCAAACTCTAAAAACTCAAGAACTCTAAAGTCTGAAAGCAACTCTACCCCACCTATCTCAACTAGACATCCCTCAATTAAATTATTAGGATAAATCATATCCCAGCTGCGGTACTCAAAATCAAATGCATGCTAAGTCTAACAAGTGTCATTCCTAGGATGTTTATCATGTGACCAACAATGAATGAAATGGTAGAACCATAATCAAATAATACGCCATAATCTCTAACAAAAAATAAATCAAACCATTAAAAATTCCTCACGTCGCCCCGGGATCTGGCTGTGTTACCATGTGAGCTCTCTATCGGCCCTACTGTGGATAGGCTACTGCTGGCTAGATACACTCTTTAGCCATGTGTCCCACCAGACCACATATGTAACAAATGAATGGTTAACACTAGCCAAACTACTGCCTCTGTCCCTAGTCATAGTACTACGCATAACTATGTGCCTGTCTCTATCCCCGTTATTGTTGATGAACACTCTCCTTGAGAGGAGTGCACTCCACCTAGTGAGCGCACTCCTGATCTCAGGTCAAAAGATTGTGTTCCCTATTTGTCCCTGATCCTCATCCCTAATCCTAAGTAGAGGAACACTCTATACCCATCTCGGCCTTTGCCACTCTACTATTGTTGATGTCGTGGTGCTGGTGGTGCGGATATGCTTGTTTGTTAGGAGGCAGACTACCGCTAGCTCTAGTGTCTCTGCCATCACATGCATGAGCTATCGATGTCTTCATTTCGACAATGAGCGCAAATTAGCTACTATGCAGGTATTGCATATAGACACTACACATATTTCAACTAACATATAAATATAACAATCCCCATCTTACTCTCACTTATTTCCCAACTAATGGTTTCTAGCCAAGGATAGTCTAGTTTCTATAGCTAAAATTTGTGTTTTATTTCAGTTCCATTATATGTTTATCAAGAACTTTTTCTCTGATACCAACTATGATGACCCCTTCTTTAATCTAAGGCACCGTCAGGCCTAATCCCATCATCAAGCCCTAATCTTAGCCACATAGGACTTAACAACGTATTAGTCAGCCTTTAGTCTTATTCTCCTCAATCCACATGTTCAAGATAGACGACACACGACTCCTAATATTATAAAACTTTCAAAGTAAATTATAAGTTTTAAACAATTATTAGAATAGCATAAGTTTTAAGGCTTAAGCGGAAGCAATTAATTACAAATTCAAATTGTGGAAAACTAGGAAAACACGATCATATGTATATATATGTTAAAATGGTGATAATCAGTGTCATACACATCTGTCAGGTCGAGAAACTAACGCTCAACCTAAACATATATACAACCCAAATGTATATGAAAGACATAAAGTATGTAATAAAGCAAAATAACAAAAAAGCTACAATGTGGGTATTGAGTGCATGCCGCTAGCTCAGAGATAGTCGCCAATCTTCTCCTTACTAGGCCTGCTAGTTGTCGGATCTGCACCCACCATCATAAAAAGGACGGTGAGTATAATAAAGTAGAAAGTAACATCTGGAGATTTTGACCACATTTCCAAAGTATACAAAAGGTATTTAAGATCATATGGATAGCAAAAAATTGCCGAAACTGAGATATGCCAATGAATACCAAAGTTAAATAAATGAAACTGACACTAGGTGAAGTAGTGATGATCTAGGTCCGATCGACCATGATCTACATCATTTAAGCCTATAAAGCAACTTAAAAAGGACGTGCGTAGTATCACATAGTCTAACATTTGGTTCTAGATAACCCCATGGACTGTAACCCCGTGTGTCTGCGACACTCCAAAATTATTCACATATCAAAAAACACAAATAAACCTTCCTAACAAGTACAAACTGGAAAACTGTCTATGACACTATAACGACCCGTAACATCTTAATTTCTTCGTTAAGAAAAGAATACAATGTTCTTTGATCCTTATCTTAGAATATATGATTGAAAATGACATTTCAATCTTTAGGAAAGGAGTAAGAAGCTTCCTTGCATTATGCCTGACAACGGCTCGTTAACATAATGAATTTGTTATAACTAAAGGAATCCTTCATCTTTATCTGATAGTATGATCGATAAGGATATTTAATAGATTTATTATTATTTTATCCTTTCATTCTGACAAAAAACAACTTTAAGATTATTCAAATCATTGTCAACACTATAAAAATGAGGATTGATTCAACTTTAATGCATCCTTATACTCTTTGTTTATCTAGTTATTAATTAGAGAAGAACCTTGTAGAGTTCGTGTTAACTATCAGATAAGGTGATATTCTTATTACATGTTATTAATTCATTATATATATCTTAAAACTGACACTCTTATTACCTTGCTATTATCCTAACTATTCACTTGTGCGATTCAAGTTGATAAGCATATTTTAGTCCACCAGTGTGGTTGTTGTGTTGCACTAATTTGGTCATGTGTCGACGGACACTTTAGATGATAATGATGACCTTGGAGAGATTCTAGCCTTGAGGCAAAATTATGAGGTCCACCGGTGTGTTTCCTAACTAATATTGTTGGCAGTTGGTGATATATGTTGTTATTATTTTACTATATATATTGCATCACCATGATGTGATTAGAGAATTAATAGGCAGCTGAGCTCATTAAATCTAAGAATTTGAGGTGCCATCCCAGCTAAGAAATGAGAATAAGCAATTCAGACCTGGTCAGCGGTTGACCATGTAAAATAAATAATATATAGTGTTTCATGTAAAATACCAGTAATGATCTGGAGGGCGTAAGTGTGTTGTGTAATATTAAGCTATAGTGTAAACTCTTTATAATAAATAAATAAATAAATGAGTTTTATCATTTATTTCCTAATGTTCAGTTATACATGATATTGGCCCTGTGGGGAGTCCTTTTAAATCTTGTGAGTATATCAAGATCAGGGTGTGACAGTTTGAAAACAAAGCTATAGTGTAATTTTTAAAAATACAATTGTGTCATCGACGCGACAATCCTAGAGAAATCATGTACGAAACGCTAGTAATATACTATCAGTCCTAAGAAGATACACGTGTCTATCTCTGATGTCAATGTAGGCTAATCAATCATTATTCTAACAGTATAACGCGCCTTATGGTGACATACTTAGGTGAATGAGTCTCAATCGTAACAACTCATCAAGCTGGGTCCTCAACTCCTCAAGCTCTCTCGGTGCCATCATGTATGGCAGAATTGATGTCGATTTGGTCCTCGTGACCAAGTTTATAATGAAGTCAATCTTTCTCAGCAGCGGCAATCTAGGTAGATCATCGAGAAACACATCCGGAAACTCACTGAAAACTGGTACCTCCTGTGACGATCTATACCTTAAGCAGGTGATTAGTGTTAATCCAAATTCTATTTAACTCGAGTTAGGCTCGAGGTTAAGCTCGACTTGTCTCGAATAATGTGTGAGTTCGTTGATGTGATGTATGATGTTTGTTTGGCGTGGAAATTGATTAATTGAATTATATGCAATTAATATGTATTAATATAATACCTATAATGGTGAAATAAATAAATAAATAGTTGCTCGAAACCTCGTAAATCAAATGTTAAGTATCACGTGAAGATTTTGCATTAGTTTGTGTGCAATTTGGGGTCAGTGGCAGTGTAAAATGAGAATGAAATGTGTGCAAGAACTTGCCTTGATTTTCCTGTTAGTTGGTAGTAGTCGCAGTTGAGATTGGGTCTAAATTGGTGCAAGATTAGTTAAATTTGGCAAGAGAATTAGTCTATGAGAGTTTAATAAGTCATGAACAAATTTATTATTCTTGGGGTTTTGATGTAACCAAAACCATTGTTATGGACATTGTATGAAGGCGGATTGTTTTATCGAGGCTTTGGCTCAATTTGGTGAAAAATCGGATTAAAAATTAACGTTGAAAATTAAAGCACAGTGATTTTGGGAATTAATAAAAAAAATTAAGCTGCTGACAAACAGTTGAAGGTTTATACATAAATATATAAAAAAACAAATGAAATCAAGTTTCATTTTAAAATGTTCAACATAACATTTTGGTAGTCCGATACCTAAGCCTCTCAACTCGGGTTTTCGCTCTACGAGCTCCCAACATCCTATTTTCGTCCGGTTTCTTTCCGTAAAACTGTAGAGCATCGCGAGACAGTCAGTTCAAGCTAAGTTTCTATGTTGAAAAAAAGTATTCGACCCACAATTTGGTAAATACTCAATTTAGGGCATTTTCCTTAATTCAATTTGAATTCTCGTGATTTCTCAATTTCTTTCGTAGGGTTTTAATAGAAATTGGTAGGATTAATTGTGAATTGATCTATTGTGTTGATTTGTACTAATTTAGGATAAATTCCACCATCATGAGTTAGGGTTTTGTGTGTTGAATCGATCCGACTCAGTTGATAATTATTTCAAAAATGTTTTTTAAGTTAATACTGATTTATATTAGGATTTTAGATAATTGGATAATTGATTTTTGTCTAAATTGACTCCACATGCCGTGGAAATATTTTAAATGTGGTATGTAGCGATTTCCTGGTATTTGGTGTCGAGTTGTGATGATATAATTGCAAAAATTTTGATTTGGAGAAGTTTTGTTAGTTCTAAATTAATAAAGTTTGCCTATTCAATAGGTTGTATTAGAAAATTCATAACTTTTTCATTTGTGATCCGATTTGAATGTATTTGGAGTTTGTGGAAAGTACAACATGAGTATTACAACCTCCTTTTTGGTCATCATTACAAATATCGAGGTTTTCAAGGTTATAAAGTTAACCCTAGGTGGTTAGTTGATAGCACTTTGAAATTGTTATAAAGTATTATTTATGTAAATAGCTCTTGAGCGTACTTTAGTCACAATTTTTGTGTGGTCCTGGGATTTCGAATTTTAATGGGTCCAGTTCAGGGGTTTTAACCAATGAGTATTAGACTCAAATTCATGGTGATCAATATATTTTAGGTTCTTGATCATCAGGGAAAAGGTTTGAGGATTTCGAGAATCCTATAAGTCAATTAAAGTTAGGGAAGCTCGGTACTAGTAAGTGGGACTCAATTACATTTATCATTTGTGCTATATATTATAGTATATCTAGTTCATCTAGTTAAGGGCTGGGAATGGGAGCACTGCATATTGACAAGCATAACATACTAAAAATAAATGAGGAAATGAGTAGATTTATGTCTCCAGTTATGGGTCGAAGCAACAGGTGACCCAAGATAGAACCTCTCCCTATGACGACGGGTGGTTGCTAGGCCATGCCTTCCCTGTCTCCTCATACAGCCATCAACCGATATATATACTACTCATTGTCTTAAGAGTGCAGAGACTCAGAGGTGCTTGAATACACTAACGAAATCACACATCAGCTAGCGTGTGGATTTGCGTTACATGTATTCTTAGACAACTAAGAGAAGACTCTTGTATATTAAAATGTAATTAAAGTCACTTATGTAGGGGCTATGAACTATTGGATTTGGATTTGAATATGTGTTGCTATATCTTTTCGTTATGCCCTTATAGATATATCTTTAGTTCATATTTTTATGCATTTATCTTAATTATTAGATAGACATTTGATATTGTAATTGTGAGTCACTTACTGAGCAAGTTGGAGCGCACACTGCTTAAACCATTTCTGGTACTAGCTATCTAGCTTGCGTCTTGAATAAGGGCAAAGGGAAGATTGATTAGGCATCTTATGATCTTCCAATATATGAGGACTTGCCATCTTGTGTATATTATACCAAGGTGTGATATCAGGTTGGTTTCATTTATCTATAGTTTTATATACCGTATACATAATTGAAAAAACTTTAATTCCGCTGTGTTTTTGTTTTTTATATTCGATATGCGATATACAAGTTTGTGATTATCATGTACGATGGATAGTTGTATTGTTACTCTAATTGAGTCCGACTAGTGTACTGGGCCTTAATTAGGGTTTTAGGCTGGGCATTCTCTTAAATTGGGACAAGGGATGTTACACCTCCACAATTCGAGTCTCTGCTTATCTACATTATGCCTAATACACTAGCAAAGGTCTCCACACCCAAAGTCGTTGCCTTTCTGCCTCTGAAAACTAAACCGCATGCCTTGGGAGTCGGATGGTGATAACCTTACGGAAACAGTCCAAGTAAGCATTGTATGAAACTAACTAATCTATACCCAGTAGAGCATCAAACACTATGAACTTCAATACTCGTAGATCTGTTGGTATCTCATGTCCATTTATTTATACAATGCAATCCATACATAAAAGGTTAGGGTATATCTTGTCCCTCAGTAGTTGTGCTAGAGATTAAGGGTCTATCAAGCCTAATAGGTCTCAACCCTAACTCATCTACCATGCAACCGAAAATAAATGACACGGTATAGCTTAAATATATCTTGGTATGCATGAATGTACGACAAATGTAAACCATACCCTCGATGAGATTACGTGAATTAACTGGATCTGGTGCGATGATTTTGTGAACACTGCTCTCTACATGATATGCATGTCCTCTGCCAAGTCAGAGATAAGTACTCACAAAGTGTCCAGTCTGACCGCACTCAAAACAAGCCTTGTGTAGCCTTAGTTCTGGTAGAATACTCTGTCCCTGCATTTCGGTAGACCTCTATCCCGGCCCTTGACCATATCTCTGCCCCGGCCTTGGCCCTGTCTTGACCTTTTTACTGGACCACTGCATGTTCCTCTGCCTCTACCTTCAAACCACTGATACTATTGCTGCAGTACTGACTAAGCCAGTTGCTAAGGTAGTTGTCGTAACTTTGTGCTGGAGCAGATGGTACTGACGCGGTGCGTGCTGGCTGGGATGGCAAAGCCACAGATCCCACGCTCTGTGCCCTAAAGACTCTTAGCCTGATCTGCCTATATCTCTTCCTCTTCCTATCCATCCTTGGCTTGTGCTCAAATTTTACTCCTACTGATATAGTGGTGACCTCATCGGGGTGTATGTTCTGATAAGTCTATCTTGTCAAGCACCTCTCATAAACTCGCTGTAAACTCTTAGGCTCGATGGTCACAACAATGCCTCTAATCTCTTGAAATAGACCGTCCATGAAAAAGTAAGCCTAGTCTGCGTCGGTGTTTGCTATACAGTTAGCGTATTCGAGTAACTATATAAAAAGGCCCATATACTCCATGACAGACTCTTTGGGGTATTGTCTCAAACTCTGAACCTCCGCTCTCTTCCACCTCAAAAGAGATAGCGGGAAGTACTTCAGGTTTAACTGCCTCTTGAACTCTGCCCAATCCTTAGATACTCCCTTGGTGGCTACCATGTTACGCCACCAAGCATCTGCCTCTCCAAAAAAGTAATGCCGACGAGCTCTTATGTGCTCCGGGGTAGCAAGAATGTTATGAATCTTTTTGTTATTCATAAACTTATCTTGTAGCCTCGAAATCCATGCTCAAATAGAACTCAGCTAGTCTATACCTCTAGAACTCTCGCAATAGTTTTGCCTCGGTTGTAGCCCCTGTACTAGTCTCTATGGGCGTAGGTGGCACTGTCTCTGTTAGACTGGGGAGTTTAGGTAGTATTGTCTCAGTCTGTACTAGTACAATATTTGCAATAATTGGCGCTACCAATACAATAGGAGCCACTAGAATGGCCAATATAATAGGTTCACTCCCCTCAAGAACAAAGAACGTCGATGTCGTAACTAGCGATGGTGATGGTGCAGCCTATGCCTAAATAGCTTAAGGATCTCCTCAAGCTGATGGTTGTGAGATGTGACCAGTTAGGACATCTCATCTAACCTCCCCTGTACATCTGAGCTACCACTTCTACCGCTAGCCTCTAGCTGATCACCCATCATGATATGCAAGGAAAGTGAGTTCTCGATCAGTTTAAAGCTACCAGTAATAATATAGTACAGTACAAAAAATAATATATATAATTCAAGCTTTTAAGTTCCCCAAGACTCTAAGTCAAGATCATTAGATTCCACTCTAAGTTCCATTCGTGTCCTAGCTCTATTATTGATTTGTGTCTTATGCTAGTTATGTTGGGCCATGCGCTATATGTCAATCTACAAACATTGTTTATCTTATAATTTTAGTTAATAAAATAGAGGTTTTTGTTTGTTGTTTTATTATATGTGACTACATGTTTACCACATAGTAAGATTCATGGGTATTTGTTAAAATATCCTAAATGTCTCTAATGGGTCATTATACTAGGACCTATAATGAATTAAGACTAACGTGAATCTTGATTGATGGTCGTGTGATGATTATGCGTATAGGAATACGAATCGAGATCATGAGTACTTGTTAGGGAACAAAGTACTGGACCGACCCACTATGAGAACACCACATTAATTAAGTCATAGGTTTTACTCGTGATTGCTGTATCATTTAGTCCTTCAACTGGAGATTACCATAGACTTCAATATTAGTAGCATGGTAGTTTGACACAATCAAATGTTGTCTTTAATTGAACGATTATAAAGATTATGATTGGATATCATGTGAATAATATCTAAAAGTGTGTGATCAAGATAGAATTTGTCCCTCTCATATAGAGAGAGATATCAGTGGATCCCTCGATATGTTAGACTCTTAAATGGCTGAGTCCAAGTGAATTGAAATGATCAATGTCGCTCGGATGCTTTCAGTCTACATAAAGATAGTGGCTAGTACGATTGAACATTAAGGGTGACTTTTCATGCCTTATGTTTAATCAAATGATATCACACGACAAAAGGATATGATATATGTTATTCATTAGGTTGTATTGATTTTTATATTCATGCTACTTAGGTAGTCATAATACCTTGCCAGAGGCCGCCTATGACTTGTGTACCAAAATGGTTTTAGATCACTACCAACGTCTCATGAACTTATTCGGTGGCATACAAAGAATGGATTTGTGCAATTTCAATTGGTCCAAAGTAATGAACTTTATATGATAAAATTCATGGCATAAAAGCCTTTATGAGTTGTTATATGATAACTTATTAATAGGGGCGTTTGTGAAATTTGCTTGAACTATCTAAATACAATAGTTGTATTATGAATAGGTTTTTTAAGTGAGCTTTTCTGTACATATAAATAGAGGTTGAAAGTCTAAAACGAAACAAGATTTTCGTTTTTACTATTTTCGAGTTCTCTGGATTTTGGGAGAGAAAAAATAACGTTTTCAATCTTTCTTGGGGCAAGCACTCCAAATCTTGGTCACCGTTCGTATATGAATTTCAGATAGAGGACGTGTGCTTGAACGTCTTGGAGATCGATCAATCAGAGAAGGAAGTCATAAATTAAGGTATGGTTCACTTTTGTAGATCAAGTTTAATTGAACTTATTTTCGATCCTGTTGGGGTTTTTCAATAATTATTTGAATTTTTAGCTGCTTATGAACCCCCAAACCCAAAAATGGTATCAGAGACATAGGTTCAGTTCTATTAAACGTTTGCATGTTTTCTCTTATGTATATATGATATATGTGTGAAAAAGACGAGATCTTGATTAATTTATATATGATGTACATATAGGTTATGTGATAATTGTTAGCAAGAATTGATTTTAAAGAATGTTGTTAATTCATGTATATTGATTCATACGCATGATTTGATTCAATGATAGTATTCATGTTTAGAATATTTCGATTAACATATGTTTTTTTAATATTGAACGATGTGAATTTTGTACGTTCATGGTAGAAGTCATGTTTAGGTTAATGTGATTATGGAGTTGAATAAATATTTCGTTTTTATTCAATAATTATGTATATCTCCATGATAGAAATCATGATTATGTTAATATGATTAATATAATATGATTATGGTGTTGAATTCATGATTAATATTTCGTTTCTTGATTTAATTGCTTATTTTATATGAATAAGAATCGAAATTTGTTTTGATCATATATCTCATTGTGGTTATCTATTAGTATATTCCTATTAGATATGAGATAAACATGTAATCGGATAAGAATTACAAATCCTATAAGATATGTGAGATATAAAAAAAAAGTTTATTGGATAAGGATTCAAAGTATATTAAGTTCTAATCGGATTAGGATAAGATATCAAGTTAAAGGTGGGCCCGAGTTAATTAAAAATGTTTTAATTAATATTTTTTGGAATTAAAATAAGGAGCAGTTTTGGTCAATTGGATTGATTAAGATAATGAGAAATTTAAGGCGATTTTCAATTTTCAGAACTAGAATTCGTTGTCTTAAAAAAACAAAAAAAAAACTAACTAATTGTTTGTAGCGCAAGGAGATTCATATAATAGTCAATATTAGTAAAATTTCCTAAGTTTTTTAGTGATTGTACATGTATTGTAATATATGATATTTATCTTGTTTAAATTATGTTCACTAAAACAAATAAAAATTCATTTTCCAGATTTTAAGTCAAGTACCATCCATTCTCAAACACTTGTCAAGGCTTTGATCACATCAATATGGGTTAGCCTCTGCAGAGTGTATCGTGTTATCTTGCTGAGGCAAGTTGAGTAACGGTTACTCTATTATTTGAAATGGTTAGACTTGATAAAGCTATCAAAACGGTTTTAGGCTTTAGGCACAAGATGAGATAAAACATGCTAAGACATATGATGTCTTAATCTCATTAAAAATAACTAAAAGTTACATATGATGTAATTGGTAAAATGTACCTACCTAAATAACATAATTCAAAGTGTCATGCCTTAGATGTCTTGAAATTAGGTGAAACATGGATTTTAGTCCCTTAAATTAACATAGTGTTTTCAGGAAGGTAGTTAATTTAGTGGGAGTATATTCATCTATAGTAAAATGAGGTTTTGCTTAATCTTTGTTGTACATCTATGGCCTCTTCAAATCACACTAATCCCTTGTCACTGCGATCCATCCTTGATAAGGATAAGTTGTTCGAGACAAACTTTCTTGAATGGTTAGAAACTTGAGAATCGTTCTTAAGCATGAATGCAAGTTGTTTGTCCTGGATGATCCTATTCCTGAGGAACCACCGACCAATGCTTTAAGAACCGTAAAGTATGAACATACTAAGCATGTCAACGAATCAACTGATGCTGCATGCATTATGTTGGAAACCATGGTTCCTGAACTTCAGAATGACATGGAACATATAGAAGCTTACTTTATGGCTACGATGTTGAAGGAAATGTTCTAATAGCAGGCTAGGCAAGAAAGGTTCGAGACAGTTAAGAACCTTCATTCTTGCAAAATGGCTAAGGGTACATCAGTTAGTCCTCATGTTCTGAAAATGAAGGGTTATATTGACCATCTTGACAGACTTGGATTTCCAATAAGCCAAGAATTGGCAATGAATTTGATCTTAAATTCATTGCCTGATAGTTATTCACAATTTGTGATGAACTATAACATGAATAATATAGAAAAGTCTATTTTAGAGTTGCATTTGATGCTTAAAGCTACTGAACAGAATGTCAAGAAACTTATTGCTAATGTTTTGATGGTTCAGAAAGGAAACGATATGAAGAAGAAGGCCAAAGGCAAGGCTAAAGTTGTCAAGGCTGTTGTGACTGTCATAAAGCCGGTGGAACAAATCAAGCCTGAGGTTGCTTCTACATTACAGTCCCAGGATGAAAAGGAAAAAGAAGAGAATTGTCATTTATGCCATGCACTTGGCCATTAGTTCAGAAATTGCTAGCTCTATCTTAAAGATCTAAAAAAAAAAAAAGTAGTGCGACTATTGGTTCAGGTATTTACGTTATTGATGTTAAATTATCTACTAGGAATTTTTAGGTATTAGATATCGGATGTGGATCTCACATTTATATTAATGTGCAGGGTCTCACCAAAAGTAGAAAGCTAAAGAAAGGAGAAGTCATCCTATGAGTTGGAAATGGAGCAAAGGTTGCTGCATTGGCTGTAGGATGCTATGAGTTAATTTTACCTAGTGGACTAATTTTAGTTTTAAATAATTGTTATTATGTCCCTGCCTTAAGCAAAAACATCATTTTAATTTCATGTTTGGATTTGGATGGTTTTAATTTCATTATTGCGAATAATAAGTGCTTCATTTCTCGTAAAGACGTTTTTTATGCGAATGCTAATTTCTGCGATGGTATTTATATTCTAAACATAAAAAAGTCCACAAATACTCATATTCTTAATGTAAATACAAAGAGATTCAAGTCAAGTGATTTGAGACAAACCTACCTTTGGCATTGTTTTCTTGGCCACATAAATGAGAAACGCATCTCTAAACTCCATAAAGATGGAATTTTACATTCATTTGATTTTGAGTCATATGAAACATGTGTATCTTGTTTACTAGGCAAGATGACAAAGAGTCATTTTACTAGACATAGTGAAAGGACAAGTGATTTATTGGGTCTAATACATACTGATGTATGTGATCCTATAAACGCATTGGCTAGATGTGCTTATTAGTAATTCATTACTTTCACCGATGATTTCAGCAGATATGGTTACGTGTATCTCATGAAACATAAAGGTGAATCTTTTGAGTTGTTTCGAATATTTCATAATGAAATGCAAAATCAACTTGGTAAAACTATTAAAGCACTTCGATCAGATCGAGGTGGTGCATATTTGAGCCAAAAGTTTGATGATCATCTTAGAAACTGTGGGATTGTCTCACAGTTAACTCCTCCACCAACTCCATAATGGAATGGAGTTTTTGAGAGGAGAAATCGAACTTTATTAGATATGGTTTGATCTATAATAAGTCATGCAGATTTTCATACTTCCTTTAAAGGCTATACCTTTGAAACTGTTGCGTTTATAATTAATCGTGTTCTTTCTAAAGCGATTGATAAAACACCATATGAGATGCGATTTGGGAAAGACCAAGTTTGTATTTCCTTAAGATTTAGGGCTCTGAGGTTTTCGTACGATGACAAATCTCAGAAAAGTTATCAGCCAAATCTACTAAGTGTGTATTTATTGGTTATCCTAAAGAAACTAGAGGATACTTCTTTTATAATCCCATTGAGAACAAAGTGTTTGTTGCTTGGAATGGTGTATTTATGGAAAAAGAGTTTATTTCAAAAAACAACAATGAGAATAAAGTAAGTCTTGAAGAAGTTCAAGAACTACAAATAAACACTCAACTGCCAATGGGATATCAATAATGTCATGAATAGTTGAACCTCTATAGGTATCACAAGGCCCGCGTAGGTCAATAGGGTAAGACATCAGCATGAGAGATTTGGATTTCTTATCACTGATAGTAGTGAGGTGTTGCTTATGGGTCAAAACAAGCCTACTACTCATTTGGAGGCTATTCTAGCCCTAAGGTAGATAGATGGATTAGTGCCATGAATTCTTAGATGCAATCCATGTATGATAACCAAGTTTGGAACTTGGTTGATTTACCTGAATGTGGTAAGACCATTGGATGTAAATGGGTTTTCAAGAAGAAAACTAACATGGATGGCAATGTGCATACTTATAATGCACAGCTAATAGCAAAAGGTTTTAGGCACACTCAAGGTGTTGATTATTATGAGACTTTTTCTCCTGTAGACATGCCTGAATCCATTAGAATTATAATTGCCATAGCCGCATATTATGACTATGAGATATGGAAAATGGATGTCAAAATAGTTTTTCTAAATTGAAAGTTATTTGAGGACGTGTATATGATACAGCCTAAAGGGTTTATTCATCCTGAGAATTCTAAGAAGGTGTGCAAGCTTCAAAGATCTATTTATAGATTAAAGCAAGCTTCTCAAAGTTGGAATTTTTGTTTTGATAAAGCAATTAAGGAATTTGGTTTCATTAAAAATGATGATGAGCCTTGTAATGATGATGAGCCTTATGTACACAAGAAGGTCAGTGGGAGCGTGGTTGTTTTCCTAGTACTGTATGTTGATGATATATTACTCATTGGAAATGACATCCCAACCTTGCAGAGTGTCAAGTCTTCGTTAGGGAAATGTTTCTCAATGAAGGACTTAAGGGATGTAGTCTACAACTTTGGGATTAAGATCTATTGGGATAGATCTAAAAGGCTGATCGGTCTAAGTCAGAGTGCTTAAATTGACAGGGTACTGAATAGGTTCAGTATTCAAGACTCTAAAAGAGCTTCATTGCTAATGTCTTATGGTATAAGTCTCGGCAAGACTCAATATCCAAAGACTAATGATGAGCAAGAGCGCATGAATACGATTCCATATACATCAGCCATTGGATCTATTGTGTATGCCATGTTATGCACCCGAACTAATGTATCATATGTTTTGAGCGTAACAAGCAGATATCAATCTAATCCTATAGAGATTCACTAGATAGTAGTAAAGACCATTCTTAAGTACTTAAGAAAGACTAAAGAAGTGTTTTCAGTATATGAAAGTTTGGAAGACAACCTTGTTGTAAATGGTTACATAGATGCAAGTTTTCAAACTGATATAGATGACTTCAAATCGTAGTCTGGATATGTGTTTACTTTGAATAGAGGTGCAATGAGCTAGAAAAGTTCGAAGCAAGAAAATGTGGCAGATTTTACAACAGAAGCTGAGTATATATGCAGCGTCTGATGCAGCTAAGGAAGTAGTTTGGATCAAAAAGTTCATCTCTAAACTTGGTGCGGTTCCTAATATAGCTAACCCCATTTTCTTGTGTTATTACAATAACGGGACGATAGCACAGGCCAAGGAACCAAGACAACACCACCAATCCAAACATATACTTGAACATTTTCATCTCATTCAAGAAATCATTGAGAGGGGAGACGTGAAGATTTGCAGAGTTCCTAAATAAGACAATGTTGCAGATACTTTGACGAAGGCTTTTCTACAAGCAAAACATGATGGTCATATTTGGTCATTAGGTATTAGATACATAAATGATTGGGCCTAGTGTAAGTGGGAGGTGTAAGGGCATGCGCCCTAAGTCAATTTACAAACATAGTTTATCTTATAGTTTTAGTTAATAAAATAGAGGTTTTCGTTTGTCGCTTTATTATAAGTGGTTACATGTTTACCTTATAGTAAGATCCATATGTATTTGTTAAAATATCATAAATGTCCCTAGTCGGTCATTATACTTGAAACTATAATGAATTAAGACTAGCCTGAATCTTGATTGATGGTCATGTGATAATCATGCGTATAGGGATAGAATCGTGATCATGAGTACTTGTTAGAACAAGGTACTAGACCGACCCGCTATGAGAACACTACATGGATTAAGTCATAGGTGTTACTCGTGATAGCTATATTATTTAGTCCTTCGACTTGAGATTACCAAAGACTTCAATATTAGGAGCATGGTAATTTGACAGAATCAAACATTGTTTTTAACCGGACGATTATATAAAGATTGTGATTGGTTACCATGTGAATAATATGTGAAGGTGTGTGATCAAGATAGAATTTGTCTCTCATATAGAGAGATATCAGTGGATCCCTCGATATGTTAGACTGTTAAATGGCCAAGTCCAAGTGAATTGATATGATCAATGTCACTTGAATGTTTTCAGTCTACCTAAATATCGTGACTAGTACGAGTGAACATTAAGGGTGAAATTCCACACCTTATGTTTAATTAAAGGATATCGCACGACAAAAGGATATGATATATATTATTCATTAGGTTGTATTGATTTTGATATTCATGCTACTTGGGTAGTCATAATGCCTTGCTAGAGACTGCTTATGACTTTTATATCAAAATGGTTTGATTCAATGTCAACGTCGCATGAACCTATTGGATCATACATAAAGAATGGCTTTGCGCAATTTCAATTGGTATAGAGTAATGAATTTTATATGATAAAACTCATGAAATAAAAGCCCTTAAGATTTGTTATATAATAACTTATTAATAGGGGCATTTGTGTAATTTGCTTGAATTGCCTAAATACAATAGTTGTAATACGAATAGGTTTTTTAAGTGACCTTTTCTACACATATAAATAGAGGTTGAAACTCTAAAATGAAAGAAGATTTCTATTTTTACTATTTTCAAGTTCTCTTGATTTTGGGAGAGAAAGAAAACTGTTTTCAATCTCTCTTAGGGCTAGCACTCCAAATTGTGGTCACTGTTCGTGAGTAGATTTTTGATAGAGGATGTGCGCTTGAATGTCTTGGAGATCAATCAATCAGATAAGAAAATCACGGATTAAGGTATGGATTAATTTTGTAGATCAAGTTTAATTGAACTTATTTTCGATCTTGTTGGGGTATTTTAAAAATTGTTTTGAATTTTTCGCTGCATATGAACCTCAAAACCCTACAAGTTGTAGGCTAGTCAAGAGCTAGATGTAAAAACTTAGGCTTTTATACAACCTTTGATGGCCCCAGTTCCCTACAAATTGGGCATCGCTTAGCCTAAGCCTACGTAGACCCCTGAGTCAGTCTCTGTAAGGTTAACGCAAGCTTAGTCAGCCTTTTGATCCATCATTATATGTAAATTCATAATTTAAGTTGAGTTATTAATGTTTTGCAAGATTTACAAATTTAACGGAAGCAATTAAACAAATTAAAAAACTCAATAAGTAAAAGAAAGAATCGGACATCATGTGTGGAACCCTACATATATATAAACCTGTATATCTGGTAATCGAGTGCGAAAAGTATACAAAGTGATATACAAGTCATAAGTTTCTCTCAAAACCTATAATGTAACCTAGGTGTACAAAACATCAAGTATATAAGTAAATAAAAAATAAAAAAAAAAAATCCTACAAAATGGCTAGGAGAGGGCCGCTCTGATGTGTTAGAGTAAGTCACCAATCCCCGACGCCTTGCCCTTGCTCGCCTGCAGATCTACAATTTTCACCAAAAAAGACAATTTAAGTGAGTAAAGCTAGAAGGATATCAACAGTAATGCATGAGTAATATAAAATAGTCCAAGAATCATGTTAGCTGAAAATAAGCGAAAAGAAATATAAAGTGCATGATAATTAGACTGGATGAATGTGAACTGAGAGAAATGAGCGTAAAGGAAACTAAAAAGAGAGGTACCCAAGTAGTCCAGACCACTGAGTATGGGTGCCACAAGGTCGGGGACATAGATTCTCGGCAACACCAGCCAGACTCGGGTCCTAAGATGCGGCAACGCATGTTGGACTTAGACCATCGCAAATGAGGGATATCAACAATGCCCCGGGTAAAACACATCTCATTCCAATAAAATCCAGTGAGTAGAGGTCTTAGTCCCGATTGTCAGTCAACAACCACACCCCGGAGAGACGTTTCCGACTCACTTAGCCCTCACACACTCATAATAGGAGTGGGAGTCCATGGAAAAGCTAATTCACAATTTAAAGAATGAAGAAAGGAAAATAAATTACTATGGAGATCCTTGTTGGTTTACTTACCTCATACTACACGAAAAAATACACCTCGTTGCTCCCAACACGCGTCCCAATCAACCCCTGATGCCTGACTCAAGCTAGCTAGGTACTTGTTATCCCATTTGATTGGTTATATACTTGTTAGAGTCATTAAGTTACATTTACTATAATTGTTTCTAATATAGTTCAATTGTATCAAGCTACTAACGGTTGTTATTGTGTGAGCAATGTAACTTGACATATTGGTGCTAAATAATCTCATGTAGAGTTTTACAAATCATTTCAAGTCAATTTAGGGTTCTAATGGTTCCTTTCTATTATTTCAAGTACTTATTAGTTACTTAGCTCAGTCGAAAGCGTCCGGAATTGCTTAATATTGTTCAACACACTTTATCTATTATTTTTTAGAGTTATTGGGCTATTTAGGACCATTAGAGCTCATTTCAAGTTGATTTAAAACACTAGTTTGCAAAATAGTCCCTTATGGACTACAAAATAAATACTTGAAAGTTAGTTTTCCTTCAACTTGAAAAATGGCTTAAAAATAAATATAACTTTCTAAGATTCTCGAGGTTGGTTCTATGAAGTTCAAACACTTGAAACCAAGGTTCTCGAGTGATAAAATCTCATTTAAAAGTTCGAAAACTCAATTTACAACTTTAAGTGAAATTCTAAGTCCTTGTAAATATTGAATTCATAGTTGAAGAGTGATTAGAAAACGGAGTTAGACAAGCCTAACAAATTATGAAATTTGGTGGAGACCTTCACTATGATTCAATAACACATTCTGAAATTTTTGGTTCAATTCCGAAATCATTTGATGCCCGGAATACCTTATGTCAAAAATTAGCCCATTTTAGCTAAATTGGAAACTCGTCTTTTTCCTATTTCAAAAATATTTTTGAAAACCATTCAAAACATATTGAAATCAATTGAGAATTTCGGTGAGTCAAATTTATAGTATGTTGATGTTCTCTATAAGTTTTGATGATTTTTGGACTAGTGGAGACCCCTGAAAAAGTTCTCAAAGTCCTGGCTAAAAAGTAGAAAGATTTAGGCAAAGTCAGATTTCAGGTTGTGGGTGACGTCGTGGGCATGAATCCACGGCGCCCCTCACAACGTCACTTTGGCAGTGATCCATGTCGTGGGTGGTGCCATTCAAAAAAGAGGTGAAAAGGGGGGTTTTTTAACCCCCTTCCCCCCGTCTTCCTCGTCGACTCTCAAGTCTAAATCTACCCATATAGGGCTTCAAAACCTACCAAAGAATGCTTTCTATAAGGTCTTACCATGAATTTAAATCTTTCATAATCAATCATCACTCATGCATCAACAATTCATCCATTTGACATTCATGAACGTAGCAACAAAATTGAACTCAATTCTTGAAATCCCTTTATAAGACATTTGTGCATTGAGAATTCATGGTTCTATTTCAGTCAAATTCATTTTGCCACCTCATTATCGAATCAACGTTCCCTAATTTGATTAAGAAAATTGAAGAGAAAATCAAGGTAAACTTTTACGCCAAGGCTAGATTCTTAATGTAGCTCCTTGTTGTTGAGTTCTTAGCTATAAATTGATGAATTTTCAGCAACTCTTTCTTCTCCAACTTGCCCTCTTTAATTCAGGATTTTAGTTGCATTTTTTTGGGTGAGATAAAAATGGGAACCCACTTATATATGTTTATTTTATATGTGTTTGTGTATGTGTGTATTCAATTTATAACCATTAGATCCTCATCTCATCTCTCTTACACACACATCTCAAGACCAATCCCATGGTTTCCAAATTAAGTGAGTAACTTAGATGTGTCATTAATTAACTTAAACTACTAGATCAAACAAGTCTTGTTAACTTACCCTATAATTTGTTTAACTTAGGTATTTTTATTTACATCACTTTAAAACCTAAGTTATTGTCTAATCTAGTATTATAACACTATATCCCTTACCCCTCGCCCGTAGCATGCACACACATTGAGACAAATCTCTCCCTTGCAACTTCACCGACATTAATAACATTAAATTGGATACAATAGGTATAGCTAGGTAATAAAACAGCAAACAAAAATAAACCTCGGTGTCAACTCCCGAGGGTTTGCCGAATACGCCACATACGCTAAGTCCATGTCAAGGTCCTGAAAACGACATGTGGTATGAGTTAGAGTTTTAAGTTCGTTACAATCACCATGAAGGAAAGCATTTTTTATGTTTGATTGATGCAAAAGCCAATGATGAGTAGCTTCCATAGAGATAAATAATTGAACAAATGTAATTTTAGTAACAGAGAAAACATATCATAATAGTCCACTTCATACGTCTGAATATATCCCTTAGCAACAAGTCTGGCTTTCAAGCGAGAGACAACCATCAAGATTAACTTTGACAGTAAACATCCTTTTACACCCAATAGCATGTTTATGTGAAGGTAAAGTCACCAGGGTATAGGTATCATTTGCTTCTAAAGCATTCATCTCCTCAATCATTGCAATACGCCATCCAAGATGAGCTAAAGCTTCATGAACAATTTTTGGCACATAAACAATATCCAAAAATGTGATAAAAGCACAAGAAGAAGATGATAAGTGGTTGTAAGAAACAAAAGAGGAGATTGGATAAGTGCAAGTATATTTACCTTTGCGAAGAGCAATGGGAAGACTATTAATGGAGGTTGGATCAGAAGACAAAGTTATTGGGTCATCAAGACAAGTTGTTGAAGAGTCTAGATTAGGATCAGAACGAGGTGGACGACGCGAATACATGTGTTTGATGGGAGTCTTGACTAGAGTTAAAGGAGAATGATCAGATAGTAATGTAATGAGATCAAAAGGTGTTGTAACGGTATAGATCAACCAATCATCATTCTTCTCCTGTCTTATAGAACCCGAAGAGAAATAAAGTCATTTGTTTTCCAAAAAGGTAACATCAACAAACACGAGGTAGTTACCAAAAGTTGGACAATACCATCGATATCTCTTTTGCATACGAGAATATCCCAGAAAAATATATTTTAAAGATTTAAGGTCAAGTTTTGTGACTTAAGGATGGACATCTCGAACAAAGCAAGTACAACCAAATATTATAGGCTCAATAGGAAACAATTGTTTAGTAGGAAAAAGAACATGAAAAATAGTCTCACCGGACAAAACAGAAGAAGACATACAATTGATTATAAAACAAGTTGTAGATCAGCATCACTCCAAAAATGTTTAAGAACATGCATTTGAAATAACAAAGCTCACGGGCTGTTTCTAGGAGGTGCCTATTCTTTCTCTCATCAACAACATTTTGAGAGTGGGTATCCACACAAGATGTTTGGTGAAGAATCTCATCTTGGATCATATAATTTTGAAAAATTCTTGATAAATATTCTCTAGCATTATCACTCCTTAAAGTTTGTATAGATTTTCCAAACTAAGTTCGAATCTCAGTACAAAGGCAAAAAAATGAGAGAACGATTCTAAACAGCTTTTCATTAAATATAATTGTCATTCTAGAATAATCATCAACAAAGGTAACAAAATATCTAAATTTAGCTTTAGTTACAACTGGCACGGACGCCAAACATCAAAATATATTAACTCAAAAAGAGCATTAGCTCGTTTATTGACTCTTGGATTAGAACTAAGACGATGGTGTTTAGCAAACTGACAAGATTCACAATTTAAAGAAGAAATATTAGAAAATTGAGGACAAAGTTTCTTTAATATGGGAAAAGAAGAGTAACCTAACCGACAATGCACTTCACAGTGGGTAACAACTCAAGTGCATGCTAAGGACTTCGGTTTATGTGTGTCAAGGATGTAGAGAACTCCAGACTCATGTCATTTACCAATAATCTTCTTTGTCATAAGATCTTGAAATAAACAATTACCAGGAAAAAAATGAGAAAACAATTGAGGGTACGAGTTAGTTTACTGACTGATATTAAATTAAATGATAACTGAGGTAGACTTAGAATAGATGACAAAGAGAGTGATGGTGTAACATAAATTGTGCCAATTCTAATAACATTTGATGTTGATCCATCAGCTAAAGTAACATAAAGGTAGAATTATGTGGTTGAAAGTCCGAAAATAAACTAGTGTCATGTGACTTGTAGCACCAGAGTCAATGACCCATTTTGAAGAGAAGGAAAAAAGACATGTATCGTGTTTACTTGAATCGACTATGGCAGCAACATCACTGGATGACGATTTCTTTGTTTCTTGAGGTTGAAGTTAATCTAGCACACTCCTTCGCAAATGAGGACAGTTCTTTCAGCTACATCAGTTGTGGATGCAACATGGTTTGATCGATTATTTGTAGTTGATCGTTGATTTTCTGTGCTGCAACTTCTTGCAGTCTTGCTTTATATTCCTAGCTTATGATAATAGTGGCATTCAATCTCTTTTGAATCATACCCCTTCTTATCAATATTACTCGAACTCTTTCCTTTGTTATTATGAGTAACAAGTGTGATGCTTGGATGGGGTGAAAGGGTACTAGTAGGAACATATGTGGTGTTTTTTGTGCGAAGTAGTCGGCTGAATTATTCTTTCAATGACGTAACCTCGGAATTGGAAAATACTTGAGATTTGGCAGTTCAAATTTAGCTGGAAGGGAGGGTAAAAAATTCATAAAACCATATTTTCTCTTTATGCCTGTTGAACTTTGACATCAAGACTAAAAGGCAACAACATATAAAGATCCTTATAAGTTTTCTTAGTATCCATGAAATAACTTGTAAGAGATTTTGTCTTGTTTTTCTGCACAATAAAAAACTTGACACACCTCATAAATAGGTGAAATATTCTCCTTCCCGGAATGCAAAAAATCTAAATATTTCATCAATTCCTTAACATATTTACAATGATTAACTAACCTAATTACCTCACTATCGATGGAGTTTCGAATCTGCAAAAACAATTGAGCATCTACACGCAACCATATTTGTTTTATATCATTCGTAGGAGGATAATCGGTTAAATGATTATCTTTACCAACACTCTTCGAATACAATTGTTTTACTCAGATCCAATTAATAAGCCTCATCCAGTTTATGTTCTTTGATTTTTAACATCACAAGAACTGTATCGGAAATTACTGTTGATTTTGTGTCGACATATTGTGGAAATGTTATTTTAAGAAGGTACTATCAACAGAACAAAACACAAAAATGTTTAACAAAACAGGTCACAAAGGTTCAGCAAAACAGATCACAAATATGTGATACCAACCAATCAAGCCAAACGATGTTGATCAGCGCTCTTTCCGGCAACATACGGGTCTCTACACGCGGCAAGTGGAACTCTGCCAGATTTGGTTTTCTGTAGCTCTGATACCATGACAAGAACTTAATATTCAAAGAATCTTTTGTTTATTACTTTATCACTTTGTACACACATATACACAAGTTTGGGAGTTCTATTATAGTAAAGAAAATAAGTCAACAGCAACTAATCAAATCCATATGAATAAGCAATCCATATACATTAGCATATATACATTCCTAATTAGATATTTACAGCTGTAACACATACAATTAACAAGTCTAGGCTAAATTAATCGCACTTGGTGTTTTAATTGTCTAGGCTAAATTAATCGCACTTGGTATTTTAATTGTCTAGGGTTTGTGATTCCATCGATTTTAATGCGACAATTGTGTTGAGTTCTAGTGTGCTATACCAAGGGTTAAACATTTGTTAGGGAGTCAAACAACAATCTTACTTTGTTTGTCGCAAATAGGGAGTTTAGGGTTTTATATGCAATGTTGAACCCTATAGCTAACCTAAGAGTTAATTTGGAATGCTATTTTTATGTGAAAATTGACGATCATTGCATGTGAGTGTTGAGTCGATCTTGTGAATCCCTGAAGCCTAGGTTAGTTTTTCATAATTGATTTTACTACATTTTTATTCGCTTGTTATCGGTGTTTATTGATGTTCTTACTTGTTTGTTTTCCTTGTTTGGTTGTGTTTAAAGTTGCATATATCAGTTTAGGCTCTCTCTCTCTCTCTCTCTCTCTCTCTCTCTCTCTCTCTCTAAATCGGATATTTCATGTTTTTTCACCTAAAGTAATCCAACTCCCTATGGTTCAACCTCTTTGCCTACCACAACTACAAAATAATATAGAAAATGATAACCTAATAAGGGTTATATATTTTGACGCTCTCGACAAGCATCAATCCATAGTTCTTAAAAGTTACTACTATCACTTTCTTTAACAATGGTGCAGAGCTAATATTTGGTATTAAATGCAAATTCTAGCTATAAATGAAATTAAAGTTGAAATCGTTTGACAAAAAAAATAAATAAATAAAGTTGAATTCCAATTTATAACTTCATTTGCTCAAAACAGTACATTGCATCAGAGGAAAACACCATGTACATATCTGATTTCATGCGATTCATATACTCTACATAATTCTTCTGAAAAAACTACATAATATGTTAATGCATAAAGACATACAACAAACTTACATGAAAATGCAAACCTCAGAAAAAAAAAAAATGAAAGACAAGATTATTATTTCCTTTCATTCTTTCTTTTCTATAGAAAAAGTTTTCTATGCTCACTCAGATGTAGCATTGGAGCTCGTGTCAGCATAAGAAGAACTACTTCCTGAAAATAATTTATTATCCTTCCTTCCCGACTCCGAAATGTAAGACATTGTATTTGTTTCATTCACCTTCGTTCTATGCCCTTTGGTCTTGAGGTCCATGAGATCAGAGAGAATAGCAGGCTTGGCAATGTTGTCCAACTCATCATTCTCACCTTGCAGCATCTTAACCGCATTCGACATGGATGGCCGAAGCTTCTGTATGTCTTGGGCGCATAATAGAGCATTTTTCAAGAACCTACTAGCCTCCTCAGAGTCAAAGTCCCCATTAAGTGATGTGTCGACGAATTCCACCAGTTGCCCTTGCTCATACAGTTCCCCTGCCTGGAGCAAGATAATCCCCACGCCAGCCTATAATCAATAGTTTGTATATATTTAGTGCATGGACCAAATGATCTAGAAAGTATAGGCAAGTTTAAGAAAAACAATTTTAGTATTCCAAAAGCTAAATAACTGTAACACATAATACATAGACTACCAAGGGCCAAATAACTTGAAGAACATGCTCGCATATAACTAGAAAAAGGAAAATGGTGCCATGTTGATGATGTCATGTTGTTCGAAAAAAAGTCTTTAGAGTCTCAAAATATTAACATCTCACACATGATTCAATAAATAACCAATTTAAAAGTTGTTTACAGTAGATAATGCATCTAAAAGAGAAGCAAGGTAAGAATTAACATACAATAATGTACCACTAATTAAACTTGACCCTTGAATTACTTTAGTTCTTCTCTATTAAATTTCTATACCCGTTCTCTTCTTTCCACAAAGCATTCAGGTGGCGTAAAGTGTTATGTTGGTCCGTGCAACTGTATGAAAAGTCCGCAAGTCAAGAATAGATGGTAAATCAACAAGTCAAGAACTGTATGCAAAGTCTATATGAAAATGATTGCCATCACCAGAAACTGTTCAAGTCTTAGTTTATTAACGATAAGGAAAAGAAAAATGCACTTTGGTAATCTTCTTTTCACAATCATATTAAAGAATTATATTATAAATCAATGATACACAGGCTTGGTAAAATCATCTTCTTTGAGACATGCTGCCGTGAACAATTCACATATCTACGAAATAGAGAATGTTCCAATGCAAGCATAACTAGTACTAAACTATGTAAAAGACAATTTCCAGAATGAATAAAATGAACAATCACATAAAAGAGACATTGGAATTCATCAATGCACTTCGGTATGCTAACCTTATGCAGGGCTTCACATAGTAGTAATTTTTATTACATTCAAGAACAAGATTACACAGTCTCATATACAAGAATCCCTCTCATAATACTATTTCTCTTAGACACTTGCTGCCTCTGGCTCTGAATCTTTCTCCAAGCAATGAAACTGTACCCAATAACCCCATGGTGAAATCCCTTACAATCAGTAAAAATCAGAAAAACAAACTCTCAATAAAGAACACACTCACAACTCACAAGTGCGAAAACAAAGGAGAAAAAGAAGACCACTCTTACAAGGACGCTCAAAAAGCTTGTAACTTTTGTGAAAATCATCAAAAGAGTCTCGAGACCCTCTAAAATACTGTTTGCGTCCACATAAAAGCTCGCGTAATTATCATCACTTCTAAGAAACATGCCAAACACTTTGAGAAATATAAGACTTGCTAAGAGATATCCTCCAACTTTAATTATGCAAATAGTTGACGAAAAAAGCAAAAAAAAAAAAAACAAAACTTGAACTTTAGGAAAATTTTATACTCACACAAAGCATATTATGAAATGATATTTTCATTCACCTCATAATCAAGAATATATACAGACTCAATATCGATATCATCTCCAAGGACTCTCAACCTTTTATTATGTTTTAGGTTTCTTTTTTTCATGTTCTTTTAGCTTTAGTTCTTTTCCCATTTTGGGCAGGAATCAAATTACGTCCAATACATAACTAAAGACTACAAAATATCAACAATATCCTTTTTCACAAAAACAGAGTTGTCGTATTATAGTAAACAATACTTTTCATGCCAACTCATCATATTTTATTTTCATCAATGGTTGTGTTGATTCATTAATTGAGAAATCACCATAAAAAGTTGTTTCATTCTCATGTAACTCCTAAGTACAATGTTTTATGCTTCAATATCAGTGTGCTCTTGGAAAATAAGCATTTAAAGCCTTATAAATGTGTTTTTCAGGTCCATAAAATGAAAACATGCAAGAAATGCAAACGCGAAGGCAAGACATGTCCCTCGAGATGAAACTAATATACTGATTCAGTATCTCATATAGATGGAATAAGGCCTTTTGATAACACAAGTAAGATGGCTTTAGCATCCCATTCATTATGAACGTGTTTTTCATGATTATAAAAGGAAAACATGCAAGAAATGCAAATGCAAAGGTAGGACTATCACGTTGGATGTTCTTTGAATTTATGCTAATAAATTTTTTTACTGATTTAGCATCTCACATAGTTGGAACAAGGCTTTTGTTGAGTCAAGTTAGATGTCTTTAGCATCTCATGCATAATGACCACAGTGTAATGTGACAAATGAGTTAGACTGGAACTCATGTTCACTGAAGTCCTGTGACCCCTGACTCGTTATTCCATTTATTGTGGATAATAGGTAATAATTAAACAAATGTTATATCCAATATGACCACATAAAAGAAAAGCAATGAATTTTTGGATGAGGGCTGAAAAATTTCTTACTGTTTCAAAATGATATTGTTCCCCAACAGGCGATTGTGCGTTTGTATTCCACTTACTGAAGGTCACCCAAGAATGGGGTGAATTGGGTGTGATGGCTAATTTAGACTTTTTACAACTTTCTTTACAAATCTCAAAAGTTCACTTCCAAAGTCAAGCTAGATGAGCACGTGTAGTAGTGATAGCAATAGCAATGTGTCTGAATGATTCAAGTACGTGAAATGCTACACTATGAGAAGGGGGTTGAAAAGATGGAAGTACACAATTGATTTATAGTGGTTCGATCCATCGGATCTACATCCACTACCTAACCTCCCCAATTAGAATTTTGAACCAATAATTATATTTCAATAAGTGAACAACTATAAGCCCCCAAGCTTAGTATGCATAGTCTCCACTAGGTCTTTTACAATTGCCTTACCGCAATAGAGACTTTTACAACCACCTAGCATCAACTAGGAATTGAACTTGCCTAGATGCAACTAGGAATTCCCCTTGCCTATTCCCCGATAGGCTTGACAACCTCTCATATACACCAATAAGATTCACAACTTGGTCTATTCACCAATAGACCTTACAACCTTTACAAATTAAAAGATGATTTGCCGCTTACAACAAGTAAAGCGGTATTAGGTGTTCTCCTCTCACAAGCCAAATGCAATCCTAAGATGAAGACAATGCAAGTGAGACTTTGCCGATTGAGATGCCTTGTAAATCAAATTTTATAGGCTAACTCTCAATATTGAAACCAACAAAAAGAATATAGATTAAGCTTTAGTTGATTCCAAAAGTTGCTAATTGATGCACGAATACAAAATACAAGTTTAAGCTCACGTTGTGCAATCAAAACCTCGGGTTACGAATAGATTTAAGATTAAGAATGAAACCCTTGTAAATATGTTGTCAAAACAACATAAACTTGAAACTGCACAAACAAATATAGATTTAGCACAATTTGATTTCAATCAATTCAATGCACTATGAGAAATCACAATAAAGCTCAAGTAAGTGCAATCAAAATCCCGAGTTACAAATATATTTAAGATTAAGAATAAAACCCTTTTAAATATGTTATCAAAACAACATAAGCATGAAACCATAAAAACGAATATGAGTTTATCGCATATTGGTTTCAAGTCAATTCAATGCACCATGAAAAATCACAATTAAGCTCAATTAAGTGCACTCTCAACTTTGGGTTTACACAATATCAAGATTAAGTTGAAAACCCATTTTAATGGTGTTTCACACACACTTCATAGAAAAACAACCACTATAAGTGTAGGTTAGACTCTGTGTTTTTCTAGTTTCGCATACATAATAATGATTCAAATTTCGGCTCAATAGGTGCAAGTTCGTTCTAGGTCTTATCTAGACTTGGTATTAGGCTCAACACACTATATGAATATACAAAAATCACTCACCTATAGCTTCCACACAAATCCTTAACAATAAGATATAGATTAAGCACAATAGTGTAAGGAAAAATGAGATCTTACAACTCAAGATGTGAAGATGATTTAGATTGATTTAAACAGTGTGTTGAAGACCTTAGAACATTTTTTTCGCCTCACTTGATTTGCATAAGATCAGCCCCCAAAAGCCCTCAAGAGAGTGTATGTGTTTGATCTTCACTTTTCTTGCAAAAAAAATCATGTTTTTGGCTCTCTATATGTGTATATGTTTGGCTCTCTATATGTGTATATGTGCAAGTGAGATCAAAAATTTGTTCTATGTGTTTATAGTGTTCTCTCCATACATTTTTGACTGTTTTTAGCCGTTGTAGTGATCCAAATGCCAAATATCAATCATTATTTCAAATTAAAGCAAAAGGTGCAAGCTTTTGAAAAAGCTGTCAAAAGGCTAGTTAGTACGCTAGGTGACATCATTAGCACGCTAACCAGCGAGGACCAGAGACTTAATAGTTTATGGTTTAGGTTAACAACTCCCTAACTCACCTTCGACTCAATTAAACTTCTGAGAACACCTTAAACATATTTAGTATGAGTCATTTGACCCGTTTGGACTTGCCCGGATGATTTCACAAACCTCGAAAATAGGAAATTCTGGTTTCATGAAACTTGTAGGGGCTTATCTGCGAATATTTTACTTATCATTTAAAAACCATTCAAAATGATACCGATGCCTCCAGAAACAAATCCAATCCAGTTCATGCCATAAGACACATTTGCATGATTTAAAGCATTTTAAAACTCAAGGATTTGAAAATCATGAAATGCATGACTTTAGGTTCTTGAAAACATGAAATTTATGAAATGCATGAATCTAATGCATTTGGCTCATGTAGTTGAACTCTTATGCCTTACAAATGATGTACATAACTTCATGCATGCTTTTCGGTGCCTTTCCTTGCTTTGATCAAATTATCGGTTGTTCAAGTCTCATTCCTTCCATTCCATCCATTCCATATGCACTCGAATTAGTAGCCTTTGAACTAGTGAGTTCTAATAGTGTTGGATGCGCTTAAATACTTGACAAACGTGTTAGTACCATTACATGTTGTTTGTTGACATCAAAATCTCGAGACAGAGTCTAAGTGATTGAACACTTAGTCCAACACTTACAATTTCCAAAATAAGAACACCAAAACTATTGGCCTATTCGCTTCATGGTCTTAAGTCAGATTAGCCAAACTGGACAGGCTAATCCGGTGTTCGCTTGGCGGATTAACTAATCCATGGGACTATTTAATACCTAATACAGGTGACTAAACTAAACCATCCTTTTTGGGCTCCTTAGTTAGTCCGGATGGTGGAGTCTGCTTGTGACAAAAATACCCCTCATTTAACTCAATACACACAAAAGATCCTTATTCTTGGCCTACGAATCCTTCTTCGCCTACATCCTTCTTCTTTGCCATGGCTAGCGGCATGTTCGTGCATCTTGTGCTTGAGGTGGCGGCGTTCTTCGGGAAGCGCGACGAGGTGGGAGAATACAAGGCCGCCATAACAGATGTGGAAAAGAGGGTCGGAGGAGCTGTTGAGGATGTACTTGCAGTTGTACTTGTCCATAATCTCCTCCTTCGTGAGAAACAAAAATTCGATTTGGGAATAACCCATATCATTAATCTCTTCTTTTCAAATGTTCGTTGTTTTTTCTTTTTTCTTTTTTTGTTTTTTGAAAACTTAACTACAATGGCCAACAACGCGAAGATTGAACAGATCCGTGCTATGTTTTTGCGAAATTTCACTAGAAAACAATTGATTTTGCGTATGGGTATTCTAGCTTTGATTCCGATGTATCAATTTCACTCAACATAACAAGAGCAAATCCTTCAAGAATCACTACTGTTTGATTCATTGAGAGAATAGGTGGTGGAGCAAGAGTAAAAGCTCTGCACTCATCGTCATCTTTGACACAGTCGTCGAGAGAGATCGAGATTGCTAGCTCGAGAGGAAGTAAAAGTAACGGTGGGTGGCTAGATTTCTATGAGTACATGAGGTCTTTGTATAGGGAGATTGCTCACAACGCTCGCTTACCTGATGCAGTTGGGAATTTCGTGCAGGCGCAATCGATGGCGAAGTGTTGATTTGGGTGTATAGAGGAAGGGGTAAGTTGGTTATTTCACCATCACAAAAAACATGTTATCCCAATGTTAAGACACCCAACCGAACAAGTAACCAACTTGGGACTAAGTAGTTAATCCAAGTCACAATCCTTTGTATAAGTATCTTCTTTCCTAGTAACCTGACCTCGAACTGGGCATTCAGGAGCCAAATAACCCCTGGAGACAAAAGAATCATAGTCCATGATAAGAGAAAACTTTAAGTTGGACAGTATGTAATCAATAAATGGCAACATAAATTATAAAATAATTTACAAACAAAGCACTGGTTGACAATACAGAATGATAAAATTTGGAGTGCATCGACTCTACTGCCTCTTTCTCACAGAAAAGGAGAACAAGGTGAAGCACCAAGGCGCATTTTATTTCCATGGCAACACTGAAAATTAACCTTAACTTTAGGACATTCGCAAGGCAAGAAATGGCAAAGCCATCTTAATTTTAACCAGCTGGCTTTCAAGCCATTTAGATATGCCACATTATAGAACAGCATTTTGAATTTCAAACTGAAAGATGCAAATGTTATTGCTAAAGTGAGAAACAATGAGAAGGGATACATAATCAAGTTGGAAAGATGCAAATGCAGTTAACAAGCAGGTCAGAGAGTCTGCAAGAGAATTTCATAAAGCTGCTAGAGTAAGGTCGAAAAAAGAAAAAGCTACCATGCGGTCTGCAATTAACCTATGTTGCAACTTTTTATTATGATCATATGTCTAACTTTAGTATTCTGGTGCACATGATTCTGGTGTCAGACGGTATGTATAGCTTTGTTGTAAGTGCACATAACATAAAGTATTCTGGGGCACATGATTCTGGTGTAAGACAGTATAATATGTATAAATTGTTGTAAGTGCATAGAACTTTACACAACGCAATCATAAACATTGAGTTTATTGAATCACTCATGGTTCCAAATTTTCAAACTATTATCTATAAGATTATTGAATGCCAAGTAAGAAATAAGCAATGGATTTAACTTACATGGTTCCGGCAACAACTGTAGTAACGTGTTTTGCCCAGTGGAACTAACTTAGCGAGACCAAAATCTGAGATTTTAGGATTGAGGTCTTTGTCAAGAAGAATATTGCTTGCTTTTATATCTTTATGAACAATGTGAGGTTGAATTTTTTCATGGAGAAAAGAAACCCCATGCGCGACACCTATGCAAATATTTGACCGTATTCTCCACGAAAAATGGATTTTACTGCGACCTTTACCTTAAAATAGATAAGATCAAGATCAGAATTAATTTAAATTTCATATTATATATGCTTCAATAGATATTATCTAATTACCAAAAAGTGTCTGTGTAAGGCTGTTATTTTCAAGGTATCCATACACCAAAATTCAGCTATTTCCCTCAATGCAACAACCAATTAGTTTAACCAGATTTGGGTGATCTATGTTTGATATCAAACGTATCTCTGTGAAGAATTCCTGTACTCCTTGGGTTGAATCTGAAGATAGTACTTTTATAGAAGCAAGTGCGCCATCTTTAAGTCTCCCTACTCACAAAAGTATATCAAATATTAAAGGAAACAATAAGATAGAATCATAAAAATGCATGCAGTTATTGGTAAGCTATTGAGATTTCACTAATGAAGAAAGTATTGGTAAGTTAGGTCAACACAATTGATATTTTAGATCTGCTTAACAGTTTAACGCATCATACCTTATACATAGAACCAAATCCCCCACTACCCACTACATTACCTGGACTAAAATCTTTAGTTGCACTTCTCAATTCAGCATAAGCGTAGAGATTAAAAGCATGGGTACTTGAAGCATCTGAACCTAAAAAAAAAAAAAGAAATTTTAGAAATTAGCGTCGACAAGCATGCAAGTATATAATTGAAAAGTTTTTTTTTTTTTTTTCACTTTTCTTTGGCTAGCCCACAAGTGGACGTGGAAATACTTGGGATCTACTTAGCAGAACTAGCTGATAATCTAGTTACAGCTGATAATCTAGATGAAAGTTGATAATCTAGCTAATAGCTAATAATTTAGTAACTGATAACTGAAAGTTGATAAAATCGTTTGGAAAAACTAACTGATGGAGTAGCTGATAAATGTAAAATGACATAAAAAGACATGTTTATATTAATTGAGTTTTTACTCATATAAATATTTTTATTTACAAATAAATTCATCCGGCAATGTGTCCATGCATTATTGTTTAATAATATGCATATAAACATATTATTTATTATTACTAATATATTTGCGTGAGTAGGGCTGGCAATTTGGGTCATGAAACGATTAACACGACACGACACGACACGTAATAAACATGTCGTGGTTTGGCTTAAGTGGGTCTGGGTCATAAACATGTTAACACGTTTATACACGGTTAATAAACGAGTCATTAACATGTCAACCTGCTTAACTCGTTTATGACTCGCTTAACACGATTAAAGAATAATGTATAAATAATAAATATGGTATAATAAATAGATTGGTCAAAATTCACCCATTTGAATGCATGTTAATAGCATATTTTATTTATTTTATTTATTGACATCTTTTATCATATTTTATTTTATATTTGAGTGGAAATATTCATTTTACTTTTAATATATTATTTATGTTTTAGATTTTATTAATAATTATTTATTAAGAAAAAATAAAACTTTTCACCAAAGTAAAATTTAGATATTTTTTTAGATGATTTTTTTAATTTTGTTTATGTTATTATTACGAGTCATTTTTGCTTTATTATTGATGAAGTCCAAGAATTAGCTTGCAAATTCTTGACAGGATAATGATGAAGTCCAAGAATTGTTAGTTTGCAAATTCTTGACAGGATAATGATGACCAAGAATTAGTTGCAAATTCTTGGAAAAATAGGAAAAGATATGACAGGATGGCATTTTTGTAATTTTGCTGAATTAAGTTCGGACGTTTGAGTTTTGTCGTTCCGGGGGTATGGGTTTATTGGAAACGGCGTGGAGATCACGACACACAGCTATGCTGTGACTACGACGTTTTTCGGCGAAATTCCATCGTTTCGCCCTCCGAAACGGCAATTTTGCTATTTTAGGAAACTTTTGTTTCGCTTATAACTTTCATTAGGAATTTCCGTTTTTATTGCCGTTTGCGGCGTTTGTTTCTATTTTTCATCTAGTTTTCAGTTTAGGGCTTTTTGGACTTTTTACTATTTTTGGCAAATTTTAGGGTTTCGCTATTTAAGCGATCTATTGAGTGTAATTCGTAGTTTTTTTGCTTGAATAAAAGAATTTTTGAACTTTGGCTTAAGTTCTGACCTAGATCGAGTTGTTCGTGGATTCGTTCAACTGGTTTAGAAGATCTCCGCTGCGTCAGTTGGTATCAGAGCCTGCTTCAGCGTGATTGGAGAAATCATGCCGCCGAAGAGGAACCAGCAGCGTATCGAGGAGGTGTATGACCGTGACGATCTGAATCGACAAATTGGCCAAATAATTGACCAACGCATGGGCGCGGTGGTAGAACAATTAACTGCCAGAATCGATCAGTTGTTGGGTCAGAATATAAATCGTATCCGTAACCATCGAAGGGAACCTGTCGGTGATGAACCAATAGGAGATTCTTCTACCGAATGGGAGGATGAGTATGTTGAGGCACCGAGGAGGCGCTACAGGCCGCGTGCAGTTGAGGATGATCGCAGGCGGTGGGAGTCTCTGGGATGAAGACGGAGGTCCCGTAATTCCATGGCACCCTTCAACCGGAAGAATTCTTGGGTCGGCGCGTCGATTGAAGAAGTCCTAGAATTCAAAAGTGTGCCCGAAGACAAGCGTGTGCAATCGGTTGCCACCGATTCCGCAACAGGGCCATGGCTTGGTGGCAACAAAGCAGTTTGATGCGGAATAGGAATGGAAAGGCGAAGATCACCTCGTGGGAGAAGATGAAAAAGCACTTACGGGCTGAGTTTTTGCCTTACAACTTCCAACGCCTTATGTATCAGAGGTTGCAGAATCAGAGACAAGGGGCAAAGTCAGTAGATGATTACACTATTGAGTTTTATCAGTTAGTCGCTAGAAACGAACTGCAGGAGACTAACGACCAATTGGTGACGCGGTATATTGGTGGACTGAGGGTGCAGATCCAAGATGTCGTCAACATGTTTGATCCGGCTTCCTTATCTCTGCAACGCACCAAAGAGCATTGTTGGTGGAGAAACAACAAATGGCGTGGGGTCGGGGTGTGAGTAATGCTTCCAAGAATGTTAGTGTTGGGACAACCAATACTTTGGATGTAATACCGCTGCGCAATTAACCACGCTAGTCGCACGAACGGACCTAGCACTAGTGGGATTAAATGCTTCGATTGTGGCGAAGTTGGTCACAGGAAGTCAGAATGTAAAGGGAAGAAGACTCTCTTTATTGAGAACGAAGAGGAAGACGAAGGGGAAGAGGCCAACATCATTGCAGAACCAGCCTTTGATACTTCTGACAACACATAAGAGGAAATCGTGACTAGAGATGTGGGTACTGCCTTGGTTGTGAGGCGTTCTTGTATGACTCCTAGAGTTGTCGCTGATGATGAGTTGCTGCGGAATAACATCTTTCAGTCCAAGTGTACCATCTTAGGCAAGGTGTGCAGGTTCATGATTGATGCAGGCAGTTGCGAGAATATCGTCTCAGTTGAAGCGGTTCAGAAGTTGGGCCTTGCAACTGAACAACACCCCAGGCCCTACAAGATAGCTTGGCTGAATAAAGGTGGTGAGGTGAAGGTGTCGAAGCGCGCCTTGGTGACTTTTTCTATTGGTGCTAACTACAAGGATTCAGTCTGGTGTGATGTTGTGGCTATGGATGCTTGCCACTTGTTACTGGGACGTCCTCGCGCAGTTTGATAGGGGAGTTGTGCATGATGGCAGAACCAATAATTACACCCTTATGTTCAAGGGAGTGAAGATTGTGCTAGTACCCGCAAAGGATCCGGAGGAAGTTAAGCCTACTAAAGAATCTAGCAGCTTGTTGTCTTTGGCAAGATTTGAATATGCATTACATGATTCCGAGGTAGTTTACATCTTGATGGGAAATGAGGTAGATAGAGATGTTGATGTTCCTGAAGCTGCAATTCCTATTGTGAAGGAGTTTTGTGATGTTTTCCCTGATGAGATGCCAGAATGACTACCACCATTGCTTGATATTCAACATCAGATTGACCTTGAACCTGGTGCGTCACTACATAATAGACCACACTACCGAATGAGTCTCAAGAGCATGAGGAGTTGCGCGGACATGTTGAAGACAAGTACAAACAATATGCGAGATCGAAGAAGTCGTCACGTGGAGTTTGAAGTGGGTGACTTTATGTGGGCGCTTCTCACTAAAGACCTTCTCGTGGGTGATTACAACAAATTGTCAGTTCGAAAGATTGGTCATGTGGAGGTTCTTGAGAAAATTAATCCTAATGCTTACAGATTGAAGTTGCCAAGTCACATTCGCACGGCTGATGTATTTAATGTCAAACATCTTGTTCCCTATTATGAGGATACGTATGACGATGACAATTCGAGGGCGAATTCTGTCCACCCTGGGGAGAATGATGAAGTCCAAGAATTAGCTTGCAAATTCTTGACAGGATAATGATGAAGTCCAAGAATTAGTTAGTTTGCAAATTCTTGACAGGATAATGATGACCAAGAATTAGTTGCAAATTCTTGGAAAAATAGGAAAAGATATGACAGGATGGCATTTTTGTAATTTTGGTGAAGTTCGGACGTTTGAGTTTTGGCGTTCCGGGGGTATGGGTTTATTGGAAACGGCGTGGAGATCACGACTCACAGCTATGCTGTGATTACGACGTTTTTCGGCGAAATTCCATCGTTTCGCCCTCCGAAACGGCAATTTTGCTATTTTAGGAAACTTTTGTTTCGCTTATAACTTTCATTAGGAATTTCCGTTTTTATTGCCGTTTGCGGCGTTTGTTTCTATTTTTTGTCTAGTTTTCAGTTTAGGGCTTTTTGGACTTTTTACTATTTTTGGCAAATTTTAGGGTTTCGCTATTTAAGCGATCTATTTAGTGTAATTCGTAGTTTTTTTGCTTGAATAAAAGAATTTTCGAACTTTGGCTTAAGTTCTGACCTAGATCGAGTTGTTCGTGGATTCGTTCAACTGGTTTAGAAGATCTTTGTTGCGTCAATTATTAAGAGTAATAAAGACTTGAATGAAAAAGTAAAGTAAAACTAACGACTATATACAACCACATTATATTTAATTGGTTATTTTAGTATGTTTGTTCGAATTTAATCATTTAGATATATTTTAAAAAGTAGCAACCAAATTATAAAAGTTTAAATAAAATAAAATTTTAAATACAATATTTAATAAATGGGTGACACGAATACACGACATGTTTAACACACGACTCACTTAGACACGAAAACGATTAACACGATTAATAAACATGTCATGTAATGGGTTTGCATTATATGGGTCATGACCCGTTTATGACACGACACGTTTACGACTCACCGACACGAATTGCCACCCCTATGCGTGAGTAATATATCAACATATCAAAGAAACATGTTGGTATTTGTACAAATAAAGTGTTTGGCTAATTAAACAAATGATAAATACCAAAAATGACATAAAAGGAGTTATTTTAATTAAGTATAATATATATATACATATACACAAGTGGGCATACAATATACTCTATAGAATTTTTGTTGAAGAAATAATTGACCATATTGATACACAAATGGACAGTATTAACAAATATATTTCTTTTTTTTTATTTTGGTAGTATCGATTTCTACACCGTGTGTGTATGTTTTACAAAATTAATTTTTTTTAACAAAAAATATACATAATTAATAACGTAACTTGCGCATGTGTCAAGTAAAAAAAAAAAAAACAATTCATGTGCTGAACAAAACAAATGT
Organism: Stephania cephalantha; assembly: GCA_039657325.1. NCBI lineage: Eukaryota > Viridiplantae > Streptophyta > Magnoliopsida > Ranunculales > Menispermaceae > Stephania > Stephania cephalantha. The sequence goes on from CM077571.1 coordinate 27,571,833, forward strand.
GTGGTCAAAAGTCGGAGAAAAAAACTTATCCGACGTTTTTTATTTATAAACGCTACTCACATTGGCGTTTGAATTTGGAGATTATAATCTACATTATTCCCAAACTAAGCTACTAACCAAACACATAATCTAGCTGATAAGCTAGTTTCACTACAACAAAGTGGTCTATAGCAACACTTTTTTGCCAACACTAATAAAAAATGTCATCAAATTTTAATTTTAGAGACATATGATGTTGCCAAGTTTAAAATTTTGAGACGCTTAATATACAAGTGTCTCCAAATTAAGGACACTTGATATTAAAACGTCGTCAAATTCAAAATCTCGAGACGTATAATGTACAAGTGTCTCAAAATTAAGAACACTTGTTAAAAAGTGTTGCCAAATTTAAAATTTGGAGACACTAATTTAAAAGTGTTGTCAAGTTTCAATTCTAAGGACACATAGTTTATAAGTGTTGCTAAAATTAAAAATGAGGACACAAACAATAAGTGTTGTCAATTTCAATATTTAAAGACGCATAATTTATAAGTGTCTCGTATATTAGAGACGCTTGGTAAATTAGTGACACCAAATTTAAAATTTAGGGACCCTAATTTACATGTGTTGTCAAGATTCAAATTTAAGGACATATAATTTACTAGTGTTGTTAAGTTTTAAATTAAAGACACATAATTTACAAGTGTTGTTAAATTTCAAATCTAATGACACATAATTTACAAGTGTTGTTAGACTTTAAATATAAAGACACATAATTTAGAAGTGTTGTTAGACTTTAAATTTAAGGACATATAATTTACTAGTGTTGTTAAGTTTTAAATTTAAAGACACATAATTTACAAGTGTTGTTAGATTTTAAAATTAAAGACACATAATTTACAAGCGTTGTTAGACTTTAAATCTAAAGACACATAACTTACAAGTGTTGTTAGATTTTAAATCTAAAGACACATAATTTACAAAGTATTGTTAAATCTCAAAACTCAAACTCCTTTATCTAATCAAAATCGAGTCTATAAACTCAAACTCATTTATCTAATTCGAGCCGATAAAAGGGTATCACTTAAAAACATGCTTGTCAAATGAGCCACACTACATACATAACTTCAATACACAATCGAAATCCAATCGAGTTATTCACTTAAAAATGGGAGCCAAATCTGGATCATTCAAGTCCAAATCCAACAACCCATACAACCGCATGTACTCCACACAGTGCTCAAGCAACTCAATCGTTTGGGTGCGCACCCGTGAATCCTCTCCAGGTCTCGACCCAAGCCATCGCACCATAATCTCTTCTCTCTCTTGCTTCACCAGCTTGTTCAGATGCGAACCCGAAAAACAACAACTACAACACCAAATTCGGATGCGTTTGAGCTCAATTAGTGCAACCAAAGATTGGCGACGATTTCTCTGTCGCTGACTCCATTGCTAAGGTTTGAGTGTCCGGCTCAATATCGCCTTCGTCCCCAACGATCCCGCCTCCGCCTCCCCTACGAAGACGTCTGGCTCTTCTCGTCCGACGGCGTCCGCCTCCACGCCTGGTTCATCAAGCTCTTCCCGATTGCTCGTCGGTCGATCGATCAGTCCACTCGCTCACTCTAGCCCCTGCAAATCTCGCCTTTTCTTTTGATTCTCACTCTTAGGGTTTTAGACTTTCGTCGAATTGGTTCAATTTTCAGTAGATTTTGTGTTATCGCGTGTTGTGGTTAGGGTTTTTGTGGGAATGTTTGAATTAGTTTAACGATTGATGTCCGTTTCGTCGCGATTGTGAGTTTTCGGAGTGGAAAGGTTAATGCTTTGTTCATTTTTTTTGTGATGTTGTCATATCGAGGTGAATCAAGTATCAGAAATACCTAATTCGCTCCATTCACTAATAATAGAGCTGAGAAGTCACTTCTGACCTGTGCAATTTAATATTGTCATTTAATGTGATCTCATTGAAGTTTGAATGATAGTGAAGGAATTTGAGCGATATTTTGGTGAAATTGAGGAAAATGAGGCTTATCGCGAAGCTTGCACACGGATTTACCATGTTTAGTTGTGTTTGTAGCTTTTTTTTTACTTACTCGGTCACAAATTAATGGAGGTGTTTTTTGAAAATTAGTTTTTAACTGTCAATATGACGGATCTTTGGATATGGCAGTTGTGGTGTTTGCCTTATAGTAATGAGCTTCCATTTTTTGCATGTTGGTTTGTAGATTGCCACGGTTCGTCTTTCATCGAACTCATCAAACTCATGAATTCATTCTATTTCCATTCGATTTTTGCAGTCTTAGGGTTTGGATTTGTGTTTGATTAGTTGATTTGGCAATTTTGTACTGGTTTTTGCTGTCTTAGGGTTTGTATTTGTGTTTGTGTTTGATTAGTTGATTTGGCGATTTTGTACTGGTTTTTGCAGTCATAGGGTTTGGATTTATGTTTGATTAGTGGATTTGGTTGTTCAATTGGAGTAGAGTTGGCGATTTGATTACATTGTCTAGCTCAAATATGTTCTCCCATAAAAACTACCAATCAGCAATGATATTTGCTACTACCTAGGCATTGTATATGGATTAGTTTTTATTCACACTAACTGGAATGTGATTCAAACTACATTAATGATTCACACTAATTGGTAATTACATACTGAATCCTACTGTGTATCATGATTAAGTATTGCTGGAAAAAATATGTAATTTATTTGAAGCGTTCTTTTTTTAAGTTTTTGGTCTAATTGATTATGATATTTTATTAAGCAGAAAATAAATGGATAAAAGTTGGATGAATGAGTCAAGGTCAAGCATAGCTTATTTAGACGAAGTACCCAAGTTCATACAATTTGCTGTTGAGAAAACATCCGTTAATGGAGCAATCTATTGCCCGTGTAAAAAATGTTATAATAGACATTTATTGGATTCTGAAAAAGTTCACGGACACTTGTTATGGAATGGTATGTTAGATGGATATAAGAACCCATTTTCTCTTCATCAAGTGCGCAGACTAATGACTTAAATCCTACAACTAGTGTCGTGCCTTCAAGTAATGACGGAGGTTTTGAAGTACGAGAACTTCTTCATGATGCTTTTAGGGTTGTTAATACGAGAACTTCAAATCCTACAACTAGTACTATGCCTTCAATGGGCTTACCCACCGAAGTGCAAAATCCAGAAAATGTGATGAATGAGCATTCTTTTGTTAATCCATCACCAACAAACTCAGATAAAAATCCGTTGCAAATGTTGATGGAAGATTTTGATAAGGAATTATATCAAGGATGTACGAAATTCTCACGGATTTAATTTATATTGAGATTATACCATCTGAAGTGTTTGAATGGATGGTCAGGCAAGTCATTTAGCATGTTGTTAGAGCTATTAATTGATGCATTTCCAAGTGGCACTTCTTTACCATCCTCGTCTTATGAGGCTAAGAAAATAATTAAGGACTTAGGATTAGGATATCAAAAAATTGATTCTTGTCCTAATGATTGCATGTTGTATTGGGGTGAGAATGCCAATTGTGAATCTTGCAAAAAATGTTTGTCCTCAAGATGGATGAGTGTCACAAATGAAGATGGTGATTCATTGGAAGGTAATGATGGCAAACAAAAAAAGAAAAAACCTGCTAAAGTCTTACGGTATTTTCCATCGATTCCAAGGCTGAAAAGGCTTTACATGTCGTCAAAAACAGCTGCATCAATGAGGTGGCATGCGGAAAGGAGAAATAAAGATGGAAAGTTAAGGCACCCTGCCGATGCTTTGGTGTGGAAACATTTTGATGAGCGTCATCCTGAATTTGCAGCAGATCCTCGTAGTCTGAGACTTGGCTTAGCAAGTGACGATTTTAATCCTTTCAAAACGATGAATACCACACATAGTACTTGGCCAGTTGTATTAGTTCCTTATAATTTAGAACATTGGGTTTGCATGAAATAATCATCATTGATATCGTCCATGGTGATTCCAGGAGAAAAATGGCCAGGTAATGATATTTGTGTGTTCTTACAACCTTTAATTAAAGAATTATTGCAATTATGGGATGGTGTGGATGCCTTTGATGCCTATTCAGGGCAAAACTTCAAATTGCATGGTGCACTTTTATGGACTATTAATGACTTTCCTGCTTATGCGAATTTGTCTGGTTGGAGCACTAAAGGTCGAGTTGCATGCCCGTGTTGCGGGGAATTGACTTATTCTCGATGGTTAAAAAATGGGGGTAAGTTTTGTTATATGGGCCATTGGAGATGGTTGGATCAAGATCATCCTTTTAGATTCCAAAAAGATCTATTCGATGGCACCGATGAGTTACGAGGAGCACTTTTTAACACCTTCAGTCACAGAAATATTAAATCAATTGCATGGTGTCGTTTTCTCTTATGAAAAGTCTTTGAAAACAAACAAAAGACGATCTAATGTACAAGTTGACAACTCTGAAAAAGAAGTTATGTCTAGTTGTCAAGAAGTTTTTGAAGATAATGATGATTTTAATGGAGACGTCATGACTTTTATCAATTTTGAAAAGGTGACGGTGTAGGTGCTTCTATGCCACCTTGTTTGTGGAAGAAAATGAGTATCTTCTTTGGCTTGCCATACTGGGAGTTTAATCTTCTTCGTCACAATTTGGATGTCATGCATATTGAGAAGAATGTTTGTGACAATTTAATTGGCACTTTACTAAATCTTGAGGGCAAGAGTAAAGACAATTACAAAGCAAGGCTTGATTTGATGGAATTGGGTATAAGGCGTTCCTATATGTGGAAATAATAATGTTATTTGTTTGCCTCATGCATTCTACACAATGACTTCGAAGGAAAAAGAAATTTTCTTAACGGTGTTAAAGAACTTGAAGGTTCCAGATGGTTATGCATCAAACATTTCAAGCTGTGTAAACTTAAAAGAGCGTAGAATCTCAAATCTTAAAAGCCACGATGGTCATATATTAATGCAGGATATTCTTCCTATAGCATTAAGAGCATCCATGTTTCCTCAAATTGTTTCCGTCGTCTCTGAGTTGTCATCATTTTTTAAGTCATTATGTTGTAAAAGCCTTGATATGCATGAGCTTGACCAATTACAAGCAAGTGTGTCTAAAACACTTTGTCTTCTAGAGAAGATCTTTCCTCCAAGTTTTTTTACCATTATGGTTCACTTAACCATACATTTAGTTGTTGAAGCAAGACTTGGAGGTCATGTTCAGTACCGATGGATGTTTCCAATTGAAAGATGATATATATATTATTCACATTTTTCACTTATAAGATATTTGCTATTTTCGAACGCGTTAATATTTATTAACTTTTATCTAAATTCTCGTGCTTGAAGGGATTTGATGCATTTAAAATCACATGTCCGAAATCGAGCACATCCAGAAGGTTCAATTGCAGAAGGTTATATTGCGGATGAATGTTGAATATTTTGTTCAAGATATCTTGGAGGACTAGAAACAAGGATCAATCGTCCGTAAAGAAATTTTGATCGTGTTGATACTAGTGGAAAGTTCATGTTCACAACTGGAGGACGTATTTTGGGGAAAGCAGAAAGCATTGTTCTTGATGAGTTGACCTTAGCACAAGTCAATTGTTATGTGATGCTACACTTTGACGAAATATCTCCTTATCGTAGGTAAGTTTATTAAAAATAAACGATTTAATTTATTTTCTTTGTTATATAGAAACATAATTGATTTGTAAATTCTTTTAGCGAGTTTTTGAGTGTACAAAAAAGGGCTTATCGGCCAAACCGAGCTAACAAACGAATTGAACAAAAGCGGCTATTAGAGAGATTTCCAGAGTGGTTTTGCAACCAAGTGATTAGTGGACAAACATTACTGCTTTCTTTATAAAAGAGTTGCATGTTTTGAAAGAAAACATTCTTAAATATCTTATGTATGATGTTTTAGGTCTCGCGAATGACAAAGAGCAATGCTTCAAAGGAATTAATTTCTATTGCTAAAGGCCCAAACAATATTGCCATAAGTTTTATTTGGTTCATTATAAATGGCTTTAGATTTCATACCAAAAGTCGAGAACGATTTAGAAAAACCCTGAATAGTGGAGTGGTTGTTGAGGTAGATGAGGATCCGTATTATGGAGTTCTTACAGATATAATTGAGATAGACTACTATAGATTGTTCAAGGTTGTGATGTTCAAATGTGATTGGGTAGATATCAAGTCACCAAAGGGATTAAGAAAATATGCTAACGGTTGCACTTTGGTTAATTTCTCTAAATTAATTCATACCAGTCTGTCATTGCAAGATGACCCCTTTGTATTCTCATCTCAAGCGAAACATGTGTTTTATGTGCAAGACCCAAAGCTTAATGAATGGTATCAAGTGATTCATACGAAGCCAAGAGATTTATATGATATGGGGGTTAACTCACATTTTGAAGACGATGATGACACTTACACACAATGTATGCCTCACAATACAGTTGCTTCTAACGTTGAGCAAAACAATTGGGTTAGAGAAGATATTGATGAATGGTACAACTACAGTGGCTTCCACCAATGGTACTCATCTCTTGGCTTTTTTGAGTTACTTAGAATTGTATAATCTAGTCTATTTGTTTTTCCACAGTTTTGCTAAAAAAGAAATCCAATCTTAGTTATGGTACATAGTACACTCTCATTTAATCACTTCATTGTTTGGATTTTTGCTCTTCATCTTCTCTTTTTTTTAATGTATACTTTTGGTTCTTTAAGTGCTATGAAGAAATTTTTGTGATGTTGAAATTGTTGCTCTCTTTGTGGTAATTAGCATTTCTTCAAATAAGCATAGAAGATGAGGAAAGATTAACAATGATCAATAATCCATATATTTATCAAAGGTGTTATTTCAGTACATCATGTGTGAAGTCGATGCATGCTCTCTAGATGGATTAGTCTTGAGTGTCGCATATAGCTTGCTTGTTTACACTTCCTTGGAAATTATAAGTGATTAATCTATCTTGTCTATATTCTGGTTTTGTATAAAGCCACCGATGGGACTAAGTGCATGCTGATTTGTTAAACTAGTATAAAATCACAAATAGTGATTATGCATACTGTGCAAAGAAGTGGTTTGATAACATTGATGAACTGTATTAATGCTTTCGATTTCTCTGTACACCGAATAACAATTTTACAGTCCATGTTCTTTTATGTTGGACTCATCCACTACAGCCTCCACCACATCTGCCGCCGCCACATCCTGCTGCGGCGCACCCACCGCCATGACCAGCAGCTCTTGCTCTCTCTTTTGAAGCACCATCTGCGCACATGGAGATAATAAACATATGAATTACTCCAGTTGTGAACCTCAACAAATTATTTGTATTGTGAAAGTTATTGAATTAGGACTAATTGGGTGGTGAGGGGTTTGAATTTTAGAATTCAGTTTTTCTTTTGTTTCTCAATATCACGACTATCCAACTTATATGAATTAATTGTTCAATTATGATAGTATTTAAGGTTCGGAAATCGACTTGTTATTAAACTCCTCGATCTTTAAACTGGGTGGTAATAGTTGTGTAGTGAAAGTTGTTGAATTGGAAGTAATTGTGTGATGGGTGTTTGAATTTTTTTCAGGAAAGAAGAGAGCGAAAGTGAGGGGATATCTGCATCTGGTAGCAAAACAGTGAGGGAACCAAGAGTTGTGGTTCAAACAACTAGTGATATTGATATTCTTGATGATGGGTATAGATGGAGAAAGTATGGGTAGAAAGTTGTGAAGGGAAATCCAAATCCAAGGTGAGAATTGAAAAACCATACAATTTTAGCTTAAATTTTAACTATTTTAATGTTTGCTTGATTTTCTGTCTTTTTAGGAAATTGCTCCACAACTTAGCAGTTGGCTGTGAATATGACTGTCACTGATGAGAGCTTGGAGTTTCTATCTCAGATAAAGAAACCATAGAATGATAGAAAGGAACATAAGTTGGACAATCTTGGCAGAAACTTACCATCTTATGGCATCCTTCCTCGAACATCGCAAGAAAGCCGCAACCCAAATGATCGATCGCATTCTCCACCAATTCATTACGATGTAGACCTGCAGTTTTTGCTACAGTTTGTATCTGCAACAACAAACAAAATCATTGAATCTTTATTAAGTTCAATGATGGACTACATGCAGGCAAGCTAACTTTTGAGGCATGATATCAAATCAAGCTAACTTTCAACTACATGAAACTTGTTCTAACTCGACTAAACATCAGCTTTTTCTCCAACAACAGCTGAAGCATATATTGATCTTCACTTTATGTATCCAAACCATTTTAATCAATTCCATCTGAACTCAATCGATGTTTTTTGTTTTTTTTTTCTCGACTTTCTCCTTTCTATGATTCTTATTTCCCTCGCACATGTTAGCATTTCAGTCACTGATGAATTGGTTGAGAATGCAGTATAAGTAAGAATGTAAGATGACAATGCTGGATGGCATCAACATTCCATCAATAAGAATGTCTTGAAATTGAAGGGTTAGAGATTATTAGATAGTGGAAATATACTTTTATTCAAGGGTTTGTGCTTCCCATGATGGTCAGTATAATTAAGTTATTCTCACTTCAATGGATTGATTGCTTGTACAATAACATGCATCTCAGCCTTTTTGGTTTTCATTACCTTTTAATTAGATTCAAAGTGAGTTTGATGTTTCCTTGTGCAGGTTTATTCAGGTGTTATGAAGGGTCCTGACGAGCTGCACTACAAATATTCGGGTGTATTAGTTCACCAGATCATAACATGTATAAATAGATAAACATTATATACTTCCTCTCACATGTATAGAGAGATAAACATTCTATACTTCCTCAGATCATATCTCGGGATCCAAAAAAACACCTCACAATCGCATCTAACGGTCTTCAAAAACTTTTATATATACGCCCTCACATCAACATTCCATTTCAGTTGAGCAACTCACCACAACAGTTCCTCTCTCTCGCATTTCCTCTCTCTCGTTCAGGTACGATTCGATCTCTCTCTCTCTCAGGTACGCCGCTCTCTCTCTCTCTCTCTCTCTCTCTCTCTCTCTCTCTCTCTCTCTCTCTCTCTCTCACAGGTACGTCGCGGTGGTTCCATCGGAGATCACCGTCAGTTAGTTAGTCTTTTAGTTAGGGTTTGTGAGTGTTGTACAATTGGTTTATTTGTTTGATTAATTGAGGTTTTGTGTTTCAATTTGGTATGTCATGATTCATGAATTCATTCAATTATGTCCTGATTTAGATGATTGAATCGATTTTGATTGTAATTAAGCTATGAATTGAATGGCTATGAGAAATCATGAGAACTGCATTGACGTTTTCATTTTTCACTTTGCCACCATTGCCATAGAAATGCATTGAAGTTTTGGACTTCTTTGCAACTGATGAATGAATAATTTCTATTTTTGAACTGTGAAAGGTCTGCTTGACTTGTTGCAGGTTCATGGAAGAGCAAGTGCGGCTGGTGCTTTTGCAATTTAACTAGCAAGATTTCGAGGAGCAAGAGTATTTGCCACTGCAGGTCTTTCTTTTCGTGGAATATCTCAAACGGCATGTAGTCTTACGGAATTCTGATTAAGTATCTTTCTTTTCTCTTTTAGTTGGAGAGGTAGGGATCATTTGCTAAATAAAATGCTCAGCCAAAGAACTATGCATAACTAAATTATCAGTCAATGCCAATACATTTTTTTATGATTCTCTACTAGCCGTACTAGTTGTTTTTCTTGTATCTTGATTAGAAAACTCATTGATTCTCTGTCTAATAGTTTTATTTTATACTTTTGTATTTTTTTCGACTTCTCAATTGCAATTATGAATTAATTGATCAAATTGATTTGCGACTTGTGTGTAGGTTGTTAGATATGACTAAAAAGCGTCTTGTAGATTGTGTTTTAACAAACACAAATGAAGATCTACAAAGCTTTGACAGTGATGAGACTCAACCACCAAGTGAAGATCAACGCAATGACAATGAAACACAATATGAGGTCGAAAATGACTTATATGATGATGTAGAAGTAAGAGGTAAATATCAATTGTTTGTTGTCTTTGTTGTTGTTTATGACACTATGATATTTGATATGCCAATGTTAGTAAATATTATATGATTCCTTTCTTTTTTATGTTTGATTGGAAATTTTTATAGATAATCAAGGGATTGTGCGAAAAAAACGAGGACTCACACGCGCTAAGAACGTCTCTAGTTTGCCCGAAGGCCAAAGAATTGTGGTTGAGTTTAATGAGTATGGCCAACCAATTAAAAGAGGAGGAGGGATTTTAGGTAGATGGTTGGGAACAATTGCAAGGAAAAAGGAACATTGTTCCGTTGAATGGATGGATTGGAGGTTGATGCCTAAGGAGGATAAGCAAGCTTTGATAAATTTTACCAAGGTAAATTGATATGTTCTATTTCATGAATTTGATTGGTATCCAAAAAAAAAATGTTGATATAATGAGATAGAAAGAAGATATTGAAAAAGATGGTTCCTTAATGTTTTTATTCAATGGATAGGTAGCCTCTCATGTTGTCATTCACAGTGAGTTTCTTATTTTCCTTAATGTCTGAATACATATTTATTTTGATTTATTTGATCACCTCTATATTGCAAAAGAGGTTCTTTGAGATCCCTAATGATGGTGGAGTAGAGAAGTGGATCCTTCAGTCAGTTGCGCGCAAATGGAAAGAGCACAAGTTTGAACTAAAGTCTAAGTATTTTAAGGCTGACAAGACTAGAGAGGAGATTAAAAAATCAATTCCGATTGGATTCTTTCCTAATCAGTGGAAAGCTATAGTACACTATTGGTTTTCTAAAAAATCAAAGGTAACAATTATGCCTTTAAATTTGAGAGATAAGTTTTCTTTCTTTTAATTAGTGTTTTAATGGAATTGATAAATATTGTAAATTGATAAATATTGTAAACATGGCTATAAAGCCACAATCCTAAATTAATTGATGTTGGCTATATGGATCAAACTTTTCCATTTCGCTTGGTAAATGGAGCACCATAACTTTTTTTTTCCTCTGCCAATTCTTTCATGCAGTCTCTTTGATGTTTTTTCTCAATCAATTCTCTTAAAACTTGCAGCACATTATGCTGAGTGAGAGCTTTGATACCACATGAAGGATTTAGAATACAAAGAAGTGGAGAAAGTGCTGGATCTGTAGCTCTGTTTGTGTTTTTCTCTTATTTCATCTCTGAAATTACACCTTAATACATACTTACAAAAGCTATGGATTTCTCTTCTGCACATAAACAAATGGACTAACTAATGATCTATTTCACCACAATTGTGAATACTTTTTACTTAAACCATGACTTGCTGAAGATTTAAAAGCAATCCTAATGATGAACTTTCATATCTCACCACTTTTCTCTAGGGACTGACCTTCAAAGAGGTTTCTTTTTAATCCTTGGGGATTGAGAAACCATCCTTATTTTTGTGTGTTGTATTTTCATGACCTATGTTGTGCATTATTTTCTCTCATTGATACTTATAATATAAGTATTATTTCCATGACAAAAATTTAGCTTGCTAAAAATATAAGTTGGATAGCTATTAGTAATGTGATTTCTTTATAGTTTTATTGAGGTATTGTTTTTCTTTCTTAGCAGTTATTTTTCATTGCTTTCAACAAATTGAAGCTTGTTAAATAATCATTTTGCCACTTAAATTTCTGCAGTAGTCCGCTGATTTCATTGAAATTGAATAGCTTAAATACAAACTACTAACTGAAGAACAGAAAATAACCCATTATAAGACAGATGTATGATCCATATAACTTTTCCATGTCTACAATATTTATCAATTTACTATATTCATGTGATAACATGTGTTTTAATGGAATTGGATCATAAATGTGATAAATCATCTTTTCTATATTTTCTTAAAGCATCTTTTTGAAAGGGGTAAAGCGGCACGAACATACTATAAGACGCCACATACGGCTGGATCCAAAAGCTTTGCTAGAGTTAGACACGATTATGTGAGTTCTCTACTATTTTCTACTTAATATATATATTCATTCTTGAAATTAATTAATCTTTTTGTTTCATGTTGCCCTAGGAGATGACCCAAAAGAAAAGGCCAGGGAGAGTTGAGTTTTTTTTCTGTCACCCATAAACGAAAAGATGGGAATTTCATTAATAGAGAAGCACAAGAATTAGAGGAGAAAGCGATTAGTCTTTTTGAAGAACATGCTGCGACAGTGGAAAATTATAGTGCTTACGATATAGAAGAAGTTTTATTTGCCTCGGTTTTCAAAGAAGACAAGTATGGGAGGGTAAAAGGCTATGGATTGGGGGTCACACCTACACAACTTTCTGGTGCACTACAACCAAAAATAAGGGCATCTCAATTTGAAGTAGATAGGCTTCAACACCAAATGGAGAATATGCATTCCCTTTATGAGGCAAAGATAGAGAGTATGAAGGAGGACTACGAGAGAAAATCAACCGCAATGAAGATGGACTATGACGAAAAGTTGAACAGTGTGACTAAAGCCTATGAAGAAAGGTTAAACGATGTCACAAATGAACATGAAAGAAGGTTGAACAAAGTTGTCACAAGGGATATGGATGAGTTTCACACCAAAGATGGAACTCTTTCAAAAGCTATTTTCACAGTTGGATGTTCATTTCAACCATTCTTTCACTTTCCAATGATGTTTGTGCATTTCTTAAATTCCATCTTAACTCTCTTTTGTGAACTATTAGGGGGTTTCTGGGTGATCTTTCTCCAACACCTGAAAACAATGTCATTTCCATTGATGACCAGTGTTTGTGAATTTCTTAAATTTCTTAATTTTTGTTATTAAACTTTCATGCTTATTAAAATAGCCAGTAGTTTCTTTTTATCTCCTGCAATTGACTTGAACCAATTGTTAATCTAAAATAATCAGTTTCATGTCAAGCAAATTAATAATATGTTGATTTAATTGTGTTTGGGTTGATTTTGTTTGTTTTGCAGTTGTAGAAAAGTGTTGAACATGAGGTTTTTGGTGCGGTGGTAATGTTGAGAAAGAGGAGCATATCAATTCAAAAATATCATCTTATACTTTTGCTTTACATAGTTGGAAGTTTCTATCTTTTTAGTATACATGTTGATATCATTGTAAGTAAAAATATATTTTTGAGAATGTATTGTAGTTCTCTTTTGAATTGAAAAATAATTGAAAAGTATATAAATTGTTTTCATTTGCCTTTCTTTATGTTTGTTTTTATATCAACAAATAATAATAATAATAATAATAATAATAATAATAATAATAATAATAATAATAATAATAATAATAATAATAAGATTGCTAATCTGGATACATTAAGTACACAAGTGTTGTCAATTTAAGGACATTAAGTGTGTAAAGGTTGCTAATTTGGAGACATTAAAGCACAAGTGTTGTCAATTTAAGGACATTAAGTGTATAAAGGTTGCTAATTTAATGACATTAAGTGCACAAGTGTTGTCAATTTAAGGACATTAAGTGTGTAAAGGTTGCTAATTTGGAGACATTAAGTGCACAAATGTTGTCAATTTAAAGACGCTAAATGTGTAAGAGTTGCTAATTTAGAGACATTAAGTGCACAAGTGTTGTTAATATAAGGACATTAAGTGTGTAAGGGTTGCTAATTGGAGACATTAAGTGAACAAGTGTTGTCAAGTTAAGGACGCTAAGCTTACAAATGTTCCTAATTTACGGATGCATAAATAAATAGTGTCTTCAAATTGGAGACGCATAAGAAATAAATGTCCTAAAATTAAAGACACATAAATAAAAAAACGTCCCCACGTTAAGGACACTTATTTCAAAAGTGTCTTAAATAAATATTACTAACACATATATTTTGCGTCGCAAAAAAATGGGGCGACATCACTTTTACCAACACAAGTGGCGACACTTTATGATGCGTGGGTAAATTTTTTAGAGACACTAACTAATGTCGTTAAATGACTAAATTAATGTCGCTAAACACACAATGTTTTGTAGTGTTTGTACATGCCAAACAAAGCCTTAGACTGAACATTCAAGATTAGTTTCAATTGGGATCACCTAATTGCCCCCATATTTAATCTTCTTCTTGTATAACTTTTCTTCTATGTCATTACTGATGGTGAGAAACATCAAAATGAAAGGGAAAAATAAGTTTTTTTATTTATTTTTTTCCAGTTATTGCGACCATCTGTGGACTGTACTGGTGGAAGATGGAAGGGAAATTACCAGCCATTAGTAGCTTTTCTGGCCAACAAAATATAGCCAATTGTTCATTGATTCATAAGTACATAACCTCTCTCTTTTCCTTGTACCTTAAGATTTCATAAAAATACTTTGACAAAAAAAAACATTTCATAAAAATAAAACAAAAACAAAGAACGCAAATAAGAAAACATGAATGAAATGAAAAAGAGAATTGTCTGCTCACCTTCCCGATTAGTTGAAGAAGGCACTTTCCTCCTTAGGAGGAATGAGCAATAAGTCATCACTGTGCAGCCAGACCAAAAAGCTTGTTAATATCAATACGTAAAATGCCACGTCTAACCTATAAATTAAGCTACTAGATGTTTAATATAAAGAAACTCACCCAAGGCACAATTAACAAATTGTTGTCGTAATGAAGCACCCAGAGTAGGGACAAATCAGAGGGCATCACCAAGGTTTTTCTCACCTCAAATCACTTAATTGGTTCTCTGGGTAAGTAGTATGGCTTTCTCTATAATTCTTAAACTTTTAAAATATGACACAAAAAAGATACCTTGACTATTTTTTCTCTTCTTCTCATACAAAATATGAAACAAAAAAAGATGCCTTGACTACTTTTTCTCTTCTTTTCATACAAATTACAAATATGTGAATTAAACTTAAGGAAAATGTTTACCTTAAGAATCAATAGTAATTTCAAAGAAATTAGTACTTGGAAAAATGACACATGTGAAGCCCCTCAAAATGCTTAAAATAGTGAAAACATGAGCAAGTAAAACACATGTTCTTAAAGGAACAACTTGAATATGATTCCCAAATTTTATTGAATTATTGTCCATTAGTACCTTATAAGGCTAACTGTTGAGAAAGTATACTCCTAATGATGATACGACAACTAATAGGTGATTATTATTGATAAAGAAGGATTGTTTTATAAAAGATTCAACCAGTTCAATAAAAATCTATCCATAAAGTGAATTAAGACTCAAGAGCCCTTATCAAGTCTCCTAAAATAAGAGAACTAAAGCTAACCAACTAACACTACTAAAAATATTTAAGAGAAGACTTCAAAGAAAACAACCACTAGACTTTCGCTAGGATACCACTATTATTAGCACACACCATTATACTTCTTCTTAAAGTCTCAAGAGAATTCTAACCTCAAGAGTACTATCAAGAAGATTGGTGTTATTAGAGGATCATCTAGACACATCAGCAGCATCCTTCCCCACATCTAGATCTCCTGTAATCACTCATAGCTCCAACTGTTAAGGAAAGTAAAGCATATGGAAACTTATGTAATTAAACCATTGATTATGCATTCACACCTATTGTATTCCTTTTACATCTAGATTCATATGTGTATATATGTAAGTTGTTTGTACATAATAACACACAATAAACTTTCATTCTTTATAGATATGTTTTATGGTATTAGAGCTGCAAGATCTCACGAGAATTTGATCCTCACTGCTCTTGATCTTCACTCATGGTTGTTGTTTCTTCAACAGTTTCTTCATCTTTTGTTAGTTTAATGGTTCCTTCCAACATTGTTGCATCTCCTATCACCATTAATGCATCTCACCAATCAAGCGCAACAATATGAACTACTTTTCATGGAATGCCCAGTTCGATGCATTATTCTTTGGTCTTGACCTTTAAGGCTATCTTGACAGGTCTCATTCCTGCCCTCTCGTGACTACTCTCTATGATGGAAAACAAGTTCCAAACTGAAATTGAAAAGTGGTCAAGTTGGGGACATTATCGGTACTGGCGAAGATCAAATACTCGCGGAGATGTGCCGCGGGCGGGCGCTTGCGGATAATGTGTCGCAGGCATGAAAAATCAACATGGTATCAGAGCCTACAGTTCGATCGGGACCTGTCGAGAAAAAATCCCTTTGATAGATTTCGATCAAAGGTGGAGTGTTGAGATGTGTAGACTGAAATAATAGTCCCACATCGGATAATTGAAACTTCATAGTGAAGTAGTTAAGTGGTGATCTCCCTTTAACTAGTACCGATGTCTTTTAAGATAAAACCTCACACCTAAAAATTGAAAGGTGGTCAAGTTGGGGACATTATCGGTACTGGCGGAGATCATAGACTCGCGGAGATGTGCCGCGGGCGGGCGCTTGTGGATAATGTTCCGCAGGCATGAAAAATCAACACAAACCCCTGACTTCACCTTCTGGCGCAGACAAGATCAACTCATTCTTCATACTCTTCTCGCATCTCTTGGTGAAAGTGTTTCTCCACTAGTCTCCTCTACTACGTCAAGTCACAACACTTGGACTCATTTGGCCCATCTCTAAGCCAAACAATCCATAGCTCATATTATTTATTGCAAGGATAAACTTTGTACTCTCACGTGTGGCTCTCTATTGGTAACTGAATTTTTAGTTTCTATTAAGAAAATTGCGGATGAGCTAACAACACTTGGTTCTCTTCTTAGTGATGCAGATCTACTCGTATATACCACTCGTGGGCTTGGCCCTGCATATACATAGTTGGTCACTGCCTTGCGAACCAGGGATTCTATCATTCCATTTGAAAAACTTTTTGATAAAGTTGTTGATCATGAGACTTTCCTTCTCCATAATGACATCACCATCACAAGTCCAACCCCACCTACTGCCAATTTTACCAAAAAACATTCTTGCCATCCAAACAATTCTCCCCACTCAAAATAAGGTCTCTTACCCACCCCACCCCCTTCTTCCTCATTTCATTCACAATAACATAAACCTACTCCCCTGATTTGCCAATACTGTAACAGAAGAGGACATGATGCCAAGCGGTGCTACAAACTTTTTCCTCATTTTAAATAATCTAGACCAGCAACTAATATCACCACATTGATTCTCCCTATTTCATCTACACCATGGATAGTCAACTCCAGCGCCTCTCATCATGTCACATCCAATCTCTCTAATTTGTAGATCCATCAACCATACGAAGGGCCTAATGATATAGTCATTGGTGATGGTTCAGGTTTGCAAATTACACGCATGGGATCGACCTCTATTTCTCCTTCTTACACTTTATCTAATATTTTATGTGTTCCTTCTATAAAATGCAATCTTATCTCTGTGGCTAAGTTTTGTCGAACTAATAATGCATCTATTGAGTTTTTTTCCTTCTTATTTTGTTGTTAAGGATTTGCAAATGGGTCATCCTCAGCTTCAGGGAATAAATCGACATGATATTTATTAATGGTCAACTACAACCAGTTCTTTCTCATTAGCATTAGCTCTTTCAACCACTATTCCTCCCTCCACTTTGGCAACACTATGGCACGATCGTCCCCTCCGCAAAAATAATACAATGGCTTACTAGCTCAGGTGTTCTCTCTGGTTCATTTAGTTCCAATTTCACTTGCTAACCTTGTTTTTGTAATAAAAGCCATCATGTTCTTTTTGGTGAATCTAGTTTGATCTTGTGTACACACATGTTTGGAGTCCATCCCATATCGATTCAGCTAATAGATTTCAGTATTATGTCATTTTCGTGGATCATTTTCATAAATGTATTTGGTTTTATCCACTTCGCCTTAAATCTGATGTTTTTACCATTTTTCGTCAATTTCATGTTCTTGTTGAAAAATATTTTAAACATCCGCTTTTGACTATTTATTCTGACATAGGAGGTGAATTCTCTTGCCTTCAAGATTTCCTTGCCACTAAAGGAATTCAGCATCTTAAAACACCTCCTCACACTCCTCAAAATAATGGTGTTGTCGAAAGTCGTCACAAACATAGTTGAAACAGGACACACTCTCTTACATCGTGCAAATATGCCTCTCAAATGTTGGACTTGCACTTTCCAAGCTGGTGTCTATCTCATTAATCATCTACTGTCGCCTATTCTTAATTGTTTGTCCCCTTACGCTAAATTGTTTTCTCAACTGCTCAATTATAACAAATTTAAAGTTTTTGGTTGCTTGTGTTTTCCTTGGTTGCGGCCCTACACATCCAACAAACTTGAACCCAATTCTTCACCTTGTATCTTTCTTGGCTATTCATTAAATCAAAGTGCATATTTTTGTCTTGATATCACAACTAAAAAATTAATCTACACTCTCGGCATATTCATTTTGTTGAACACATTTTTCCATTTGCCACAAACTTTCCAACATCCTTTGATTTATTATCTTATTCTTCCTCCACTTGGCCATCTCCGATGACTCCATCTAAGTTACCTAATTCTTCATTATTGACACCAACTACCATCAGTCAATCTATTGTTGAAATCGTTCCTTTTACATCCTCTGTTTCCCCTAGTGACACATCAACCACTCTTTCCTTAACCAACACTAATGCATCAACATCAGAACCACTGCTACCTCAACACTCGCGTGCTCCTTCCTCATCTTCCCACCCTATGATAACAAGATCAAAAAATAATATCTTCAAGCCAAAGCAACTTCATACCATAGTTACTCGACACTCATTACCTCCCTTTATTGAACCTACTTGTGTCACACGAGCTTTAAAACATCAAGAATGGCGCCAAGCTATGCCTGATGAGTTTAATGATCTTCTTCGTAACGATACTTGGGAACTAGTTCCTCTCAGCTCTACTTAAAATATTTTGGGTTGCAAATGGGTCTTTCGCATCAAATGAAATATAGATGGTTCTCTTTCAAAATATAAGGTCCGACTAGTTGCCAAAGGTTTTCACCAACATCCTGGAATCGATTTCCATGAAACATTCAGTTCTGTCGTTAAACCAATGACCATTCGCATTACTTTATCACTTGCTTTGTCAATGGGTTGGTCTTTACATCAACTTGATGTCAATAATGTTTTTCTTCAAGGAACTCTTAGTGAATTGAAGTAGTTTACATGGAACAACCTCCCAGTTTCCTAAATGACACACATCCCACTCATGTTTGTAAGCTCTGCAAAGCAATCTATGGCTTAAAACAAGCACCGTGGGCATGGTACAATGAACTGAAGAAATTCTTGATTTCATATGGTTTCACCAACTCTCATAATGATGGCTCTCTATTCATCTACCACTAAAAGTCCATTACTTGGTATTTTTTGGTATATGCTGATGATCTAATTGTTACAAGGATGTTCTATTTTTCTATCTCATTTCTCGCTGACGCTCTCTAAGCGATTCTCTGTCAAGGATCTTCGGCATCGAAGTGTTGCCCACTATATTCGGCTTATTTCTCACTCAACATGTATTCGAGATCTTTTGGAGCGCACTAACGTGGCTGGTGCCAAGGAATGTACTACTCTGATGTCTTCTAGTCAATCATTTATTCTTCATGATCGGTCCCCACCTGCTGATGCAACGACATATTACCAAGTGATTGGTGCTCTACAATATCTATCATTTACAAGACCAGACATCTCATATGCGGTGAACAAGGTGTCCCAATTTATGCACTTACCTTCTGAACAACATTGGACAGCTGCGAAACGCATTCTTCGCTACCTAAAGCACACCATTTATCATGGCCTAATGCTTCGACGCCATGAACAACTTTAGCTCATTGCCTTTTCTTATGCGAATTGGGGTCATGACAAGAATGTCTAAATCTCCACCTCTTCCTACATCATATATATTGGCAGCAATCCTATCTGTAGGTGCTCTAAAAAGTAACAAATTATCGTTTTGTCTGCCACTGAGGCAGAATATCGCTCTGTCGCTTCATGTGCCACTTAGGTACTTTGGTTAAAGAATTTACTTGGAGAACTACACATTAATAGCACCACCTCTCCAATCATTTTTTTATGATAATATTGGAGCAACTTACTTATCAGTCAATCCAGTTTTCCATTCTCGTATGAAACACATTGCAATCGACTATCACTTTGTTCGGAATCATATCAATCATGGTACTTTCACTGTCTCTATTTCATCAAAGGATCAACTAGCGGATGCTCTAACCAAGCCCTTATCTTCCACTTCATTTGCAAATCTTCGAGTCAAGATAGGGGTCTCTGATGGAAGCTCGGTCTTGAGGGGCGTATTAGAGAATCATCTAGTGACACATCAACAACATCCTCCCCCACATCTTGATCTTCTATAATCACACCTACCTCCAATTGTTAAGGAAATTAAAGCATATGGAAACTTATGTAATTGAGCCATTGGTTATGCATTGACACCTATTGTACTCCTTTTACATCTAGATTCATACGTGTATATATGCAAGTTGTTTGTAGAGAAGAACACATAATAAACTTTCATTCTTTATAGATTTTTTTTAGGTCTAAACGTATAATCAGTAGGCCAACCACTAAACTTTCAATTTTATAGTATTAAATACATAAATAAATACTTATTAATCACAAAACAAGAAAATTAAGCAAACAAAATCAATGATCATTACATACATGAGGAAAGTTTCTACCTTTAAGAGCATGATCCAGTTTCTTCTCAAGAGCTTGGATTGTCAAATCCATGAACTCCACAAAATAATCTAGATTCCTCATTTGTCAAAAATTATGCATCCTATAAGACTTTGAACTATCCTTCGATTTTTTAAACTTGATTCAACATCGTGAAAAATATCAATTAACTTTGTGGAACATCCCAATTTGCATATACATAGATTTATCTCTCAAATTGCATATCAATATTCATTCTCTTTTAGATTACAAGCATTATCATGTAATCATACATGCCTCATGCATTAAATTCCATGAAACCTATTCGAGAGCTTCACATGAGACACATTATGCACATACAAAAGCAGAAAAGTAAATGCAGAAAAGCCCCCATTCACAAATTAGTTAAGCCAGCTACATGGATCCAACATATATTTCCACTCAGCTCAAGTAATGTAGTTGATGATGTGACTTGGTAATTTTGTAATTCTTTTAAATTAATTAATGCATCCCCAAGTTATTTTAGTTCTACCACTACACCCCTTTGAATTCCTACAATTTGTAGAGCATTGAGTACTCTAACTAGTGCAAATTCATAAATTACTTGTGCATGCAAGCCATGGGAGCAAAAATATAAACTACCAGGAAAAGGCATGTTCAAGGTATCCACTTTCACTTTCATCAGACGCTACAATAGATTTTTCTAAACTTAATACTCCTGGAAGTCCTTCCTAGATGGTCCTTAGATCCCCAAGATGAAATCATCAAAGCAACACCAATTAGCGCCTAAAGTGTCGAGCCTAGCTAGAAAGAGAAACCCAGTTTTCAAAAAATTTCCACATCTTCTTCATATCTCTAGAAAAGCCAATGATTTTCCCTCTTCAATTTTTAACAATTCTAGGTTAATAAATTTGGGATTGTGGGTTTGATGTTGCTGTTTTAGGATAGATGACGATAAATCACAAAAATTGTTAAGTAGGTGACTTTCAAGATAGCTTTAAATCCAAGAAGATATGGACTTGGAAAATGAATTAGATAAACTATAAATGAGTCAGTTACTTAAGACTTGAAAAATTGGGCACATGAATTATCAAGTGATCGCCTAAAAAATTCATAAAAGTAGTCGATAACATTGATGCAAGAAATCAAATCAAGTTTTAATTTGTTAGAACACATTTGGAGATCGATCATACCTGGTTTAGAGTAGTGTTATAAGAGTTTGGGTTATTGTTCTACTTAATGATGATGATAATGAATGTGATTCATCCGACAAGACCTTGACGACGACAGAGTCAGCGAGGTCTATCATTTTGTATGAGCACCGCTATGGGCACCCTACCAATTAATGAAGGCACCCTTTTTTTGTCATTCTCCCCTTTAAATTACACTTTGATGTAAATGACACTATTGCCCCTTCATATAAACTCTCTCCAATCTCACAACTCATTTTCAAACAAATTTTGGGGCACCCCACTACATTGGTCTCTCATCTCTAACCTAAAGCCGCGTATTTGTTTGTCGGGCGTGTATCGATTCTTGCGTTTTCACATCATATGATAGCGACGTAACACTATTTTATAACCATATCAAGATTCGAATGAACTATTTTTTTGTTCAAAATAGTGACATTGATGATTTGGTTTTTCATTGTAGGGTTTGGTAAATTCGACCATTCCAAAGTTGTTTTCAACTTAAAATGAACAAATGTACTGCAATGGTGCAAGAGGAGGTACAAGAATAGGTATTTGTTGATATTTATTGTTTTTTTTTCAGGTTTTTCATGTTTTCAGTTGAAGTTGCACGGGGGCGATTGTTTCGGACTCGCAGTACCGAGACTTATAGATAAGTGTCGGTAAAAAGACACCGAGACTTATTTGTAAGTCACGGTCATGCTCAAACCGAGACACATGGAAGAGTCTCGGTTTTTTCATACCGAGACTCTTCCATAACTCTCGGTTCCCAGTGAATGAAAGTTGGTTTCAAGTCGCGGACCCGTACTATTGAGAATATGGATTTTTGGGTTTTTTGGTGAATTTGTTGTGTTTTGGTGTTGAGTCCTAATGTTACAATGTATGTATTGCAGGTAATGCCGGTTTCAACTTTATTTCCAAACTACAAGGATGCGTTTACTCCTTGTAGGCCATTCCCATCTAGAGAATCTGCTTATTTCATGGCTTCAAATGATTGGTCGTGAGAACAAGTTTGTGTTAGTAACAAAGCACTCTGATGCCGGAGGGATTAAGTGCAGGGGAAGGGTCAAACTTGCATGTGAGAGGTCTGGTACATTTAGGGGAATGTCACGAAGAGTAGGGAAAGTCAAAGCGGCAAAACTTGCTTTGACACCAAGAACTGAAGAAGAAGAGGAAACGGGGAGGACTCAAACTTGTACAAAGAAATGTGGATGTCATTTCCTTATTAACATCAAGGAAAATGTTGATTCTTTATGGTATGTCACTGTCATGTGCGGGGGGCACAATCAAGACCCCGCCAAAAACTTGGACGGCCAATCATTTGCAGGAAGATTGGATAAGGGTTAGCAGGTGGTTGTGGTGTAGATGACTAAGGGTAATGTGAAGCCAAGAGATATCCTCAACACTTTGAAGCAAAGAGATGTTAAAAACATATCGACAATGCGAACAATATTTAATGCACGACAAAAATTTTGAATTGAAGATGCGGGTGGGAGGACTCAAATGCAACAACTATTCCACATATTGGAGAAGAATAAGTGGATGTCGTAGGAAGCATCCCGATACAAATATCGTCACTGATTTATTTTGGTCACATCCTGATTCAATTAAGTTGCTACGGTGTATCCCGTCGGTTCTTTTGATGGATTGCACTTACAAAACAAATAGGTATCGAATGTCGTTATTGGAGATTGTTGGCATCACTTCGACGCATTTGACGTTCTTAGTTGGGTTTGCTTTCATATCATCGGATACTCATGCAAATGTTTGGGCACTTGAGAACTTGAGATCCATATTGGATGGGTGGCCTAAACCTGGCGTGTTTGTTACGAATGGGGAGTTAGGCCTTATTAGTGTCATCGAATAAGCATTTCCATTATCGTCTCACCTTCTTTGCTCTTGGCACATCAACAAAGTAGTTTTGGCCAAGACTAAGAAGATGTTTGGGGATAACTAAGGCTTCGCTCGTTTCATGGATAGGTGGACGAGCGTGTTGTATGCTAAGTCGGAGGCCTTATTTGAACTTAGGATGAATGACTTGCGTTGTGAGTTTAGTCATTTGAAGGGTCTTACTGATTACTTGGATAACACATGGGTGAAGATCTACAAGGAAAATTTTGTACCGGCATGGACAGACCGAATTATGCACTTTGGAGAAACAACGACACAGAGGGTTGAGTCTGCGCATTCTACTTTGAAGCTACATCTTGCCAACCTTCAAGTAAATTTTAAGACTTTATGGAGTGTGGTTAATTGTCTTCTTAGGATCCAACATAACAACATCAAGGCATCATTTGAGCTCAGTTTGAATGTGGTGCAACATGAATATTTTGATGGTTTTTATTGCCGATTGCGTGGTTATGTCTCTCAAAGGGCGCTTAAGTTAATTAGAGATGAATTAGAACGTAGAGAGGATGTTGGACATGACTCTACTCGTTGTGGTTGTGAGATACGTACCACGCATGGTCTTCCTTGTGCACACGAGATAAACTTCCATAAATTTGCTGGTTCACCCATCCCTCTCGAGGACATTCATGTATACTAGCGAAAGTTGAGTATGACACCAGAGAATCATGTGGATCGGGCTGGGTACAATGTGAACGATGAGATTGAAAGAGTGTTGCAAAAGTTTCATGCTTGCACTGACGAGGACGATTGCATTAGGATTATTCAGCAGCTTATAGAGATTAGTCGTCCTTCATCTACATCGGGAGTTGTCCCAGTTACAAAAATAAAGATAAAGGGAAGGACACCGGGGTCTTCAATTGGAAGTTTGTTGAATAGAGGAAAGAAGATAGGATCAAAGAGGAAACACGATGAAGACGATACTTCGACGACAAGATTGCCTAGCGGGTTTGAGTACGTACTATCGAAAGAAGAGACATCGAGTTCGAGAAAGAAGAAAAATAAAGTGGGGCTTAAAATACGTCGTACATGTCGGGAGACCCAAAGTGTATCTAAGATTGGTTATTCTCATTGCATACAATCGGATTGGTTGCCATATGTTGATAGCACTATTGATGTGATGGGCGATGCTAATTGTGGATATCGGTGTGTTGCCTCTGGGCTTGGACTTCCCGATGTCGATGGTTGGAAGTTAGTACGTAGAAGGATGTTTGATGAGATAATCGGGTATGAAAACCTTTGGTGGGAAGTGCTTGGAACGAGTTACGAGAAGGTGAAGACTGTTGTGCATTGTCCGGATGATCGTGTTGGTGCCTTTTTTGACGAATGGTTGACACTTCCAGACATGGGCCTGTTAATATCAACGGCCTTTAATGTCATTCTAGTAAACCTCTCGCATGGTAGTTGCTCGATATTTCTTCCTCTACGTAATGTCCCACCGTCATCGTTAGATAGTCGAATTATCATTGCCATGATTAATGATAGGAATATCCATTGGGTTAGGGTAAGTTTGTAGATTATTTGTGAATTGTGCTTTTTCATCTTCCGATCATATGATAATAGATTATTGTTGTATTTTGTATTTGACAGGTGAAGTTGATTGTGAATGCACCGCTGCCATCATTATATCCATCATGGGAAAGGTATGCTGAGGAGTGCGCTAAAGGTTGGCGTGATGGATTCATAATTCGAGAAATCGTGTCGGTTGTAACTTCTCAAGAAGTCACGCCTTCGGTAGTAGATTTAGCTTCGCCTTAGTTATCAATATTCGTGTTTAACGTTTTAAGTTTTGATATGTATACTTGTCGTACCAAGAATATTTGAGTGCAATAAATATGTATGAAAGTTAATTGTTTTATAAGTTTTTATGTGTATGCTTCTCGATTAGCTAATTTTGATACGTTATGGTTTGTAATTGTGAACTTTATGTAGTCAAAAATTACATAATTCTTTAAAAAATTAACTCTCGGCCAAGCAGGTCCGTGACTCACGCATATGTTTCGCATGCTATAACCGGCAATTGGCCAAACTTCTCGGTATGACACTCCCGAGAGAAGTGTTTCACTATAAAATCTGATGGTTTACAGAGACGACTCGTTGACCCGTGCACGACCCAACTGGAGAACTCTCGGTTCCTTCTATGCGAAACTAAACGTGTAGTTTCGGTCACGCATAATCGAGACACTGTAACGAATCATTTAACCAATGTTCACGGTAAACGGCTATCGAGTTTATTAGCGTAGTTACTGTGGGTTATAGTCGATACCTTACTGAGAGTACTAGGTTACTTTTTGACATATCCGAAAATGTCACCATGGTCTCGGTTAGTAGTCAACGAGACTCATGTAAAGCTATCGGAGATACATACTCGAGAGTTATGTGAACCTTTCGGACACGTCCAACCGAAACCTCGCCAAACTGGTACATTGCACATACAACTAGGTGACATATGTGCGTAAGTACAACAACAGTTTCGGTCCGGAGGCACCGATATTGTCATATCGGTCTCGGCCTTGAAGGACCGAGACTATTTTCTGATCACAAAATGAACATGTTTATCAACCAGAATTATTACAATACAAGTCTCAATACAAACAATAGCACCAAAACATAGACAACAATAAAATATTTAACAAATTCACACCATACAAGCCTTACATTCAAACAAGTCCCACATTCAAACAACATTCAACAAGTTCCATAATCCAACAAAAACTAAAACAGTACAAGTTCCATAATCCAACATTCAACAAGTCCCTCATTGCTTTGACTTCTTTAAATTCTTTCTACTGTATTCTTTGTCGTGCATTCTCTTTGAGGGGCGAGCATCGACCGGTGGCGGTGGAGCATTAGCTAGGGTGGAATGTGTAGAAGTGCTATCGTGCTGGGACTACCTAGGGCCTGCTTGGGTAGGGGCTGATGTGTCGGTGGCGGCGGTGGTGGTGTCGGCTGCGGCAGTGGTAGTGGTAGTGGTGGTGGTAGGACCGAGACTCCTCCCCGAAAGGAAATTGACGACTTCACTCGCCATTTTCCTCGCAGACTCGAACGTACACAACTCCGGCGGGGAGTCCATCATCGTAGTGCCGCGTCCAACGCACGCCTATTACGCTGATAAAAACAAAAAGAAATATGTTAATGTTAAAAATTACAGGTTTTCAAGAAATGTCAAACACTTCTACATAACACTTAAAACACATTCAATACCTCCAATAGCTCATTGTCAGCGATGGTTGTAGCAACCATGCCTTCATCTTCATGGCTCGAGTTGGCGATCACTGGGTGAGAAACTTTAAGGAACCAAGGTAGATTGTCTGGTGTTGCCAAAAACTCGAACTGTGCCTTCTCACCGCGAACTTCGAGGGCCAACAAATGGTTACGCCAACGTTCTCAATTGTCTTGTTGGAACCCATACTTGACAGAGTATTTGAGTGCAGATGGGCCTCGATGTGCTTCCATGGGCGGTATGGAGGATCTGGTATAGATTGCACGTGGCCAAACTGTCTCAGAATCCTCTCTGGATGGTAGGGCTCCACCACATCCATGTACTTCAATGTGCCACTATAGAAGGCCATCGCGTGCACAACTCCATTATCCCTGTAATTAACATAAGGGTCCCAAGTAACCTAATTAAACATAAACAACCATAATTAGGAAACATAAACTAACTTAAACATTTACCAGCAAGATTGGCTAAGTAACTCACCTTGCTT
Organism: Stephania cephalantha; assembly: GCA_039657325.1. Lineage (NCBI taxonomy): Eukaryota > Viridiplantae > Streptophyta > Magnoliopsida > Ranunculales > Menispermaceae > Stephania > Stephania cephalantha. The sequence goes on from CM077571.1 coordinate 27,599,132, forward strand.
GGCCGCAACCTATCTAACGTTCTCCTTATGGACCCAACCTTGTCAATATTCATCACGGTCTCGTGTTTTTGAATCCATCTACAGACATGAGGTTGCACGTAGTCCATGTACTTTGCATTGGGTGTGGCGAGCCCGAGTTTGAAATGGTCGTACACCCATCCCTGCAAATACATACAACGTTAGTTAGTGGGAAAATGCAAAACCTATTTCTAATTATTCAGAAAACAATGTAAGTTAATTTAAAAATATACCTCAAGTAATGTGAGGTAGCTGGCAATCTGAGAAACTTGTACTCTGGTGGCAAACCCCAAGTGTCGGTACTAGTACGCTAATGCAGCTGCACCCCATGCATACTTTCCCACGTCATCCAAATCTTCTAGAAGCTTCAACAACGCAATAGATACCCGAGATCCACTCTTATCCGCAAAACGGGTGCAAGAAAGTAGGTACAACAAGTACTCCCGGGCTGTGCATTCCACGGGGGGTTAAGTAGTGTCACTCGAACCAGCTTTGAGGCACCATCGACTCTTCAACCAACATTTTCGCACTGTGCGAGGCCCTTGTTAATGTTCACTTCATCCTCAACATCTTCAATGCTAACCCCAAGTAGTTTGGACACCAGCTTAATCGCATCCACTTTGCTCGTCACAGGAATCTTCGGGATAATGCTCACATCCTCCAAGGAGATCGACATTTCACCAAATGGTAAGTGAAATGTGTTCATCTCCGGCTGCCACCGCTCCACAATGGCAGATATAACCTTCTTATTAGCCTTGTGGTATGAGCAGCCTATCAGCATATTCAACCCAAACTGCTAGGATAATCCTCTGAAGGCCCTCGGTGTCAGGGTGGCACGACTGTAAGTCCCATTCTTGGATCTGAGCACCGTGATTGATACACTTGAGTATCGGGCGATCCTACAGCAACAAAAAATATTTCATCAGCTATATGAAAACCATAAGTTTTTAAGTTCTCCATTCAATGAAACTTTATATACCTCATTGCTCCAAATCGCTAATGCGACATGATCTTTAAAGCTCTTCAACAATGATCCATCTGAAGGACCACCGGGGAAAGGAGCACACATTTCCAATTGCTTTTGTGACTCCCCTTCATTATGGCCACCTCCACCACTAGTACTCCCACCCACATTACGATCAGTACTAGTGGTGTCTGCTGGTGCTGATGAGTCACTACTACTAGACTCGAATGCATGAGGCGCCTCGGGCAACTAGAAGATCTTTTTGTCGACGCACGTCAATGTTGGAACCCTCATCGTGTAATTGAACATTCTTTGCATGATTCCCAACAGTCTTTCCCTTTCCCTTCACATCTTCCTTCTTTTTCTCTTTCCGATAAGATGCAGTCGGGGGTCTCCGACAGCCTCGCCCACGGTTACCCCTTGACACCTCAACACCAACCTCCTCTCTAGTCACCGGATTTTTCAAATGAGCCATACCTGATAAGACTACAACATGTAAGCACTTGGAGCAGAAACAGATGTAAAATTCAAAAAAATAAGAACAAAATCTTCCATTTCTATAGTCTCAGTCAAGCAGGTTTGAGAAAACAATAACAATCTCGGTGACGCATGACCGAGATAAAATAACAAGTCTCGGTAATGGACAACCGAGACAATTGGTTCATTCTTGGTTGTACATCACCAAGACTAACGCAACTATACACTCTGAATTACTCTCGGTATGTAGTGACCGAGAGCAATTGCAGCGTTACGCTACCTGAAACAATAATACAAAAGCATAATCTTAGTTATGGATAACCGAGATAACAATGTGTCTCTCGTTACTATGTAATCGAGACTTTATGTGCAACTAGCCTTAAACTTAAATCTCCGCCATAGTTAGCCAAGATTGTTAGCATCTTCTCTGACCTGTATGGCCGAGAAAAAGGGCTTCGCAAATTTGTCTAACCTAACAGATGAACCACACAAAACAAATAAAAATCAAACTATAATCTATCAAAATCGAGTTCAAACATACCTATAAGCTGCTGAATAAACGCCTCCTATGAGATTGGTACCCTAAGACCGAGCCCTACAACGTACCCAATGCAAACAACTCGAGATCTCTGAATATGAAAGAAAAACCCTACTTGAATGAGCGACAAAACAGAGGAGATGCTCAAACTGGTTAACAGAGATCGATGAACCATCGCCTCCTGTGAGATCTCTGAAACATATCGAAATCGGGATTTGGTGGTGGGGTGCACTTAGGGGCAATTTCGAGATTTCATTCAAATGTTTTGGGTGCCTTTGGTAAACAACTTGGTGCCTTCAACAATGGTGTGCCTTAATTAATTGGTGAGGTGCCCATAACAGTGCTCTTCTGTATTCATTCTGCATGTTCGGATGAAAATTGTACAAGTTGGGCATGTTTTAAAATGGCTACCTTATTTAAATAGGGAGTTGTTTTCCGAATGAAGTCGGGTCCTCTTTTCGTCTCAAAAACAATAAAACGTCAACTGTTTGATGTTCTTTTATAGGTCTTCCTTAGTGAAGGGACTCATTGCAGCCCCATTGAGAATGACTTTTATTTTTATTTTAAAAAATAAAATAAATTTATATAAGCTAACAAGGAGCAACTTTTGCCTCTTTAAGAGGCATCTTGTCCTAGCTAATTACAAACTTGCAAAGAGCAATTTGCAGCATACTCATGTTTAGTGGGCAGACTTAATTAACCAGTCTTAGTAGAATCATAAGACTTAGGTGTGTCACGACCAATCTATAGTGGACCTGAATTATTGTACCAAGATTTATGATAGACTTGAATTAAATATTAACTATAATCTAGCAATTATTATGCATTCTACGATATTCGAATCTTGTTATTCCTAATGGAAATGCTAGACTTTGAACCCCGAAGGTTGTGGTTAACCAATGATTTCGAGTTCGAGTATTGGGTACATATGGAGCCACTTTAAATACCCCGAGCTAGAGCCTTACTAACACCTAGTGGTCTTATTGGGCTCGAACAAGGATTAGTGGAACTAGTTGGGTCTCGACACCACGTGATTTGATCAAAAAACAAAATGCTAAATCTTAACTACTAGGGGTAGGCAAACCACAGTTTGGTGGTGAAAACCATCAAACCACATTTGGTGGTGAAAACCATCAAACTGCCACCAAACCAAGGGTTCGCAGTTTGGTCGTTTTACAAACCACCATCAAACCGTGAATCCTCATAACCGCAACCAAACCGGCCGCAGTTTGCGCAGTGTGGTTGGTTTGATTTTGCAATTTTCCTGCGACACATTTTCAATAAAAAAGAGTCACACATTCCATACAAGTCCATACATGTCCATCAACAAAACATATGTCCATACATGACCATCCACCAAAAACACAATGAAACACATGAACTCAATGAAAATTATGAGTCTAAGTTCATTTCAAAATTTAAAACAACACGAAAAGGCTTCAACTCAATTCCATTTCATTTCAAGTTTGGGGGTAGTTTTACGGTTTGGTGAACCCCGATTTTCTATAAATAAAAACTACCATCAGACCAAGGAATCACGGTTTTCAAGTTTTCTAAACCGCTCCCAAATCACTAGTTTAAAAGACCAGACCGACCAGACCAAGCGGCTTAAACAGTTTAGGCGGTTTTGTGGTGACCACTGCCACCCTATTAACCACGGTAGTTAGTCGTGGTTGAAAATAGCTTTTTGATTCCGACGTCATTAAGACAAATTGAATGAAAATCACCTAAAACAGTAACACTATTGAAGAACATTCCTCTTCTAAGTTTAAATATTAAACTTCTCAATAAGGCTTTACCTCGAGTGTAGAAGATACCGCAGCTCAATTATAGGTTGAGAAATAACTCGAAGTGTTGCTAACCTATCAATATATTTGGTTTATATTAAAATTTATAATAAGTCAATTTGTAATCTTTTTTAGATGAATGGAGGCAATGTTGGTTTTAGGGTTCATATGCAGCGAAAAACTTAAAACAATTTTAAAAAACCCCAACAAGATCGAAAATAAGTTCCATTAAACTAGATCTACAAAAGTAAACAATACCTTAATCTATGATTTCCTTCTCTGATTGATCGATCTCCAAGACGTTCTAAGCGCACATACTCTATCAGAAATCCACACACGAACGGTGACTACAATTTGGAGTGCTAGCACCAAAAGAGATTGAAAAAATTTTCTTTCTCTCCCAAAATCCAGAGGACTTGAAATTTGCAAAAACGAAAATCTTATTTCGTTTTTGGGTTTCACCCTCAATTAATATGTGTAGATAAGCACTCACTTAAAATTATATTCGTAATACAACTATTGTATTTAGGTAGTTTAAGCAAATTACATATACTCCCCTATTAATAAGTTATCATATAACAAGTCATAAGGGCTTTTATATCATGAATTTTATCATATAAAATTAGAATTCATCACTCTTGACCAATTGAAATTTTGGAAAGCCATTCTTTGCGTGCGGCCCAATAGGTTCATGCGACGTTGACAATGAACCAAAACTATTTTGGTACACAAGTTATAAGCGGTCTCTAGCAAGGCATTATGACTACCCAAGTAGCATGAATATCAAAATCGATACAACCTAATGAATAACATTTATCATATCTTTTTTATTGTGCGATGTCCTTTGATTAAACATAAGGCATGAAAAGTTACCCTTAATGTTCAATCGTACTAGTCTCGATGTTCAGGTAGACTGAAAACATCTAGATGACATTAATCACATCAATTCACTTAGACTTGACCATTTAATAGTCTAACATATTAAGGGATCCACTGATATCTCTCTATACGAGAGAAACAAATTATATCTTGATTACACACCTTCACATATCATTCACATGGTAACCAATCATGATCTTTATAATCGTCCGGTTAAAAAAAATGTTTGATTGTGTTAAATTATCATGCTCTTAATATTGAAGTCTATGGTAATCTCAAGTCGAAGGACTAATGATATACTTATCATGAGTAACACCTATGATTTAATCCATGTGGTGTTCTCATAGTGGGTTGGTCCAATACTTTGTTCCCTAACAAGTACTCATGATCTCTATTCGTATCCCTATACGCATGATCATCATATGACCATCAATCAAGACTCACACTAGCCTTAATTCATTATAGTTCCCAGTATAATGATCAATTGGGGACATTTAGGATATTTCAACAAATACCCATGGGTCTTACTATAAGGTTAATATACAATCACTTATAATAAAATAGCAAATGAAAGCCATCTATTTTATAAACTAAAATTTTAGATAAATAATGTTTGTAGATTGACCTAGGGCACATGCTCCAACAAGCAATACTCCTTCATTTATATATATACAAAAAACTCAATTTGTAATTTGTTTTCTTAAATGAATGGAGGTGGCACTCTTTTAAAATGTGGATGACCTCATTCGCGAAGGTAAGGCTCTGATGAGTGTGACGGGCCCAGTCCCCACAAACTGGGCCCTGTCCAGCCTTAGACTTACTTGGACCCTCGAATCAACCCTCGTAAGGTCAACGCAAGCCTAGTCGGCCTCCGTTTCCATTATTATTATTATTAATTATTATTATTTTTAATTTGAGTTATTACATTTTGCAAATTTTACAATTAAAGCAGTGGAATTAAACTTAAGCAATTTAAATAACTCAATAAATGACAAGTTGGGACAACTTACGGTGTGGAAACCCCATAAAATATGATCCCATACATATAAGTTAACAAGACTAGAAATATACAAGTATCAAAGTGCCCTCAGCCCATTTAACCATATTGAAAAAATATGTATAACATAAATACACCAAAAGGACCTACGCGTAGCAACAGTGGAAGCCGACTCTGAGGAAAGCTCAGAGGAAGTCACCAAGTACCGGTTCCTTTCCCTTGCTAGACGACATACCTGCAATTGTCACCACACAAGAGACAATTCTAGTGAATAAAGCCAGAAGAGTCTTAACATTAATTCTAGAATCCAATAAAAGGTTAGCCGATAAATCATGCAGGTAATCACAAAGAAATGAAAAACAAAATGCTTAAAAAATAGGCTAATAAGAAATTCAAAGAGAATTGAGCAACAATATCATACAGATATCGGTATCTAAGTGGTCCAAGTCCATCCGGTAGTAACATATAGTACACAACCTAAATTCCAAGGCGGGTTGTACACTTAACTATGTCTCCAACAGTTTATATCGGTTCCATCAACTGTAACAGACACACAGTCACATCTACCAGCTTGACTTTTCAATCCTAAACTGCAGACTTAGCACAATTTATAATCCGTGTAGTCACAATGGTAAATATGATCACACAACACTTGTACCGCACTCGTGACTACCATATGACCACTTAGGCCTTAATCCGCTTGATACGAGGTATATCATGAAGATAATAAGTATGAACAACACATGTTATCATAGACAATAAATTGAATTTAGATTCGCAAATAATGCATGCATTTCAAAAACGAAGTCACGAAGATCAACAATGAGTCACACAGATAAGTCATAGATAATGAATTCACAAGAAAAACATATCGTCAAGATATGGAATAGGAATCACAAAGAGAGCATCAACATCAGCGATAACATGACAAGAAAGTTCACATAGAACGAATTACCAAATACAATGACTAAGCAAATGATGAGAATTAGTATTGAGGGCCGTGTTGGTTTACTTACCTCAAACTTACATGAAATTCCAGCTTTTCCGACTCCCTCACGCCTCCAACGGATCCGTGACACCCGGCATTATGCGACTAGGCTCCTGGTATCCATTTGGATCAATTCTATATGTGTTAGAGTCATTTAACTTGGTTTACATCTATTACTATAATTTCAGCCCTATATTGATTTATAGCTACCTTTTTACCAATTTTACTTCATAAAAATGAGTCAAAACGGCTCAAACGTGTCCAAAAATAACCCCGACAAGACCTGAGTCCCAACACTAGTGCTATCGAGTGAAATCTAGCATCCAAAACTCATTTAAAAATCAGTTAGATGGTTTGAAATCAAGTTGTGAAAATCAATTCATAGGTGGACTTGTTTGAGGTCAATATTCCTTAAGTGAACTATGTCTTGAAAACTATGCTAGGCAACTTGAAATGTCATGAAAATCAGCGGGCGATGAAATGAAATATATAAACCTTGATTTGGAAAAATTGAGCTAAATTCGATAAGTGGAAGGTCCCCGAACTCTCCTAAAATAAAACTAGCCCAAAAAATTATAAAAGTGTTATCTCCGCAGATAAACCCAAACTGCAGAAACACAGTTCTGCATTCCTAAATCACCCAAAAACTATTTCTCAAGCCCCCAAGTCCTACCCAATCTCCAAAATTTAATATATCTTTATTATAGGCAACCAAAACAACATTGATACAACAACTTACACCTCAATTTATCAAATTAAGATCAAGATTTACATTCAAGAACCATAAAACTCACAATTGACATCAAAACTTTGAAAACCTTTAAAAAGCCATATATTCATTAAAAAGATATGAGCCCATGAAAGCTTGTTGAAAGTAAGGAATAGATTCAAACATTTCAGAATTTTGTTTCGAACAAAAGCCCAAATTTACATAGATTTGAATCATGAATAGGAGAGGAAGAGTTCATTACTTAAGGTTGTTCTTCAACTAGCTTGATCAAATTGAAGCTTTTGCACCAATATTTACTCCTTTGATCCTCCAATAACCAATTTCCAGCCCTTCTCCTCTAAGTTTAGATTTCCTTCTCTAAATTATCTTGCTGGACTTGCATGGTTTAGAGACCACTCTCCTATTTATAGTTATTAAATCATAATCTCCATCTTTGATCTTTCCAACATTCATATTTCTAGGCAAATCAATGTGTGAGATTTAGGCAATACACATTGCACTCACTTCACCACTAATCTCCTAGAATTCTTCACTAGTAGCATCCCTAGACATATCAATGCCTTACAAAATTCTAGTAAACTTAGGCATTTTTAATCAATTTATGCTTCAAAACCACATTGCTTATGTTAGTCAATTTATTAAATTACTTAAATAAGAGTTTAGGTCATATGTTAACCCAAACTCCACTGACTCTCGACATATCCCATACCCATGTCGCGCGTATCTCGAGAATACACTCACCTAATCGACTACAAAATTAATAAAATTATGCACACGAGTACAAATAGGTAGTACACGTCGTCACTCACAAATAAAATATTTTTGGGCTATTACAATGAGCAGACAAGGCAAGTTGCTCGCTCTGATCAAGGAAATGATGGAGAACCGTTGGCAAGTTCTCATTGTACACACCTATAAGGGAGGAAACATAGCAGTGGACTGGTTGACAACCCATGCTTTTGATTTTATTTTGGGCGCACACATTTTTTTGGTACCGCTGCTTCATTTGCATATCATTTTATATGATGACATCTCTGGTATAGCCTGTCCTATATTGTGTGCTTGTGATAGAAGTCATGACTTAGGAATTCTCATAAAGATACCTCTACTTTGTAAGACCATAATGTGTCTCATAACATTTTTTATTTTTTATTTATGTAATGAATAAATTATGTAACGTAAGGACCGAAAAACTTTTATCGTTATCAATTTGATGGAAATTGGTGTTAATATGGAGAAGTTCAATAGTTCTCCCTCAAGCCTATAAAAGGGCACTTGTACAATCAAACTAGGTATTGAATGTGTTGAGACTTATGAGGGCGATATGATCTTTAGGTTTTACAAGTCTATCTAATCGCTTCCGCAGGTAATTCTCTATTTGATCTAATTCTTAAGTTTAAGAATGATTACATGTGGTATCAGAGTCTACTAAGTCAGTAGAGTTATGAATGGTTTGTCTTATCTTATGATCTAGTTTAGGATTGAATTAGTTGATGATGATCCAATATATTATACATGATCTAATTAAGCATTGTTGCACTACCCATTAGCATAAAGTATTAACTTTTTTTACCAACTGATGATCAATGTAAAGCATTGTCTTATAGTTTTCACTAATACAAAGCATGTACATCTAATCTTTGAACTTACATTTTAATAGTTGTGTAGTAGATGTGCATGAGCTAACTGTCATGATGTCTTATAATTCCTTTAAGTGTTTATCCCGTATAGGTGTATGTTTTTTTATTGCAGATTAAGACTAAAACCAAATTAAAGCATATATGTTCATTATAATGTTGTCACAACCAGTAATGTGCAGTCACCGACCACCACCATATTGTTGTCTTACCGCTAGCATCACTTACCAACAATGTCGGCGACGATCTTAATGAGGTGGAATGGCAGTGGTATACTAATTGATCAAATTCTTAACTGTTGAAGAAGCTGACTAGTTCTTCTTCTTGAAAGATAAATATTTCGACCTAATAAGATGACTCTTGGGTTTTGTCTTTTTATTAAAGCTTACAACAGTTATGTTTTTCTAAATTTTAGTCCTCCTAAAAGACATGAAATGAACTTGATGCATAAGTACCTCCTCGTTATTATAATAAGGCACCATAATTAATACAACGCATATACTGTTTATAGAAATAATTTAACGTCAATTGTTGCTTGTTCACGCCATAATCATGCACACGGTTACACCATAAATATTTATTTGGGTCAATTAATCTTACCCTTTAAGCAAAGAAACAATATGTATGGTATAAATGCATCGTCCCATAATCATGGTGCTGTTAAATTACGATAAAACTAGCATGCATAAACTCCTTGCGATCAAGTAACAATATATTATATATAGAAATAATAAAGATATATACTAGAAACTGTACGCAGCTGTTTCTATACTGATCAGCCTATATATTATGCACCCCATTTATTTTGTTGTTATATATTGGTTTTCTTAATGTATTCCTGGTTGTCTATTGCTGGCACATGCATTCACATGAAGTTAATTTATCTAATCTGTATGATATAATTTGGTTGTTATCAAATTATTTTTATTAGTTAGTTATCACTAAAGTGGTCTAACTATATGTATGTAAAATACATTACTAAAGTAAAATGCATAAAATTATTTTTTATGAGTTAGTTGTCACCAAAGTGGCCTAGCTATACTTATGCAACACACATTGCTAAAATATTATGGTTGATATTATGGTTGACCCAAAGGCTTACAATATTTTAGTAATGGATAATGAACTGACATTTATTACATATACAAAAATTTAAAAAAAATACATTAATGATAATATTATGGTTATAATTTGTTATTTATCATATAATGTTATGTGTTAATCACCAAAGTGATCCAACTTAATGATTTAAACAACAAATTATATGAATTTCATATATGTTGCATTTTTCATTGATTTTATGATGATTATTAGAATTTGATTTAACCCAAAGGTAAATTATTTTCTAATATTTTATGATTAATTAATGGATATTAGCTCTGTTAATGATAATTAAGAACAATGAAGGATATTCAAAGGTACCTCATCTTCTTGATTTTGTAATTGGTTACTAAAACATCATGGTTGGCCTAAAAGCGCACCGCATTTTTAGTAATATATGAACTAATATTTGATGATATAAATAAAATAATTACTAAAATATTATGCTTGACCCAAAGGTGCAACACATTTTAGCAATGTATGAAAATCTTATGACAAATTTAATAATGGAATGGATACCCAAAGGTACCATATATTTTTTAATTCATTATTTACTTTTGTATCGAATAAAGTATATTGTGTTTTTACCCAAAGGAAAAACAAAATATTACCAATCTTATGAATGATTCATATAGACATACATGGATAATGTGATACTCCATTGACCTCTATCTGGTGAATATTAATTATAGAAGATAGGATTAAATAATTAACCGGTGTCCTAATCCATTTGCTAAACTCCTTAAACGACATGGTATTTATGCTCAACACACAATACCTGGTATATGCCTCAGCATAATGATTGATATAGCTCAATGGCGTACTCAAACATTGATGGAAATGGTTATAGGTATACTAAGTAATTCTACATTACCTAAGTCATTGTAGATGAAAGCCTTAAAAACTGCTACATATTTATTAAATAAAGTTCATAGTAATTCAGTTCCTAAAATTTCTTTTGAGTTATGGACTGAAATGAAACTAAACTTAAGACATCTCCATATTTAGACTTATCCAACAAAGGTTAAAACTTATAGTTCATGAGAGAGTAAATTAAATTTAAGAACAATCAATGGTTATTTTTTGGTTACTCTATAAAATTCAATGGCTATAGAATTTATCGTCCTAACAATTGATATAGATTATCGAAACTAAATTGCTAGATTCATCAAGAATAGCGAAATTAGTGGGAGTGTCGTATCATATTACCTATAACTTTTAATGAAGTAATAGTTGCTCTTAGTAGTGATTCTCATAAAGAAAATATTGATATCACTGCAATTAAATATACATGTTAATGATTATAGGCTGCATAACAAAAATCTCGAACAGAGAGGAGATATGCTATTAATTCTTGATGTTTTATTGTATAATTATATGATGATATAGGGACATATATTTTAAGACTTAGTTTCTTATGATGAAGCCATCAAGTTGATGAATTTCTAAAATGGATTGATTTCATGAAAGATTAGTTAAAACGGCTTAAAATAAAGTCTAAAATCTCATTGAATTGACTCATAATTTTAAACCCGTTAGATGTAAATGAGTTTTAAAGACTAATCATGATTCTAAATGCAGTATAAAGCTAGACTTGTAATTAAAGGTTTTATTCATAAAGAAGACATTGATTATACGAAGAAATTTTTCTTGTATACAAGGATTCTTTCATAATCATAATTAATGATATTTGTCATTTATTTTATTTAGAATTACACCAAATGAATGTAAAGACTGGTTTTGAGTGAGAGATTAGATGAAGAAGTCTATATGAATCAATATAAAGGAATTCATAGTAGAAGGAAATGAATAACTAGTCTGCAAACTTAAGAAGTCAATATATGGATTAAAACAAGGTCCCATCAATGACATATTAAGTGAACAATACTATAGCATTTTTCATACTTAAAATTAATAAATAAATAAGTCATCAATCAATGTATATATTTGAAGCTCAGTGGGAGTATTTTGACTTTATACATTTATGATATTTTGCTTAACGTTAGCGATCTCGGTAGGCTCTATGAGTTTAAAGAGTTTCTCTTTTAGAACTTTGAAATGAATGAATGCCCAATTGAGTTTCAGTTTTTTCTATTGGCGTGTTGGGATGTTACCAAAGTAACCTTTGCATAGACCATTAGTGAGCTGCAAATAAGGTTTTACGCTATTCATAATGGACAAAAGATTACATACTCACTTATAGAAAGTCTGACAACTTTACAAATATTGGTTATTCAGACAAATACTTTGTTGTTTGTCTTTAAACTAAGAAGTCTACTTTTGGGCATATTTTTCTTTTCACTAATGGAGAAATCTCTTTAAGTGCTAAGTAGACAATTACGATTGTTTCTACTTTGACAGTTGAGTTTGTAGTTTAAAGCTACAAATCAAGGATTATGGTTAATGAACTTCATTTATTGTACTATTAACTCAATTTTCAAGCCATTAACGAAGAAATTCAAAAGAAAAGTGTCAACTAAACATATTAGCACAGATCTTATGGTTGTAAATCCTCAAATTAACACTAATTTCTATCAAAGTATTTTGGTCCTTATGTTACATAATTTATTCATTACATAAATAAAAAGATGTTATGAGACACATTATGGTCTTACATTATCCCACTTGTCTCATAGTATTATATATTTCAATAATGCGGCTCACACATATAGCCTAATGGTTTTCCCACTTGACCCACATTACGACCAAACATTATATAATTTGTATGTTAGCGCGCTTATATGTTTGGCATAATTAAATATTTGTAAAATAAATTAGCAATGAGAGTCATAGCGGTTATACATCAAAATAAGATATATTCCCTTCCATGTACCACGAGCATTACTAATTCATTTCAATGCTTCATAAAGCATAATGTCCGTGTCAAAGACTAAATCCGCTTAGAATCATCATTAACATAAGTCTGCATATATGTACATTAATAGAATTAGCACAATAAATGACATCTCATAAACATAAACATAAACATAATCAAATCCCAAATTAAAAATCATTAGGAATAACAACCAAGACCCATTATGTCGACATGTTCTTAATGCCTTTAGTGGTAATCATTTTGTTAGAGGATTTATAACCATAAGAACTGTACTAATATGTTTAATTGACACTTTTTTGAACTTCTTCGTTCATCGGCGTTGGTGGGAAGTGTTTCTGCTAAAACTTCTTCTTGAATGCATCCCAAGACTCGAAATCACCATCAAAAGCTATAGTTGCATGCCACCAAACATCAACGTCTTTCTGTAGTGTATACGATGAAATCTCAGCCCGAATTCTATCCTCGATCCTCAAGACTCTGCAATTTCTCTTGAGACAACACCCGCTTCTCTATCTTCTCAAAGTCTCGCTAACCATCAAAATAAACTGGCTTCAGTCTAATGAAATCCTTCACCAAATGAACCTCAACTATCAAGCTAGAAGATGTAGGTGTGAAAGACAGTGTATAAACTGTCTTTATGGCTGGTGTTGTCACTACCGGTATAGTCCTTACTACCGGAGTGGCTTCAATCTCTGATCTTGGGTCGATCGGGCATCGTTCTCTGCAAGTTGACGATGTTCACGACACCAACTGCTACGTAGATAGCACATATATATACATATAGAAAGTAACGTGTACATAGAAGATATCCCCATCTCACCTTCACTCACTTCCAACTAATAGTTTCTAGGCTAGGATCATTAGATTTCTACAACTAAAATTTGCGTTTTCTTGTTCAAATTTTATCTGTTACTTATTAGAAAAAGTTGGTATCTGATACCAACTGTAACTTTGATATCACATTGTAAAATAACTACATTCCACTACCTAAGCTCTATAAACTTAGGCTCTGATACCACCTATGACGACCCCTTCTCATAATTAGGGCACCACCGAACCTAATCCCATCATTAAGCCCTAATCTCACCACGTAGGACTTAACAAGAAATTAGTCAGCATTTCCAAAATTATTCTACTTATAGTTTAACTATTCAAATAAGTGTTTTCTTATCTTATATCAATTAGTAAATCAGAGTTAATTAAGATTTAATTACCAATTTAAAATTTATTTAGCGGAAGTCTTAACGATTTAACGGATGCTTTTAATATAATACCTAAGAATGTGGGAACTAGAAAATAAAGATCACATGCATATATATATATATAACAAAACGACGATAATATATCAACATGTATTTGGTCAAGGTAATATCTCTCATCCCATAAATACAACCCCAAAAGTATATGAAAGACATATAAAAGTTATACAATAAAACCAAAACCTATAAAATATGGTGTAGCAGTACTCCACTAGCTCAGAAGTAGTCGTCGATCTTCTCTTTGCCTGGTCTGCTACTCGATGGATCTGCACCCACCATCATAAAAAGGATGGTGAGTACAGGAAAGTAGAAAGTAACATTGAGAGACATTTGTTCACATTTCCAAACATACAACAAGTATCTAAAATCATAATAATAGCAACTATGTTGAAAAAGAATCATGCTAAAAGATACTCCAGCTAAACAAAATGAAACTGACACTCAGCTAAGTAGTAATGATCTAGGGTCGGTCGGCCGCGAGTCTTATCACCAATGCCTTTTTCCACTATATAAGGATGAAGCCGAGCTCTACATCTCTGCTAAAGGTCGGAGCTGAGCTCTACGCCTTTATAATCTTTCACAAGTGCCAGTCACCTGTAATATATGCTTGCCAACAACCCCGCGTTACATACCCCATGTGCTATGGAAAACAGTGGAGAGATCCCGACAACCCAAAAGTCTAATGACCCTATGTGCCACGCTATCTCTATCATATCATGGTCCTAGATACAAGAACTACTTTCATACCTAAGAAATTAACATGGTTTGAGAATCCAACAATGTAATTGCATACTAATGCACAAAGAAAAATAGATTTATAATATTATGTAACACCGACGTAATAGCATGCTATTTCATTTGACTACAAGTATCAACAATCAAGAATGGCATAGCACATGATTTGGAGTCAATGAAACTATTTAACCAACAACTAATACCATGATAGCAAACTCATGAAATGAGAGAAAGAAAAGTCATGCTATCTAGAGTACAATAGGTAAATCAGTCCAAATGACTGGAAATGAATAACAAAATAGGAATAAAATGTAAATAAATATCTCAATCAGTTTACTTACAATCCACGTAAGTTTCCTAGTTATTCCGGCCTACCGACACCTCAAAACTCGTATCCGAACCTCAAATACTCTTTCCTAAGTTTCTAACATCATTTAATATGTTTTTGAATAGGTTTAGACCTTTAATTAGGATATTAGACTTGTTTAGAATGTTTAAGTTGAAATTAGGAAATTCATATTTTTGGGCTATCATAGCACTTAGCACGATGGGTAGCTCTCCTAGTGTGCTAATGACCTCATTAGCACGCTACCAAATATACGAAGTTAGCACGCTAGTTAATCACACATATCCCTTTAGGTGCAGGAAAATCCAGAATTCTACACTTTGAATCTTGGGTTTTCTCAACAGATGGCTACTCCAACACCTTGGGATCTCTTCCCTAACTTACTAGAGACCCAAAACAGCAACTAACACCAAAAAATCAACCATACTCCATATAATTCATAAATTCATCAAACTCGATTAAACTCATAGTGTATGCTTGACTTACCAAATTGATTAACACCTTTAACTTGATCGACTAACTCCTAAATCAACATGATTTCTCCAATAAAACTTGTTGATCTCTTCGAATTCTTCTTCTCCAGCAAATCTTAGTTTTTAAGCTTTCAATTGAAATGAATTGCATGGGTTGATCTTAAGCTTTATATATGTAATTGATAAGGTTGATTAATAGCCATTGATCTTTATGTACACATGTATCTTGAGACTAATCTAATGATCTACAACTTGACACATGTCCCACTAACTCTCCATTATCTCAATCCAACTAATACAAAATGAAACTCAATTAATCTCATGATGTGTTAATACGTATCTTGAGAATCATCATATGGCTATTATTTTAACTTGTTAACTTATGTTACATTTAATATAAAACCAACCTTAGCCACATTAATATTACTATATAAGCTACACTAGGCCTAAATAAACTTACCACATCACTCTTTACCCAGGCCCCACGCCGACACACATCTCGAGATACGTTCCTACTCACATATCGACACCTAAACACAAGTAGGAGTGACTTAATAGCCTACACATATACAATACACTTGGCATACATTACAACAAATCTAACATATATCTTAGCCATCTCACCTCTGTCAATGCATGTATCTCGATGCGGGTCGTACATCATGGGTAACTAATCCTGATTTAGAAGATTAAACTAGGATTAGGAATTTGGGTCGTGACACTATCAACCTATTATGAATTAGGATTTAATGATTTCAAGATTCCATGTGATATGATTATAACTAAGTTATGAAGTGATGTTATGTTCTAGTGTTTGAATGCAATCCAAGTATATTACATTGTTTAATGGGGGTTTGATTAGATATTTGTTTAGATATTTATATTATATTGAATTTAAATTTTGCTTAATTAAATTTGCATTGAATTGTTTGAATTAGTTTAGTTAGTTTAGTTAATTAAGTTAGTAGTTATAATTTTTAGTTATTTAGTATTTAAATTCCCGTTTAATTAGATTAACTAAATTAAGAAAAAAAAGAAAAATATTTTCCTTAGAAATTTGCAAAATTTCGGGAGAGACGATATTCTACTTACTACTATTACAAATAATAAGAAAATACGGGAAAATATTATGCACGCTCGACACATGTCATGTCATGAGCCGAAAATCTGCATCATGAATTGCAGTTATGGAGACCCAAAAGAATGGACAGTTGAGTCAACTAATAGTGTGACATGTGTCATATTTAAAGTCATGGTATGTTGTAGTGATTGTATAGTGGGTAGTTACTTAACTATTTGTAGTTATTGGTGAGTACCAATTCTTTATTCGGTTAGATGATGTGGGACGTTGCTTATAAGTTTGTACTCCACCATTAGCAATCAATATATGAAACTAAAAGAAGTGTTTCTTCTTCTTTATTTTTTTAGACTTCTTAGATTATTGTTTTTCACTATCCTAAAATTACCAACATGGTATCAGAGCTTCTTGATTCTCAAGTGCCTGTAAGTGTCTCAAGATGATCTCCACATAACATCATCGTCACTTCCATCTCTAACATTCAATGATGAAAATTATGAAGTTTGGCTATCAAGATGAAAGCCTAATTGAAGGGTCTTAGTCTATGGCAATGTGTACTGCAAGCGATCTACAAAGACAACGAAAGAACTAGGCGTCAATAAATTTTGAATCTAAAAAAAGATTTTCAGATCATTATTATGAAAGAAAAGGAAACGATACAAGAGTTCTCAAATCAGCTAATGAATTGGTGAACATGATCTGATTAATGGGAGGGGATCTACCAGATTACATGGCCGTGTATAATGTGTTCTTAAGTTTGCCTGAATGATTTGAGACAAAAATCTCTTCTCTTGAAGACTCAAGAAAGACCATTCAAATGACATTGTCGGAGTTGATCAATGCACTACAAGCTCGGGAGCAACGAAGAATGATGAGAAATGGAGCGGAAGATAAAGCAGTTGAAGGCGCTTGTCTAGCAAAAACTCCATTATCAAAGGTAAGAAGAGAAATCTACAATGTGGTAATTGTAAAATTCCAGGCCATGAAGAAAAAGATTATTGGTTAGGGAAAGCCACAGTGGTACAATGTAAGAAATTTGGTCATGTACTAAAATATTGCAAGTTTAACAAAGGAGAGCATGAACAATTGGTGGAGGTGATCACCAAAGAACAATTGTTTTTTTTACAGTCCCAGTCCCCACAAACTGGGCCCCGCCTGGCCTAGACATACATGGACCCCCAGTCAAACCCTGTAAAGTCAATGCATGCCTAGTCAGCCTCTTTTACCATTTCATTTACCGTTTGGTCGCTTATTAGAGTTGTTATTAAGTTTTACAAGTTTTAATAAATTACGCAGCGGAAAATAAATAATTAAAGCGACAATAAATTAAAAATTATCACTAAGTCGAGACAACCCTATGTGTTGAAACCCCGCAATGTAGATCTCATGTATATCAGGTGACAAAAATGAAGGAAATAATATATACATGTATCTAGGTGTTCGCTCAACCGGTTAACTAGTTTTAAACAAAAATGATACATACATATCTTAACAAAATATACCTATGAGTAATAAAAATAGAAATTGTCTCTGAAGGAGGCTCAGAGGAAGTCATCAAGTATCAGTTCCTTGCTTTTGCTACTAGAGGGACCTACAATTGTCAACCAAAATGGAGAAAATTCTAATGAGTAAAGCCAGAGGAGTCTTAACAGTATTTCAAATGACAAATACATGGTTAATCGAGTAATCTTGCAAGAATTATCATGAAATGATGAATAAAGCATGATTTCCAATTTAGCAGAGATATCAACGAATAATTGAGTGCCAATTACACAAACCAAAAGCATCTAAGTGCTCCAAGTATATCAAGTGCGATAAAGTACCACAACTTGACTTTCAAGATGGTCGGTGGACATAGCTAAGTCACATGACTGACAGTTTAGATCGGGTCCATCAAATGTAGCAGACCGCAACCAGTTCTACTAGCTTGACTTTCCTCAATCTTAAACTCTGAGCTTATGTAAGTCCAACAGTCCATGTAGTCATGGTGGAGGAAAATATCACAAAGCATTTCCATCGCGCCTGTAACTACCATTTCGCCCACTTAGACCCTAGACCACTCATTTCGGGATCCAAAGAATTCGAAACCAATATATCATCAAGGATAGCATAAATCAGATCACAAGACAACAATTCATGCAAATAGATATCACCACAAACCCAAAGTAACACAAGGATAACATGAATGAGGACTCACAACAATATGCCACAAAGAATGCAGCTCAACATGGATTAACAAAGGATAATAAATGCACAAGTAAAATCATGTTAAGGCCCCAAATGGTTTACTTACAAATAACCATGTAAATTGCCTAGTCACGTAGGCCGCTCAATGTACTTAAAGTCTATACTATCGTCCCACATTTGGCGTATCTGAATTCCCTAAATTATTTCACGATTTTTATTAGACTCAATTACAAGTTTTATTCGTACTTTATTTTAATTACGCATGCATTACGAGGTCCGTCTCGATGTGAATCTTCTTAGAAACACTTTTCAATTGTTGTGCATATCTCAAGATAAATCTTAATTATAGTATCAATGGTTGGACCTCAACACCGATTTAACCAGTGTCTCATTGATAGTTTAGGTATGTAATTTCAATCCGATAACTAATTTAAATACTAATTTATTTGGTTATATTTTCTTTCCATTATCCTAAATTTTTGCGACCATATCAGCCCTTTCTCGAGTCGAACCGTGTTGGTTGAATTTCGGCTCAACCAATTCTCTCTAACTTGACATTTATTCTTTTTCTTCTGAACCAATTAATTATTATATTATTTTATTTTATTGATTATACTATACATAAAGTATATTATATATAAATGTGCATAATATATATCATATACACTTTATATACACATGTTATATGTAGATATTTATTTTATTTTTGTAAATCAGCACGCATCTCGTGGCAATCTCGAGATGCGTGTCCACAGATCTCAAGGTGATTTTAGTGCGCATCACGAGGTAGTCATCGATGCTCCAAAGTCAATACGAATTTCGATGTAGTTGTTAAGGACATCAAGATCATGACACAGATCTCGAGGCAGTCCCTTCCCCGCATGAATCTCGAAGTGCACATACACATACACACGCTAAGTCCACCCCAAAATCAATACATACACATACACATACACATACACATACCAGTTGGTATTATAGAGTAGGTTTTACCTTAACTCTTTAAAAGCCCATGGTTAACTAAAGTTCAAAAACAATTTTAGAGTTAGGACATAAATGGAACTTAATATGAAAACCTTATGATCGTGACTTAGAGTCCTAGTTGGGAAGTGAGGTGAGTTGGGGAAAATAAGGAAATTTAACTATCTGTGTTATTTAACGAAATGTACTATACTATATAACGGTAACTATAACGTTGATCAAGGCTTGCTTACATTGAAGATCGCGATGGCCTATCAGCCTGAGGCCGGTAGCAATAGTGAGGATCTAGCCGAGAGGTTCAAGGAATTGTCTCAACAAGTTGCGGCACATGGACGACAACTTGATGAAATCCTTAGGATTTTGATAGGACTGGCTACACCTTCACTTGCACCATCTATGTCGGTCGTACCCACTACTGAGGTGGCGAGTGCGCCTATGATACAAGCCACTCCCACTATTTCCATTATACCGACAGTGCCTATAGTGACAATAATATTATCGATACAGGCAAAGACTACATCACCTTCGCCTTTCGAGATGAGCATTAAGGTCACTGCATATTCAAGATAGACTCGAGAGTTCCACCGACATAGACCTGTTGACTTTTTCGGTGGCATGGGTCTTAAGGTTGTTGAGAAATTTATGAAGAGCCATGAGAAGATCCACAGTATTCTAGCAACTGCAGAGCACATTAGAGCGATTATATCATCAAAGTCATTGTTTGGTGAGGCGGATGATTGGTGGCGTAATATGAAAGCGACCAGAAGAGCGCCCAAAGATTGGGCAGAGTTCAAGAGACAATTTAACTTGAAGTAATTTCTACCTTCAGTTATGAAACAAAAGAGAGTTGAGTTCTTGTCTTTGACATAACATCCGGGGGAGAACGTGATGTAGTATATGGGCCGATATCTATAGCTAGTACATTTTGTCAGTGGTATAGTAGACACCGGTAGAGACCAGGCACATTACTTCGTGAGGGGCTCTGACGGGAGATTGGAGGTGAGGTAGTCACTACGGAGCCAGAGACGCTTTATAGAGCCTATGAGTGGAGTTTAGCTCGAGACACTTACCTTAGTACGTATCCCGTTCTTGATAGTGTGCCACCGACTTTGGCATGGTCAAGGCAGAGATTAGGACAGGATGGAAAGAGGAAGAGGAATTATGACGATTATGAGTTTGATGATGTAGAGATAATTGCAACACCAAGATAGTCAGTACCCTAAGTAGCAGTCATGCGTACTTCAGCGCCTATTTTTGTTAGTCAATCACCCTGTGGAGTACAATCGATGCAGCAATAGACTTGGAGTGCCCAGAGTGGAGGCAGCAGATCGCAGTGGCTAAAGATATGTTATAATTGCAGACATCTGGGATATATTGCAGCTTATTGTCTGCAGCTGGCGAGTATGCAGCAAGGCGGTACTCAGTCGCACGTAAGAAAAAGAACCCACGTTGTTATAGATTTTGATCCAGAGCTGACACGAGACCCTACTGCGAGTACGATTTATTTAAGCATCATGCCATTGAGTGTAGATGGTGGGTCCATATTATGGATCTATCACGAGGTGACTCTTTGTGAGTGCGTTAATAGAAATGACATAAAACTATCAGTAAAATGACTCTGGGTAAGTCTACAAGTTAGACTAAAAGTTTAGGAAAAAATAAAATAAATGACTTTGTGTAAGTCCATACTTCAAATGAAGGTATCAAGTTGTATGCTTTGACACTATGTGAGTCCCTCCTTTGAACTTCAGATATTGAGTTGTATGCGACGGCTCTGTGTGCGTCCCTTATTCAAAGTGAGATAAAGAGTTGTGTGCAACGACTCTGTGTGAGTCACTCCTTTGAAGTTAAGATATTGAGCTGTGTGCGACGACTTTGTATGAGTCAATAGTTCAAAGTGAGAAAACCAGGTTGTATGCGGTGACTTTTATGTGAGTCTATCCTTTGAACTAGATAAATGGAGATGTATGCATTGCCTCTGCGTAAGTCGAAACTTTGAAGTGAAATATCGAGTCGTGTGCATTGACTCTGCGTGTGAGCCCAAACTTCAAAGTGAAGTATTAAGCTGTGTGCATTGACTTTGTATGAGTCTGAACTTCTAAGTAAGATATCGAGCTGAGTGCATTGACCCTGTGTGAGTCCAAACTTCGAAGTGAGATATCGAGTTGTGTGCGTTGAATCTATGTGAGTCCGGTATCGACCCCAAAAGAATCTATGCGAGTCCAAAATTAATAAAATGATCCTAAACTATTCGATTTGGCTGAGTGCCCATAGTTTAGAGCACTCAAGTCAACTTAGTCATGATGTGATGAATCCACATAAGGAAACGTGAAGGGACCGGTGAACTAGTACTTCCCCGCTGTGTGCTTTGGTAAGATTTCGCCCAAGTTAAATATAATTTTGAGGGCAAAATTCTTATTAGTTGGGAATGTTGTAACTGTCAAAAATATTTATTTGTGAGTGGTGACGTGTACTACCTATATAGATACTCGTGTGCAAATCTTATAATTTTATAGTCAAGTGCGCGAGTGGATTCACACCTAGAGATGCGTACGAATGTGATACCCAAATAGTAAATGATGTGACAAGTACCTAAGTACGTTTCAAATATATTAAAAGTATTTGTACTTAGGTTACTCAATCTACTAAGGCAATTGATTTATTTAAGTAAGTCTAATCAAATAAGTTTAAGTTACAACAACAATAACAACAACATAGCCTCAGTCCCAAATTAACTGGGGTCGGCTACATGGATCAAATTTTTCCATTGTGCTCGATTAAGTGCAATTGATGGTGAGCTTTTCAAACCATTCAAATCCCTCCTAATTAATGCATCCCATGTTAACTTTGGTCTGCCCCTACCTCGTTGAATTTCTATACTTTCTATTGAGTCAAGTTTTCTAGTTGGGGCATTTGTAGGCCGTCTTTGTAGGTGACCAAACCACCGCAACCGCCCTTCCCTAATCTTTGTATCAATTGTTGTTACTCCTTCTTGTCTTTGAATTTCTATAATTTTGATTCCATCTTTACGATTTTTACCACACATCCACCTAAGCATCCTCATTTCTGCTACGTTCATTTTATGTAATTGTTGTTGCTTTACCGCCCAACATTCACTTCCATAGAGCATAGCTGGCCTAATTGCGATCCTATAAAATTTTCCTTTTAACTTAGTAGAAACATTTCTATCACAAATCACCCATGTTGCACTTTGCCATTTCTTCCTTCCAGCTTGAGTTCTATGTGTGACATCATTCTCAATGTTACCATCATTTTGTATGATTGATCCTAGGTATCTAAAGTGGTTTAACTTAGGAACTTCTATTTCCCCTAATTTTGCCACTCCTTCATCTCGATGTCTAGTGTTTCTAAACTCACAGTGCATATATTCGATTTTCTTCCTACTCAACTTAAAGCCTTTAGATTCTAATGTATTCCTCCAGAGTTCTAATTTCCTATTCACTCCATCTTTTGTTTCATCCACTAAGACAATATCATCTGCAAATAGCATACACCATGGTATATCCTCTTGAATATGTCTATTTAGTTCATCCATAACTAAAGTAAATAGATATGGGAGATCAAATGTATTTTGTTAGTGGTTAAAGAGAGAGTTAGTGGAAGATTATGGGTTAAATAAGGGCCTTCGATGAACCTCTAGACGGACATAATGAAATAAGATGTGGGGCAATGATTTGAATATGGAAAGTAATATAAATACCAACCCTTAGTCATTTTCATAAAACGTGCACCATTAGAGAGATGAAAAATCATATGAGAAGGGCTGGAAATTGGTAATTGAATGATCAAAGAGTAAATATTGTTGCAAAAGCTTCATTTTGATTAAGCTATAGATGAACAACTCTAGGTAATGAACTTTTCATCTCTTATTCATGATTCAAATCTACGTAAATTAGGGCTTTTGTTCAAAACAAAATTCAAAAATTCTTGAATGTATTCTTTACTTCTAACAAGCTCTAATGGACCCAGATTTTTCAATAAATGTATGGTTTTGAAAGGTTTTCAAAGTCTTAATGTCAATTGTGAGTTTTAGGGTTTATGAATGTAAATTTTTTATCTTAATTTGATAAAGTGTTGTTGTATCAATATTGTTTGGTTGCCTATAATGGTTTATCGATTTCTGGTGATTGGCGATAATTTGGAAACGTTTAAAGTGACTTTTAGGTGATTTGGGAGTGCAGAACTGCGTTTCTGCAATAAAATTGTTCGACTTTTGGGTGATTTGGAAACATTTAAAGTGAATGTTGTATCAATGTTGTTTTGACCAACTTTCGTAAAATTGTCATAACTCGCTCATTTTAGCTCGAATTTTGATGCTCCATATACTGTTGAAAAGCTTAGAGAGGGAATAACAACTTAGGGTCATCAGATTTCAAAAATAAATTCATTTGATTTGTCAAAGATGGGTCGAGAATTGGGGTTTATTTGCTAAGATAACACATTTATAACTTATTAGGTTGATTTTGTTTAAGGATTGTTCGGGGACCTTTTTAGCCCAATTTTCTCAAATCAAGTTTTTTCATATGATCTCATTGCCCGTTGATTTTGGAATCTTTTCGTGATCATTAACACACTTTTCGAGATGCATTTTAGCTTGAAGATTATATTAATAGATGTAAACCAAGTTAAATGGACTATAACACACATAGATATGATCCAAATGGATAGCAGGAGCCTAGTTGCATAATGTCGGGTGTCGGGGATCTGTTAAAGGCATGTGGGAGCCGCGAAAGTTTGAATTTCGCGTAGGTTTGAGGTAAGTAAACCAGCAGGGGCCTCAATCTTAATTCTCATCAATTTTCTTTTCATCATACTTAGTAATTCATTTTATGTGAACTTTCTTGTCATGTTATCGCCAATGTTGATGCTCTCTTTGTGATTCCAATTCCATATCTTGGTGATATGCTTTCCCTTTAAATTCATTATCTATGACTTATCTGTGTGATTCATTTTTTTTATCTTCGTGACTTACTTTTTAAAATGCATGCATCATTTGTGAATCTAAATTCATTTTATTGTCTATGATAACCTATGTGGTTCAAATTGGTTATCTTCGTGATGTACTCTTGTATCGAGCGGATTATGGTCTAATTGGTCGAATGGTAGTCACGAGTGTGGTACACCTTTGTGTGGTCATATGTACCACAGTGACTACACGGATTGTAGATTATGCTAAGTCCACAGTTTAGGATTGGAGAGTCAAGCTGGTAGAGGTGATTGTGTATCTACTACAGTTAATGGAACCAATTTAAATTATTGGAGACTTATTTAAGTCTACAAATTGCCTTGGAAGTAAGGTTATGTACTGTGTGTTACAACTGGATGGACTTTGACCACTTGGATACCCATATCTGTGTGATATTGTCACTCAATTCTCTATGAATTCCTTATTAGGTTATTTATCATGCAAACTCTATTTCATTTCTTTATGATTACCTGCATGATCTATCGACTAACATTTTATTGGATTCTATAATTAATGTTGATACTCCTCTGGCTTTACACACTGGAATTGTCTCATGTGTGGTGATAATTGTAGGTCCATCATCTAGCAGGGGAAAGAAGCTGGTACTTGGTGACTTCCATTGAGTTTTCCTCAGAGTCAGCTTCCATTTTACTACGCGAAGGTCCTTTTGGTGTATTTATGTTATATATATTTTTTAAAACTGGTTTAATGGTATGAGTGCGCTTTGATACATTCATATTTCTAGTTTTGTCACCTTGTATGTATCAGATCATATTTTCTGGGGTTTCCACTCTACATGGTGTCCCGACTTGTCATTTATTAAGTTATTGAAATTGCTTCAGTTTAGTTCAGTTGCTTTAATTTTAAAAATTGCAAAATATAATAAATTAACTTTAAATCACTAAATAATTAATAATAAAGGAAATGGAGGCTGATTAGGCTTGCGTTGACCTTTCGAGGGCTGACTCGGGGGTCCACGTAAGTCTAAGTCGGGCGAGGCCCAGTTTGTGGGGACTACGGCTGTCACGGTTTTAGAATATGATGACAAGGGAATCACATAAGGTTATTTGGAGAGAAATGCTCCAAGAAGGATGGCGACAAGTGCATCATTGTCGTGAAGATGAGCTTCATGCGTTTTAAAATTTGTGCTTTGCAAAATTTAAAGTTTAAATTATGCTTAATGTTTTATTTTTTAGGGAGTTTGAATCAAGGATGAATGTTAGAATATGATTCAAATTACTATGCATGGCATTGTTGTTTTATTAGTTTTAATTAGTATGTGTGTCAATATGTGTCATGAACTGAAAATCTGCATCATGAATTGCAGTTATGGAGAGTCAAAATAATGGACAGTTGAGTCAAGTGATAGTGTGACATGTGTCACATTTAGAGTCATGGTATGTTATAGTGATTGTACAGTGGGTAGTTACTTAATTGTTTGTAGTTATTGGTGTGTACCAAGTCTTCATTTAGTTAGAGTATGTGGGACGTTGCTTATAAATTTGTACTCCACCATTAGCAATCAATATATGAAAATAAAAAAAGTATTTCTTCTTCTCTATTTTGTTAGTTTTCTATCTTTTATTATCCTAAAATTACCAACACCCTGCTCATTTTTCTTTATCTTTTTCTTTTTCTGAAAATCCAAAGTTTGGATTCATTTAAATAGCAAGATCAAATTTGACATCGAGGGCTATTGCAATAGGAATAGCATCATTACACCAGCGATTAATTGGTTGGCACAATTGAAAGCGAGTTGTTGTCTCTTAAATAGTGAGTTGAGTTCGAGTCCATATAATGGTTACATCAATGTTGGGAGCTCTCTCTCTCTCTCTCTCTCTCTCTTTTTTTCCACTTATATGGTACGTGACTCAAGGCGAACTCGAAGTAATTAGATACTTATACGGTGTTTGACTTAAGGCAAACTCAAAGTAGTTAAATTAGGGATGCAAATGAGGCAAGGGATCCTCACAGGGGATGAGGATTCCCCATAACGGGGACAATACGAGAAATTTCAATGGGGATAGAGGCGAGGATGGAAAAAAGATTTCACACCCGCGCGGGTGTGGTTACAGGTACGAGGATGGAAAAAAATATATATCCGTGAGGATCCCCATGGGGAATCCCCATTAGTAATCCCTGTGTTTCTAATAAATATATAGTACACATGCTTTCACATATGTTAAAATCTATATATCATGCCGCAATACATATGCTTATGCTAACAATAAGCATATATATTACGTGTATATAGGGATGCAGATGAGGCGGGGAATGCAATCACAATTCCCATCCCCACTTATGGTGAGGCGGGGATTCCCCGTTCGAGATTCCCCACTAGAAAAGTTTTATCCCCATTCCCCACCCAGCGGGGATCCCCATCCATCCATCCATATGGGGATCCCCTACCTCATCACTTTTTCACACAATATCTAAAAACAAAGATCTAATACATTATAGATCTGAAATCAAAATCATTAAAAGCTTTTTTTCGCAATTGTATGTCAGTTTTCAAGTTTTATGTGAAGCATTCACCATTCAAAAAAGGGAAATAGAAGATTTAATGATTTCGATTCAATTCCCACATGAAATATTCAGATCCCAGTGGGGAATCCCCTCTGGGTGAAATGGTTCCCCATGGTGGGGAGGGGTATTATTGCCCCTGTCCCCGGCCCTATAGGGGCTAGTTGGCGAGGAATCCTCGCCCTATCGGGGAGGATCCCCGCGGGGAATGAGGATTCCCCGTCCCACCTGCATCCCTACGTGTATAAATACAATTTAAAAATATCAATACACATACATATGTATGTGTCTTTGACACTTTACTTTATATAATTCTTTTTTAAGAAAAATTAAATGGAGAGAAATATTTTCCCTCGGTGATTTACCATGAGAATCCCTGCAAAAATTCTCAGTGGAAAATTAAATGGGGAAAAAAATTTCTGCGGGGATTAGACAGGGATGAAGATGGAGATAAAAACTCATCCCCATGCGTGGATGGTATGGGGATAGAGGGATGAATTCTTAAGCGGGGATGAAAATGGGGTCCCCATTCCCTGCCCTTGCCATTTGCATCTTTAAGTTACATAGTCCGGATATCAGGTGGTTTCGACCCAAAAAAGCATCACTCCATTGATAAGCAATGTTATACATAAGTGCAAGATTTACTAGAAGGTGGGAAACATTGTTGCCTTCTCAACAAACGTAACAACAACAATCTTTAGATGATGATGATGATGATGACATATTTGAGATTTCCAGTTTCTCTTTTTAAAACCTTATTTCTTAGGATTTGAACTTTGAACAACACTCAGAGCATCAGAGTTGATTATGTCTGGGCGTGGATTGATTTCAGCTGCAAACAACATGACATCTCTTATTCTCGAGTGAGCATTATGCCACTTCGATTGAGAAGTGCCCGCTGATCTAGTGGGTGAAGTGTTCACTAAAATATTCAAAATACAAATTACACGCTCTTAACTAGAATCACACCTAATGGCTCCTTATTTGTTTTTCAACCCCCGAATCATAGCTGCAGTAGAAGAGAACCAAGCTCTACTCAGTCAAACTCAAGATCAACCTCCCGTTGATCAATAATAGTCTTCAAACAATGACAACAAATTCTTTAAAAAAAAGAAAAACACATTCAATGGAATAGCAGTACCATAATTGGAATTTGAAAAAAAAAAGGTAAAGAGAAAAGCACATTCAATCCTTCATATTCATATAACAATGGCACATTCTTTTAAGTAATAAATTGAAAATCCAACACAATCATGTTAGCTAGAAATACAAGGATTTTGCGTCTGAACGACCCATTTTTATTGCATCACCAATCCAGCAACATCTTCAATACAACAATGTACTTGAATAGTGTTGCAACACTAGAAACCACATGGATCTTAAATTTCTATAACAACATTTTTTTCTTTGTGGGCTATAATAACATTTTCAATACAACACAATACTTGATTGGCTTTGCTCAAACAACCTGATAAAATAGAAGAAAAAATGTTACTATAACCTTTCGAAATTAACTCGTACACATTTTCAAGTAATGTTAATTCATTCAAATAATGCCAACCTTATCAAAATGGCAAACTTAAAAATTTGTTGTTATGCATCAACACTACCAAACAATTTCAACTAAAGCTGTTTGGCAGACCCTTAGACTAGCATATCTAAAGTTGTTTTTATAGGAGAAAAACTAACCTAATTAACCATTGAAATTTCAACTAAAGTAAAGGGATTAGTTATGACGAAAATAATTGACTAAGAGGAGATAAGAGGGATTAGCAGTTTCCAAAACTAGTGGAGTCCTTCCTTGAAATGGAAACTTCTAAAGTCAACATCGCATTCTGCCTTTCAACCTTGTCCCAAGACCCTCAACAGTCAACTCGTCAAACTTTGTACAATTTGTCTCCATTGACTGGTGCATAAGTAATAGGTACATGTTGACGAGGACAAGACAGAGCAACTTACTTTGAAGTAAAATCACAGAGAACTAATGAGTAAAGCACTTAAGTTGCAAAAGAGGCTAACAAATTATACATACAGATTCAATCAGTGCACCACCTTTGACCTAGATGTGTGCTCTCTTGCTAATTCTTGAATCTAAACTAATCTGACCGTCCAAATATGCATGAAAGTAGCCACAACACCGTAGAACTCAAGGCCTTTAGTAAATGGTGGTCTATATGGAGTAAGAACATTCAGAAATGCATTGGAAAATTGAATGGATTAAGGAAATCCAAAGTGGAAATGTTTTGCTAACATGATTTACAGACACAATCCGCTCACATAGCTGAGGTGTCGCGCCACATCAACCCACGTCATTGGACACCTCACCGTGTGAGGTTGTTTGTGTCATCAAAAGGGCAAAAATTGGGTCCCTCGATGACTGTGAATGTACTGATTTAAGTCACTTCAAACAATGAGAAATATACTTTTTATCCAATCATGAAATAAGTGAGAGTCAGTTCATTAAATATTTAGTTTCTTCCTTCCTTTGAACTCTATAAACTATTCTTCATCAAATTCGCCATCTCCCTCATGAAGTTGAAGCATGCAGAAGATGAAAAGAGTAAGTGTACCATGGTGACTCTATGGAAAAAATTGTGTTACCAGTGTGATGAAGGCGTTGTCGTCCTTAGGAAGGTGAAAAGGGAAAGCCCTAACAAGGGTCAATATTTCTATCGATGTTCCAATGATTACTACAACATATTCATGTGGGCTAGGAAGTCAATAGAGAAGTTGCATAATATACTACCAGGGCGGTGAAATGAGGTTGGGGGTCTGTCGAGCGAGACTGTCAAAAAGCTATCGGAGCTTTTGGAAAAATCGGCAAGGATCAGGGAGGACATGATGCAGTCGATTGAGGTGATTTACATCCGCACCAATTAAAACAAGGGCATTAAAGGGAGGAAGTTGTCAGTAGATTTTTTTTGGTAGATAGGTTGTGTTTGGTTGTGGTCTATACCTTGGAGAGATTTCGTTTTGCTTTGAGTTTTCCTATTATTATGCTATGATATGTTTTAGTTTTTGGAATATGTTAATGGTTGTGGTTATGACCTGGTTATCATAATTTGAGATAAAATGGTTAATTGAGCATGCTGAAAAATAGTCTGATTGAACATATCTTAACATGGTATGATTGAGTATGCTTAATCATGATTTATATCTCATACTCGCATAACAAAAGATAAGCGCGAAGGTAATCAGGTAGCAATCAGTAAACATGTATGTTTAACGTATTAAGCATTAGCAAAAAGATGTATGCATATGTTGTAGACGCTCATTGGCAATAGTAACCACATTTGTTTACGATATTGAATGGACACCAAATATGTATACATGGTGTGCACATTGTTCAAAAGAATAGAATATAGTTACTACAGTTATCCATAAGATAGTAACAGAAAAAAAGTTAATAAATTATCGTTATTTATCCAAAACCCTTAATGAAGGAGAAGTTCTACATGAGAGATTGTAGAGTAGGGGCGTGCAATCACTTTGTCATTTGTCCAGGTCTACGTGATCAACCTTTTACTTCTGCTTGAATTCCTTGTGCCTCGCGCACTCTGTCAAAGATGTCGGGTACTTATCAATGACCGGGCTGAAGTAGTTGACGAACTCCTGAAAGATCATCCTCGAACTGTCTGTCTTATCGACCACCTCGTTTACCCTGTTCTTCATGACGTCGGCCTCTATCTGAAGTCCATACAACACCTCACTAACATCCGCCCTAGTTCATTCCATCAATTCTTCAATCCTCCTCAACTTAGAAAAAATATCAGTACATTCTAAGCAAAGATTAACCAAAATTGACAATTAATCAGGCAAATGCATGCCTTACATTCTGTTGATGTATCATGTCTGATAATAGGGCTATTGCTTCTAACTGTCTTTCAACGTGGCCAAACCTAACGTCCATGCAGCGCATGAAAGAGTCAAGAGTCCTTATGACGGTTTCCTCCCTATTATCAAGCCGTTGAAGAATTTTGTAGACATTTGCTGAATTTTGCTCTGCAAAAAAATACATACGAGGTTGTGATGGGCTCGTCCCATCTGCGCCACCACCGTCATTTGATGTGCTTGCCTCATTTGCTACACCAGCAGCATTAATTGGCCCCGCCCCATCTGCTTCCCCACCAGCATTGGATGGCTCAACTACATCCTCATCTCTATCTTCCTCAATTACCTTGTTTGTTTCATTGGCTGCTGCACCAACAACAACACCAGCCACATGTTCATCTTTAATGATTGGTTGAACATCTCCCTCTTCATATTGCTCATTAACTGGAACCACATGTACTTTCTCAGTTCCAGTATGGTCAACTTGAGTATGCTCAACTCCTAGTTGGTCAACATGAGCATGTTTAATTAGTTCCTCTTCGGTGGAAGGTGGCTCTAAACCCACCGCTCTATTAACCACTCTCACCATATACTCATACAATGTCCTCATATATGGGCCATAGTCGTCGTCCCCACCGTCTCCCCCATCCTCATCATCGGAATAACATTGATCATGATTATAATCTTCCTTGCTTACGTCACCCTCATTTTCCTGCCTGTCATTGCCCTCATCATTATCTCCCTCGTCATCATTCCCACCGTCCCCATCACTGGTATCCTCTTCACCATCGTCCCCTTCACCATCATCACTATCACTATCAGACAAGCCATCTTCCGTTTGTTCATCTTCTTGTTCACCCTTTTCTTCTTCTTCTTCTTCACCCTCTTCCAACTCACTAGTTGACACCAATGGAAGTGTTTTTTCTTGGAAGACCTTGTTCGCAAAGTGGCACTTCTTGACTCAGAGGCACCATCGTTAGCATCGATCTTAGGTGTACTCATTTTCTCAGCTTTGATCACCCGCTTCCCCAAAGCATCATCGTAAATGAATCCTATCGATATTAAATTGGTTTTAGACAGTTTGTCATTAGTGGTGGGCTTCTTTACGTCAACCTCCGAGGCACATGCCTCTTTAAGATTTGCATGGAAGAACTTGGTCAATAGTGTGCCATAGGGCAAAAGTGTATGTGAGTCTAATCGTGCATTATGTAGATGAGAATAGATAATATGGGTCAAGTCAACTTTTTTCTATTCAAGAGGCACCACATGAGGAAGAGATGCATTTTTAGTATGGAGGCGTGACTTCCCTCTTTAGGGAGGAGGGTGTGAGTGACCATATTATGGAGAGGACGAGCATCAGGGGTTAAGTCTTTCATGGTAGGCTTGAACCTTGGGGGAATTTCTTTCCTACCACAAATTTGTGCCAGGGATTTTTCGGGAGTGAACCCATATTCCCGACAGATGCATGAGTGTGGTAGTATTCAAAGTCCCATTTGGGCAGACTAGAATGCTCCCTGATGATGTCGGGGTACACGATAACTTTCGTGGCCGCAATCTCGCACTTGGAGACAAGGGGCACCTAGGGGTTAGGGGTGTAAAGGTTTGCATAAACCTTATCAAACGGGATATGGGGCAAGAAAGACTAATAAGCTCATCATAACCCATGGCTTTCAAATGTCGAACAACCTTGAAATGGGTGGTCTGAAAGAATGGAACATCAATAGTACGAGAACAAGGAGTTACCCTAGTAGCGTAGTTCATTTCATAGGAGATCTCCGCCTCTTCCGTCCAGAACTTCATGACGTCAATATAAGTGGTCTTCTTCTTTCCGGAATTGGTGGACTTCACTTTTAGAGGCCGGGTTGATCTCCCAGCCTTCTTCGATGTTGGAGGAGGAATAGAGTCCTGCCTTTTCGAAGATTTCTTGCTTCTAGCCATTTGAGAATAAGATTGCAGGAGGAAGAGAGAAATGAAGTTTGAATGAAATGTGGAAGAATACGAAAGAAAGGGCGAAATGGAGATAATTATGTTTAATGGGATGAAAATGGGTTCAGAGAGGGGCGATAAGGTAAATGAACTCTACAGGCCGTAGTGAGCATCATAAGTAGTGACTAAAACCATGCCTCCTTTCAAGTGAAACGTGGCGCTACCCCTGTAGTCGTCACGTCGTTTGATGATATTGTTTGACGGCTTGAAAGGGTGGGTGTGCTCTACTAAACGGATGAGTAGTCCACATAATTAATACCGCTTGGGACATGCGTCATCCCAGCTCTCATTAACGGCAAATAATTACTGCATGTGGATTTTATAACAACTCTTATTTATGTTGCTTATTAATTTGATTTGTTCGACAAGTAGGAACAAATTCACTAGATACAAAAGTATGGCAACTCATCATCACTAATGACCTTCATCAGGGGAAAGAATATAAAAACTCATAATGAGAGAGTAATGTAATTACCATTAATAAAGAAGAGTGGTTGAATGTTATCTCCACTAATCCATGTGCAAAAACCCTACTATGTGGATTAGTGTTCATAGTAATTTGTATGACCTACCGTTGCAAATGTGAATTTTCTAACATTTTAACGCATGTGGGACCAAGCGTGCGACTCAATGTAATGTTAAATGACTTAAACATATTACATTGCCTACATCAGCCAAGTTCCATATGTGGAAGTTAAGTTGTACTATGAAACCATGCAAGTACATACATATCATACTACCGATGTGATGAAAGGTGACAATTGGTCAACTGCATTACATTTGTTTAAAAGGATAAAATCACATATGCTCATAAATATTATTGAGCATGCTCACTCATGGCTGGTAAGCCATAGTAGCATAATAAAATTCATTTGGGTGTCAAAACTTGTCTATATACAGTACATAATAATATATGAAATGGGTACCAAATAAGAAACCAATAGTCGGGCATTACATGCTTAGATGTAGCCATAAGCCTAATATGTTGCCATAAACGCATGCAAATTATTGTCAAAGATGGGAAGAGAATATTAGTTGTTACAGTCATCCATAATCCCAAAGTAACGAAAAACTAATCATAACCAATTGTTTTCAAAAACCCATAAAGAAAATATTTGAGGAGAGTTCATAGAGTAAGGGGTGCGACATCACTTGTCTCTATCCAGGTCCACGCTATCGACCTTGTACTTTCGCTTGAATTTCTTTCATCTTTTCCACTCTGTCAAGGATGCGGCATACCTATTAATCATCGGCTGGAAGTGGTCGATGAACTCTTGAAACATCCTCCTCATCACATCTATCCTCTCGACCACCTCGTTCGTTCTGTGCTTCATGACATTTACCTCCATTTGTAGTCTGTGCAGCACCTCACCCAAGTCCAACTCGATTTTCCCCATCAATTCTTCAATTCTCCTCAACCTACCGAAAATATCAGTAATTTTTAGCAAACGTTAACCATAATACATTAAAAATAGGGAAATGCGTCATTTCATCGGTTGCTTGAAAAAATGTAAATATACCTTCTAGTTTGTTGTTCTATGAGGCCTGGCAATGGGCCAATGGATTCCATATGTCTCTCCATTCGGCAATGTATGTTGTCCATGTGACGCTTGAAAGAGTTAAGACTCCTGATCACGATGTTCTCCATATTATCAAGTCGTCTAAGAATGTGGTACACATCCACCGCATTGCGCTCTATAAAGTAATACATACGAGGTCCTGATGGCTTTCCATCATCGGCTGTAGGGGCAGGATTTGATGGCCCTGCCTCATTAAATATTTACACCACTATCAAAAACATAAGTCAGCTAAGCTTAGTACCAAAAATGCAATCCAATTTTTTGAAAATTTTTAGTTCTTTAGCAAATAACATAATCCAATTGTCGACATACATTGTTAAAATGATAAAATAAAAATAAAAAAGCAGCTGCACCCATTTAAAATGTGTAAGAATTGAAGAATTGAAAATATAGAAGAATAGATGTAACAACTTTTTGAATCTTCATTCATCATTCATTTGGTGTGATCTTGTATTTATAGTACACAGTACAACAACCTAACAAACTGTACATGACTAACACATTATCACACTCACTTATCTCACTCATTTATACATTGATATCAATGTGTTACTCTCACATTCCCCCTCAAGATAAAGGGTAATTCAATTACTCCCAGCTTGGACTTAAGAAATGAAAATTTGTGTTGACTAAGTGGCTTAGTAAGACAGTCTACAATTTGATCCTCAGTAGGAACATAGCGAACCTCCAATAATCGATTTAAAACTTTATCTCTAATGAAGTGTACATCAATCGCGATATGTTTGGTGCGAAAGTGAAATACTCGATTAGAGGCTAAAGCACCTGCTCCCATGTTGTCTGACCACAAAATAGGCACAGAGGAAAGACTAAAATGTAACTCACGAATGAGGGATTGAAGCCAGGAGACCTCTGCAGCTGCTTGAGCAAGAGCTCTGTATTCAGCTTCTGTTGAGGAACGAGCTACCGCGTATTGCTTCTTTGATTGCCAAGACACCAAGGAACCCCTCAAAGAAAATGTTATAACCAGCTATAGACTTTCTATCATCAGGAAATGAATCCCAGTTTACATCAACAAACTCTGTGATGTTCAAGTTCTTAGATGCTCGAATGTGCAAAGAGGAGAAAGAAATGCCCTGAAGAAAATGTAGAACACGTTTAATAGCTTGCTAATGAGCAATAGTAGGTGACTATTGATGTTGGCTTAACTTGTTTACAATATAAGCAATGTCAAGTCTTGTGTGAACAAGAAATTGAAGGCCACCCAGAATGCTCCGATACAAGGTGACATTGGAAAACAAAGGACTGTCATCCTTGTAAATTTGTTTGCAACTGACTACAGGTGGAGGAGTTGGTTTTAGATTTGTGAAACCAGCCTTTCAAATCAGTTGTTGAACATAGGCAGTGTGATTCAAATAAAACCCAAATGAATCTCGAGCAACTTCAATACCTAAGAAAATACTGAGTTCACCTAAGTCCTTGAGAGCAAACATTGTGTTTAACTGGGTGACGAGCTTTTGATTAAACTAGAAGAATTGCCTGTAATGAGAATATCATTCACATAAATGAGTATGTAAACTAAGGAGGCACCTTGTTTGTAAATAAATAAGGAAGTGTCAGCCTTAGAATTGATGAAGTTTCATTGAAGAAGTGTAGCTTTCAATCTATCAAACCAAGCTCGAGGAGTCTGTTTTAACCCATAAATTCCTTTCACCAACTTGCACACATGATGAGGCTTGCCAACATCAACGAAGCCCTCTGGTCGAGGCATAAACACAGTCTCAGTAAGTTTCCCATGGAGAAAAGCATTGTTAATGTCCAACTTTCTGACATTCCACTAAAATGATGTTGCTAATGTAAGAACAACCCGAATGGTAGAAGCTTTAATGACAGGTCTGTAGGTGGTGGTGAAGTCAATTCCAGGAATTTGTGTGAAGCTTTTGGCAACCAAACGAGCCTTGTGCCTATTTACCATGCCATCAGTGTTCCTTTTAACTTTAAACAACCATATGTTGTCTACTAGAGTCTGATCTTTGGAAGGAGGAACTAAATCCCAATGTGATTTTTTGTAATACAACAAACTCAACTTCCATAGCTTTCAACCTACGTGGACTCTATAAAGCATCTTTAGTGTTCTTAGGCTCATAATTAATGTTATTAAGAGCAGTTGTCAATACATTTAGTTTGAAAATACCATGTTTGGAACGAGTAACCATAGGGTGTATGACTGTGTAACATTAGTAGCAGCAGTAGTAGCAGATATAACATCAACAGCAACAGGTACAGTAGGTACATCATCAATAGTTGGTATTATTTGAGATGAGTAGGATGTCGAAGATGGACTAGTAGACAAATGCAGATTACTTTGGGCAATAGGACTATGTACATTAAAACCAGCAGGCGAGAAGGGAAGAGGACTAGTAAAAGTACTTAGGATAGCAGGTAGAGCACTACAGTTGCTACTTGGAGAGAGAGTAACTGTAAGATGATATTGCATTGGAGGATTAGCAGTGGAAGTATGATTTTTGTTGCCATAGAATAACTCATGATATGGAAAATCAACTTCATTGAACATGACATTCCTGCAAATATAGAGTCTTCCACTAGAGCTCATGCATTTGTATCCTTTGTGGCTGGGACTGTAACCAAGGAACAAATATTTTTCAGATCCGTATTGAGATTTATAATTGTTGTATGGCCTCAAATAGGGAAATCAAGCACAACCAAAAACTCTGAGTATATCATATTTTGGTAAAGTCTTCCAAAGCATTTGATAAGGGGATAAACCAGATAAAACTTGAGTTAGTAATATGTTGATCATAAAAGTTGTAGATAAACAAGCATCCCACCAAAAAGAGTATGGTAACTTAGCTTGAGCTAGAAGAGTAAGTGTGGTCTCAACGAGATGTCGATGTTTCCTCTCAGTTCTGCCATTTTGCTGGTGTGTATAGGGACAAGGATGTTGAAACTGAATTCCATTACCACATAAAAATTGTTTGAAGGGACAATACTATCCTCCCTAATCTGATTGAACATATTTAATCTTAGCAGAAAATTGATTCTCAACAAGGTTTTTGAACTGAACAAACAAAGCCAAAGCTTCAATTTTTTCTTTCATAGGATAAACCCGAGTGAATCTCGAAAAATCATCAATAAAATGGATATAGTATATGAAACCATCATTTGATTTTATTGGTGCAGGGCCCCAAACATCAATATGAACAAGTGATAAAGGTGCAGTAGCATTTAACTCTGATCTAGGAAATGGTAAAGAATGTATTTTACCAAGTTTACAAGCCTCAAAAAAATGTAACATATGATCTTTATTGACTTATATATTGGAGTTCTTCA
Source organism: Stephania cephalantha (assembly GCA_039657325.1). Classification (NCBI taxonomy): domain Eukaryota; kingdom Viridiplantae; phylum Streptophyta; class Magnoliopsida; order Ranunculales; family Menispermaceae; genus Stephania; species Stephania cephalantha. Next base: position 27,637,359 of record CM077571.1, read on the forward strand.
ATACTTGACTCAACACCTGAGAGGAAGGGTGAGCTAGTCTGGCATGCCAAATCGAAGGGGAAAGTTCTTCATAGTAGCCATTAGTGCTTTATTGTTGTCATGAGGAAAGATTGAACTTGAATGCAGCTTTGGATGGAACTTGAACAAGCCATCTTTAAGTGTCCCTTTGAGGATAGTCTCCTTGGAATGAAGATCCTTTATAAAGTAATGTTTGGAATGAAATTCCACAAACATATGATTATCGTTAGTAATCCGTGACACACTAATAAGGTTCTTGGCTATGTGAGGCACATATAGAATGTTATGTAAGCTCAGATGATGAGATAAGTTGATAGATTTATTGTACCAATAGATTCAATAGGAAGCAAGTTACCTTTCCCCACATTAATAGAATCAGTCATGCATATGGTGATCTATTGTAATGTTGATTCATATCATTTGTGGCATGAGAAGAGGCTCCACTGTTAGCATACCAAGCAGGATCAGTGACTGATTCAGATGATGCATAGAACACATTGGGAGTAGTAGTATTAGAAAATGATGGTCTATACTGAGAAGAAAACTGATTTGTGAACTGTGGATTAATATTCTAAGTATTGTGATGATGATGATTGCCTGAGCTATAAGAAAGATCAGCTCTGTAGAAACAAATCGATGCTTCATGTCGAATTTTCTTGTAAATTTGACAAACAGGTCTATTTCTTCCGTTATAACGGCCTCTTCCTCGGCCCTGTAGCCACGTCCACCATTGAAACCTCCTGTGTGACTAGTTCCTCTTCCTTGATTTTGAAACTGACCAGACTACTCATTGGATCGATGACCACTTGAATTGTTTTGTGGCTTGATAAAGGCAGCATTTGCTGCAGGGGTTACATTCGTATTCCCAAGATTTACAGTGACACTTTGAACTTGTTGAAGCCTAGCTTCAAAACTCAACAAGGAAGCATACATCTCATATCATGTTAACGATGGTCTTTCTTGCAAAATAGTTGCATATGTCATGTATTCATAATCTAAACCAGCAATAGCACTGGCAATCAAATCAGAGTCACTCATTGATGCACCAGCTGATGCAAGACTATCTGCATTTTCTTTCAAACCTTGCAAATACTAAATCATCATTTTATATCCTTTTTTGTTGTCAAGATGTTATTCCTGCAAACTTGAATTCTTGATTTATTTTGAGCACCACAAAGGTTAGCTATTACTTGCCAAACCTCATGAGCAGATGAAGATGCAACTTTCAAAATTTGAGAAGTAATAGATGGAGAGATTAAATTCAATATAATGTGTAACAGCGATTGATCCTTAGAGTTCTAATCTTGTTAACTTGGATTGAAAACTCCAGTATTTGCATCAAACTTAGGTGGACAAGGTATTTCTCCTAACAAGATTCCATGTAGATTATATCCTATAATTACAGGCATCAACAAGGTTTTCCACATCAAATAATTTGTTTCATCCAATTTAACAGACAGTGATTGACTCAAAGAGTGACCAAAAAGGGCAATTACAGTAGACAGACCTGCCATTCCTAGACCATTGAAATGTTAAGACGCTATTGCAGCTCCTGAACTTCTGATTTCAGCACATTTGCCTCCAGAAACAGTGATGTGTGTAGCTCCATCAGATCCAGAGTTAGTTGTAGATGATTCTGGTCTTGATTGATGAACATTGGTTTGATTAGGATCTTCTTCCAGGGTGGATCAAAGCTTCTCCTGCTTTGATACCATGTGAGAATTCAATAATTGAAAATATAGAAGAAACAGATGTAACAACTTTCTGAATCTTCGTTCATCATTCATTTGGTGTGATCTTGTATTTATAGTACATAGTACAACAACCTAACAAATTGTACATGACTAACACATGATCACACTCACTTATCTCACTCACTTATACATTGACATCAGTATGTTACTCTCATAAAATGTCGTTAAGGTTAGGAAACTTCTACAAATTATAAAATACGAAAATTCGTTGTGGATCGTTGAACACCAATTTGAAAACGATAAATGCTGGCTCAAATTTCTATTGTCAACTTTCTGAAAACCATCACTGGTAAATTAAACCTATTATTCACGAAAAAAAAAAGAAATAGAAGCATGTCTTTCACATAAATCCTATATAATTTTACCTATTATGCAAATGTAAGGAATTGAACAACATAAGAACAGTATGATCACCTAGAACTACGTTGCACATTATGTAATTAAAAGATTTTCTTTAAAGAATAATTAGTGTAATTAAGACATTTCCGTTGTAGACTCGCCAAATAATGAGATGAAGAACCTAGTTGTCGATTGTCTAGCCACATTCGTAATGAGAAAGTGTTTGCTCAATTAAGTATAGGCAACTTTGTCGAAGCCGTCGCTAGTAAATTGAATCCATCAACACAAGAAAGGAAAAATAATCATATCTACGACCTACCACAAAAAGAACTCATAATTTTATATATTTAAGAAAGGTTTTAATGGAATTAGACAAAGTATAAAGTTTAAAACAATATAATCCCCAAAAACTAGCTTGTGCATAATTAACAACAACAATGAATCCTCAATCCCAATTAGTTAATCGGAGTCGGCTGCATGGATTAAATGCTTCCATTCCGCTCCATTTTTTGCACTCAACAATCTGCTTCCCATCTGATGCAGCGTGCCACTAAGTGGGAACCCCCAACATTTATATATGTTTCAACCATTTCATAGAGTGACAAAAGTTTTATGCTTGTTGTGTCAACCTATTGCAACCCGCATCCACTACTTGGGTATGGATAATGGGTTTGGGACCCCTCATCCTTTATCCGGACATCTTTAATACATTGAAAGTTTATGTCTCTTAGGTCGCAATGCCCCCAAGAAAGGTTGACCGCCTCAAAAGTTAGAATTTGAATAAACTCCCAATTATACCAGAAATATCATTAACATCAACCATAGAACACTAATTTCTACTGCTCTTGTGATTTAATGATTAAATGCATTAATTAGTATATTCATGACTCATCAAAAGTGTTGACAACTAGTAACAAGACAATATGGTGATGTGTTTTACAAATGATAACATGAGCGATTCAATATATAAAGTATTCACACCCTTGTTTCCTTGATCGCTCTCCCTCCCTCCTTCCCACTAGCCCCAATTCAATAAAAATTCAAAGAAGTCACTAAAATTTCAACGGAATGTTACTTTTAAAAGAGCAGAAGAAAATGCATGTAAAAAGAAAAAAAATTGTAAAGGTCAGCCATAACAAATCGAGTGCAATGGAAGAGTTTGATCTACATGGCCGACCCCAACTTATTCGCGATTGAGGCTATGTTGTCAAAATTAGCCATAATTCCTGGATAGTTCAACTAATTCAAGGAAGTACTACCAAATAGTGGCAAAAAATTGCAAAACGTCCATGACTTTGCGAAAAGTCCCACCTAAATTTTGCACAAGTTACCAAAAGCAATCTAAAATAAAAATCTAACACCTCGAAAAGGGAAGGAATCGATGAATTGCATGTTGTATTTGTTGGGATCAAGAACCTCCACTACGTCGTTTGATGTTGTCATGGCTGAATTGGCACAGAAAAACTCCAAACTTGATGAATTGAAGAAATTCATATGCAAAGTATATGGCAATCACTAATTAAAATAGATGTGCCATTAATCCAGAAATCACTCTCATGAATGAAATTGACCAACACACATTATATATATCATCCCCCACATAAATAGGTTTTTTTTATGATTTTCTTTTAAAAAGATAATGCGGACTCTAGAGTGAGTACGGTGGAAATGAGCAACATTAGGATAGGTAGCTTTTGGCTTTGAACCTTCCCTAGTGTAACATCATCGGTTTTGCAGCTAATCAGTGAACGCGATGTCTTGAATTGTTTAGCCATTTATGCAAACCAAAACAACAATGTACACACAACCCACTTCCAACAGTTTGAGTTCCTTGGTTGTGTTCGTTAATATGGCCCTAAACAACTCCCATATTCATGAGCGTTTTAGAGAATTCAAGCCTTAAACATTCTCATAGAATCGACCGAGCTCACACTCATATAGGTGATTTCTATTAAGAGTATCGTGTTATACCTTTCATAAAATTATGACATAGAAATCATTAAAAGCAAAGCTTACCTTCAATAATTTTACAAGCAACACTATAACATCATAGGAACGCGTTGGAATTAAATTCCATAATGCTACATCAGATTCCATCATTTAGTTGTCTCTTTTGAACCTAGATTTTGGGATCTCCAGTCAACTAGGTTGGGCATCCACAATGGATTCTATTTTGTAGGCTTAAATCTCATTCCCCTCGATAAACAGATTACTTGATCTCTAAGCAAGCTTTAGTTAACATATCCGCAAGGTTGTCTTTTGACCTTATATAATTAATGGAAACTACTCCATTCTCAAGTAATTGTTTTACTGTGTCACGTCGTCGACGTATATGTCGTGACTTACCATTATACATTTAATTTTGCACTTTTGCTATAGCATACATACTATTACAATGGATACAAATGGTTGACACAGGTTTCGGCCAATAAGGAATATCTTCTAAAAATTTCTAAGCCATTCGGCTTCTTCACCAGCTTTATCTAAAGCTATGAATTGAGATTCCATAGTAGATCTAGCTATGCACGTTTGTTTAGAAGATTTCCAGGATATGGCACCACCTCCAAGTGTGAAAACATACCCATTTGTAGATTTAGTATCATGAATATCTGATATCCAGTTAACATCACTATATCCTTCTAGAACAATAGGATATCTCGTATAATGCAATCTGTAATGGGCCAATATTTTATTAATCGCATTAATTCGTAAGTTTTAGACTAAGACGTCAGCCTAGGTCCATGTGGACATTGTGGATAGGGTTAGGACACCTCGGGCTAGACAAAATAGTTATTTTTGTGTGATGGTTATTATATTGCAGTGCTTAAATTGTTAATTTTCATATTGCATCGCATGTGTATATTAGAATGTTGTAATCGAGTGAGATTGTGTGACGGGAGTTTGCCTCGAGAAGTGTATCAACGCGGGTATTGGGTAGGTGAAACACATGATCACTAAGGCTTGACAGTGCCAAAGTAGAATAGCATGACTCTAATCAAGGTGAATGTGACATTAAATGAATATAAACCATAGGTAAAGTCAAATTAATTGGATACACAAGTTATGGTGCACCTCGAGATGTGTGTCGGGGCGCGGGGCACCGGGTGCCATGTAGTCGGGGATCGGTGGGACCACTAATTTATCAATAAATGTGTCTAAGAACATCAATCATAAGTGTTAATATACCTATATGAATTAATTTGATTTAAAGATAATTAAAGTCCTATAGTTATAAGCTTTAATCTAAGACCCTAGATATTCATCTAGATGATCATAAATTATGATTCCTAGGTTGGATGTGTACAAACGTGGGTGTCATTAGAGTGTCTGACTTAAGTAATGAGGATCCATGGATTTTTCTAGAGATGGGTGTACACATTTAGATAAAGGGCTAAAATCTAATTTACAAATAGTATAAAATGGGGAGTTAGTGAGTTTTAGTTTCAAAACCAACACAAGGAATGCATGCAAATCCGGAATTTAGAGAGCAAAAATTGGACTGGAATCAGAGGAATTATATGCTAGGAGAAATCAATTGAGACATTAAACCCTAGGTAATCTTCAAATACATCAAATTCATATTCTTCAACTTGAGTTCATCAGTTCATGGGAATGAAACTCATTATTGCTTTTTTCTCCAAAACGAGTTTCCATCATAGTTTACTGATTTGCAAGGGTCTCCCATGTTTTCTAAGTCAATTACAATAGTAAATTTGGGTTTTAAAATTGGTTTTGTTGAAATTGTGTTCTTGAGCTCAATTTGGGAATGCATGTCAATTTATAAATTGAATATATATATTATTGTGTCTTTGGTTTTTGTTGGTGTTTTTTAATCCCCTATGAGTCGAGGATAGGGTCGATGGTGTTGGAAGTGGCCACGAGGGTGAAAAATCAGAATTTTCGAGTTGAAAATTCGGAGTTTCGACCCGTTAGTGCACTAATGAGGCTAATTAGAGCGCTAACGATTTAGGGCAAAAACTCGAATTTAGTTACATGATTAGCGCACTAATCAGACACCAAAAATTTGATAAAAATGTGTTTTAATAAAGTAGCTAGTAAAAACCTACTTTTGACACACCAATTTTCTGTTTTAAAGGTTTTTGTGCTATTTTGAAGAATTTAACCCAAAAAATAAGAATTTAATAATTTTTGAGATTTAGATCGAATTTAGTCTTAGGACTTAAAAACAGTAATATAATCTAAAATCACTATAATTTACCCATATAGGACACATGGGACTAGATAGACCATAGCTTGGGTATTGGGGAACTAGGCGATGTTGGATGCGAGAGTTTGGAGAAGTTGGAGCGCGACTTTTGAGGTGCGTAAAGCCTTTGAGAATATTCCAGAACATTCAATTCGTTTTCTTATGCATGTGATCGGTGTCGAACTGCTTTAGTTCACTAGTTTTTCTAACCGATTGAGTGGTTTATCGGGGTTTTTCATACCGAGATGTGTGGACGGACTTGGGCACACTATACCATAGCACGTGTAATCGGGCCCTCGATGAATTGCGACCCGAGCCGCACTAAGATGCACAGTGTAGCGCATGATATAGGCCCAGCGCCGCGAGGACTAAGGTAACGGGATAGTAGAGGTTGTTGGAGAATTCCACTAGAGAGATCCTTAGCTCCGAAGTATGGTATAGTCTGCTACACGAGACACATCCATTGGAGACATTTATGCGTATATTGACTTAATGGTCTTATGTTTACATTCTCGTTTACCTTGTTAACTGCTACTTTGTTTAATTATTGTATGTTGTGCTGTGTTACTATTATTTTCTACTGCTTGAATCTTTTGTATTGCCTTACATTCATGGAAGTATGTATTTCTTTTGCCAGATAGCAATGTTTTGTAGTTTTATTTGATTTCTTGTTAAATATTGTGTAAACTTATCTTGAGAATTTACTCACTGGACTCGTCACTGTATTTGTTGGGTGACTGAGTGCAGATCTTTCTATGAGTAGCGGCAAAGGGGAATCTTAGGGGACTATCTCTTTCTGCTGATGGTCTTGGACATACTCGTAGGTGTTTATATTTTGATATATTTTGCTTTGTTATGGATATCAAGAGACTATGAGAGACATTGTACATGTATATACCTGCTTTTGTTTATCTTGTTGCGTTATATACATGGTACTTTGTTTTTAGGACTACTTAGAAATCTTGATGATATGTATAAAATACTTATATTTTTAAGTCTTACGTTGTAAAATGATAATGAAACCCGATAGGTTAACTAACTAGCTAAACAAATTCATTAGTAATCATACGAAGAATAATTAATTCAGCTAGTGTTAGTTGGAAACGTGTAAACAACCAGTTAGGTTGCAGGACGTCATACATAAGCAGACCATGACGTGGCAAGGCTTGGTGACTTGTGATGCGACATGGTGGTGCCCAGGGTTGTTACGAGATTTGGGGCCGTCACACAATCCATAATTCATCGTGTACTTTAAATATCTAAGTACTCTTAACATTGCTTTCCAATGATTTTTCCCTGGAGTGGTAGCAAATCGACTTAATCGATTCACCGCACATGTTGTGTCAGGTCATGTATGCGATATCCAAAAATTTTATAAACTTGATTAGGCAGCTAATTAAGTATTTTTTTATTTAATTTGGAGATTTACATATCCGAGGTGGGACCCACACGTTACGGATCGTATATCATAAATTTTAATATTATTTTTGTGTGTCGTGTACCTATTCGATGTATTGTACACTATTTCGACGTGAAATAGGGTCAAGTTGAGTGCATACGCGGTGTTTGTAAGTTCCAGAGCGCGTTGGAGAATTTTCTCTAATTTTTGGTAATTTTTGGATATTTTTCGAAATTTAATTTGGGTATAAATTGAAGAGATAACCATGAAATTAAATAAGATAATTAATAAGTTGGTGGGCACCTAGTGACACGCGTGGGATGTACCATAGTGTGCATGCCCGAGAATGGTCATTTGCGAGCGTGGCGAATTTATAGATGCGAATATATAGGTGTATATATATTTATATGTATAGTTTATATATAAATATATATAAATCAATCATATAGTTTGAATTAAATAAAGTATACATTGGATTCACCTCGAGATACGCGTAATGTGAATGTTGAGGAAGAGAATGATGGAACGTTCTGTTGGTGAGAGGATTGGTCCACGCCTTGAGATGCGTGATGTCCAATCTAAATGAAAATCAAGGGTGTTTTTATAGATAAAGTCATTTGATCTACCTCGAGATATGTGATATGTATCTCGAGGAAATCAAAATAATTGATTCCACAGTGAGTTGGTCAAGAGGTGGTACTTATCTAGTTGATAGCCACTAGATCGACCTTGAGATACTCAACACGTATCTTGAGGAAGATCAAAGTATATAAAACAAGTAAATTATTAGATGTGCCTCAAGATTTGTGCGATGTGAATCTCGATGAAATTATAATGTATATATATCTTCAAATCACCACCGCCTCATTTAATGTTGTTTTGAAATAAAGATTGACCTTGAGATATGTAGTACGTATTTCAAGAAAGATCAAGTTTATATGCTTGAGGGGCTAAAGCCACTAATACTTTGCATCACGTGATTACCATGAGATCTCGTTGAACCAGATCATACTTTGATAGACTCGAGGAACGAGACTCGTTTGGTTATTCTCCCCGAGCATGAGTCCTTGTTATTATTTACTTACCACTTTCGGAGAACGTTATCTGATTGTGGTCGGATAACAAAAACGGGATGGATTCACGGTTGTATTTAAATTCCTTGGATTATATTCTTCGTTTAATTTCTTGATTATTATGCATTTGATTATTACAGGTGTCTGGATAATGTGGGATTTACTTATCTGACATTATCGAATTTTTATAATTGGATAATGACAAGTTCTAGCGGCGACAAGGGAAAGGGAACGTTTTCCGAATGTATGTGACTTGCTTAGTTATTTTCTCTATGTATGTATTGGTTTTTGAATATATTATATTATACAAATAGGTTTATGGGTTCGAGTGTGATTAGGATTTCTTTTGGAATGACAAGAACGGTTTTAGGAAAAATTGAGATAACTTTTGAATTACGGTAATTACAGTTTAAAATTTTTAATACTTCAGATCAGGTTAGAACGAATATATAATTTTGTTAATGCAATATATATTATTATGGGTGGATTGTGAGTCCTTCGGCATTTCCACCAAAGTTGAACATGTTTTGTTGAAGATTTTTGAAGGCCTGAATTTTTGGTGTAGGTTTAGAAACAGAAGAAATGCTATCGAAAGATTTTTTACGAGATTTTGAGGATAATGTAATCAATCTAAATGAACTTTGAGGATTATATAATTAATTTTTGGCGGAACTTTAAGTTTTAAAATTCAGTTTAGAATCTTTTGTGGTTCATAAAATTTTATAATTGAAGATTATAAGGTCTTATTCTTACTTGTTTATTGATGGAGAGGTTAAGGCTGCTAGATTATCAAGGGATTAAGATAATCTAGGCCGGTCATATGCCCTACTTAGGTGGGGTCTGACATTGTGCATGACATGACATACATTATACTGACAAGTATACGTGCATACTCTAATTGATCTATGGGTTGCTCTTTATTTATAGTTAGATGTTCATTAACATCCATTGGTGTCTTTATTGGACTCGTGTCATATTTATTGAGCCTTCTCAATATCTTCTCAATATAATGAGATTGTGACAAACCTCAATCCATTCGCTATCTTACAAATTTTAATTCATAAAATAACATCGGCAATTCCCATATCTTTTCATCCTGAAAATGTTGTGTGAACATTTTCTTTGTGGATTTGATTTTAGCTTTCTCATTGCTTATAATCAACATATCATCCACGAATAGACAAATTATGACAAAGCCTTTAGGTGTATCTTTAGCATATACACACTTGTCACATTCATTGATTTTGAAACCATTTGATAACATGACATTGTCAAATTTAATATGTCCCTGTTTCAGAGCTTGCTTTAATCCATATAAAGATTTAACAAGTCGACACACTTTTTGTTCTTGTCAGAGTGCAACAAATCATTCTGATTGTTGCATGTATATTTCTTTTTCTAATTCACCATTTAAAAATGATGTTTTAACATCCATTTGATGAATTTCAAAATTATTTATTGCAGCAATTGCAATTAACATTCTTATGGATGTTATCCTCGTTACTGGTGAATATGTATCGAAGAAAACATATCCCTCTTTTTGTTTAAAGCCCTTGGCTACTAACTTAGCCTTGTATTTATCAGTTGAACCATTCGCCTTTAATTTTTTTTTTTAAATTCATTTACACCTTAAAGGTTTCATACCAGATGGAGCTTCGGGCGTAGGCATAGCCTTTTCAAACGTTTAAGGTTCACTTTCTAACATATAAGTTAGAAAATCATAACCAAAAGATTTTGCAACTTTTGTCCTCTTACTTTTTTTAGATTCATCCTCTTTATTTTGAGGATTACTACTACTTGCATCATCACTAGTTCTTTTATTAGAACTTGGTTCCCGCATATTTTTATTAGAAAAAATATGTTCAAAAAATGACACATTTCTAGATTCCATGATTGTATTTTCATGTATATCAGGAATATCTTATTTAAATACAAAGAATCTATATGCATGACTATTGTGAGCATAACCAATGAATATACAATCAATGATTTTTTGTCAAATTTTAACCTTTTTAGGTTCAGGAATAGCTACTTTAGCCTAACACCCCCCACATTTTCAAAATTAGATTGAAGTGAGCTTAAGGAAATTATACAAACTGGATAAAAAGAAAAGTACCAAACTCCTTAAAAAATAATTTGTTTTCTAGAAGAAATATATCAAATACCGGAGGCTGCAAGCCTGCAACATCGTATGCTTTCATATCAAATGTGGCACTATCCTACCAACTAAATCTAAAAACTGAAAAATAAAAGTACTGGGGATATTACCTGTCTTTCATTTGAGTTATTATTTATTGAATTTAAAGAAAGGCCATTAGTATGATACACAACTTGCAGCTCAATATATTAAAGCACAAAAGCTTAAGAATCACAAAATAAATAGAACTTGAAAAGAGAAGAACACTAAATTAAAACTCATATGATAGTTATATAAATCCCAAAAACAGTTAACTTCCAGTTTAATATATTAAAACCCAAAAGCTTATGAATCAAAAATAAATAGAAATTGAAAATAGAAGAATGCCAAATTAAATCTCATAAGATAGTAATAGCAAATCCCAAAATACAGTTGAATACTCATCACTGTCATGATGGCATCACATCTAGAAACATTCCTTTTACCAGAAAAAATAAAAAATAAAAAAAAAATAAAAAATAAAATCAATCCACATAATTGAACTCCAATGTTAATGACATGGTGCAGCCTCTTTATAATATAAATTATATTTCTTTCAATAGAGGAAAGGGCCCTAAATCGTCCATGAACGTAAACATCTATACTCAAATCATAAGAAAGTCGTAGCAAAATATAGTCAAGTCACTTGAATATATTCGAAATCTTTGACAAAGATAAGTGCAGATACCAGATGCATGATCCTTTTTCTCTCATCCTAGAGATCCTAAATTCTAAATTACATAACGTATATTACATATGATCCATAGATCACCCTAGCTATAAACTAAAAGGAAAATATAGCTGGTTTGTGATAGGGCCTTGCTAATTGCACGCCTCCCTTCACTTTCCACACACTTCTTAAATTTTTAACCCAATTACCCTTGCGCCACACACACCACCTCCTCATCTAAATAGGTAAATACACACACCGCCACCCTCCACCAATTCCTCCACCCTCACCGCCACCGCTGGAGAGGGAGCGCTGTGCTGCCCCACCGCCAGCACTGCCCTGGCGGGTGAAGGTAGGTGTGCCCAAAGAAAAACCAAGCGTCCTCCAAGAACACAGGAAATGACCAGTAATTTTAACTGTAATGAAAACACCACGTAAATATATCCAGTGCAGCAAAATGAATGAGTCGGACACCACTAGTTCGGGAATTTTTTTAAACTGATGGAAAGGAAAAGGGAATGACTTTGGAATAAGAATCACTGGATGAAACAAACACACGTGGAAAAAAAAAAGAACAGCATAGTGGGAAAGAAGAGGATACGATTCTTGAAAAAAAAAAAAACTTGTTTTGACCTTCGGTGGAAGGTAAATTAATCTTGGCGTTGTATAATCTAAACCCATTCATGTGCGGGCAGACATCAGGTGGCTGTGGAAGTGTTGGAGGAACAATACATCCTACCGTCCTTCCTTCTACAACAATGAATATCTGCGGTCAAAATTTGTCACAAAACAGAACACATAATGCAACTTCATTGCATCTGCCCAGCCCCGAAACCCTCCCTAGTTTCTTCTTCATCTCCGTGCTGAATGCCAACGTCCTCTTGGCTTGTACCCATATGCGTTACTCTATTACAAATCTCCTTTAGAGGAAGCTGACCCACCACAATTGCATTTCTTTTGTAGTTCCAAACAAGCATAGAAATGTAATCTTGCGGAGTAATAAGACCTTGCTCCTTCAAATAGGTCCGTTGCTCCTCAATAGTTTTTGGATCGGCAAGTCTAATATACTCGAGCAAAACCTTCTCATGATCAGGCCTCCAACCACTTGGGAAAGGTGTGTAATCCGGGTCTGGTACGAGGGACATTCGAGTAAAATGAAGCCCATCAATGGAGTCCACAAGTCCCATTCTCAGCAGATTATGGTACTCAGGAGACTGTCCTTTTTTCTCCTTCAATGGACGGCTAAGAGTGCGTGACGCGATCTTGTATACTTTTGCTCTTGATCGAAGTTTGTACTTTGCAGCATACAATTTTGCAAGTGACCCCCTTATGATGTAAGAGCAGAAGTTGACAACCTTTTTACGATTGTCAGCATATCTATACCATTCAACCATTGCAAGCAGGAACTTGTTCATTTGTGCATTGGTATGTGCTTGAGTAGCATGGAACATTCTAAAACAAGGCTGTGGATCAGGGTCACGATCCCCTTTGAGATATCCTAACTTTCTAAACTGCCTGATGCATTGCCTCAAACTTGCAGTAACTGATAGAAGGGTGCCGACACCCTTTTCACTTATGATCTTTCCACCAGTTGCAGTATATCTAAGGGTTGGATACACAACTCTTCGGCAGAGGACATGATCAAGAAACAAAATTCCCTTGGTTATGTGCTCAATAGGTAGGCTCTCATTGTCAAGCTTCAGTTGATACTTCTGATCACAGAATTCGATCAACTGTTTCCTAAGTGTAGCTGCATCCGCTCTAGGGCCGCGAACGCCTACCAAAATGTGACCGCCATAACGCACATAATCCATCTTCCGAGTCTTATCAGGCCCACTAGTCGGAACAAATTCGGGCCATGATGTATTCCCCTGTTCTTCTTCCCCTTCAGGGCTATTCCATATGACATCACTCTTGGAAGGCTGATAAAACTCCTTAATCTTACCTTCCATCCATTTGTCCAACTCATCAAGACATACATTAGCTAAAAAAGGACTAAGAACTCCACAGTGCCCCCAAGAGGGAAGCTTTTCAGCTTCTTCAGGGGCAAAACCAAAAAAGGACTGTAACCAATAAGGATCAGGCTTTGGCTCATCCTCAGCTAAAACCCTCTTCTTTTGATACTTCCTCTTCTTCTTCTTCTTTTTCTCCCCCTCATCGACGCGACTTGTTATCACTGCCGTCACAAGGGCAGACTTGATCAAATCAACCACCTTCCTATCCCTAACATCCCTCAAAAGAGCACCAATCACCAATCCAACTTTCATTCCATCCAAAATGGTGCTCAAATCCCCTTTAATGTACCACAAATACCCAGCAAAGCTCCTCCGAATCACTCTCAACACAGTGTGTGCATTCCTTCCAGGCCTAAACGAATAAGACTTGTGCGAAAACCTAGCTTCATAAATAGGCTCCAATATCATCAACAAAACCTCCTGCACAATTCGATCTTGAAACGCTGTAGGCTGAGTTGTCGTCAAAATCGCCTTAATTTTCCTCTTCGACAACGTTTGCAGATCAACTTTATCCTTGGGAGACCTGATGAAGGACTCCAACCTCGCCCCCCATTTAAACCTAGAATCCAAAACAGCATTCCTTAGCCCCAACAAGTCCTCCAGCGCCGACCTTTGAATTGCGCTTCGCGGTGTAAAGCTCCCAGTCTCTTCAGCGCAGACCTTCTGATACGCCAACACCCACAACTCGAATCGACGAAGATGAGTCGCGAGATTGCTCACAGTGCATTCTGTGTCCCGGAAGCTGTCAATCCACATTGAAGAGCACACAGAGATGGCGTCTTCTTTCATCAAGGCCGACAAGTCGTCAGGGTCTGGAGGAAGTCTTCCCGACGGAGGTCGAGGTGGAGGCGGAGGCGACGACATCGCCATGGACGAGAGGAATCGACAGCGCAGAACCCCATCGATTCTAGGGTTTATTGAAGGATTGATAAGAGAGAATCCTTGGCTGATTTTGTGGATGATGGCGAGGTGGCGTCGATGCATAACGAGATTATTATTGATAAGGTGTCGGCGCCATTCCAGTCGGTCGGTATATCACGGATTGGAAACCCTAGAACGAAGAAAGGTTTGAATCCGAGATTTTGATCAATTTGAGCGTCCGCTTAAGTTCAACACTAGTTTCTCGATAGACAACTGCGGGGAGGTGACATAGTAAGGTTGCTTTACGTTTTTTATTTATTAAATAACGAGATTACTTTTGTTATAAATTGAGTTGGAACTTGCTAAGAACTAGAGAATAAAAATAGAAGACTAAGAACTTCTACTACTACAAACTACTACTACAAAGGAGAAGAGAAGAAATGAGATAGTTGGAATGAGAAGTTTTCATTCAACTTGGTGTGTAAATTACAATGGGGTTGGCACCCTTTATATAAGTCATTTGGTGATGATGATAATTGTACTAATACAATGTATACAAGTTATACATACACCACAAGTCATACAACACATCACAAGCAACATAGACAATACATGAAATAGTTGGTGTACATTGGAGATGATTACAAGTTACATGACAATACATAAATAGTTGGTGTACATTGGAGATGATTACAAGTTACATGACAATACATAGACAAGAGGAGGTACTATTAAGTGAGAAATACAAGTTACATGACTACACAATATGTTGGTGTACATGCATGGTCATCCATATTCCATAACACTCCCCCTTGGATGACACTCGCTTAGAGATTGTGCCTCGTTAAAACATGTACTAGAAAAATCATGTGGGAAAAAAATCTAGTATAGGAAAAAGAATACAATGTTCTCATCAATCTTGATTTGTAGTATAATATTGTTGATTGCCTCATTAAAAACCTTGCTAGGAAAACCCAGTGGGATAAAACCATAGCTAAGGAAAAGAGTGCAACACATCGATACACTTTGAGAGAATATATATATGCCTCATTAAAACCTTTACTAGAAAAACCATGTGGGAAAAAATCTAGTATAGGAAAAAGAGTACATTATTTGCTTTCATAATTTTTTTTCTTTTTATATGGAGTATAATAATGTTAGGATTGCCTCATTAAAAACCTTGCTAGGAAAACTCAGTGGGATAAAACCATAGCGAAAGGAAAAGAGCGCAATACACTAATCAATCTAGATAAAGAGTTTTAATATTGTTAGAATTGCCTCATTAAAAACATTTGCAAAGAAAACCCAGTGGCATAAAACCATAGCAAAGGGAAAAAGAGCGCAATACACTAACCAATAACTCATTTTGATTATCCCCCTCATATTCACATGGGTGAGACATCTTGTGCATTTTGTTGCACATGGACATTGTTTTCTATATGAGTCATTTAATGCTGAAGCATATGATTGTCACTCTTTTGTGTATAGTACTTGCATCAAGTAATTGATTCATAACTTGTTGCTACTGAATGATCATTTGAACTTTGAGTTCATATTAATTTATACATGGATCATAATACAACAAATTTAATGCAATTTGATGTGTTTCAAGCATTTTCACGTCATTCCTTTTGAATTGGCTTATATCTCCCCCTAATGGTGGGAAAATTGCTTCATCAAAGTGACAATTAGCAAAACTTGCTATAAATAATTTCCTATTAGGGATCCAATGCATCTTATAATTAATGGAGAGTTAAATCAATATACGTCTCCTATTGATTTGCCTTGAGATAATCTCCAGCCGAAAAAAAAATCAGTTCGATAAAGGATGTACGTGCGAATTTACGATATTTTCGCATTATCGATGATTATGGATAATCAAATAGATTTTTTCATATTATGAATGTCATTTGATTTATGACGACATTCGTTTTAATGTGTCTTATATATTACAGAAATTAAAGCCGAAAATATTATACTCAAGATTAAATCATATTCATATAGATAAATTTTCTATTATTATGAGTAGACTTCTTCTGAACAAGACATTAACAATAAAATTGTTGTCTCAGATATTGCATGAACATTAGCCTCCGCTAAGTTCGAATTCGAGAAATATTCAATTTTATATTATCATGTACATGCATGTAGCACGATACACAAGACATAAACTCATCGCCCATATTTATGTCACGATTTAAACACATCTCGAAGTGCATGTTTTATCGAGCCATTTTCAATGATAAAATTCATAATATTTTGCCTTTAATTTTGAAGGCATCACTAAAATATTCGGGTATATATATGACAATATTTAGGCAAAATAGCCTTTCATATATGACCAAAAAAATGTCACAATTATGAGCGCTCATTGTCAATAATTATTTGCCCTTTGTAGTGGTGCGCCACTTTTATTCCGATTTTTTGTGGAATTGTCAATACGACATTTACCTGATATTTTCACATTTTCCACGTCCATAAATTTATTATTGCGATCATGATCATTATATGCAACATATACTTCCTAATTTGAAGCTGAACTAATTGGACGGGATCGATATTATATTTATAATATCTCATTATTTTACTCAGCTACCATGAGACAAGAAATCAATCCTTAATATTTAATTGATTGACATGCGCACTCGATATTTGTTGTAGCAATAAGTCGAGGCGGGCCACGTGACCTTATTTTTATTGTCTCATCAGTAATATTTCCACATAGCCTCAACATAGAGGTAATTAAAATTGTGGAATTATAATTAATATTTGACTGATTAAATTTTGTAGCATGAGACCCAAATTACGCTCATTTTGAGCTTTTGGAGCATTACCCTTTTGGTATGTATATATATAACTCCATAAAGTGAAAATATATATAAAGTGAAATATTCACTTTTCAAATCTCTAAAGAGAAATTGGCGAATGATTGTGTATAACACACAGTTTTGCATATATGCTTCATTCACAAATTGTAGTATCTAATTGTCATGACAAGTAATTCTTGTCGGTAATATAATAAGGCAACAAGTTCAACTATGGTTGAATAATATTTTGAAAATAAATTTAATATATAATAGTTTTTTCTCTTTTTATGTAAAAAACATAACATATGATTAAATATATGTTCATAACTTGATTCATTAATAAACAAAATGTACTATTCATATGTGTTGGTGGGACAACCTCCAGGTTGGGTGGCGAGACATAGTCTACTTAATACCATGCCTCCTCGAACGGGATAACCCGTCTCCCTTTCAATGTTTAGCTTTACCAGGGACAAGGCTTACCCACTGTCAACTCAAACTTATAGCATTATTTGTATTATAAAATCAAGAATAGAACAATAACTAATCGTTTGTAATTTTAAGAGAAAAACTATATGTCACACATTGACTTTTGATTTCTGATGTAGAAGATCGTACAAGACGCAACTACAAAGCATACTTTCGCAATCGGTGACGTTATAATGCATAGTATATGAATAAAGTATGCATATAGAAGTGATGCATGTAATAAAAAGGAAGCAACCATGATAATATAGAAATAAATTGAACTTATTTAAATAACAAAAGTTATACCTTCCTAGCTTTGTCTCCTTAACAAGCCTTCTTGAACTTCAAGATCTCCTTAATGCTAGAGCAAGCTCGTGCTGATAACGTGTTGTAAATTGAGTTGGAACTTGCTAAGAACTAGAGTAGGAAAATAGAAGACTAAGAACTTCTACTACTACAAACTACTACTACAAAGAAGAAGAGAAGAAATGAGATAGTTGGAATGAGAAGTTTTCATTCAACTTGGTGTGTAAATTACAATGGGGTTGGCACCCTTTATATAGGTCATTTGGTGATGATGATAATTGTACTAATATAATGTATACAAGTTATACATACACCACAAGTCATACAACACATCACAAGCAACATAGACAATACATGGAATAGTTGGTGTACATTGGAGATGATTACAAGTTACATGACAATACGTAGACAAGTGGAGGTACTATTAAGTGAGAAATACAAGTTACATGACTACACAATATGTTGGTGTATATGCATGGTCATCCATATTCCATAACAACTTTAAAATTATAAAAGTAAGGTATGTCTCGTTTTCAATAAGAGCTATTGATAATGATGTAGATGTATGACGTGGTATGTTATGATGTGGAATAAATAGGTGGAAGGAATGTCTCCCTTTTAAAAGGACTTATCTATACGGGTGTATTCAATTGAGATTTTAATAGACTTTTGGTTACTTTTATAAGTGAATGACTTTTATAAAGTTTTAGATTTTGGTAGACTTTTAAAGACTTTGATAAACTTTTATGTAGATTTCATTATAATGACTTTTATTGACATTTAAAATTTTTAGTGACTTTTGTGAACTTCTTAAACATGATTTTGATGACACTAATAGATTATTGTGATTTTTAAAATGAAACAAATATTTTACACTTTATTATAAAAAAATAAATAATTATATTTTTTTTTCTTAAGAACTATTACTAATTTTTTAAAAAGTATTTTTGTATTTTAGTAAAAAAAACATATAGACATATTAATGAATTACTCTCAAGGTAGTAGCATAACAAATAAGTAAATAAATATCAACATAATAAATAGGTAAATAAATCATCTTTTAGTTGTAGAAAAGAATCAAGTAAGATTATTGGAAATGTTTTTTTTTTTTGAGAAAAGATCATTGGAAATATTTAGTGTAAAAATTTTGCACTTTATTTTTTTGTTTGACTTAAGCAAAAAAAATTATATTTTTCCTTAATAATGATAGTTTAAATTCTAAAAAATGCACTTCTTGCATTTAAAACAAAAATTATACAATTATTTTCTTCAAAAATAATAATACTACAATTTTTGAGATTATAATAATACACTAAATAAACGAAACTTCTTTGTCAAAAAAAAAAAAAAACTATCAAAAATGTATAGTGATGCAAGAATAAGATTTTGTTAATAATGACATCAATCCATTTTCATCAACATAGATATTAGAGTATAACGGGTGAACAATGAAATCCAAGAGTTGTGGAGTGATTGGAGAAGTTGATAAAAACAATTGATAAGAAAAAGACTTCTTGTGAACAATGAAGTCCTTATCGAAGAATGTAACCAACAAAAATTAGAAGTCTCTAAAAGTTTCTAGGTTGAGGTGAGGAGAAGTTGAAGACTTCTTTATGTGTATTTTTATACAAAAAGTCTACAAAAGTCAAGATTTGTAACCAATCTACAAAAGTCACCAAAAAATTGAATACACCTTACTTTTATGAACTCTCTAAAAGTTTAAATTGAATACCCCAAAACTTTTGTAGACTTTTTAAAAGTCTATAAAAGTCCACATTGAATACACCTTACTTTTATAAACTCTCTAAAAGTTTTAAATGAATACACCTAAAAAATTTAGTCGTTAAAAGTAACCAAAAGTTTATTAAAATCTCAATTGAACACACCCCTGAAAATACAAAACTGTATTAATTACTCATTCTCAAAAAAAAAGTTATTTGTTCAACTCAAATACCACATACACATATCGAGGTGGAGAACTTATGCAAACAACATGTGCGTATCGAGATGGACAAGCCGAGTCACGTACGTATCTCGAGGTGGACAACCCGCGTCACGCACGTATCTCGAAGTAGACAACCCATGCAAACGTCACGCATATATCTCGAGGCGGAGAACTCATGCAAACGCCACGTTCGTATGTCGAGGTGGGCTACCCATTCAACCTCGTGCAATTCATGCAAACGTCACGCACGTATCTCAAGGTGTACAACTCATGCAACCTCGTGCAATCCATGCAAACTTCGCGCACGTATCTCGAGGTGGACACCTCATACAACCTCGTCCAATAAATGCAAACCGTGTAAAGGTCACGCACCTATTTCGAGGCGGGCAACTCATGTAATATCGTGCAATCCAAGTAAATCATGCAAACGTCACGCACGTGTCTCGAGGTGGACAAGCCATGCAAACGACACACGTATCTCGAGGTGGACAATCCATGCAAACGTCACGCACGTATCTCGATGTGGACAACTCATGCATATCTACTACAAACCATGCAACACATGCAAACGTCACGCACGTATCTCGAGGTGTGCAACCCATTTTTTAAAGTTTTGTCTTACTTCTATCTCGTTATCATAAGAAGAGATATGAAGATGAAAAAAAATTTAGGCCAAAACCACGTTATTTATTTTTCTAGAATTTAAAATTAAAACAATAAGGAAGTTTTGAAAAATAAGTTCATTCCATTAAAAAGCTTGTATACAACTTCATTCACCTTAAATATAAATTGAAAAAGAATCACCTCGACATCAAAAAAACTCATCATACAAGTCTATTGACGGTTACGTTGACGTTGTTGCTCCGAGATGCAAACCAGACATACATTATGTCGAGTTGGACGTTGTGTTTGTACATCCGGTTGAGTTTGTTGAGGTTGCTGATCTTGCATTGAATTGCGTTGAGTCGATTGATTTTCTTCATCTGGTTCACTCGACTCACCTCTAGTACTAATGCTTCCAAATATAGGAGGTTGAACCGTTCCAAAATACTGACTTCCTGTATGCGGTTGGCCGAAGGAACATGAGGCGGCGGCATGTGTGACAGCCCCAATTTCACACAAATTGGGTCC
Source organism: Stephania cephalantha (assembly GCA_039657325.1). NCBI lineage: Eukaryota > Viridiplantae > Streptophyta > Magnoliopsida > Ranunculales > Menispermaceae > Stephania > Stephania cephalantha. The sequence goes on from CM077571.1 coordinate 27,658,528, forward strand.
CGCCCGGCCTAAGCCCACGTGGACCCTCGAGCCAGTCTCGCAAGGTCGACGAGAGCCTAGTCAGCCTTCAAATCCATCATTATCAGTACATTCAACATTTTACAGTCGAGTTATTAGTATTTTGCAAGATTTAACAATTTAGCGGAAGCGACTAACACATTAAATAACTCAACAAAAAGATCAGGGAGTTAGGCAACCTAATTGTGGAACCCAGTAAATATCATCAGATGAGAGTAAATACAAAATATACAAACATTCACCTAGCTATGAAGCTTTCCTCTCGCTACTGTCATGCGCTCTCGCACTCGATCAAACATAAGAATGACGAGCCCAGGTAAGTAAATCCAGTAGGACATATACACAACATTTCACAATATCCAAAACAACAGTTCACGATATCCAAAGCAGTCGATTCATGCAAATAGAACGAAAGAAATCAAGAACGCATGAATATACAAGACTGTAAACAATCCATCGATGAGTAAGGTCAAATAACAAGGAGTCCCGACCAAAAAGTCGTTGAGTCGCGAAAAAATCCCAGCAGACTCGGGTTTAGGACGAGCCCCATGCCTCCCAGCCCTAACCCTTGCGACTATGAGATATCCATAGACCCGGATCTAAGACGAGACACCTGCCTCCCAGCCCTAGCTCGTACGACTATGAAGCATCCATGGACCCGGATAAGAGCCCCCAACGTACACTCAATTGGGAGATATCGACGGACGACCATGCAAGACCTCAGGTTTAGGACGAGGCCCCTGCCTCCCAGCCCTAATGTAACGGCCCAGCCCACCCCCAGCCTGCCCTCGAGCCCACTGGGAATCCACTGAACCGCACAGGCAGTTGTGCCCAGTGGTACACACCTCGTCAAATTCGTGACCTTAAGCCTCCAGGGCGCGGGTTCGAGGTGTGGGGGGCGAAAAACCGTGCCTCACGTGCAGGATATCTGACTGTCACGTGAGGGGGGGACATGGATGGTGTGGGTGGAATTGACCCACACTGCCTATGCGGTTCAGTGGATTCCCAGTGGGCTCGAGGGCAGGCTGGGGGTGGGCTGGGCCGTTACACTAACACTCTCATATCGCAGATAACAGTAACCATGACTCACTTGCCAATGGACCCACTCAATCGACAACAATTCAACGATAGCTATCATCACAAAGCAGTGAACAACAATAAAGCTATCACATAACAGTAAACAACAACAGCCAATTGAGAGACATGAAATACTATATAAATCCCTAGCTGGTTTACTTACCTCGAGAAACGCGAACCTCAAAACGTCGCTCGCGTCTCGATTTGCACACCCGACACCCGACTCCTAAGTCCTTGGTGTCCAATTAGACATTTTAGGCCTAATTTATTCAATTCATTCACATCACACAAAATTAGGTGAAATTCTCACCTCCATCGCGTCGTCTCGATTTCGTCGAAATCGCGCATCCGACCGGTCGACAACGCGTCGTCGCTCGCGTCGCAGCCTTCGCCGGCGCGCCGCCGCTTGCCGGTCACCGACGCCGCCGCTCGCCGGCAGCCGTCGGCGCCGTGCTGGTGCTTCCGCCTGCCGACCGCCGCTGGCCGCCGTTCTCGCCGCCGATCCGCCACCGCCTCGCTGCATCTCTTCACCTCGCAGCCGAGCCGCTGCCACCGCAAGCATGCCGCCGCCGCCGCCGCCGTCCAGCTACTGACGAGCCCGCCGGCGTCCGCGTCCAGCTCCCGGAGCCGCGCCGACCCGTTGCTGCACCGCCGCCAGCTTCCCGCGTAGCCGCCGCCACCCGCTGGTTCGCCATCCGCCCGCCCGCAGCTTCCCGCGTAGCTCATGCGGCTGCTGCAGCTCGTCCGTGGCTGGCCGTCCATGCCGCCGCGTCGCCGCCGTCCACGCCGGAGCTCCAGCCGACATCCCTCTCTCCGATCTCCTTCTTTCTCTCTTCTCTCTCTTTCCATCCTCACCTCCCGATTCTTATCCTCTTCTTTCTTTTCTTTTTATAAATATCCATATATATATATATATATATCTTTCTCTTTTTATTCCAAATCAAAAGTATCCTCGAGATTCGTGCAACACAAATCTCGAGGCAAACTCAACAACCAAGTAGCGCGCATCCCGATGCACCAACCTGCTTCATTTCAAACTCTTGATACTCGCACTACACGCAACACGAGACGTATCATTTCGGTCCAACATTGGCACGCGACTCGAGGTGCGTCCCCGTTCGTGTTTTAGCTCACCGAATTCCTCGCATAGTTAGCATATCATCTTAAATTGAATTCGGATATACGTATTTCGACGAGTGGATCTCACATACGACCTTGATTTGACACGTGGCACAAGTCAAATTTTCGGGCCGTTACAATATGCTTAACAGGTTCATGAATGATGCATATCCACTATATGACATATTGTAATTATAACATGGTGGAGTAAATGGACTCGACATGTATTGAGTCAATGAATGATACATTGGATGTCTAGGCATTCCATGGTCCATATATGAAGACGACGGCCCGGGTGCATAAGGATCAAAATGGTAAGGAGAAAAATTCATGATCGACAGCTTAGGTACAAACATTTGAGGTTTTGGTTGCATTGGGGACAATGTAGGAATGTACCCATGAGAAGAATGACGTGGTGGGGATGAGCGTTGGCTTCTCTCACCAACAGTCTATGTTCTTCTCGCTCACGGACGAGATGAACGTGGTGGAGGAGAACGTCTGCTTCTCTCAGCAACAGTCTCTATCCAACGAGATGGACCTGGTGCTCTTACCCACAGTCTCTGTTTGTGTTGTTATTTTTCGCACCTCTCTATTTGATTCGTCATGATCATCTTCTTCATATTCTTCTTCATTATCCTCATTTATGGCCTGTTTGACATCAATTTCATCATTTCATAGAGTAGACATTTGCCTTTCATCTTCATCTAAAATTTTGATGCCTTCATCAAGCGCGGTAAGACCTTGCTCGTACATATCCTCAATGAACACTCGCCGCAATCGATGCACCAAGTTACACTGATATAAAAAACATGAGTTTAATACACACAATTTAAGATGTAACTCATGAGGAAAACAAAATAGTAGTTTCAAGGTTTCCGAATAATCATGTAAAGCCTCGTCGTATCCAATGAAACGTCTAATGACTGATTGATACCACGTCATGTAGTCTTGTTGATCGTGTCCTTCTTCTTGTTCCGCTATGACTATGCTGTCATAATGATTTTCCCACATTTGTATAAAGTTTGCGTGAAAAGCAACCCAATTTTCTTGAGTGCATCCTCGCAATTCGATGTGGTGCAGTCGGGTGTCATAATCACAGTTTGGTGGCACGAGCTGTATCATTCCGAATTGTCTCATAACCATTTTTTGTCGATGCCACTCGACTATGTGGAAACAAATTAGAGGACACTCCGATAGCGTAACGGCCCAAAATCTTTAACTATGTTATTGTCTTTACACATGCTCAACGACCCGTACTGTGGGACCCACACCGTGATATGTCCTTTTACCGAGGTAAGGGCCGATGTACATTTTATATTTGTGTGTTGTATGCCTAGTGTACTGTATATGTGTAGACTACTAAGTCATTTACGGGTATGCAGATATCGAGACGAGCGGAGACGCGCCTCGAGTCGCATGTCGACGTGGGACCGAGGTAGCGGCATTTTAGGGTAAATTTAATTTATTTACATAAAGTGTGAAATTTTTGGTCAATGTGTGGTGTTAATGTGGCCACATAGAATTAAATATATAAAAAGGGCCTAAAGTTAAGAAAAAAAATGCATCACTAGATACACATCTAGATTCCTACACACACATCTCAACACAAGGTGTTAAGGTTTTGAGTCACTCACAAGTGACTTGGGGGACAAGTGTGGTGTTGAAGACCACAAGATGTGTCTCGATATACGAGTGTGAGTGGAGATGTGTGGCTCACATACAAACCACCCATATATATATACACATTGGTCAAATAAGACCAAAGTCTAACCTTATCTTTTTGTTGGTTTATCTCCAAAGTTGGTGGCGGTGGAGAGGAAAAACGAACCAGAGAAGAAACCAGAGGAGAGGAAGAAGGAGAAGGGAAGGAGAGAGGGAGAGGAAGAGAGCGGAGAGAGAGACCGAGAGCTCGAAGTAACGCGAGTGGTGTCGTTAGTTGTTGTTGTTTCTGTCGGTTGTTGTTGTTGTTCGGGTTGGCGAACTCGGACGAACTGCCATGGCAGTTCGTCCGAGCTCGAGGAAGGCAGTGGAGTAGTCTCCCCTGCATAGGCAACCAAACTTGGGGTTGGGGATGGAAGCCCAACCCCAGCGACGAACGAAGAAAAAAAAAAGAAACAGAGCACTGCGTGCTCTGTGTCGAGAGGAAGAAGGAGAGTCCTGAACCTGGCCGGTTCGGCCCGGTTCAGGCCCAAAGAGGAAAGAGAAAGAAGAGAAGAGGATAAGAGTGGGTGAACCGGGCCGGTTCGGCCCTGCCTGCACCCGAAAAAAAAAAAAAAAAAAAAAACGAAAAAAGAAAAGAAAAAGGAAAGGAAAATTGGGAAAATTCCAAAAAAATAGGAAAAAAATTCTGAAAAATTATATTTCGATAAAATAAATAGAAAGTGATGAATTTTTAAGAAAAATAAAATATTTGAAATTTCGGACGAGCAGTTTTCAGGGGTTTTATCTTGAAAAACGCGAAATGGGCCGAATGGCCGAAAATAAATAAAAAGGATTTTTAGAAATTTGTCTCGACGTCGATTTAGCCTAAAGTGCTACATTATTGAATGTTAGAGAACTAATGGGAGAACTCAGGCGTTTGGGCACGCATTACGAATTTGTCGAGGGATCGGCTAGACTAGGACAAGCGTGTGACTTGTAAGTACAACTGTAAGAATTTTATATTTCATTTCATTCTCTTGTTGACTTATTGGTCTCTTGGTAGACATTCCTACTTGAACTCGCACATCATGTTGTTCTTGTATCTATTCATGGATGAATATTGTGACATGATGCCTTGTGAATTGTTTCGTTGCCTCTGATTCCTACACTTGATGTCATTCTTGAACAAAATTGATAAAAAACATGCTAATGGAATAATGTGGATTTACTTGGACTTGTCTTCGATTTTCTTTGGGCTTTGCAGCCTAACTTATCTTGGTATCCTAGATTTTTGGAATTAATTGTCTTTGAAATTAAAGTAGGGATTATCTAGTGTCCATTGCACGAGAGATGCGCGGTTCACGGGGACATGGGTCTACCGGGGTTCCGGCACTCACCACTACACTTGCGCGACACACGAGGTATGTGACTCGGGGTGGTCGGCAAGCATGAGATTGATGTTGTAAAGCGTAGAGCGCAGCTCCGCTATTTGTGTGAGATATGTTGAGCGCAACTCCATATAGTAGTAGGAAAGGTTAGGTTATAGGTCTCACCGCCGACCGGACGTAAATCATCTCGACTTAGCATGTGTCTGTCTTTACATATTTAACTATGGTATTTACTTGCATTTCTTGTTTCAGCAATTGATTTCGCTACTTTATGCTTTTAAATACCATTCGTTTATTTTGGAAATGTGGCATGAAATTCTCCAGTTAGTACTTAAATATCACTATACTCACCGTCTAGTATGTGACAGTGGGTGTAGGTCCGTCGAGCAGCAGCAGACCGGGGAAGGAGAAGATCGACGACTTCCTCTGAGCAGTTCGGCGACTATCCTCACTCATTTTGTATGTCTCGACTTTTGATGTATTATTTTTATGTCATTTTGGGTTGTACATTGGGTTGAGTGAATAGTGTCCTATATATACGTGTTTGTGCTACTATCTTTTCTTGGTTTTCCACACTTATGAATGTTGAATTATCATGGCTTCCCCATAATCTTTAAACTATATGAAAATGATAATATAGATCAATACATGAATTTAGAGGAATATATGAACGAAAGGCTGACTAATACGTAATTAAGTCTTAGGTGAGTTAGAGTAAGGCTTGATTACGGGATTAGGCCGAGCGGTGCCCTGTTTAGTAGTTGGGGCCGTCACATATAGCCAACTAAAGTGACCGTCAGTACGGTATTCGGGAAGAGACCCAATGACTTCATCATAAGGTTGCCACACCACTTCATCCTCATTTTGCGAGTCGAGTGCATCACGGTAACCTGATAAAACGTGTGTCGCACACTGAGTAACCGAAAATGCATCGATCTATTTGTATAGAAAACAATAAATTAGTAAAATGAAAATGGAGTTAATATTATAGAAATTACGAAATAACATTTGTATTACCTGCGTCCCAATGGAACGTCAATAAGCATGTGTTCTTCATCCACTGTTCTAGGTTGAACTCTAGAAACAACCAGGCGCCTTGGTGCTATGAATGAAAATCTATCTCACGCCCACAGTTGTACAAGAATTGACGCACCTGCAACCTCATGTGCACCCGCGCGAGATCCGCGACACAACTCCCTATACAAATAAGCCAAACAGGCACTCCCCCAACTATACTGTCCAGCTATTTGAGAATCCTCGAGCAACGGTAGAAACATCAATATGTACATATCGATTTGACTTATCGGCGAATAGACAACCATCGATAAGTTGCAGTATGTACGATCGAACATAAGGTCGCACCGATTCCCCATCGTTGTCGTCATGTATAGCTGGTACGTTACGTTCAACCTATTCGACTTTAAGTTTATTTCCATGAAGGTCATCTCCAACAGGAATTCCACCAAGTAGCCTCTCACACACCTCAACATAGTTTATATCGGAGGTTCTTGTCACATGCATACCTTCGATAGGTAAGCCGAGCTGTACTTGCACGTCCTAGAGTGTAATAGTGCATTCGCCACAATGCATGTAAAATATATGTGTCTTTGGGCGCCATCTATCAACGAATGCAGTAATCAAAGCCCAATCAAGGTTGAAAAATGATACGCGTGAAATCCCATAGAACCCACTGGAACGTAGATATTGGATCATTCGAGAATGATATTGCATCGTTCGATCAACGACACCACATCTTCGACGCACGCACAATGTTTCGTACACTTTATAATTGAGAATATTTTAATCGATATATATATATATATATATATATATATATATATATATATATATATATATATATATTATACGTTTATGCATGAATATTGGGCGTATCCATCTTAAAAAGTTTACTTGACCCCTCCAGGCTCGCGAGGATCTGTGTGTAGATTGGAGATGTAACAGTGAAAGATCTGATGGACCTGGATCCATTGGTGTACAAACTACAATTTAGGGATTTAAAAAAATTAGTCGTGTTGTTCGAAAAGTCACCACAACTCATTATTATAGGTTCAAACAATAACGAATACCTAAACATTTCATGACGAAAAATTTCGGGATACTTCAAAAATATCAATATAATCAAATTACCAACTTAAGCCAATTACAAACAATATACAAAATCAACTATTGGTTTTGATTAGAAGGTTGAGCTCTTGCTGGACAATTTTTTTTCTTATGTCCCTCTGCACGACAAATGCCGCATCGGTTCTTCCTAGTAGGGACTCGATCACGGTCATTTATTAGGACATGTTGTTCTTCTATGTCCTTTTTTATGACATATGCCACATCGCAAGGCTCTTGAAACATTAGGAAGATCCATCTCGTTTTGCCTTCGCGTTCCCTTTGGTCTCCTTCGGCCACGTCTGCACCTTGGGTCAGGTATGATCTTTGTCGCAAAAGTCGGCCAATATTTCTCATCTGGGATGACTTTGAAATTAGATGAGTAACATTGCGCGTACACATCTATCCTGTAGTATGGCTCAATGAATTGCGAGTAGCTAACTTGAATAAAGGCACATGCAGCTAACACGTGTGAGCAAGGGAAACCAAACGATTGTCATTTATTGCAGCTGCACACCCGATGCTTCAGGATAACGACTTGGGTATTGTTGCCTTTATGCATGTGATCTCCATGTCGTCTAGTAAGCACTTCAAACTCACCTCTGTCACGATTTATCAAATTGACTTTATGCCTCCTTGCAGATTGTTCATAATGTGAGATTATCTGTGACATATTTTGTGTAGGATAGGTCGATTAAGATTGCTTCATTGATTTCATGTCTACGTCGATCGTGGTATGTCACAAATCTGTAGTAAATCATTTGAGTCATCGCTGTTATTGGCAAGAATCGAGCCCCCTTCAATACACCGTTAAAACACTCCACAATTGAAAAATAAATTCGTGTAAGTAATATTACTTCAGCGATAACTAAATCATTGAATGCGAAATAGAACTTGCATTTCATACATACCAACACCATTAGAAGTCATCCATCCGTACCGCATGCCTCCGTCATGCGATTGAGTCCATAGTTCTTTGGGGATGGCATTGACATATTGCACACATTGAGGAGTTCTTGATGATAATTATGCAAAACGCTCGATTGACGCATTAAATTTTCGTTCTTTATGTTGAGCAGCTGCTCAAGAAAGGAGTTTTTTCAAGGGTTCATTTTTGAATTGATTGTTGAAATTACTGACCAAGTGTCGCAAGCAATAACAGTGGTATCCTTTTGGGGGACAAAAACCATTGGTCGGTATGTTGACCGCCTCCAGAATGCCAGGGTGACGATAAAAAATAAGGCAAATACCATCTATATCCGTCACGTGTTTGCGCAACATCCTCAAAAACTATCCCCACGAATCCATAGATTCGGTTTCTGCAATAGCAAATGCAACCAGTAGCATGTGTCCATTACTATTAACAGAGATGACAATCATTAGCTTACCACTATATTTGTCACATAAGAAAGTCGCGTCAATCTGAAGAAGAGGCCTGCAAAACCTGAAAGCTTGTATTGATGCTTCGAATGCGAAAAACACACGACGAAATTGAGGATACTCAGTCCTTATCTCATCAGCAGCCCATTATCTTTGTGACCACTCGATTTTTATCCCCGGACTCTTATTCTTCATAGTTGCAACCATCTTGGCAATCTAGCGTATGACTCATCTCAATCTCCAAATGCATTTGCAACTGCCTTCCTTTTGGCATCCCACATTTGCTTGTAGTTTACTTCGTGTCTGTATTTTCCTTTAATTATTTGTATTAATGCCTTAATAGTTATTGCTTGATCTATCTAGACAATGCTTTGGATCTCTCGCGCAAGCATGTTGGCGTCAAGTTGGGCATGACCGCGTTCTACGTCAGGATTTATACAGTTGTGTGGCACGTCTAATTGTGTGATCTCCCATAATTGTGTTTTCTTTAGTAAACAAGCACAAAGACGCCACATGCACCCGTCTTGCGCACTTCTGCACTTGATCGCCCACAGAGTTGTAGTCGATTCCATCACATGGTATTGACAATGTTGTAAGTCTTTTTCTTTGTCAAAGCACATTCATATTTCCAATTCAAAATTAGACATGTCTCACGCAGTCTGTTGATAAGAATGTTGGGTCGCAGTGGAGTTAGCCACCTCCCAATCGATTTCATTATAGACCGGCAATGGTTAGTGAACTTCATTATCATTTGCTTCCTCCATGAAATTCTCTTCATCGATAGCAAACTGCTCGTCATCTTGCATGTTTTCCGCCACTGAAGGTTCATACCTTGGGTCATCCATAACAACATTTAGGTTTTCCCAATCGACAGATGGTGCGGCATCCTCAGGGGGCCGCACGTCCTCATCCATGTCATTAATATCATCATCGTCGTTGGGTTCATCATCACCTTACGGTAATTGCATATGAAATCTTTCAATCATCGATCTTGTGTCTGACGTGCCGACATCTTCATCTACTAGTTGCAAATGAACTATATGATTTTGAAAAGAGCCGATTGGCTCAAATGTTAAATAAATATATACACTTGCAGTTAATGGTAGATTGGTCACTGTCGCCCACATCAAGTCGAAGTGCGTCGCGTCTTGCAGCAATACGGGGACAAAATATTGTGAACCCCCGGGAGGATTATCACGTGATGATAAGTCATCCTTACTATAGTCTCTATAGATGAGATATTGAATGCATTACACACGTGATCTATCAATTGTTGTCTACTCGTCCCAAACTTGAGCATCAACACTGCTGATGGGGGTACGTTGTACCCCATGTCATTCCTACCGTTTACAATTTCACTGTTCGCATAAAAGAGAAATGGAATGTTCATATGTTCCATGACCTACATTATTTATTGAACAATGATGATGTAAAAAGATTGCATATATATCAAACGCAAAAATTGATCAAATTGGGGATTTAAAACGCAATCAAACTTTCTGATGTAGAAGATCGCCTTAATATCGCAACTACAGAGCATACTCATTCGTCTGCATGAAGTACCAATTAATAACTCATATTTCCATCCTAAATGAGGTTTATCGAAGTTTTACATATTCATATTGTATGTCTCATATTTAGCTCCATATATATACAAATCAAAAACAAAGTCTATCACTAAAAGAGGTTCATTGAACAAGTAGACAAAAATAAAAATTTAAGTGCAATAAAATACCAAGTCAAACATAATAAAACTTAAATAAATAAATTTTTGTACTTACTAATTTCCCCCTTTTTTGATCTTCAATTTGATATTCCCTGAAAAAAAAATTAAGTTAGCTTTTATTTAAATAAATATTACTAACTACAATGATATTCTTTAAAAATAAAATAAAAATATCCTAACCTTTTAAGTTTTAATAACCTCTTCAACCACAAGAAACCCAACAAAAATCACAAAAACTCTAACTCTCTCACAACTCAACTGACCTAACTCTATCTCTACCCAACCCTCCCTCTCTCTCTCTTTCGGCCCATGGTCTACCCTAAACCCTAAACCCTAAACCCTAAACCCAACACCCGAGACTCTCTCACTCTCACTGGTGTACCCTAAGCCCAACACCCGGACTATCTCTATCTCTATCTCTCTCTCTCTCTCTCTGTCTGTCTGCTCTCTCTCTCTCTCTCTCTCTCTCTCTCTCTCTCTCTCTCTCTCTCTCTCTCTCTCTCTCTCGAGCTCACAAAGATCATACTTGAATAAATAAATTTGTGTACTTACTAGTTTCCTAACAATAAAATACCAAGTCAAACATAATAAAATTTAAATAAATAAATTTTTTATACTTACTAATTTCCTCCTCTTTTGATCTTCAGTTTGATAATCCCTGAAAAAAATTAAATTAGCTTTTATTTAAATAAATATTACTAACTACAATGCTATTCTTTAAAAATAAAATAAAAATATCCTAACCTTTTAAGTTTTAACAACCTCTTCAACTAGAAAAAACCCAACAAAAATCCCAATAAATCAAACTCTTTCACAACTCAACCGACCAAACTTTATCACTACTCAGCCCACAACCCAACCCAACCCTCTCTCTCTCACTCTCACGCTCACGGTGTACTCTCTTTGTCTCTCTCTCTCGGGTCTGCAACTCTCTCTCTCTATCTCTCTCTCTCTCACTCTCTCTTGGGTATGCAACTCTTTCTCTCTCTCTCTCTCTCTCTCTCTCTCTCTCTCTCTCTCTCGGGCTCTTGGTCTGCGACTCTCCCTCTCTCTCTCTCTTCTCTCTCTCTCTCTCACTCACACGGTGTACTCTTTCTCTAACTCGGGTCTGCAACTCTCTCTCTCTCACAAGATCTCACGAACACCTCCACCTCTTCCCGAGTTTCCCTCCTATCAAGAATACATGCACGATCTGCAACTCTCTCTTTCTCTCTTTTTCTCTCTCTCTCTCTCTCTCTCTCTCTCGAGAGAGAGAGAGAGAGAAAGAGAGAGAGAGAGAGAAAGAGAAAAGAAAGAGAGAAAGAAATATTTAACTTAAACCTTTCTCTCCCTCTATTTGCTTCTCTCTCTCGCTACATACCCCACCAACACCACCATTAAATACACAGCCACCCCATTCAATCCCTCACCACCTACCTATACACCTAAACCCTAGCCCATATTCTCGAGAACGTAGGGAATATATTCCCTACATTCTCGAGGAAGAGCCTCTGGTCCGTGACGATCCGATGTCACGGGCTAGATGCACATAACACGAATCGTGTTATGGATAAACTTCACGTGGCGTCCACTTGGGAGTTCAAAAAACATGAATGGCGCATTCGGTGAATGCGTCATTCGTGTTATGGAACAATCCACGTGGACGCCACGTGGGTTGTTCAGAAAACATGAATGGCGCATTCTCCAATGAATGATGCATTCGGAGAATGCGCCATTCATGTTATGGAACAATCCACGTGGACGCCACGTTAGATTGTTCAGAAAACATGAATGGCGCATTCTCCGAATGCGTCATTCGCGTGACCACGTTGCAATGTAAGTTTTCTTCCACTATTGACGCTTTTTCAAAATGCGTTTTACATTAGTTAAGGAATAAAAAGAAATCCTAACTTATTTTACTCATTTAAACCATTTTTTGTTGTACGTCTGTAATTTTTTCCAACTATGGAAGTAAAAGTAGCCATAGCAACTATACCCAAAATTAATCATTTGGTTTTGGACAAACAATCCATCGGAACAGGACATGATAAAGGCATAACTTGTCAAAAAGTGCCAAAGTTAAAAAAAATAATAATAATAATAAAAAAAAAAAAAAACTTTTTCCTACAAGCGTCAAAGTTAAGTATCTCTGATGAGATGGTATGAAGATGTGGTGAACTCACTCCCACTAAAGTAAAAATAAAATTTAAGATATACTATAACAGTTAAGTAACCGAGTTTGACACCTATGGGGTAGAGGCCCTTCAAAAAAAAAATCTAAGGAGTACTTATCGATATCCAACATCCATGAGCACTTGTCTTAAAGTGTATCTAAAGAATACCAAATCTGAACGTCCTGAGGTACGTAAAACTAGGCGTCCCCATCCTATTACTTTGCATTTCCAAAAATTTTGCTCTCATAATATAGGACTATTATGGAGTTTTTTTCTGTTGAAAAGAAAAAAATATTTTGTTTAGTAGTTGAAGTACAACTTTAGTGGTTCGAAAAAAAGTAAAACTTTATTCTTAATCTATAACCATGCAACTGATTAATGAGAACACCAATTTAAGGTAAAATCTCACTCTGGAATCGATACGACTAAACTAAAATTAAATGAACACAAATTTCTCGCATCTGCAGCTCAAATAATGATTTTAGCAATTTCAACGTGACACAAAAATAATCAACACTATATTTGAACATATGCCACAATTAAACAGGTTATCTTAAATAATACATGATGAGGTGCCATCACTGCCAGATAATGCTTTCTTCTTTCTCTTGTTTTTGGGCTTCACAGCATCCTTTAGAGTCTTTACTCCACTTGCTTTCTGACTTGGTCCTTTCACATCAGTTGGTGCAGAACTTGCAGTAACACTGGAAGAACTTACTAATGCAGATTCATGATGCTTTGATTTGCTGGGCTTTTCATCTTCCTTAGGCAAGTTTTTCTTCTTATTTGGTCCTGATGATTCTGCAAGTTGTAAATGCAAACCACGGCTCAGAACAATCTCTTGATGCATTATTAGATTACGAAAAGCAGTAAGACATTTGCTATATACAATTAACAAATTAGGGAGAAGTTTCATGTCCACAGAGGCACAGAGTACAAAAGGAAATAGATGAATTCATCATGAGTAACCATTAATTGACTATGACATTGTGCTACCTATTTCATCGATAACACAATATGATAAGACTACAAGGGCATATCATTTTAGGAGTCGAGTAGCTGTAGGTTGGCATAGGATGGTTGTTTGGTTTAGCAAAAAAAAAAAAAAAAAATGCCAACATTAATCAATAGCCAACAGATCCAACAAAATAAGATAAGTAGCAAATCTTCATAATCAATGAAAAACGCAGAGCTCAAATGGGTTTTCTATACTGCCAAGTTTTCACATGAACATGGAAGTGTATCCTACAAAGAATCATTGATTGGGTATCAGTCTCCTCCAGAAGATGCAAGTCGTTAGATGCTTCAGCCTACAGGCCACAACAAACATTCACATTTTTCAATGTATAACCAACCAGTTGCCTCTTCCTTCGATATTATAGATCGCATCTAAAAGAGATGAGAGTGAAGGAAACAGAGGATTCACATATCCTATTAGAGCAATGTGATGAGCATCTTTATTCTCAAGAGAAAATCATAAGCCAATAAAACATTACTGTTATTTGATGTATATAAGTTATTAATTCATTGATTAGGCAAGTGTTATGGAGAGAGGGCGGTTTGAACCCACAATAAAAAAAAAAAAAAAAAAAAAAAAAAAAAAAAAAAAGTTCCTATAAAACAGTCTCAAGGCTACACCTTCAAACCCTCAAAATAAAAGAACAGAAACTGCAACGACGGGTATGAAGCAGAACACTTACCAGAATAAAATACTTAACTTTGTCATACATAGCAACTGCTTACGAAATGGTTATAGATGAGACTGACAACCAATGAATCTAGAAGCTAACATGCAAAAGTGATCTTTAAAGTAAAATACCAGATAACACTAGAGAGGCCATAAGGGCTTCCGAATCAATACCCTTTGAATATGTATCCCTGCAAGAGAGAGGAAAACAAAAGCATCTGACAGAGAATTTTGACACCAAGGCTCAAAAAAGGGGATAAAATTTCCTACAAGCAATAGAATATACTGATTACCACAAGCAACAATTTATGCAACTTTTCGAGCATGATTACACAATCAGGCTATTTTGTCAATTGATAAAGAAAAGATACATGGATTGTGACCCTAAGTATCAACAAATTAATTCTATAATTTCTTACAAGTCTACATTCTCAAAGTAGAAAGTAGAAACAAAATCACCAGACTTGGAAAAGCCAAATTATCGAAAATCTCAAAAGAGTTTTTAAACACATACTAACCAAGTGGAAGGCGCCTTGGAGCATTTTTTCACATTGAGGCCTTTCCCTGTATCTTCGTTTTGAGCTGACTTAGCTGTCTTCTCTCCAAGGCAGTGACTTTTGCCACTGTAGCTTTCATCTTTCTTGAGTTTTAATGAATCATGTCCAACAGAAAACTCACCGACTCCTCGTTGGATGGTAGACTGGCATTGGTAATCTTCCATCTTGATATCTGGTACACTAAAATCCACAGCAACTATAGAAGAGTGACGCTTGATCTTCTTCAGTGCTCTTTCAGTATTATAAGCAACAACCTATACAAACTTGCAAAAAGAAAGAGTAAAATGCATGGATAAAGAGATGTGACAACAGGAACATTAACAGATAAAATCAAACAAAATGTAAGATTTTAAAAATTAAATAACTTGCAGTTCCATTTCTAGCGCATCTTTATAAAAGATGGCATCAACGGATAAGATCTTTACAATAGATCATGTGATTACTAAAGTATGAGATACAAATCATACAACAGGCCCTTGGTTTGTTGACTGTGGGTTACTAATGGGCTCCTTTTGTACATTCAAAATCCGAATTCATATTTAACTCTATTATCGTCTAATCATCCAATCGCTAGAATCAACCCAACCAATCGTGTGGGCACAAACATCCAATCTTTTGAAGGATCATCCAACGATTCCAAGTCCGGATAAAGGAGGAGGACTCTGACGCACATTTTTTCATACCGAAAAATGGGTAAGGGAGGTCCCAAACTCACTTTTCATACCCGAAAAGTGGAGGAGGGAGGCCCCAAGCTCATTTTCCATTCTTGAAAAATGGAGGAGGGTTGCGATAGGTTGACAGCCAGCGTAAAACTCTTGTCACTTTTCATGAAATGGATCAACGATTCCAACTAATAAATAATTTTGCAGTTCAACAACCACAAACGATGAAAGCAATGAGTGAAGATGGCAAGGCAAAAGACTTCTTTCACTTCAAGACAGTAGTGCTTCACCAATACAACCATCTGATTACACAATCATCCAATCGACTTAATCCTCAGATAAACATCATATCAGCAATGCAACCAATTACTTATCCACTGTCAACCGTCAAAACCGTAACACCCTAGAAAATTTTAGGATGTCTAGTGCGAATAAAAGACGCACCTAGTCAGCTTGTCTCATCAATGGGATATCAATTTTGAAGTTTGGCGTCATAAACCTAAAATAATGATAAGATCCCACATAGAGTACTCACATAGAGTTAGTGAGAAGGAAACACTATAAATAGGGGTGAGTTAGTTAGATGAGACCCAAGAGTGTTTTAGGTGAAAAAAAAAATAGGATAGGAGCCTTAACTCTAGTGGACCCTTAAATGGATTAAAATCGACCCAACAAACCGGTTTATGGACTAAACCCAACCAAATGGGTTTTAAAACAAAGTTGGACCCACATGACCCACTAAACCCTAAAAATACCAAGATCTCGCCACATCATCACAAAATCTTGAAATCTCTAGTGTGGGTAAGAAAGAAAAATGGGGGAGCGCTGGAACAGATGAAGGATAATAAAGCCTCTTGATACAATGATTTCCCATTGGCTGGTAATGACTGCACTATCTATCATGCTACAGATCACATTGAAGAAAAATGACTTTAACTCTTGCTAGTACTAATAATTGAACACAAAAGAAAAGTAGTGTAGACACAGAAGATCAAATTGCAAAGAACAATAGTTGAAAGAAAACTCACTGAATCTTTTATTT
Organism: Stephania cephalantha; assembly: GCA_039657325.1. NCBI lineage: Eukaryota > Viridiplantae > Streptophyta > Magnoliopsida > Ranunculales > Menispermaceae > Stephania > Stephania cephalantha. The sequence continues at coordinate 27,675,099 of CM077571.1, forward strand.
TGTTAGTTATATCAGAAGCTTTGACAGAAGCTATACGTAAACACTGCATAATCGTGCTAGGCAGGACTCCTTCTCCACCAGATTTTTGGATGGCACATACGTCACCATTTGCATTCAATGTCATGGTCATCCTTCCCCCCATTACAGCCTCCTCGTCATGTGATGGGTCAATTGCCTATTCATAAAGAAAGCAAATAAGCGGAGAAATAAAAACTTAAATAAAAATTACATCACACTCCTTTTTCTTGACATAAGACTTACAAGTGCAGGAGATAAAAGTAAGGAGATTTGCTTAATGAGGTGCAAGCCTTTATGCAGTATGAGGTGTAGGCCTCATTTCTTCCTCGCAAAATATGTTAATATCAATAAAGCGGAAAATTTTATTAAAAAAAATATCACAGTACATGCTAAGAAAGTTACTAATCTTATCGGAGTGTAAAAACATTTTACCAAGAATCAGTGATAAGCTGCAAAAATGGCATGGAAGTCAACAATAAATAACAACAAAGAAATGGTTAGAACCAAAAAAAAAAAATATGGAAGTTGAATCCAATGAATGAAACTTCAAAGTTGAAACTAATAGAAAGTTTGTCTCTTCAAATTTCAGCACGTGAAACAATTACATGCAAAGTGGAAAAAACATCACCAAATTAATTCAATTTAATTGAAATTAAAAATCTAATGAAAAAAACTCAGTTTCTAAAAATAACGAAAAAAATCAAGAGAATAAAAAGCTCGAAAACTATATAAGGTCAGTTGTTTTTTAACAAAAATTCTCCATATTAAATAGGAAACTCACCCAATTCAGAATTTTCAAAGGAAAATTAGAGGAAAAGTGAATGTGAGAACTATAGATCACACGCCATATAAGACTATAGTAAACATCATTGAACTACAACTACACGGTATGCAACTTAGCATTAAGTAAAAAATACTGAATAGTTTCGAAAAATTAAGCAATGTGGCAGCCCTTCTCACTTCTACAGAATAGACCAGTAGAACCACAACAATGGTGCGCCTTTTACAGCTTCAACGGCTTCTGTCCAAGCTGAAGTAATGTTGCTTAACCAGCATATGCTGCTTTAATATCGGTAGCACTACTAGCTCGAGTATAGTGCCGACCAAAGAAAGAAATAGAAAATAATGAAATGAGAATATAAGATTAGACTAAGGAATCAGAACACACTTGGAAAGGACACAACCACACACATTTACCTTCCTCTATTTTCTTTATGGCTTCAAATGAGCAGTTTAAAAGCAGAGTAAAATAACAATGAAGTATGCAACTGTTTTCATTTGTATTAAAATGCAAATAACTATACAATGCAATGAAACATCGATGAAGTTAAGAATATAAATCACTGAAGCTTCAACACCTCCAAAATTAAGCCTCAAAGCCCTGCCTATATTATTGAGGCAGGGCCTAGCAGTTCATAAAGCTTAATCCTCAAGGATGTGCCTAAAAACCCACGGCAATATGAACCTCAGCAAAAGGCAAGAGTTATGTGAATATCCACTGGGCACATAATGCCAGGCCCCACTTTTGGGGCCAAGCACTAGGTGGAGAAGTAGTTTAAGCATAGAAAATTACACATTGGACTTAACTGTCTAAAGGAACCCAGTACTTACCACAATCCCGTCACCAAAAAATGCAAAGGAAATAGCTATGGGAAGATGATGTATTCTCAAACAAAGTGGCTCCTTCACCTGAATGACAAGACTGATCAATAAAATACATTGCCTAAATCTGTTAGCCCAATTATGAAAAGGATATATTAGGTCCAGCTTATATGAATAGCACGAAATCAAAACAATTATAATTTAAAAAAAATAAAAAAAAAACTTTGTAATTCACCACTTTTGCACATAAAAAATGTATAATTCAACACCTCAACATGATCGGGTAAATACTTCTCAACACTGATGGTTATTTAGCCAGCTATTAAAGATGTATTCATGGAGGGAAAAAAACTATTTAACATGACTATCTATAATAAGAAAAGTCTTGGGTCCTTTGTTTTAAGTATTTTCTTTATGTCTTCAGCAAGCTTTTTAGGCATCTAGAACTTCAGGTATTTGCCGTTTGCATATTTAGACATGGGACTCCAGTCATTAAATTAGGAATCTTATTAACATACAGCTATGTTGTATTCTTTCAAATTACCTTGGGGCTCATAGCATTTTTTTGAGTCGCGCAATAGGCATCCCAACTAGAACTAAGCGTACACCATTTTTTTGAATTAATGTTGGTTCTACAAGTAAATGACACATTTGCCCCTCTCAACCCAACCGATTCACTCAATCGACTAAGGGCACCCCGACATCCTGCTCCACATTCCCGCGCACCCCATCTTTGTTCACATCATCTTCCAACCGAGACCACTCACTCCGTCGCTGGCCAGACACCGATTTTGTGGATCAAAGAGTACCCACAAACGTTATAAGTCTTGATTCCATGCTATTTATTGGTTGAAACACTAGTTTTGAAGTGTTTTGTGTGAAAATAATGGTTTGAAGTTGTGGTTTTGTATTGAAGGGTTTCATTCATTTGCCCAATCTTTGGGTGTTTGTTGGCTAAAATGGACGAAAAAAATGCAATGGAGACAGACGCGCTACACGAAGAGGTAACTTTTCACCTTTTTTTTGTGGTTTTCTTCCCATTTCTAGTTGTGAACCACGTACACAATTGTCTCGGACACACAAGACCGAGACATAGGCTACGTTTTAGGTCTCGGTGGGGAACGACCGAACATATGGTCTCGAGCACACAAGACTAAACATAAGTTGTTGTGTCGGTTAGTGTCAACCAAGACATACACACATGTCTCGGCACAAGGCCACCGAGACCACTTGTATATTCTCGATGGTCACCCATCGAGTTAGGTAGGCCACCGAGACCACTTGTATAGTCGTTATGGTCACCCATCGAGTTGGGTGTCTTACCACCTTATTTGGGTATCGATTGGTATAGATCGACACTTTAATACGAGTCTTGGCAAGACATGACTGAAAACATCTCACGACTCTCAGCCCTGTGTAACCTAAAACAAGAATCACAAAAAATAATTCTGTAATGGATAAAATTCAATGAAGAGGAGTATGGTAGGAATTAGGGCTTGCTATGCGAGACATAGGTAGGGCAAGAAAGAGGAGAACGAGGATTTTGAGTTTGCTTTTATGTGTTTTGGGTGGTGGGTGCATTGGTTGACATTAGGGGTATTTTGGGGAAATGTTGGAGTGCCATCAGAAAATCGATTGGTGACCAAATAAATAGTGTGCCCTTAGTCGACGTTGGGTTGCCTATAGTGCGAATTTTTTTTTTGGTTTCCCATGTGGTATCAGACGACAAATTGCAAGTAGGATGGCCTTAAAATCAGCGAAAAACTGAACTTTGAATATAAGCATAGTAAATAATATCATATTCGTAAGCATTGAAACGGCTTTGGGTTGATGTCAAAGTTCAAGACACCATGGAAGTTTTTGCTTCTTTTTTTTTTTTTAGGAAGAACCCATGGGAGTTATCAGACGCATCACTTGACACTTGCAGCAACTTAGAGAATTTATAGTAAGAACCAATTGAATAACCAAAATTTGAAATTTCAGTTATCTCAACCACCAAGAAGGCAAGAATTGATGGTTGAGACTCCTGTTTGTAAAGGTGAAATGATCCTCAAAACTTTTTCCTTTCCTTTTTCTTTTTTTCCATCTTTCCTTCTTCGAGAGGAAACAAACTGTGAATTATAATATGCTACTTATACCAAGATTCTCCTCCAGCACCCATATTAACTTACAAGCTAAGGCCTCAGACCTTGACTACAACAGTCTAAATATCCCTATAAAAAAGTCTAAATACAATGATACAATCAACAAAAACTGCATAGAACTACACTTAATCATGTACCAATTCCTCATCCATTGTAACGAATCAAAAACTGCATAGAACTGTGCCCAATTATGTACCAATTCTTCACCCATTCTAACAAACTAACTCCCTTACTACATGCCCATTTAGAGAACATGAGCTCATATTAATCCAAATTATTTCCTATTCATCTTACCCATAAGATTGACCTAGGGCACATGCCCCAACATATATTATATATAATAATAACACAACACACCCATAATGATTTAAATTACCAAATACATAATGGATATCTAGGAAACTAGCCAGATAATATCAAAACAATTATAATTTATGTATTTTATACATAAAGAAAACTACACTAGTTAATATATTGCAATATCAGCTAATCAATAAATTCCATTACTCAATTTGCGAAAGAACATTATGGTGGAGCAATAAATAAAATGTAATGATAAAGCAAGGGACAGTTCTTCAACATAAATTACTCATACAAACACACCGATGCATGAATGCGTGCAATGCCTTCTACATTCTACATGTACTCACATGCATAAACTAGATCGCTTGTTCAGAACATGACTAACCTCAGGTGGATGAATAATCACTTTCTGACCATCTTCTCCTCCCAAGGAGCAGTCAGGCATTCGAAATGTTAAGAGGGCAGCCAAAGCAGCAATATTAGCAGCATCAACTAGATTCCTGAAAATATTAACAGAAACAAGATATAAAAACTAACAATTAAAAAGAGGAAAGGGGTTCCAATATTGAATGTTAATACTTACCCTCTGTTATCCAGAATATGTAGGTCAACACGGATAAACCAGACAAACTTCCCAGAAAGTACAGAAAGAGATTCTGTATCCACTGCCCTGCTCTCCCTGTAGTTAGTGTATCAATTTCTCAGTCAGCTTTAGAGTTTTTTTTTTAGGAAAATGAACAGTAATTATGTATGATAGGCCATTCTAAGCTGTACAAACTAAATAAAGAAAATTAATCATGGCACGTCACCATAGCAAGGTGAATACAGATTTCAGTTTCACTATTCATTATTCTATATTGAATGAAGGTCATCAAGGATGGATGTTCCATGGGCTAATGTTCAAACAAAATGAAATACAATTTAGGAATTAGACTTGCTCTCCGGCCTCTTTTTATGAAATTGAACAATCTAACATGCAATCCAAAATGGTAACTTCAAGACAGATGATAATGAAATTGCACGCTAGACTTCGGAATCAATGTGCATATACTGACTGTTATGCAGAAGTTTCTCACCTTAGACCTCGGTCAATAATACGTCCCAGTTCCACTGCATATTCTCCAGGACGCCCAGATTCGAATGATGGATCGGCCATCGGTGAAAACTCAGTGAAGATTGAGAGTGTCCCTTCATTCAACTTATCTCGATAAGGTTCTACCAGTTGACTAGTTACATGACACATCACATGAGTCTGGCCTAGATGCACCTCTGAAGAACCATCCCTACTATGTACCAAAAAAAAAAATTAATTAATTAATAAATTCACATTTGGAAAGTTCTTTTAAGTTGTACCGCACTAAAACATCAGGTATTATGTAACGGTCCAGCACATTTCAGTTTTTTATTAAAGTTAATAACTACAGTGGGAAAAAAGGATGAATATATGATTATGAGCAAGAGAGCAAGTGTTGGAACTAATGCACCATATGCACAACCAAACTCACATCTTTCATTCAAATCTAAATATTAAAAATTTAGCCTCAGCCAACATGGTGCACAAGGCACCAAGGGTGCACGCCAAAGCATCCACCTAAACCTAATTTAATGAATTCTCTATATAGACTGAAAATCCAAATTCATATCTAACTTTTAACTTCCAATATTTACAACAACAACAACAACAACAACAAAATTAGTTGGGGTCGGCTAATTCTAATTAAAAAAAGTACAACTAATCAATCCTTATCTCAAAACAATCAAAATCCTAAACAATTCAAACTATATAATCTACAACAAAAACAACCAAACCTCAATCCCAAATTAGTTGGCGTCTGCTACATAAATCAAACACTTCCACCCGGCTCGATCGAAACTTAAAGTAGTTGATAATGTGCTTTGATAATCCTTTTAATCCTTCCTAATGCACCACAAGTTATCTTATGTCTTCCCAAATCCTATTGAATTTTATTTCACTTTCTATTGTGCCACGTTTTCTAACTGATGTGTTTGCATGACGTCTTTAGATGCGTTCTATTTTTTGCATCTATTGGTGCTACTACATTTATTTTGGACATCTATATTTCTTATTCTATCTTTAAGAATTTTCCCAAAATCCATCCAAGCATCCTTATCTTTGCTACACCCATTTTATATAGTTGTTGTTTCTATACTGCCCAACATGAGCTACAAATTAAAATTAAACAATTCTGACACTTTACAGCCATTTCAAAAATGAGGAACATTTGTTGACTTGCGAAAACTATCCAATTGCAAGCAAAACTAAGGAAGCTGACCTAACGCCAAATGCTTTAACAACAATATTATTGAAGTCTTTCCAATTAAAGGACTAATAATAAAAGCCCAAGAATCAAACAAATACTCCAGATCGATTTGGTAATTCCAGATCTATTTGGTAATTTAGCCTTAAATTCTCAATAGCTTAAGAAAAGTGAATCTAATTCATTATGGATTGACTTACAAAACAACTGTCAAAAAAAGAAAGTTTTGTCTGTCTACTACTCCACTATTGAGATAATGTCCATCTTAGCTAGACCACTACCACTACGAGATAGTGTTTACTTTATCTCAATCATGTTCCTATTTTTTCTCTATCAAGTTTATCAAGATTATGCTGATCTCTTCATTTTGTTTCTATAAATATGGAGATAGTGTGTAGAAAATTATAAGCGGAAAAATATTTGAGAGGAAAGGAGTAGGAAAACAAAGAGAGTTTTTTGCAGTCTTGATGCCGAGTAAAAATAGTAGGAAAGCAAAGAGAGTTTTTTGGAGTCTTGATACCGAGAAAAGAGAGTAGGAAAACAAATGGAATTTTTTGGAGTCTTGATACAAGGCTATATGCTAAAATCGGTATTCTCATTATAATTTTCTCCTTATTGTGAATTCCTTTTCTACTTATTAAAACCGTGGATGTTTGCCAATTCTAGAGCTTTACCACATCGAAAATTCTCATCTCTTGTTTTTATTACTTTTGCTTTCTTTGCATAATTTTGAGATTTAATTATTATAATCTTGCTATAACTTCTATTATTTTGTCATTGGGACTAGGATCAAGTTTTTGTTATCAAAGCTTCATTTGGGCTATAATTTTTTGTCTTTTTTTGCCCAATTTAGGACTCCAATACAAGGGGGAAAATTGTTCCAATCTATGTTGAAATCGACAGGAAAAAAAACAATGTCCACTTCCTAAGAACCTCAAGGAATGTTTGTTGAAGATGAAGTGATCAAAAGTTCTTTTGAGCTCGACAAGAAGCTAGTCACACATATCAAAGAAGCTTGTTCAAAAATTCCCATTGTTGTATCGAAATACACAAAAGAACACTTTTGGTTTTGGGTATATGCTCAAATTGCCAAAACTCCAGTTATTACTCTATTTGATATCAGTTTCACAGCAAAACCTAATAGTAAGACGATTGGTGAAACAATTGAAATTGGAGACTTTACCACATCCTCAACTTTATCCTTTGAGATGGTTGAAGAAATACCTAGGGTTGCACGTAAAAACCAACACAAATTTAAATATGCTTTTCAGCAAAAAGTTCTATGATCACGTGACATGCGATATAGTACTATTTGACGTGTGCCAAGTTATTTTTTGGAGTCATTATTTATGGGATAAAGAGATGCTACTTTCAATCAAGGAGATAATGTTTGGCGGTTGGGTGAAAGATGGCAAGAGATTCAGAATTCTAGCATCGAAGGAGAAAAGAAGTATCAATTTATGACAATCCAAACATATGGTAAATTACAACAAAAATTATTATACTATTGATGATTCGACCAGCCCAAGAAGAATCTACAAATTTCGCGAACATTGATCGAAATGATATCTCAGGTGATCAGGAAAAAGAGCTTTGTCAATTGTTACATATTTATGAAGATGTTACGCTAGAACCTAAGGGATTACTGCCACAGAGGCTAATCGAACATCAGTTATAGTTGATGCCGAAAGCACCAGTGCAAATTATTCGCTTGTACAAACAATTTGTTGTTGAATCGAATGAAGTAAAAAGGTAGGTACAAAGCTTCCACACAATGGCTTGATTAGGCCAAGTCGTTCTCAAATTGGTTCACCCATTGACTTAGTGGCAAAGAAAGTTATAGAATGGTTGATAAGTACTAGTTATAGAGCTCTCAACAAAATTACCATTAAAAATAGGCACCCATTTTCTCGAATTGAAGACATTTATCACTAATTGAAGCATGCTTAGTGATTCAGTATACATGATTAAGAATATGCTTATCATTGAGTATGAATAAAAGCGAAAGATATTTGGAAAACTGCATTTAAAACAAAACAGGGTCTTTTAGAATGGTTAGTTATGTCGTTTGGACTACACAATCCTCCAACTACTTTTATGTGATTGATGAACTAGGTGATGTGGCCAAATTTTGGTTTTTACCATGTTAAAAAATCTCGCCTCTCTTTTTATTTTTGTTTTCTTTAAATTTATGCGAATTTTTATTATTTTAATCGTGCCATAAAATTTTATTATTTTCCATCCTAGGGATTGGGATCAGAATCCAACCAAAAGAGAAACAAACATTTCGTCAATTTCTTTTCAAATCAAAAAAAGAAAAGCATGTAATTCGAGGCTTCACGCCATTCTATAGTTGCAAGTAACTAAGCAACAATTTAGTGAGAAAATGGCAGAGCTTGCCCACAATATTGACCCAATCAAAAGTCATTTGTTATCTTAAGTCCAAACAGTCTTAAATGCAAATTTCTCTGAATAAGTGTTTTTGCAAAAGGAAAAATGTTAATAAGAAGGATCATCAACATGACCAAGAGAACAAAAAAGAAGGAACCTGATTATTTGAGGGAAATATTCTACAGAGCATATTGAAACGATAACAACTTACTGGACACATACACAAGGATTTCATAAGGCTAAGCTTAAATCATATCATTTTTCCTCATAAATATAATTTTCATCAAAGCTGCTTCAAGGTTGTAAAGTTGAAGAAATTTAAATATGGATAGAATAAAAGAGTTACTACTAGCACCCCTATATGTTATATCAACCCCCCATTTAATTTAATGTTATTTGTAGCCCCCAATAAGTTACTTCATGCTCTACGCATCCCCGTAAATTGTTAATAAAGTCTCCAATGCGCCCTTAGTTTATATATGCCCCTTCTTTTCCCAAAGAAAGCCCTCTTTTCATATTTGTGATCTTCAACCTCCAACCTCTTAGTGCACGTCATCTTTTTCTCCTCCTTAACTCAATTTGCCCTTTATGCATTTCAAGATTGATTCTTTGATCCTTAAAAGTTAAGATTCAACACAAATAAATGTCATAACCATTCAAGAATATGAATCAAATCTCAACCAAGTACTATAATCAAGATGTTGTATTTGACGATGAATTGTTGAGTGTATGGACAAAGAGATGAGAAGGGGGCTTAGAGATTAGCAAGGTTTAAAAAATCAACAAATTTTGCCGAAATTCGGGCGAAGTTTGTTGATGTTGAGGTGAGCGAAGTGAAGTTCAAAGGCAGTTGAAAAATTACAAAAATTCGACTGAATTTCGGCTAACTTTGACCGAACTTCAAAAACATCGATGGAAGTTAATAAAACATGAAGTAAAATTGTTATGTTTCGTGGAAGTTGAGCAAACTTCGACTGAAACTTCGCCTATGCTAGAAATATATTTAAAATTCGGAATAGCCTCCAGTGACATGAGTTTTATGAATTATTGTTGTATGATTAAGTATAGTTCTAGCATCTCTACAAAGAAACTTGAGTTTTCTAGCATTTTAAGTGAAATTCCATAAACTTCCGTACAACGGCGAATTTTTGTCCAACTTCTATCGTCGAAGTTAACTTCCTCAAATTAATTTCGAATTTTAAGTGAGCGAAGTCATAGGCGAAGTCGAAGTTTCAAACCTTGGAGATTAGAAATTAGAAGAAAAAATGAGATGAGTCTATGGTTTGATTAGGAATGGGATATAGAAAGTGAATATTAAGTAGAAGTGGAGAAGGTTAGTGTAGTGGGTGAGGTAGGAGTTGGGGATGGGTTAAGATTTCATTTAGAGAGGGGTGTAGAGAGTGAAAAGTAAAGTTGAGGAGGGGTGTAGAGAGTGGAAAGTATAAGGGGAAAAAGAAATGAAATAGATTCATGATTTAGAGTGAGGTTATTTATGTAATTTTGCTTAAAGACATTTTAGTTTAAAAATGTTTTAAATTAAATGGGGAGCCGATATAGGGTAGTGGGGGGCTAATAGTCGCTCCCTAGAATAATATCAAATTTTCCATCGGTAACTAAAGAAGAAGTTGATGTCATCCGTGCATCCTATACGTTATCTACAAGACTAATTAACTATTATCGTCCCTTGATAAAAATGATTGTATGTCTTTGAAAATATCTAGAACCATTTGGCAATAGAAGACGCAAAGAGAGATTCTTTAAAGCCAAATATCCTCTTTTTTTTTTCTTTTTTTTTTTACTTCTTGGAAAATCTCCAATCCCATCAATGGAGTGTCTTCCTTTTCAACCTAATATTTCTCACCCATAGGAGTAATCTTGAAAGTGGGAATCAATGAAATCTTAACTCTTGAAGATTAAGATCACTCCTAAATCTAGCAAACTTTTTTCAAACTTTATGTGTTATAAAAATTCCAAAAAGTTGATCCCAATGAATTTCCTCGAAAGTAACTTCACCAGGCTACGAAAATCTACTTTATCTACCAAGTACCAAACCTGGCAAGATTTTGTCCTCTGCGATGACACCAATCTTTGACTAATATAGGACTTTTACACCATATTTGTCGCAGTAGCAAGGACTCCAAAACAAATAGTTAAATGCCAAGAGATTCCTTATCCCTACCGAAAGCACTTTCAACCAACCAACCAACCAAAGTAAAACCCGCTAAAATAGAGCAACATCGAGTCAAAAAAATATGGGCACGAAATACACAAGAGCTCGCTATATTAAGAATGGCCATAAATATTGAACGTAGATTACCCAATGAAGTAACACTACTAGGTTTCATGTTTCCAGCCAAGAAACACACACACAAGCACATACAAACTAAGTAGCATCCCAGAAAGCTCCAGCAATATAAAGTTGAATACTTGCCTTCCGAACTTAATTGTCAACCGGCGATAATCAAAAGGGCGACGGCCATCAACTCTAAGGTCGGAAGCCAATGCAGCCTCAATGAATTTCTTCTCGTTGATAGACATTCTTGAAGCGGAGGCTAATCTCTGATCCATTCTTCAATTCGACAAAATAAACCTATTACGAACCAAAAAAGAAACAAAAAGTTCATTTCAGTCACTTGATCAAGAGATGAGATTGAAGAGTTCATCCGCTCATGGTGGGGCCAGTGCACGCACAGAAGGAGAAGGAGACAGAGAGAGAGAGAGGGAGCTCACCCGAGAGAAACTGAAAGGTTGCCGACGGGAAGACAGAAAGATAAAGAGAGAGAGAGAGAGAGAGTGTAGTTTGGGGGGGGTGGGGGGTTTGCGGTTTGGGGGTTTTCATTACCAATAACCCTAAACTAAAACCGGGTCGGGTGGCAGCCCATAACCCTAAAATAGAGGACCATTTGAGTTGACCCAGTCGAGGGCTTCGAATCTTCACAAGATCCAACCAGACCGTAGTTAGGTGACATCCCCAGGGAATCTAACCCCGTGTGTCGCATTATTCATAAGATAAAGAAATATCAGCTATGTGGAGTGCTAGCATCCCCAGGGAATCTAACCTCGTGAGGTGCACATCTCATATGATAGGGAACTTAGACTGGTGGATTATCTTAAACCTACTTGAAAATAAGTTGGAGTTGTAGATTACATAAACACAAGTACTTCATCACAAGCTTATTAACATGGAAGTATACACTCACCCATAAGAATTAAACAAATCATAGCATGCTTGTAAAGGAAGTTCAGCGTCTCGGTAATCAACAACATTAAAGGAATCTAATATAAAATGAGATAAACTCAAGGAATGTCATTCATCAAGCCATAAGATGATTAAATGAAATCCAATAAACTTAAATAGGAAACACACACACACAGAGTCATGGCATTTGATATAAGAGAAAACAAAAAAAACAAGTCCAAGTGATTTTTTTCAATACTGAAATGGAAATGAAATGGAGAGAAGTGTCTTAACAGGTTTACTTACCTCAAATGAATGCAATTCCTAGCCTATACTGGCTATCGACCACTCCAAACTCGCGTTCCACACCTTGTAAGTCCTCTCTAAGCTCCTTAGGTGTCATAACAAATTTAATTTTACTTGTTTTAGGTTGGTTAAATGGTTTTAAATTCTAATTTTTACAATGAACACTTTTAATACTTTGTTTATGTTGAAATCTACTTTAATAAATAAAGACAGTTTTAGTGCAACAACTTGTGAGTTGATTTCAATTATCAAAACGTTAAAAGTATGTATTGTAATCCAAAGAGAAGTTTTTAGAGCTATGTCTTAGCTTTCCAGAACTATAAGGTTTGTGCAATTTTAATAAAAAACGAGGGAGATATTGAACTTTTACCATTTTGACTAAAAACATTTTTATATTCCAACCAACAACTTTGTAAAATTTATTTCTCCTAAACTATAACTTCAAAAATCATGATTTTTTTTACTGAAACATACAAACATATCCTAGAACGTCATATTAAAAGATAAGTTCAATCCAAAAAGAAATGAGAGAGTTTTGATTAAAATAACAGGACATTAGCAAAACTGTAAACCCAAAAATTTCATATTCATCACCAAAGTTGCAGAGGATTTTTAGATATATAAATATTCGAATATCAAAATCTTTCAGTTGGCAAAAGTTGTTCCCTTTTGAGTTAGCATTCAAATGACATCAGAAATGAGTCCATTTCAATTTAAAATGAGGAAGTTATGACCAAATTACAAAGACTGGTTCATAACAACAACATGCAGAATTTCCAGTTTTTTTTACAACTTCATCAACTTGAAAAATTCATAACAAATTCATTTCTTACCCGAATTCGAAACTTCTTTATAGAAAATCGAGTATTTTTCGACGAGGAGTCTAAATATATAAACCAATTCCAAAGACTTAAACATTTACCCTCTGAAAATGACCAAAAATTGTAACATGAATTAAACTCAAATTTACCAAAAACATCTAATTTTCGAATTTCAAGCTTGAAAAACCAAAGACACTTCAACTTAAGGTCAAACACCCATTAGAAGTCTAAAATCTTGATTAAGAACAAAAACCCTATGATTTCATATTCAATGGACAAGGATTGAATGCATACAACCAAATTTCTCACCTAGGGTTCTTATTTGGATTTTCTAGCTTCAACTTCTCCTACTTAAATGATTGTTGCTCAGTTCTCCTTAGTTTGATAAATTTCCAGCAAGTTAGAACTTTATATTTTCTTCTCTCAAGTTTTGGTTAGAGTGCTTTGGTTGCACGAGTGAGGAATGCACTAAGTGTGCTATATATACATGTATTTGGATGGCCTAATTTGTGTCCACTCACCTAACTTCATTCCTTAAATCTAGATCTTCATCAAGGGTCCATAATTGCTCTACCACTCCATTAACTCATCATAGATAACACACAATTTACACCAATCTCACATGGATGGGTTGTAGTTTGCATCTCGAGGATTGATCCATGGTGTTGGATTTATTTTCTAGACATAAGCTTATGTTTGATTCACATTTAAACTATACGCTAAGTAACTTAATATTAATAATTTCATTTGAACACATTAGGACCTACCACATCACTCTCTACCCCGATCCTACGCTCACACACATCTCGAGGAGTATCTCCGCTCATGCGCCAAATTAATGAAACAATAAAAAATACAAAAATTTAAGTATAGTATACACACACATTACACTAGGTGATGAGTCATTATTTGTGCACTCTTTTCATAGGTGTTTTGTTGTGTAAATCAAGTCAAAAGTCGTGTTTTATGGCTCTATATGTGTACTTTAGAGATTTACAAGGTATTTGAGTATTTGTGCATGAATTAGAAAAATCCGGGAAAGAAATCAAAGTTCATTAAAAAAACCAATAGGGTTGGCGCCGCCGAAAGGAGCAACGCCATGGAGAAGCCACGACACCAAGTAGAGCGTCAGGCCAGAAGACTATACAGCACCAGAAATGAACCAACGACGCCAGACTTTACAAAGGACGACGCCACCCATGATGTCAGGATCAGAATTAGAAACTCCAAACTGACTTGTTGTTCAAGACTTACTATATTATGCCACGCTGCAATCCGGCGCCGTTCTTTAATAACCACAATGTCACTGACGACGTCGGATTTGTAGAATAGAAGTTTTGCAATTTTTATAAAGTTCTTATTTCCCTGGCTTTCCTATTCTTGTACCCAAGCTCACCTATATAAAGGAGGGACCTTTATGAACGAAAAAACATTGTAATTCATAATGATTTAGGAGTAAAGCAAGGTAGAGTAGCCATGTCTGGCTAGGTTCTTTAATATCTAGGTCGGGAATGAAGCTCTCTAGCTAGTAGTAGGTTTGTTTTCATGTCTTATTGAGGTTTTCTTTTAATAATATTGTTTTATTTTAGTTCTCTATCTGTATGTTATGGTTTTTAATGATGTCTCAATGGTAGTTTAGAGTTTATAAGTTCATTGCAAATCTCTAGGCGTTAACCCATTGACCTTCTAACAATTAGGTTGAGTCCATGATACCAACCGAGTTAAGAAGTGGCAATTACCTAGAATAAGAAACCTGACACACTTATTGTTCTTGGTGAATAACATCGAGAAGTAGGTTAAATCTTAAAAGCGTTTGACTAAGGTTATCTAGGGGTAGGTGTTCGTATAGAGCTGTTAATGCCGCTCATTTGTTAAATCTTGAGAGCGGTTGCCCAATTTTGTACAATGGGGTAAGGGAAGTATTTAGAGAGCGGCTACCTATCTATCGAAAATAGGGGAATTAGGGTGTTGGTGACCCCAACACATATATTCTATCTAGGGAAACAGTTTTAAAACACATATTTTAAAACCGATGATGCAAGACATGGAAACAACATAGGGCTAGATCGTGGATTCTAAGACTTAAGTATGTTAAACTAATTCTGAGTTTCAATTATTTACTTTCTTATTTAGTAGACCTTTAAGATAAAACTCTTTCAAAAACCTTTAGATTTACTTTTATGTTCGTTAGACTCAGTTTGGCTGAATCATGTGGACTCGACCGTGTGCTTGCCACTACTACATTCTAGTAGGATTGGTAACCTTTTACGCATTATATTTGACACGCGCAATACGCGATCAAATTTTGGCGTCGTTGCCAAGGATTCAATTCAAAATTGAGTTTAATTTTTATTTTTATTTTCTTTTTATTTTGTTCTCCAAGTCTACTAGTTTATGCATGGTAGGATAACTCGATCTAAATCGACTGGTTCACTGTTATCTTTTGATTTAGAAATCAATAGAATCCACCAGAGGTTGGTTAAGGAAACTTTAAGCTAAGAGTCCAGTTTTCCCCAACCTATTATGGTTGACGACGCTCGCCACGCTAGCGGTGACTGCCAGTTTATTATGAGGTGCATCAATAAAGATCTCCAAAATCATCTTGCTCAACAGCCCTTCTGCATAAACTTTCCACCAAACGGGGAAGCTTTCGAGCTTAAGTCTGACTTTATTCACCTCTTGCCCACATTCCATAGTAAGAGAGTGAAGACTCGGTGACATTCTTAAAGGAGTTTTAGACGTGTTGTTAATCTATGAAACCTCTTCAAGCGGAAGAGACTACGGTAAAGCTTAGGGCTTTCTCATTCTGCTTAAAGGATAAGGCAAACAACGACTCTTTTATCTCCGCCCTGGCTGCATTAACTCATGGCACGAACATGATAGACGAGTTCCTCAAGAAATATTTCCCTGAGGATAAGGTAGCCCAACTCATCTCTGAGATATGCAACATTAAGATGAATACCGGTGAGTCTTTTGGTGATTATTGGAACTTCTATAAGCGCCTAATTGTCAATTTTCCATAACATAGTCAATCCGACAGGGCCATTGTCTGATTCTTCTATGTCGGCATGTCTCATCTAGAGAGGCGTATGATTAATAATGTTTGTAGTGGTCACATTCATGACAAAACTCATGTGCAGATGAAACAACTTTACGAGGGCATAACATAACAGTCCTAATTATATGGGGATATTGGTGTTGACGCGCACCGAAGTCTGTTAGTTGGAGCTACTACTAGCTCCATTAACAAGAGAATTGATTAGTTAACTGACCTGGTGGAACGTCTCTTGAGCAATGGCCAAACGAATGTTAAAGCATATGGATTCTACTTAGCCACAAGCCATGCTACTAATGAATGTCCTACTCTATTTGAGGTCCATCAGTAGGTCAATGTTATAGGTAACTAAGGTTGCAAATAGGGCGGGGAATCTCCGTTCCCCCCCTGATGGGGCAAAAATTCCCTGTTTTTTTGCTTCCCGTGGGGTGGGGCATGGGGCTAGGCGGGGACGGGAATTGTTCTCGCCCCGCGGGGATTCCCCGCCCCTCATCCCTTGGATAATTTCTTCATTTTTATGTTTGTACTTAAAGATTATATAAGTTTTTTTTACTTAACATATATGTAATATATGATCTCCAACAATAAAATCTATTTTTACCATTAAATCAATTCTATAATATATATTATATCATAAAGATATAATATATATTTAGAACATCATTGAAATATATTTGCCATACTAGTTTTAGAAATCTTATATATTTAATTAAGTATATATGATAACTTGTAACTCAATCAACAAAATAATATCAAAAACAAAATCACATTAATCCTTCAATTTGAGAAAAATAGTTTCTTAAAAAAGTAGCACTTAAGAGCCAAAATGATCAAAGAATGAAGATCAAAATAGATATTTTTTACAAAATCAATGGGGTATAGGGATTCCCTGCGCCCCACAAGGATCCCCACGGAGTGGAATGTGGGGCGGCAAGTTCGCCCTGTGGGGAATTTATGGAAATAAATCCCCACCCCGCGCCTCACGGTGATAGGGATGGTAATTTCGATCCCCGGCTCGCCCCGGGCAAACCTGTAATGGCCCAATATTTATTGACGTCGTTATTTATGTTATTTTCATACTCGAACGCCTACTCAGACCCACGTGGACTCCTCGGATAGGTTAGGACACGCTTGACTGGGCATAAATTGTTATTTTTGTCTGTTGGTTGCATGATTCTGATGTTAATTATTATGTATTTCATAACACATCGCATGTGTCTATTTATATTGCCATATCATGTGAGATCGTGCGACGGGTAAATGCCTCGTAAAACATGTTGACGCAGGTATCGAGTAAGTGTAGTACGGGTACACTAAATTTATAATGCTAACTTAAATAAAATGACTAGCACAAAGGTGAATATGACATAAAATAAATAATCAAACTTTAGGCTAAGTCATCATAATCGGGTACATCAAGAATTGACACGCCTTGGGATTCATGCCGAGACGCGGGACACTGGGTGCCTGGTAATTGGGTACTAGAGGAAGTGGTAGTACACCAATTTAAGTCCCTAAATAGCCTATATATGTATAAAGTGTCTAAGTTAAATTAATTGAATCAATTGATTACAAACGCCTATAGTTGGATGAAAAAAATGATGTTATGGATATGCCTCGAGATTCACACTAGAATAGAATCCTAAGAGATTAGAGTTAGGAATTTATGTCAACAAGATGGAAGTTAGTAGAGTAGGAGTTAACAAGGAACAATAGATTACCCCGAGATACGTGAACACAATCGATTCTAACATAACCTATATATAGATATGTTAGTGGGAAATTTTTTCATACAACAATAACAAAGTTTGTTCTTGAGATGGAGTGTTGGAAAATTCAGCAAGAACTAAGAGGAATGGAGGCCATCTACCAGAGGAATCAAGATAGGAAGATCAAAACGAAGAGTTCATCATTTAGGTAAAAAAAATCCATTATTTACTTGCTTAAATTTATCAAAAATGTGTACATGAAAACTCAAGTTTTGGGGGTTTTGTGTAAAAATGAATTTCAAAGATTAATATATTATTTTCCTTTTCTAAATTAGCATTTCAAACTAATTTTGATGATCAATCATGGTTTCAAATTAGTTTTGGCAAGAAATCAGGGTTTCATGTGTTCTTGATGTATGCATGTTAGTTCTTAGCAAATTTCTTGACTTAACCTATTTAAATTAAGTATAAATCTCTCATACGAACTCCAAATGAGGTAGATAATATACCGTTTGAAAGCTTACTCAGAGATCTACATCTTATGTCTCTAGTAAAATATCGAAATTCAAACTCGTTCTAGCTTTAAAATGCTTTGCAAGTAGGTTGTTGAAATGCTAATACGATATTTTGAAAATAAATTTTGACAAGGCATAACTCTCTCAATTCTTATTGGAATGAGCTCATCTTTTGGTATGTTGTTGTTAGGTATGTTAGCTTCCTTGTGACAAAAAATCATGAGTTTCGAGCTATAAATTTGGAGAAATGATTTTTACAAACTTGCTTGTTAGATTTTGATTTTAATTCGAGTTGTCTTTGTAAATCTTTGATAATCCTTCATTTTATATCGAAACTTTGCACACCTTACCATTTCAGAAAGCTAAAGTCTATAACTAAAACTTTCTTCATACATGTGTTTGATGATTTTGAATATATCATGGTTTAATTTGCGCTGCAATACTGAGTATTAAATAGAAGTTTTACTAAAACTTAAGGGGTTGTTTTAGGTTTTCTGACTTATACACTCAACTTAATACATTTATAACTAATCTAAAACACTCATAACTAACCTCAGAGGACTTGTGGACTATACTACGATAGTCGGGGGCGTGACGAGGTTAGATCGGGGTATTTTCAAGCTTTCGGAGCGTGTATTGAGGTTTGTAAAATCCAATGGAACGTCACTTGAGTATTTACTTGCTTCCATCACTATTTTACTCTATCTTGTTCAGTGTATTCATGATTCTATTCCTTATTTACTTCAGTTATCTATGTTTGTGTCATTGTTTGAATGGTTGGTTGAGTTTATGTAACGGCCCAAAATTTACTAATAGTAAATTAGTCTCTAATCATGGTTACCGACCCGAGACGTAGTCTGAGAGCGGGTACACTGTCTGAATACTTAGTGCGAGGACTGAGTAATATAGTATTTTTGAGTAATGGATGTCTAGTGTGATTTATATGTGTAGACTGCTAAATCATTATTATTGATATATAGATGTCGAGACATGAGTAGGAACACGCACACCTCGGGATGCATGACAGAGTAGGACCGAGGTAGAGAGTGATGTGGTAAATTGATTTAAGCTTAGTGTAGCTTAAATAGTAGTATTAATGTGACTATAGTTGATTTTACATTAAATGTACCTAAGTTTGCAAGTTAAAACAATAGCCATTTAATGATTCTCGAGATACGTGTTAACACATCAAGAGACCAATTGAGTTGCAATTGGTGTTAGTTAGATGAAGTTAGTAAAGAGTTAGTGGAATTGTGTCAAGATGTAGGCTATTAGATTAGTCTCGAGATACATGTGTACATAAAGATCAATGGCTATTAAACAATCTTATCTTTATATATAAGATTAATAGATCAAACCATGCAATTCATTTCATTCTCATTTCATTAGCTTAAGAGTTAAGAAATTTGTTGGAGAAGAAGAATTAAAGAAGATCAACAAGATTGAAGTGAATTAGGTGAAGTTGAATATATATATATATATATAATTAGGTGAAGTTAAAGGTGTAGATCAAGTTGTTGTGTTCATCAATTAGGTGATTTTACTTACACTAGTATCTTAGCTTAATTTGATGAATTTATGAAATAAATGATGCATGGTTGTTCTTATATATTTGGAGGGTATCTTGGTCTTTGGTAGGTGAGAAAAAAGATCTCAAGGAGTTGGAGTGGTCTATGTGTGGAGAGAACTCATAATTCTAAGAGCATAATTTTGAGTTTTCCTGCATATAGCGCCCTAGATGTGCTAGCTAGCGCGTTACCTTTGACTAACGTGCTAATGAGGTCACTAGCACGCTAAACAAGTCACCTAACGCGCCAAGTGCTCTAACGACACAAAAATCTGCAATTTCTAAACTTAAACTTAAACATCTTAAACAAGCTTAATATGTTAACTAAGGGTCTAAACACATTATAAAATGTGTCAAATGATACTAGGAGCCTAGGGAGGAGTTTCAGAGGTTCGGGTATGAGTTTTAAGGTGTCGGGAGGCTAGATTATCATATGAGCTTAGCGTGGTTTATAAGTAAACTAATTGAGATATTTATTTATATTTTTTTCCATAATGATTCTTATTTACAGTCATTTGGACTGATGTGCTATTGTACTCTAGATGCCATGACTTTATTGTTGTTATCATGGTAATAGTTGTTGCTTAAATAGTATTCATTGACTCTTAATCATGTGTTATGTCATTCTTGGTTATTCAGAATGTTAATAGAAAAACATGTTATTGGGTGAATGGTTTGTAATGTTGCAAATCATATTCCGTTGTATTCGTTTGAGCTATTCTATTTTGGATTCCTTTATTTTGTTATTTCTTGAAATATGTGTAACGACCCATTTTAATAATGTATATTCAATTTACAGACACGGACGCCGGCTCGGATCTACGTGGACGCCGCGGTAGGCTAGGACACACGTGGACTAAGGTATGAAAGTTTATAGTGTGTTGGTTGCTTATTTGCGGTGTAATTTATTCAAATACATCGCATGTGTCTATGTTGCAAAATAATACGTGTGAGGGTGTGTGAACGGTATTCGCCTCGATATACGTGTCGCCGCGGGTATCAGATAGTCGACGGGACCAAATATTAGGTCGGGGAAACTAAAACACACAAATTGAATAAAAATTTGCCAAGTAAATAATATGGAATAGATATTGGGTGGCTAGCGACGCGGTGATACGCGTATATCACGTTTAGGACGCAAAATCGGGCGTCGAAATGCCGAAAACACGGGCGAGTGTCTTAGCTGTGTCACATTTAGGTGTCAAGACACCTAACTCAACAACAACACTTGTCCAAATTCAACAACACATGTCCACTCACCACACCTACACCTACACCTCACGCACATACTCCATGCACACACACACAGCCGATCGGGAGACCGAGAGGAGAAGAAGAAAAGGAGAAGAGGAGAAGAAGAAAGAACGCGCAAGGAAGGAGAAAAGAGAAGGTGGAGATGTCACAATCGAGGTCAGTTCAAGTGGTTTTTGGTTGTGGGTTTCGGGTTGGCCGTGGTGGCGAGACAGGGGTTCGGCCATGGAGGCCGAACCGAGTCGCGGTGGTGATGGCAGGGGTGTGTCCCCTGCCGTCGAGTCCACCGGGGTTGGGGTGGAGAGCAACCCCAACCCAAACCATGGAGGAAAAGAAAAAAAAATGTTCTGCTCCCGATCGAACCAGTGATGGTGCACATGCTCGCGCGTGTGCACCCCCTGCATGGGCCAGGCCTAGAACGAGCCAGGCTCAGCCCATAGGCCGAGCCTAGACCTGTTCTGGTCCAAGGCCGGGTCGGGTCCGACCCAAACAAAATCTTTTTTTAAAAAAAAAAGAGGAAAAAAGAAAAAGAGAAGAAAAATGAAAGAAAAACTCTGGAAAATTTGGGAAAATTCCGAAAAAAATTATATTTCCATAACATAAATAGAAATTTATGAATTTCTATGACAAATGAAATTTTTGGATAATTCGGACGCGACTTTCGCTGGGTTTTTGCCTCGAAAAGCGCGAAATAGGTAATTTGGCCTAAAATTTTAGAAATTTGTGGTAAATTGTCATGCTAACTTAAATTATTAATAAATGGACATAGGTTGACACGGTGATCAATTGGCGACCAAGGACTCAGTGGACTTGGACTCGGGGATTGATTACAGGGTAGTGGAGCGCGTTGTGAGGTTTGTAAAACCCAATGGAAAAACTTTTGAGTATTTATTTTGCTTTATAATTCCATTCAATTCCAGTATTTCCTTGTGATTTTTTCTATATCTATATCTTGTCGTTGTTTGCACGGTTGGTTGAGTTACTCCCATCGGATTTTTCGTTGTGTGTCTATGCATTCTAGACCATAACATGTGTATCAGGAGTTCTCGGTGGATAACGACCCGAGCTATTGAACTGCTACATGTGTCGGTGCGTCGTAGGTTTACGCCGGCCACCGAAAAGGATCAGGTGATAGCTAGTTGGGTGCGCCCACTAGTGGGATCCTTGAAGGGAATCCCGAAGTATGGTTTAGTCTGACTGGAACAGGCACACACATTTGCACTTTATTGTTATCTATGCATGTGATGCCCTACTTACAGTTGTCTGTGTACATTCCGCATGTTTATTTAACATTATTTATTGACTTCCACTTATTTATATGAATGCTCGGAGGAGTTCCTTGGGATTTTACTGACTGGACTCGTCATCCATTTTCTTCTGTGATGATTGAGTGCAGATCCGAGTACAAGTAAAGGCAAGGGGATCTTAGGCGACTACCTCTGACTACCTACCTCTGAGGATTACTTGTACATGTGATTATTTTGATAATTTGATTCTTTAAGGAACTGGGGAGTGACATGACATTGTACATATATACTTTACATGGTGCAGTCGTCTACCTTTATACAGAATACTTTTCAGGATTTTTCCATAATAGGATTTGTTAAATTGATTAATATTCCTTGCATTTAAGTACAACTTCCGCTGCATATGTCATTTATACGCTGTACACACAAGTGGATGCGAATTTCGAGAAAGGAAAAGGACGGGCAGATGCCGTACACGTGTAGTAGGGCCGGCTGGCAAGGAGTACATGGAGACACGTCACCCCGGGGCGGCGAGGGCTGCCACAATATGAAAGTAGTTCTTGTATCTAGGACCATTATATAGATGGTCCTGACACACGGGGTTACCAGATTCTCGGGGTTGTCGGGACCTAACCACTAACTTGTGTGGCACATGGGGTATGGGACCCGGGATTGTCGATAAGTATTTATAAATGAGTAATTACGGAGGCGTAGCTCAGCTCCGATCTTCAAGGGCATTGTAATGATGTGAAGGCATCTAAAAAAATAATTGATTATGCCCTAAATAGTGGAATAGAGTTGATGTGGTTTAATTTCATAGTCAACCGGCCCTAGATCATTACGGCTTAGTCGAGTGTCAGTTTCATGTTGTTTAACTAGAGTATCTTATAACATTATTTCTTGTTTCAGCTTCTTTTGTTATTATTATGCTTTCAGATACTTGTTGTATATCTTTGGGAAATGTGGATAAATCCCTCTCAGTGTTACTTTCTACATTACTGTACTCACCGTCTTTTTTATGACATTGGGCGTAAATACTTCGAGTAGCATACCAGGGAAGGAGAAGATTGACGATTAATTTTAAGCTGACGGAGAATAGTTTCTGCTACTTTTGTAGGTGATCATTTTGTGTTTCTATTATTTATGTCTTTTTGTACAACAATGGGTTGTATATGAGGATGTGAGACTATACTTCCCTACTATTTTATGTATAACTTTTCTTGGTTTTATATGATCGTCTGTTTACCTGGTTTTTACAGTATGTGTTTTTATAAATGCTCTTGCTAATTTAATTAAGTCTTCCGTTGATAATTAAGATAATGTTAATAACTTCTTAATGAACTCTGTAAATCATAATTAAATCTAAATAAATAAGATATATGTTAAATATGTGTAACAAGATGAAATGAATGTAAAAGGCTGACTAATACGTTGTTAAGTCCTACGTGGCATGGATTAGGGCTTAATGACGACATTAAGCCGGGCAGTACCCGGCATGGGGAACCAAGCCATCACAGTTTACTCCTATCGAGTATTTCGTTGTGTGTCTATGGCATGCTAAATCATAACATGTGTATTAGGAGTCCTTGGTGAATGACGACCCAAGCTACTTTGTTGGTAAATGTATCGGTGTGTCGAAGGTATACGCCGACCACCGGGAGGACCAGGTGATGGGACAATTAGGTGCGCTTACTAGAGGGATCTTAGGGAGGGTATCCAAAGTATGGTCTAGTCTGACCAAACATGCACACACATTTACACTTTATTTTTATTTACGCATGCGATGATCTATTTACGGTTATCTGTTTACATTCCTCATGTTTATTTAACAATATTTATTGGATTTCCTTTACTTTATCATATAAACGCTCAGTGAATTTCCTTGGGATTTTACTCCCCGAACTTGTCATTTGTTTTGTTGTGATGGTTGAGTGCAGATCCTTCTACAAGTAAGGGTAAAGGGATTCTTGGCGACTATCTCTGAGTTCGCTCACTGTTCGGCACACTACTCGTATGTGTTTGTATTTACATATTTTGTTATATATTTTGGGTTTATGGGAGACTTATGAGACACCTGTACTTGTATATATTTACTTTTGTCGCATTATATACAACGTACTTTATTCCAGGTTTTTCACAGTAGGATTGGTGCTCTATAAAACTTAAAAGTTAATGAAAATCCCTGTTTATGTACTTTAAGACTTCCGCTGTAAATTTACTGGTTCTCTAGTTGCAACTCTGAAAAACACATGCCATACATGTAATTTAATGTATATCTCGAATAATTGGCAAATAATATACAGAATACGATGAATAACACGCACATTGAGGAGTGTCGACATGGCGACATACGTCAGCATGGTTGCGGGACCTGCGTAGCAGCGCACTCGGTGGCTTAGGGGACGCGGGGCCGCTACAAAACCCGAGCGCCCTCAGGAAATAACTAAAATAAAGCAACATCAAGGAATAACATAGTCACGACCCGAATTTTTAAATCCTAGTTTAATTCTTTAATCAGGATCAGTGACCCATACTAAGGGACTCGCATCGAGATACGTGCACAAAGTGAGGTGAGTTGGCCAAGGTATATGTTAAATTTGTTGTGATGTATGCCTAGTGTATTGTATATATGTAGGCTATTAACTCACTCCTACTTGTATTTAGGTGTCGAGACGTGAGTTGAGAAACATCTCGAGATGCGTGCTGGCATGAGATCGAGGTAGAAAGTGATATGGTAAGTTGATTTAGGCTTAATGTAGCTTAAATAGTAGAATTAATGTGGCTATAGTTGATTTTATATTAAACGTAACATAAGTTAGCAAGTTAAAACAATAGCAATGTGATGATTCTCGAGATACGTGTTGGCACATTAAGATATCAATTGAGTTTCAAATTGTGTTAGTTAGGTGGAGATAGTGTAGAGTTAGTGGAAAATGTTTCAATATGTAGTCTATTAGATTAGTCTCGAGGTACATATGTACATTAAGATCAATGGCTATTAAACAATATTATCTTAATATATAAGATTGAATGGATCAACTCATGAAAACCAATTCATTTCATAAACTTATGACCTAAGTAAAGTTGCTAGAGAACTTGGAGAAGAAGATCAACAAGATATTTGAAGTGAATTTGGTGATTTGGAGCTATTGATCAAGTTGTTGGTGTTCATCAACTAGGTAATTTTACTTACACCATTAGTTTAGTTTAATTTGATGAATTTATGAAATATATGAGGTGTGGCTGATCTTGTGGTGCTAATGGGTGTCTTGGGGTCTCTGGTAGGTAAGGAAAAAATCCCAAGGTACTTGAGTGGTCTATGTGTGGAGAGAACTCAGAATTCTAAGTGTGAAACTCTGGGTTTCCCTGCACATAGTGTGATAGATGAGCTAGCTAGCACACTACCTATGTGTAACGCGCTAATAAATCTGACTAGCTCGCTAGACAGAACACCTAACGCGCTAGGTGCTCTGACAGCACAAAATCTACAATTTCCTAATTGAAACTTAAATACTTTAAATAAGTCCAATACCATAATTAAATGTCTAAACACACTCAAAAACATGTTAAATGATATCAAGAACCTAGGGGAAAGTCGCAGGTGTTCGAATACGAGTTTTGAGGTGTTGGCAGGCTGGATTAGCTAGGAAATTTGTGTGGATTGTAAGTAAACTGATTGATATATTTATTTACATTTCATTCTTGTTTTGTTATTCATTTCTAGTCATTTGGACTGATTTGCCTATTATACTCTATATACCATGACTTATTTCCTCTTTCCTTTCATGAGTTTGCTATCATGGTATTATTTGTTGGTTTAATAGTTTCATTGACTCTAAACCATGTGCTATGTCATTTTTGATTGTTGAAATGCTGAGTCAAATGAAATAGCATGCTATTAGGTAAATATTAATGGTATTGTAAGTCTATTTTCCTTGTGCATTAGCTATGCAATTACTTTGTTGGATTCTCAAATCATGTCATTTCATGGGTTATGAAAGTAGTTCTTGTATCTAGGACCATGATATGATAGAGATGTGACACATGGGTTCACTAGACTTCTAGAGTTGTCGGGATCTCACAATTATTTTATGCAGCACACGAGGTATGAGACCCGGGGTTGTTGACAAGTATACATCACTTGTGAGGGGAACTTGTGAGTATTTATATATGAAATGAGCATTTGTGAGGATGTGAAGACATTCGTGATATGGTTTACGCCTGAAATAGTGGAAAAGGTTGATGTGATGTAACTAACGGCCGACCGACTCTAGATCATTACTACTTAGTTGAATGTCAGTTTCATTTTGTTTAACTAAAGTATCTTATAGCATAATTCTTTTTCAGCATAGTTACTATTGTTATGCTTTTAGATACTTGTTGTATATTTGGGAACGTGAAAAATGTCTCTTAGTGTTACTTTCTACTTTCCTATACTCACCGTCCTTTTTATGCCGATGGGTGCAGATTCATCGAGTAGCAGATCGGGCAACGAGGAGATAGACAACTACCTCTGAGCCAGTGGAGTGCCGCTACATCGGATTCTATATGTTTTTGGTTTTGTTGTATGCCTTTTATATCTATGTCTTTATATCCTTTTGGGGATTTATACATTGGATTGAGATATAGTACCCTGACCAGATAAATGTAACATATGATTATCACCATTATATTCTATATAAACATGTAATCGTTGATTTCCTAGTTTTCCGCATACTTAGGATTTAAATTGATTGCTTCCGTTAATTTGTTAAGACTTACGATGAATAAAATCTAAAGTTTTTAAATTATATAAATTTTAATTAACTCTGATGAATTAATAGGTGAAAAGAAAAGATTTTTGAAAGGTGGACTAATACATTGTTAAGTCTTATGTGGTAGAGGTTAGGGCTTGATGGCGGGATTAGGTCGGACGGTGCCCTAATTTGAGAAGGGGTCCTCACAAACCCTAATTTCAGTTATGGGCCTCGAAACCAAAACCAATCATCCTTCGTCCCTAGAGGATAGTTGTTGCCCGAACCATTGTCCAATTATTCCTCCCTAAAGGACATGATTAAATCTCCAGCGGCTAAATAGAGCTAGTTTGCTAGAGATGTCGTTCAGTTCCAAGTGAACACTGAGAAATCTGTCGGTGATACAAGCATTGCGGTCCGCAACCTAGAAGTCCAGATAGGCCAAATTGCACAGCGGTTGGGTTGACTTGAGGAGAGAGGAAAGTTGCCTTCGCAACCCTACCCCAATCTGAATATGGGCACTAACTCTTTAGGCACACAAGTGAACACTATTGTTCATAACAGCGCATTAGAAAATAAGGTTTATGAAACCACCACCCTAGAAAAGACCAAATTAGGAGGTAATCTACCTAAACCCCAGCGAAGCTCCATAGACATCCCACTTAAATGTGATGATTTACGGGTAGTAGTATCCTTTGTACTGCAGGTGGACTCTATTTAGAGAACGTAATGCTTGATTTAGGAGCTTCAATCAATGTGATGTCCTTAAACTTCCACGAGTCTATAGGGGTTGGCAAACTATCAGAGACAAAGACATAGATTCTAGCCATTGATAGTAAGAAGATTTCATCTACAAGAATCATTCAAGATGTAATGGTTCATGTTGGGGATTTGAAGTTCTCCGCAGACTTCCATGTCATGGACACGACGGAGACTCATAAGTCCAAACTTTTTACGGCTTTATTTGGTAAGCCCTTTATGCGAACGATCAGAGCTAACATTGACCTAGTCAACGACTTAATGTTCGTTGAGCATAAAGGGTGAGTGGTCTGTTTTAAAATTCAGCATATTTTAAATTCTTCAACTAACACATTATTTGCTTGCTCTACTATGGTTTTGGATATGATGATTATGGATAGGTATCTGTAGATCAAACAAGTTCCGAAGGAAATTGAGTGAGACATAGCCTTGGAAGAAAATCCTATGCGAAGAGGTTCACGGATAAGTACCAGACCTCTACAAAATTTGCAACTTGTCGAACGAGGGATAAAACACATAAGGATGGATGATAGCAAGGAGAAAATGATTGTACCCCCTGACATAAGTGCTCCCATGCATGTGTGAATACAAGAGGTTCTTTAGGGTGTTATGTGACACAAGTGCTACAGTCAATATAATGTCATCCAAAATTTTCAAAATGTGCGGATTATTTATCAATGGTGATGGTGAAACCAATGTGATATATCAAAACGAGATGGTCGAGAAACCCATAGGGATGGCCGAGAATGTATATGTTCGCGTAGGATACTTCGTATTCGTCACGGACTTTTATGTGGTTAATGATGTAATAGCCAATGTGAAACACTTCAGTTGGGATTACCATTATTAGCGACAATTGGAGCATTGATTGATGTGTAGTTGTGGTACATTAGCATCCGTGTAGGAAAGATGACGAAGCTTTTCAGGACGAAAGCGAGATCTTAATGACAAAGAGCGAGTCTTCGCACGATTCTTCATACCGGCGATTGAGGTCATTGATTTGGACCCCGACTAAAGGGAGGTAAACTCGCCGAGCCAATGACGTTAAACAAAAGCGCGCCTGGGAGGCAGCCCATGAACAATTTTGTAGCTAGTAAGCAGTTTTAATTCTTGTTTTTCTTATTTTCCTAACCATGCATGCAGTATTGTACTAATATATATATATATATATATATATATATATGTTATCCATCTATTTCCACCATTTTTCTATGTTTTGGTATGCCCAGGCTTAATTTTGAACCACAAGGTTCAGAATAAGTTTGAGGGCGTTTAGGTAAGTGGACCTTTAGACAAAAATTTTGGGTTGAAGACTCGCAAGTATGATCTTAAATTTTTTTTCAAATCTTTGCAACTTCGGTAGATTCACAGTGGTATGTTTCATTTTTCTTTCCATTTCTTATTTTCCATCTCATCCATTCAATCTAGAATTTAATGCAATAATGCATGCATGATTAGATATCTTAGTATATTTACTATTTTATAGAGTCTTACCTATGAGTAAAACTTTGCTTTCAATCTTTGGAGTAAAAACTTGGTCAAATTATTTACCTTCATGTTTAGAAAAAATAGAAGAGCTTTCACACCGACTTGACTACATTAATAGAAACTTGGAGTAAGGATGAGTTATAACTTGAGACCAAAGTAGGTAGATGGTCGAATTAACTTTACGGGAAAATTCGAAATCTCTAAGATTCTGAAACTTTGACTAATCTACTTGTAGTATAATTGTTAAAGATTTAGCACTTGTAAGTTGAAGAAGTAGGCTAATTTACTATAGTAAAATATTGGTTTGATGATTCTATAATGGAGAACTAACTTAACTTTAGCGAAAGTGAGAAGTGCTAAGTGAATATTTCTAATAAAAAATAGAGAGTCCCACAAGTTCCGTAGGAAATGGAGCATGAAACTTGATGGTTGGAAAAATAATGAAAAATCAGTATCTACTGGAAATGGAGCAGGGACCGTAAAATAAAAAACCATATAAAGGGAGAAAATGAGGATCTCTAAATGAATAAAGGCGAAAGTTCATAAAAAGAAACTCCTATTAAGAAATAAAGATTTTAGCTTGAGTGCTTGTAGCTAGGTTAAGTAAGTTTTTCCACTGTCATGGACCAAGTAATAGCCTACCTTTAAATAAACCATATGGTCTCTTAAAGGTGTAAAATATGCAAATAAGCGAAAAGTGGTGATAAAGCCCGTTTAAAAGAATTCATTTAATAAGGAGATCAATTTGGATCTATTGCTTTAATGAAGAGACCCAGAAAACCTATCAGTAAGTTGAAGGTTATGGTTTTTAAATGCTTCGAGTCTTGAATAAGTGTTGTCTTGAAAGGTGATCATGTTTGAACAGCCTTCAAAAATTTCAAGTCTCTTGTTAAACAGATTGACCAGGTCTCGATTGTAAGGACTTCGTTGTTTTGCAAAGTAGGTATAAAGTCTTTAGGAAATCATCACTCAATTTTGTCACAATGTATTTAGTCGTTGTAATCAGATAACCCTTTGCTCAAGATGTGCAAAGTTCTAAGTTTAGGGGTATTTGACGAGTCATCATTTGTGCACTCTTTCATAGATGTTTTGCTATGTAAATCAAGTCTAAAGTCGTGTTTTATGGCTCTATATGTTTACTTTGGAGATTTATAAAGTATTTGAGTGTTTGTGTGTGTGACGGCCCTAGTTCCCACAAATTGGGCCTCGACCGGCCTAGACATACATGGACCCCCAGTTAAACCCCGTTGTGTCAACGCATGCGTAGTCAACCTTTTTTTTACCATTTCATTTACCGTTTGGTCACTTATCAGAGTTTTTATTAAGTTTTACAAGTTATAATAAATTACGCAGCATAAATAAATAATTAAAGTGACAATAAATTAAAATTATCACGTCGTCGGGACAATCCTATATATGGAAACCCTGCAATGTAGATATCATATATATTAGGTGACAAAAATGAGGGATATAATTTATACATGTATCTAGGTGTTCGCTCAATCCGTTAACTAGTTTTAAACAAAAATGATACATATATATATCTCCACAAAATATACCTACAAGTGGTAAAAGTAGAAACCGTCTCTTGAAGAAGTTCAAAGGAAGTCAACAAGCTTCGACTCCTTGCCTTTCCTACTAGAGGGGCCTGCCATTGTACTAAATTGGAGAGAATTCTAGTGAGTAAAGCTATAGGAATCTTAACAGTATCTCAAATGTCAGATAAATAGTTAATCGAATAATCATGCAAAAAATTACCACAAAATAATGAATAAAGCATGATTCCTAATTTAACAGTAATATCAACGAATTATTGAGTTCCGAGTATACAAAAAAAGGCATATAAGTGCTCCAAGTCCATAAAGTGCTATAAAGTACCACAATTTGACTTTCAAGATGGTCGGTGGACTTAGCTAAGTCACTTGATTGACAGTTTAGATCAAGTTCATCAACTGTAGCAGACCGCAACCACTTCTACCTGCTTCATTTTCCTCAATCCTAAACTGTGGGCTTAGGTAAGTCTAACAGTCTGTATAGTCACGGTGGAGGAATATATCACAAAGCATTTCCATCACGCCTGTAGCTACCATTTCGCCCACTTAGACACTAGGTCATTTCAGGATCCAAAGAATACGAAACCAATATATCATCAAGGATAGAATAAATAAGATCACAAGACAATAATTTATGCGAATAAATATCACCACAAAGCCAAAGCAACATAAGGATAAGATGAATGAGAATTCACAACAATAAGCCACAAAGAATTCAGCTTAACATGGAAACACAAAGGATAATAACCAATAAATGCATAAGTGAAATCATGTTAAGGCCCCAACTGGTTTACTTACCTGTAATGCTTTGAGATGCCATCAAAGCAGCTCAGAAATGGCTCACTCGTACCCGACAATATGCACCCGACACCCGATACTAGTTCCCTATGTCTCTGGTGTCAATTTACATTTAATTTAGTGTGTTAGAGTCCCTATTTCAAAAATAATTTATTTAGTTTCATTTTCTTCTTATTTACCACAAATTTTTAAA
This sequence comes from Stephania cephalantha, assembly GCA_039657325.1. Lineage (NCBI taxonomy): Eukaryota > Viridiplantae > Streptophyta > Magnoliopsida > Ranunculales > Menispermaceae > Stephania > Stephania cephalantha. Next base: position 27,707,009 of record CM077571.1, read on the forward strand.
ATTTGAGATTTTTTCGAGTTGCGACCACATTAACCACATCTCGAGTCGGACTACATTGAGCAAGTCTCAGCTCTATTACTTTTCTCAAATTTGGCCTTTTATTCATATTTTTTCAAACAAAATCATGTTATACATGCATCACGTTATATATGCATATATATATGTATATATAATATATTCATGTGCGTTGATCACAAATGACCAACTCACATGAATGCATGCTGTGCATTACAACGCTTAGCAAGATCATTCTTTTTTTTTTTCAAAAACTGTTGTTTGTAATTTCAACACCAATCTTCAATAAATCATAGCCTTCACTATATCTATTAAAGCAATGAGAATGCATTAATGGGAGACATCTATCAAATTTGGGGTTATATAACCCATTTGATATTTGATAAATCTTGAACTCCCCATATAAATAATTATCTACACCTAAAAATGTAAATAACAAGAAGAGACTTACCTAGATAATGGAAGCCACACTTGAGTCCTCCATGGGTCTTCCCCTTTCCTTCTTTCTTCTCTTCTTCCTTCTCTACTTTTTTTTCTCTTCTCAAAACAAAAACACTACAAAAAGTCTCTCCACTACTCATTTTTTATCACTTCACTTACACCCTAAATAACACACCACACACACACATATGTGTCTTGAATCAATTGAAGTGTCAAATACACATCTCAAGATCAATATAAGGTGGCTATCTCATCAACCAACTTGTAATAATTCAATTTAGGACTTAGGATTTAAAATTAAATTATTAATTTAGTTTAGTTTATTTAACTTAAATAGTCTCATCAATTAACTTATATACTTAACTACTCCAAATTAGAACCTAAGTCATAGCCTAACCCAAATTTCACTATTATCTTGGCCTACCCAATTAGTTTGCATGCACACATCTCGAGGTGAATCTCACTCGCACTATCAACAATAAAATTTCAACATCGCGAAATACGAATATACACAACTAGAACACCTCACCAAACAAATGTAAAATATTTTTAGGGTCGTTACAGTGCGTGAATTAGACAAATCCAGGAAATAAGTCAAAGTTCAGTAAAAAACCAGCAGGGTTGGTGTCCCTAGAAGGAGCTGACGACGCCATGGAAAAGCCATGACGCTAAAAAGGGGCTTTTTTATAGTTAGTTAAGCTTTATTTTTATTCATTTTTATGTTTATTATTATGCAGTTATCAAATTATATTATATATGTTTGTGTTGTTTAGTGTTTTTATATTTCAGGGTTATTGTTAAACCTTGAGGACAATGTTTGATTTAAGTTTAAAGGCATCAACACTATGGATAATGGTAAAAAAGGATGAATTAAGGATAAACATTGCATGTATGATCGTAAAATTTTTATTTTTGAAGCAGTTGAAGAGGAAATAATGGTAGTGTATTTCATTTACTTATTTATATATTTAGGATATAAAAGCATATAGGTAGTATAGACTAGGTTATATATAGTAGTATAGTAATAAATGAATAAAGTAATTCATTTACAAAGTTCATGCCTTTAATTGAGGATGAGTAAAAATACAAGTGTCTTGTTGATATGAAACTAAAGAGAATGTTATTATTTCTGAAGAAAATAAGAATTGTAGCAGACAAAGGAATAATTTCATGATTAGAAGCTTAGAGTTAAGTATGACCATGAACTTGAAATCAAAGCAAGAAGAATATGTCAAATCCCAAAAATTTTAATTCAATAATTACGGCTAATACGTGATTAAAGAATCCTAAATATGGTTTAGGCCGTGAGTCAGGAGCTAAGGACTGATGAAAAGGAGATTTATTGGTAATTTTACTTTTGTGTAACGTGTGCCTAGTGTTGTGTATTATATATTATTTTATTTTACGAAATTCAAGATAAATAAGTCAAGTCAAAATTTAATGAGGTTTTTTCTCGAAATACGTGTCGAAATGAGTGTCGAGAAAGTTAAAATGTTGAGTTGAACTATCATTTCGAATTTTGCAAAAAATAATTGTATTTAAGTTTGAAAACTTGAATTTGTAAATTTAAATGAACTTAATGAGCCGACGTGAGGGTTTTACCTCGGTTTGGGTGCAAGTCGGGATCGGAGGTAGTGTAAAATGAACATGAAGTTGGTGCAAGACATTGTTTTTGAGTTCGTGTTGGTTGACGGTGGTCGAGGTTGAGATTGGGTCCAAATTGGTGCAACTTTGGTGAAGTATGGCAAGAGGATTGGTTCTGAAGATTTTAATATGTCGTGGATAAAGCTAAGATTTTTGGGGTTTTAGTGTGACCGAAATTTGTTTTATGGAGGTTTTATAGAATTGAACTATTTTATTGAGAAATTGGCTCGATTCGATGAAAAATCGGATTGAAAAGAGTGTTGAAAGTCAAAATACGTCAAAATGGAGATTTTAAGAATTAATAAATAAAGGAAATAAAGCTGCTGACAAGCAACTGAGGGTTTTATATATAAAACAAACTAAAACATAAAATCAAACGCTTCATTCACATTTTCACTAAATAGAACGTTAGAAATGTTTTGTACCAAAACCATCTCAATTCGGATTTTCGCTCGAGGAGCTCCGTACGTGCGATTTTTGCTTGGTTTCTTTCTGCAACACTATAGAGCATCCCAAGATTTTCAGTTCAAGCCAAGTTTTCACGATGGAAATGAAGTATTTGGCTTGCAATTTGGTAAATTCTCAATACATGACATTTTTCCACGATTCAATTTGAATTCTTACGATTTTTCGATTTCTTTCGCGGGGTTTTGATAGAAATTGGTAGGGATTGTTATTAATTGGTATATTGGATTGATTTGCGTCAATTTGAGATAAATCCACTGACGTGGGTTAGGGCTTTGACGAATTGAACTAATTTGATTCAGTTGATAACTATTTTGGAGATGTTTTATAGTTGAGATTGATTAACAGTGGGTTCTGGATGAATTGATTATTGTTTTTAATTCAATTTGACTCCACGGGTTGTGGAAATTTTTTGTTGTTTGTGTCGAGGGATTTCATTGTATTTTTTGTCAAGTTTTGAGGATTTAATTGTGAAAGTATCGATTTTGAGAAGTTTTTTAGTTCAAAATAAATAAAAGTTGCCTAGTTGACAGATTATATTGGAAAATTCATAACTGCTCCGTCGGTGATCCGATTTGAGTGTTCTTGGAATCTATGGAAATTAGAACATGAGTACTACAAGTTCCTTTTATGTCATCATGGCAAATATTGAGGTCTTCAAGGTTAAAAAGTTACTCGAAGTTAGCTAATTGAAAACTAGTTGAAGTTGTTATAAATTATTATTTTTGAAAACAGTTATCGAGCATACTTTGACTGCTATTTTCGTAGGGTTTCAATAGTTGGTTTTACGTGAAGTTTGAACCTTAATATAATTGGGCATGTAGGGAAGCTATTAGAACCACTTTAAAGGTGATTCGACGCTCTAGGTACCCCAAAAACTAAGCTCGAAGTTGGCTGTTTGTAAGGTTAAGTAAATCTTATAGTAACATTTACATTGTATGATTATAAATTTCGTGTAAATTGCATTGACTCTTGATATTGCATTATTTCTTGTACATGCATACATGAGTGAGGAGGATAAGGGTGGTTTGAGTCTCCTCATAGTGTTTACTATATCATGGTTATAGGGGAGAACACTATATTATGCTTGAGAGGCTGGAATCACTGATACTTTGCATTATGTGGTTATCATGAGATCACGTTGAACCAGATCGTACTCATATAGTCTAAAGGAACGTGACTCCTTTAGTTATCCTCTCTATGTATGAGTCTTTATTACTGTTTACTTACCACTTTTGGAGGACATCATTTGATTGTGGTCAGATAACAAAAACATGATGTATTCAATATTGTCTTTAATTTCCTTGAATTATATTATTTAATCTCTTAGATTATTATGCATTTGATTACTACAGGTGTACTGGATAGTGCGAGATTTACTTATCTGACATTATTGGATTTTTCAAATTGGTTAGTGACAAGTTCGAATGGCGACAAAAGAAAGGGAAGCTATAAGGTTATCAGTGACTTGTTCAGTTCATTTCTCTCTATATTGTATTTTTTATATAGTATATTGTATAATGGGTTTTTGGGTTCATATGTGATTAGGATCTCTTTTGGAATTGTTGTAATGGTTTGAGGATGAATTGAGGAAATTCTCGAGTTAAGGTAATGTTAGTTTAAAGATTTTGATATTTTAAATTAGGTTAGAATGATATACATTCGGATGATGTAAATATATTTGTTATGGGGTGGATTGTGAGTCCTTCGACATTACCACCAAGCCGAGTAGGTTTGGTTGAAAATTTTTGAAGGCCGAGTTTTTCGGTGTAGGCTTAGAAATAGAGGAGGTACTGTCAAGATTTTTTTACGAGATTTTGAGGATTTTTTAATCACTTAAGGAGATTTTTGAGGTTTGAGATTTACTTTAAGAATCATTTAGAGTTGATAATTTATTATATTTGATGATTTCTTTGAAAACAATTTTGTTCATTTATTGATGGTGAAATTAAGGCTGCTAGATTATCATGAGATTAAGGTAATCTAGGCCAGTCAGATGCTCTAATTAGATAGGGTCTGACAGAATATCAAAATAGTTCTTGTGGAAAAAGTTAGATCTCTAAAGAATTTAATAATAAGTATGAATCTTACTTGAGTATAACGTAACTAAGGACTTAGTACTAAAAAGGGAAGAGATAGGCACGTGGTTTAATGCAAAGTTGGAATTAAAACTTGCTTAATAAAAGTGAAAGTGAGAAGTGCTAACAAGAGTTTTAAATAAAAAATAGAGAGTTCTACAAGTTCTACAAGAAAAGGAGCAGAGAACTTGATGGTGGAAAAACGTGAGAAAAATGGAATCCAAAGGAAAAGGAGCTGGGACCGTACAACTAAAAAATATAAGGAGAAAAGAAATATATATATATATATATATATATAATGGTGAAAGTAAAATAAAAACTCCTCAAATAAAAAGATTTAGCTCGAGTAAAAGTAACTTAGTTGAGTTAAGTTTTGTTTCCAACTATATGAAGTATTATGGACTCTCGAAGTATTAAAGTCTACAAAAATAGTATGATCTATGCGTATTTGTGAATTCTTGATATTAATGAGAAATCATGAAGTTATACACTTATTGCTTAAGTGTCGAGGTAAAGTAAAATTGTAAGTAGTGATGGTCTTGATTAAAAACTATTTTTGAGTTTTGAAAGTGAATTATATTTGTTGTTAAAATTACGTGTTTTAAAAGTATTAGTTTTTATAAAAAAAAACTCTTGAGTGGATTATTAATTTGACATTTATTTGAATTAAAGGATAGTCCATGAACTATGTAAAATGAGTAAGGTAATATAAGTAGTATTATTATGCATTTTTAGTAGAATATACTTTTGCTCGGGACGTGCAAAGTCCTAAGTTTGGGGGTGTTTGATAAGTACTTAATTAGACTTATATATAGGGCTAGTTTATTTGTATAATTGGTCTAAATATCCAGGAATGAACTCTAATTAATTATATTTATGTGTTTTCAAGACTACAAGGTATAAAAGAGACAAAGGAATGATTTCATGAAGAAAAGAGAAGAAAAGGCACAAAAATAGAGTTGACGTGGTGGGAGCAACAGTGACTCCGTGGAGTACGTGGGCAGTCGTGGGGAATGAATGGGCAACGTAAAGATTTGAGAAAATATGCAGTAGAGTTGATGCAGTCCTGACACTATTGGTCAACACAGACAACACTGGAGCAAAACACATATGGCATCAAGTGCACTGAGAAAGAAAAATAGAGAGAAGACATGGTGCAGTCACTTAACACAGGCGGCTTAAATCACTTACAGACAAGGTCAAAACATAAAAAGAGGAAATTTTGGACTTTTATTTCATTTGGAATTGTTATTTAGTGTTTCTAATTGTACTTTTAGTAGTCTAAAGAGAATAAATGGGTATTAGGACGAGGTAAACATATAACATACTATATGTTAGCAATAACCACCATACTTTATCATAATTTTAGAAGAGACCACCATAGTTTACATTAGTTTTGAGTTTTAGAAAGTTTTATTTGAGTATTGAGAAGAGCTTTTGAAGGAGAAGACATTGAAGACTCCTATTTGCAATTCAGTATTTGTTTCATTGATTTAATTAAATGTATTATTTAGTTTAATCTCTGATTTCAATGATGTTTATGAATTGTATGATGTTGATTTCAATGATGAGTGAGCAGTCTATTTATCTTAGGGATCAATGGATCATATGGTATGAATACTATGCAAGTTATAAATTGATTATAATGTTTTATATGCGCAATGATTAGAATTTGTGTTTGATCCTATGCTTAATGCTATGAACATCTTGATCACATGTTTGTTAATTAAGGGTTTTATAAGTTACCATGGCCTTTGAGCTTCTAAGCCGGATATGAACAACATAACCATAAAATATTTAATATCGATATATAGTTGTTGATTAGGGAGACATAGATAGTAAACTTAATTTTTTACGTGTCTAAAGATTTGGTACTTAATGCTTTGTGAGACTTACGTTATTCAAACCGATAGGTGGAGCTCTAGTTTGCACATTAGGAACTTTTTCACCACAATCGTGGGTTGAAGTGAATATTAAGGAAATATGTTTATTCTAATTATGCATTGCACACACATAAGAAAGATAAAGGAAGTTAGATATGGGAAACATAGTAGTTCATTACCTATGTGAAGTTGTGAACTAAGAGTTTTCTCAATATAAGAATACAACTTGATTTACATTATTTTTATAGAATATATTAGTTTTCGTTTAAATCAAACAAAAATACACTTTCTTAACAATATAGTAAACTTGATTAAGTAATTGTGTCCATATACACCTTTCCCAGAGGAAAGATACCTATAATCAACCTTTGTTGATCACATTATTACTACAATTGAATTGTTATACTTGCAGTTACTATCAATATACACTATTGATTATGTTGTATCAATTTTGAGCTTCGTGCAACTTGGGTAGTTGATCGTGGCCGAAAGTATAACAAAACAATGTAAATAACTTTGTACTCTTATATTAAGAATATCTACTTAATCGATTTACTATATTGCTAAGGAAATCCCTTTTTAATTGATTTTAAACTAAACTATTATATTCTAACAAAACAATGTAAATAACTTTGTACTCTTATATTAAGATCTTAGTTCACTTCACCTAGGTAATGAACAACTATGCTTTACAATTTACTTCTTTCATCTTCATTACATGTGTGCAATTGTGACGACCTCAAACTCTGAGGCAAACCGAGTACCACCACGTTGCCGGACACGTCATTAAGCATGCCACGTCACCGCATACTTGTCCTTGACGGCCTGCGACCTAAACCTTTGTTTATATTTTATTCTCATTAACTTAGTATTTATCATATATTCATGAATATTTACAATAAGTTAACTAAGTTAAGTTGTTCACGACTTATTAAATCATTATAAGTTAAACATCTTAGAGGAAGTCTTTAAAGCATGCAACAATTGTAAAAATGAAAGTTTGTGTTTTATAAACAACCCTGCAGTGTGGAAACCTGGCATGAGATACCATGTATAGAAAAAAGTGACAAAAATACAAAAGATGGTCATATACATGTATCGGGGTATACAAGTCCTCCCAGAATCTCATAAAAGAAGTAAATATTATATACAAATCCCAGTGAGTAAATCCTAAAGAAAGTTAACTAATATTCACGAAATTCAATAAAACGGCTACAATTCATGCAATTCAAATAAGGAACATAAAATAAGGCGCTCGCATGAAAATAAGTCGCAGAGAAGTCAAAATTAGGACACGAGTGAAGTGTGACAGAAGCCCTGGTTGACATCCAAGAATCGATTTAGTTAAATCGAGAGGAACCCATGTTGATCATCTCGCCAAACATCTCACAGTCGAATGAGAGGAACCCATGAACAGTAGAACCCCGTCCAAATATCTATTGAGATGAACCCATGACAGAGACTTAGGTCCCCGTCAAATATCTTTTAACCTAGCGAGTCTCACGAGAAATAGTCACCACGTAGCCCCAACATGGCCAATTACTCAAACAACGCGAAGTAGTTAGCCCCGGGGTGTGAGTTGTACCATGCCCGACCCCATCGACAAACACACATACACACGTGGGAGTGGATTAGCAATAAATGGGTAGCAATAAATAGCACAATAGAATAATTAAAATTTAAAATAAATCTAGTGTTATAAATGAATTCTAACTAATTTTCTCGTGGGTTTACTTACCTCAAGCAATCACAAATCACCCTCAAAACGTGCCGCTCATGCATCAAGATGTGCACTCAACACCTGACTATAGTCTCCTAAGTCCTTGGTGTCCAATCATAATACTTTAATTATTTTAGAGTCACATTAAGTGAGTTTATAATGTGAGACCAAAAATTTGATATTTTATTCCAAATTTTTGTTTTGGCACACTTTTTGAGTTATACCAGGGTGCCTAACGCCTGAAAAAGCCTCGAAACTCATTTCATAGATTTTCTAATTTTTCATATTTTTTTGATTTTTCTGGAACTTTTCATTATTTACATATATTTTTATCTATTTTTATGCAATTTATCTTATTTAAAATCATTTTTATTTAATTTTAAATTGTTTAATGGGTTGGGCCTGAATTGGGCCCGGTTCGGTTGGGCCCGGTTTGGCCCAACCACTTGGACCAGGGTCTGCCCGACCCGGTCCAACTGAACCTAGGTCGGTCCAACTTGGTATATCCGAGTTACAGATGGCCCTGCTCGTCCAGGCTTGGGCCAGGTCGACTCGACCCACGACTTGCATGGGGGTAGCATGACCCGGCCCTCTTGGCTACTCTCCCTCTCCCCTTTATTATGTCTCTTCTCTAGAGACGAAATTACATCAACAACTAAACTTTACCATCCCAACCTCACCATTAAAGCTCCGAATTTCTCTAAAAATGTAACAACAATAATCACCACTCACCTTGGTCTAGGGATGCCAGTGGTGGGAGCCGCCAAGAGGGAAGACTTCACGAGAGAGGTGACGAGACTGTGGAGGTATGAGATGAGCTTGGTGATGGAGAAAAATGAGGGAGAATGGGATGGAGAAGAAAATTGTTGGAGAGAGAGATGAAGGTGTGGGTTTTGTTTGGAGATGAGAGAGAAAATAGGAGAGAAAAAAAAAGAAGGATGAGATGATGTGATGGGTAGGTGGTGTGTTGTCAAATCATGAGTGGTTAAGTGTTCTCTAACCCTTATACTACCCCATACACTCGTGTTTCGTGCATCCCACAACGTCTTACAGTCACGTCAGTATACGTGCACAATGCAACCAATGAAAATCTTAACCAGTGCGATGCGAATTATTAAATAATAATATAATAATTTAACATGCATCATGGAAAAATAATTATTTATACATTGGTTGGCGTGCCCTAGACTTGTCAGTGGTGTCGAAGTGGGTCCGAGTTATGAGTCTTAATCTATAATTAATAAATTAATTAAGATTAATTAGAGTGCACCGTTACAATCTTCATAACTAAAAGAAATTTCGTTCTAAAATTTAAACTTTAGTAAAAACTTTACCTTGAAACAACTAGGAGTATCATTCCCGCATGGTAGACTCTCGTTCCAGAGTAAGTCCATCATTCTTATGATACTGCCACCAAACGAGTACTAGTGGTATTTTTTTCCTCCTTAGAGTTTGTACTCAACTATCTACTATCTCAACGGGGTGTTCACCGTACGTCATATCTGTTCGAACATCGATCCTAGTCATATCAACTATCGGCATCAGTCTTGATATGGCAAGTCGTAACATCAAAATATGGAAAACATTATAAACCCCTGCCAATCGGCTCGACAATCTCAACTGATAAGCAACCTCCTTAACTCATTTCTTAATATGAAACGACCCAATAAATCTTGGTGCTAGTTTCCCCTTGACCCCAAATCTCTGATGACCCTTCAACGGGGAAACATTCAAATAGACCCAATCATCTACCTCGTAGCTCAACCCATCGCGGTACTTATTAGCATATTTCTTCTAGCTGTGTTGGACAGCCTACAACCATTGAAAAATCAATTTTACCTTCTCTGTATGGTCCACAAAAATTTTAGGTCCTACAGCTGTTGTATCCTCGGGCTCTGCCCAACAGGTGTATGATCTACACTGTCTACCGTACAACGCCTCAAGCGATGGCATCCCAATACTGGCATGATAACTATTGTTGTAGGCAAACTCACACAGCGGCAAGTACTCCCAATACCCACCAAAATGTAACACACATGCCCTAAGCATGTCTTTGAGTATCTATCCCAATCTCTCCGATTGTCTGTTTGTCTGAGGATGAAATGTGCTAAACTGTAACCTGATACCAAACTGCTCCTGTATAGCCTGCTACAACGATGATGTAAGATGATTGTCTCGGTCTGAAAGTATCAAATCATTAATTTATGTAGCCATACAATATATCTCTTGAATAATGTGCTCAACCGTGTGAAAGTATATTTCATAGAAACTGGTAGGAAATAGGCTGATTTCGTCAACCTGTCCACAATCACCCATATGGCATCGTGTTTCCAAGAAGTCTGTGGTAATCCACAAACATAATCCATCGTAACGTGTACTCATTTCCATTGATGGATGGGCAGCGGCTCCAAAAACCTTCCAGGCCTCGTGTGCTCAGCCTTAACCTGCTGGCAAACCTCACAACCCCTAACATAGGCGACGACGTCCTGCTTCATTCCCGACCACCAGAATAATTGTCGCATATCGTGGTACATCGTGGTCCTATCGTGATGCAATGTATACCGAGACCTGTGAACCTCATAGAGTATATCATCGCGTATATCCACCACTACCAGAATCCATTACCTCCCTCAATGACTCAAACATTGAGCTGCAGATTTGCTCCAATCTGGATGACCAAGACTGTGTGACATCTCACTGAACCTCGAGTACGTATCGTCAACCCTCTAACACTCTAACACTTACGAAACGGAAATAGACGGTACCCCAATCTATTCATAAATCTATGCGTACGTTGTAGCAGGAACCTATGTCAAACTTACTACTGTCGTCGCATCAAGTAAACCATACTTATGCATCATATGACATACAACTGTCTCATAATCCGATCCTCTCCTCCTCAAAGCATATGTTACAAAATCTGCTTTCCCAGGCTGATATTCAATGGAGAAGTCGTAGCCCTTCAACAACTCTAGCCAACGTTGCTATCCCATGTTCAGATCTTTATGAGTGAATAAATACTTTAAACTTTTATGATTTGTAAACAATGTGAACCTCTCACCGTAGAGGTAATGTCTTCATACCTTTAGTGCGAATACGACTGCTACAAACTCCAAGTCATGCACTAGATAATTCTTCTTATGGGTTATCAACTGTCGGGAAAGGTAGGCAATCATACGATCTCCCTGCATTTGTGCATAACCCAAACCTGTACCCAAAGCATTTGTATGAATAGTCAATCCTTTGTCTGGCTTTGGCAATACTAGTAAGGGTGCTGTAGTAAACCTCATCTTCAACTGTGCAAAGACATCATCGCACGCCCTTGACCAATTAAATGTAACGTCTTTCTTGGTCAATCTAGTAATCGACGCGGTGATATTCGAAAAGTCATTTATAAATTACTAGTAATATCCTGCCAACTTAAAAAACTCTTGATATCCGTCACTCTTTAGTGTCAGTCAATCGATAACTGCATGAATTTTACTCGGATCAATTGATATACCTCTGTCATTGATCACGTATCTTAAGAACTTGGCCTCAGACAACCAAAACTTGTACTTACTGAACTTAGCATACAATCCGTGCTCTCTCAAGTTCATCAATACCTGCCTAAGATGTTCCCCATGATATTCAGGAGTCTTGTTGTAGATCAATAAGTCTTCATAAAAGACTATGTCGAATATATATAAGTACGGCTTCAATACTTTGTGCATCAAGTCCATGAACATGGCCAATGCATTTACCAGTCTGAACGACATCAATGTAAACTCAAATAACCCATATTTAGTGCTGAATGTAGTCTTGGGTATGTTCCCATCTCGAATTCTGAGCTGATGATAACCCGATCTCAAGTCGATCTTAGAGAAGAAACGGGCTCCGGCCAACTGGTCAAACAAATCATCGATCTTGGGAAAAGGGTATCTATTCCTTACTTTCACTTGGACCAACTTTTTATAGTCAATACAAATCCTCAAGCTACCATCATTCTTATTAACGAATATGACCAGTGCTCGCCATGGCGACGTGCTCAAGTGCATACAACCATTCTTTTCCGAGTCCTAAGTTGAGTCTTCAACTCATCCTGCTCATTCCGTGCAATCCGGTACGATCTACTGGCTATCGACTGTTTGCCCGACACTAACTCAATCACAAAATTAATCTCTATATATGGGGGCAATTCGGTTAATCCTCCAAAAAGACATCGGGAAACTCATTAAGAACTAGGACATCCTCAAGTCTAACCTTTGATGTCTCGGCTGACTCTAGTATCCCTGCAAACACATCCATCTTCAGGGTTGTAGCCAATCTACCCCTAGTGGTCGATAATATACTTGTATAACTGGTGAAGCCGAACTCTGGTATGTCAGGGATATGAAGAATCACTGCCTTACTAAAATAATCCACATGGGTGTGCCGCTAGCCAATCCATGCCCAAAAATGCGTCGAACTCTAAGAACTCTAGAACGTGTAGGTCAATAGGGAGTTGGTGTCCATAAATTTCTATCGTGCAACCCTCACAAATCATGTTAAGGTAAACCGTCTCCCCAGTTGTCGTGCTGAGAATATGGAGTGTACCAACTCTAATTCGTGTTAACCTTAACTCATCAAACCATACATCCAGAAATAAATGATATGATGGAACCATAATCAATAAGTATATGCATAAAATGACCACAAATCAAAATCATAACCTCGACGAGCTGTCTAGTGGCCTAGCAGTCTGGCTGTGCTACCGTGTCTACCTGCTCCCTAGTCTGAACTAGCGGTGCTGTAATCGGTGCTAAAAAGCTCTCGGGAAATCCTTCTTAATGTGTCTAAGCTTTCTGAATTTGAAACAAGTAACATGCATATGTCCTGACCCCTTACCACTGCCTGACATTTGGCCTTGACCCTGACCATACTGTCATCGGTCCTTACCTCCCAGGTCTTGTGTCAGTCTCTATACCTGCTACTATATATAACCACCACTTGATGTTTGCATTAGCTGTGCAGGTATTATAGCATGGGCGCTGATAGCTTGTTACTAATCAATTCTGGGCCTCTATCCTCGTCTATCTCTGTAATCTATAATCCTCTTCCCCTTCCTATCAGATCTGGTGCTGCGCTCAAAGGACCCTGATGCTAGCTGTGGTATTGGCTTCGCGAAACAGTAGAGAACATATGGCTCATGGGCTAAGGCCCTCTCATAGATCTCCTATAGTGTATGAGCTCCATTTGATACCACTACACTCGCTATCGCAAATCTGAGTCCCACTCCAAAATAGTTGACTTGATCATGTCCCGTAGAAGCCAAGTCCCCGGTGAACTATAAAACGTAGTGATACCTTTCCATATACTGAACAACTGTGCAGGTGCCATGCCTAAAACATAAAAACTCCTATCTCATACGCAACTTTATCTCTTTCTATATGTATTGGTCATAGAAGATCTGTCTAAAACCAGCCCAAGTAGTCGACTTTCCGTAGGTCTCTGTATGGGCGGTCCACTAAATATCGGCCTATTTTGAATAATATATCTAGATATCATTACTCGGATACTGTCATGAATATGTAGAAGCTTATGGAGCTTCTCATGTGTGAGAACCCATCTCGCGTGTGCCTTTGGGTTTTCGCCACTAGTAAAATATCCAGTCTGGAATTTCACAACTCCTTTGTCACCTTAACCTTAGCTGATAAGGAGGCCTCCAATGTGATCTAATATGGAGTCCATGCCAGTGTCATTGCAGGCGTAGATGCCGGTGTGGTAACCTCAGTACGGGTTTCTAAAACTGTCGTTGACGTGATAGTATCTGTCATAATTGTAGTCACGACATACCTTGGACAATCAGATCAGCAGCCATCTTAATGACGCTTGGTGTGATGCCGGCAATAAGTGTCGCGATAGCTGCTATCTGGGCACGGAGCAGGGCCATCATCTGCTCAAACTATCGATCGTGTGTCGCGATCTGGTTGAGTACACTTTGATCAGTTGCAAGTGTTGTACCACGTGTATGTCCCTCATCCTCTACAGGTGGAATCGGTTATCCGTCCATGTCATATCTACAATTGCGAAGATGTGTTCGTATTAGTTAAATCGAGTGTTTGAAACTAGAGTTGAGTGAATTATTTCTTAATCTAATACATTTTAAACAATATATTCATTGGTATCTTGGCAAAATTCTTAGTGATTTTGATTGTGGTACTATTATAAAGTATTTTCTAAAATTGAGATTAACCTAGTGGTTTTTATTTTTGAGATTTTATACTAGTCATTGTAAGCTTGATGCTTGTCAGTGTAGATTGAGAAAACATATATTGTGTATTGGCCCTGGTAATAAACTTTAAGTTCTGAAGGGTGTTGGATTAGGTGGTTGAGTTATCATTAAGGCATGCTTTGTTTTGTCTAAATCATTATATTCTATCATAGCTTTCATTTACTTGTGGGTAATATGTTTCCATTTGAAAATCACTTCTATTTAACATTTTTATCATTTAAAGTTACGATGAATTAAATTGACGTCAGTAAATAAAGAATGAAAAGAGAATATGATTAAGAACATTTCTTTGCTCGGGACAACAAAGTGCTGAGTTTGAGGGTATTTGACAAGTCAATAATTAGACATGTTTTGTAGTGTAATTTATGTTGATATTAGATATAAATGATAATATTACACCATTTATTATCTTATTTTTTGTGATTTCAAGATTTTAAGTAGGAAAATGAATAAATAGAAGAAAAAGAGGAAGAATAGCAAAATATCTAATTGGAGAAGAAGTCCAACGATTAGCCATCGATTTGAATTTACACTGAAAATCACCAACTAAATCAACAACAGAGATTGGATAGTGAATCCACAGCGAATTGAAAAATACACTAGAAATCACTAGCTGAATCGGTGAAGCACAAAGAAGCAAATCCAGTGATTAACTCGGCGGTTTGTGTACAAACCTGAATCGCTAACAAATCGATGAGGTCAGTAACGAGTTTTTTAGATAAGAAAAAGGAATTTGTATTTATCTATAATATATACACTTAGGGAAACTATAAATATGACTTTAGGGCTTCGAAATTACTCTTTCCACTACTCTTCTTTTCAACCTTTGCCTTTATAAGTTAGTTTTATTGAGTCTATATGTGAAGCAATATTGGAGCTTTGATTTATTTAAGAGGTATTTATTTATTTAATTATATTTTTTTAATTATATATTTGCATTGTTTATTTCCAGCATGATTAAGTAGTTTGTTAATCTAAACAAATCCTAGACATGTATATACTTTGGATTGCTATGTAGTTATAATTATGGAATCATGTATTTAATACTTTAGATCGATTCATACATGTCAATCACGGATTAAACAAGTTGTTTTTGCATATTACAACTAGTGATTCTTTGTATTAAGTGCATTGTGCCAATATATTCCTTAATAAAGAGTTTCTAAATATATGTATATAATTATTGACAACAATTATAGAAGTAGTGAAACAATCCGTTATTTTAAGTAGGTAATTAGCATTAACCCGAGTTCTAATTAATCGAGTTAGACTCGTGGTTAAGCCCGGCTTGTCTCAATTAGCGTGTGCGTGGATTTGCGTGTCGTTGGGTGTTTGTATGGATTGTATTATTAATTATGGAAATGATTGGATTAATTGGTCTATAATTGAATAATTGATAAATTATGGGACGCCTAATACCGTGTGTGCGTTAAGGGTGATGCACATGGTTGTGGGGTAGCATGCACGCCCGAGTGAACTTGTTGGCGCGCACGGCGAAGTCATGGTCGTGTTGATATAGGCTTATATATTTATATATAAATTGTATATAAAAATACATATATTGAAAATAAATAAATAATTAATAATTGGTGGGCACCTAGTGACACAAGGGTCGTGGGTGACATACGTAGGATGTACAATAGTGTGCACGGCTAAGGGTGATTGTTGACACGCGTGGTGAATTTATGGGCCCAAATATACATTGGTGAATATATATTTATATCTATAGGTTATATATATAAATATATAAATGAATCCTAAAGTTTGAATCAAATAAAATGATACATTGGATTTTGTCTCGAGATATGTGTTACGCTTGCATCGAGGAAGTAAATGAGTTGATCAGTTGGAGTGGTTGGCATTGTGATGCCTCAAGAAGCGTGCAACCACATATCAAAGAAAATCAATATGTATGTTTATGCATGTGTCAAATTTGGTGTCAGATTAAGGAATGTGACTTTAATTCTTGTCCTTTGGATTTTTCTCGAGATTTGTGCGTGCAAATCTGGAGGAAAGTGATATTGATCACACGTAAGTCAGTTAGGAGGTGATGGGTTTGGTAATAGTCAGTAGATCGATCTCGAGATACGTGTTACATATCTCCAAAAAGATCAAAATATAAAATGAAAGGATTTGAAATATCATATGTGCCTCAAGATTTGTGTGATACGAATCTCAAGGAAAGTTTATATTTATCTTTAACCCCAAACATTGTCTCGCCTCAACTGTGTTTCATTCCCACTGTGGAAATCGAAAGTGAGACTGACAGAGGGGCAGAGATGGGAGAGAAGGAGACAGAGAAATCGAAGATGAAGATAATGTGAGGTTGTTGGGTTCTTTACAGTTGTTGTTGATCGTTGTATTTGTTGTAGGGTTGTTGTTTTTGATGGTGTTGATGTTGTTGGTGTTGTGTTAATGGAGATGGTGATTCGGGAAGGAGGAAGGAGATGCAGGGGAGCGATTTCCCCTGCTGGACTCGATCATGGGGTTTGTTAAACCCCAAATTAAAAAAAAAATTGAAATCGAACCAGGGACCTTGTCCCTAGTTTCGATTTGGAGGATTAGGATGGACAAGCACGGGCCTTGCATGTGCACCCCCTGCCTTGGGCCGGGCTAGGGGCCTGGCCTAAGGTCAGGTTGAATCCGTTAGGGTTGACCCGACCTAAAAAGAAAAAGAATAATTAAAAATGAAATAAATTGTTGGAAAATAGAGAAAAACCTCAAAAAATTAGGAAAATCCTAAAAAATAATATTTTGACCAAATAAATAGAAATTGATGAATTTCTATGAAAATGAAGAATTTAAGATTCGTGCGAGACCTTATACCTGAGTTTTTACCTCGAAAAACGTAAAACGATCATATTGATCTAAAATTTGATAAATTACTTTTGAGTTCGATTAGGATTGGTTTAGGGATTTTAACTAATGAGTATTGGACTCAAGTTGATGACAATTGGTTTAATTTAGGTTCCTTGTCAATGGGGAAACGTCTATGGATTTCAGGAGTTGAGTAAATCGATAAAAAGTTAGGAAACTTCCGCACAGGTAAGTGGGATTCGTATTCTTATCAATTATGCATCGTAAATTAGTATATTTAATTCATGTAGCATTATGGGCTGGGATTGGGGCAACGTACTATGACTTCACTATTTTAAATGTGAAAATCCTGGAAGTGTTGATAAGGCAGACCGGGACTAAGGGATGTGTAGGTTAGCTGAGAAATGAATTCCGCCTTTTGTCCTAATGAGAGGAAAAGGTTAGCCTGGAAATGGATTTTGCCCTTACATCCTCGGTAGGCTAGAGTTTTACCTTAGTTGTTCACTGTCCATTTGGGGTTAGTAGCTCAGTCAAGCTTGAATAAACTAACAGAATCCCTTATCAGCCAACATGCGGCTTTTGTGGTTGTATTCTCGAGTGACTGAGAGTACGAATCTGTAATTTAAGTCAAACTTACAAGTCACGAGTACGGTTCCAGTTGACCTTTGAACTTGAATTTCATTATCTATTGTTTATATTATTTTCAATACCTGAATAAATATGTTTTGGATTCATATAGCTATTTATTGAATCATTGATATTATATGATAGTTGATCGGTTTACGAGCATCACTTACTGAGCAAGTTGGAGCGCCCATTCCCCCATTAACATTTCAAGTTATCGATGTGCATTTCGACTCGAGAACGGAGAAAGTTAGGAGTTTATAATCTTTTCTACAGTGAATTGATTTTCCTAATGTTTATATATTTTATTGAATTATTATTTTGTAATAAACAGGGTTGAGATATGGTTTTACAATCGAGGTTTATACTGATTTTTGTATATCTTTAGTTTTATCAAATAATTTTTAATTCCGCTGCATTTTCAATTATTTATTCAATATAAGATATATTGTATTTTTTATTATCATGTATGAAAGACGACTGTATTATTACTCTATTCGAGTCCGACTAGTGTACCGGGGCTTAATTAGGGTTTCAGGTCGGGTATGGCCCTAATTGGGATAGTGGATGCTACAAGTAGTAATTAGGATTAATCTATAAGGCTTTTCCCGAGTTGATGTTCTAGGTGATTGTGTTATAAGTTATTTATTAATCAGCATATTTTGATTTTTATTGGCTTAGATTAGGCATAATTTTCATTGAGTGTTAATGCTATCGTATTTCTATGGTGTTGCATTTTATCCAATAGGCAGATTTACAATGATAAGAATGTGAATTTTCCATTGAATTTAGAAAAATCGGTGGCTGGCTAAAAGCTATCAACCTATTATGAATTAGAATTTAATGATTCCAAGATTCCATATGATATAATTATAACTATGTTATGAAGTAATATTATGTTTTAGTGTTTGAATGCAATCCAAGTATATTACATTGTTTAGTGGGGTTTTTTTTAGATGTTTGCTTAGATATTTCATTTATATTGATTTATTGACTTATTTGATTGTTAGTTTTAATTGCATTAAGTTAGTTTATTGAATTTAAATTGTTTATAGTTTAGTTATTTAATTTATTGTGTATTTTGTTTTGAGATTAATATTGTTTGATTTCCGTTTAATTAAATTCGTTAAATTAAAGCAAGTTAAATCCAGTAAAACATTAGGGCGGCTTTAATTCTTAAGAGACTTGAAATTTTTTTATGGAGACGATAGCCTATTTATCACTACTACAAATAATAGAGAAATACGAGAAACTATTGTGTATGCTCGACACGTGTCAGAATAGTTTCATACCTTGCAAACATTTGAATTAATCATCGGTCACTAATATTTTTTTTTTCTCTATTGAATTCTTATAGACAAGCTTAAGTGAAATCAATCAATTTTTCATGGTCAGTGGCAATATTATTAAGACTTCCACCAAATTATTAAAATTATATAAAAAATTTAATTAACTATTAAAATCCTAAGTAACGAGAAACGATAAATATTTATCCCAGACACGAGTTATGAGGGAAATAAGACAAAAAAGCTTACTAATATGTTAAATCCTACATGGCTGGGATTATGGCTTAATGACGGGATTAGGCCGGGCGGTGCCCTGATTAGAGGTTCAGGGCATCACACTATGCTTGTAAGGAAAGGGTTGTGAAGTCTCTCTAACATGTTTTGAGCTTAAATGCCTTTTTTTATAACTAAAGCCTTAACCCACTACAATATATTGAAGACCTAAAGAATCTTGGTCTTTTAACTTTGATGATAGTGCAGAGTGAATCGAAAAATCTGCTTATGAAATTTCTTTGAAGTTGATGCTTTAAATGAGAAATCATTGAGAATTCAAATCTTTTGTAGACTCTCTAGTAGTTAAGGCTATACTCTCGAACTTTCATTTGGATTATCAAAAGTGAGTTTTTGCAAAGGTTGAGTTGAAAGGCTTGGATTTGAGACTGGAAGATGTCACTAAGGTTGAAAGATTAGAACAACAACATATTAAAATAAGGTTTTTGCTTACATGTACTTGTTGGGTTTGATTGTTGATTCAGTTTTGTGAATTAAGTTTAGGTAGTTTAGTTTAGAGAATTTAATAAATTCCATCGTTTTTTTTTTCATGCCTTTTTGCTCGAACCATCAAAGTCTCAAGTTTAGGGGTATTTGATGCAATGCTTATTTTAGCACTTCTATAATTTGTATTTTGTTAATATTTTAGGTCATTAATAAGTGAATTCGTGCTAATCCAATATATTGTGTTGGTTTTTAGGTGAAGAAAGAGAAGTGGGAGCATTTGGAGCTTATGTTGAAGATTCGAGGAGATTTACCTCAAAGTGGGCGATGACATGGATCACGAGGCGGATGAAAGTGGCGAGTTATTTAATGACCATATTTCACATAGTTTGATATGTTTTGAAGATATTTGGAGGTTTTGAGACGAGAATACAAGTTTCGGGCTTGAACGACATCAAATTGGCTAAGTTTCAGCAAAGTCCATTTTGAACAAGCTTCAGTGTTTTGGCCATATCTCTCTCTTGTTAAATCCAAATGTCTTGAGGTTTTTTGTGTTGGAAAATAGACTCTAATAGCAACATTATCATATCTCCCAAGCTTCCTCAAATTTGGCTTCTAATAGGCTCAAAATCGTGTTGCAAATCGGAGCCTGTGTGTAGGAACAAACTAGGCAAAAGTTGAAGTTTTATTAGGAATTTGCTATTTTTGGCAATATGCGCCCAAAGCGAGAAAACTCAAAATCTAGTGCCTGACATGGCGTGTAGGTGCCAGGCCAGCGCCCACTGCGGGAAAAATGTGAAAAAAGATTTTTTAGTGGTTTTTGCGTAATTTTTGGACTAAATTGCCTTAGGTTATAAATAGGACTTAAAATTATGGTTAGAGAGAACTTTTGATTGTACAAAGAACTTGTGGAGGCTAGTGTATTGAATTAAACTTGGTGATCCTTCTTGGATTTCTAGGTATTGAATCATGTTAAATTTAGTTTATACCATGTTTCGTGTTGAATTAAACCCTCTCATGGGGTAATCTACTTTGTTTCGGGAATCAATGGATCCAGGGTTGGATTTCTTTCAATTCCAATGTAATTCTTGTTTGTTATCTTCAATTTCTTGTTAAGATTTGTGTATGTATTCTTATGCCTAATGCTACACTTGTATTGATCACACATGTGTAAAACTTAGGGACTTAAATCTACCATGTCCATTGGGGATTTTGGAATTGGAATTAGGGAATTACAATAAGGGAGGGTGTAGAATCTAGAGTTTAATGTTGCATTGTACTTACGCTACTCACGTCGACTAGCGGAGTCCGAGTGCAATGCTAGAATCTTCATAACCGAGACCTCGTGATGAAGTGAAAATTAGTGAAATTCGCCTATCTAACTTGAATTGGGGTTAATTGAGATGAAATTAGATAGAAAGAATTCAATCTCGATGAAATTGAATCTATATCACTATATCTCCATAGCTTAAATCGCCAATTTAAATTCATTACATTAGTTAGAAGATAATTAGTTGTTAAATTTCAATTCAAAAATCTCAAATCAAGGCTCCAAACTTTATTTCTTAATTGGACAATATATTAGCATTTGACCATCCCTATGGAATTGACAACCTAGTACTAACAATAGTTGGTGCCACTATTACTTGCATCTAGCCCTATACTTGAGGCTCATGAATCCCCACTGAAACCCTTGATTTTCATATATAATTTGCCAAAATAAAATCAATTAAACTTACCTTACTTCATCGTAATCACCCGCTGTTCTTTCCTTTGCTTTCTTCAACAACCACTATTAACAGCCCCTTTTTTCTTTCCTTAATGGTGAAAATGAGATAAGCAGAGAGGGTCGTGAGTATAAGAATCAACAAAGAGGAAAAGCACAGCGAGAAGTGTGAGGACAAAGTTGATTAGATGAGAAAGATAATCGAAAGAGAGAGCCACTATTAATAGCCTCTTTTTTCTTTCCTTAATGGTGAAAACGAGATAAGCAGATAGGGTCGTGAGTATAAGAATCGACAAAGAGGAAGAGCACAACGAAAAGTGTGATGACAAAGTTGATCAGATGAGGAAGATAATCAAAAGAGAGAGAGAGATAAAGAGAGAGAGAGAGAGGTGGCTGCGTTGAGAGCAAACGAAGATGGGAGGGGCAGTTTGTATGTAGAAGCGATGGAGATAGGTTTTAATCGAACCCATATTGTTGAATTGGTCTTGAGTTAAGCAAATGGTGTTTATACCCTTCACTTGTTATCCACCCTTTCACAAAACTAATGCTTTTCATGGTCCTTTTGCAATTTTTTTTTTATTTTCTAAACTTTAAACCTTTTATCCCTAATTTCAAACCCGAAAAATACTCTAAACTCGACAAAAATTGAGGAATAAACCCAACGTATTGCGTTACACACGTACAATGTGCCTCACTTCAATGTGACCTTATTTCGCAACATATACAATATAATACACACTAAAAGCGTGACACAAAAAATAACATTTACTTCTTGATCTCCGGTCCAAAACATGTGGGCCCCACTTCACATTCCTAAACAAGGATTAAAATCTGAAATTACTTAATTTGTCAATTACTCAAGTTTTAGAAATTCTCGAATTTTAAAGAATGTGTGTAAGGGATAACACATGTCCTCTTAAGAACTTCTCATGATTTGTTCCTAATTCGGCCCATATTTAGTTAGAGACAAAATTCTTACTAGGGCCATGTGTCGTACGATCTGTCCCTGATTTGGTCCCTAAATAGACAGGGACTGACTTAAGAACGGATCATAGGAAGACACGTTGCATGTACTAAACCCCATAATCTATCTTTGATCTCGTCCCTATCTATTAGAGACCAAATCAGGGACGGTTTATGGAGTGGAAAAATCTGGCGTGAGGCTCAAAGATGGATTCTGGGACGGATTCGCTAGAATTTTTGGCAACAACTACTTACGGACGAAATGTATTCCGTTGACATTGCATTTTCGTCCCTGTTTAGTCACTATATCCAACCCTAACCGGTTAATAACCCGTCCATTATATTTTGTCCTTGTTCTGTCCCTGATTGCCGATCGACATATTTTCATCCCTAAATTCGTCCCTGATCGATTCCAGTCTTGTAGTAGAGGAAGTGACGTACCTTCTCAAAGTAGTTCTTATCAAATGGTTTGTATCATTTGTTGGAACAATTAATTATATTATTTAATTTTTTATAATTTAAATGGAAATTATGTTTAAAAGGTGTGTAATTCTGTTGAGGGACATGGAATACTAAAAGGTGTATCTATTCACTAAAAGACATGTCTTTCTTAATAGACACATGAAAGTCTATATATATATATATGTCTATATTCACTAGATGTATCATTTTTAAAGAGACTTACAATATAGTTAGAAGGTTAGGAAAATAAGTCAAAATCAAGTTTCCTTCTCTTTTCATAGTTTTGAGTGCAAAAATCATTAGTATGATCATTGTATCTTGGGAGACTATCATCATTAGACCGTAAGCACCATAGCGGGGCGCAATAGTCTTCAGGACATTGAGTATAACTCAAGCCTTGATCGACTGTATTATATATTTCTTTTATTTCACATCAAGTTTTCTAAAATCCCACCAACAATCTGAAGACTATTTTTGAATTTTACCAGTGTAAGAGTTTGTAGAACAACTAATTACATTTGTTTTATGTGGCGTTAAAGAATTGATGAGCAATTTATCTATATTAAGAAGATGATCTTGATCAGTATGTATATCCTCTATATCTATTAAATTTGATGTTCCTTGGAGTAAAACAATAGAGATATATATCTCGGTGTATTGCTTAGATTTGGAAGATATTTTTCAATTCCTTGATACGTATTTTTTTTAGTTACATTTGTATATGTTCACGATTGATGCATCTGCGAGATCATCATGGGTGTAATTAGGGCTGACAAAATGTGCCCGGTCCCGTTTGTCCGGTTTTGTCCAGACTCGTTTTAAACGGGTTCGGGCAATATTTTTGTGAAAAACATACGGGTTTGGACAATGTTTTATGTCCGTTTAAAAATACGGGACCGGGTCTGGACAAATTTTTTTAAAAAACGGGTACCCGTTTAGTGATTAATTTGAAGGGCATATAGGTAATTTCACACTCCATAACCTAAGTCTCACACTCTCACTCACACACACTCACAGTCTCACGGTCTCACTCACTCTCACCAAACCATTTGCCTCTCCCCCAGAACAATCGGCCAGTCGCCACCATCTGCCTCTCCCTCCAGAACAATCGGCCAGTCGCCACCATCTCGTCGTCTCGCGCTCGCCAGTCACCGCTCTCGCCGTCTCGCGTTCGCCAGTCGCCACCAGATCCAGATGTGCTTCTCCCTCTAGCTTTCGCCGTCTCGCGCTCGCCAGTCGCCGCTCTCGCCGTCTCGCGCTCGCTAGTCCCACCATCTGGATTTGCCTCTCCCTCCAGCTCTCGTCGTCTCGTGCTCGCCAGTCGCCACCGCGGCACCACCTGTGCGGCCTCACCGCCTCACCCGTGCCGTCGGCCCGTCACCCTCTCCCTCCAGCTCTCGCGCTCGCCAGTCGCCACCGCGGTGCCTCTCCTCTCATCCTCGTCGGGCGTTGGCGACTGTCTCGAACTCCACTCTTCGCACTCCGCAGCGCCGAAAGACACGCTGGCCATCGGGCGTCGCCGGCGATCGCTTCTTGTCACCCTCGCGATCATTACACAATGTGACAAAATCAGACAAAACGGGAGCAATTTGTTTTACAAACATACGGAACTGGACAAAAAAAAGTGTCCGTTTTAAAAACGGGACCTGGTCCGGACACCAAATTTAATCATTATAGAAATGGGTGTCCGGTCTCGTTTATGTCCGGTCTCGTATTTTTGCCAGCCCTAGGTATAATGATGTGCCATTTGACATACGAGCGAATAATTAATGCTTGGTGACAGTTGTAGAACTGTTAATACTTGTGAAATTGCTATCTAACACATGGATAATTAAAATCTTTTAAGATTTGATGTGAATTGACATATAAAGAGATGAATTTTCACAACGTTTACGAAGGGATCATTTTGAAGTCAACTATTTAGATCTAATTATGATGTGTGTTTGATAAGTATACTAATAAAATCACTTTTTGAGTTTAGGCCCTCAAGTTCTTCACTCTTGTTCAAACACATTTGTGTGTATCGATTGAATTCATCTAAGACATCATAGTGACCGACCCAATTCAACCCTAATCTATTTGGTCCATGCTTATGGACTTGTATGTGAATTATAAAGACCAACATGAGGATGTTAATTTTGATCGAAGACGCAATCGGTGATCACATGAGACTCTCTGCAACTTGAGAATGTGAGTGGATATATGTATATATGGGTATCAAAAAGATACCCATGGCATAGGTACCAAATATCCACCTTTGGATTAATTGATTAAGAGAGAGAGATAAAAAATATGAGCACCGCTAAGGGCACCCCACCATTTAATGAAGGCACCCAAAGTTTTTGTAAAAATTTCTGCAAAAGTGGAAAAGACCATTTTGCCCTTGTATATATATTGATTCAAACCCCAGAAATCATTTTGACAAAGAAAAAAAGGCACCCCACCACAAGGTTGAACCACAAAGCCACATTGCATTTGGCGAGCGTTGATCGATTATTGGGGATTGACATCATTCGACAGCGAGGTAACAATGTTTGACAACCATATTCGTGTTTTTTAGAACTGTTTAGTTGTGTATAACTGTGAAAATGATGATTTGTTTGTCACCGTAGGGTTTGATAATTTCTTCAAATCCGAACTTGTTTCCACTATATAATGGAGGATTGTAATGCTTCGGTGCCAGAGGAGGTCGTCCTTGAGGTAATTTTGCAAATTTTTTGTGTTTTTTATGCGGTTATCCGAAGTTTCTGTGGATGTACGCGATTGTATCGGCCTCACAGGACCGAGATGTATGGTTACGTCTCGGTCATATAGGACCGATAGGTATACGTAGGTTACGGAACGGTAAAATCGAGAGTATTCAGTAACTCTCGGTCGTTTGTGAGCGAGACTTTGAAGAAATTTGCGGACTGTACTACCGAGAACTGTTTTTTTGGGATGTTTTTGTGATTGTGCTTGTACATTTCGGTTGATTATAATGTTACACTTTTTGTATTGCAGGTAATGCCGGTTTCTACCCTATTTCCAGACTACACGGACACGTTTACACCTTGTGGGCCATTCCCAACTAGAGAAGCGCCAGTTTCATGGGTTCAAATGATAGGCCGTGAGAACATTTTGTGCTAGTGACAAAGCACTCTGACGCCGTGGGCATTAAGCGCAGGGGAAGGGTGAAACTTGCCTGTGAGAGGTCAGGGACTTATAGGGGAATGTCACAAAGAGTTGGGAAGGGTAAAGCGGCAAGAATTGCTTCGAAACCAAGAAATGAAGAAGAAGAGGAAACGGCGAGGACTCAAACTGGTACCAAGAAATGTGGATGCCCTTTCCTTATCAACGTAAAGGAAAATGCTGACTCGTTGTGGTATATCACATTATATGTGGGAGGCACAATCACGAGCCCACAAAAACTTGGACGGCCATTCATTTGCGGGAGATTGGATAAGGGGGAGCAGGAAGTTGTAGTGCAAATGACAAAGGGAATGTGAAGCCAAGAGACATCCTAAATACGTTGAAGCAAAGAGACGTTAGAAACGTATCGACAATGAGGACAATATATAATGCAAGACAAAAAGTCCGAAATGAGGATGCGGGTGGGAGGACTCAAATGCAACAAGCGTGTGCACATATTGGAGAAGAATAAGTGGTCATCATGGCATAGGAAGCATCCCGTTACGAATGTTGTCACTGAGTTATTTTGGTCACATCCCGACTCAATAAAGTTGGCAAGGTGTTTCCCATCGGTTATTTTGATGGATTGCACGTACAAGACAAATAGGTACCGAATGCCTTTGTTGGAGATTGTTGGCATCACTTCTACGCACTTGACGTTCTCCGTTGGGTTCGCATTCTTATCATCAGAGAGTCATGGGCATTATGTTTGGGCACTTGAGAACTTGAGATCCATATTGGATGGGTAGCCTAAGCCTGACGTGTTCGTTACCGATAGGGACTTAGCCCTTATTAGTGGCGTAGAAGAAGTTTTTTCGACCTCGTCTCACCTCCTTTGCTCTTGGCACATCAACAAAGTAGTATTGGCCAAGACTAAGAAGATGTTTGGGGAGAACGATGGTTTTGCGCGTTTCATGGATAGGTGGACGAGTTTGATGTATGCCAACTCGGAGGACTTATTCGAAGTTAGGGTGAATGACCTGCGTTGTGAGTTTGGGAATGTAAAGGTCTTACGGAGTACTTGGACAACACATGGTTAAAGAACTACAAGGACAAATTTGTCTCCGTTTGGACTAATAGAATTATGCACTTTGGGGAAACGACAACGCAGAGGGTTGAGTCTGCGCATTCTATTCTCAAGCTACACCTTGGTAACAATCGTCAGCCAATTTTGAGACTCTGGGAATGTGGTTGATGGCCTCCTTAGAATCCAACACAACAATATCAAGGCATCGTTTGAGCTAAGTTTGAATGTCGTCCAACATGAGTACATTGATGAGTTGTATCGATGATTGCGTGGTTATGTCTCTCAACGGGCGCTTAGGCTAATTAGAAATGAATTGACACGTGGAGAGGATGTTGGTCACGACTCCATTCGTTGTGGTTGCGAGATACGCACCACACATGGCCTTCCTTGTGCACATGAGCTAAACCATCATATATTTGCTGGGTCGCCCATCCCTCTCGAGGACATCAATGTTTACTGGCGAAAGTTGAGTATGATACCTGAGAATCCGGTGGACCCGGCTGGGTACAACGTGCACGATGAGATTCAACGGGTGTTGGAAAAGTTTCATGCTTGCACTGATGAGGACGATCGACTCAGATTATTCAGCAGCTCAGGGAGATTAGTCGACCTTCGTCTACATCGGGTGTTGTGCGCCGGCAAAAATTAAGACAAAAGGGAGGACACCGGGGTCTTCGAAGAGAAAACACGATGGTGACGATTCTTCTACGAGACGGTTGCCGAGCGAATTTGAGTACGTGCTATCGACTCAGGAGGCCTCCAGTTCTAGGCAGAAGAAAAGTAAAGTTGTTCCTAAAATGCGTCGTGCCAGTCGACGCACGCAAAGTGCAACTAACATGGCTTATGGTCATTGCGTAGAACCGGTTTGGTTGCCACATGTTGAGGGCATCATCGATGTGCTTGCCGATGGAAATTGTGGATATAGGTGTGTTGCGTCTGGGCTTGGCCTTGCCGATGTAGACATGTGGAGGATTGTCCATAGAAGGATGTATGATGAGATTATCGGGCATGAAAACCTTTGGCGGGAAGTGCTAGGCTCGAGTTACGAGAGTGTCAAGATTGCGGTGCATTGCCGAGAGAATCAAGTTGGTGCATCTTTCCAAGAATGGTTGACACTTCCAGACATGGGACTGTTGGTAGCCACTGCATTCAATGTGGTTCTCGTCAACCTCTCGCATGGGAGTGCCTCCACATTTCTACCTCTACGTAGTGCTCCACCGTCCAACGCGCAAACAGATTTGTCATTGCCATGATAAATGACAGGAATATACATTGGCTTAGGGTAAGTGATACGAACTTTGTTGAATTGTTTTTTTCTTTCCCGACAATATGATCATGTTATATTGTTCACTTTGACAGGTGAAGTTGAGCATGAATGCACCATTGCCATCCTTATACCCTTCGTGGGACCGGTATGTTGAGGATAGTGCGAAAGGTTGGCGTGATATATTTGTCTTTCGAGACATCGCGCCCATTGCAACTCTACTTGATGCCACCATTTCCATTGTAGATTTGGGTACACCGTAGTGTTAAAACTGGTACCATTAAATTTGGTTGGTTGTACATTTACTAATTTTGAAAGTTAGCTGTCAAGTTGTATGGATATAGAATGAGTGAATTTATCCTACCTTTCGGGTATTGTTGTACAGTTTGATGATTGGAAATTGGAAAGTTAGTTGTCTTGTTAATTGGAACTTGTTGCTGGAACAGACGTTTCGGCACTGGATGAACGAGACATACGGTAATGTGTCGGTCATACACCACCGATAATTAACGGCAAGGCTCCTTTGCGCAATACCGAAATTGCCTCTTATCGTCGACCTATGCGCGACATTACACATGGCTTCTCGGCCATGAGTAACCGACACATTTTTAAATACTGGCAACAGGTACAAATGTCGGCCGGTCAAGACCGTGCATCATGCATTTGTCTCGGTTGTTCAGTACCGAAAATTGTACATGAGTGTCGGCCACCTTTGACCGAGACACCCTCATAAGCGAGAAAAAACTAGGATCCAATAACAAATTACAACCAAAATAAAACAATAGGCAATGTAACATTATAAACTATCATAAAAATGTAGTCAACAGGCAACAGGTAGTCATCAAACATTTAAAATTGTGGTACAAATGTCTAGTCCATACGCACCATATAATCGCAACCCAACAAGTACTCATAAAACATTACAAACTCTCATAAAAACTCATTTAATCATAAAACTCATAGAATGTCATACAAATGTCTATCCCTCCATTCTCGGCCGGTCATTGCTTGGGTTTTTTCATATTCTTCCTTCGATACTCCTTCCCATGCATTCTCTTCGGAGGGCGAGCATCGGCCGTGGCGGTCCGAGCCGTGGGCGGTGTGGAGGGTGTGTGTAGTGCTACCATGGTGGGACCGCCTCGGGCCCGATCGGTAGGGCCGGATGTTGCGGTTGTGCGGTGGCGGTCGCCGGAGTCGTACTCGTGGGGGTGGGACTTATACTCCTCCCCGAAAGAAAGTTGACCATGTCACTCAGAATGGTCCTCGCCGACTCAATCGTACACACCTCCGGCGGGAGGTCCATCCATCGCAACGCCGCGTCCAAAGCTCGCCTATTACGCTGATGAAAAAATTCGGTTCTCACAATGTAAAACATATCGGAATTAATAATAAATGCATAATACATATAATCATTCCAATACCTCAAGTAGCTCGTTGTCTGCGATGGTTGTGGTGACCATTTCAAGGTCCTCAAAGCTCGGATTCGTGATAACGGGATGAGACACTTTGACGAACCAAGGCGGTAGTCCGGTGTAGCCAAAAACTCAAATCGCCTTCTCGCCCGAACTTCGTGCGCCAACACATGGTTCCTCCATCGCTCCCAATTTTCTTGTTCGAACCCATACTTGACGGAGTACTTGTTCGCATATGGGCCTCTGTGTGCTTCCAATGGACGGTACGGAGGATCTGCTATAGATTGCACATGGCCAAACTGTCTCAGAATCCTCTCCGGGTGGTAGGGCTCCACCACATCCATGTACTTGATCTTCCCACTGTAAAAGGCCATCGCTTGCACAACGCCATTTTCCCTTAAATTCACATATGGGTCCCAAGTGACCTAGTAAAAATTCAACAACCATTCTAAGCAAAAAAAATAACCAAGAAAAATCAATCATCAGAGGATATGGATAACCATCTCACCTCACTTGGTCGCAACCTATCCAAGGTTCTCCTAATGGCCCCTAACTTGTCAACATTCGCAACCGTCTCGTGCTTTTGAATCCATCTGGAGACACGAGGGTGCACGTAGTCCATGTACTTCGCATTGGGCGTGGCCAGACCAAGTTTGAAATGGTCGTACACCCAACCCTGCAAATACATACAATGTTAGTTAGTCCACAATTGCAAGTTGGCCTAATTAAAATACAAAATGAAAATTAAGTCTATTTCACTAAAATACCTCAAGCAATGTGAGGTAGCCAGCAATCTGAGACACTTGCAGTCTCGTGGCGGACCCCAAGTGTCGATACAAGTAGGCCAACGCAGCCGCACCCCATGCGTAGTTTCCTACGTCGTCCAAGTCCTCAAGAAGCTTCAGCAGCGCGATCGACACCCGAGACCCACTCTTATAGCAGGTACGCTCGGGCGGTGCATTCCACAGGAGGATAATTTATGGGTCTCGAACCAGCTTTGGGGCACCATCGACTCTTCAACCAATGGTTGCGCACTGTGAGCCCCTTGCTGATATTCACCTCCTCTCAGCCTCCTCGACGCTAACCCCTAGTAGGTTCGAGACCATCTTGATAGCGTCCGAGCGAGATTCCTCCGTGTACCTCGCAAATTTCTCCACTGCAACAACTTTGCCCGTCACAGGGATCTTCAGGAGGAAGCTGACATCCTCTAATGAGATAGACATTTCACCAAAAGGTAGGTGAAATGTGTTCGTCTCCGCCGACACCGCTCCACAAATGCGAGATAACCTCCTTGTTGGCCTTGCGGTATGAGCAGCGATCTATCGAGCGTATTCAACCCGAACCCCGAATAATCCTCTCAAGTCCCGCCGTGTCCGGTGGCACGATCAGTAAATCCCATTCCGCTATTTGAGCTCCGTGATTGATACACTTAAGAACGGGCCGCTCTCCGCAAATGTAAAAACATCTCGTCATTATGTGAAGACCGTGAGTGTTAAGTTAATCCGTTCAATGAATTTGAAATTACCTCATTGCTCCAAATCTTCAAAGCCACATGATCCTTGAAGCTCTTCAACAACGCCCCGTCTATAGGACCACCGGGGAATGGAGCACGCGCTTCAACAGCACTTCTGGCTCTCCTTCATCATGGCCAGGCTCCACCACTACTGCTCCCGCCCACATTACGATCAGTTTCTATCGTGTTCCCCGCCTCTGAAGAGTCACTGCTACTACACTCCGATGCATGCCCCTCCTCTTCACCTACGGCAACAACAAGATCCTCAGGTCGCCCGGCATCGAGGGTCGAACCCTCATCGTGCAAATGTATCCTTCCACGAGTGCCATCTACCTTCGCCTTGCCCTTAACATCCTCATTCTCCTTCTCTTTCTCTTTCCTAAGTCACGATGTCGTCTGGGGTCTCCGCCACCTCGCCCGGTTAGGCCTCGGGACCTCAGCTCCAACCTCCTCCCTAGTCACCGGTAGCTTCGGACGAGCCATACCTGAATAAATTACAACATATAAGCGCATGGAACAGATCCCAAAATAAATTTACAAAAAAAATTTGTTCTAATTCACCCATTTCTGATGTCTCGGTCAAGCAGGTTCGTGAAACAACACATATTTTCGGTTACCTATGACCAACAATTCCTCCAATATATCGACAGTGTACAACCGAGTCCAATGAAACGGTCTCGGTTGTACACCACCGAGATGTGTTGACCATTTCAATTCGCCTTGATCACGGCCAATCACGCCCGAGCCTACTCTCTAACCTCTCGCCGCGATGTACAACAACCGAGAGTAGGAGAAAATTCTCGGTTGTACACCACCGCCGCCACATTACCTATCGCTAATTGTAGCTCTCGTCATGTCTCGGCAGAGATACCTAGAGTACTCTCGGCCTTGCGTAACCGAGACGCTGTGAGCTTTTCCGGCCTTTGTGGCGAGACTTCGACTTCCCCATTGTAGCTTCTCTCGCCATGCTTGGCGAGAGAGTTATCACATTCTCTAGCCTGTGTGGCCGAGAACCGCGAATTCCCAATTTTTTAACTATTGAACAAACCACCACTGTAAATCACAACTACTCTACCAAATGTAACTTACTTACACTAAAAACGTACCTTCAAACGATCGATTTCGTGCAAATAATGTGTGTTCGACGATGTTCAACCGAACCCTAACTTGGAGACGAAATCGGCTCACACCACGACCCTACGAACTGCAAAAAATCCGTAAAACGAAGGAGAAACACAAGGCGAGACACGGAGACACGATTTACGAGATCCCTCTCACCGGTCGGTTCACACAAAACGGGTTCTTGGAGTCCGGGCGGTGAAGATGGTCTTTGGGGGTGGTGGGGTGCAGATGGATTTCCACGAGGGGTAGTTTAGGTATTTCGGGTCTAATTTTTGGGTGCCCTAGGTAAATCGGTTTGTGCCCACATTAACTGGGTGCCTTCATTAAATGGTGGGGTGCCCTTAGCGGCCCTAAAAAATATTAAGTGGAGTGGGGCACACCAACATGATTTTCTCTCACCTAAAAATGACAAAACAAAGTATAACAAGGACACACATTAGTAACGCTCCGAGGTGGCATGAAGTAGGACCCGCAATTCTTTTTCCAATTTTTTTTTTCCTTTTCGTTTTCATTTTCTCTGATTCTCTCTTCCTCCCCTTTATTTTCTCTTCTTCCTCAACCAAGCAATGAGGGCATGCTATAAAAAACAGTGGAGGCGAAGGCGGTGAATACGATTATGTCTTAAGATGAAGGAGAGTCTCTTATTTGCAATTCTCCCTTGGATGAATTGCATCTCTGGTTTGTGAGTTGGGTTTGAGATTTATTGTTTCGATTACAACTCTCCGCAGCAACCATTCATTTTTTTGTTTGTGTTAAGTTTTGCTTTTTTTTTTTTTGTTTCAATATTGGGCCAATTGGTGTTCTGTTGTGTTTTCAACTCTTTTTTTATTCTTTCTCCGCTATCATATTGGGGATTGTTTTAAACTTCAACAATTTGAATAATTGGAGGGGATACTCCTTTCTTCACTATATATATATATACATATGTAATTATTTAGAAAAAGAATAGTTTTGCAAAGTTTCAGCTATTCAAACCACAAAAAATCAGTGGGTATTCAGCCCCATTTC
This sequence comes from Stephania cephalantha, assembly GCA_039657325.1. Lineage (NCBI taxonomy): Eukaryota > Viridiplantae > Streptophyta > Magnoliopsida > Ranunculales > Menispermaceae > Stephania > Stephania cephalantha. The sequence continues at coordinate 27,740,614 of CM077571.1, forward strand.
TCTAAAAACAAACTTACCGCAAACACTAGTCTTCTAACAAAAGGTAAGTAGATGTAAAAATAAATCCAATCCAAGTATGTTGAATCGTCTCTTAAAGAAGGTGACTTTGCAATAGAAGATGACTTTGCAACCACTCAGCCCTCAGTAGGGAGCCCACGTACCTTCATAAAGTTCAACAATTTGGCTACTCCTATAGGTTACATTTGGGAGTTTGTGTATGTTGATTATCACAGAGCAGGCAAAATTGTGGTGGAACTGAATGGTAGGCTCAACAAATGTGGGGTCATTAGTCCTCGTTTTGATGTCTCTGTCAAAGATATTGAATCTTGGACTGCCAAGTTGCTTCCATCTAGACAGGTTTGTTTTTGCATCTTTTTTTTCCTCAAAAGTTTCACAATGTTGTATATCTTACATTCTTTTCAATTCTATTTCAGTTAGACGAAACTAGGGGTTTTTGGTTTTTTCTTTAAAGATGGCTTTTAGTTATGGCAGTCCAATTATTCCCTTCAAAAATTTGTTTGGATTGAATAACTTCTTATTTATATCATGTGTAGTCACTCTTAGAGAATGTCCAAAATTTTTCTAAAACAAGTGTTGGAGACTTGAAGTATGATTGTTTGGTTCTTGAACTTAATGGATACCATTTTTAAATTCCATTCATGCCATTTGTGGTACTGTTGGTTTGATTCTTCCCGCTAGCTTTGTAGGTTGAATTAGGAACAATCATTTCTTGATTGATCTTGTAAAAAATAATGCATCGTATATATTTTATTTTGTAGTTTTTACTGATGAGTACAAATAACGATTTCGCATTTTGGTTACATCGTGTTGACCACTTTAGCGGAATCATGGATCATGAGGAAGCTAGGAGAAAGAATGTAGGAGGCAAAGTTCTTGGTTTCTTTTACTAAGCGCCTTTTTTTCTCGAAGATGGAATTTTTATTTTAGTTATTTGTTGAGAAGTTTTATGGTGCACTGCACCTTGGAGTAATTTCATTTCTATCCTGGTTTTGTTTCTTCATATTACTTTTAGAAATGACAAAGTTGTGTTGGTATTTTGGACAAAAATTAGAAGAATATTTTTTTTAAACAGCCTAACTGATGCCATTGAAGGATATATGAAAGGATGAACTCCTAATTTCACATTCTTATGAACAATAGATCAATCGACCAGAGGCCTTATAACATCCTAGTTGCTAGTTCCAGCTTGTCTTTCCATGAGATGTGTGGGAATTTGTTTGAGCATGATGTGTTTCAAACAAAATCATAGGCTAGATGATAATAAAAGATCATAAGATGGAGCAGAAATGGTTAGAGTTTGATCTGCTTAGATGATAATAGAATTGGTTTTATTGATAGTGTAATCAAGAGTGTTCTCTGTTTAGAGTTTGATCTGCACCTATTTGAGATGTAGTCACCAACCCGAAACCAAGTTGCATTTAATTGGAAGTAAATGTGTTTGGGTAGCTTTGCCACTGGCTCAAGGTGCATGTGGTGTATATCTATTTTGGTGATACTTCTGATGATGGATATGGCATCTTTTCTCTGCCTCGTTTGGGTAGCTATGCAATTGGCTCGAGCTTTGGCTTTGGGTCTCTTAATGATACAGTTCTACCCTGTGGTGCTGTCAAGTGTTGGGTGGTTTTTCTACTCGGGAGGAACATAATTTGGTGTAATGAGTGTTTGCAAAGCATTGTAAGAGCCTATTGAAAGGATGGAAGTATGGTAAGATGGTATTTTGGTGTCTGCAGGGATGGGTGCAGACTCACCTCACTAGTGAGAAAATTGGACATTTTGAATCTATCCAAAGTATTGGTAATAATCTCTTTTTGATTCACTTTTTGTGTGCATGTGTTTATGAGGCTTTTTGAAAGGGTAAAATATGGGATATACGTCTTTTTTATAAAGTTAAACCTTATATAACCCGCATTTTTTTGTATATATATATATACATATAAATAAAGGAGTATTGCCTCCGTTCATCGAAAAAAAAAAAAAAAAAATTTCGACTTAGTCTTGAAATGATAGTCTTTGATGTTTCAGCCTAATAAGAATTGAGGGACGAGGACAATGAGTTGAATGTGTAGATCCCTTAATTCATTGCAAGATAAGGATATGTGGTGCACGAGGGTAATGCAGCTGGATTTGCCGCTTAACCACTGCTACTCTTGTAGAGTGTTTGCCTTTGAGCTCATGTAAATATTATGGAACAGAAAAATTATAATTCTTCTCATTCTTTTTCCTGCGAATGCGTTTTAAATTTGAGATCGATGAGCGTCTTTTTATAAGATTTGTTATATCATCTTGTATATTGAATAAAGCATCAGTAGCTCACATGTAATCATAGTAACAATATATCCCGTGAAAAAACACCACGTTTTTTTAAAGAAGAAAAACCATGTTACATGTTCTTGAAAAAGAATTTCCACCCATAAATGCTTCCTCCATGCTTAGATGTTTCTATATTTTAGATGCTTTTGCTCTCTATCATTCGCTGTTTGATTACTTGGTTACTATATCTAAAAATAATTAAAAGAACCCATGTTTAAACTTCAAAAAAATTAGTTAAAAGAATTAAATAAACAATTGCTCCGCAATTTTAAGACATTCAAATTCCTCTGCTATTTCACTCCATATTATTAGTACAATGCTCAAAATTGGAAAGCAACATAATCCGTGTCGCACACAATCAGAGGATCATAGGTAACAATAGAATGAATAGACTTGAGTACAAGCACCAAATAGATTTATAGCACCAAAGAACCCTGCAACCAAACAGTTTGAAGTGGGTGTGTATGAGTTTTTCTTTTAAAACATCTATTATCTCATATTCATGTTGATAGGTGGAAATGTGGAATGCTCTCCTCTTCACAGTTGGAATATATGCAGTCTTTGGTAAATAAAAGCAACACCACAAGTACACTAAACCTTAAAAAATTCCACCAACTCGATTATCTAAGAAGTATAAGTGTCTCTAAATGTACAAGATGTTGCAACAATTTTATACCATGGAGGAGTTTAAGGAAGCTATGTTTGAGAAACATCTGGAACAATCACATGGATGCTTTGGTAACGAAAATTCTCAAAGCTAAATACTTTCCAAAGGAAGAGTTCGTGCAAGCTAAATTGGGATTATGACTTCAAGGAAGTTACTAGAAAATGGTTGTCAAAGGCAGGTAGGAGATGGAATGGGTATTAGAGTATGGGGGAATCCTTGTCTGAAAGAAGAGAGCAATTTCAAGCCACAACACCACCAGTTTTGAACTTTGAAGACATACGGGTGTGCGAGCTTATTATTAGAGATGCTCTTAGTCGATCGAATCGACCTTAGCTGACTCTCATGTACGTGTCGATGAGCTTCGTCACATCATATGTCTACCTAAAGGATTAAATAATCTACTTTTTGACATATTTGCTATGCAGTAATTAGGATTAATAACATCAAAGTTAGTGGACGTAGCTACATGCAAGATTTAATGGACTCAATGGACTCAAGTACTAAGTAGCTAGTAAATGCATCAAAAGTATATTACTTAATTTTTTCCTTTCCACTAACAAGCATATTCTTAATATTATTTTTACGATTTAAAGTTAATTAGGCCCGATCAAGGAACAGTCATCTGAATTTAAAATCGAGCCGGTCTGAACACGTAAATGCTCATTGATATCAAGTGCGGTCTAGACCCGGACCCAAAAATTTACACCCCTACCAGCCATAAACGCATCCACCTCCACATTCATGTATCTCATGTCGACTCTTGAGCCAACTCAGCCTTTTTGAATCATAGGGCTTCTGCAACTTAAGGTTAAAAAACACCATTATAAAAGCTTTTTACTATTGCAATATATAGGTAAATAATTGCATGTATGCTAACAACATCAATATTGTTATGAAATGGATGGACACTTTGTGCATGTATGTGACCACATCGTGAAGCATGATTCTCACATTGAATTGTAACATCAAGCATGACTCTCACACTTCAAGTAACTTGTAATCATCTCCAATGTACACCAACTCTTCCATGTATTGTCTATGTTGCTTGTGATGTGTTGTATAACTTGTGGTGTATGTATAACTTGTACACATTGTATAAGTACAATTATCATCATCACCAAATGACCTATATAAAGGGTGCAAACCCCATTGTAATTCACACACCAATGTATGAATGAAATCTTTACATTCTCATCTCTAGCTCTCTTCTCTCTTGTCTCCTCTTCTCTATTTGTTCTAGTAGTTCTTAGTTTATGCCTTCTATACTTAAGTTTCTAGCAAGTCCGACTGAAGTTCTAGTTGGCTTACAACTTAGTTTACAACACGTTATCCGCACGAAGTTGCTCTACAAGGGGAGGTCTTGAAGATCAAGAAGCTTTTCAAAGATATAAAGCTAAGAAGGTATAATTTTATTAATTTAAATAAGTTCAATTTATTTCCATGTTGTCATGGTTAATTTCTTTTTTATTACGTACATATTTAATTATGTAAATGTACTTTATTCATACATTATGCATTGTAACGTCACCGACTACGAAAATATGCTCTGTAGCTGCGTCTTGTACGATCTTCTACATCAGAAATCAAAAGTCAATGTGTGACATAGTTTTTCTCTTAAAACTACAAACGATTAGTTATTGTTTTATTATTGATTTTATAATACAAATAATGCTATAAGTTTGAGTTGATAGTGGGTAAGTCTTGTCCCCGGTAAAGCTAAACATTGAAAGGGAGACGGGTTATCCCGCTCGAGGAGGCATGATATTAAGTATACTATGTCTCGCCACCCAACCTGGAGGTTGTCCCACCAACTCATACGAATAATACATTTTGTTTATTAATGAATCAAGTTGTGAACATATATTTAATCATATGTTATGTTTTTACATAAAAAAGGGAAAACTATTTTATATTAAATTTATTTTCAAAATATTATTTAACCATAGTTGAACTTGTTGCCTTATTATATTACCGACAAGAATTACTTGTCATGACAATTAGATACTATAATTTGTTAATAAAATATCTATGCAAGACTATGTTGTGTTATACAAAGTTTAAATCATTTGCCAATATCTCTTTAGAGATTTGAAAAGTGAATATTTCACTTTATATATCTCTTCACCCTATGGAGTTATAAATATATAAATACCAAAAAAGGTAATGATCCAAAAGCTCAAAATGAGCGGTTGAGTCTCAAGCTACAAAATTTAATCAGTCAAATATTAATTCTAATTCCGCAATTTTAATTACATCTATGTTGAGGCTATGTGGAAATATGACTGATGAGACAATAAAAATAAGGTCACGTGGCCCGCCTCGATTTATTGTCGCAACAAATATCGAGTGCACACGTCAATTCAATAAATATTAAGGATTGATTTCTTGTCTCATGGTAGCTGAGTAAAATAATGAGATATTATAAATATAATATCGCTCCCGTCTAATTAATTCAGCTTCAAATTAAGAAGCATACGTTGCAATATTGATCATGATCGCAATAATAAATTTATGGACGTGGAAAATGTGAAAATATCAGGTAAAGGTCGTATTGACAATTCCACCAAAAATTGGAACAAAAGTGGTGCACCACTACAAAGGCCAAATAATTATTGACAATGAGTGCTCATAATTGTGATATCTTTTTTTGGTCATATATGAAAGGCTATTTTGTCTAAATATTGTCATATATATACCCGAATATTTTTGTGACCTTTACCATGCCTTCAAAATCAAATGCAAAATATTATGAATTTTATCACTGAAAATCGCTCGATAAAACAGGCACATCGAGATGTGTTTAAATCGTGACCTAAATATGAGCGATGAGTTTATGTCTTGTGTATCGTGCTACATGCATGCACATTATAATATAAAAGTGAATATTTCTCAAATTCGAACTTCACGGAGGCTAATGTTCAGACAATATCTGGTACAAAAATTTTATTGTTAATGTCTTGTTCAGAAGAAGTCTACTCAGAATAATAGAAAATTTATCTATATGAATATAATTTAATCTGACTATAATATTCCCGGCTTTAACTTCTGGAATATATAAGACACATTAAAACGAATGTCGTCATAAATTAAATGACATTCATAATGTGGAAATATCTATTTGATTATCCATAATCATCAATAATGCGAAAATATCGTAACTTCGCACGGACATCCTTTATCGAACTGGATTTTTTTGTCGGCTGAAGATTATCTCAAGGCAAATCAATAGGAGACTTATATTGATTTAATTCTCCATTAATCATATTATAAGATGCCTTGGATCCCTAATAGAAAATTTATTTATAACAAGTTTTGCTTATTGTCACTTTGATGAAACAGTTTTCCCACAATTAGAGGGAGATATAAGCCAATTCAAAAGGAATGACGCGAAATTGCTTGAAACACATCAAATTGCATTAAATTTGTTGTATTATGATCCATGTATAAATTAATATGAACTCGAAGTTCTAAGGATCATTCAGTAGCAACAAGTTATGAATCAATTACTTGATGCAAATACTATATACAAAAGAGTGGCAATCATATGCTTCAACATTAAATTGTTCATATAGAAAATGATGTCCATGTGCAACAAAATGCACAAGATGTCTCACCCATGTGAACATGATGGAGATAATCAAAATGAGTTATCGGTTAGTGTATTGCACTCTTTTTCCCTTTGCTATGGTTTTATCCCACTGAGTTTTCTTTGCAAAGGTTTTTAATGAGGCAATTCTAACAATATTAAAACTCTGTATCTAGATTGATTAGTGTATTGCACTCTTTTCCTTTCGCTATGGTTTTATCCCACTGAGTTTTCCTAGCAAAGTTTTTAATGAAGCAATCCTAACATTATTATACTTCATATAAAAATAAATAAATAAATAAATTATGAGAGCAATTAATGTACTTTTTTCCTATACTAGATTTTTTTACATGGGGTTTTTCTAGTATAGGTTTTAATGAGACATTTATATTATCTCTAAGTGTATCAATGTGTTGCACTCTTTTCCTTAGCTATGGTTTTTTCCTACTGGGTTTTCCTAGCAAGGTTTTTAATGAGGCAATCAACAAATATTATACTACAAAGCAATATTGTGACGACCCCAGTTCCCCACGACATTAGGCCCCGCCCGACCTAAACCTACGTGGACCACATGACACGTGGCACGTATACTTCACAGGTCGTTACAAATATTATACTCTTTTTCTTGTACTAGATTTTTTCCCACATGGTTTTTTCTAGTAGAAGTTTAACGAGACACATTCTTTCAACAAGTGTCATCCAAGGGGAGTGTTATGAAATGGATGGACACTTGTGCATGTTTGTGACCACATTGTGAAGCATGGTTCTCACATTGAATTGTAACATCAAGCATGGCTCTCACACTTCATGTAACTTGTAATCATCTCCAATGTACACCAACTCTTCCATGTATTGTCTATGTTGCTTGTGAGGTGTTGTATGACTTGTGGTGTATGTATAACTTGTACACATTGTATAAGTACAATTATCATCATCACCAAATGACCTATATAAAGGGTGTCAACCTCATTGTAATTCACACACCAATGTATGAATGAAATCTCTACATTCTCATCTCTAGCTCTCTTCTCTCTTGTCTCATCTTCTCTACTTGTTCTAGTAGTTCTTAGTTTATGCCTTCTATACTTAAGTTTCTAGCAAGTCCAACTTAAGTTCTAGTTGGCTTACAACTTAGTTTACAACAAATATATTTGTATTTTGAATTCTTAGTTCATTGCTATCTTTTTTTTGGTAGAAAGTTCATAGCTATCTTAACTATCAATGTATAGAGATATTTTAATATTAATTTTTTTACATCAAAATAACTAATAACAGCACGATTTTTTTGGTTAAACAAGGTAATAATAACAACATGATTTGTTAGCAACCCCCTATTAATTTTCCTTAGGAAGGCAAGCACATCCTCAATTTGGGAGAAACTCCCAAAACTCTTCATCTTCTCACAAACCTTATTTCCAACAAGACATTCTCTCACTCTCATATCTACATTAATGCTAGTTCTTTCCCAAAAAAAGCCATTATCTTGCTTTTAATTATGGAGAACGTGAAGTTTCCAACGCTATTGTACTCCCTTCAGTCCCTTACACACCATCCATTTTTATCGTCCTTATTGCCAGAAAATGGTCGTTGTTGTTGCTGGAGAAAGGTGGGAGTCGGCATTCCTACCAGAAGTGTAAGAAGAAATCTATTGAGAGAACAACACTTAGGTCTTCAGCCGTTATAAGATTTGCTACGACATAAATCGGATCTACAAAAGTATTCTTTGTTTGCCTTCTACATTTTTGTCTTTCTTGGTGATTTTTATTAATGGTTGATGTAGCCTATTTGACTATTTGAGGTGGGGCACTTTTTTAATTAATAAGAAAAGGAAATGCATAATCTGTATAGCAATTAGCTTAGGAACTCAGTTTGTAATTATTTGTCTCCTTAAAACCAATTTGATAAGATTTTAAATTTGTGAATTATTAAGGGATTATACAGTTTAGCAGTGTTTCATCGCAAAAATTATGTTATGTAAAACAATAAAATTGGGATTGGCGATTGATTCGTGTTTAATGTGAAGAATAGACATGTGTCCTAAAATATAGAGTTGGATGGAAAAACAAGGGTTATAAGAACAAGCTGGATTAGTTGGAAGTTCGAACCATTTATGCCAATACGTGCAACTTTGTTACATGAGGGAATTTGAGAATGCAAGTACAAGATGTTTGAGTAGATCAGTGATGGCTCAATATGTTGATAGTTTGATAAAATTTCTTTTTCTTGCTCTTTTTCCTTTACTTTTAATATTTTTTATTTCTAGAATGTGGCTTTCAATTCTAATTTTGTGTTTATTGAAGAGCTTATTAGAAATGACCAGCACATTTAAATTAAATAAAATTGTAACTGACAATGTGACTCCTTATTTCGTTGTTATGTTTATTGAATAACTTATCAAAAATGGCCAGCTCATCTAATTTTGATAACATTGACGAATTAGCTATTGTGAATGTTGATGATGAAGGCAGTCCTACTGAAATGGTGGGATTGGATGATGAACCAATACAACAAGATGAGTTGCATCAAATTGAGAAAGACGAATATGACTTGACTAATGCAGAAAACATAGAATGGCTCAGCTACATGTCCCAACTACAAAACGAAAAAGAACTGGGAGACATTTGTGATGGAGATGTGGTTGGGAAAACATTTAAAACTGTCATAGAAGCAGAGTTCTTTTATGTAATTTACTCTAAGCTCATTGGTTTCAACGTACGAAAAAAAAAGAAAAAGAAAAATTAAGAAGGAGAAGTACACATTTGTAGTTGTACATGCTCGAACGAAAGCTTAAGAGAAGAAAAGTACCTAAACATGCCCAACAAAATTCGCGAAGCAAAATCCATTACGATGACTGATTGCAAAGCTTGTATGCAGATTAATCTAAATCAAACTAGTAGATTATGGTTTGTGAAAGTCTTTCAAACAGAGCATAACCATTAGCAGAACCACACCAAAAACATCAACAGTTGGACCCTAGTGTCAAAGAGCTAGCAATGATGATGAAGCAAGTCGATATTAAAACATGTCATGTTTGGCAATTTTCGATGGAACAATCTAGTGGATGGAATAAAGTGGGTTGCATAAAATCGATGTGTATAACAATATAACAAGTAAAAGGAAACACTCGGTTGATTGAAATGCGGCAAAAGCAGCGACTTATCTACAGTCAAAGATAGAAATGGACAAAGATTTCTTTTTTTTTTGTTATGATCTTGATGATGAAAATAGATTAAAAATCTTATCTGGGCATACGCTACTTCGAGAGTTGATTATAAACTATTTGGTGACTCGTTAGCATTTGATTCTAAATATCGAACAAACAGGTAAAAGTTATATAATGGAAGTCATATATATTGAATTATATGCAATTTTATTCCAATAACTTTTACTTTTTTATTTAGGTATGGAAAACCTTTGGTCATGCTCGTAGGGGTAAACAACCACAACCGGACATGTGTATTTGGTTTTGTTTTATTATAAAATGAAACAGCAAAAACCTATAAATGGGCATTGAAGAACTTCTCGAATGCATGGGCGGGAAGGCCCCAACTACTAGGATTGCAAGTGGGTTGGGGAATCCTCATTCCTCGCGGTGCCCCACCCCAATGGGGCAAGGATTCCCCTCTTTTTGCTCCTCGCAGGGCGGTCCACGGGGCAAAATCTTACCACGGCGGGGATGGTAATTGTTCTCGCCTTGCAAGGATTCCTCGCCCCGCATCCCTCGCATAAAACTCTCCATTTTTTATAATTTTATCAAAAAAATTATATAATTTTTTTACTTAAAACATATGTAATATATGGAATGAAACTCAAGATCTCCAACAATAAAATTTAGTTTTACCATTAAAGTAATTCTATAATTTATATATGTTATATCATAAAGATATATAAAATTATATTTAGATCATAATTGAAATATATTTGCCATATAAGTTTTAGAAATCTTATATATTAAATTAAGTATGATAACTTGTGAATCAATCAACAAAACAAATCCACATTAATCCTTCAACTTGAGAAAAATAGTTTCTTAAAAAAATTGAAAAAATAGTACTTAATGGCCAAGGAAAGAGATCAATATAGATATTTTTTACAAAATTGATAGGGCACCGCCGGGATTCCCTGCCCCACAAGTATCCTCGCAGGGTGAGGCAGGAAAGTTCGCCCCGCATAAAATTTTTGAAAATAAATTCCCGCCTTGCGCCCCGCGGGGACAGGGATGGTAATTACGATCTCCGCCCTACCCTGCCCCACTTGCAACCCTACCAACTACTATTCTTACGAATGGGAATAAGGGCATGCGCAAAGCAATCTAAATGGGGTTATGTTACCCATAGAACCTGTTCATGGTATATTTTGAACAAAGCACTAGGGTATGTCCATAAGACAAATTTTGTTGGTGATTTGAGAGCGTTGATGTTTAGGTATGGTGCAAAATATTATTGGTTACTTAAAAAAAATATTATTGGTCATTCAAATTGTATGCATCGAGCCATTGGATTGAGTAGATCTAGAGTTCAAAGCATCATGCAAAAATATGTGCCATTCAATTAGTGTTTCCTTTTACCAATGAGGATATATTTCCCTATTTCTCCTTTGAACAAACTCATTCTTATGTTATCTTTTTAATGTGTGCCTTCGTTAATTTTTTTGAGATGATTGTAGCTTTACTTTGTGTAGGTTTGTCTTCATCCCCCTCTTTTCCTATGTCAAAAGTTGGATCATTGTTGGTGTCTATAGATAATAGACTTGTATTAGATATAAAGCACTCTATAGTCGTTGATGCTGGAATATTACCATTGTGAGACTCAAGATTCTTTTTCAGTCTTCTCATAGATCCAATGACTATACTAGAAATGGCCTTATCTAAAACTAGAAGCATTTTTCATTCTCTCATGGATATGTATTCTCTTTGGTGCTTAGCAATATTGGCTTGTTAGAAATTAATTTCAAGGTCGATAAGATTGTGACAACTCTTTGTCAATCCTTGCCTACGCAAATGTCAACAAGAACTTTGGTATCCACTTTAATTATTTCTCGAGAATGTTAGTGCCACCAAGCTTTGAATTATCAATTCTAATCACAATATTAATTTGGGGGAATATACATATACTCATCAAGAAATGTTAGAATTTGGAAAAGTTGTTAATATGAAAACTTAGGTTTGATGTAGGTAATCTTGTATTGGTATTTAGCATGATCCTTGCACAATCTAATATGTCATACTTTTCTAATTAAACTAGCTATGATATGGTGCAAAATTATAATAATTTTTAACATTTATTATAATTTTTAATTTCTTAACATTTATTTATTTTTTAATTTTTTGTTAGTTACAATTTTTTGTTGCATGTCTAATGCAAGGTTCTATGAGGAAGAAGAATGGGAAAAAAGATGGAAGGATATGTTAAAGAAAAATGATGTGGTTAATAACAATTGACTTGACGAACTTTACAAGTCAAAAGAGCTATGGGCAAATACATTTTTGTGAGGACAATTTTTTTGGAGGAATAACCGCAACAATTAGATGTGAGTCAATGAACTCATTTTTGAAAAGGGATTTAAATAGTAAGATTGAACTTTGGGCATTTTTGTTACATTGTGAGAATGCATTAGCTGCTCTACGATATGAAGATATGAAAGAGCATTTCATTTCGAGTAAGACGGACCCTCTAATCCCTTCAACAACTATGGTAGATGTAAAGAAGTTTGTGTCTTCTATTTACACCAGAGAGATGTTTTTTAAGGTTAGGAATCAAATAAGATGTAGTGATCAATATATTGTCAATTACCAAGTATGGCTACAAACAACTACATATTGGTCGACAAAAAGGTCAAATGATTTTCAATCACATTGATGACCATATGAGTCGTAATTGTTTAACATTGGAGACCAAGGGAATCCCTTGAGATGCGTGCCGGTGTTGGATCGAAATAGAGAGTGATGTGGTAAGTTGATTTAAGATTAGTATAGCTTAAATAGTAGTATTAATGTGGCTATAGTTGATTTTATATTAAATATAGCCTAAGTTAGCAAGTTAAAACAATAGCCATAAGATTATTCTTGAGATACGTGTTGACATATCAAGAGACCGATTGAATTTTCATTTGATGTTAGTTAGAGAGATTTAGTGGAGATTTAGTGGAAATTGTGTCAAGATAAAGCCATTAGATTAGTCTCGAGATACGTGCGAACATAAAGATCAATGACTATTAAACAATCTTATCTAAATATATAAGATTGAATAGATCTACTCATGCAAACCATTTCATTCTCATTCAATTACTTAGATAATAAGTAAGTTAGAGAAGAAGATCAAGAAATCAGCAATGGAGTAGATGAAGATTTGGTGTTTTGGAGGTGGTGATCAAGCTAGGTGTGTGGTAGCTTCAAATACCAGACCGCCTTGCTACACGCCACGTCGCATCCCACGTCAACTAGCCTTGCCACGTTATGGCTCGTTTCTCTGGACGCCTCGCGACCTAACATGTTGCTTACACTTTTTCGGCTAACCGGAGCTACGCTAACTAACCTTTTCATAAGTATTAATAATTCAGTTAGTCAGTTACTCAATTTATCAGGTTATGTTATAATTTTACAGCGAAAGTCTTTTAATGAATAACTTATGCAGTATTTAACAATACTAAGTTGTAGGAAACTCGACAAAAGATACCATGTATATATCAAGGCGAGATAAGTATAACAAAAGTTCCATATACATGTAATCAATGTTCTATGGTCCCCAAAACCCATCAAAAGTAAAATAAATACATACTGATATCACACACGAGCTGGCTCCACAATCTCAGAGGTAGTCGCCTAGTACCTCCTTGCCCTTACTCATCGAAGGATATGCACCCAGTCACCCAACAAATACAGTGACGAGTCCAGTGAGTGAAGTCCTAAGAGAAGTCCACACAATATTCATGAAATAAAACTGATAAACTACAAGACATGCAAATATAACTCCTGGAAACAGTACATCATATTCCCATGAATGTAGGCAACATACGACAAGCAAAAGCAGTAGCATGAAATAAATAAACAGTACATACCAGCTAAACCAGCTCAGAAATAAAGCATTAATCAGTATACATCCGTATAATCACGAGAAAACCCTGACCTACACCAGCTAGTAATCGGTAAATCAAATAGGAACCACGTATATACTTACAGGTTTACAGTGACTAAACCCCAACTTCAGTTACCGGATGAACCCCTCCAAATGCTATTTCAAGTCAAGGGAACACCTATAGGCCATTATTTATTTTGATTTGATCACACTAACGTAGGCCCATTTTACTTACATATGGCTAGTATTTTCTTTATCAAAATTAACCAACTTGTGGTCCCACTAACCTTTTAACCTTTGACTACCCAGTACCTGGTACCCACTGCCTCGCGTCTCGACATGCATTTCGAGGCACGCCATAGCCTATTGTTTTAATTTGAATTAACTTATCATATGGTCACATTACCCATTTAATTGATTTGCTATTCATCTTTACATGGATTAGTCGGGTTTCCTAGCATACCCGTAGTTCGCCTACCCGACACTCGCGTGACATGCCTTTCGAGGCGAACACGCGTCACACAAACTCGCCCGATAGCAACATACACACATGTGGTGCAATATAATAATAATAATTTTAATCGCCACATATACATAACCATCATCCATAAATAACATATTTCCTTGGTTCTCGTGTCCGAGCCAACCGAGTTGTCCACGTAAAGCCCAAATTACGACTGTTAATTCTCTAGATTAACGCTAATCCTAGTTTAATTAAATTTGGGTCATTACAAGGTGTGAAGACCATCAACTAGGTAAGCTACTCGATACAAATTTTTTGAAAATTAGAGGTGTAGTTTCAATTTCAGTTTTTGTGTGATTTCAGAGGGCAAATGAAATGATTTTCAAAATTGGGTTACATATTTGGATTCCTTGCGAAAAACCATTAAACTTGCTATAAAGAAGTTTGAAATTTGAAGTTAAATTGACCAAGTTATGATCAAACAAAGTGTTAGGTGTGTTCTTGAGATTTATTAAAAAATGCATACATATTTTAATGGTTTAATGATTATATATGAAGTATATGTTGATGCAATTGCTAAGAAGGGTCATTAGCGCGCTAATCATGCTATCCAGTACTCTAGGTGCTCTGACAGCACAAAATCTGTAATTTGTAATTATAATTTAAACATTATAAATAAGAGCAATACCCTAAGTAAAGCTCTAAACACATTCAATAATATGTTTGAATGAGATCGAGAACCTAAGGAAGAGTCTCGAAGGTTCAAGTACGTGTTTTGAGGTTTTGAGAGGCTGGAATAGCTAGGAAATTTGTGTGGATCGTAAGTAAACTAATTGAGATATTTATTTACATTTCATTCATGTCTTGTTATTCATTTCCAATCATTTCGGCTGTTTTGCTTACTGTACTCTATATAACATAACTTGTTTCCTCTCTCATTTCATGAGTTTGATATCATGGTATTAATTGTTGGTTAAATAGTTTCAATGACTCTAAATTAAGTGTTATGCCATTTCTTATTGTTGAGACACTTAGTTAAATGAAATAGCATGCTATTAGGTATGTGTTTGATGATGTTGTAAGTCTAAATTCCTTTGTGTATTAGATATGCAATTACTTTGCTTGGATTCTCAAACCATGTCATTTCTTGGGTATGAAAGTAGTTCTTGTATCTAGGACCATGATATGATAAAGATGTGTGCGACACACGGGGTCATTAGACTTTCGGGGCAGTTGAGATCTCACCACTAACTTGTGCAGCACACGGGGTATGAAACTTAGGATTGTGGGCAAGTATGCTTCATAGATGACTTGTCATTTGTTATTGATTATAGAGGCGTGGAGCTCAGCTCCGACCTTCAACTGATCCATCCTGAGATAGTGGAATAAAGGCTGATGTGATGTAACTCACGGTCGACCGACCCTAGATCATTACTACTTAGCCGAGTGTCAGTTTCATTTTGTCTAACTGAAGTATCTCATAGCATGATTTCTTTTCAGCATTGTTGTTATTGTTATGCTTTCAGATACTTGTTGTCTATTTGGAAATGTGAACAAATGTCTCTCAATGTTACTTTCTACTTTCTTATACTCATCGTCCTTTTATGACGGTGGGTGCAGATCCATCGAGTAGCATACCAGGCAAAGAAAAGATCGTCAACAACCTTTGAGCCAGCAGAGTGCTGCTACGCTTGATTTTGCAGGTTTTTAGTTTTATTGTATAACTTTTATACGTCTTTCATATACTTTTGGGGTTATATATATTATGGGTTGAGAGGTAGTACCCTGACCAGAAACATGTTGATATTTTATCACCGTTTCATTATATATATGCATGTGATTTTTTTTCCTAATTTTTCCACAGTTCTTAGGTATCATGTTAAAAGCATATGCTAAATTGTTAAGACTTTTGTTGAATAAACTTTAAATTTTTAAGTTTTTTACTAACTCTAATTTATTAACCGACATAAGATAAGAAAATGCTTATTTGATCAAAAAGTTGGTGTTAGAAAGGTTTTGGAAAAAGACTAACTAATTCGTTGTTAAGACCTACATGGCGAGATTAGGGCTTAATGACGGGATTAGGCCAAGCGGTGCTCTAAATTGAAAGGGGGTCGTCACAGGTGGTATCAGATTTAAGATTATAACGCTTAAGTGGTGGGATGTAGTTATTCTACAATGTGATACCAAAGTTACAGTTGGTGTTAGAGGCCAACTTTTCTAATAAGTAATAAATAAAATTTAAACAAGAAAATAATGATTTTAGTTGTGGAAACCAGATGATCCTTGCCTAGAAACCATTAGTTGGGAAGTAAATAAAAGTGAGATGGGGACTTCTTATATGCACGTGTTAGTTTCCATGTGTATATATATCCATTATCAAAATAGCAACTTATTCAAGTTCACTATCAACTTGCAAACATCGATGGCTTATTCACACGATAACGATGATGCAGGTGCTAGTGGCGGCCAACCTCCTATTCCATTTACTGATGATTTTCAGAGGCTATCTTGCTAAGTAGCTTCTTATGGATAGCATTTAGTGGATTTCATTACTACTACTACTACTACTACTAATACTACTACTACTACTACTACTACTACTACTACTACTACTACTACTACTACTACTACTACTTGCTGCTCTTACTCTGCGCTCTGCTCTCTTTCTCTTTACTCTCTTCTCCTTCTCTTCTCTGCTCTGCTCTCTTGCTCTCTTCTCTTTGCTCTTTGCTTTCACTCTTTGCTGCTGCTCTTTGCTGCTCTTGCTGCTGCTGCTGCTGCTGCTGCCTGCTGCTCTGCTGCTGCTTGCTTTGCTGCTGCTTGCTGCTTTGCTCTTGCTCTTTCTTTGCTGCTCTTTCTTTGCTCTTTGCTCTCTTTGCTCTTGCCCTTTTGCTCTGCTCTTGCTCTGCTCTTTGCTGCTGCTGCTGCTGCTCTTCTTCTTGCTACTCTTTCTTGCTGCTGCTCTGCTGCTGCTCTTGCTCTGCTGCTGCTGCTCTGCTGCTCTGCTGCTGCTCTGCTGCTGCTGCTGCTGCTGCTGCTGCTGCTCTGCTGCTGCTGCTGCTGCTCTGCTGCTCTGCTGCTGCTCTCTGCTGCTGCTCTCTTTCTGCTCACTCTCTTTCTTCTGCTGCTGCTCTGCTGCTGCTCTTTCTCTTTGCTCTTGCTGCTGCTCTTGCTCTTTTTGCTCTTTTGCTCTTTGCTCTGCTCGCTCTTTGCTTTGCTCTTTCTTCTGCCCTTCACTCTTGCTTTCTCTTTCTTTGCTGCCGCTTCTTTGCTTGCTTTGCTCTTGCTCTCTTTTGCTCTTGCTCTTTGCTGCTGCTGCTGCTGCTGCTGCTGCTGCTGCTGCTGCTGCTGCTGCTGCTGCTGCTGCTGCTGCTGCTGCTGCTGCTGCTGCTGCTGCTGCTGCTGCTTCTGCTCTGCTGCTGCTGCTGCTCTTTTTTGCTCTTTAGCTCAACTTTCTTTGCTGCACTCTCTCTGCTCCTCCTCTCTGCTGCTCTGCTCTGCTGCTGTAGTAGTAGTAGTAGTAGTAGTAGTAGTAGTAGTAGTAGTAGTAGTAGTAGTAGTAGTAGTAGTAGTAGTAGTAGTGTAGTAGTAGTGGTGGTGTGGTGGTGGTGGTGGTGGTGGTGGTGGTGGTGGTCGTAGTAGTAGTAGTAGTAGTAGTAGTAGTAGTAGTAGTAGTAGTAGTAGTAGTAGTAGTAGCCCACCGCCCCACTACTGCTCTCTGCTCTGCTGCTCATCTGCTGCTGCTGCTGCTGCTGCTGCTGCTGCTGCTGCTGCTGCTGCTGCTGCTGCTGCTGCTGCTCTGCTTGCTCTGCTACTTGCTGCTGCTGCTCTGCTGCTGCTGCTGCTGCTGCTTTCTGCTGCTGCTGCTGCTGCTGCTGCTGCTGCTGCTGCTGCTGCTGCTGCTGCTGCTGCTGCTGCTGCTCTTTGCTGCTGCTGCTGCTGCTGCTCTGCTGCTGCTGCTGCTGCTACTACTACTACTACTACTACTACTAATACTAATACTAATACTACTAATATTACTATTGCTGCTGCTGCTCCTACTACTACTACTTCAGCTGCTGCTACTACTATTTCCGCATTACCGGCACCAGAGCTTCCTACTACTACACCAGCCATTCCGACAGTACAGACAAATTGACTGTCATAGCACTAGCCATAAAGATAATTTATACACCGTCTTTCACTCTTACATCTTCTAGCTCGATAGTAGAGGTTCAGTTGGTGAAGGATCTCATCAGATTGAAGCCACATCACTTTGATGGTCAGCTAGATTTTGAGAAGATTAAGAAGTGGGTGTCTAAGGAGAAGCTGCGTAGAGTCTTAAGGATTGAAGACATAATTTGTACTGTGATTTCGTTGTATAAATTGCAGAGAGAAGCCGATGTTTGGTGGCATGCGACGATAGCTTTTGATGAAGACTTTGAGTCTTGGGATGCCTTTAAAAGGAAGTTTTATCAGCAATACTTCCCACCTCCAGTGATGAAAAAGTTAAGGAAATAGTTTATGAACCTGAGACAGGGAGTTGATGAGTCGGTGATGAGTTACAGAGACAAATACGGTTACTTGAGATAGTTTGTTGGGGATCTAGTGATATATGATTTGGAGGATATATATCATTTTATATATGGATTAAAACCAGATATA
This sequence comes from Stephania cephalantha, assembly GCA_039657325.1. Classification (NCBI taxonomy): domain Eukaryota; kingdom Viridiplantae; phylum Streptophyta; class Magnoliopsida; order Ranunculales; family Menispermaceae; genus Stephania; species Stephania cephalantha. The sequence goes on from CM077571.1 coordinate 27,759,381, forward strand.
TGGTTTTATAGTATCAGTTCAGGTGCTAGGACTTTGGGTGAGATTTATTAGCTTGCACTTTCTCTTGAGATTTATTATCTGAGTAGAGTTGCTGATGGGACATTGTTGGGACTAGCATTGTCAGCGGATCAAACTACAGAGTTTGAGAGGAGGAGACAGAAGGGCAAGGGACAAAAGAGATGGGAGTGAGGTTCTTAAGGATCAAGGACAGTCATAATAGTTGTACCTTATGTATCACCCCTACTCCAGTACAGACTGTAGTTAGTAGACCTCCCTTGCCACCACCAGTTAGACTTGCTTTGCCAGCTCCTTTTACTTTGCCAGCTCTTCCAGCACCACTAGTGCCACGTCAGCAGTAGCAACAGGGTGGTAAAGATCGAGGCAAAGGTAAATGTAGACGTCGAGATGATTTTCGATAGGAAAAAATATAGACACGGGCCTAGGATCGGACACAGAGTCAGCTTAGACTGATTACATGCCACATGTGTGGTTAGGTTGGGTAAGTGATTAGAGATTATTCATAGTCAGCAGTAGTACTTCCATCACAGAGACGAGAAGGAGTACATATGGTAGCACATCCTGATTCAGACGCCACAGGAGGACACATTGAAGGTACGATTTGTAGCATCCCTTAACCTGATTAGGGCAATACCGGCCTGAAACCCTAATTAAGCCCAGATTACCCTTACCAGACTTAACTAGAGCCAGCAACCTTACCACCTACACCTAATAAACACTACTGTATATCAATTATTGAAATAAAAAAATCATATACGCAGCGGAAATTTAAAACCTTTTTTGATAACCAAAATAAGATATACAATATTAAAAATAAACCAAAATAAACCCCGGTTGAATAATCACCCATCCCATGTGATATTACAAAAATGTAATTCAATACAAATATAGAAGACCAAAGAAAGTCATTACATCGAAGAGAAGTTCAAAACTCCTATAACTTCTCCATCATGTAGTCGTAGCGCTCGTCGGATCTACCTGTAATGTTAATTGGGGTGAGCACTCCAACTTGCTCAATAAGTAGGGATTCACACTAATCATCAACATTCCATATAATATTCAAGGATATTATGCAATAACAACATGCACCAATGATATCTAACAAGAATATGGAAGGCATATAGATTCAATGCATAATCAAATGCAAAGTAAGTAATTTGGGCTATTACACTGTGATCCCCGTTTATTTTATAAAATTAGGGCCAATTGCCCACTGATGCCATTAATGCAATTACTAGACCAACATATTGGCTAATATGCTCTCTAGCCCATCCACTAATGCCCAATGGTTCTATCCTAAACCCTCTAGTGTAAATGTAACCCACGCCACCTATAAATTGAGTAGGATGTTACATATAGGCCAAGAAGCTAACCCATCTCCTATATCACCTCGTCTCAATTCAAGGATCTTACTCTCGTGAATCACAGTAAACACAATTTTCCTTTTATTAAAAACAATCACAGTATAAATAGTCCCCCATTCCATTCTAACAACTATAATAGCTATATATACTAAATAGCCAGGCAATATTGATAATAAGACAATCCGTACTTACCTCGGGTCTAAGTCTCTATTTCCCAAATTCTTTAAATTTCCAGTCATCTCACGTTTCCTCAGTGTTCCTCAACCTATCACCAATCATTTGTTGTCAATTTACCAAAATCCAATCAGTTTTGTACTGATCTGAGTGTGGATGGAGTGCTATGTCCAGGAGCTAGCGTGTTATTCGCACTGCTAAACTTCATACACACTTCTGGGATCTGATAGCGTGCTACCTAACATGGATAGCACGCTACCTGACATGGATAATGTGTTATACGTATGCCAGTCATCTTCCCAATACGCATAGCGCGCTATGGCCAATGCGTAGCGCGCTATGCGCACCAGACTTGCAACACTAGCACACTCTGTTGATCGAAACTTAACCCAAACCACATCCAAACTCGACAATTACAATCCCAAATCACCAAGGAGGACCTCTAATGAGATTATAAATCGTTTATAATCAACAACAACCTCGATTCAAGAAGTTTTGATCATCACCACATAATTGAACTTCAACAAACTTGAAAACCAAACTTACCAAAGTGATGATCACTAGCTTCTTATCCATTTAAGCTCCTCGACTTGATTGAATTCGACTTCCTGAATGATCTCCCTTCGATCCGAATCGAAACTGACTCTCCCGAACCTCTCGAATGTTCGAATGAAAACGATAAGCTTTGATTTTTGTTTTATATATGGACTTTCCTCGAGATACGCATCGTGCTATCTCGAGACCGATCGCGTGGTTGATGCGTTAAAATGACAGAGCTTAAAGTGACACAAAATTTGACACATCAAGCACTTACGCTTCGTTCGAGATGATTCAATAATCCATATATTTTTAATATTCTTTTATTTTCCAATATATATTTATATATTTAAAAACATATAAATATATATATCGCGTATTATTCACCAATCAACTCACCGGACATGCCTAGAAGTGTCTTTGAGCGGGCACACTACTGCCACGACTCCCTCGTCACACTTGGTGTCCTGGTAAACCTTAGTTTATTGGGTATTTTCTATATTAGGCTTGTGTATAATTTTCGTATTTTACAACAACCTATATATAAATTGATTTAACAATTTAAACAAACATCATACATCATGCAAATGCACGCACACACTAATCGAGGTATGCCGAACTTAACCACGAGCCTAACCCGTGTAAATTAGGATTTGGATTAATATTAATCACTAGCTTAAGGTAACAGGTCGTTACGGTCTCCCCAATTTAAAGTAATTTCATCCTCGAAATTAAAGTAATCTAAAATTACCTGCAGTTTCGAAGAGAAATGGGACTATTTCTCATACTTTCGCTCTCAGGTTAGTTCCTCATCTTTTTGAAACCCCTATTTCACTATACCCAAAGAAATCTATTTGGTTCTCAACTTTTAAAAATCTTAAGATCAAGTAACACACTTGACTGCTCTTCGTAAGATAAGTCTTCCTAAAAATCACATTCATTCCAACCAATCCTTCGAATGAACTAAGTCTTTGTTTTACTAACATTGACTTATGGAAGACATTAATAACTCCGACTAGCTGAGGAGAAAACTTTAACATGTAAGTACCAGGATTAATCCGTTCATGTACTTTGAACGAATCAATACACCTTGAAGCTAGCTTACCTCACAATCCAAACTTACACAACTCCTCTCATAAGTGAGACTTTCAACAAAACATATTTTTCCTTCGAAAGCTCCAACCACCTATGATATTTATCGGCGTATCTCTTTTGTTTTAGTTGTATTGTAGTCAAATGCTGGCTAATTTGCTACCTTTCCTCTGTGTAGTTCTAAATTAATTCCGGCTCTAACAAACTTGCATCTCAACCCCTGTCTAGACACTCCGATGAATGACATGGTTGACCATACAAAGTTTCAAATGGGCATTCCATTCTAGCTTGACAGCTATTTTAATAAACGAACTCACACAGAGAAATGTATCTCTTCCAGTTATTATTAAACTTCAAGACACAAGCTTAAAGTATATCCTCTAGCACCAACATCAATTACTCCGGTTACCCATCGGTCTACCGATAATATATTTTGCATAAATAGTCAAGAGGATTTCACATAGAAACTGGCAAGAAATGCACAAACTCCATCAACTGTTAACTATAATTTTTACCGTATTATGCTTATGCTAACTCAAAGATAAACTGGAAACAAAATCCATCGATCTATGTTCCCATTTCCATTCAGGAGTAGGCAACAAATGCAATAAACTCCGGGTTTCTTATGCTCAGCCCTAACTTGCTAACATATCTCATATCTTTTTATTATTCCCATAACATCATTGTTCATCCCAGATTAACAATAAATAAAGGCGCCTCCTTTCATGATATTCCTTACTGCTATCTAGATGAATGCAGTAAAGAAATATATGAGATTTTCATAACACTTCTTGCCTCACCTGATCCTGAACTGCAATCCATAATCTATCCCTGAACCGTAACGCAACATTATCAAACATTAACCAATCAGGATAATCTATAATAGTTGTTGACCTCTAACACTCTATATAATCCTGATTGGCTTTCTGACAACTAATCACCACTGAATCTTCTCCAATTCAGTTTGAATCTGAACTTAAAAGATCATATTAGTAGCTCCAAAATTAGCTCTCTCAGTTGATGACGTGTTAACTAATCTTACACAAATCATCATCACCGTCATTTCCTCATGAAGTCTAAACTGAGAAGCTCTATTAATAGCTGCATTTTCTCCATATACCTGAGTTGCAATTGTATACTTACAATATGATAACACCTTTCTGTGTAGTTCTAAATTACTTAGGCTCTAACAAATTTGTATCATTACTTCTCGTCCCACACCGTTTAACGACAAAGTAAAGCATAAATTTCATTAAGGTAAATACCTCAATTCTATATATATAGCCTGTTAAAATTAACACCAGAGAACTCACAGTAAATATTTCTTCCAGTAATTCATACTTTCCAAGTCACAAACTCGGAAACATAATCTCTGGAAACCATGGCCAACTTCAGATATATTGTGTTAGATTAAGAAAGGTCCCTCCCATCTATTATATATCTCTTCCCCATTTAGAAGTAGATTTTATGTTCCTTACTGAAATAATAATACTGGTTCTCCACAACTCTCAACTCTTCCACACACATACATCTCGCTTAATTTTCCACGAGGATTTAAACTATAGTACTGGCAAGCAATTTCCAAACTCTATCAGTTTTACAATTATATCAATAACCTTTAGTTGAAACCACAACTTAGATTAATTCATCACGAATTTCTAAGCGTGAAATATCATTCATATAAGCAAGAACAATATAACCCTCCAAGTTAAAATTATTCAGCTTCTACCTGCTGATATATCTAATATTTCTTTATAAAATTGACACCGTCAATTTTTTTCATTTCAGGTCACCAACTATTCATTTTCATCACAATGAGTTTTCGACTTCACCTGAATAAATGTATTAAAGAAATCAATGAGATTCTCACAACATTCTTGCCTCACTCTTTGTTTCAAGTTCTAAGAACTTTCCTTACATGCTCAATGTTTTGATCTGAAATCATCCTTTCCAACATCAATAATTAGTAGTCATCCTTGACCTACTTGATAATCTCAATCAATCTCATTCAATAATACATCACTCATTTCAATTGTTATTAGCTTAACTCCAATCAGAGCTTTAAAGAACAGACTTATAGTTAATGATCCAGACAACTCAGTTGATGATGTGCCTGCGCAGAACTTCCATTTGGTCATCAGTAAATATCTCACCTAAGAGATATTACTAAGCAACGTTTATTATAACTATAGCCTATGTCCCTTTCTTTTCAAAGCATTGTCAACACAATCACCTTGATAAGTGTTATTTTATAGTGAATTCCTAATACTTAGGAAAGTTTTAAGGTAACTTTCTTACCATCTATTTCTATCACTCTGACAATTTCCATTTTTCAAACTTCCACAGTTTGAAATTCGTTACTTACTCTTACACCAGTCCACTATGTCATATTGTCAGGTTGTCTTTTAATGATTCCTCTTAGATTTTTATTAATCTCAAAGAATGATTAAAAGATCCTCAACAACCTTTCTTCTTAATTTACAAGTGACGTCTTTCCATATTTAGTACAACTACTAAATTAGTTATCCCGAGATTATCAGTCTCTAATAGTTCTTCTCCCAAATCTGGAACTATTTATATATAGCTGGAAATATGAGTTACAAGTTTTACTTTATTGTGTCGCCCATACATTCTTACCTAGATCAGAGTCTTAAGATGAACCTCTAACTTCTTCCATAATTTAGGTTTTGCAAAGCAAACATTGTGATCAAACTATACTTTCACCTTCCTCTAAGGCATCCTTGTGTTCGATTTTAACTTACAACCATCACATACTTGAGTTAACTGAAAAAATCACACAATGATATCACGGATCCCCGAATCAATCGTTTGTAATATTTAATTATTTCAAGTTCACTTTCCTCTTTTTACCATTGTGTTGAATATAAGACAACCTCATATTGTCTCAATCACAGTCAAATCCCCTGATTTACTGTTAATATTCAACACTCTTACCATTTATTATCCTTTGAAACTTAGCACTAGCATTTGCAAAAATTTGGTCTAAACCAACTTACCGTTAGCAATTTATAATTCTGTATGGTAATTGCTCGTGCCTTTTCTAAGTCTTCAAAGATTCCATTATTATTGATAACACAATAACAACTTCATTACAATAGGGTTTTCCTTCACTTGACACCCTTAATTTATGAAAATAGCATGAGTTCTAGTAAGTTTTAGTGGTTTTCACCATCCACTTAAAATGATCCAGCACCTGCCTGCAATCATTTTATAAAGATATATATCCTTAGCTTTGATCATTTCACTGTGAAAATCAAATCTCAACTACCTCTTGAGAACCGTTGATTTTACTTATTTTCAGAACGAGTTGTCAATTCTGAGTAATGAATACTCATTTCGACTACTACACATTAATCCTTGGATTCCCCAAACCCTCAGATTCACTGACCACTCATTCTCCCTAATTTAGACTATACCAGTCTAATAGATCAGACTAGGATATCTTACCAACTCACTGCTATATTCTAGATTCTTTTATTAATAAACCACTTGTTATTCTAATATGGATTCACACCATGACCGGAATATCAACTTCATAACTACTTATGAAGTATAACTGCATTAGTGGTTTCCCAACCTCCATTAGGCTTTTATCATTTACCACTAATTTGTTTACTGAATAACTTTCCTTACTTCCATACTAGTCTCAATACTAGTATTAAATTACCTCTCAAAGTGGTCCGCCATCTTTGAGTTTCATCGAAAGTCATTCAACATTACATTATAATTTATATTCTCCTAATACACACCTCAGTATCTTGATCCAATCGATACTTTTTCATTGACTATTATTTGTCTATCCCCGAGGTTAAGACTCTCCGGAGCTCTTACCTCTAACACCTTCTCATATCATGAGAAATAGACGGACTTCAACCATCTTATTATCGTTCAGGAAAAACATACCTTCATATCTACCACGTAGATATAGTATACATAACAAATAACGTATCTCAGTATTTTATCTTTTGGTTACCCCCCAAAATCAAGATAAAAATTGTTTACCAAACCCTAAGTTTATTTATAACTCGAGACAACTCACAGAGTCAATAAACTTAGGACCCATTATTAAGGTAATCAGGGTACTTTTCTGTATCAGCGGTATTCCTTGATTCTAATAAATTATTATTCTGAGATTTATAAACCATGGCTAAACAAGGCTTTAAAACTTATGGCTCTGATACCAAACTGTAGCATCCCCTAACCTAATTAGGGCAATACCCAGCCTAAAACCCTAATTAAGCCCAGATTACCCTTACCAGACTTAACTAGAGCCATCAACCTTACCACCTACACCTGATAAACACTATTGTATATCGATTTTCAAAATAAAATAAATCATATACGCAGTGAAAATCTAAAACCTTTTTCGATAACCAAAATAAGATATGCAATATTAAAAACAAACCGGAATAAAGCTTGGTTATATAATCACCCATCCCATGTGATATTAGAAAACAATAATTCAATACTAATATATAAGACCAGAGAAAGTCATTACATCAAAGAGAAGTTCAAAACTCCTATAACTTCGCCATCCCGTAGTCGTAGCGCTCGTCGGATCTACCTATAATGCTAATTGAGGTGAGCGCTTCAACTTGCTCAGTAAGTAGGGATTCACACTAATCATCAACATTCCATATAATATTCAAGGATATCATGCAATAACAACATGCACCAATGATATCTAACAAGAATATGAAAGACATATAAGTTCAATACATAATTAAATGCAAAACAAGTAATTTGGACTATTACACTGTGATCCCCATTTATTTTATAAAACTAGGGCTGATTGACGCCATTAAAGCGATTGCTAGACCAACATATTAGCCGATATGCTCTCTAGCCCATTCACTAATACCCAATGGTTCTATCCCAAACACTCTAGTGTAAATGTAACCCACGCCACCTATAACCTGAGTAGGATGTTACATATAGGCCAGGAAGCCAACCCATCTTCTATATCACCTCGTCTCAATTCAAGGATCTTACTCTCGTGAATCACAGTAAACACAGTTTTCCTTTTATTAAAAATAATCACAGTATAAATAGTCCCCAATTCCATTCTAACAACTGTAATAGCTATATATACTAAATGTCAGGCAATATTGATAATAAGCGAATCCGTACTTACCTCGGGTCTAAGTCTCTATTTCCCAAACTCCTTAAATTTCTAGTCATCTCACGTTTCCTCGGTGTTCCTCAACCTATCTCCAATCATTTGTTGTCAATTTATCCAAATCAAATCAGTTTTGTACTGATCTATGTGTGGATAGCGCGCTATGTCCAAGAGCTAGCGCGTTATGTCCAAGAGCTAGCGCACTACTAAACTTCATACACATTTCTGGGGTCTGATAGCGTGCTACCTGACATGGATAACACGTTATCCATATGTTAGTCATATTCCCCAATACGCGTCGCGCGCTATGGCCAATGCCTAACACGCTATGCGCACCAGATCTGCAACACCAGCACACTCTGTTGATCCAAACTTAACCCAAACCACATCCAAACTCAACAATTACACTCCAGAATCACCAAGGAGGACCTCTAATGAGATTATAAATCATTTATAATCAACAACAACCTCAATTCAACAAGTTTTTATCATCACCAAAGAATTGAACTTCAACAAACTTTAAAACCAAACTTACCAAAGTGATGATCACTAGCTTCTAATCCATTTAAGCTCCTCAACTTGATTGAATTCGACTTCTGAAACGATCTCCCTTCAATCCGAATCGAAACTGACTCTCTCGAACCTCTCAAATGTTCAAATGAAAATGATAAGCTTTGAGTTTTATTTTTATATATGGATTTTCCTCGAGATATGCGTCGCGCTATCTCGAGACCGATCGCGTGGTTGATACATTAAAATCACACAGCTTAAAATGATACAAAATTGACCCATCAAGCACTTATGCTTCATTCGAGACGATTCGATAATTCATATATTTCTAATATTCTTTTATTTTCCAATATATATTTATATATTTAAAAACATATAATACATATATCGCATATAATTCCCATATTATACAACAACCTTTATATAAATTGATTTAACAATTCAAACAAACAACATACATATTGCAAGCACACGCACAAGCTAATTGAGGAACGCCAAACTTAACCACGAGCCTAACCTGGTTAAATTAGGATTTGGATTAGTACTAATGATCAGCTTAAGGTAATGGGTCATTACACGATTTCCATATATGGTAGAGATTAATATGTTTTGTTTGATTCGGGTTCTATAGTATCTTTCATTTCTGGTTGCATGATAAGCATTTTGGGGTTGACATCGATTAGAGTTAGCGCACGTTTGATTTTGAGTATCACAGCTGAGTATAGGGTTTACCCAAATTGTCTTGTTGAGGGATGGGCTGGCTAGCACATGTTGATTGTTTCAGTAAAACATTGATATTTGAAATTATAGGGCATCCAATGTTCACATATAGTGGTAGTACAGCGAGAGCCAAGGGCACTAGAGGTCGGCTTGGGACTAGTGGAGAGATGAAAACTCTGGTATTGTTATACACAGTAGCAAAGAGTCAAGGACCTAGACTTGAGGAGATTCCAGTTGTGTATGAGCTTCTAGATGTGTTCTTGGAGGACTTACCTGGTTTACCACCACCGAGAGAGATAGACTTTATTATTAAGTTTGTACAAGGCACTAGACCTATTTCTATACCATTGTACCGCATGGCTCTGAGAGAGTTGGAGGAGTTGAGGAGTCAGTTTTAAGATTTGGGACATAAGGGATTCCTTACACCTTCTATGTCACCATGGGGAGCACCTGTCTTGTTTGTGAAGAAGAAGGATGGTACTTTGAGGATACGTATCGACTAAAAGACAGTTGAACAAGGTCACAGTCAAGAACAAGTATCCATTACCACGGATTGATGATTTATTTGATCAATTGAGAAAAGAGCATTTTTTCTCTAAAATAGAACTAAGATCATTATATCATCAGCTTAGGATCAGGGATGAGGATAGGTCTAAGAAAGTTTTTAGCACAAGATATAGACATTATTAGTTTACAATCATGTCAATTGGTTTGACCAATCCTCCTGCCATATTTATGGATTTGATGCATCGGGTGATGAGACAATTTCTTGACTGCTTCGTGATAGTTTTCATCGATGATATATTGATATATTCGAGGACTAGAGAGGATCATGAGTATCATCTCAGGGAGATGTTACAGACTTTGAGGGAGCATAAACTATACGTCAAGTTTAGCAAGTGTGAGTTTTGGCTGTCAAACGTCAAGTTTTTGGAACATGTTGTTGGAGCAGCAGATATTACTGTAGATCCAGCCAAGATTCAGGCTATTATGAATTGGTCAGCACCGACGTCATTTACATAGATCATAAGTTTTTTGGGGTTAGCATGACAATATTGTAGATTTGTGAAGGATTTCTCAAAGATCGTTTCATCGATTACCAGATTGACCCAAAAGAACATCAAACTTGATTGGTCTTAGGAATGCAATGAGGAATTTGCTTAACTGAAAAGGTTGTTGAGTGGTGCTTTTGTTAGAGGCTGGACAAGGATTCTTGGTATATACAGATGCTTCTCATACGGGTATAGGTTGTGTGTTGATGCAGGACAGAGGCACAGTGGCTTATGCATCCAGACAACTAAAGATACATGAGAAAAATTATCCCACTCATGACTTAGAGTTGGTAGAGGTAGTATTTGCTCTGAAGATATGGAGACATCATCTGTATAAAGAAAGGTTAACACTCTATACTGATCATAAGAGTCTGAAATACCTTTTCACATAGAAAAAACTGAACATGAGATAGCACAGATGGTTGGAATTTCTGAAGGACTATGACTTTTCTCTGGAGTATCACACAGGAAAAGCTAACATAGTTGCTAATGTGCTAAGTAGGATACCTATTGGAAATGTCAAGGTTGTTAGATGTCATATGACACATGAGTATAGATTACTTGAGGCAGCGGCGATGATGAGTTAGTTAGATATTCCTACCAACACTTTGTTGATGATTTGTTCATATATAAGGCTATAGATAATGTCTACACAGAGAGTGTCAGAGGGTCAAAGAGCTGACATTCTATACCCGAGGTTTAGTGAGTTAGCCCAGAGTACTAATTGTATTGACTGGATAGAGATAACAGATCAGATGTCTAAGATTTATAGGCAAATTTTGGATACCTTTAGTGGCAGAGCTGAGAGATGAGATTCTTAAGGATTCACACTATTTTTGGCTCATTGTTTATCCAGGTAGGACCAAAATGTACCATGACATGATGAGACATTTTTGGTGGCCTAAGATGAAAGCAGACATATTGAAGTTCATTAAGAACTATGGGATTTGCCAGCAGGTGAAGGCTGAGCATTATAGACCTGGAGGATTATTAAGTCGCTTCCCATTCCATGATGGAAGTGGGAATATATAGCCATGGAATTTGTCAGGGGATTGACGAGGACTGCCAGACGACACGATTCTATCTGGGTAATTGCGGATAGATTAATGAAATATGTCCATTTCTTACCAGTTGCAGCTCATTACACATTTGACAAGTTAAGCATATTGTTCGAGAGAAAGATTATCAAACTACATGGGGTACCATTAACTATCATGTTAGATAGAGATATTATGTATACGTCTAAGATGTGGCAGAGTATGCAGGAGCAATATGGTACGTGCCTAACGTTCGGCACAGCCTTTCACCCGTAGATTGATGGGTAGACTAAGAGGTTGATTCAAGTTCTCGAGGATATGCTCCGGGCTTGTGTACTTGAGTTTGGCATATCTTAGGAGGATTACCTACCATTTTGTGAGTTTGCATACAACAACAGTTATCAGGCTAGCATTAAGACGGTGTCATTTAAGGCTTTATATGGCAGACTGTGTCACTCGCCATCTTGTTGGGTTGAGCTAGAGGACCAGGAGTTGTTAGGGCCTGAAATAGTTGTTGATCACATGGAAAAGGTATGACAGATTCAAAAAAGGCTTAAAAGGGCCAAGGAGAAGCAGAGGAAGTATGCTAACACGTATCGTAGTGATCTCACGTATGTCAATGGAGCCTTTGTGTATTTGAAAGTTTCTCCTCGAAACGGTCTTCACAGATTCGATTTGAAAGGCAAGTTAGCACCGAGATTTATCGGCCCTTTCAAGATCAAAAAATGAGTCGGGAAGGTTGCTTATGAGCTTGAGTTACCTCCATAGATGTCGGGGATTCATCTAGTCTTCCATATTTCTATGCTTCGACTAACTAAGTCGAAGGCAAGTGAGAGACCGATGATTGACTTGAGCCAGATTGACCTGAGTGAGGATGTATCTTATGAGGAGCAACCAGTACAGATCATAGATTGAAGGGTACAACAATTGAGAGGCAAGTCTATCTCAAAGGTGTTAGTCAAGCGGCAGTTCCATGGAGACTTGGAACTCACTTGGGAGCGGGAAAACTATATGCGAGATAGATTTTCGTACCTTTTCAAGTCAAGTATAACTTTAACTTAAGTTTAATTTTGATGACGAAATTTCTATTAGTTGGAAAAATTTGTCACGGCCCAAATTTCTAAATCCTAGTTTAACTTCTTTAATCAGGATCAGTGACCTGTGACGTGGGACCCACATCAAGATATGTACATTGACCGAAGTGATGTGGCCAAGGTATATGTTATATTTGTTGTGATGTATGCTCAGTTTATTGTATATGTGTAGACTTATAAGTCACTCATACTTGTGTTTAGGTGTCAAGACGTGAGCAGGGACGTGCCTCAAAATGCGTGTCGGCATTGGACCGGGGGTAGAGAATGATGTGGTAAATTTATTTATGCTTAGTATAGCTTAAGTAGTTATATTAATGTGGCTATAGTAATTTTATATTAAATGTAACCTAAGTTAGCAAGTTAAAACAATAGTCATATGATGATTCTCGAAATACATGTTGACACTTAAAGAGACCAATTGAGTTTCCATTTAGTGTTAATTAGAGAGAGTTAGTCGAAAATGTTTCGAGACAAAAGCCATTAGATTAGTCTTGAGATACGTGTGTACGTAAAGATCAATGGCTATTAATTTTTTTATCTAAATATATAAGATTGAATAGATCAACTCATGCAAACCATTTCATTCTCATTCAATTACTTAGAGAAGAAGTAAGTTAGAGAAGAAGATCAAGAAATCAGCAAAGAAGTTTATGAAGATTTGGTGTTTTAGAGGTGGTGATCAAGCTAGGTGAGAGGATCATCAACAAGGTAAGCTACTCTATGCAAAGTTTTGGAAAATTAGAGGTATAGTTTCAGTTTCATTGTTTGTGTGATTTCAGAGGGTAAATGAAATGATTTTCAAAATTGGGTTACATATTTGGATTCCTTGCGAAAAACCATTAGATTTGCTATAAAAAAAAGTTTGAAACTCGGAGTTAAATTGACCAAGTTATGATCAATCAAAGTGTTAGGTGTGTTCTTGAGTTTTATTAAAAAAAATGCATACATATTTTAATGTTTTAATGATTATATATAAAGTGTATGCTGATGTAGTTGCTAAGAAGAGTAATTAGCATGCCAATCATGCTATCCAGCGCACTAGGTGCTCTTACAGCACAAAATCTGTAACTTTCTAATTATAACTTAAACACTATAAATAAGTCCAATACCCTAAGTAAAAGTCTAGACACATTTAAAAACATGTTAAATGATAGGAAACTGGCGTGGATTGTAAGTAAACTGATTGAGATATTTATTTACATTTAATTCTTGTCTTGTTATTCATTTCCAGTCATTTATATTGATTTGCTTATTGTACTCTATATACCATGACTTGTTTCCTTTCTCATTTCTTGAGTTTAATATCATAGTATTAATTGTTGGTTAAATAGTATCATTAACTCTAAATCAAGTGCTATGTCATTTTTGATTGTCGAGACACTTAGTTAAATGAAATATGATGCTATTAGGTAGGTATTTGATGATGTAACAGCCCAAATTAATTAAACAAGGATTAACATAAATCTTGGAGATTAATAGTTGTAATTCAGGCGTTACGTGGACAACTCAGTTGACTCGGACGCGAGAACCGAGGAAATATGTTATTTGTGGATGATGGTTGCTTAGGTGCAATACTTAAAGATTATATTATTGTAACATCGTATGTTTGTACGTTGCTATCGAGCGAGTTGGTGTGACAAGTATTCACTACGTAAGGCGTGTAAACGCGGGTATCGGGTAGGCAAATTACGGGTACACAAGGAAACTCGATTAGATCACGTTAGGATGACTAGTTTATCAATTTAAATGGGTAATGTGACCATAGGCTAACTTGATTATATTAGAACTATACGCTATGACATACCTCAAAATGCGTGGCATTGGGTGCTAGGTAGCCAAGGGAATCACAAATTTGTCAATTTTGGTGAACAAAAACACTAACCATATGTATTATAATGAACCTAAGCTAATGTAATTAGATTAAATAAATAAAGACCTACAATTTTGTTAATTAAATTGAAATAATGAGATTTTCCTAGTGATACGTATTGGCACATCTAAGGACCATGTGAGTAGCAAATTGTTGCCACTTGGATTGATTTATCGGTGAGTTAGTAGGATAGGGGCAAGAGGTAGGTCATGAGACGAATATCGAGATACGTAAATATATGGAGATCAATGGCTAGAAATCAAACCCACCTTAATATATATAGATGGATTAATGAATACGTGCAAACCATAGTTTCATTTACAAATCTTGTTGGAGAAGAAGAAAGCTTGATGGGAGAGAAGGAGTCTGTGGATGTTGGTGAAGAATTGATCAAGCTAGTGTGGTACATCAACAAGGTAACATCACAACACTAGCAATTTAGCTAAAATCTGATGTTTTAGTGTAAAATTGATGTTTGAGGATTAGGTCACTAATGTTGACGAATTCTTTATGAATTAAAACTATAATTATAGTTTCAAATGGGGATTTACAACTGGTTTTAAAGAATTGAGGTTTTGATCAATTTGGGAAAAACTAGTGAATGTGTGGATTTAATGATTTTGAGATAATTGGTGTTGTTTAATTGATTTAAATGATGTTTTGAAGTCATTATTGAATGGAGAATGGTTTTGTAGGACTTGTTTAGCTAATTGGGAAGTTGGTGACATAATTCTCGAATTGAGAATTCTGTCACTGAATGCAATTAGCACGCTAACTAGGCTGGTTAGCACGCTAACCAGTCTGGGCCTTGAACAATTTTTCCAAACGAAGAACAATAACATGGTAGATAGATCCCCTAGCGTGCTAAATCCACCTAGCATGTTAGGTAGACCCATTAGCGCGCTAATGAAATAGGAAAATTGAATTTAAGGACTGATTTTGGGATTTTTGACTTAATGCAACACGAATCAACCTAGAATGATGTTAAACTTATAAAATTGGACTTCAGGGACTTAGAGGACCGTAGCTCGGGTATCGAGGAGCTAGTCCAATCGGATTCTGAAGTCCGAGGGAATTCAGAGAGCATTTTTTAGGTTTGTAAAACCTGCAGGAACATCACTCGAGTATTTATTACTTTCATTACTGTTTTATTCTAACTTGTCAGTGTATTTTTTATTATATTCCTTATTCTCTTCAGTTGTCTATATATGTGTCACTGTTTGGAAGGTTGGTTGAGTTTACTCCCACTGGGTATTCCAGGGTGTGTTTATGGCACGCTAGACCATAGCATGTGTATCATAAGTTCTCGGTGGATAACGACCCGAGCTACTTTGTCGATACATGTGTTGGTGCGTCGTGGGTCTACGCCGGCCACCGAGAGGACCAGGTGATGGGACAGTTGGGTGCGCCCACTAGAGGGATCCTGGGAGGGTATAAGTATAATCTAGTCCGCCTGGAACAGGCATACACGTTTGCGCTTTATTATTATTTATGCATGCGTTGAGCCATTTATAGTTACCTGTTTACATTCTGCATGTTTATTTAACAACATTTATTGGATTTCCTTTACTTATTCATATGAATGCCCAATGAATTTCCTTAGGATTTTAATTACTAGACTCGTCATATATTTTGTTGTGATGGTTAAGTGCAGATCCTTCTACGAGTAAGGGTAAGGAGATTCTTGGCGACTATCTTTGAGCTCGCCTACTATTCAACACACTACTCATAGGTGTGTATTTTGGTGTATATATTGTGATATTTTGGGTTTATGGGAGACTGATGAGACATGTGTACTTGTATATATTTACTTTTGTGATATTCAGGTTTTCCACAGTAGGACTGATGAGACGGGTGTGATATTTTGTGATATTCCGAGTTTTCCACATTATGATTGATGCTTTATATAACCTAAGAGTTCATGAAAATACATGTTTACGTTTAATTTAAGACTTTCGCTGTAAATACTATTTATCTACTTGCAACTCTGTAACATAAAAACCACTAGCACGGCTAGGAATTGAATAAGCTACAGACAATTGAACTTACGAAATTTAAATACTTAAGGAAATAACTTAATACTGATATGTATAATCGGTTAACTACATTGGTAATGTACTATGGACACGATTATCGAGACGTGTGATGGACGGGCAAGTGCGGGATGCATATAGATGGGCCACCGGGCAAAAGCACACGCCACACGACACCCCGGGCGGCTCAAGACGTGGGACATCCACAGATGGTATCAGAGCAAGGTCGATGAATCCTAGGTGATGAAGCGTAGTTTGTTCTTTAACTTGATACCAACTCCACAGTTGGTATCAGAGCGAGGTAGATGGAGCCTACGGGACGTAATTTGTTCTTTAACCAGATACCAACACCACAGTTGGGAAATTTAAATGAAAGAGCATAAAATCTAATAAATAAACTTTAGATGTGGAAACCTGATGTTATTGCCTTAGAACCTCAGTTGGGAAGTGATGTGAGGTGGGTAGAGTTAGAGTTTATGTAAGTGTTATATTTTGTTATATATATGATATACATATATATACCGAGGTCGATCTGGAGCACGCTTCTCGATGCAGATCATGAACAAACAGTCGACTACGCCTTATGAGACTGAACAGACTAGCGATCCAGCTCGGGGTTCCCCGATCACAGCGAGTATGGAGGACCGACTCGCAGCCCATGAGACTCAGATGGCCGAGGTACTCCGACTATTACAGGATCAGGTCACGACACTTACGACACTTGGGACAGTCGCGGATACAACACTCTAAGGTTCAATGGTTGTTACAACACCTGTAGGGACATCCGTTACCCAGGTTGTTTCATAAAAATCGATTGATAGAGTAGCTGTGGAGACACAGGCAAAGAGAGCTACAACGGTTGTCATTCCATTGGAGACTCCGACTCCTACGTCGCCGCCCACAAATACAGAGCAGTTGCCTACCACTATTGCGACTGCGACACTAGTATTTGTATTGGCCCCAGAGTCGAAGTTTTAGGGAGAATTTATGACGTTTCAACCAAGCTTCTTCTACGAAGGTGGTGACCCTAAAGCGCCAAGGAAGTGGATAGTGTCACATCAGCATTTCCATAAGCTAATAAGGAATGATAAGAGTGTTTAGGCGTGGTTATCCGGAGCATGCTTGAGAGGTCATGCAGTGGACCACGTACCAGGACACGCACCTAGAGCCGACAACATGGGCAAAGTTTAGAGAGTTATTCTATGATCAGTACATACCCATAGAGGTGAGGTTGAGATTGAGAGATGAGTTTCTAGCCCTGAGACTGGGTAATCGCACGTTGATTCAGAGCGTTACTGGTACCTGTTACGGTTCTCGATGGACCTAGCGGGGACAGAGCGACTACATATAAATTACTTCACCAAAGGGGAGTAGTGGTGTCATCTGGAGCTCGTACATTGCATGAGATATTCGATAGAGCGTTGACACATGAGACCTTTTTTGATGTAGAGAAGGTAGGCATATTACTATGACCGAATAACAACGAGACAGAGTTCTCAGACATACCAGAGGCCGGAGAGACATAAGGATCATTCAGATAGAGTTCGGAGGGATGATAAACAAGAAAGGGACATCATGGATGATCATCGGGATTGTCAGTGTATGAGGACAGAAGTAATTTCACGTTATAGCATCAGCACCGATCGAGCAGCGCAAGCTATAGCCACAATTGTACCATCAGGATACAGATCAAAGAGGACATGACAGGGGTCAAAGAGACCGCGCAAAGACCTAGAGACAGACATGCTGGCAAGTTAGAGATGCATCAAAGTTTTCGATGTGGTTAGACAGGACATCTTAGAGTCGATTGTTCGATGTCATCACCACCACTAGAGCCAGATCAGACTCGAGAGAGATATTACGTAGTTAGTCAGCCGGACATAGGGGCGACCAGACGTCATGTCGAGGGTAAGTTGTTTAATGCATTTTATCAGTTATTTGTTTAAATTATGCGTCTATTTGTTTAAATTATGCGTCTATTTATGTTGATATCTGGCTATGCATATGAAGAATCAATTTTATGCTATAAACTAGACCATAGCACGTATGGTTCGGCCCTCAGTGAATGACAACCCGAGTTGTCTTGATGCACGTGTCGGTGGCTCAGCGGATAGGCCAACATCGTGAGCGCTATTGGGCGATGGGCCAGTAGGGCGGGTTAGAGGGGCATACTGGTGGGATCCCAACATACTAAAATATGATATAGTGGGGTCGAGCATGAGTTAGCGATATCATTTGTTCTGCCTCTATTTTCGTCCGACATAGGTGAATTAGAGATTCCTTGAGATCTAAATTCCAGGGACGAAATTTCTTTTAGTTGGGAAGAATTGCAATGGCCCAAATTAATTAAACAATGATTAACATTAATCTCGGGGATTAATGGTTGTAATTCGAGCATTACGTGGACAACTCGGCTGACTCGGATATGAGAACCGAGGAAATATGTTATTTGTGGATGATGGTTGCTTAGGTGTGATGTTTAAACATTATATTATTGTAACATTGCATAGTGTACGTTGCTATCGGGTGAGTTGGTGTCACGGGTATTCGCTACGTAAGGCGTGTTAACATGGGTATCGGGTAGGCGAATTACGAGTACACTAGGAAACTCGATTAGTTCACGTTAGGATGACTAGTTGATCATTTTAAATGGGTAATTTGGCCATAGGCTAAGTTGATTATATTATAACTATAGGCTATGGCGTACCTCAAAATGCATGTCGAGATGTGGGGCATTAGGTGTCGGGTAGTCGAGGGTTAGTGGAATCATAAATTTGTCAAGTTCGGTGAATAAAAACACTAACCATATGTATTATAATGGGCCTAAGCTAATAGAATTAGATTAAATAAATAAAGGCCTATAGTTTGGTTAATTAAATTGAAACAATGGAATTTTTCTAGAGATACGTATTGGCACATCTAAGAACAATGTGAGTAGCAAATTGTTGTCACTTGGATTGATTTAGTGGTGAGTTAGTGGGATAGGTGGCAAAAGGTAGGCCATGAGATGAATCTTGGGATACTTAAATACATGAAGATCAATGGCTAGAAATCAAACCCACCTTAATATATATATATATATGGATTGATGAATACATGCAAACCATAGTTTCATTTGCAAATCTTACTAGAGAAGACGAAAGCTTGCTGGGAGAGAAGGAATCCATAGATGTTGGTGGAGAATTGATCTAGTGCGGTACATCAACTAGGCAACATCATAATACTAGCAATTTAGCTAAGATTTGATGTTTTAGTGTAAAATTGATGTTTGAGAATTAGGTCACTGATGTTGATGAATTCTTGATGAATTATAACTATAATTATAGTTTCAAATGCGAATTTACAACTGGTTTTAAAGAATTGAGGTTTTGACAAATTTGGGGAAAACTAGTCAATGTGTGGATTTGATGATTTTGAGATAATTGGTGTTGTTTAATCGATTTAAATGATGTTTTGGAGTCATTAGTGAATGGAGAATGGTTTTGTGGGGCCTGGTTAGCTAATTAGGAAGTTGGTGAAAAAATTATCTAGTTGAGAATTCTATCACAGAACGCAGTTAGCGCGCTAACTAGGCTGGTTAGTGTGCTAACCAGTCTGGGCCTTCAATTATTTTTCAAAATGAATAACAGTAGCGCGCTAACTTCACCTAGCACGCTAATGACAGAGGAAAGTTGAATTTAAGGACTGATTTTGGGATTTTTGACTTAATATAACACTAATAAACCTGGAATCATGCTAAACTTATTAAATTGGACATCAATGACTTAGATGACCGCAGCTTGAGTACCGGGGAGCTAGTCAGGTCGGATTCGGGAGTCCGGAGGAAGTCGGAGAGCGTTTTTGAGGTTTGTAAAACCCACAGGAACGTCACTTGAGTATTTATTACTTTTATTACTATTTTACTCTATCTTGTTTAGTGTATTCTTAATTGTATTCCTTGTTCTTTTCAGTTATCTATATATGTGTCACCGTTTGGATGGTTGGTTGTGTTTACTCTCACCGGGTATTCCGTGGAGTGTCTATAGCACGCTAATCCATAGCATGTGTATTAGGAGTCCTCAGTAGATAACGACTCATGCTACTTTATCGGTATATGTGTCGGCGTGTCATGGGTCTACACCGGCCACCGAGAGGACCAAGTGATGGGATAGTTGGGTGCGCCCACTAAATGGATCCTGGAGGGTATCCTAAGTATGGTCTAGTCAGCCTGGAACTGACATACACGTTTGTGCTTTATTGTTATTTACGCATGCGACGAGCCATTTATAGTCGCCTTTTTACATTTCTTTTTTTTATTTAACAATATTTATTGGATTTCCTTTACTTATTCATATGAATGCTCAGTGAATTTCTTTGGGATTTTACTTACTAGACTCGTTATCTCTTTTGTTGTGATGGCTGAGTGCAGATCCTTCTTGGCGACTATCTCTGAGCTCGCCTCCTGTTCGGCACACTACTCGTAGGTGTGTATTTTGGATTGATGCTTATTTATAGTGCACTCTATTCCGGGTTTTCCACAGTTGGATTGATGCTTTATATAACCTAAGAGTTAATGAAAATATATGTTTATGTTTAATTTAAGACTTCCGCTATAAAATAATGTTTATCTACTTGCAACTCTGAAAAATACAAACCACTAGCACGGCTAGGACTTGAATAAGCTACAGACAATTGAACTTATAGAACTTAAAGACTTAAGGAGAAAACTTAAGACTAATATGGATAATCGGTTAACTACACTAGTAATGTACCGTGGACACGATTATCAAAACATGAGATAGACGGGCAGGTGCCGGACACATGTAGCTGGGCCACCGAGAAAGGAGCACATGCTAGACGACACCTCGGGGCGGCTTTGGGCACAGGGCCGCCAAAGATGATGTTGCAAGTCTATATTCCTTTGTGCGTTATATATGCAATTACTTTTCTTGGATTCTCAAACTATGTCATTTCTTGGGTATGAAAGTAGTTCTTGTATCTAGGACCATGATATGATAGAGATGTACACGACACACGAGGTCACTAGACTTTCAAGGTTGTTGGGATCTTACCACTAACTTGTGCAACATACGGGGTATGGGACCTGGGGTTGTTGGCAAGTATACATCACAGATGACTGACATTTGTAATTGATTATAGAGGCGTAAAGCTCAGCTCCGATCATCAATTGAGATGTAGAGTTCAACTTCATCCTGAGATAGTGGAATAAAGGCTGATGTGATGTAACTCACAGCCGACCGAGCCTAGATCATTACTATTTAGTCGAGTGTCAGTTTCATTTTATTTAACCGAAGTATCTCATACCATGATTTCTTTTCAGCATAGTTGCTATTCTTATACTTTCATATACTTTTTGTATATTTGAAAATATAAACAAATGTTTCTCGATGTTACTTTCTACTTTCCTATATTCACAGTTCTTTTATGATGGTGGGTGCAGATCCATCAAGTAGCAGACCAAGCAAAGAGAAGATCGGCGACATCCTCTGAGCCAGCGGAATGCTGCTATGCTTGATTTTGTAGGTTTTTAGTTTCTTTGTATAACTTTTATACGTCTTTCATATACTTTTGGGGTTGTATATGTTATGGGTTGAGAGGTAGTACCCTGACCAGATACATGTTGATGGGTTTTATCGTCGTTTCATTATATATATATGCATGTGATCTTTGTTTCCTGATTTTTCCACAATTATTAGGTATCATGTTAAAAGCTTCCTCTAAATTGTTAAGACTTCCGTTGAATAAACTTTAAATTTTTAAGTTTTTTATTAACTCTGATTTATTAACTAACATAAGAAAAGAAAATGCTTATTTGAAAAATTAACTTGTAAGTATAAAAGTTTTGGAAATTTTTTTAGTAATTCGTTGTTAAGTCCTACGTGGCGAGATTAAGGCTTAATGACATGATTAGGCAGGGCGGTGCCCTAATTGGAGAATGGGTCGTCACAGAATCAGAGAAAATGAAAAAGAAAACGAAAAGAGAGATTGGAATAAGAATTGTGGGTCCCACTTCATGCCACCTCGGAGTCTTACTAATGTGTGTCGTTGTTATACTTTGTTTTGTCATTTTTAGGTGAGAGAAAATCATGTTGGTGGGCCCCACTCCACTTAATGTTTCTTTATCTCTCTCTCTTGATCAATTAAATCCAAATGTGAATATTTGGTACCATGATATATATATATATATATATATATATATATATATATATATATATATAACTCCAAAAGGATGCAACATTTAGTTGCAATAGCATCATAAGTAAATTAAATATAGATCATTATCACAATTTTTTTGGCTAGAGAGATTGTGGTTATTAAGGTATTGTGATCTATGAATTAAATATTAGTATGTTGTTGCACCGTCTGGCGGGCAAAGAATGGGGCTAATTAATTGAGTATGCTTGTGATCTATGTATATCATGAATAATTGTATAAGTTCATGTATGGTAATTTATATATATATTTGTTCCTTTTTTAGAAAGGAAAAATGACGAGATTCCTTGAAGAAATACAAGAATCAACAGGTTAAGCATACAATGTATGTGTACATATGGTTGGTGTCAAGTTTTCTTGACTTCAAACTAGAAGTTAATTCAAATATATCGTATGGATTTAATCCAAAAGATAAAAATTTGTTTAGTGTATCTTCTATTAATATAATGCGATATGGATTAATTAGCATTAGATTATCAAAATTGTGGTGGAATGGAAGCGATGCAATTGCAAGCCTTAATTTTGATAATTATTTATTTTTAGTTGACGAGATATGTTGCCAATTTTCTATGAATACTTCAAAGATGTGGGGGGTGTGCATAAAAAACTAGTCTTTATTTTCGCATTAAAGAAAATAAATTTTGAACCGCAAATTAAAGTATTCAAGGATAGATTGTTTTTGAAAAATAAGTGATCAATAGTGATATTAAATCCATCAAGTTGAAGCCTTTAAAGAGTAAATGGGTTTTAAAATTTAAAGGCAGATGGATCAATTGTTTGGAATGAAGCAAATTAAATTGATAACTTAAGACTTTATTTGAGAACTGAAACATTGATTTTATTGAGAGAAATTCACTATTCTATAATGACATCTAGCATGTTGGTTGCTAATAAAGCAAGCAAAAATATTGAGAGACATATTCTAAATTAACGATGAATTTAGGGAAATAAATGCTTGCATTAATGAAAATCCTCAAAGAAATTGGAGTATTGTTAGATTCACATTGGAATCTAAATGATTGCGCGCTTCAATAAAATTAGCTAGGAAAGCAACGTTATGGCTTTCAAAGAGCTTGGAGATATTCCGTATAGGATGTAATTGTCTCTGCATCGCATATGTTGTAAGTCGACTAATAATTGCAATGGACGGAGAACAAAGTATATTAAAAATGGTAAATCTGGACTTATATGTTGAGGATTGTCATTGGATAGTTTCTTGATTATGGAATAATCTTTATAGAAAATGAGAAATTAGAAGACAAACTTGTGGCCACCAATTGAAGGTTTGTTAATATCAAGTAAATAGATATCGAAAGGAATGAATTTAAAAAAGCCTAGAAAAATGAGTTAAGTCTGGCGGAAACCTAACCTAGCTAATTGGAGACCCCATGTGTTAAGTTCAATAGGCAAACTGGTTCGATGAAATTCGAGAGAAGAACACAGTCTCTCATTCCTAAGATAAAATGTGTGTTGAGAAGAAGTGAAGGGTATGGTAAGCATTTAATGACAAATGAAAATGTCACCTATATGATAGTAAATGTGGGCCGCATTTATGAGAACGAGACGAGCTAAATTCTCTAAATCTATCATGAAACCAGGATTATGTTCAGGACCAAAATGGACAAAGTCGTAGAACCAATAATGGCAGGGATAAAGTTATGTGAGTATTATTGTCTCGATGTACTGTAATATTGAAGAGTTCAAGATTATCTATATCCACTACGTCACGAAGTATATATAATAATATTTCATTAAGGAAAGTCAAGTCTATATACGACACTTTTCCTGATGTAATTTTGTTCTGCCAGTCTTTCTCAAGTGTGTCTGCAAATGATTTCTAAAATCCATTTATTTGGGGGATATATATAGACTTGATGATCAATTTCCATTCATGTGGGGGATTGTTGGAACAATTAATCATATTATTTAATTATTTATAATTTGAATGGAAATTATGTGAAAATGTGTGTAATCCTGTAGAGGGACATAAGATACTAAAAGGTGTATCTATTCACTAAGAGACGTCTTTCCTAATAGACACATGAAAGTCTATATATATTCACTAGATGGATCATTTTTATAAGACTTAAAATAGAGTTAGAGGTTGGGAAAATGAGTCAAAATCAAGTTTCCTTCTCTTTTCATGGTTTTGAGTCAGAGAGAGTGTCGAATCATTCTATTGGTTCGTAGACTAATGATTTGGAATGCTAAAATCATTAGTATGATGGGAGACTATCGTCATTAGACCGTGTTATTTTCTAAAAGAGATCATCTTCATTGTGTATTTCTTTCTTGAGTACGTACCACCTATTTATATGCATAATGGTTACAACCATAATATCTTTGGTTACAACCAAATAATCTCAAATCTAAACCTCAAATCTTAACAATAAATCCATCTAAATTAACAACCAACTTTATTTTAACTACATCTTAACACCCTCCCTCAAACTCAAGATGAGTTTTCCAAAAACAACTTGAGTTTGTCAATTGAATCAGTGGAGCGATAGCACCAGAACAAGTTGCAGATAGAAATTAGATCTTGCATGTTGAAAGACAACCCACTAAACGAAATAGATGTCGTAATCCACGACAAATTGGCAAATGATCTACTAATGAACAAATCTGGAGCGCATGCATGGGAGCAATTCGTAGATTTGATTAGAGATCGAACAAATATGCATATGGTCTTGAGATAACCGTAAAGACAGATGTAGACAGTAGATTACAGGACAAATGAGACTCACTTGTGAAAATAAGATGAGGCGCTCACAACAAGCAAGTCACGATAAGACAAATCAGATAGGCTGAGTTACGGATTAGATGTACATGGTTAGATCGAGATTTTTCGAACCAGAGATTCAACACAGAAACCCTAGACGGCGATACAAATGAGATTGAGAAAACTGAGAATGCAAGAATTGATCCTCCAATGTATTAAGGTTTCTTTTATATATGATGTTACAATATAACCTGAGCCACACGATCAAACACATACACACCGTTTGATCTACATTTAGTTACACCCTTACAACACATTTTAGTGACTTACATGTGTATACACCCACTCAGTAACAACCTCACTGTACCCACATTAACCATAGTAACTCATCTAATGGTTTATTCTCACATCCCCCCTCAAACGAAGGGGGAGGGATACAACCTCAAGTTTGGCCCTGAGAAAGGAAAACCGCGAAGCCGTAAAGGCCTTGGTGAAACAATCTGCAATCTGATCATGACAAGGAACATGTTGCACAAACAGATGGCCAGCCAACACCTTGTCTCTTACATAGTGAATATCCAACTCAATATGTTTAGTCCGAGCATGATATGCCGGATTATGAGTTAAAGCCTGGGCACTGATATTATCACACCATACCACTGGAGAAGCAGGGACCGAAACATGTAACTCCTGAAGTAGAGACTGAACCCAATAGATTTCAGCAGCGACCTGAGCCAATGCACGATACTCCGATTTCGTACTAGACCGAGCAACCACCTGTTGCTTTTTAGATTGCCAAAATACAAGGTTGGACCTAAAAAACACTGCAAAACCAGAAACATACCTCCTATCGTCTAGGGACGCAGCCCAATCCGCATCCGAGAAACCCGTAACAAACAACTTAGTACTAGGTTGAAACCAAATACCCCACTCAACAATACCCTTTAAATATCTCAAGACTCTTTTCAGAGCTTGCCAATGAGTAACTGTGGAACATCGCTGATATTAACTTAAACGATTGACGATAAAAGCAATATCAGGACAAGTATTAACCAAATACTAAAGACCGCCCAACAAACTCTGATACATCGTAACATCAGAAAAAGTAGAAGATGTATCAGAAAATAAAGGTTTACCCACTAACGCAGGCGTGTCAATGGGCTTAGCCTGAAACATACCTCCTTTCTGAAGCAACTGTTTAATGTAGGTTGTTTGATTGAGAAACAGTCCAGTAGAGTCTCTTCTAGCCTCCATATCCAAAAACATATTTAAATCACCAATATCTTTCAATGCAAAAGAAGCATTCAATTTTGACACAAATGTTAAGTCCGTATTTATATATATTTAGTAGTTTATTTTAGTATATTTAATTATGCAAAGTCTCTAATATATATATATATATATAATTATATTATTTATTGGTCATTTTTAGGTGAAACAGAATGCGCGGTTGAATTCGTGACGAAAAAACACTCAAAATAGAGTATTTACTTGCAGTGATCGGATGCCGGACAGTTTGCCTCGAGTTACGCGTTGCGCGGTGGGTAGAATAGGAAATAGCGTATTTGAACCAATTACAGGTTTCCGCGTCAGCGATTCTCCATCACAGCAGCAACAAATTCTTCTTCGCCTCCAGCGTGCGCCACGTGTCAGTCGCTCACTCGTCCACATCGTCAACACGAGCTATTCACACCAATCAGGAGCCGCCATATCAACGTAAGCAGCCACGTCACAAACCACACAATTCTCCTTGCACAGCTGCTCATCGATCTGCCTCGGGATGTGCGTCCACACAAACTCCTAGATCTTCGCACGATTCACGCGATTCTTCACTCCGCCTCCCTTGCGCCACGTGTCTTCATCCGGTTGGCCACCAGCGCGTCATCACATGTTGTCTCGTCCAATAGAAAGCGGCCTCGTCATTTGAGCGGCAGGAAACAGACCAATCGCGCTGCGACACGTGGCAGACACCAGTTTTTGAGCAAAAAATAGTCCTTAGATGTTCCTCGGCGCACGTGTTACGAGACCAACCCCCAAAATTAGTTTCTCTCAACTCCTAAGAGCAATTTTTAGTGGTTTTTCATATTAGGAACTAGGGTATTCATACGAAGAGAACACATTGGAGCCGTCACACACAACTTTTCATATTTGGAGATTGTAGAGATGATGTCCGGCTATACCAATCTTTGCCTAGGTCGAAGGGGAAACAAGTGGGATTCATGATTCATGGCAAATACTATGTGAGATCAATAATTTTTATTTAATTTGATTTAATTTCTACTATTTAATTGTTGTTGATTTTAAAGTATATGGTTTAGATATAGGGTGTGTATGTGGCCAGTGCATGCTTTTAGGTGGACAACCTATAGTTATTTGGACTATTAGTATGCGTGTAATTGTGATTTTGGACCAATAAAGTGATAAACACTCACCCGTTTGTCGTCAAACCCTTTCGGTTCTTGTGTGTACAACAATTGAATCTAGGTTAAATCGAAAGCGGATGCGATCCGGTTATTTAGGATTAGTGTTCCCACAAATCCAAATTACTGCGGTTAGTGTGTTAAACCCGATTGGCGGATGTCTAGGGTTATACATTGATTAGGGAAATAGTTAGTGGCGGACGTCCTAGCTATCGCGATTAGGGGAACTAGGAGTTTCTGGCGGATGTTGATTTTACATAGCTAATCTAGGAGAAATTGAATTAATAACTTTTTGGAATGATTGAGGACCATTAAATGCCATTGAATCTTGATTCTTGCTTGTGGAACCGTAGACTTAGGTAATTTCTTCTCATTGATTTTATTTTTGCGAATTTTTTTATTTGTGTTAGTTTAGTCAATTATTTCATTAAACTTTCTGAAAACCCCTCATTTTTAGTTAACTTGGAGTAAAACTCAAGTCATGTGGATTCGACCACATATTTACCACTACTACACCCTTATGGTTGTTAACTCGATTGCGGGTTACATTTGGCACGCACGACACGTGATCAAATTTTGGCGCCGTTTCCGGGGACTTAGTTCTTACTCTGAGTTTATGTTTCTTTTCTTTTATTTTTTTTAGTTTTA
Organism: Stephania cephalantha; assembly: GCA_039657325.1. Lineage (NCBI taxonomy): Eukaryota > Viridiplantae > Streptophyta > Magnoliopsida > Ranunculales > Menispermaceae > Stephania > Stephania cephalantha. The sequence goes on from CM077571.1 coordinate 27,788,025, forward strand.
TGCTACCACACCGCACTCGGTCAAAATCGACTGGTTCATTGTTACCTTTCAATATTGAACCAGAAAGAACATTTCATAGGTGGATTAGAGAGACCCAACTTAGGCAACAAGAAGGCCAAAATCCTCTGAACATGGCTACAAATCGCCAAATCACCACGGGTCACGCCAATCAAAAGCTTCAAGCTCTTTTGGGGCAACAACCCCTCTGCATCAACTATCCGGATAATGCCGGAGACTTTGAATTGAGGTATGGGTTCATTCATCTCCTACCATCCTTCCATGGTGGCGAGAATGAAGATCATGTCACTTTCCTGTAGGAGTTTCATACTAACTGCAAGTCAATGAAACCCTCAAATGCGGACGAGGAAACGGTTAAGCTCACATCTTTTTTGTTTTACCTTAAAGACAAAGCCAAGGAATGGATTTTCTACCTTCCGCATGGCTGCATTAACTCATGGAATGAAATGGCAACCGCGTTTTTGAATGAATACTTCTCTGATGATAGAGTTGCTCAGTTCATCAAGGATATACGTAGCATCAAAATGAGGTCGAGCGAGTCATTTGGCGCATATTGGGATCGCTATAAGCGATTGATTGCTAGTTGCCCGCGGCATGGCCAGTCTGAGAAAGCCATAGCTCGATTCTTCTATGTTGGCACGCCGCCCATAGAACGACGCATGATTGATAATGCGTGTGGGAGTCACATTCGAGACAAAACTCCAGTCCAAATGAAGCAATTGTATGAGGACATCTCACAAAAATCACGCCTTTATGGTGATTTTGATGCTACTGCTTACCGAAATCTGACTGCAGGGAGTGTCTCGAGTTCCGCTGACCAGAAAATTGACCAACTAACCTCCATGATGGAACGTTTCCTCTACTCTGGCAAAGTGCAAGTCAAAGCTTCATGCAACTGATGAATGTCCTACTCTCTTTGAGGACAATCAACAGGCCAATTCCATGGGTAATTAGTTTCAAGGACCATATAGAGTCCCATTTGGGAATACATATAATCATGCAACGACGAGGAACAACCCGAACTTAAGTTACGGGTCTCAAAATCAGAACTATCCGACCTTCATCTCTAGAGGTCAACCGTTGCCTACACCCTCCAATAATTCTTTTCATTTGAGGATATGTTGAAAGCCTTTATGGGCCAACAAAGCCAATTTATGAGTGAGATGGCCCAATTCAAGCCTACCACCGAGAAATCCATCATCGAAACCAATTCGGCGGTCCGAACTCTTCAAGTTAAAGTGGACCAAATGACACAGCAGTATGGACGTCTCGAGGATAAGGGAAAGTTGCCTTCGCAACCTTACCCGAATCCTAACACGAGTGCTAATGCAGTTACACTCCGAAGTGGTAAAGAGCTAGAGGGACCCTAAAGGAACAATGGGTCACCTGATAACAAAGCCCAGGCAAATGAGGAAGAACACGAGGTAGTAATGACTCCGTTTGTCCCTAAACAGATGGTAACTACTCAAAAGGAAGCATCACCCACATTTAAGGTCAAACCTCCTTTTCCACAACGACTCATCTTAGATAAGAAAAAAGAGGAAGAGAAAGAAATTCTCGAGACCTTTCGGCGAGTGGAAATCAATATTCCACTCCTCGACGCTGAAGCTCTAAAGCAAGTCCCTAGGTACGCAAAGTTTCTTAAGGAACTATGCACTAACAAAGGGAAACTGAAAGGCAACGAAAAAGTCCAAATGGGAGAAACCGTCACGGCTATCCTACAGAAGAAGTTGCCTCCTAAATGCAAGGATCCTAGGATGTTCTCAGTACCTTGTGTTATAGGTGATGTAAGCATTCAGAGGGCTATGTGCGACCTTGCCGCTTCCATTAATGTCATGCCATTTTCTATTTATGAGACATTGCATGCAGGCCCATGAGAGGAGACTGATATTGTCATTTAGTTGGTAGACTGTTCCGTTATCAGACCTATTAGTGTTCTCGAGGACATTCTAGTCTGAGTGAACGAGTTCGTGTTTCCTGCTGACTTCTACGTGGTAGATACGAAGGATGTGCCATTCCCCAATGCTTCGTTAGTACTCCTTGGACGTCCGTTTTTGAAAACGGCGAAGACGAAAATAGATGTTGATGATGGATCTCTTACCATGGAGTTTGATGGTGAAGTCATCAAGTTTAACATCTATGACGCGATGCGATACCCCAATGATGTGTCGTCTGTGGTATGTACCATGGACTGTGTGGATCCACTCGTTGAGCAGACCTTGCTCACGAGTGGCGATGATGAAGTTAAAGTAGTGTTAGAACATCATCTCGACACTACTCGAATCCACGAGAGTGTTCTGACCTTCGATAGTGATGTCGAGGATGTTGTTTTCGAGTTGGATTCATTCCAACCCCTACCCTCAAGTGTCTATCATTTGGAGTTACCTACTTCTGACTCCGAACTTTCTCCTTCCTTGGTTAAAGCTCCCACACTTGAGCTGAAACCACTACCTGAGCACCTAAAGTATATGTTTTTGGGTGAGAATGACACACTCCCTGTGATCATCTCAGCCAAACTTACACATTTGGAGGAAGAGAGGCTCCTTCGAGTACTCTGGGAATTTAAACAGGCTATTGGGTGGACCATAGCGGATATCAAAGGTTTGAGCCCTTCCACTTGCATGCATCATATATATATGGAAGAAGGGTCAAAACCTACGAGAGAAACCCAGAGGAGGCTCAATCCGCTTATGATGGATGTCGTGAAGAAAGAGATATTGAAGCTCCTTGATGCTGACATGATTTACCCCATCTCTGATAGTAAATGGGTAAGCCCTATCCAGGTGGTCCCTAAGAAAACGGGAGTCACGGTAGTCACCAATTTACATGGTGAGTTAATTCCAACCCGCATTCAAACTGGATGGCGGGTATGCATTGACTACAGGAAGTTAAACGCTTCCACCGGGAAGGATCACTTCCCCCTACCATTCATTGATAAGATGTTGGAGAGACTAGCCGGTTGTTCTCATTACTGTTTTCTTGATGGTTATTCCGATTTTCATCAGATACCGGTAGCGCCTGAAGACTAGAAAAAGACGACCTTCACCTGTCCGTTTGGCACTTTTTCCTATCGGCGCATGCCCTTTGGGTTATGCAATGCACCTGCCACCTTTCAAAGGTGCATGGTGAATATCTTTTCAGATTTTGTTGAGCATTTCATTGAGGTCTTCATGGATGACTTTTCTGTATACGGTGATTCATTCGATAGTTGTCTCATCAATCTGACAAAGGTACTCAACAGGTGTATCGAGAAGAACCTAGTTCTGAACTATGAAAAGTGTCATTTTATGGTGGACCAATGTCTTATTTTGGGACACATTGTCTCAGCCAGGGGCGTAGAGGTAGACCAAGCTAAAATTGATGTTATCAAGAAACTTCCCTACCCTACGAATGTGCGGGAGATTAGATCTTTCCTTGGACACGCCGATTTTTACCATCGTTTCATCAAGGACTTTATAAAAATCACACAACCCCTATGTAGTCTACTTCAAAAGGACGTACCTTTTGAGTTTGATAAGGCATGTAAGAGTGCATTTGATGCACTAAAAGACTCACTTACTAGCACACCAGTGATTCAAGCCCCTAATTGGGAGCTTCCATTTGAAATTATGTGTGATGCTAGTAATTATGCAGTGGGTGCAGTCTTAGGACAGAGAGTTGGAAGAGCTTCACATGTCATTTACTATGGTTCTCGTACTCTAGACGCGGCTCAGATGAACTACACCACTACAGAGAAGCAGCTCCTTGCCGTTATCTTCGCACTTGAGAAGTTTCGGCCTTATCTCTTGGGAACCAAGGTTATCATTTACTCTGATCTTGCTGCATTGAAGTACCTGATGAGTACAAAGGATGTCAAACCTAGGCTTATTAGATGGATACTACAGGAGTTTGACATCAAGATCAAAGATAAAAATGGTGCAGAGAATTTAGTCGCAGACCATCTCAGCAGAATTGAGAATGGTGAGAGTCATATCCCTCTTATGAATGATTTCCCTAACGAGTACATCTATGCCGTTATGGAAGATCTCCCCTGGTACACCGATTTGGTGAACTATATCACCTCGGGCGAGCTATCTCCTCACATTTCAAAGGCTCAGAAGAATAAAGTAAGGAGCGATGCTAAGTACTATGTATGGGATGACCACGTACTTATGGAAATTTTGCTCCGACCAAGTTATCAGGCGTTGTGTTCCTCAGACTGAGAGTCACTCCATATTGGCCTTTTGTCATACTTACACCTGTGGTGGCCACTTCGGTCCCCGTCGGACAGCTAGGAAAGTTCTTGAGAGTGGGTTTTATTGGCCCACCATTTTCCATGATTCATACATGTTTACTAAGACTTGTCTTAACTGTCAGAAAACTGGTAACCTTGGTCATCGGGACCAAATGCCACTTACCCCGATTCATATTTGTGAGATATTTGACGTTTGGGGTATAGACTTTATGGGAACGTTTCCAGTGTCATTTGGTAATGTTTACATACTCTTGGCATTAGACTACGTGTCTAAGTGGGTGGAAGCTAAGGCTACACGCACTAACGACTCTAAAATGGTATGTGAATTCCTCAAATCGAGGATTTTCACAACATTTGGTACCCCACGTGCCCTGATCAGTGATAGAGGCACTCACTTCTGCAACCGTATGGTTGAAAGTCTTCTAAGGAGGTAGAATGTCACTCATCGAACGTCTATAGCGTATAATCCCCAAACGAGTGGCCAGGCAGAGGTCTCTAATAGGGAGATCAAATCTATCTTGGAAAAGACGGTGAATCCTACTCGTAAAGATTGGAGTTCACAACTTGATGATGCGGTTTGGGCTTACCGAACGACGTTTAAAATGTCAATTGGGATGTCCCCATATCGCCTTGTGTTTGGTAAAGCTTACCACCTGCCAGTCGAGCTCGAGCATAAATCCTACTGGGCTGTGAAACAGCTTAATATGAAGCTCGATGAAGCAGGAAAAGAGAGAAAGCTCACTCTCCAAGAATTTGAGGAAATCAGGAACGACGCGTATGAAAATGCTCGGATTTATAAAGAAAAAAAAAGCGTTCCATGATAGCAATCTCTCTAAGAAATCTTTTCGTGTTGGTCAGAAAGTACTTTTATTTCAGTCACGTCTTAAGATTTTTGCAGGTAGGCTGAGATCGAGGTGGACAGGACCATATGTTGTGACTGCGGTGTATGATCACAGAGCAGTGGAGATCCAGAGTTTGGAGACTGGTAATGCGTTTAAGGTGAACGGCCACAGATTGAAGATCTTCTATGAAGACTTCCCGAGCCATAATGTGGAGGTCGTCTCACTTGCAACGCCAGTCTATACTGATTGAGAGACTCAGACCAAGTCGAGCCAACGACTTTAACCAAAAGCGCTATTGGAAGGCAGCCCAAACTTTAATAAGTATCATTTGGTTTATTTATTTTCGTGTTTTTTATCATTTTGGATGAATTTGTATCATTTCCTTCATCTTATTTTTATCATGTTCTTTCACCATCTTGTTTATTTCTATGTGTGGACCTCTTGACTTGTTTTGAACCTTGAGGACAAGATTCGGAATAAGTTTAGGGGTGTTTTAGGGATTGTGGATTGATTTGGATGGATTCTTTTGCGAAAGACCGCAGGCGAGATCGTTTATTTTTTTATGCGGTTATATGCGGATATCGGATGGTAATGGTGGTGTTTTATATCATTTCTTCCATTTCTTTTATTTCTTGTCCATTCATATTCCTTTCTCATTTCATTAGGATTTGATACACTTTCATGCATATATGTATTCAATATATTTTTTATTTTTTATTAGTTATTTAGAGTCACCCGAAACGTTGTTCATGCATTTGGTTGTGGATGAATACATTACAGTTGCCTTTTTGACTTGAAACTTAGAAAAAATTAGGAGAAACACTCAATCGAGTTCGTAGGTCTGCATTTTTATGATTTCATGATTAGGGACTTAGTTGATAGTTGGACTTTGTGCTAGATAACGAAAGTGAGCGGATGGTCAAATTTGTGCAAGTGGTATTATTCTAACCCATATTAGGGTAATTTACTTGATTATAGTGAAAGTGAGAAGGGCTAACAAGAGTTTTTCAAAAATAAAAAATAAAAAATAGAGAGTCCCACAGGTTTCCGCAGGAAATGGAGCAGGGAATCTTGTGGTGGAAAAAGTGAGAAAAACGGTCCACTGGAAATGTAGCAGGGATCATACTACTTGAAAGAAAGAATTTGATGAGAAATAGAGAAAATAAGATGAATAAAGGACGAAGTTGTGAAAACTCCTCAAATAAAAGATTTAGTTCGAGTGCTTTCACTATATTAAGTGAGAATTTTAAACTTGCGTGTTTTAATATATAGACCAAAAAAACTCGTGAGTAGTTGATGGTCTTTGTCTTGACCAGATCTATGTCTTGAAATTGGGATCTTAATTGGGTTTGAGTTGCGAATCTTGACATATCATAACTCTGAAATTTTTTGAGTTGCTTGTTAACTTGGTGACTATGTAAATCAAAGGGACTACATGAATTTTGAATCGGGTGTGGGTGTAGGATTAGTGAGTCAGTGCATTATTATATTAGGAGTCTAGTTTAGTTTGTGTTGTCATCTACACCTTGCTCAGGACGTGCAAAGTCTTAAGTTCGGGGGTATTTAATAAGTCAGTATTTATATATATTTAGTAGTTTATTTTAGTATATTTAATTATGCAAAGTCTTTAAAATATATATATTAATTATATTTATTGGTCATTTTCAAGTGAAACGGAGAGCGCGGTTGAATTCGTGGCGGAAAAATACTCAAAATGGAGTATTTACTTGCAGTGATCGGATGCCGGACAGTTTGCCTCGAGTTACGCGGTGGGTAGAATAGGAGACAGCGTACTTCAACCAATTACAGGTTGCCATGTCAGCGGTTCTCCATCACAACAGCAACAAAGTCTTCTCCGCCTCCAGCGTGTACCACGTGTCAGCCGGTCACTCGTCCACAGCGTCAACACGAGCTATTCACACCAATCAGGAGTCGCCACATCAGCGTAAGCAGCCACGTCACAAACCAACATAATTCTCCTCACATAGCTGCTTATCGATCTGCCTCGAGATGCGCGTCCACACAAACTCCCAGATCTTCGCACGATTCGCGCGATTCTTCACTCCGCCTCCCATGTGCCACGTGTTTTCATCCGGTTGGCCACTAGCGCGTCATCATATGCTGTCTCGTCCAATAAAAAGTGGCCACGTCATTTGATCGGCAGGAAACGGACCAATCGCGCAACGACACGTGGCGGACACCAGTTTTTGAGCCAAAAATAGTCCCTAGATGTTCCTCGGCGCACGTGTTACGAGACCAACCCCCAAAATTAGTTTCTCTCACCTCGAGAGAACAATTTTTAGTGGTTTTTCATATAGGAACTAAGGTATTCATACGAAGAGAACACATTGGAGCCTTCACACACAACTTTTCATACTTGGAGATTGTAGAGACGATGTCCGGCTATACCAATATTCGCCTAGGTCGAAGGGGAATTAGTGGGATTCATGATTAATAGCAAATACTATGTGAGATCTATAATTTTTATTTAATTTGATTTAATTTCTCATATTTCATTGTTGTTGATTTTAAAGTATATGGTTTAGATCTAGAGTGTGTATGTGGCTAGTGCATGCTTTTACGTGGACAACCTATAGTTATTTGGACTATTAGTATCCGTGTAATTGTGTTTTTGGACCAATAAAGTGACAAACACTCACCCGTTTGTCGTCAAACCCTTTCGGTTCTTGAGTGTGCAACAATTGAATCTAGGTTAAATCTGAAGCGGATGCGATCCGATTATTTAGGATCAGTGTTCCCACATATCCAAATTATTGCGGTTAGTCTGTTAAACCCGATTGGCGGATGTCTAGGGTTATACATTGATTAGGGAAATAGTTAGTGGCGAACGTCCTAGCAATCAAGATTAGGGGAACTAGGAATTTCTGGCGGACGTCGATTTTCCATAGCTAATCTAGGAGAAATTGAATTAATAACTTTTTGGAATGATTGAGGACTATTAAATCTCATTGAATCTTGATTCTTGCTTGTGGAACCGTAGACAGGTGATTTCTTCTCATTGATTTTATTTTTGCGAATTTTTTTTATTTGTGTTAGTTTAGTTAATTATTTCATTAAACTTTCTGAAAACCCCCCATTTTTAGTTAACTTGGAGTAAAACTCAAGTCCTGTGGATTCGACCCCGTATTTACTACTACTACACCCTTGTGGTTGGTAACTCGATTGTGGGTTATATTTGGCACGCACGACACGTGATCAACAAACGAGTGAATTTGTGCAGTGTGTGAGCCAGTGACAATGATATCATCCACATAAACCAAGACATACAAAACCACTGACTGCCAATGATAGATGAATAGAGAATTATCAACCTTTGAATGTACAAACCCCCAAAGGAGCAAAGTGGATTTCAATCTATCAAACCAAGCTCGAGGGGCCTGTCGAAGACCATATAAAGCCTTATGCAATTTGCGGACATGATTAGGGAAACGACTGTCTACAAACCATTGAGGTTGGTTTGTATAGACATCCCCAATCAAATTACCATTTAAAAATGCATTGTTAATATCCAGCTGACGAATTGACCAACCAAACTGTTCAACAAGAGACAATATTATACGGATGGTGGAGGCTTTAACTACTGGACTGTAGGTCTCATAAAAATCGATACCAGACATTTGTTAGAAGCCCTTGGCCACTAGTCTAGCCTTGTAATGATTTATAGAGCCATCAGAATTCTTTTTAATAGTGAAAATCCACTTATTATCAACCACATTCAGAGAATATGAAGCAGGCACCAAAGACCATGTATTGGTCTTGATGAGTGCTTGATACTCTTTCTCCATGTCCTCTCTCCATTCAGGATCCTTGAGTGACATTTCAATTGACTTTGGAATGTCAGCAGTCAAACCAGAAGTGCTAGCAAGAAACACCTTTTTCATAGAAATCTCATTCTTAGCTCGAGTGACCATCGGATGACTGTTATGAGGTACCTCAGATGGAATAGTTGAACCAAGAGACACATACTCTGGAGCAGACACAACTGGTAATACAACATCCCCAGATTATACAGAAACTGCAGGCACTATCGGAGACATGGGTTGTGACACAGACTTAGAAGAAGAGGTGGAGACGGCATGGAGGAACTAGAGTTGGCTTTCGTAACTGTTGTAGATAGAGGAAACCAGGGAATAGGAATATTTTCTTGTGATGTTGTTGCAGATTGAACAGCAGATGCAGGAAAAAAAGACAAGTAAGGAAATTCTTCCTCATTAAAGACCACATGATGAGTAATATAGAGTCTACCAGACTTATGTAGACACTTGTACCCCTTATGAGAAGAGTTATAGCCCAAGAAGAGACACTTCTTGGAACGATATTGAAACTTATGAGCATTGTAAGGTCGAAGGTGAGGGTAACATGCACACTTAAAATTTTTGAGAATAGAGTAATTAGGGGGTCGACCATACAACTTCTTATAAGCGGACACACCATTCAACGCTCTAGTAGGAAGACGATTGATAAAAAATAATAATGTTTTACACGCATCCCACCAGAATTTGTATGGTAGATGACAATGAGCCAAAAGAACTAGACTCATTTAAATGATATGTCTATGTTTCCTCTTAGCACGGCCATTCTGTTCATGAACATGAGGACATGAATGTGGAAGCCCAATGCCATGAGAATCAAGAAAAGGGTTTGAATGACCTATACTCACCACCCCAATCAGACTGTACTCGTTTAATACAAACCGAGAACTATTTTTCAACAAACTTTTTAACATGGACAAATGCAGCAAGAGCATCAGACTTTGACTTCAAAGGATAAGTCCATGTAAATCTCGTACAGTCATCCATAAAATGAACATAATAATTGTACCCACCAGTTGATGTAACTGGAGAAGGACCCCACAAATCAGTATGGATAAGATCCAACATTTGAGATGATTGACTCATATTTGATTGAAATAGTAATGCATGACTCTTGACTAATGGAAAAACTTGAACAAAAGTCAATAGAATGATTATGTACATTTACCAACTGTAACACCTTTTGCAATGTATGCTGTGCAATATGTCCTACTCCTGAATGCCACAATGCAGGCAGACTCTTATTGAATGCAACGCAAGCTGAATGCTGAGAGGAAATAGATGGTGAAGACCCAGAGAAATGATACAGACCATTGTGAAGATGTCTACATAGAATAACCTGTTTAGTTCTGATATCCTTCACAAAGCAGTCATTAACATGAAACACAATTAGAACATCATTCTCCTTAGTTAACTGAGAGACACTAAGAAGATTTTTCTTTATCTGAGGTACCCATAAAGCATTTTGAAATGACAACTTCGAGCCAGATAATGGGAAATATAGAGAACCAACACCTGAAATAGGAAGAGATTGACCATTACCCACAAATAATGACTGATTACCTTGATAAGGAACATAGTTGGTCAATTGGGATGGATCAGCCGTAATGTGAGAAGATGTACCATTGTCGGCATACCAGGACACATCAGAACCTGGTTCAGAAGCAGCATAGAAAGTATTCTGCGAAGGAGGAGATTGAGGCATCAATCGCATCTGCTGGGATGGAGACGCATTCTACTGAGTTGGATTGGAACCATTTGGAGCCCCCATGTATTTCATATCACCTCGAAAGTAACATACAACAGCCGAGTGACCAAACTTCCGACAAATCTGGCAAGTTGGTCTAACATTAGTGGAACTCTTAAAACCACCACGGCCCCTAAAGCCACCTCATCTGCCTCTGTTATTCGGAAAACAACCCTTATAATTATGTTGCTGGCCAGTTCGTCTTGAAGCAGTACCACCATTTGAATGCTTTACTTCTGTAGAATTTGCTGACTGAGTTCCATCTTGAATCACCAAAGAGTTTAATCCTTGAACATTATGAATCTTAGTCAAGGTTGTTTCAAAACTTAATAGTGACGCTTGAAATTATATCCAATTCAGTGACTCCTTTTCTTGCAAAATTGCTATTATTGGAAGATACTCACCATCCAAACCAACCAAAACATTTGAGATCAACTCATTTTCAGAAATCGGTACACCAGTTATGGCTAAGTTGTCAGCCAATTCTTTCATTTTGAACAAAAACTCGAAAATCAACTGTGAACCTTTCTTGTTATTCTGGATCTGACGACGATGAACCTGGATCTGGGCTCGACTATATGATCCACAATGTTCTTCAATTCTTTTCCATGCTTCACGAGCAGTAAGAACCCTAATTACCATTGGTTGGTGCTACTTCTTTGGACATAGCACTTATTAACCATCCTAAACAGTACTGATCCTTACTGTACCATTCATCATAAGCTTGATTTGGTGTAACCAAATCATCCAAGAACTTTGGGGGACACACAGTGGTGCTTAGTAGGTGACCATTAAGACGAATTCCACAAAAGAATGGAAGAACCATTGCTTTCCATACAAAGAAATTTGCATGATCTAACTTCAATGTAACCAATTGGTTTAGAGAATTACCAAATGGTGTGAGTAAAGGCATCTGTGATGCAGATCCATTACTCGTTGTTGTAGATTCACTGTTCTGTGATGTAGATCCGGTGTTCTGGGCTCCAGATCTGGTGACTTCTGTGCGAGATCCTCCTTGCACCGCCATGCTTGGTGTCGAAACCTCTGCTACGAACGCCATCAGCAATAATGGATCGTTGAGAGTAGATCTCTCACCATGAGACTCAACGACGTTAGCCGTTAAAGCTATGATACCATGTCGAACCAGAGATTCAACACAAAAACCATAGACGGCGATACAAATGAGATTGAGAAAACTGAGAATGCAAGAATTGCTCCTCAGATGTATTAGGGTTTCCTTTATATGTGTTGTTACGATATAACCTGAGCCACGTGATCAAACGTATACACACCATTTGATCTACATTCAGTTACACCCTTACAACACACAATAGTGCCTTATATGTGTACACACCCACTCAGTAACAACCTCACTGTAAACCCACATTAACCACAGTAACTCACCTAATGGTTTATTCTCACAGAGATGCACGGAGGTCAGACAAAGTCTCGCACGCACATGCTGGTCAATGGAGATGTGGTAGAACAACGTGGACTTGAGTAGTGGAGACATGGTAGACAACATGAATAATCTGATGCTTAAAATCCTATTGGAGGGTGGAAATTGGTGACGACAGATCGGGTAGAGGACTGATCAGCGCACAAGAGACAAGTAAATGCGTCGATTGATGAGGCCCACGAAGCAATGCATAAGTGGCCTTTGATGAAGCCCACTAAGCACACCGATGTGTTGCTCAGCAGAACTGCTGCGACAGATGTAGAGATGAACGCATGGTGAGAAGCATGGAAATGTGGTATCTGGATGCACACGAGGCTCATTCAAGCATACATGGGAGAGGCACCAAGGCCTGACACGACAGTTGGGGGTCAATCAGGCACGAGGATAGAGACAAAGAGACGGATTCATGCAAGCATAGAGACGAGGCAGAATGCTATAGTTGAATCATGCAGACGACAGGGACAAGGCACAGACGACGCACGGGCCAAAGGATAATGTCGCAGGAGCTAGGTAGAGATGAACTCAGAATGATAATGGGTGACTGATCAAGCAAATTTAAGGTAGTAGACCAAAAGAGAGGAAAAACAAAAGTTTACCCATAACCTAGCTCTGATACCATGTCATTTTCTAAAAGAGATAATCTTCATTGTGTATTTCTTTCTTGAGTACATACCACCTATTTATATGCATAACAGTTACAACCATAATATCTTTGGTTACAACTAAATAATCTCAAATCTAAACCTCAAATCTTAACAATAAATCCATTTAAATTAACATCTCAACTTTATTCTAACTACATTTTAACAGGACGTAATGGCATGTTCGTTTCACAAATATAATAGTCTAGTATGTATGGGATTAAGTTATACAATATGGGATTGTGGCTTAGGTTAAGTGATTAGTCCCGATTGGGTCACTTGTTCGGTTGGGTGTGTTCAATTTGTGGTTAAATTTTTGGAGGTTGGTGGGATGACCAACATGCCCCCACAATTCAATATATCCACATATCAAAATCAATTAAAACACAAACCCTATTTGGATTTTCCTGTTCTTCCACGATCTTCGCCTATCACAAGTTGATAGCTGGAGAAGAGGACGCCATCTCTCCCACAATCTTCGCCTCTAATAAGTTCATCGCTGCAAAGCTTGCAGAAGGATCCAGTGCACTTACTTATAACCTTAAACCCTGCAAATTTCTCATTCTCAGCAAGATTAGTTGTTAAATAATCGAAGATGAATAGAGATGAAGTTCGTCGATCTCCTTGGGTGAACATAGACGAAGCTTGCAGACAGATCCAGTGCACTCAGGTGAACGGAGACGAAGATGAACGGAGATGATCCAATGCACTCGGGTGAACAGAGACGAAGATAAATGGAGATGATGTTCTTCGATCTCTCGCACGCCTTTCGATCTCCTTCCTTAGTTGGTAGGGGTTTGATTTACAGTCACGCCCCTCAAGCACACAACGAGATTGACTCTCCTCCCAAGCACACAACTAAATCAACTCTTCTGATATGAACAATTTGGTTTAAAAGGGAGGGGTACTTTGGTAATGTTTTAAGCTCAAGTATTGGGACTAATTAGTGACATCAAAAAGGATGGTTTAGTTTAGTCTCCTGTATGGGATATTAAATAGTCCCGTGGACTAGTTAATCCTACAAGCGAACATCAGATTAACCAGTCTAATCCGACCTAAGACAGTGAAGCGAATAGGCCATAAACATTATACGGGACGCGATAGTATGTCCTGCCATAAACATTATACGGGACGCAATAGTATTCAGGACATTGAGTATAACTCAAGCCTCAATTGACTGTATTATGTTTTTCTTCTATTTCACATAGGGATACAAATGGGTAGTGGAATACCCACGGGCCGGTGATGGGGATTTACCTTAATGGGTACGAATATGTGGATTTTAAATGGGATGAGGGTGGGGATGGGTACAAAATCTCATACCCACACGGGTATGGGTACGGGTATGGGTAATAAAATATACCCACGGGGATTTCCACGGGTAATCTCCATAAGGATGCCCACGGGGATCCCCATATATCAATTTATACACCATATGATATTTATTATTTATATATATACCATGAGGTATTTATATATAAATATTACATAATATTACATAGTTTCCACTCTGAAACACTCATACATATAACAAAAAGCCTTTTAATGAGATTTATAATTTTAATTTATTTGTTAATTAATAATTATATGTTTTGTTTTGAATTGTTCGTAACTATATTTATATTGTAGAAATTTAATTATAATTGTTAGCACTTTGTAGTTAGAATTTTTATTATAAGATATGTTGATTTTTTTATTATTTTTGTTGAAATTTAGACAATTGTGTTGTTATGTATGTATATTTAAAACCTTATTTGTTACAATTCTTTTTTTTTTCGAAAATCTCCACGGGAATCCCCAATGGGGAATGAAATAGGGATAATAATTTCCCTTCGAGAATTCTCCATCCTCGCAAAAATCCCCACGAAAATCCATACGGAGATCCCCAATGGGTAATGAAATGGGGAAAACATTTTACCCATGAGGATTCCTCATACCCTCGGGGATTTGATGGGTATGGGGATGGGTATGAGAATTCATACCCAGATGGATATGGGTACGGGTATGGGTATGGGTGATAAATTTAGTGGGTATGGGTATGGGAATGAGGTCCTCATGGGTACGGGAATGAAGTCCCCATCCCCTACCCTACCCATTTGCATCCCTAATTTGGCATCAAGTTTTCTAAAATCCCACCAAACATCATTGTGGATGTATTTGAGATTCTTCACTATTCATTCATTCTTTCATCTTCCTGATCTTTGCGTTTTCTAAATGTGTGGTCGTTAGAAATAACCTTTTTTGTATAAGGAGATTCTTATTTAGCTACGTACATTCCCCATACCAAGTTTTTGAAAAAATTGCCTGATGTGTCTTTCCAATTATGTGACAGGTTAGACTACAAGCTAGAGGACATATTGCCAAGATTAACAGTTATGGATCTTGCCATTTACTTGTTATTAATACTTAAATCTGGCTCCTTCAAATATCGTGTATTATTGTTTTTTGATGAAAAAATTTCGTGTAATGTTTTATGTTCGTTTAACTTATTTCCTCTTTAGTCTTTTATATCTATGGGGAATAAGCTCTATTGCATGTGGAATTATGTATAGCACGCTGGAAGTTGGCCAATTTTCCATGAAATTATAGTCATAGGTTACAGTTGTTCATTTGTTGCCTCAAAACATGAGTGGTTAGAGTAGTTTTCTGTTCATGCGGTATTCAACATTATCTCTTTGAAAGGTTAACTTATCAAAGTTTTGGTTTTCGGGTTTCTTACTATTTTATGTTTCGACTGCTTTCTATTTTTGGTTTAAGTTCTTTTAATATTTCTCTTGAAAAATAATTGGCAATTATATTTTATTTTGGATAAGACTTGTTTTTCTTTTGCTATATAAGACTCCTTTGTTATAATTTTCTCCTTTCAATATGTAGTTTTACTTACTTCTGGGTTAATTTTCATGAAAAATATTTAAATTCAATACTTGTTCTAAAGATATTTCTGAACTGCTTGGGTTATTAGTTAAACCAACTATTTTTACATCATGATCATCTTCTTCTATTATATTTCAAGCTTCAGAAGTCATTTATTTACACGTCTATTTTTTTAAACTTATTCTCATTTGACTCTAGGAGCCTATGAACTGCTTTTAAATTTTAGCAGTTGAAGTATACGTTATTTGTGTTGCTTCATCTTCATTTATAGTTACATATGAATTGGTGCTCTAAGTTATGGTAGTGATTACTAGCAAGCAAGCAAACTTCGTCATTTCTTTTGGTGAAATATATGATATATCTATGTGACCAACCAAGTGAACGGGTTGTGCTTGACCCCAAGATAAAATGGTGTGGCAAAAGGTTGCAACGACTTCTCAGTCATACGGGCTCAAGATCGGTTGGGCAACTCATTTCTGATTTATATAGAGATGCAAATTGTCTTATTGCGATAGAACTTGATGAAAGAATATATAAAGTCCTTTTGTAACTATATATATAGATATAAAGTCGATCCTTTTGTAACTATAAAGAAGTTTGGTCACAACATTGCCAATTAGTTTGAATAGAATGCGCACTTCGATCCAAGTAAAGGAAATTTTGTTGTTTTTATGTTATATGCCATTCCTGATACTCAGGTCTTTCACCTGAATTTATTTTCTACTTAAAAGTACCACACACGGGAGCTCGTGGATCTCCTCCGCTAGCACAGCTAGCACCGATATTGTCCCCCAACTTAAGTACCTTTAACTCTTATAGGTGTAGGTTTTATCGATCTCAAAATGTCTCGATGCTAGTTAAGGGAAATCATCACTTATATACTTCTTCATGAAGTTTAATTTAATCGGTGTGGGATTAACTTTTGATCCACGAAAAATCAATTTAAATGATTATACGAGAGAATCACTTTCAATTTGCATGCACACATTAATACATTTTGTTAAGTTTTAAATATATGTTGGTTCATTTGCGTTTTGTTTATGATAAAGTGTTAAAATTTGACATTCAGGAGGCTCAATCGTGTGCAGCACGTGATGTAAACTAATTTAAATATATCGGTTGTAGTAGTTCACAAAAAAAAAAAAAAAAAAAAAATCGGTTGTAGTGAGATGTGCGCCTTGACCACACATCAAAAATTAACAACATCCGGTTTCATAGTTCGAGGCGCATCCAACACAACCGAATATAAAATATGGAAAATATTAAAATAACAATAACAATATCACACCACAAGACACAAATAGGCTCACAAGAGCCTTCCATGCTACCTCGACCCACGTGTTATACATCAAGATCTATAATTGCCTATATTTCTAGGCAAATATAAATGACTCTTGATAGCCAATGTGTCATGTGATGTAACATGATGTTGTTATTCTAGCACTTCTCAAATATTTCATCTAAATGCACTAAAATAATAACATTGACTTTCATTAAAATATCCAAAAATTAGTCATCAGTTTCACATAAATTAAACATTAACCACAGGAAGGTCCACAACTTTGAACGAAGCATCTCATATTTGATATTGAAAAATGCTAGAATGACACTATAATTGACATCCCAAGTGCTTAGAAACTTGAGAGTCATCCGAAGTACAAAATTTATTTTGTGCACATTTATAATTTAATGAAGGCATCCAAAGTTTTTGTAAAAATTTCAAAAGTGGAAAAGACTATTTTGCCCTTGTATATATAGTGATTCAAACCTCACAAATCATTTTGACGAAAAAAAAGGCACCCCACCACAAGGTTGAACCACAAATCCACACCGCGTCGACTTTTTATCGATTCTTGCTCATTGACATCATCGACAAATGAGTCATCCCATATGATAGTTTATTAGACGTTTAGTCGATATATACACTACAATTTCTTTCAAATCCAAATTTTCCATATATAATGGAGGATTGTAATGCTTCTGCGCGTTGATCGTCCTTGAGGTAATTTTGTATTTTTTGTGTTTTTTATGCAAAATTATTTTTATCGCCTCAGACGAGCGAGATGTATGGTGATGTCTCGGTCTAAAAGGAGAGAGGTTATTTTTCAATGTATGAGCACATTAATTGTAGCAGCATGTCTCGCCGAGAGAACTAGAGTACTTTCGCATGCGTGAACTCTTCCGCCTTTGTGGCGATTAGGGTATTCTAGCATTTTCCTTTGATATTTCTGTCTCCACAATCTCACCTAGCACGTGGAACGGCTCGACCCAGTCGACTCAACTCCGCAACTGCTTCCTCCTCCACGTGCACCACGTGGGTCGGACTCTAGACCAAAATCTCGTGGGCATGCAAACCCACTCCAAACACTTATATATCCGTCCCACACCACTCTCTCCATCCACATCACCACCACTCCTCACTCGATCTCCACCAATGGCCGTCGCTGCGGCCTCGGACCGACTCTTCTCGACCCGCCAAGCCAGCGGCCGCCTCCTCTACAAGCTCTACTTCTTCATATTCCTTACCGGGATTATCTCCCTCCTCTACTACCGTCTCACCCACCTCCTCACCACCACCCACAGCTACCTATGGCTTGTAATCACCCTTGCCGAATTCTGGTTTGGCGCCACGTGGCTATTCCAGCAAGGCTTCCGATGGGCCCCCACGTTTCACACTACCTACCCAGAGAAGCTTCCGGCGTCGGGCGGGCTCCCTCCAGTGGACGTGCTCGTGTGCACCGCGGATGCCGATAGGGAGCCACCAGCACTGGTGGCCAACACGCTGCTGTCCTTGATGGCTTATGACTATAATGCGAACAAGCTTGCCTATTATATATCTGATGACGGTGGGTCGGAGCTCACTTTCCATGCAATTTATCAGGCTTCGAAGTTTGCTAGGGATTGGCTGCCGTTTTGCCGGAAGTATAAGGTGGAGACACCAGCGCCGCAGGTGTACTTCTCAACGGAGAACGCGGTGTCTGCGGGAACTGGTAGCCGGAGTTTCAAGCAGGAGTATGATGTGGTCAAGGTACGTTTCACACGTTCTTTCAATTTTTCTTGTATCAAGAAGTGCTTAAGTAGTGTTGAATGACAACAGGATGTCACACCCGAAGTCATATCCACCCTTCGAAAGTGTCCATTTATACTTCAAGATGCGGGCATACATAAATTTTGATGCATAATACCCGTGGAGGTTGAATGAAGGGCTCTTATATATGGGTCGATATGACTTCTGGTGTGACATACCTGCTGTCATTGTAGTATTTTCCATATTAAAAATAAAAAATTAAGAGCACCGCTATGTGCACCTCAATTGTTTATGAGGGCACCTCAAAATGCATATAAATTGGTACACTTTCGGGGTGACCAAATGATATGCGTTTTGCCCTTTTTTTTTCATTTACACGAGTCGAACTCATAATTCCCAAATCTTGCCTTTTGACAAGTCATGTTTCATCCATTTCATGACCATAGAGACGCCTCAAGTACTCTTTTGAGACATCATAGTGTATGTACTAATTTAAGTTTGCATTAATTAGATTTCACAATTACTTTTGTCAATGATGACGCCAAATATTATGGTAATTAAATCTAATGATTACTTAAAGATCGTGACTTGATTTTATTTAGGGAAGTGCTAAACGGACTCATTGAGTCCGGAATTAAACATCTAAAAAACTTCAATGCCCTTCATTCAAATCTATAACTTTTTCTTCAATCCACCTCCGCCGCCGCCTCCTTGACCACCGTCACTACCAACACTGCTGTGATCATCGGCCATCGATAGCGTCGTCGTCACCATCCACCACCGTCGACGACCATCTTCCCTTTATTTTCCCTCTATTTGGCATGGAGTGGACGACCTTCCGGCCACCTTCCTCCCCTCTCTCCCAACCAGCCTCCCCTCTTTTCAGGCCAGAATGAGAGAAACGAGAGAGAGATCGACAGAGAGAGAAACGAGAGAGAGAGCAGAGAGAGAGAGAGAGAGAGAGAGAGAGAGATGGAGAGGTCGCCGGCGGTTGGTGGAAGGTGATGTCGGTGGCGACGGTCAACGCCGGTGATCAGCTGTGGTGGTGGAAGTGGGTGGAGGAGGTCAATGTGTTGATGTGTGTTGGTGTTAAAGATGAGGGTAATTATGTCTTTTGGTTTAGATGTGTATTTTAAACTACAAGTAAAAAACTGTTTGAGTTCGGACTCAAAGAGAATAGGTTTTTTTTTTTTTTTTTTGAAAGTTAGCAATGAAATCAAATAATCTCACTAAATTATTAAGTGAGTAGTTGATATTTTTTTCGACGTCATTAACGTAATATAACAGCTATTTATACACACAATTCATTGTAGAACGAAAATGTATTTTTTGTTTGTTGCACATTAACTCAAAATGACAGTCCCTAGATCCCATAAGTAATTGCCCTAGCACACTCTCTCTCCTCTAATAAATAGAGTACAAATCACAATCAATATAGTTGTTGATTTTTTTTTTTTTTGAAGAGCAATAAATTTGAATATTATTTGACACATGAATGATTGGAACAGGCAAAATTTGAGAAAATGCAACAAAGTATTGAGAAGGCAGGAAAGATGAAAAAAGTGCCAGAGGAGACACGCAGAGAGCACAAGGGCTTCAGAGAGTGGGATTCCCCTGTCTATCCACGGAACCATCAAACAATATTGGAGGCAAGTTTTTTCAATTCTTTTGATTTACGTGTTGTCTCGGCTATATATATATGATCAGTGTACAAAAACTTTTAAGTCACTAGTTAGTGGTTATGTGTCGTTTTCAAGGAACGATAAAAAAAAAAGGAACAATCGTTGTGTCATATAATTTGATGAATTGACAAATGATTTGGAACTTGTTGAGTTCATTGGTTAGAGTTTAATCTGTTCACGTAGTGGTTAATAAGCAGTATGCGGCACATATGGGTCACACAAATAAATTAATATTTGAAGTCTTATTTTAGAGCATTTGATCAAGTCAAATTGATGAAATGTTAAACCTTAACCCTCGGTCTCCCAACAAGAGATAGACTCAACAGAGACTAATTAATGCGCATATGAGGTCACACAATTAAATTAATATTGAAATCATAGTATAATACTGTAATTTACTAGATATGTATGTATATATGTTAGTAATTGAAATTTAGCTACTAATTTCGTGTAATTGACAGAAAATGTAAGAAATAATTAAGTTTAACAGGGGAGGTGCCTTGAAGGGGAGGTGCCCTGAATATGTGCGTGACATAAGATGTGAAATGTGATTGTAGCATTTTTAAAAATGAAAATCATGAGCCAAGTTTAATGATTGGGCGCGCAGGTTTTGTTGCGAGGGAACGGAGAAGACAAAGATGTCGAAGGCAACCCAATGCCTCTGCTCGTTTACGTCTCAAGAGAAAAACGAACAGGCGTACCGCATCACTACAAGGGAGGTGCCTTGAATGCTCTGGTATGATAGCTTAAATACAAATACGTATTGGTACAAATGAATCTAGTACTCCTCAACTTGCTATAATAATCATGATCTCTCCCCTGTTTTTTGTTTTGACAGAATCGAGTATCATCAGTGATGAGCAATGCTCCATTAGTTCTCAATGTGGACTGTGACATGCACTCCAACAACTCTCAATCACTTCTCCATGCAGTCTGCTTTTTCTTGGATCCTAAAGAAAGCCACCGCATCGGCTATGTTCAATTCCCCCAGAGTTTTGGTGGGATCACCGAAAATGATTTGTATGGCAATGGTGTTAAGAGAATCTATGAGGTAAGTAAAAAACAATTTCGCTGCATTTGATCAGTTGGTTCGAGTGCAATTTTGAACTTATGTCTATGTTCTACTTGTTTACAATCCTATAACAGATTGAGTTTTTTGGTACAAACGCACACAATGGGCCGATGTATGCTGGCACTGGCTCAGTTCATCGTCGCGAATCGCTTAATGGAAGGAAATATGATCCTAATGTTCCTATTAAACTGGAAGACAAATCAGGTACGAATGAAATAAACCAACTTCATAATCATATCGACATTAATTTTTTTTAGAGCAGTGAGGAGATTTTATTTTAACTCATCGATCTGCACAAAAATTTAATCTAAGCAGTTAAAGGAAGTAGGGATTGGGATGTTTTGGAACCAAAGGCCAAGGCTCTTACTGGCTGCAAATACGAGGAAGGGAAGCCATGGGGGAAAGATGTATGGATTACTTCATTGCATTATTTCCTTTAATTAATTAGTTAGGAATATAACCTTCTCCATTAGTTAGGAATATAACCTTGTCGATCGAAAACTTTAGTTCAATTAAGCTAATCTACAATTCGCTCTTTATATTCTTCTCTAGATGGGCTTGGTGTATGGATGTGCAGTTGAGGATGTGTTCACTGGCCTTGTCTTCCACTCAAGAGGGTGGAAATCAGTGTTTTGTAGCCCTGAAAGAAAGGCCTATTTGGGTTTGGCACCACCCAATACAAATGACACCCTTATTCAACACAAGAGATGGTCAACTGGGTTGCTAGAGGTCTTCCTTTCTGACTACTGTCCTTGGACTCATGGAGTAGGAAGGCTCAAGTTAGGCCAGATCCTGTGCTACAGTTTTTACACATTGTGGGCTCTCTGGTGTTTGCCTATGTCGGTTTACGCCTTCGTCCCCCCCTTGGCTTTGGTTAAAGGCATCTCTCTCTTTCCAGAGGTATATAGTACTTTGTTTATTCTGTAAGGCTTGTTTAAGGCGATCATCTATAGCATATTTAAGTGTCAACTCAGCAAATTGCGATTTTGTATTAGTAGGAAATGCATTATTTTCACGAAAAAAATTTGCAATTTTGAGCACTTTGTTAGTCAAACACAATGGGTTACCAAACAGCTTGTGACGTGCATTATTCTCTCTGTCTGGCTTCTTAGGTTTCAAATCCATGGTTCATAGTGTTTGCCTTCTTGGGGATTGCTTCTCATGTGTTTAGTCTAGGAGAGCTCATGTGGGCAAAAGGAACAATCAAGAGTTGGTGGAATGAAACAAGAATGTGGATGATGAAAGGAACCTCATCTTATCTCTTCTCTGTCACAGTCATTATCCTTAAAACATTAGGTATTTCTGAACCAGGATTTGAAATTACCAGCAAAGTCATCGATGAAGAAGCACTTAAAAGATACAAGCGAGAAATAATGGAATTCGCCGTGCCATCCCCTATGTTCATACCTCCAGTGACTCTTTCATTGCTCAATGCATACAGCTTTCTTAAAGCACTTGTTACACTTGTGAAAACAGGGCTTGGAGGAGTAGATCTTTTGCTTCTACATCTTGTTATTTCAGGGTATGTGACTATAATCAGTTTGCCATTGTATGAAGCTATGTTCTTGAGGAAGGATAAGGGTAGGATGCCTACTTCTATAACCGTGTATTCTATCGGCCTAGTCTTGGCCATTTTATTTCTTTCTTCATTTTTCATGTAAAATCCTGTTCTACTTTATCATGTTGCATCATTTTTAAAACACTTGTAATTTATAAGGTATGTTGATTAGGAGGTTCAATATTTTGTAAAATGATTATTGTCGAATAATAATATGCTTTATGGTTTTATATATAAACTAGTTTTGAATACGTGCTACGCCCGCTTGAGCCCGCGAGCACATGTCAATTTTAACACAATATCATAAAGAAAATGCTAATGAACTAACATATTTAAAACTTCACCATGAGTTCATGTGTGCACGTGGATTGAAAGTGATTCTCTTGTATAATCATTCGAAGTGGTTATATCATAAACTTCAAAGCAAACTTTAAAGTAAAGTATATATAACACTTAAAAGAAGTAGAATAAGAAAAGGGAGCGGTTAAACGGACCTCATTTATTGCTTAGAGGACACCACTACTTCAACGCATCCCTTTTTGAATTTTTTTTACTAATCCCAAGAATACCCCTGTATTTAACAAAGAAAAAAAAATATCTCCCCAAGTCATTTCTCACATTCATACCCTAAATCAAACTAGCCCAAAACCCAGAAAGAACCTTAGATTCATCGTCTATCATGGTCACTGAGGTCGTGGGAGGGTGTATTTGACTCGTACCATAGTGGATCTGCCGTCCATCGAGTACCATGAGCGAAGGACCACCGCCACATTCATTGGCTTACTGCAGCTGATTGGGTAAGTTTTCGAAGCTCTAAGCTTGTGGGTTTTATTCCTCATGATGTTACGCGTTGTTCGAATCTATTTTTGTGGCAATTAGTTGGGTGTAGTGAGGTTATGGTTTATGAGTTTAGGTTATAGGTTTCGCGTACTGAACGGTCGCTCAGAGCCGATTCCATGCGAAAGGTGTCGATCATGTTGAATCGATAGGGTTTAGATGGTGTTGATTTAGTTAAGCCGCAATACCTTCTTTAGTTTTGGTCGGAACGTACCGACATCAATGAAGAGGTGTCGGATACAGTAGATCGACTTCATTTCTATTAGTGTTAGTCATGTAAAACCAACACTTTTGTAATTGAACTGTTCTTCTCCTTATTTGAACTGTGAACCGAACAATTGTTTGTGTGGGACTATACCAATATTTGCTTTGTGTTAAGGTATGACGAGACCTAAAATAAAAATGTTGAGGCCTCCCCGTAGGGAACTGTGCAGGCTGGGTTGGGTGGTTAGGATAGGTGAGCTACCAGTACCACAGGGTCATAAGTGGCCAATGGTATGCCTGAAAGGAAGCGTCCGACTTTCTCTTATCCAAAGGAAAAGAACCTTGACACCAAAAGGCGTCGAGTTAAGAAGTCCAAAGGGGTTGAAACGGATTTAGGAGAGGCTGATATTGATGGCATTGGTACGTCCTCTGTATGTGAAAGGGATACCCTGCTAGTTAGAGGAACCGCTGGGAGTGGGTTCAGGGAGGATACTAAAAGGAGTCGTACACCATCAGGTAGTGATTCTGTCGAAAGTGGGGATGCAGAGGACTATTTTGATACATCGACCGATCTGGCAGACGCACACGCCACTTCATTCCTGGTGGTTCCTCAGATTTAAGTTTCCTACCCTCATTCAGCCACCACGTGATGTTGGATATTTGGAGGAACAAGGTAACTTACATTTGGAATGGTTAATTTCATCATCTTATTGGTTATATTATATTTTAAATCAGCACTATATGTTTTGTAGGCCTGGGGGATTTGATGTCCATAAACCATGGTTATCAGATCTCCATTTGGAAGATAATCATGCAACATCCCAAGAAGGAAAAAGGTGGAAAAGTTGATTAACGACTCTAGTTTAGCAGCACTGGACTACATCTCATGCGATGGATGTAATAGGGTATATGTTTCAACTATTGTTGAGAGTTGGAAGCCCGAAACCAACACGTTCCACTTACCATTTGGCGAGATGACGATCACACTTGAAGATGTGCGAGTCCTTTCCAGTTATTAAGTCATCGGTAAGATAATGTTTACACCTTACAAGGGCTATAAAGTGGTAACGTCAATGGTTAGTAGGTTATTAGGGGTGTCAGTGAGTGATGTTGACGAGGAGATTAGGACTAGGCCTGGCCTAACCGTTAGTTTGTCATGGTTAAAGGATCGATTCTCCATACCAAAGAAAGAAAAGAAACAACCTGTAACGACCCATTTTATTGAATTTACACACGTGGACGCCAGCTCAGATCTACGTGGACGCCGTGGTAGGCTAGGACACACGGGGACTTAGGTATGATAGTTATTGTGTTGCGGTGCAATTGATTGAAATACATCGATGTGTGTATGTTGCATAACAATACGAGCGAGATTGTGTGACCTGTATGCGCCTCGATATGCGTGTCGACGCGGGTACCGGGTAGTTGACGGGACCGAATATTAGGCCGGGGAAACTAAAACACAAATTACATAAAAATTGGCCAAGTAACTAATATGGAATAGATATTAGGTGGTTAGTGACGGGGCGATACGCGTATATAACCGGACGTCGAAACGCCCGAAAACACAGGCGAGTGTCCCAGCTGTGTCACACTTTGGAGTCAAGACACAAAGTCAACAAGCTTATCCACACTTCACCACCTTTTCTCTCACCACCTTCACTCACACACACCCCACGCACACACACACACCCCGTAATCAGGAGGCCGAGAGAGGAGAAGAAGGAACACGAAAGGGGAGGAGAAGAAGAAGAAGCCGGGAAGGAGAGAAGAGAGGGCGAAACATCACGATCGAGGTGAGTTCTCGTTGGTTGTTGTAGGTTTCGGTGGTTGGCCATGGTGGCCGAGAGTGGGGTTCGGCCATGGAGGCCAAACCGGGTCAAGGTGGAGATGACAGGGGTGTCTCCCCTGCCATCGATTCCACCGGGGTTGGGAGAGAGCAACCCCAACCCAAACAACAGAGGCAAATGAAAAAAAAAACTCATTCCCGATCGAACCAAAGAACTAGTTCGATCGGGTGAGGATGGTGCACAAGCGCGCGCGTGTGCACCCCCCTCATGGGCCGGGCCTGAAAAAATTGGGAAAATTCCAAACAAAATTAGATTTCGATAAATAAATAGAAATTGAATAATCTCTATGAAAAAAATATATGTTTGGGGAATGTCGGACGCGGATTTTGCGGGTTTTTGCCTCGAAAAGCTCGAAATGGGCAATTTGGCCTAAAATTTTAGAAATTGGTCGTAAGTGGTCATGCTAAATTGGAATTATTGATAAATGGACATAGGTGGATATGGGTGATCAATTGGCGACCAAGGACTCAGTGGACTTGGACTCGGGGATTGATTACGGGGTATTGGAGTTCGTTGTGAGGTTTGTAAAACACAATTGAAAAACTCTGAGTATTTATTTCGCTTTGTATTCTCTTTCATTTCCAATATTCATTGTGGTTTTTATTACTTTTATATCTTGTCATTATTTGGACGGTTGGTTGAGTTACTCCCACCGGATTTTCCGTTATGTGTCTATGCAGTCTAGACCATAACATGTGTATTAGGAGTTCTCGATGGATAACGACCTGAGCTAATGAACTGCTACATGTGTCGGTGCGTCGTAGGTCTACGCCAGCCACCGAGAGGGACCAGGTGATAGCTAGTTGGGTGCGCCCACTAGTGGGATCCTGGAGGGGTATTCCGAAGTATGGTTTAGTCTGACTGGAACATGCACATACATTTGCACTTTATTGTTATCTATGCATGCGATGCCCTACTTACAGTTGTTTGTTTACATTCCGCATATTTATTTAACAATATTTATTGACTTCCACTTGTTTATTTGAATGCTCGGAGGAGTTCATTGGGATTTTACTGAATGGACTCGTCATCCATTTTCTTCTGTGATGATTGAGTGCAGATCCGAGTACAAGTAAGGGCAAGGGGATCTTAGGCGACTACCTCTGACTGCCTACCGTTGAGGATTACTTGTACTTGTGTTTTGTTTTGATATTTTGATTCTTTTGGGAACTGGGGAGTATTATGACCTTGTACATGCCTATAGCTTATATGGTACAGTTGTCTACCTTATACCTTTCAGGGTTTTTACACAATAGGATTTGTTAAATTGATTATTAATATTTCTTGCATTTAAGTACGACTTTCGTTGAATATGTTATTTATACGCTGTACACACCAATGAATACGAATCTCGAGACAGAAATAGGACGGGCAGGTGCCGTACACGTGTAGTAGGGCAAGCTGGCAAGGAGTACACGGAGACACGTCACCCCGGGGCGGCGAGGGCCCGCGCCACTGTTGGTATCAGAGAAAAGAGGAAGTCCTAAGACAATAAAACTTAATAAATGATCTTATATGTGGAAACTCGAAGTGTGGAAACTCGAAGTTATTCCCTTAGAACATTAGTTGGCAAGTGATGTGAGGCGGGTAGAGTTAGAACTTATATGCGTGTTATATTTTCATTTTATTATATGATATACGTATATACCTCGAGACTGATCCGGAGCACATTCTCGATGCAGATTATGGACGGACAGTCCGGTACGCCTTTTGAGACTGGACAGACTAGTCATGCGCCTAGGGATGTCCCGATTATGGCGAGTGTGGAGGATAGACTTTCAGCCCAAGAGACACAAATGGCCGAGGTATTACAGCTATTACGAGAGCATCACCGCGATGCGGCGCACTCACTTCACCTAGAGAGCGGTAGTTGTGACCGCACATGCGGGGGGACATCTCGTTGTTACGGTGGACCCCGACACACGCTTCGGGGGTAGCAAAGAGGCACCCACAGAGACAGCTACCGCAGTTGTCGTTCCTTTAGAGACGTCGACTCTTACGCCTCCACTCACGACGACGGACCAGGTTACTGCCACCCTACTGCTGATACGACTGCTACATCGGTATCCGTCTTAGCACCAAAGGCAAAGTTATTAAGGGAGTTTTTGAAGTTCCAGCCTGGATTCTTTTACGGAGGCGGTGGCTGCAGGGAGATGGGTAGTGTCCCATCAGCGTTTCCATAAGCTGATGAGGAACGATGAGACTGTACATGCACGACTTTCGGGAGCCTATTTGAGAGGGCATGCGGCAGTCTGGTGGACGACATATACGAATACTCATCCGGAACCGACGACATGGGTTGAGTTTAGGGAGCTATTCTATGATCAGTACATACCTATGGAGGTTAAGTTGAGACTAAGGGAGGAGTTCCTGGCCCTGAGATAGGGTAATCGGACCTTGATGCAGTATATGGAGAGGTTCCGACATTTGCTTCAGTTCTCTCTAGATGTCGTCGGAATAGAGCGCTTACAGATCTATTATTTCACCAGAGGGGTTGATGAAAGGATTGCGTCAGCAGTTGTCTCGACCGGAGCCACGACTCTGCAGGAGATCTTTGACTGGGCATTGGCTCATGAGACATACATACTATAGAGGGCTGGCAGACGGGTGACTGGTAGGGATGTACATCAGGGCAGAGTTCTGGGTCGAATCAGAGGCAGAAGAGACTGATGGATCGTCCGGATAGAGGCTGGAGAGATGATAGACGGGAGAGGGGCCGCCGGGACGATTATCAGGGCAGTCAGTTCCGATATGAGGAGCCACAACCAGTTCATGCCATCACCTCAGCACCAGTGGATCGGCAGAGATCACAGCCACAGGGGTACCGTCAGGGTCGAGATCAGGGGGACATGACGGTGGTCAGGTAGACCGGGGTAGGGGTCCGAGATCTGGAGACGGACAGACGGGTAGACTGGAGAGTCATAGATGTCACCGGTGTGGTCAGAGGGGACACTTGAGGGCTGACTGCCGGGTACCACTATCGCTACGGCGAGAGTCAGACCATGCCAGAGATAGAGCACATGCTTTAGCACGGCGAGATAACGGGGCGACTAGACAGCTTATTGAAGGTACATTACTTATATTTGGTCGCCATATGCATGCTATGTTTGATTATGGTAGCACTTTATCGTTTCTTGCTAGACGTATTGTTGGATTGTTAGGGTTAGTTACACATACACTAGACCCACATCTTGTCCTCAGTACGGCTGCCGGGGATAAGATATACCCTAACCGAATATGTAGAGACGTGATGATAAAGATGGAGGGACATCAGCTACCAGCTGATCTTTGAGTATTGGAGTACTTAGAATTTGACACATTACTCGGGATATATTTGTTAGCATCCTATCATGCACGGATATACTGTTACGGCAAGAGGATAAAGTTTCGTATTCCTAGAATACCGGAGTTCGTATTACTTGGATCGACAACTGACTTACCCATCACGAGAGGTCGACTAGCTACAACGCATGAGATGGAGGCGTTTGCGGCGATAGTTGAGCCGGAGGTTCGGACGGGGGTACGGCTTGAGGATGTTCCGGTGGTTAGGGATTTTGTTGATGTATTTCTAGATGATTTACCCGGATTGCCACCGCCACGAGCTGTTGAGTTCATAATCGAGTTGATACCAGGGACGCAGCCGATTGCCAGTCGACCTTATCGGATGGCACCAGCGGAGCAAGAGGAGGTGAGACGACAGTTGGATGAGCTGTTGGAGAGGGTTTCATTCACCCTAGTATGTCACCTTGGGGAGCTTCAGTACTGTTTGTGAAGAAGAAAGATGGTACGATGAGGATGTGCATCGACTATAGGAAGCTGAATCAGGTAACTGTGAGGAACCGTTACCCACTTCCTAGGATTGACGATCTGTTTGATCAGCTGACGGGTGTCAGATTCTTCTCGAAGATTGACCTTCACTCAGGTTATCACCAGTTGAGGACTCGAGAAGAGGATATCTAAAAAACCGCTTTCAGCACGAGATACGGGTTATTTGAGTTCACAATCATGCCATTTGGGCTGACGAACGCTCCAGCGATTTTCATGGACCTGATGCACAGGATCATGAGGCCGTATTTGGATAGATTTTTCATCGTGTTCATCGACGATATCTTGATCTACAGCAGGACTCGTGAAGATCACGAGGGACATCTCAGGACAGGTTTGACGACACTGAGAGAGCACCGACTGTACTCCAAGTTTAGCAAGTGTGAATTTTGGCTAAGTGCGGTGAGATTATTAGGCCATGTCATCAGTGAGCGGGGTATCTCAGTGGATTCAGAAAAGATTCGGGCTATCATTGATTGGAAGACGCCCGAGTCTGTGGCTGATATACGGAGTTTTCTTGGACTGGCCGGATACTACCGGCGATTTGTGCAGGACTTTTCCTCGATCGCAGCACCGATGACGAGACTGACTAAGAAAGATGTCAGATTTGACTGGACATATGAGTGTGAGCAGGCCTTTTGTGAATTGAAGCGGAGATTGACATCTGCACCAGTATTGACATTATCGGAGCCGGGCAAGATGTTGACAGTATATACAGATGCGTCGGGCATTGGTCTTAGATGTGTGTTGATGCAGGATGGTAGACCGGTTGCCTATCTTTCCAGACGGTTGAGACCCCATGAGGGGAATTATCCAGTGCACGACCAGGAGCTTGCAGCTGTCGTCTTTGCACTGAAGGTTTGGAGGCACTATCTCTATGGAGAGCGATTTGTGTTGTATAGAGATCACCAGAGTTTACGTTACATCTTCACTCAAAGGGATATGAATATGCGCCAGCGGAGATGGATGGAGTTGCTGAAGGACTACGACTTCACTATTGAGTATCACCCTGGCTAAGCGAACGTCGTAGGAGATGCATCGAGCAGAAATGGACTCGACAGTCAGACTGTTTTGGAGCAGATGACACATAAGCATGGCTTATTACAGGCAACATCAGTTATGTGCATGGCCGAGTTGTCGACTACGGCAGAACAACACATTTGTTGTCAGATGAGGAAACCAACCGTATCGATTGAACGGGTTGCCGAGTGTCAGAGGGCTGATGGGCTCTATGAGCGGGTCAGTGGTCAGTCACGGAATTCGGAATGCACTGATTGGGCAGAAACCACAGATCGGTGTTTGAGATACCGATGGAGATTGTGGATACCTGCGGATCATGAGATACGTGACAAGATTTTGGAGGAGGCACAACGGTCTCGTTACACAGTTCATCCTGGTCGGACCAAGATGTACCATGATTTAAGGCGACTATTCTGGTGGCCAGGGATGAAGGCTGACGTAGGTGCGTACGTTAGGAGTTGTCACATTTGCCTGCAGGTGAAAGCTGAGCACAGGAGACCCAGTGGATTATTATTGCCGTTGCCTATTCCACAGTGGAAATGGGAACATGTCACTATGGATTTCGTTAGTGGGCTACCGTAGACATCGAGGCGTCATGATGTAGTTTGGGTAGTGATTGATAGACTGACGAAGTCGGCTCACTTCGTTCCAATCTCGATGAAATACACGTTTCCCCAGCTGAGCATATTGTTTGAGCGGGAGATTATTAGATTTCATGGGGTGCCAGTTTCCATTGTGTCAGATAGAGATCCCAGATTGACCTCGAAACTATGGGAGGCAATGCATGAACGGTTTGGCACTAGGTTGCAGTTTAGTACGGCTTATCATCCTCATACCGACGCACAGTCAGAGCGACTGATCCAGATTTTGGAGGATATGCTCAGGGCTTGTATATTACAGTTTGGGGGTTCGTGGGAGGATTATTTGCCTCTATGTGAGTTTGCATACAATAACAATTATCAAGCGAGCATTGGCATGCCAACATTTGAGGCACTATATGGGAGGCCTTGTAGTTCACCTACGTGTTGGGCAGAGCCGGAAGATACAGTGACAGTAGGGCCTGAGATAGTTGTTGATCGCACAAAGAAAATCCGACAAATCCGCTAGAAGCTGCGATCTGCACAAGATAGATAGAAGAAATACGCGGATAGGTATCGCGAAGGTCTGAGCTATGATGAGGGCGATATGGTGTATCTCAAGGTTTCTCCTTGGAAAGGTCAACAGAGATTTGGCATTAAAGGGAAACTGACGCCGCGATACATTGGGCATACCGGATTGCACAAAGAGTAGACACTGTTGCATATCGGTTAGAGTTACCTGCCGAGTTCGCTGGGGTTCATCCGACATTTCACATTTCCATGTTGAGACTCTCTAGGTCAGGGCCGAGACCGACGACTGAGTTGGGACAGGTGGAGATACACCCTGACGTGACCTATGAGGATAGACCGATAGAGATCGTCGACTGTCGAGTACAGATTCTCCAAAACAGGGAACTCGCGAAGGTCCTAGTTCGTTGGCGGCATCATAGGACGGAGGGAGTCACTTGGGAGCTCGAGTCGACGATGAGGACACGATACCCTAAACTATTCTCTGGTATGGGACTTTAGTTACAGTTAAATTTTGGGACGAAATTTTATTTAGTTGGGAAGAAATGTAACGGCCCATTTTATTGAATTTACAGACGTGGACGCCAGCTCAGATCTACGTGGACGCCGTGGTAGGCTATGACACACGGGGACTTAGGTATGATAGTTATTGTGTGTGGATGCTTATTGTGTGACCTGTATGCGCCTCGATATGCGTGTCAACACGGGTACCAGGTAGTTGACTTGATCGAATATTAGGTCGGGGAAACTAAAACAAAAATTACATAAAAAATTGGCCAAGTAACTAATATGGAATAGATATTAGGTGGTTAGTGACGGGGCGGTACGCGTATATCGCGGTTCGGACGCGAAATCGGGCGTCGAAACGCCCGGAAACACAGGCGAGTGTCCCAGCTGTGTCACACTTTGAAGTCAAGACATAAAGTCAACAAGCTTATCCACACTTCACCACCTTTTCTCTCACCACCTTTACACAAACACACCCCCCCCCACACACACACACACCCCGGAATCGGGAGGCCGAGAGAGGAGAAGAAGGAACACGGAGGGGGAGGAGGAGAAGAAGCCGGGAAGGGGAGAAGAGAGTGCGAAACGTCACGATCGGGGTGAGTTCTCGTTGGTTGTTGTGGGTTTCAGTGGTTGGCCATGGTGGCCGAGAGTGGGGTTTGGCCATGGAGGCCGAACCGGGTCAAGGTGGAGATGGCAGGGGTGTCTCCCCTGCCATCGATTCCACCGGGGTTGGGGTGGAGAGCAACCCTAACCCAAACAACAGAGGCAAATGAAAAACAAAATTCATTCCCTATCGAACCAGAGAACTGGTTCGATCGGGTGAGGATGGTGCACACGCGCGCGTGCACCCCCCCATGGGCCGAGCCTGGACATGTTCTGGTCCAGGGTCGGGTCGGGTCCGACCCATTTGGGTTGACCAGACCCAAACCAAACTTTTTTTTAAAAAAAGAAAAATTTGGGAAAAAATTCCAGAAAAATTGGGAAAATTCCTAACATAATTAGATTTCGATAAATAAATAGAAATTGATGAATTTATATGAAAAATAAAATATTTGGGAATGTCGGACGCGACTTTTGCGGGGGTTTTGCCTTGAAAAGCGTGAAATGGGCAATTTGACCTAAAATTTTAGAAATTGGTCGTAAGTGGTCATGCTAAATTGGAATTATTGATAAATGGACATAGGTGGATACGGGTGATCAATTGGCGACCAAGGACTCAGTGGACTTGGACCCGGGGATTGATTATGGGGTATTGAGTGCGTTGTGAGGTTTGTAAAACCCAATTGAAAAACTCTTAGTATTTATTTCGCTTTGTATTCTCTTTCATTTCCAGTATTCATTGTGGTCTTTATTACTTTTATATCTTGTCATTATTTGGACGGTTGGTTGAGTTACTCCCACCGGATTTTCTGTTATGTGTCTATGCAGTCTAGACCATAGCATGTGTATCCGGAGTTCTCGGGGGATAACGACCCGAGCTAATAAACTGCTACATGTGTCGATGCGTCGTAGGTCTACGTCGACCACCGAGAGGGACCAGGTGATAGCTAGTTGGGTGCGCCCACTAGTGGGATCCTGGAGTGGTATTCAGAAGTATGGTTTAGTCTGACTGGAACAGGCACATACATTTGCACGTTATTGTTATCTATGCATGCGATGCCCTACTTACAGTTGTCTGTTTACATTCCGCATGTTTATTTAACAGTGTTTATTGACTTCCACTTGTTTATTTGAATGCTCGGAGGAGTTCCTTGGGATTTTACTGACTAGACTCGTCATCCATTTTCTTCTGTGATGATTGAGTGCAGATCCGAGTACAAGTAAGGGCAAGGGGATCTTAGGCGATTATCTCTGACTGCCTACCGTTGAGGATTACTTGTACGTGTGTTTTGTTTTGATATTTTGATTCTTTTGGGAACTGAGGAGTAT
Organism: Stephania cephalantha; assembly: GCA_039657325.1. Taxonomy (NCBI): domain Eukaryota; kingdom Viridiplantae; phylum Streptophyta; class Magnoliopsida; order Ranunculales; family Menispermaceae; genus Stephania; species Stephania cephalantha. The sequence continues at coordinate 27,822,294 of CM077571.1, forward strand.
TATGACCTTGTACATGCCTATACCTTATATGGTACAGTTGTCTACCTCATACTTTTAAGGGTTTTTCCACAATAGGATTTGTTAAATTGATTATTAATATTTCTTGCATTTAAGTACGATTTCCGCTGAATATGTTATTTATACGCTGTACACACAAGTGAATACGAATTTCGAGACAGAAATAAGACGGGCAGGTGCCGTACACGTGTAGTAGGGCAAGCTGGCAAGGAGTACACGGAGACACGCCACCCTGGGGCGGCGAGGGCCGCCACACAACCTGATAGAACAAGAGGGTGCGATGTATGTCCTAGTCCCGATTGATTGGTTAGAGCCTACTTCTTATACCTTATTGGAGCAACCCTTTTTCATACAAGTCTGGTACAAAAGTCTCCATTTCTTTCCTCCAGCTTTCGGAACATGTGTAAAAGATTGGTTCTTACGCACGGGGAGTCGCATCACTTGCATACATTTACCGTCAACTCGGCATTGCTAGTTGTTGATAAGTGATTATTTAGACTTATAAATAGGACTAGTTTAGTAATATATCTAGTATAAATATCCCAAAATGAGCTCTAATTGACGGTATTTATGTATTTTCAGGTATATAAGATATAAAGGAGACAATGAAGTGATTTCGTGAAGAAACGAAGATAAAATATACAAAAGTAGGGTTAATGTCGAAGCAAACATGTTTGACGTCGTAGGAGAAGGCTAGATAGCGTGTGCAAGGTGTGGAAGACTAAGAAGAGAAGAAAAAATGGCATAAGTGACGATGCAGTAGCGGCGCCGTGGGGCACAAGGGACGGCGCTGGGGTGGTCTACACAGGGCGACGAGTTTGCTGATTGAGGAAAATGCTTACAAAGTGTCCGAAGCTGTGCAGTGGCTTCACAAACTCAGCGCTGGATCATTTATGGACAAAGCCGAGATGTAAAAAAATAGAAAGTTAGAGGTTTAATTCGTGTGGAATTGTCTATTATGGTTTTTAATTGTTTTCTATAGTGTCTTAGGAGTATAAGTAGGTATTAAAACGTGATAAACATATACACCACCATAGATTGCAACTAATTATTATAGTTTTACATAGTTTAGTTTGTTCTTGAGTATTAAGAAGAATTGTGGAAGAGAATACATTGAAGACTCACGTATGCTTGTTCGATATTGTTTTCTTTGATTTAAGTTAAGTTATTCATTTAATCTTTGATTTCACTGAAAATCATTATGTACATGTTTATTTCAAAGATGTGTGATTGTTCATTAATCTTAAGGATTAATGGATCCTATGGTATGAATGCTATGCTGAAGTAGTTTCGAGTGGATTATAAAGTTAAAAAGTGCAATGGTTAGAATTTGAATTGTTTTCAAGCGTAATGCTACAAACATCTTGATCACGTGTTTGTTGATTATGGGTTTTAGGAGTTACCATGACCATTGGAGCTGTTAAGCCGGATATGGATGATACAACCTTAAAATACATTACATCGATAGATAGATATTAATTAGGGAGACACGAATAATAAAATTAATTGGTTATGAATCTAAAGATTTGGAACTTAAAGCAATATGGAATTTACGTTATTCACACAGGTAGGTGGAGTTCTAGTTTACACATTAGAATCTTTTATGTCACGACAGTGGCTTGAAGTGGATTTAAAGGAAATATTTCTATTCCAATAAGGTATTGCACACACATAATGAAGATGAATGGAGTGAGTTGAAAAGCGTAGTTATTCATTACCTAGGTGAAGTTGTGAGCTAAGACCTTCTTAATATAAGAGTTTAAAAGTTATTTACATTATTTTGTTAGAATAGAATAGTTTAGTTTAAAATCAATTAAAAAAGGATTTCCTGTCAAATTTTGAAGTTTTTAAAATGGTAATTACTACTAATTAGGGATTAAGGGAGCCTATTTATGGTCTTGGCTGCGAGTAGGGAGTTAAATACCTGTGAAATTGAGATTTTTAATTAATTTTATTATTTTGTGATGTTTGCCTAGTGTCGTGTATTATATATTATTTTATTTTGCGAAATTCAAATCGACTAAGTGAATTCGATATTTTCGTGGGGTTTTATCTCGAAATACGTGTCGAGATGGGTGCCAAGATAATTAAAATATCAACACGAACTATAGTTTCGAATTTCGCGATGATTAATGGTTTTAAGTTTAAAAATTTGAGTTTTGAACTACAACCGAACTTAACGAGGCGGCGTTGGGCCCCACACCTCGATTTGCGTGCGAAGACAATTTTTTGGGTGTTTTGGAATATTTTGATAAATTCTCAAATTTCTGGTCGAAGTGGGGTATTTTTCGGGGTTTAAATTGGACATAAAATGAAGAGATAAACAAGAATTAAAATAGAAAATTGGAAAATTACCAATAAGAGTAATTTGGTTGTATTGAAGAGGATAATAAGTGAGGGGCAAATGGGTGATTTGGCTACCCTTTTATTGTCAAGTCGAAATCGAAACCTCAGTTTCGTTCCTCATCTTCGAGTCATCTTCTTCCTCTCGATTCTTCTCTGGTCTCTCCCGTTTCCCCTGAAATCTCTCTCGTGTCTTCACTGATCTCTCCTACTCTCGTATCTCTCATACAAACCTATCTCTCACCAAACGACTGTACAGAAAAAGGAAGAAGAAGAGAGAAAACGGAGACTGTTGTGGTGTTTGAAGAATCAAGGTAAGCATCGAATTTGGATTCTCGATTTGATTTCTTAGGGACTGTTGTGACTCTGAATTCGAGAATCGAGATGAGGATTTGATTTGATACAAACAACACAACAGCAAAACAAAACGAAACAGCCATTAAAACCAGTAAAACATGAAAGAAGAAAATGAGAAAAACGGTGAGGAGATGGACAGCGAGCTTGGGGAGGACGAAGATGGAGGGAAGTGAAGATGATGATGGAGAAGAGATCCCCTGCCCAGCAGATCAATGAAAAAAATAAAAATAATTTTTTTTTTTATGGTAATCGAAAAGCTCTGTTTCGATTCCAAGGTAGGGGATGACCCTTAACCGGACCGGTTCGGGGGTAAACCCTCCCCCCTTAAATAAAAAAAAAAGAAAAAAAGGGTTTTTAATAGAAAAAAATAAAATATAAAATTGGGGAATTGATCAAAATAATATAATTTTGATAATAAAATGGAAATTGGAAGTTTCCGGGGTCAATACGCCAAGTGTTGTCTCGTAAAGCGTGTTACGACGCTTGAAAATGCTTGAAAATTAGAAAAAAATGAAATAAAATCCCTGGAAAATTTAAAAAAATTGAGAAAATTGGATTTTTGGACAAATTTATAGAGATTGGGAGTTTCTATGAAAAATAAGGAATTTGGAATTTTTTCGAGGATTTATACTGAGTATTTTTATTGTAATGCGTGTTACGATACCCGAAAATGTCCAAAATTTGGAAAATTATTTTATGGCCTTGTCTAGGTTAATTTTCAATTTTGAATCACAATTTGGGGTTAAAATTGGGATCCGGACATCCGAGGATATGATTCGGAGAGATATCAGGGTTTTCGGGTCGACGTTGGACCGATAAATATACAATAAATTGAGATGAATTATATTTAAGCCTAGACAACGTAATTTTCGAATTGGAGTCGAAAATGAAATTTGGAAAAAAATGGTGGAATTGTTATGGAAACTTACAGGGCTTATAAATTAATTGTAGGACCGCAATTGGAACCCTGTGTGGACTAGTTGACCGATTCGGAGTGCAAGGGAACGTCGGTATCGCGTTTGTAAGGTTAAGTAAATTCAATGGTAACTTTTACATTATATGAGTATTTCTTGAATATATTGCATGCACGATTTATCGCTGCATATTTGTTCATCATGCATTCACGGACACGAGAGGAAGGAGGCCTATAAGGGTCCCATTGTGTTCATTGGCTATATGTATGGTAAGATGAACACAGTGGTGCTCTACAACTGGGGTCACTGATCGTTGTAGACACTTGTTTAGGATTGATTGTGGCTGTGATGTTGGCTAGGATCATACTCCACGGAGATTCGAGGACGTGGCTTCCCGAGGGACTTCCTCTCAAACTCATGAATCTTTATTAATGTTTACCTACCACTTTTGGAAGAGACGTCTTCTGATTGTGGCCGGTCAACAAAAACGAGATGGATTGCATACTTGTATATTTACGATTCCTTGCGATATGATTTTTTGTTTAAATTCTTTGAATACAATACATTTGGTTATTACGGGTGTACTGTATACTGTGGGATTTACTTATCTGACATTATCGAATTTCTATAATTGGGTAATGACAGTTGCAAGCGACGACAAAGGAAAGGAAAAACTGTTGAATTATCTGTGACTTGATTAGCTCATTTCTCATTATGTATATATTGTTTTTGAATATAATATATTGTAAAAATGGGGTTTTGGGTTCCTCTGTGGTTAGGATTTATTTTGAAATGATTGGAACGGTATCGAGACGAATTAAGATTATTTGGAGCCAAGGTAATGTTATTTAAGGTTTTTGATCCTTTAAGTTAGGTTAGAATGAATATTCAATTAATTAACGCAATATATATTGTTATGGGGTGGATTGTGAGTCCTTCAACATTTCCAAGAAAGCTGAGCAGGTTTGTTGAAGATTTTTGAAGGTCGGGATTTTCGGTGTAGGCTTAGAAATAAAGGAGGAGCTATTAAAATTTTTTTACGAAATTTTGAGGATAATGTAGTTAACCTAAATAAACTTTGAGGATTATATAACTAATTTTTACGGAACTTTGAGGTACAAGATTCGCTTTCGAATTCTTTGTGGTTGATAAAGAATCATATTTGATAATTACTCTGATAAATTTTTAATTATTTATTGATTGGAGAGGTTAAGGATACTATATTATCAGGGGATTAAGGTAATCTAGGCCGGTCAGATGCCCTAATTACGTGGGGTCTGACATTTACTTAGCAATAGGTATATTCGACTAAGTATACTAAATGTAATACACCTTTCCCTGAGGACTATATCCGTAATCAACGTAAGTTAATAACACTATTACTACAATCGAGCCGTTATACTTGCGGCCACGATTAGTCGTGCCAACATCACCCAAATTTGCGGTTATATGACATTGTTAGAAGTATATGTCAAGGCCCAAATTCTTAACCGCAGTTTAATTTCCTTAATCAGGATCAGCGACCCATGACATATGACTCGCATCGAGATACGTTCACTGACTAAGGTGAGTTGGCCGATGTATATGTTAGATTTGTTGTAATGTATGCCTGATGTATTGTATATGTGTAGGCTATTAAGTCATTCCTACTACTGTGTTTACGTGTCGAGACGTGAGCGGGGACGCGCCTCTAAATGCATGCCGGCGTGGGACCAGGGTAAAGAGTGATGTGGTAAGTTGATTTATGCTTAGTGTAGCTTAAATAATAGCATTAATGTGGTTATAATTGATTTTATATTAAATGTAACCTAAGTTAGCAAGTTAAAACACTAGCCATTTGATAATTCTTGAGATACGTGTTGACACATCAAGAGACTTATTGAGTTTGATATTGGTGTTACTTGGAAGGAGTTAGTCGAGAGTCAGTGGAAAATATGTTAAGATGTGGGCTATTAGATTAGTCTCAACATGCGTGTGTACAGAAAGATCAATAGCTATTAAACAATCTTATCTAAATATACAAGATTAAATAAGATCAACTCATGTAAATCATTTTATTCTCATTTCCTTAGCTTAGGAGTTAAGAAAAGTTGTTGGAGAAGAAGAATCAAATAAGATCAGCAACATAGTGAAAAGACTTTGATGAAGTTAAAGGTGTAGATCAAGCTTAATGTGGTTATAATTGATTTTATATTAAATGTAACCTAAGTTAGCAAGTTAAAACACTAGCCATTTGATAATTCTTGAGATATGTGTTGACACATCAAGAGACTAATTGAGTTTGATATTGGTGTTACTTGGAAGGAGTTAGTCGAGAGTCAGTGGAAAATATGTTAAGATGTGGGCTATTAGATTAGTCTCAACATGCGTGTGTACATAAAGATCAATGGCTATTAAACAATCTTATCTAAATATACAAGATTGAATAAGATCAACTCATGTAAATCATTTTATTCTCATTTCCTTAGCTTAGGAGTTAAGAAAAGTTGTTGGAGAAGAAGAATCAAATAAGATCAACAACATAGTGAAAAGATTTTGATGAAGTTAAAGGTGTAGATTAAGCTTTAGGTGGTTATCAACTAGGTAATTCTACTTACACTATTAACTTAGGTTAATTTGATGAATTTATGAAATAAATGATGTATGAAAGTTCTTATATATTTGGAGGGTGTCTTGGGGTCTCTGGTAAGTGACGAAGGAGATCCCAAGGTGTTGGAGTGGTCTATGTGTGGAGAGAACTCAAAATTATAAGTGCTGAATTTTGGGTTTTACTGCACATAGTGCGCTACCTGTGTGTAGCATGCTAATAAATCTGACTAGGGGCTAGACAGAACACCCATCACTTGATGCTCTGACAACACAAAATTTACAAAATTCTAATTATAACTTAAACACTTTAAACAAATCCAAAATCCTAAATTAAGGTCTAAACACACTAAAAAACATGTTAAATGATATTAACCTAAGGAAAAGTCTCGGGGGTTTGGATATGTGTTTTGAGGAGTCGGGAGGTCGATTTAGCTAGAAATTTGCGTAGATTGTAAGTAAACTGATTGAGATATTTATTCACATTTCATTTCTGTTTTGTTATTCATTTCCAGTCATTTGGATTGATTCACCTATCGTACTCTACATACCATGACTTGTTTCCTCTCATTTCATTTGTTTGCTATCATGGTATTATTTGTTGGTTGAATAGTTTCATTGACTCTAAATCAAGTGCTATGCCATTTTCGATTGTTGATATTTGTGGTCAAATGAAATAGCATGCAATTAGATAGGTTTTGATAGTATTGTAAATCTAAATTCCTTTGTGCATTATATATGCAAATACATTGTTGGATTCTTAAATCATGTCATTTCTTAGGTTATGAAAGTAGTTCTTATATCTAGAACCATGATATGATAGAGATAGCGTGGCACATGGGGTCACTAGAATTTCAGGGTTGTCGAGATCTCACCACTATCTTGTGTAATACACAAGGTATGGGACCCGGGGTTGTTGGCAAGTATACATCACTTGTGAGGGGCACTTGTGAGTATTTATATATGAGATGGGCATTTGTGAGGATATGAAGGCATTCGTGATATGGTTTACAACCTAAAATAGTGGAAAAAAGGTTAACGTGATGTAAATCACGGCCGACCAGCCCTATATCATTAATACTAGCCGAGTGTCGGTTTCATATTGTTTAACTGGAGTGTCTTATAACATGATTCATTTTTAGGATAGTTGATATTGTTATGCTTTCAGATACTTGTTATATATTTGGAAATGTGAACAAATGTCTCTTAGTGTTACTTTATACTTTCCTGTACTCACCGTCTTTTTTAAGACAGTTGGTGCATATTCATCGAGTAGCAGATCAGGCAAAGAGTAGATCAACGACTACCTTTGAGCTAGTGGATCACTGTTACGTATGATTTTGTAGCTTTTTAGCTTTGTTGTATGAATTTTGTATGTCTTTCATATACTTTTAGGGTTGTATATATATTATATGTTAAGAGATAACACCCTGACCAGACACATGATGATATATTATTGTCGTTTCGTTATATATATGCATGTGATCGTTATTTCTTGGTTTTCCACATTTTTAGGTGCCATGTTAAAAGCTATCACTAAATTGTTAAGACTTCCGCTGAATAAAGATTAAGTTTTTAAGATTTTTTATGAACTTTGATTTAGTAACCGACATAATATAAGAAAATCCTTATTTGAAAAATTAACTTGTACGTAGGAAAGTTTTGAAAAAAGACTGACTAATTCCTTGTTAAGTCCTACGTGGCGAGATTAGGGCTTAATGATGGGATTAGGCTGAGTAGTGCCCTAATTTGAGAAGGGGTCATCATAGTATAATACTGTATTTAAATTGATTTCCATATGTCATCTATAACATTATTTTTGTGTAGGGGGTAGATGTATGACCACATTCCATTCATTGAGCCCACTTTGCATAGTGACTACTCTTCTGATAAGCCCCATGTGATGAAGTGGCACCATAAGAAGGAGTTGAAGCTCTACAAAAATGACAATAAGCTGTAATTGGATCATCTTGTATCTTTCAGGCGCCGCCTCGACAAGTTGAGATCACATGATGTGAAAACCAAACTGGCTTATTCACCCATACACCTTTATGTTAATTGACAAATATTTTATTTTTTGCTAGGTGATCTGGAATACTACTTTGAAGGGTGCACCGCTTGTCCACGATATTGCCTTTTACTTTGGCCCCATGCGGTATATTGATACCGCGGAGCGAAACAATCCTATTAGGGTGCTGAGGCAAATGGGATACGTTTAACGCATTTCGAGAGAACCTTGTCGACTAATTGACGATGAAAAGAGGAGCGTAGCTAATTTGTACTCCATGAAGTACTCATACGAGGCCCAATTGTGGGAGGATTGGGAGGGGTATCTTGAATTTGTTGAGAACCGTGTTGAGAAGGCCTACTATCCATATCAAGCAGTACCTGATTATATGGAATGGTTTCACAGATTCAGCCATCCTTTTGCGGTGAATCATGAACACATTACTACGGTGGTCCATGAGGATGAAAACTTTTTAGTAAGAATTTCTATGTAGTTTGTTTTTTTTTTCTTCCGTCCCCTATCGTATCATATTCATGATTTTATTGGTCGTATATTAACACTTATTTGACTTATATGTAAACAATGCAACCCCCGGGCGATTGATGCGGCTATTTCGGTGCATGCCTAGGGACAACGTTACAGTGGGTGATATGTTTGACATGGCATATCGAGTCGTTGCATTCCTATCAAGTGCTGAAGATACTTACCAAACCACTAGGACTACCACTCAAAGTGAGGGAGGAACAACATCCACCGAGGCTATTCATCAATATGGCCTGAAGGAAAAATAGCCTATAGTGAAGCCTTAGTTCTTTGCAAGGAATGATACTTGAGTTGGTCATGGAAGTTGAAGCATTTTAAATTCTGATTACTTCACAGTTCAAACAATTTATCCTCTTCATTTATAATTGATGTGTGGTTTGTTAAATTTGGATTGTATAGATTGCTTTTTCGTGAAGAAAACACCTTTATGCATTTTCCAAATTTGTGTTTTTCTTGGCCACATTTTTTTGTCCACATTTTTAGTTTTGGTGTTTTATTGTGGCTAACGAACTTGCATGTCTGAGAACTATATTATTTTTACGGAATATGGTAGTCAAAAGTTTCAGTTATATTATGGAGTAAGTGATCCGATAATTTTCAAAATTGCTAATCACGCATCATTGGGTGGGGTACAAGCAGTACGAAGGTGAGGTATATAAGGCATTACAGCTCTGCCTAACCAAAAATTCCAGTCTTATTATGGTGTAAGTGGTCCGACACTTATCAAAATTATAAACACTTATCATTGGGGTATGAGCAGTACAAAGGTGGGGTATACAAGGCATTACAACTCTGCCTAACCAAAAGTTCTAGACTTATTAAGGTGTAAGTGGTCCGACACTTATCAAAATTATAAACACACATTGCTGGGTGGGGTACGAGCAGTACAAATGTGGGGTATAACATGCATTGCATATCTGCCTAACCTAAAGTTCCAGACTTATTATTGCGTAAGTAGTCCGACACTTTTTTGCAAACATCCAACTAGCTTTCGTATGGGGCCCGTGAAGGAAAATGGTGGAGTATGTTCAATAAAGTAGTGCATCGGATCCGAGATAGTCTCATGAGTATCGGTCGAACATTACCAAAATAATTTTGTTGGCATATTCGATCAGTTAATGTGGGGTACGTTTAGTGTTTGGATATGGTATGTACAGAATAACGACGCAAAATGTATGAGACAGAGCATTTGGTTTCGATTATATTACTCCGAGACATATATGTTGCTCTCACTTTTCATGACCAACAGTAACAATTAAGTTGATTGATAGTAACAATTAACTTTTGAAGACCCAAGCAACGGTTATAAAGAATTGCCACTATGAACTGGCAAACAAATTTAATACACCATTGTGCATGAATAACACATTTCGTGAATAAAATCAATCAAAGAACAGAAGAGAAATCCATAAATGAGATACAATTGTGAAACAACAAGGTATATTCATTTCTATTTCACAAAAAAGTGTGCCTCATGCAAAATAAGAGTTCAAATCATGACCCAAAAAATACAACCAATGTAATATCAATTTTAACTGAGTAACCGATGTATCCAAAAAACATCGAAACCAATTTTACCATACACATATACCCCCATGTACATCCGTGTATAATGTATATATGAACATATGACATTGCACATACACTCCAAAAAATGGGTGCATGTTGCATTCTAATCAAGTGAAATGACGACTACGGAAACACTTGATTGTGGTTGTGGTAGAATGTTGAGTCCGACCTCCGATTCTATATTTTACAGCTCGGCGAACACCTCCTATTGTCATGTAGTTGGTGGTAAAGGAGCGTAATCTCTCATTACAAGTTGCAAAGGACAACAAAAATATGGGTTAGTAGTGGATAATGATAATCATTATAACATAACCATAGTAGTCTTCTCTAAGATAAAGGTGGGGTTGGATTTCTGATAGAGAGCCAAATATCTGACCCTTGCTTGGACAACACCACAAACCAATCTAATAACAGGTCGCAACGACTAACCCCAAATATGATAATGTAAGCCAAGAAGTTCCTGGGGTAGGGCTATCATAGACATTAATGGCACCTCTGATTCTTTCATATCTAGCGTTCTAAAACACAATCTTGTAAAAGGCCTCGCTGCTTACCATCTCTTCAAACAATTTACGCCGAACCCGAATCCATCCTTCATCACCTTTATAGCCAATAGCATTGGCTATCGTTCGAAACCTATAATTTCTATCGGGAGGAACATCCATAATGTTGATATGGTATGTGCTACACATTTGAGGTATCTTATCAACGTACCCCTCAGTAACTTAATTTTAGGTCCTCTAATGCCTATGTGCTGCGTATGGCATTCCCATCCCTTTCCCCCGCCCTTTTCTAGTCCACTTATTGAATAAGGTCCCTCACTTGGTTCTTCACTTGGCAGACTTGGCTTATGTGGTTGACTTGGCTGACTAGGCTAACTAGCCTGACTTGGCTGGCTATATAGACTTATATTATTCGATTGAATTGGCTTGCTTATTGCAGAAACCTATGCCACACGCTCTTGTGTTACTTTGGCCTCTGCATACTCAAAAGCCAAAGGAGTTCTCTTGGTGGACTTGTCAACTTTTAGCCTCTTGCTCATCGACTTCTTCTTGCTAAGATGCAACTTGCTATTTTTCGACCGTTGTAATTCTCTCTTCGGGTGCAGAAGTGATATTTGATGCAAGCAAGTGATTTCCCTTAACTTCTGGACAATCTTTGCCCTCATATCAAGACCACTGCTTTTGTACTTAGCCTCAACTTTGTCCATTTGAACTTGGTAAAGGTAGTCTAACTCCCTATTCAGTGGTGTCATGTGATAAATGATTATTTAGTCTTATATATAGGGTTAGTTTAATAGTATATTTATTATAAATATTCTTAAATGTGCTCCAATTAATGGTGTTTATGCATGTTCAGGTAAATAAGGCATAAAGGAAGGAAACGAGCAAAAATGAAAGAAATGGAGCTAAAACTCACCAAAGTGTTGTTTGCGCCGTGACATGAAGGTGTGGTGCTGTGGAGAATGAAGGGACAGTGTGGAGGACCTAATCACGATGTTAGAGAGAAGATAAGTGAAGAAAGTGAGACGGAGAGATTAGCGCAGTGGTGGTGCTTTGTGGAAACTAAATGGCGGCGCCAAAGGCTAAAGGGACGTCTCTGAGGTCACTGAAGAGAAGAAAAGCAAACAAAAGAAGTGGCGTAGTGGCGGCGCTATGGCATTACATACACGACGCCGGAGGTTAAGTGATAACGCTAGAACAGAAGAAAATAGAAAGTTAAAGTTCTATTTCATGTTAAATTGTAAAGTAAGGTTTCTAATTGTGTTTAACATATTTTAGCATAAATTTACATTATTCTTGAGTATTAGAATGATTTGTGGAGAGAAGACATTGAAGACTCACGTGTGGTAATTTAGGTATTATTTTTATTAATTTATTTGAAATATTTCAATATATATCTGATTTCAATGAATAACACTATGTGCATGTTTGTTTCAATGAAGTGTGAGTAGTCTATTAATCTTAGCGATCAATAGATCCTATGGTATGAATGCTTTGGTATGAACGCTATATTATGAACATGAGTAGAAATTGAATATAAAAAGTGCAATGATTATAATTTGTATTGATTATGAGCGTAATGCTATAGATATCTTGATCACATGTTTATTGATATTAGGTTTTAGGAGTTATCATAGCCGTTGAAGCTTTTAAGCCGGACATGGACGGTACAACCATAAAATACACAACATCAAGCGATAGTTGTTGATTAGGGAGCCTGGATAGTAAACTTAATTGTTTATGAATATAAGGATTTGAAACATTAAAGCAATATGGAGCTTACGTTATTCACACCGATAGGTGGTGTTCTATTTTGCACTTTAGAATCTTTTCCGTCACGACAGTGGGTTAAAGTGGATTTGATGGAAATATGTATATTCTAATTAGGCATTGCATAAAACATGATAAAAATGATAAAGTGATTGAAAAGCATAGTGTTTCTTTACCTAGGTGAAGTTGTGAACTAAAATAGTTTTAATATAAGAGTTAAAAGTAAATAACATCAATTTGATAGTATATATTAGTTTAGTTTAGTTATAAAACCATTTTAAAAGGATTTCCTTAACAACAAATTCATTGTAGCTAAATATGTAGTGAGCACATACACCTTTCCCTAAGGACGATATTTGTGGTCAACATAAGCTGATTATACTATTACTAAGTCGTTATACTTGCGGTCGAGGTCAAGTTTTTGGTGCCATTACCGGGGATAGGTAGCTACTTAGACTTAGTTAGTTTGAATAGTTGCTAAGTTTTATTGTAAGTACTTCATTATTAAGTTCTTAAAAACAATAAGAAAAAAAATGCTTAAGTTTCAAGTTTGACTTTCTGCACTTGATCTTTTGTGTTTTCTTTTTAGGATAACTAGTCCATGCGTAGCAAAGGAGAGAAAGACCTAGTGCCTTATGACCCTGAGATTGACATAACCAACAAAGGAAATAAAGAGAAAAGAATCAAGATGGTTGAGGATAAAGTAAGAAACCAACAGCAGGGCAGCGAGAATAACCAACCTGTAGGTGATCTGGTAGTGCAGGATAAAGTGCGAGGACGGAGATGCCTTCGTTACTACTTCAAGCTAGTGTTAGGTTTTAGGGATCATGTGCAACGAAAGTTTTCGAAACCTTTTCGAACATCCTTGAACCAAGATCCTATTGATTTCATTAAATTGATGTGCCAAAAAAAAATCATACCTTAACAAGAATAACTCCATGTCTGCCTTGTTTCATGTTGATCGGTTCCTTTAAGACGCTGCTAGAGAGGAACGTCCTCTATCAGAAATCCACACACGAACGGACGATCACAATTCGGAGTGCTAGCCCCAAAAATACTAGGGCAAAAATTCTCAAAAAAAATTCTCTAGGAAAATCTCTCTCGGGAAATCTCTTTCGAGAAATCTCTTTAGGGAAATCTCTTTTGGGAAATCTCTTCCACAACTGTGACCCTAATGTCTTATTTATAGTACACTAGGTTGAGTTGTAAAAGAACTCCATCTCCAAGTCACACTCCAAATAGAGTCTTAGATAATCTACAATTACTAATCCAACAAGAATTGTAATTTATCTAATACTCAAATAAGAATTGAAGTCATACTATAATCCCAATTAGAGTCCTATTCAAAATAGGATTTACTAAGAGACAAAAAGTTCTAGTCACACTAGAAATATAAGAGAATCTTGAATCCTAGTCAAACTAGAACATTTAATGAGAACCTTCAAAATGAACTTTATCAAATAAAATTCATTAACCCAGATAATATTAAATCGCGCAAATCCGTTCTTTGTGTGCGACCCAATAGGTTCATACAACGTTGGCAGTGAACCAAAACCATTTTAGTACACAAGTCATAAGAAGTCTCTAGAAAGGCATTATGACACAAGTCATATCCCTTTGTCACGCGATATCTTTTGATTGAACATAAGACATGGAATGTCACCCTTATAGTTCAATCTACTAGTCTCGCTATCTAAGTAAACTGAAATTTCAAGTGACTCCAATCAATTCATTAGACTTGGCCATTTACCAGTCTAACATATCGAGGGGCCCAATAGATATCTCTCTAAAAGAGAGGGACAAATCCCATCTTGATCACACAACTTCCACACATTAGTCGAATAATGACTAATCATAATCTTAATAATCATATGGTTAAAGACAATGTTTGATTGTGTCAAATCATTGTGCTCCTAATGTTGGAGTCTTTGGTGATCTCAAGTTAAAGGACTAAATGATATTACTCTAATGAGAATCACTTATGACATTGACCACGTAGTGTTCTCATAGTGGGTCGGTCCAAAGATACCCATGATCTTAATCCGTATCCGTATACATATAATCATCACATGACTATCAATCAAGACTCATACTAGTCTTAATTTATTATCGTTATCACAATAATAACTGACTAGGGACGTTTAGAATAATACAATAATTATCCATGGATACTATTATAAAAAACACGCATCTACTTATAATTGTTAAATAATGTTTACAAAATTGGCCTAGGGCACATACCCCAACAACTAGAAGTTCAGGAGACTTACAATGGAATAATGAGGTTTCCTGCCAACACCTTCGAGTTCGAACTGAGACCGTTTCTGATTAACATGGTGCAAAATAGCTTATTCAACGGGTTAGCCAATGAAGATCCAGTTGCACATGTAGAGAATTTCTTTGAGCAGTGCAAAACCGTGCACATCATCGGAGTTATAAATGAGGTGATCAGGATGAGACTCTTTCCATTCTCATTGGGTGAAAAAGCCAAGTCCTGGTTCCATGGACTAAATGCAGGGAGTATGACCTCATGGGTAGAAATCAATGAAATATTTTATGATAAGTTCTTTCCCCTAGTAAAGGTTAATGAAAGGAAGCTGGAAATCAATTAATTCAAATAGGAAGATGCCGAGTCTCTTAGCAAGACTTGGGAAAGATTCAAAGTGATGCTGAGGACATGTCTGAGGCACAGATACGTGAAATGGGCACAACTCCAAATTTTCTACTTTAGGATGAAACATAGCACAAGAACACTAGTAGATGGCGCGGCAGGTGGCTCTCTACTAACTAAGAATGAGGATGAAGCATTGGATCTCCTTGATCATATGTCTCAAAAATCTATATCCAGTAATCATTCTACAGTGAGGAAGCTTGCAGGAATATGCTAGATTGATTCACAAGCTACAATTATGACACATTTATCAAATCTGAGCAGTCAAATGGCAAAACTTCATATTGGCCATCAAGGTCCACAAGTAGTGCAACAACCCAATAATAACAATGCTATGGTTGTTAACCAAATGGACATACAACAAGGAATGAAATATGAAGAAGTGAACTTCATGAACAACCAAGGCTACGGGAACAACTTCAAGCCGAGAGGAATGGCTCCTCAAAGGTTTTATCAAGTATGCAACAACAACAAACCGAACTTCTCTTATGAAAATCCTGATTATGCATTGTGGTTACCTCAAGGATTTGATCAACAAGTCCAATAAGGGAAGCTAAGACAGAATGAAGAAATGACTTCTTTGAGGTCATTTGAGAAGTAATTGCATGCCATAAACATGGGCAATAGGGAACGCCATGTGAAGCATAAGAAATAGATGGAAGGAGTGATGCAAGCCTTGAAGAGGTTGGATGATGAGAGATCACAGTCTATCAAGAACTTAGAAAGACAAATTGGTCAGCTTGCCATTACCTTGAATTCAAGGAAGGAAAGTTTCTGAGTAACACCATTACCAATCCCATAGAAAACGTTAGTGCTATTCACATGATGAACACTAAAACAATGAATAAGCCAAGAAATGATCAAGTAATGTATATGCCAGAAAAGTCAACACTTTGGCTATAAGGAAGCATGAAAAGATGCATGAGTACGGAAAAGAAATAAGGAAAGATAAACTCGAGAGACTCGGGCAACAAAGAATCAATGACTTGAAAAGTGACAAGAAGGGAAAGAAATAATGGAAGGCCAAACAAAAAGATGAAGGACCTTCTAAAGAAACATCGAAAGACAGTGTCATCAAGGTACTCCCAAAGAAGCCATGATCGAAGTTCAAGTTCATATCAAGACTTCAACCAATCAAAAAGAAAGATCTCAGAGAAATATGCATACTAATAAGCAACAATGAGCATCGATTTAGAAATGTCTTATTTGATATGAGAGCCTCATTCAATGTCATGTCACTAATGGACATTTTGCACGCCAATTTGAAGATCAATTGTCCCAATACGAAAAATTTTCAAGTAGTTGATGGCAAGTTGAAACAAACTATAGGAAGAGTCTTGAATGTGCATGTGATAGTGGGTAGATTAACATTCATCGCAGATTTTGAGGCTATGGATCACAACATGATGATCTGTCTATGATAGTTGTGCGGGCATTGTTAAACACTGCCAATGCCGACTTGTACACACGGAAGAAGAAGATCATGATGAGTATCGATAAGGGTGATGATGCAGAGATGTTGTCTTTGTTGATGGTAAGATGTACATCCGGATGGGAATAACATCATACTCTCTGATCTACAATTGGAGTATCTCAATTTAGACTCGGACTAAGCGAGCGAAAAGACGTCAGGCTAATCACGTTAAATTAAGTGCTACTGAAAGGCATCCAATGGTCTTAAAATTTCAAGTTTTAAAATTTCAGTTAGTAGTAAAATATTTAGTTTAGAAAGTACAATTAATATGTTTTAGTTTCTAACTTTCAAAAAATTGTGTTGAATGAGCAGGAAAGAACATTTTTCGAGTGATGATTCATCGAAATGGAAATCTCTTACCAAACTCATTAAAAAACATAAAAGAGAAGGAGCTCAAGCGACAAAGGTGAGGTACACGAGCAAATCATGGGTAAGTTTTTATGAAATGTTTATATTTACATGGATTTCATGCGAACACGACATCTTGTGTAAGTGATACACAAAGCCAGAGAAACGCCAAATAGGAAATAAATGGAAAATATATGCGAAAAACATTTACAGACTACTCAACGATGTGGGTAACAGCCACGGTGCTGTAGGTATGAGTGATTGAGCCAGTAGGGCGCCGAGAAGAGCATAGCAAAATGCAACAGCGTCCTCGACACTGTCACGACGCTGTGCTTATTAAGGAATGACGCCACTGTTGATAATTGGGTTTTAAACCCTATGTTCATAACTTTCTTCACACTTGCATCCAAAACCACACTACAACCACTAAGTATACATTCCTCTAGAACCAAAGTTGATCATTTATAAGTGATATAAGAGGGTTCTTAGTGATTGGGAGTGAAAGATGCAAGTGCATTATGGATTTGTACAAGGTGGAAAACTAAGGCTTAAATTTGAAAATTTGGTTTCAAAGAGAGTTAGGGTTCTAGTTTGTTAGAAAAGTGAGAGGGCTTGGATCGATAGAGACTCGAAGGAGTGTTCTACACCAGAATATAGTTCGACATTGAGGTCAATTTATAATTTCATTAGTTATGTTTTGAATTTTGAGAAATTTTGATGAAATTGCATGAATAGTGGATTTGAGGTTGTTGGGTAAGGATTTGAAAGTTGTGTGAATATTAAGCATTAATGTTACCCATGGAGACTTAGTCTATGTTTTTGCATTATTTGGCATGTGAATGATCCGTGTGATGTGAATTGTGATTTTTAGTTGATTTCAAGACCCGAATTGCTAGTTGCATTTGTGGTGTAGTTATTTGAATTTGGAAAATGCCGAGAACAAGGAAGTAAGTTAGCAAAAGCAAGAACAAATTATTTTGAGGCATCAACCTCAAAAGATCCCACAGAGGAGCCTAGGCTATTTAAGTCTAAACATTTTATTAGTAGAGATGCCAAGGATAGATATGCAGATATTCAGCAAAGAGAGTTCATTTGTGAGAGAGGTATAAACTTGTCGGCTAAGTATGACAATCAAGTGAACAATTTCATTAGGCGACAAAATTGGGAGCATTTTACTCAAGATAATAGAAAGAATGAAGTTAAAGGATTGAGTGGGATTATATACAAATTTTATCCTAATGTGAAGTTCACTAGGAAGAATGAGCTAGTGAAGGTGAGAGGGGTGTTTGTCCCCTTTAATGAGCGTGGAATTAATAATATCTATGGGTTGGAGTATTTAAGTAGGATTTGAGTCAAACCAAGTTTTCTGGATGATCTATATGAGAAACCTTATAACCTATACACGTTTAGAGCCATAAAGAGAGCATTGGTTGTCCAAGGACAACCCAACTGGGTAATGGGAGCTGAGAATATGGCGAAACACATCAAGATGGGGAGTGTTAGGAAAGTCTACCGAATGTGGCAATATTTCCTTGTTGCATCATTATACCCTACCACTCAATAGGGAGAGATCAACAAGCCAAATGCGGTTTGTTTATATGAGATCACAAAAATGGTGAGATCGAGGTCGGTGAGGTTATCTATAATAATTTGAGGGAGTCCATCATGTCAAAGCGAGACAACAAATTGTTGTTTCCTATATTGATAACTCAGTTATTCTTGAAGGACGGAGTTAGACTGCAAAATGATGAAGAATTCGATATTGAGGCATAAACAACCATGGGTGAGGCTTTCATGCTTACACTTAAATCACCGCCTGGTTATTAAGACTCTTAGGAGAAGAGAGAAATAGCCGATTGAGCTAGATGTAAGGCCGAGTTGTTGGCCAAACAGCAGGAGGATAACACAGTAACAACAGAGGTTGCTCGAGAATTAGAAGATGAAGGTTATAGAGAAGAGGAGGAGCAACAACATGGATTCACTAAGGGCTATGAGTTCATAGACCCACTTATTGGAGAGCTGGACTTGGATGGTCTTAAGGTTTTTCCACCACCTCCTCCACTACAGCCACCAGTACCACCACTAGAGGACTTGAATCCACGACAGCAGAGGCTGTGGATTACTGAGATGAGAAGACAGTATCAAGAGGACAAGGCACAATATCAGGCAACCTTGTTATGATATGAGCAAGATATGCAAATGAGAGAGCAAGATCGACAGAACGGGCAACAAAACTTCATGTTGTTTGCTGATCATTAGATGGACACAACTAGGTATGAGAGGAGCAGACGAATAAGACCTACTGATAGGTCTTTTGGTTTTCCAACAACACCAGCTTATATGTTTGATCCGGATGTGGTGTAGAGCAAGAAAATGAAGCGTCCATTGACACCATCCTATGCTGGAGCTAATGAAACAGATGAGAATGATGATGATGATGATGATGATGATGATGCACAGTTCTGATGTTAGTGTCTTAGGATTTCTCGAGACCAGGGGAAATGAAAGATACAATGATACCATCTAATTTTTAAATTTGGGATATTTTATTAAATATTTAGTTGTTTAAATTCTATGTTTATTTTAGTATATGCTTATATATCTTGTGTTATTATATATGTCTATGTGTTTTAGTGTTTTCGTAATTTCATGCTTACTTTAAAACTTTGAGGACAAGGTTTGGTTTATGTTTGGGGGCATCAACACTGCACTACACTATGGGAAATGGTAAGATAGGTTGAGAATAAGGATAAACACTGCAGGTATGATCGTTTAAATCTTATTTTGAAGCACTTAAATAGGAAATCATGGTAGTGTATTATTTGTTTCATTTACTCACTATTTGAATGTTTAAATAATATAGATTAGGTTATATATAATAATATGTAATTTATAAGTAGTTCATTTGCATGTTCATGTCTTTATAGAGGATGTAGAATACAAGTGTCTTATTGATATGACATTCGAGAGTGTGTTTTTAAATTTTTGAAGAAAATAATCAAATGCAAGCAATAACTGTATGATTTTATGATTAGAAACCTAGACTTATGGAAGACCATGAACTTGAAAAAAAACAAAGAGATTTCTAGAACACTTTTTGTTGAAAAAGTTAGATCTCTAAGGAATTCTATAATAAGTGTGAATCTTACCTGAAAATAAAAAATAAATAAAGACTTAGTGCAAAGAAGGGAAGAAATAGACATTTTAAATTAAAAGTTGAGGTTAACTTGCTTAATGAGGTGAAAGTAAGAAGTGCTAACAAGAGTTTTAGAATAGAAAGAAAAAAATGAGAGAGTGCCATAAGTTCTACAGAAATAGAGTAGAGAACTTGATCGTTGGAAAAAGTCAGGAAAAATAAAGTCCATAAGAAAATGAGCAGTGACCATGAAATAAAAGAATAAAAAGGAGAATAAGAAAAAAAATGAGATATAAAAATAAAGAAAAGAAGGCAGAAGTAAATTAAAACTCTTCAAATAAAAGATTTCGCTCGAGTATGAGAAGGTAATTGAGTTAAGTTTTCTTTCCAACTAGATTAAGTCCTATAGACTCTTGAAGTGCTAAAGTCTATCAAAGTTAGTTTGATCTATGCCTATTTGTGAATTCTTAAGCTTAATGAAAAATCATGATATTGTACACTTTCTACTTGAGTGTCAAGGTGAAACAAACTTGTGGATAGTGATGGTTTTAATTGTGATCTAATTTGGTGTTTCGAAATTAAGTTCTATATGTTGTTAAAGCTACATATTTTAAAAATACGAGTTTTTGTAAAGAAATACTCTTGAGTGAATTATTAACTTGAAACTTAGTGAATTAAAGGATACTCCATGAACAATGTAAAATGAACGAGAACAAGAGTAATAGGAGTAGTTAGGAGACTTAGTAAAATATACTTTTGCTTGGGACGTGCAAAATCCTATGTCTGGGGTATTTGATAAGTGATTATTTAAATTATATATAGGGTTAATTTAGTAGTATATTTGTATAAATATCCCTAAACGAACTCTAATTAATGGTGTTTATGCATTTTCATGTAAATAAGGCATGAAGGAAGGAAACAACAAAAAATGAGAAGAAACGAAGCTAATACTCACCATAATGTGATTGACACCATGACATGAAGGTGTGGTGCTGTGGAGAGTGAAGAGATAGCGTTGAGGACTTAAGCATGCGTGGGAGAGAAGACAAGTGAAGAAAAATGAGACAGAGAGGTTGGCGTAGTGGAGCCTAAAGGACAGCGTCAGAGTCCAAATGGACGGAGTCGAGGTCACTGAAGAGAAGAAAAGCAGACAAAAGAAGCGGCACAGTGGCGGTGCTGTAACATTACACACAAGGTGCTGGGGATTAAGTGACAGTAAAGTAGGGTTTCTAATTCTGTTTTGGAAGTATAAATAGATATTAAGATATGGTAAACTAACCACATATCAACCATTAGCAACCATTAATATATTTTAGCATAGATTTACATTATTCTCGAGTATTAGAATGATTCGTGGAGAGAAGACAGTAAAGACTTACGTGTGGTGATGTATTGTTTTTATTGATTTATTTGAAGTATTTCAATATATCTATGATTCTAATGAATACCACTATGTACATGTTTGTTTCAAAGAAGTATGAGTAGTCTATTAATCTTAGGGATCAATAGATCATATGACATGAATGCTATGGTACGAACATGAGTAGAAATTGAATATAAAAAGTACAATGATTAGAATATGTATTGATTCTGAGCATAATGCTATAGACATCTTGATCACATGTTTATTGATATTAGGTTTTAGGAGTTATCTTGGACATTGAAGCTTTTAAGCCGGACATGGACGATATAACCGTAAAATACACAACATCGAGCGCTAGTTGTTGATTAGGGAGGCACGGATAGTAAACTTAATTAGTTATGAATATAAGGATTTGGAACATTAAAGCAATGTGGAGCTTACGTTATTCACACCGATAGGTGAAGTTCTATTTTGCACATTATAATCTTTTCCATCACGATAATAGGTTAAAGTGGATTCGAAGGAAATCTATCTACTCTAATTAGGCATTGCATACAACATGATAAAAATGATAAAGTTGCTGAAAAGCATAGTATTTCATTACCTAGGTGAAGTTGTGAACTAAGATAGTTTTAATATAAGAGTTAAAAGTAAATTGCATTGATTTGATTGTATATATTAGCTTAGTTTAGTTATAAAACCATTTAAAAAGGATTTCCTTAGCAATAGATTCATTGTAGCTAAGTAGGTATTGAGTGCATACACTTTTCCTTGAGGATGATATCCATAGTCAACGTAAATTGATTACATTATTACTACAATCGAGCAGTTATACTTGCTGCTGAGGTCACCATGTTCAATTTCTTTCAATGCGGGTGGACTTCATTAAGAGTGATAGGGCTACCGTCAAGCAAACGTAAAATGATCTCATGCACGCATGGTGATCACATGTCGTGCGTGTCAAATATAACTCGTAATGGGTTGCAAAATTCTACTAGACAATAGTAGAGGTAAGAACGGGGTCGAATCCAAAGGATTCAGTCAAACTGAGTTCAACAAACATATATGGGGGGTTTTGAAAAGAGTTTTATTTAAAAGCCCACTAAACAAAAAAGTAAATAAGTTGTAAATCAGAGAATACATACATACATAACTCTATGAACCCATAATATAGCCCTATGTTGTTTCTATGTCTTATATCATTGACTTTGAAAGATGGGTTTTAAAACAGTATCCCCAAATATGCTATAGGTGTTGGGGTCGCCAACACCCTAGTCCCCCTATTCTCGATAGATAGGGCAACCGCTCTCTAAATACTTGTCTTACTCCACCGTACAACCTTGACCAACCGCTTTCAAGATTTAACACGTGAACAACATTAACACCTATGCAGGAATACCTACCCCTAGATAACTTTGCGCAATTGCTCTCAAGATTTAACCTAGTTCTCGATGTTACTCACCTCAAACAACAAGTGTATCAGGTTTCTTGCACTAGGTGATTGCCACTTCTCAAACCAGTTGGTATCACAAATTTAACCTCATTGATAGCAGGTCAGTGGGTTTAGGCCTAAATATTTGCAATGAATATACAAACTCTAAACTACCATTAAGACATCGTTGAAAAGAGCAATGCAAAGATAGAGAATTGAGAAAAAACACTATTATTATAGAAAACAACCTACTACGGGCTATAACACTTCATCCCAGACCTAGGAATTAGATAACCAAGCCGAACATGGCTACTGTACCTTGCTTTACTCTTAAATCACTCTGAATAAAATGTGTTTTCATTAATAGAGGTACCTCCTTTATATATGTGAGCCTGGGTAGAAGAATAGGAAAGCCCAGGAAATAAGAACTTTCTAAAAAATACAAAACTTCTATTATGTGATTCTGGCGCCATCAGTGGTGTCGCCATTATATGGGAATGGCGGCGGGTTACAACATGGCAATATGTATAAAGTCTTGGTTTTCAAATCAGTATAAAACTTCTATTTGTAAATTTGAGGCCGTTGTTGGCGTCGTCCCTTGTAAATTTGGCACCGTCAGTTCATTTCTGATGTTGTCTGTTATTCTTCCATGACGTCTTGCTTGGCACTGTGGGTTTTCACTTGCACCGTCTGTCCATTCTGGAGGCGTTAAGCTTATTGGTTTTTGATTGAGCTTTGACTTCTTTTTCAAATTTGTCTAATTCACGAACAAACATTCAAATACCTTGTAAATCTCCAAAGTAAACATATAAAGCAATAAAATATGACTTTGGACTTGATTCACATAGCAAAACACCTATGAAAAACTGCATAAATAATGACTCATCAAATACCCCCAAACTTATAACTTTGTACGTCCCGAGCAAAAGTTTATCTGACTACAACAACCAAATACAATATGACAAAATTGAGTAATGCATTCCTAAAGACTTAATACCTACTTTGCAAAACAATAGAGTCCTTATAATCGAAACTTGGTCAATCTGTTTAACAAGAAACTTAGAATTTTCGAAGGACGGTCAAACAAGGTCACTTTTCAAGACAAATTTTTTTCAAGACTTTAAGCATTTAAAAACCATAACCTTCAACTTCCTTATAGGCTTTTTAAGTATCTTCATCAAAGCAGTATATCCAAATTGGTTTCTTTATTAGAAAAACTCTTTTAAACAGACTTTATCACCATTTTTTGCTTATTTGCAGGTCTTCACACCTTAAAGAGTCTATATGGCTTATTCAAAGGTAGGCTATTATTTGGCTCATAGTGTTGGAAAATTTCACTTACTTTAGCTACAAGTAATCGAGCAAAATCCTTCTTTATAGGAGTTCCCTTTTTATGAATTTTCGCCTTTTATTCAATAGAGATCCTCACTTTCCCCCTTTATATGGTTTTTAATCGTACGATCCCTTCTCCATCTCCTACGGATATCGATTTTTTATTGTTTTTCCAACCATCAAGTTACCTACTCCATTTTCTATGGAACTTGTGGGATTCTCTAATTTTTTATTATAGTAAATATGCCTACTTCTTCCTCTTACAAGTGTTAAATCTTTGACAATTATACTACAAGTGGATTAGTCCTAGTTTCATAATCCTAGAGATTTCTAATTTTCTTCCAAAATTAATTCGACCACTTACCTACTTTGGTATCAAGTTATGACTTATCCCTACCAAAGTTCTTATTTATATTGTCAGGTAGGTGTAAAAGCTTTTCTACATCTTTTAAGTTTAAAGATAAACAATTTGACCAAGTTTTTACTTCAAAAATTGAAAGCAAAGTTTCGCTCATAGATAAGACTCTTTAAAATAGTAAATATACTAAACAAACATGCATGCATTATTATACTAATTTCTAAGTAATGAAAGAAGTGGAAGATAATAAATGGGATGAAAGGGAAGAACTACCACTATGATTCCACTAAAGTCGCAAGTAAATCGAAAAAAATGTAAAGCTTATACTTTTGGGTCTTCAACCAATGATTCTCTAATGGTCTACTCACCTAAACACCCCCAAACTTATTTCGAACCTTGTCCTCTAGGTTCAAAATAAGCTGGGCATACCAAACATAAAATAAATGGTCAAAATTGATGGATAATATATATAATACTTAGTAAATTATTTCATGCATGGTTAGGTAAATGAGAAAAACAAAAATTTAAGCCCATTACTAACTACAAAATTGTTCATAGGCTGCCTCCTAGTAACACTTTTGTTGAACGTCGTTGGCTCGACAAATTTACCTCCCCTCTAGCCGGGGTCCAAATCAATGACTTTGATTACCGGTACGGAGAATCTTGTGAAGACTTGATCTTTGTCATGTAAGATTTGACTTCCGTCCTGGAAGAGCTTCGCCCTCTTCCCTATCTGGATGTTAATTTATCATAACTACATATCGATCAATGCTTTAGCTGTCGCTAAGAATGGTAATCCCAATAGATTTATTTCATATTGGGTGTTACTTCCATTAAACACAAAGAAGTCCATGTCGAACATAAAATCTCCTATGCGAACAAATATTCTCAGCCATTCCTTTGGGTTTCTCCACAGTCTCGTTGGGATATATCACATTGTTCTTAGCATCACCTGTGATACATAATCCGCATAAGTTGAAGATTTTGGATGACATTACATTGAATGTAGCACCCAATGCCACATACCACCATATAAAATCTCTTATATCTGATCTTGTATGGGAGCACAATGATCCTAGGGTTTTGTCAGATTGGAACTGGTAATGCAATATGTTAGACAGTACAATCCTCTTCTCTTTGCTGTCATCCATCCTTATGCATTTGGTCCCTCGTTTAGCGAGTTGTAGATTCTGTGGAGGCCTAACACTGATACACGCACCCTTTTGCGTAATCTTTCCTCCTGGGACTATCTCTAGCTCGATCTCTCCCAGGGCATCCTTGATCCATGCATACGTATCCATAAACATCCTATTCAAAATAATAGTGGAACAAACAAATAAAGTGTTAGTCGAAGAATTCAAGATATGTGGAATTTTAAAACTATTTACTCTTCCTTGATGCTCAACGAACACATAACCCTTGACGAAGTCAATGTTAGCTCTGTATGTTTGGATAAAGAGCCTACAAAAAAATTGAGAATGGGACTTGTATGACTCTGTCATGTCGATGACGTGCAAGTGTGCAAGAAATTTCAAATCCCCTACATGTACCATTTAGTCTTGGATTACTCATTTTGAAGAGATATCCTTGCCATCAATGTCATGAATTGGAGTCTTTGTATCAATCTACTCACCAATCCCTATAGAATTATGAAAATTTGAGGACGTCACATTAATTAATGCTCCAAAATCAAGAATTACATTTCCCAAATAGATTTCCCCTATTGGGCAGGGGATACCTACTACCCCTGAATCGATACATTTAAGCGAGATGCTGTTGGGACTTCCCTGGGGTTTGGGTTGGTCTTCTAATTTGGTTTCTCCTAGGGTGATGGTTTTGGAAACCTTATTCTCTGAGGTGGTGCTATTACAAACAATAGCGTTCACTTGCGCACTTGACGGGTTAGTACCCATATTTAGATTGGGGTAAGGTTGTGAAAGCAATTTCCACATTTCATCAAATCTTCCCAATTATTATGCAGTTTGGCCCACCTGGACCTCAAGGTTTCGGACCTCGACATTTGTGTCACTAAGAGCTTTCTCAGTGCTCACTTCGAACTGGTTGATGTTTATAGCAAATTAGCTTTATTGAGCCACTAGATTTTTAATCATATCCTCCAGTGAGGAATGACTAGTCACTAGTTCAGGCAACGATTATCCTCTAGGGAAAAAAGATGAGTAGTTTTGGTTTCGAGGCCCATAACTGAAGTTAAGGTTGTTCCTCGCAGTTGTTTGATTATAGGTATTTCTGAAGGGCGCTCAGGTTTGCCCTTGGAATTGGTTACCTACGACATTGACTTGTGGATAGTCTTCAAATATAGTGGGACATTCATTAGTCTCATGACTTGTAGCTAAGCAAAATCTATAAGCTTTAGCATGCGCTTGGCCATTGGTCAGAAGGCGTTCAACCAGGGAAGTCAATTGATCAATTTTTTTGTCAGTGGAGCTAGTAGTAGCTCGAACTGACAGATTTTGGCACGCGTCAACATCAATGTCCCCATATAATAGGGACTGTTGCTCTATGTCCTCGTAGAGTTGCTTCAATTGCGTAGGGGTTTTGTCACTAATGTGACCACCGCAAGCACTATTAATCATACGTCGCTTTAGGGGGGACATGTCGACATAGAAGAATATGACAATGGCCTTATTGCATTTGCCATATTGTGGGCAATTGGCAATGAGGCACTTATAGCGGTCCCAATAATCACCAAAAGACTCATCGATCTTCATCTTAATACTCCATATCTCAGAGATGAGTTGGGCTACCTTCTCCTCAAGGAAATATTCCCTGAGGAACTCATCTATCATGTATTCCATGAGTTAGTGCTGCCCGGGAGGAGGTAAAAGAGCCATTGTTTAAGCCTTATCCTTTAAGCAAAATGGGAAAGCCTTAAGCTTTGCCGCATTCTCTTTCATTCGAGGAGGTTTCATAGACATGCAATTTGTCTAACACTCTTTTAAAAATGGCACTCGGTCTTCACTCTCCATGCCATGGAAGGTGGACAAGAGATGAATAAAGCTGGACTTAAGCTCAAAAGTTTATGTATAGGGATGCAAAGCCAGAAGATTTTTTAGATCTTCATTTATGTGCTCCTGGTAATCTGACAATCACCGCTAGCGTGTCAATCATCGTCATCCATAGTAGGTTGGGGAAAACTAGACTCTTTATTTATAGCTTCCCTAGCTAACCTCTGGTGGGTCTGTCGATTTCTGAATCGAAAGGTAACAATGAACCAGTCAATTTTGATCAAGTTATCCACTCGTGCATAAACTAGTAGACTCAAATAGCAAAACAAAATACAAAAAGAAAACAAAACTAAAACTCAATTTGAACCCAAATCTTCGGCAATGGTGCCAAAATTTGATCACGTGTCATGCGTGTCAAATATAACCCGTAATAGGTTACCAAATCGTATTGGAATGTAGTAGATGTAAGAATGGGGTTGAATCCATAAGACTAATTTAAACTGAGTTCAACAAACAGAAAAGTAAATATGGGGGGTTTTTAATAGAGTTTTATCTAAAAGCCTACTAAACAAGAAAGTAAATAAGTTGTAAATAAGAGAATAAAGATATACCTAATTTTAGGAGTCCATAACATAGCCTTATGTTATTTCTATGTCTTGTATTTTTGACTTTCAAAGACAGGTTTTAAAACAATTTCCCTATATAGGCTATAGATGTTGAAATCACCAACACCTTAGTCTCTTTACTCTCGATAGATAGGGTAGTCGCTCTTTAAATACTTCTCTTACTCCACCGTACAACCTTGGGCAACAGCTCTCAAGATTTAACACTTGAGCAACATTAACAGCTCTATGGGAACACCTACCCCTAGATAACCTTGGGCAACCGCTCTTAAGATTTAACCTAGTTCTCGATGTTACTCACCTAAAACAACAAGTGTGTCAGGTTTCTTGCTTTAGGTCATTGCCGCTTCTCAATCCGGTTTGTATTATGGACTCAACAAGATTGATAGTAGGTCAATGGGCTTATGCCTAGAGATATGCAATGAATATACAAACTCTAAACTGCCATTAAGACATCGTTAAAAATAGTAACACAAAGATAGAGAACTAAAAGAAAGCACTAATATTAAAGAAAACCTCAACAAGACATAAAAAACAACCTACCACTAGCTAGAAAAGCTTTATCCCCGACCTAAATATTAAAGGAACTAGCCGGACATGGCTACTCTACCTTGCTCTGCTCCTAAATCACTCTGAATACAATGTGTTTTCGTTCATAGAGGTCCTTCCTTTTTATAGGTGACCTAGGTACATGTTAGTCTGAAACTTCTATTTTTAAACTTGGTGTCGTCGTTGCTATCGTCCTTTATAGAGTTGATGCCGTCAGTTCATTTTTGGTGTCGTCTATTATTCTTTCATGACGCATTGCTTAGCACCGTGGGTCTTTACTGGCACTGTCTATCCATTCTGGGGGCGTTAAGCGTGCTGGTTTTTGACTGAAATTTGGCTTCTTTTCAAGATTTGTCTAATTCATGCACAAAGACTCAAACACCCTATAAATCTCCAAAGTAAACATATAGAGCCATAAAACATGACTTTGGAATTGATTTACATAGCAAAATACCTATGAAAAAGTGCATAAATAATGAATCATCATATGGCAAGCCATTAGTGGCCCTCAAAACACATCCAAAAATGGTCTTATAAAGGTGAACACCCCCACTAATTGTTTTTGCCTCCTTACTGATTACATCTAATGCATGCTGGGCCATAAAGCCTATGATGTTACTGTATAAGTGGTGTTGATACTCGTATGCCACTAGGTGAATGGATCGATTAAATGACGACTCCAAGTTATGTTGCTAGTGGGTAAAGACTTTGTGTATTGACTTTGAAAGCATTTCCAAATTGTCCCTGTGATATCCCAAGCTCTTTCTTAAGTACATTATTGGCACCCTCTGCTCGATTAGTAGTTGCATTCGCAAAGTGCAATACGTTGTTTGTCCATGCATACATAAATTTCTCCTTTGGGCATAACCATATGTCCTTAACATAGTCCAACAACCGAGTGACTCCACTATATTTTGCCTCTAATTCCGTAAGGCAACCATTGTAACTTGACTCAGTTTGGGACTGCACCAAGTTAATCCACATCCCATACCAACTATTATAGTCCTCATCCTAAAAAAAGGTTCCTTGTCTTTACAACAATATTCTTATTCATGTGCCATTAACAAAATAAGCGGGTAGCGATAAGGAGCTCATCATCTGCCAAAAAAACACTCGGTAGTTGCCACCCATCCAATAATGATTTCAACTGTCTAAGCTCTCATGCATAGTTAATGTTACGACCCAAATTCCTAATCCTAGTTTATTCCATAATCAAGATCGCCTACCAGTGACATGAGACCAGCATCGAGATACGCGCACTGATCAAGGCATGGAGCCGAGGTATACCTTAGTTTTAGTGTAGTGTATTCCTAGTGTAACGTATTTGGGTAAACTTATTAATTCATTCAATCCATTTTTAGGCATCGAGACGTGAGCGAGGATGCGCCTCGAGATGCATACGAGGCGTGGAGTTGGGTAGATAGTGATATGGTGAGTCCTAATTTAATTAAATAGGATTAATCAACTAATCTTACATGCCTATGGTTAAACTTGAAACTAATTATCTAGCCTATAGTTGCAACTAAATGCAATGCACATTGATACGCCTCAAGATACGCGCTACCACCAATCACAAGGAGACTTTTGTGAATATTTTGTGTTACTTAGAATAAGTTAGTGGGATGTAGGAGTGGATAGGAACCATTAGATTGGCCTAGTGATGTGAAATTGCACACTCGATGAACTAAAAATATAAATACAACAATTTAGTGGGAGTTCTTATGATTCCACTCAACTACACATGCAAAATCTAGAGAGAACAATAAGGTTTCTAGAAATTAGGAGATGGATTTCTATTGGGCCATGTGCCCTAGGTCAATCTACAAACATTGTTTATCTTATAACTTTAGTTAATAAAATAAAGGTTTTTGTTTGTTGTTTTATTATAAGTAATTACATGTTTACATTATAGTAAGATCCATGGGTATTTGTTGAAATATCCTAAATGTCCCTAGTCGATCATTATATTGGGAACTATAATGAATTAAGACTAGTGTGAATATTGATTGATGGTCATATGATGATCATGCGTATAGGGATACGAATCGAGATCATGAGTACTTGTTAGGGAACAATGGACTGGATCGACCCACTATGAGAACACCATATGGATTAAGTCATAGGTGTTGCTCATGATAGGTATATCATTTAGTCCTTCGACTTAAGATTACCATAGACTTTAATATAAGGAGCATGGTAATTTGACACAATCAAACGATATCTTTCATCGGACGATTATAAAGATTATGATTGGTTACAATGCGAATAATATGTGAAGATGTGTAATCATGATAGAGTTTGTCCCTCTCATATAGAGAGAGATATCAGTGGGTACCTCGATATGTTAGACTATTTAATGGCAAAGTCCAAGTGAATTGATATGATCAATGTCACCTAGATGTTTTCAGTCTACCTAAAGATCGAGACTAGTATGATTGAACATTTAGGGTGACTTTCCATGCCTTATGTTTAATTAAAAGATATCGCACGACAAAAAGATATGATATATATTATTCATTAGGTTGTATCGATTTTGATATTCATGCTACTTGGGTAGTCATAATACCTTGCTATAGACCGCTTATGACTTATGTACCAAAATGGTTTTAGTTCACAACTAACATTTCATGAACTCATTAAGTCGCACATAAATAATGGCTTTGTGCAATTTCAATTGGTCTATAGTGATGAATTTTATATGATAAAATTCATGACATAAAAGCCCTTACGATTTGTTATAAGAAAACTTATCAACAGGGGCGTATGTGTAATTTTTTAAATTGCCTAAATAAAATAGTTGTATTACGAATATTTTTTATAAGTGAGATTATCTACACATATAAATAGAGGTTTAAACCCTAAAAACGTATAAGATTTTTATTTTTGCTATTGTCAAGTTTTTTGGACTTTGGGAGAGAAAGAAATAACGTTTTCAATTTCTCTTGGGGTTAGCACTCCAAATTTTGGTCACCGTTCATGTGTAGACTTTTGATAGAGGGCGTGCACTTGAATGTTTTGGAGATCGAACAATCTTACAAGGAAATCACAAATTAAGGTATGATTTACTTTTGTAGATCTAGCTTAATTGAACTTATTTTCGATCATGTTGGGGGTTTTTTAAAAACCGTTTTCAATTTTCGCTACATATGAACCCACAAAAGCCAACAATTTTAGCATTTGGAGCTCAACTTAGGAGATTAAACACAAGGTAACCATCTCTATCTCACCAAATTCATTAAAATGTGCTAAAATTGGGATATTTTGGTGTCCATTCAAATTTGATGACTAGACCACTATTTTTGTTATGAAACTAAATTTTCAAAATTTAGATATGTAAATGTTTTTGTTTTCAAAAGCCAATTGCATTTTCGAACTCCTCATGAAAAATCACTAAACTTAAAATAAAGAAGTCTCAAAATTAGTGGTGTATTTATTTTGTTATGATTTTCAAAGTTTAAAGTGTTTTGAGTTTTTGTATAAAATGCATGGGAAAATTTATAATTTTGATTAATTATAGTGAAATACCTGATGTTTTGTGTTTGAAGAGTTTGTATTGGACCTTTAGCAAAATGGAGTGAGGGTCTGAGGCGATGGGCCGAGTCACGACAACAAACAAGGCCACAGGGGTGCAGCCCTAGCTTTGCGTCGTGGTGTTGCCATGGCCTTACATGCACGACGTCAGGTTAATTGAGAAAAAGGGACATATGACATGGTGCCGTCATGGCGTCGTGCATCTAAATACACGCCGCCACCATATTGCCATGCCCTTGTCCTAGTAAAAGGGTGGCGCTGTGACTTTGTACACACGGTGCCACCACAGCGCCAGACCTTAGAAAATAGTAAATTTTCAAATAAAGTTCAGGGGCTTTTTTGATCAACTTAATCCAACTTTAATAGCTTGGACAAGTCCTAAAACTCCCTAATTAATCTTAGGAACTTAGTGGATAGTCTCGGGGAATCATTGGCGAGTTACGGGTGTCAAGAGGCTTGATTAGCCTAGGAATCTTGCATGAACTGTGAGTAAACTGATTGAGATATTTCTCTCCAATTCATTTCCTATTATGCTTCTTGTTTATAGTCTTTTGGACTGCTATACCTGTTGTACTCCTGATGCCATGAATTTTGTGCCTTGTCTCATTGTATGAGTTTCTTTATCATGTCATTATTGGTGTTGAATAATATTCATTGACTCATATTCGTGTGTGATGTCATTTTTTGCTATTGTGGATATTAATAATAGTAAAATAGCATGCTATTAGGATATATGAATTGTGGTATTGTAATCCTATTCCTTCGTGCTTTACTTAAGCAATTAATCAAGTATTGGAATCATGAGTCCGAGTCTTTTCTTGACAAATGAAAGTAGTTTATGTATCTAAAATCTCTATATGATAGAGATGAACGACACACAGGTCACTAGAATTCAGGGATGTCGGCACTTACCACTAACCTTTGCGGCACACGAGGTAATGGGAGCCGAGGTAGTTAAAAATTTTATAATTTTTGGGCATTTGTGAGATAGCTCATGCCTCTAGATAGTGGAATAAGGCTGATGTGATGTAACTCACGGTCGATCGGATCTAGATCATCATTGCTAAGCTAAGTGTCAGTCTAACTTTGTTTAACTGAAGTATATTATAGCATATATATATTCCTAGTTCGACATTCTTTCGCTATTATTATGATTTCAAATACTTTCTATTATGTTTGAAAATGTGGATAAATGTATCTTAGTTTTACTTTCGACATACTGTACTCATCGTCATTTTTATGACAGGGGATGCAGACCCTTCGAGTACTAGGCCGAGCAAGGAGAAGATTGACGATTACCTCTGAGTCGTTTATGTGCTGCTATTTTAGATTTTGCATGTTTTTGATGTTTTGCTGTATGACTTACTTTATGTCGTTTACGCACTCTTGGGCTGTATGTATTTAGGTTGAACGATAGTTCCCCGACCAGGCACATGTTTATTACACTATTATCGTCATTCTGTTATTTATATGCATGTGATCGTTGTTTCCTAGTTTCCACACTTAGGATTTTATTTACTTTGCTTCCGCTAAACTGTTAAGACTTCGGTTGAATAACATATAAGTTGTAAAAGTTTTAACGAACTCCGAATTGCACGAATAACGAGATAGTAGTTATACCTATCTCGAGCACGTGTATCGAGGAGAATAAGACAAAAGGCTGACTAATATGTTGTTAAGTCCTACCTAGCTATAATTAGGGCTTAATGACGGTATTAAACTGGGCAGTGCCCTCAATTAAGGAAGGGGTCATCACAGTTTGTCACGGCCCAAATTTCTAAATCTGAGTTTAACCCCTTAATCAGGATCAGTGACCCGTGATGTGGGACCTACATCGAGATACGTGTATTGATCGAGGCAATGTGGCCAAGTTATATGTTATATTTGTTGTGGTGTATGCCTAGTGTATTGTCTATGTGTATGCTACTAAGTCACTCCTACCGATGTTTAGGTGTTGAGACGTGAGTGGGGATGCGCCTCGAGATGTGTGCTAATATGGGACCAAGGTAGAGAGTGATGTGATAAGTTTTATTTAGGCTTAGTGTAGCTTAAATATTAATATTAATGTGGTTATGGTTGATTTTATATTAAATGTACCTAAGTTAGCAATTTAAAACAATAGTCATTTGATGATTCTCGAGATATGTGTTGGCACATCAAAAGACAAATTGAGTTTCAAATTGGTGTTAGCTTGATGGATATAGTGGAGAGTTAGTGGGAATTGTGGCAAGGTGTAAGCTATTACATTATTCTCGAGATGCGTGTGTATATGGAGATCAATGGCTATTAATCAACCTTATCCCATTCATATATATCATGAATGAGATCAACCTAAGCAATTCATTTTATTTTTAAAACTTAGTTGAGACGAAAACTTGCTAGAGAAGAAGGAATCAATGAAGATAAACAACTTTAGAGGAGATCTTGTGGGTTTAGGAGGTGTAGATCAAGTTGTTGATGTTCATTAACTAAGTAACTTCACTTACACCATTAGTTTAATTTAATTTGATGAATTTACGAAATATATGAAGTATGATTGATCTTGTGTTGTTAGATGGTGTATTGTGGTCTCTAGTAGATAAGGAAAGAGATTCCAAGGTGTTGGAGTGTCTATGCATGGAGAGAATTTAGAATTCTAAGTGCAGAATTCAGGGTTTCCCTGCACATAGTATGCGAGATGTGCTAGCTAGCGCGCTAATGAGGTCACTAGCACGCTAAACAAAACACCAACGCTAAGTGCTCTGATAGTACAAAATCAGCAGTTTCCTAGTTTCAACTTAAACACTTTAAACAACTATAATACCTTAATTAAAGGTCTAAACGCACACTAAAACCTATGAAATGATATTACGGACTTAAGGAAGAGTCTCGAGAAGTCAAATACGTGACACGAGGTATTGGTATGCCGGATTAGGATAAGACATTGCGTGGATTGCAAGTAAATTGATTGAGATATTTATTTACATTTCATTCTTGTTTTATTATTTATTTATAGTAATTTGGACTGATTGGGCTTTTGTACTCTATATGCCATAACTTGTTGATTCATCTCATTCCGTGAGTTTGCTATCATGTCATTGGTTGTTGGTTAATGCTTTCATTGACACTATATCACGTGCCATGTCATTCTTGATTGTTGAGACATTTAGTCAAATGAAATAGCATGCTATTAGGTAGTGGTGTACGGTATTGTAAATTCCATTTCCTTTGTGCATTAGATATGTAATCCTATTGTTAGATTTCGAAATGTGTCATTCCTTGAAATATGAAAGTAATTCTTGTATCTAGGACCATGAGATGATAAAGATGGGTGCGACACTCAGGGACTTTCAGCGATGTCGGGATCTCACCACTAACTTGTGTAGTACACGGGGTAGGGGACCTGGGGTTGTTGGCAAGTATACATCACAGGTGATGGGCAGTTGTGGTTGATCATGGAGGCGTAGAGCTCAGCTT
Source organism: Stephania cephalantha (assembly GCA_039657325.1). Taxonomy (NCBI): domain Eukaryota; kingdom Viridiplantae; phylum Streptophyta; class Magnoliopsida; order Ranunculales; family Menispermaceae; genus Stephania; species Stephania cephalantha. Next base: position 27,858,144 of record CM077571.1, read on the forward strand.
CGACCTTCAACAAAATGTAGAGCTTAGCTCCATCTTTAAATAATGGAATAAAGGCATTGCTAATAGGACTCACGGCCAACCGGCCCTAGATCAGTACTACTTAGCCATGTGTCAGTTTCATATTTACTAACTGAAGAATCTTTTAACATGACTATGTTTTCAGCATAGTTGTTATCATTATGCTTTTAGATTCTTGTAGTATATTTAGAAATGTGAACAAATGTCTCTTAGTGCAACTTTTTACTTTTCTGTACAAAACTTCCTTTTTATGATGGTGGGTGTAAATCCATTGAGTAAGAGACCACACAAAAAGAAGATCGACGACTACCTCTGAGCTAGTGGAGCACTGCTACACTGGATTTTGTAGGTTTTTGGTTTGTTGTATGACTTATATATATGTCGTCTATATACCTTTGGGGTTGTATATATTGTGGGTTGAGAGATAGTACCCTGACCAGATACATGATATATTATCACCGTTTTATTATATATATGCATGTGATCTTTATTTCCTGATTTTCCATAATTCTTAGGTATTACTTTAAAAGCTTCCGCTAAATTATTAAGACTTCTGCTGAGTAAATTTTAAGTTCGTAAAATTTTAAATTACTATGATTTATTGATTAATATAAGATAAAAACATAATTATTTGAAGAATTGACATGTAAGTAGAATGGTTTGGAAAAGGCTGACTAATTCATTGTTAAGTCCTACGTAGCGAGATTAGAGCTTAATGACGGGATTATGCCTCACATTGTTGGTATTAGAGCCTAGGTTCTGAATAAGCAATACATAAACTTGAATAAAACATAAAAATTAGATGTGCAAACTAGACAATCCTTGCCTAGAAACCATTAGTTGGGAAGTGAGCGAAAGTGAGTTGCGGATTCTTATATGTACATGTTAATTTCGATATGTATATATATACATTATCTATGTTGTAGCTGATTCACATTCGCTGTCAACTTGCAGACATTGATGGCTGATCCACGCGAGAGCGAAGGAGCAGGCGCTAACGATAATCAACTTCCTACTTTCACGAAAAAACTATAAAGGCAGTTTAACTGGGTATCAGCTTACGAACAACAATTGATCGACTTCTTCACTATGATGACATCCCATTTTAATCCATCGACACATAAATCGGCCCGCACTACTACTACTATGTCTAACAGTGCCAAATCTTCTTACTACAACACCAACAGTACCGGTAGTACATAATCTTCCTGTTGTGATTGTACTAGTGGTTGAGAAAATGGAGATAATACCATATTCTATGCCTATATCTTTCGGCACATCAGTCAAGGTTCAGTTAATGAAGGACTTTGTCAGATTGAAGCCAATTTATTTTAATGGTAAAAAGATTTTGAGAAGATAAAGAAGTGGGTGTAGTCTCAGGAGAAGCTTCGTAAGATACTGAAGATGGAAGATATATTTCAGTCCGATATCTCTTCATACACATTACAGAGAGACGACAATGTTTGGTGGTGTACGAAGAAAGAGACTGATGGAGATTTTGAGACTTGGGATGCATTCAAGAAATTCTATCAGCAGTACTTCCCACCTGCAGTAATGAAGAGGTTGAGGAAGGAATTATGAACCTGAGATAGGGAGAAGATGGGTCGGTGATGAGATATAAAGATAGATACTGTAACGACCCTAATCCTAATTAAGGAATCGTTCGACCCGAAACCTTAATTAAGCCCCGGTAACCCAGCCAGACTTAACTAAAACCAGCAGCCTCTCTTCTATACCTGATAAATTCAATTGTATATCGAAAAATGACATAAAAACAAATAATAAATGCAGTAGAAATTAAAAAACTTTCACGATATTAAACAATATATACCAAACCAAATCAAACCAAGTTAAACCTCATTTATACATAACATCCCACCCCTTCTGATATTAAAAAACTGTAATTTAATACAACATATAAACAAGGGAAGAATCATTAGATCGAAGGAAAGATCAAGACACCTAAACCTTATTTGTCTAATAGTTGTAGCGCTCGTCAATATTCCTGAAATATTAATTAAGGTGAGCGCTCCAACTTGCATAGTAAGTACAAATTCACAGAGCTATCAACAATCCATATAATATTCAAGAATGAAATGTAGTAACAATATGAATCAATCATAACTAGCAGGGTATATGAACAATCATACAATCTAATAGATAAACAAATGCAAGTGATATAGTCAATCACTATAACACTGTGATTTTCTCTATTTTTATAAAACTAGGGTCGATTACCCATTAGCTACAGTGACACAACAACTTGACCAGCACATTGCGCATATGTGCTGTCTTACCACTTGTCATCGTCTAAATGGTTCTATCATTAACCCTTTTATTGAATATGTAATCCACACAACCTATCTAATTAAGTAGGAAGTTACATATAGGCCGGGAAGGTAACCCATCTCCTATATAACATGTTCTCAGTTACATGAACTTACTCTCGTGAATCACATTAAACGCCATTTTTCTTTTTCATGAAAACATATCACTATGTACATAGCTCCCATTCAAGTCCATAAACTATATGAACTAAATATACTACATATGCAGACAAAGTTGATGATTAAACGAATCTATACTTACCTCGGTTAGGTTCCGTTTTCAATTTTCTAACTTTTTAGGTCACACACCTAAGTGGTGTATGTGTGAAATTACATTTATAAATAAAAAATATTTTCAAACAACCATATCAGATGATACTATGTGAAAACTATAAACAACCATCCTACATGATAATGTTATAAACAACTTATTATTTCTAATTTATTTTTAATTATTATGCATAATACAAATAAAAATATATTATAATTTGTGGAATGAAAGAATAATTGTTTTATTTTTTATATTGTTTCAAATTAAATTCTTATTTTAAAAATGAAACTTTTATGTTAAATATTCATAAAAAACAATTTTTTAATTCAAAAAACTACATATTTCATTTATAGTATTATTTTATTTAAGAAGCAAACTAAAGGTACGTCACATTTTCTTGCTAAGACACATAAATTTTTTCTTTTATGATATGCTTTTGAAAATACATGCAATATTCAATCTTTCCAATAAAGTTATTAATTATAGAAATAATTTAATTATTTAAATATTTAAATAACTTTTTAATAAATAAATTTAATAAATTAATAAATTAATTTGAAACAATATAAAAATGAATATTTTCTATTATATATTGTATGATGGCCTAACGGAAAAAAGAAAGAATGAAAATGAAGGCAACGCCGTCAAGGTCACTATGTCTTACTTTGTTCAATTAGACTAAGTCAATTAAAACGAATAAAGCTACACAATAAGCCGACTTTAGTCACCTCGAGCATGAGATCATTTCAGTTACACGTAAGTCGCATATGATCATATCATATAAAAATTGGTCTCTATTTTTGATACGCTTTATTTAAAGATAATTTATTTTTTATTATTTTTTGACTTAATTATGTGAAATTTGAACTCAAGTCCTCTCTTAAACCATGCCTTTTGACAAGTGATGTCTCTATTATCTTACTGGAAATGCTTTGGTATTTATTTTTTATTTTTAATTATGGACAAGCTATATTCTTTTTGTTTGTTTTTGTTATGTTTTTATTACATGCATGATTACAAGATTTTATTTGTACTATGCATGATATCCAAAAATAAATTAAAATTAAATGAATCATGTTAATAATTTATTTATTTCAAATATTATTATTAAATACAATCAATATAATTTTCACCCATTGTCTTATAATATGTTTATTTAGAAATATTATTTTTTTTAAGTCAAAAGAAAAAAATTATTTTTATGATATAATTTTCAGACATATACCACCTAACTAGATGCATGACTTTAAAATGTCATTCTAAAACTTGGTTTATGACTTAAAGTGTGTCGTCTAGCACTTCATTTTTTTTAGAACTATAGTAAATATTCTTTGCAAAAAATAGTAAATATTAGCATTGAAATAGAGAACCACATTTTTTATGGATAGAGAAAGTCAAAAGTGGATAAATTATTGCTTCAACCCTTTCTCATATCGTGCATGATACGCTTTTAAGAACCATGCAATACTCGATTATCATAAAAAAATTGTGAATTATAAATTTAAAGCTGATTTAATAGTCAACAAAGCCCCGCTCATCATGAGATGGATGTGACATCATTTGACGAAAGACAAGGTTTAGAGAGATCGGGGGATCGACTCCCGCTAAATTCTTATTTTTTTTAAAAAAAGAAAACACGATTCAAACATCACTATCTAGCTCCACAAAATAAGTAAAAGTACCCTATAATGAGAATAAATAAGGGTACCCAGTAAATAGTATGTAAAAACAATTAATGTATTTAATTATTAAATTAACCTATTAATTATTAATAAAATTATTTGATAAAATAATAATTTAATTTGATATAATATAAAAATAAGTATTTTCCACTATATATTTTATGATGACCTATACAAAACAAAGACCACGCCATCAAGGCCACCATGTCTTGTATTCATTGATCTACTATTGAAAAATCAATTTAAGGTTGCACACAAACCAACTTTGGTCAGCTTAGCTTTAATGGAGCACGAGTTCATTAATTTCATTTATATTCTTTTACTACGTGAATTACAGTATTTCTTATTTGTATTTTACATGATATCTAAAAATAAATTAACACTAAATAATTTTTGTTTTTAATTAAGTTATTTTAAATAAATTATCATATGTACCAAAAAATTTATATTATCATATAATATAGTTGTTCATAATGTAATTTTTGCACATTATTTTCGTATTATTTAATTGTTTAAAAAATAGTTTTTTAGAGAGAGAGAAAGTCTTTGTGTGACTTAAGTGTGTCAATATTATCATTTCTTTTGAAAAAGAGAGAAAGCTACTTATTTATGGAGAGGGAGAAAATCAAAATTGGGTACATTAATGCTTTAAATACTTCAATCATTTATCTCTCTTTTGATCTTTTGATCCAATGGTTCAAACGAAGTACCTATGCCATATGTATCTTTTTGATACCCATGGTAGATGCACTCTATAAATATATACACTTATCTATTTTACGGCTTTTCTAATTGCCACGTATGCCAATGAGTACATCCAAGCGTACATATTCCTTCCACGTCTCCCCGTATAATCCCTCACGATTCATGTGTATCACACTAGGCGTATAGTCAATTTATTTTTCATTTATTTTCCAACTATAATTTATATATTAATTCACATTGATAACCTATATTTACATTAATTATTTCTCACACTAATCAAACATAATACAACACAACAATCGCACTCACATGCTAATCGAGACAAATCAGGATTAACCACGAGTCTAACTCATGTTAATTAACATTCAGTTCAACATTAATCACCTAGTGAGGGATGACTCAAATGATGCATACCACTTCAAAGTCAGACTGAGGCCAGACATTGGGTATCATGTGGTCAGTACAAGCACCAGGACACTTAGTGAGATACACTAGCTTGCACATTCCCACGAGACTTACTATCTGAGTAGAGTCGCCAATAAGACAGCTTTGGGTCCAGTATTGTTGACAGATTAGGTCGCAGAGTATGAGAGGAGGAGACTGAGGGGCAAGAAATAACGGAGATAGGATAAAGGTTTTTAGGGATCAGGGGTAGCCGCACCTTATAAACCGGCTACACCCTATGAATCTTACTTTGCTCCAGCTCAGAGTTTAGTGAGCAGACTTCTCTTGCCACCAACAGTCAGACCTGCATTACTAGCTCCCACTATGTCAGCTCTTTTAGCTCTACTAGCGCCATGACAGTAGTAGAAGGGTGGTAGAGGCCGAGGCGGAGGCATTGGCTGAGATGGTTCTCGATAGGGACACAAACAACCACAGGGACAGGCATAGGTTCTGGCATCGGGTCAGTGTATGCCGATTACTTACTTCAAGTGTGGACATGTTGGGCATATGGTAAGGGATTGCCTGTAGCTGGCAACAATTTAGCCACAACAGAGCAATAGGGAGTTCATATGGTAGCTTAGCCATATGTCGATGCCATAATAGGTCTTATCGAGGGTACAATTTCTATTTATGGTAGAGATTTATACGTGCTGTTTGATTCGGACTCTATTATATCATTTATTACTGGTCACATGATAGGCATCCTATTATTAACACTAGTTAGGGTTAGCTTGCATTTGATATTGAGTACCGTAGCCCGGGATAGGGTTTACCCTACTAGTCTTGTTGAGGGATGTCCAGTAGAGATAGGCGGGGTATAATTACTGGCCTATTTTAGGGTTTTTGAGTTTTTAGACTTTAACGCATTATTTGGGATGGATTGATAAGCAACGTATCACGCTCATAACAACTATTTCTGTAAGATAGTGACATTTGAGATCCTAGGGTATGCGATTTTCACTTATAGAGGTAGTACGCCAAGAGTCGACGACACGAGAGGTTGACTTATGACTAGTAGAAAGATATAGACTCTAGTAGCGTTATATACAGTGGAAAAGGGCCAAGGACCCAGGCTTGAGGACATTCCGGTAGTTTGTGAGTTTTCAAACGTGTTTTCGGAGGATTTACTTGGTTTACCGCCGTCGCAAGAGATATATTTAATCATTAAGGTAGTACCAGGCACCACACCTATATCAATATTGTCGTACTGCATGGCTCCTTGAGAGTTGGAGGAATTGAGGAGTCAGTTTCAAGATTTAGGACATAAGGGACTCATCTTCCCTTCCATGTCACCATAGGGAGCACCCGTCTTTTTTGAAAAGAAGAATGACGGTAATTTAAAATTGTGTATCGACTACAAACAGTTGAACAGGGTCACAGTCAAAAATAACTATCCACTAGCACGCATTGATGATTTATTTGATCTGTTGAGAGGAGTGTAGTTTTTATCCAAGATAGACCTAAGATCAGGGTATCATCAGCTTAGGATCAGGGATGAGGATAGGTCAAAGATAGCTTTCAACACCAAATATGGACACTATCAGTTCACTGTCATGCCATTTGGGCCAACCAACGCCCCCGCCATGTTTATAGATTTGATGCATCAGGTTATGAGACCATTTTTGACTGCTTCATGATAGTTCTCACCGATGATATATATATATATATCAAGGACTTGAGATGATCACGAATATCACTTTAGAGAGACATTGCAGATATTGAGGGAGCACAGACTCTACGCTAAGTTTAGAAGTGTGAATTTTGGCTTTCAGAGGTCAAGTTTTAGGTTATGTTATTGGGGCAGTAGGGATTCCAATGTATTTGACTAAGATTCAGGTTATCATATATTGGTTGGCACCGACGTCAGTCACTGAGATTAGGAGCTTTTTAGGTTGGCGGGGTATTACCACATATTCATGAAGGATTCCTAAAAAATCGGTTCACCAATTACCAGATTGACATAAGGATGTCCTATTTGATTAGTCAAAGGAGTGCAAGTAGGCATTTGCTCAGCTAAAGATATTGTTGACCAATGCACCAGTATTAGTATTACTAGAGGCTGGACATGGATTCTTGGTATATATAGATTCTTCTGATACAGGTCTAGACTGTGTATTGATGTAAGGTAGAGATACAATGGCTTATGCTTACAGACAACTGAAGATACATGAGACGAACTATCTTACATATGATTTGGAGTTGGTAGTGGATGTGTTTGCTTTGAAGATATGATGACATCATCATTATGGAGAGAGATTCACACTCTACACTGATCACAAGTGTCCGAAGTATTTCTTCACATAGAAAGACATGAACTTGAGAAAGTGGAGATGGTTGAAGTTTTTGAAGGACTACAACTTTTCCTTAGAGTACCATTTTGGAAAAACTAATTTAGTTCCAGACCCTCTGAGTAGGATACCGACTGGAGATGCCAAGATTGTCTGATGTTATATGGCGTATGAGTATGGGTTACTCGAGGTAGCGATGATAGTGAGTTAGTCAGATATTCTTATCGACACTCGAGTGATGATTTGTTCATAGATGACACTACAGACCGTGTCTACATAGAAAGCGTCCGAAGGTTAGAGGACCGACTGGTTATACCCAAGATTTATTGAGTTGGCGCAGAGCATAGATTATGTTGACTGGATAGAGAAATCTGATTAGTGGTTAAGATACAGAGGTAGATTGTGGATACCGTCAATGGCAGAGCTGAGAGATGAGAATCTTTAAGAGTCGCACAGTTCCTGTTTCACCATTCTTCCACACATGACCAAGATGTATCATGATATGAAAAGACATTTTTAGTGGCCTGAGATGAAGGCAGACATGTTTGAGTTCATCATGAACTGTAGTATTTGCTAGTAGGTTAAAACTGAGTATCATAGACCTAGAGAGTTGTTACAGTCGCTTCCTTTTCCACTATGGATGTGGGAAGACATTGCCATAGATTTTTTATGGGACTTCCGAGGACTTCCAGGCAACATCATTCTATTGGGTGATTGTGGACAGATTGTCAAAATCCACTCATTTCCAACCACTCGCAGATTATTACACATTCGACCAGTTGAATATATTATTCATGAGAGAGATTGTCAAAATGCATGGGATACTGTTGACTATCACATCAGAAAGAGATGCTATGTATATATTGAGGATATGGCGGAGTATGCAAAAGCAATATGGTACACGACTATAGTTCTGTATGAATTTTCATCCTAAGACTGATTAGCATACTGAGAGATTGATTTAGGTTCTTGAAGATATGCTCCGTGCTTATGCATTACAATTTAGTGGATCTTGGGAGGAGTACCTGCCGTTGTGTGAGTTTGCATACAACAACAATTATCAGGCCAACATTGAGATGGCACCTTTTAAGGCTTTATATGATAGACCATGTTGCTTCCAATCGTGTTAGGCTGACTTAGAGGATCGGGAGATTGTGGGGCCTGAGATTGTTGTTGACCATAGGAAAAAGGTCAAAAAGATTCGTTAGAGACTTCGAGGTGCACATAAAAGGCAGAAGAAGTATGCAGACAAGTACCACAACGATCTCACGTACACCAAATGAGCCTTAGTCTATTTAAAAGTTTCCTCTCGGAAGGTTCTTCAAAGACTTAGGTTGAAAAGCAAGTTACCACCAAAATTTATCGGGCATGTCAAGGTTAAGAGACGAGTCGGGAAAGTTGCTTGTGAGCTTGAGTTGCCTCCTCATATATCAGGGATTCATCTGATATTTCATATTTATACGCTTCGACTAGCTAAGTTGAAGGCAGATGTACAACCGACAGTTGACTTGAGTTAGATTGACCTGAGCAAAGATATTACTTATGAGGAGCAGCCACTATAGATCTTAGACCGAAAGATACAACAGTTGAGGAGGTACTCATCAAGTGGTAGTTCCATGATGACTCGGAACTCACTTAGGAGTGGGAAAACTATATGCAAGATAGATTTTCTTACCTTTTTGAGTCAGGTATAGCTCTAACTTGAATCTTAACTTCGAGGAAAAACTTTCATTAGTTGAGAAGATTTGTCACGACCCAAACTCCTAATCCTAGTTTATTCCATAATCAGGATTACAGACCCGTGACGTGGGGCTCGCATTGAGATACGCTCACTAACTGAGTTATGTGGTCGAGGTATATTTTAGTTTTGTTGTGGTGTATTCCAAGTGTAATGTATTTGTATAGACTTATTAAGTCATTCTATTAATTTATAAGCGTTGAGATGCAAGCGGGGATGCGCCTCGAAATGCTTATGAGGCATGGAGTTGGGTAGAGAGTGATAGGGTGAGTCATAATTTAATTAAATATGAATAATGAACTAATCTTATATGCCTATGGTTAAAATCAAAATTAATTACTAAGCCTATAGTCGTAACTAAATGCAACGCACATTGATACGCCTTAAGATACGTGCTATCACAAGGAGACTTGTGTGAATATTTTGTGTTACTTAGAATAAGTTAGTGGGATGTAGGAGTGGATAGGAACCATTAGATTGGCCTAGTGATGTGAAATTGCACACTTGATGAACTAAAAGTATAAATACTACAACTTAGTGGGGCTTCTTGAGAGAATAATAGGGTTTTGATAAATTTGGAGCTAGATTTTAGCATTTGGAGCTCAACTTAGGAGATTAAACACAAGGTTGCCATCTATATTTGACTCAAATCATCAAAATGAGCTCAAATTGGGATGTTTTGGTGTCCATTCAAATTCAATGACTAGACAACTATTTTTGATGAATATTTGATGTTTTAGAAGTGTTTTCAATTAATCTAAACACCTGAATTGTGTCTCGAAACCTGATTTCCGAATTTGAAGTTGATTGGCCAAAAATTTAGTTTTTGTTATGATACTGATTTTCAAAATTCAGATATGTAAATGTTTTGTTTTCAAAAGCCAATTGCATTTTTGAACCCTTATGAAAAATCACACAGCTTACTATAAATAAGTTTAAAAATCAGTGGTGTACTGATTTACTTATGAGTTTTCAAAGTTTTAAGTGTTCTTGAGTTTTTGTTGAAAATGCATGGGAAAATCTATAATTTTGATTAATTATAGTGAAATACTTGATGTTTTGTGTTCGAGGGTTTGAGGCGATGGTCCCTGCCATGGCAGCAAAACAGGGCCACTGGGGTGCAGCTCGAGCTTGGTTCTTTGGCGCCATCGTGGCTTTACATACACGGCGCCGAGCACGACGTCAGGTTAACTGGGGAAAAAAGGACATATGACATGGCACCGTCATGGCTCTATGCATCTAAAGACACAACACCACTATATTGCAGTGCCACTTGTCCCAGTAAAAGGTTGGCGCCGCGACTTTGTACACACGGTGCCACCACAACGCCTAAACCTAAAAAAGTAGTAAGTTTTGAAATAAAATTCAGGGTCTTTTATAGTCAACTTAACCTAACTTTAATAGCTTAACAAGTCCTAAAACACCCTAATTAACCTCATGAACTTAGAAGAGAGTCTCAAGGAATCATTGGCGAGTTATGGGGTATCGGGAGACCGGATTAGCCTATGAATTTTGCATGAATTATAAGTTAAGTAATTTTGAAATAAAATTCGGGGTCTTTTATAAATTCTCTTCATAACGGTTACATTGTTCTTATTCTTATGCTTGATGTTACTTATATTATCTCAAAGCCGGGCAATAGACTTGCTCATGTCTCGTACAATGTCTTTCTCAGGTACAGTAAGCCTCCCAACATAAGAGTACCTAATCGAAGAATTAGTGAAGCCATAGTTGTGTTCTCACATACAAATCAGACGTGCCACAACTCATCAAGCTCGTGCTTCACATTAATCTCAAATTGACATCCACACTTTTTGGATCCAATCAACATTTTCTTGTCCCTACTAGCCTTATCTTTCATTTCTTTCAATCTTTGCTTTACAATTGCAATTTCACTGCAAATGCTCCATACCTCTCACAACCTTTTTACAACTTAGCTCGCCTACCTTGACCAAGAACACCTAAATTAGACTTCAAAATAATCTCTACAAAACCACAACGTTTGGTAGTCTCCTGAGCCCAAGCCACTACATCCTTAATCAACTTAAACAACATATCTGGTGTAAAGTTCCTCATTAAGTTCGGGAAGGACCCGACATAAGTACCTGCTGTGTTGCACGTAGCAATCTACAAGAACCAAAAGGAACAAAAAGTACTCAAAAATTGACAACAAAAACTAAAATTAGATGAAGAATGGAAAGTCACCGAGGAACATAATCGTCACTTTAAGCATGAGTGTCGGCCTGATATAGCTGAAATGTAACTATGGTCACGACTTACATGTATCGTAACAATAGCTAAAGTTTCAGTCAATGTTAACCGAAGCATACCTATATCTTTCGGAGTTGATAGGCCGAGACATGTAGTGCACGTCTCGGCCCTATTACTCCATAGAGCATGGGGACAACAATATAAGATGGAGGTTTTTCCTCGATGAGAAAACCTAATAAAAATAATAAAAAAATACCTCATAATTGTCGGATGGCTTCGTTTTGATGAATCCTTCGACATTTCAAACCAACAATGTCAAAATAATTGATAACTCGAAATACTTAAGCCAAAAATAGTAAACAACAACATTCAGTCAAATGATGCCTTAAAAACTCGAAATCACCCACAAAACGAACATAAACAAGGAGAAAATGGACTTATTTAGTCGATTACATGTGGAATCATGTGTTTTTGTTCTGTTGGTGTTGAGAGTGTGAGATTTGATGTTGGGTATTTTAAATGTCACAATTGTGAAGGAGAAGAAAGGGTTGGATTTGATGAAGAAATAACCCTTTTATATGAAGGGTAAAATTGTCATTTCCTCTAAGGGTAGAATTGGAACTGTTGTAAAAAATTAAAATGGGGCCCATTTAGCCGCTCCATAAGAAAATAGAAAATTAGGATATAGACAAAATACTCAAGTGAAAGATGTGAGTAGCCTTCGAAATGCAGGTATAAGAGCATAAGGATCAAGCCCCAATACTCTATTGGAATCATATATAACATTAAAAATAATATAATCTCCATTATTTGAAGTGCACATTCTTTTCAAACCAAGTGGCGGTATAGTGAACAAAACTGTTTTATAGTTACAAAAGGACTTTATATGTTCTTTCATCAAGCTTTATAACAAAAAGACAATTTGCATCTCCATATAAAATAAAACTGATTTGCCCAACTAAAAATTTTGAGCCCATATGATTGAGAAGCTGCAACCTTTTACCGTGCTATTTGATCTTGTGGTCAAGCACATCTCGTTCACTTGGTTAGTCAAAGAGATCATATATTTCACCCAGAAGAAGTTTGCTAGTTGTTTGCTAGTAATCACTACTAACTTTTTTTTAGGATAATGGTCATTAATAACTTAGAGCACCAATATATTCATACGTAACTATAGATGAAGATGAAGCAACACAAATAAAAACATATACTTCAACCATTAAAATTTAAAAGCATTTCATAGACTTTAGAGTGAACTGAGAATATGCTTAAAAAATAAGTGCAAATAATTGATTTCAGAACTTGAAACACAATGGAAGAAGATGATCATGATGTAAAAGTAGTTGGCATAATTAATAACTAAAGCAGTTCCATAAATATGTTTAGAACATGATTATGTATTGGATTTGAATATATTTCATGAAAATTAACCCAAAAAGTAAGTAAAACTGCAAAGTGATGAAAGGGGAAACTATAACAAAGAAGTCTTACATGTCAATAGAAAAACAAGCCTTATCCAAAAGATATTAGAAATACCAAACTTTTTTCCAAGCGAAATATTTAAAGAGCTTACACTAAAATAGCAAGTAGAGCAACATGAAACATAAAAAAGGAAAAAAAAAGCAAAAACCAAAACTACGATAAGTTAACCTCTCAAAAAGATAATGTTGAATAGCATGAATAGAAAACTACTCAGTCCACTCATGTTTTGAGACAACAAATGAACAACTGTTACCTATGACTATAATTTTATTGGGAGTTGGCCAACTTCTAACATGCAATACAAAATTCCATAAATGAGTTTATTATTTCTTATTGTAGAAGTAAAAGACTAAAGAGAAAATATTTAAATGTACATTAAACAATGTATAATATTCAAGGGAGCCAAATTCAAGTATCAATAACAAGTAAACTACAAGATTAATCACTGTTGATCCACAAAATATGTCCTCTAGTAGTCTAGCTAGCCACATAATTGAGTAGACATGATGAATGTTGAATGCGTCAAAATATAATCCCGATGAGATCACCAAGTACCACAAGTACTGCTGTAGTGGCAAGCAGGAGGTCGATCCACGAAGACCAAGGTTTCCAACTCAAGCTAACAAATAAGAAAATAAATTGGAGAATTTGCTAAGGTTGTTTTCAAGAGTTTACCAAAAATAGGGAATTATAACACTTTGTAAAGAAATCAATTAAGAAAAGTAACCTAGACCCTCGGTATCTCAAACTTCCCCAATTCGCAACTCAAAGGTATTCTAGAGTAGCTATAGAACCAAGCGAACACTTGCACTACAAAAAAATGTAAATTAGAAACGGAAATAGCAACATAATTTAATTCGTTTCTAATCAGAAATGGTTAGAAACGAAATTGAGACGGAAATAGTCAGAGACGGAATAAAGACAGATTATAGACGGAAGTAGAGACAAAATTAGAGACGGAATTAAAATCCATTTCTAAAAAAATGGCGCCAACTTTCCACCAAAAATTCAGTAGTTTATAAACGCACAACACATCTCGAGATTCGTGCATCAATAGATGAAATATTTATTTGTTTCAAACTCTCTCTCTCCTCAAACTCTCTCTCCCAACTCTCTCTCCTTGAACGAACTCTCTCCCTCTTCCTCGACCGAACTCGACCTCTCTCCTCGACTGAACTCGACCTCTCTCAAGCTCACCGGTAGCTCAACAACTGCTCTCTTCACCGGCGGCTCAACAACTCCTCTCTTTACGGCTCTGCAAGCCCTCTACTCTCTGTCTCGTGTAGAAACCTCTTTCTCTCTCCCAAGCCCTAAATCTCTACGAAATAGTCACCGCAGACAGCTTTTGTTCACCGGTGCTCTCCAAATCTGATGTCTTCATCGTCGAGGGCTAGTTTGGGAGATTTGGTGTTGTTTGAAGATATTTGGAAATGGGGGTTTGGATTTGGTGGGTTTTGGCGGTGGTGTTCGGAGTTTGAGTTGCTCTCTGCTGGAGCTCGTGCCTTGTGCCGTCACCGTCGCATAAGCCCTCGCCGTCGTCTGCTTTGTCTGTCGCCGTCTGTCCCTCGCCGTCGCCGCGTCTCCTCTCTTCACTGCAGCCATTGTTTTAGGGTTTGGGATCCGAAGCCCCGTCTTTGACATTGAGGCAAGTAATCCACGAAGCTCCCGATATGGTTTCAGCTTGACACCCTCGCCTTTGCGAACCCTAGTTGTTGATGAAGACATGCCCTAACCTCACTCGAAGTCTCTCTGCTTCCTCTCTAGCCTCTCAACCTCTTGACGCCCGAACTCGTGAAGCTCGAATGCCATCAAATTCATCTTTCTTTTGCGGGATGCGGCGGTCGGTCGCCATTGACAACTATATGGTGCAGCAGCTTGATGGAACTGTCAACGAGTGGGGTTGGTGTAAACAAAAGGTAGCTAGTCATTTTTGCAATTGATTGCTTTTATTTACTTTCTATTACTTTGTATGGATGTATGTGGCTGATCCACTTCGTCATTTGTTATTTTTGCAGCTTGGAGCCAATGCTATTTTTGTAGTTTCTCTTGCAGTTTGCAAAGTAGGAGCAAGCGTGAAGAAGGTTCCCCTTTACAAGGTATATTGTTATCAAATGTGTATTTGATAGTATTAATATTTTGCTCACACCGTTTCTCTTATTCGCGAAGGTTAGAATCGCCTCCTCTCTCATTTGTGCCCTTATCTCCTTTGCCTAATTTCTCATTCTTTTCTAGTTTTGGTTGAGGACTTCGATTGAGGTATTCGCTATCAAAATGCCTAAGGTAGAGTTTCAGTACCTGCATTCTTTTATAGGCCTGAAATGTATTGAGCTCCCTAAACAGGGCGGTTTGCAATGTATGCATTCTTTTAGTTTCAGTTGAGGACTTCGATTGAACTCTTAAAATGCGGGTACATATGTGAGAATGGAACTAACTACTCATCTTGCATAGAATTAGCAAATGGCTTGATTTGTCTCTAAAGATTTCTTTTGGATTTGAAAGAAAGCCTTTAAGCTTCCCATTTATATATGTACATTTACTTATGCATTATATATGTAAATGTAACACTTATTGACAAAGCTATAGAACATCATATTTCCATCCTTATTTTGGTGAAAATAGTGCTAATTAACTACTCATCAATTGCATATATATAATCAGAGGTTCAATTTGTTGGCAATAGAACAATACATGCATCTTGCCCAAACTTGTTTATGGGGTTTCCTTGTGAGTTTACATGGCTAGATTTGTTGCTAATTAGAAATAGGTAATACTCATTGTGACTTTTAATTCGAAATGATTGCGCATAAAGTCTTTTTTATTATTTTATGATTAATTTGGCTTGATTGCATATTAGAGCACCCTATTAAACCATCAATACAAACTTGTACCTCAACATTGACCTATCTAAGTTACCACACTAATATAAGTTATGAGGTATAAATAATATTTGTTATCTTTGACCTATCCATCTCTACACACAAACTATTTCTAGCCTTTCTCATAACTCCATTATGCTAAATAGATTAATATAATATACTAAACTTCGTTAGATTTGAATATTTACAACACACATAAAAAATATATAATGAATTCATGAATAACAAGAGAGTAGTGTTAAGAGCTTGTGTAACCTTGCATCGACATCTTCGATAGCCATTCCAGACAATGATTAAAATAGCTCAATCAACTTTCTAACCTTAATCTACTGCACATTGATGAAAAGGAAAAAAATTCGTAAGTAAATTTATGCTAATCAGCAACGGAAAGGAAGAATATATGGTGGCATATATTCTATGTGCAACCATTTTGGTGTCTGGTCATATTTCTTCAACTTAGGCAATGAAACTATGAGATTTTTTATGTTAAGTTAAAGTTAGGAAAGTAGTTGGAGAATTGTCACAGTATTGTTTCTAGTTACTCACATGGTCAAGTTAACCACAAAAGTCATTGTTTGGTGATATATTATTTGCATTGGGAATTGTCTCCAATTGCTCACCAAGTGATCAAGATTTTCTGCATGTTGTTGTTATGGCTAGTGCATATACAAGTAGGCTATCATGTAGGAACAATGAGTTTCATGAAAATTTCTCAAATTGGAATTAGTTATTTGTGTTGCATTTGTTTATATATTATCTTTTTTAACCTCTAAGCGATTCCTTATTTTGAGTCAATACGTTCTGGATTCCGTGATCATTATTTTTCTATTGCAATGGAAGTTAGCTTATTAAATCTGGTTGTTAATTTAATTTTTTTGTGTAATGTTCGAATTCAGGGTGCTCCAACAAACCATGTAGCATACTTTGAACAAGATGAAAGTGATTCAGATTCAGATAAACAACATAAATTAGTGGTGAGTTTGGACTTTGTACTTTGTTTTATATGTGTGTTTTTTCAAAATTGTTTTTCATGTTTCCTTTTAGAGGACAAACATAGGAACATATTTTTTTATTTGGATTCGTCTCTCACGTACCCCTTGCAAACACAACAGAAAATCAAAAAGACTCTCAAAAAGGGGTAGCAAGAAAGCAATAGAAGATTCCTTTAACAAATTTACAGCTGAACATTATATGTTAATAATGTGAACTTTTCAAACTAATACTTGATAATACAAGATTATTTGATGTGGTTCACACTACAATACTATGTTGGACAATTTTTCCTTTTTAAATATTAGAATTGAGAACAAGGATAATATTAAAACATATCCAAAGTATAAACTGTATAATATATCCTCAATGAAATTCTCAATGTAATGAACCACTTCATAATTGTGTTTGATGAATGTATCCTTTGTCCTGATTTTTCATCTCGAACTCCTGAAGCCAATTTGGCCTCATTTTGAAAGATTTTTTATATTCATCACAAGAGTGAATATTTGTAGTTTACAAGTTTAAGACAAAATTGGAACTCATTGAATAAGAATTGAAGTGATGAATTAGAGAAACTTTTGGAACATATTATTGAAGATATTGCTATTCTAGAAAAACAAGAAGAACATGACCACTAACATATGGAGATACTACATTGGAGGATAGAAGCCATGGATCAGTTCCATTAGATGAGGCTCTTTAGTCCCAATTTGGTAGAGTGAACAAACCAAAACCAACATACTCAATTTGGTTTTGGTTTTGGTTTCTAGGCTTACAACTGCCCTTTTGAATCTTATGTCTTTGTCAGTTCTTCATAAGTTGTTTATATCATTGTATGATCTGATTTCTGTTGATTTCATGCTCTTGTTCATGCATTTAATTTTATACTAGTTTATTGTTCATGCATTTTCAAACAACCATATGATTCTTGAGTTGGTTATCTAAATATGAGCTGATGTACATGATTCTTGTATGTTTGCTGATACATATATAATTATTGCAAAGCAAGAATAAGTACTAATTCTCCTTAGTGAACTGATGTGTTAGTCTTACATGTTTATTGATTATTAATATTGCTCTTAGTCAGGACGCCATTGTTGGTTTAAGATGGTTGGAAACTTTTGTTATGTTTGATGGTTTTTTTTTTCTTAATTTCAGGCTATTGGACATTGAATAAACAGTTCATTACTTTTATTAGTATGCATTTGGTCTCTAAACTTTTATTGGTATTTTGTTAGGTTTCATGGCGGGCAGTGATCACCCCCACTTCGTGGGCGCACATTACCTCATTGTAAAGCTGCACCTGACTTGATATATGGTTGTGTTCCCCCTCTTTTGCTATCCCTTTTGAGTTAACTGAGTAGCTATGTACATGATCTATTTACTTATCTATGATGTTGAATTTCATGTAAATGTGCTGTCCTGACACTGTTTACTATAGATTGTATAAGGCCTTTTCGTGCATATTTAGAGGATTAGAAGTTTTTTTTGGTGGTTGTTGAACAATAGGATTGGTGGTTTTTGTGCATACTTAGAAATTTGGAACATTTATTAAACTTGACAAGCTTTCGTGGATATATAAATCTTTTTCAATGTCGAATTGTACATTTTTTTCTCTCATTTGAATATTTGTTGTTGATATATATTGTCAATGTATGTATGTAAAATTCTGCTTTTTTGGGGGATGTTAGCGCCCCCAAAGAGTTGTTGGAGGGGGTGCACGCGATGGAGTAGGTCCTATGGTTGTATTTTCAGGTTTAGAGGTTATGGAGAACCAATTGGATTAAGCTTAGGTTTGAAAACTAAACAAAGCGGAATTGAGAAGGATTAGCAACGAAATTCAGAGATTCCGTTGCTATTCCGTCTCTGATTTTCGAGGAATAGATGCATGAATCAGCAACGGATCAAAGACGGATCAGAGATGAAATTTTACATTCCGTCTCTGATCCGTCTCTGATTAGCAACGGATCAAAGACGAAATACAATTACAATTGTACCTTTTGAAGAATTTGCATTTACGTTAGTCTGCATTCGTTTCTAAATTCCGTCTCTAATCCGTCTCTAATCAGAAACGAAAACACATTCCGTTGCTGATTGAATCAGCGACGACGATTTTAGAGATGGAATAGATTCCGTCTCTATTCCGTTGCAGAATTGAATTAGAGACGGAATTTATGCTAATCATAGACGAAAATTTCCGTTTCTGATCTGCTATTTTTTTGTAGTGTTGGTTCCTCGTTTTCCTCTAATGGATAGTCAAGGTACGATTGTTGACTACTTCTCTAGTTAAACGTATAACTCTACACTCAAGTGAATTGGGTTTAATACGATGATTGCAATATGGTTTGTGAAAACACTAAACCTAGATAACCAGATCGCTAGTGCGTCCGACTTAGCCTAGACCCCTTGGTACTTGACTGGTCCCAAAAGGGTCGAATCAATCGGTACGGTCAATTACCACTTATGTGGCCTTCTTGTATAAGTACGCATGCATACAACTCACTAGCGATAAATCAAGGTTTAACCCTAATTAATCATGTAATACCAAAGAGAATAAAACACCAAAGAAAAGCATTTAAATTGAATCAACTTAGATTTCACAAGGTTTGATGCAAAAAAAATTGTTTGATCCACCTCCGATCTAGATTGATAGAGTTTAGCCAAACATGATAATGCAAAAAATTAAATCTTTGATGTTCTTTCGTAAACAAAGGATAGGAACAATGAATTCCCAAGTTTCTATTTATATAAAACCTAAAACTTTAATTTCAAAATGGAATTCCTAAAAATCTAAACAAAAAACTAGGTTTCTAATTCTAGGCTACGGGTCTTTATATTCTACGTCATGGGTTGATATTTATAACGTGAGTGGCGGCCTAGAATTCTATGATGTATAGTGAACCGCTGCAAAGGCGTTAAATGGGGCCGTAAAGGCCTGGAATAAAGGCCATAGCTTTGGACTTAAAACATGGACCACGACTTGGATCGCTGGTCTACCTGATGATGCTGCTGTTGCAGTGTCATTTCATGTCGTAGAGACATGAAATCGATGACGTGGGCTTGGGCATAAAATGTGATAGGCGGCCTAGATCTCTGCCACTTTCGTGTCTTTCCTTCATTCCATGACATGAATGCGTGATTCCATGCCTTGTCCTTGTGTATAAATCATGAGTGGCGACATGGATCACTGTTATCTTCCTTCCTTTGACTACCTGAACCAATTCTTCTAGTATTTGCACCAATTCTTCACTTTGAGTCATTTTACCTGTAAATCAAATAAATGAGAGATTTTACAACTAAATAGAGATTTATGGCTCAAAATCGTACTAAATGCTATATTATATAACGCCTAGTTATACACTTATCAAACACCCCCAAACTTAAACTTTGCACGTCTCGAGCAAAGGAATGTGTGACAACACATCTTACTATTAACCAAACTAGACTCCTAATAACTTCATTAGCTAAATAACAACTAACCTACCCTATAGCCGATTCCAAGGTTAGTGGAGTTTCCTTTGGTTCAAATGCCACTATATCAACTATCCCGTCAAAGAGGTATAAAGTTAAGATTTGTCTAGAAACAGAGCCCAAACATCAATAGAAATCACACTTCAAAGAATTGGATTTGATCAAGACAAAGGTAGTCTACTACTGAAGAGTTTTTTTGGCCTATACACTCAAACACGCAAGTTTAGAATTACTAGATTAAATTATTGCTTCAACACTTAATAGGGCACCATAGGCGAGAAATGCAACCACACTCTCCACTAATGTAGATTTAGCATGATTAGTAGTGAATAAGTCTTTCAAGTAGGTTGTAATGGGGTTAGGGTAGTGTACTAAGGAAAGGATATAAGGAAAATACGAATCTTGGAAAAGTTTAAATCAACCTCACTATAAGCACTGAGAGCTAACACGCACAAGGAGTTTGCATAGATAAACATAACACTCTTCATTTGTATTCCTCCCCTTTTTCCAACTACCAGTTCTTCAATTCTGCTTTTTCTATTTGAATTCTTTTATCTCAAAATGATGAAGTTTTCATTGAATTCAAAGCTTAATTCATATTTCTTTTCTTTGAAGTCGGTGTGAGTTTCTTTCACTCTAGAACACCCTCAAACTTAGGGTATTGTACATTTCACTCCACATTTGGCTCTTTCCTACTTTCGACACAGTTAATCCAACTTTCCAACTAGGTATAAGGATGTAAGGCTATTGGCTAGGGGTTTAATGATATGTAGTCAAAGAAATCAGGTTTAAATTGGCTCAAATGGACTAACTAGTAGCAAAATGATTGGTAGGCCTAAGGCTAACGGTTAAATCCAAAAATGGCCTCCATGTAGCCCTAAAAGTGTTTCAATCATGAGATTTTTCCTCGAGCGGGGTACACCTTTGTTCTAGCACCCTAAAAATCTAACTTTTTCCACTTACACAGTTATGACCGCCTGGTCTCTTTGGTATCTAGCACAAAGTCTCAACCTCGCACTACCTCCCCAAACATGCAATTTCAACTATTCCAAACAACGTTCTAGATTGAATGTTTATCCTATTTTTCAACAAGGTTCAAGTCTCAAAAGTGGCTTAAGTAACTCATCTGCAACAAAATTCACTTAACAAAATTTTTCGGTGACTCTAAACTTAAGTAGGTGGTCCTAACCATGAACCGAAGTATGCATGAACATACATGTAGTCACAAAAGTACCATATACATAAATAAACCACTATATAGCCTATTATAACAAGATGGGGTGTGAACAAAAATAATGGAATTAGATGGAAATGTGATAGAAAAAGGAAAGAATAAGGGAAAAGTCATGAACATACCATACCAGTCAATCCTACGGAATAAGCAATAAAAATGCAACTGTTATTCATGTCTTCTACGCAATTCCTAACTTACAAACCAAAAACAATCATCAATACCTGAAAGCACCCCTAAACTTATTCCAAAACCTTGTCCCCAAGGTTTGATACAAGTAGGAAGTGAGTAAAAACGAAGAAAAAAAGCATGTGAAAGAGAAAGTGAAATATATATAGGGTGAAACTAAGTGAATAAGTGAGAAATAACATGCCCAAGTATTGCAAAGTATGAAGTTGAACCAAATCGGTCAAATTACATCACATGATAAGAAAGTCTCTCAATCTCTAAAAAAGAAAGTGGCTCAACTGTGAGCATCATCATCACCACTATAGTCTGCCATGTCCTCATCAAAAAGGGAGTTAAAGGACACTCCTTAAGGTGGAAGTCAACCACTCCATCATCAGTAATGAAGCGTAGGGCAGTGAGAAAATGGACCAAATGATCAGTAGGACGGATTTAACAGCTACGTTGATACCTAGCCAAGCTGCACTGGTCGCACTAGGCCTCGAGGAGGTTGGCCTGTGTATTCTTCATGTCAATGTCGTACTGATCTGCATGCTTGAATTAATCATCATGGAGCACCTGCATCATATGGAGCATATACTCAGAGTCGGTGTCAAGCTGAGACATAAGCGGTATGGGTGACACCGGTATAAAGGGCTTGCCAATGTTTGGTACATGGTCACCCTAAGCCTGCTGTGCATGAGCTAGTTGTGCGGTAGCGGCTGTATGTGTCCTCGCACTTTCTTCCACGTTCTCGCAACCTGTCACTGCTACTGTTCCACGCCCAGCCGTTCGTCTTGTGGAATAGGCATCAAGATCGTGTTTTCTCTACTCCTTTTTTCACCCTTGGCATCTCATCCTCAGAGTCAACATATACCTCCGACAACCCCTAAAATGTGATGAATGTATCAGTGATCATTGAGGTCAGAGGAACATCATGATCGAGTTAGTGAGATCGACCCCTGAAAGCTAGCAGAGGCTAGTAATGAAGAGTGGGTAGGAAAGGCAGTTATCACCGAGTGTGTCCATAACCTCCTTAATGTTGGAGGTTATAAGTTCTCTGACATCGATTCGACCAAAGGTGGTGATGTTGTAGAGGAGGGCGGCTTTGGGTAGGACTATTTCACTCTCGTGCTTAGCAGGTAGGAGGGAATAGATAAGGATATAGTTCCAGGCTCTATATACTTTCCTAAGATCTCCCCTTTTGAGTTTCAACTTCTTCCCCTTCGTGCCTCGCACCCAACCATAGCAGCCGGGAACTATCAAGTGGCTTTCTACAATATCATAGGGATATTTATGTTGGACCTCAAACCTCGGATGAGGGTACTCTATGCTGTCGTTTGGATAGCTAGGTAAGTCATAAAACCAGTTGATGTTGCGGGCACTAAAGTTAACATCTACCCCTAACTCAAACCACATCACTAAACCTATGGTGTGTACCGTTGGCGTAGAATTCTTGCACTATGAACTCAATCCCCCAGTGGTCCATTTTAAAAGAATTATCATATATGTCCCTAGTAAACTCTTCCTAACCAAAGTCCCTAATTATGGTTAAGACAAACTTCTCATACTTCTCACTAACAATAAATATCAGCTTGACTTATATTTGGTGGACATTTCCATATTGAAGCGGTCAAGGGCTTTTTGAGAATTAAACCTCAAAGGGTCAAAAGGTATATGACAATTTCTTCGTGGTGATGGGTTAGGTACAGAGGAGGTAGAAACAACTTTTCAAATGCGAGGAGGGGTGGTAGTTTTGGTGCAAGCCATATCTACAAAAAACATAAAGTAGTAATGAAGGCTCCACATGAAGAAAAAACTTAATCACACAGAAAAGATCGATGAAAGTCATAATGCTCAAAGGCCAAAAATCATCCACATAGTACTAAGAGCTTGATAAAATCGATGTATGAGCAAAAATCATCTTTGAATGAAACATCTCGACATATATGAAAAATGTCGATAGGGAATAACTATACATCAAATTGAACTCTAAAAGTAAGAAATTCATGTGAGTAAAAGGCTAAGGTATACACCAAACAAGTCAAAACCATCAAAAGTTCAATAAGAAAATTAAGCAAGAGAGTAGGTGCAAAAATCCCATGTGGGCATAATTCACCAATGAAAAAGATATTAGGTAACCAAATCATGTGTTCCCCACATGAAATTCATCCAAAACAGCAGCAAACACGTATAGAAAACGTAAACATGCTAAAAATCCACCACATAACGAATCAGAACACATATAATCCTAGAAATCACAAGTCACAAATCACCAAATCACAAATCCAAAGCACTTCAGAGCAAATGATTAAGCAAAAGTGACAAGAAGAGGGGAGAAAGGTACCTCATCAGCGGTGACAAAGAAGAAGATGGTGGCGAGTCAAAGCACGTGAGAGAGTGCATACCATGGAGGGATCGCCCCTAAATTTGGATGTAAATCCGTTGGAGAGTGAGAAGTTAGGAGAATAATTGCCAAAGCATTTTTCTATAATCACCAGATGATTCGTCCCATTTCATTTTAATACTACTGATAAGTGATTATTTCAACTTATATATATGGTTAGCCTAGTAGTATATTTGGTTTAAATATCCATAAAAAAGCTCAAATTGATGGTGTTTATGCATTTTTAGGTATACAAGGCATAAAGGAAGGAAACGAGTGAATTCGGGAAGAAATAGAGCGAAAACACACCAAAGGAGGTTTAACGCCATGGCTAAGCAGTTTGGCGCTGTGGGACATCAAGGTATAGCGTGGGAAGGAAAGGCATGGCAAGTGAGAGCAAGACTAATGAAAAAAAATTGACACACATAGTGCTCGACACAGTGACGGTACCATGATAGTGTACACATAGTATCGAGACTTAAGTAACAACGCTGAGAAGAGAAAAAATAGAAAGTAGAGTTCTATTCCAAGTTAAATTATTAAGTAGGGTGTCTAATTGTTTGGAAACATGATTAGGGAGTATAAATTGATAGGAGAATGTGGTCAAGATATAACTTATGTTAAATTTGCCACCATTAACATAGTTTAGCATAGATATACTTTGTTCTTGAGTATTAAGATGATTTATGGAGAAAAGACATTAAAGACTCACGTGTAGTGATTCGAGTATTGTTTTTATTGATTTAATTGATAGCACTTTATTCTCTCTTTGATTTCAATGAATAACACTATGTGCATGTTTGTTTCAATCAAGTGTGAGTAGTTTATTAATATTAGGGATCAATGGATCCTATAGTATGAATGCTATGCTATAAACATGAATATAGTAGAAAGTTAAAATGTGTAATGGTTAGAATATGTATAGATTTCGAGCGTAATGCTATGAACATCTTGATCACGTGTTTGTTGATATTAGGTTTTATAAATTATCATGGCCATTGAAGCTTTCAAGCTGGATATGGACAATATATTTGTAAAATACACAACATCGAGCGATAGTTGTTGATTAAGGAGGCACGAATTGTAAACTTAATTGGTTATGAATCTAAAGATTTGGAACATTAAAGCAATGTGGAGCTTACGTTATTCACACCGATAGGTGGAGTTTTAGTTTGCAGATTAAAATCTTTTCCATTACTACAGTGGGTTAAAATAGATTTGAAGGAAATCTATCTATTCTAATTAGGCATTGCACACACATAATAAAAATGACAAAGCGAGTTGAAAAGCATAATATTTCATTACTTAGGTGAAGTTGTGAACTAAGATTGTCTTAATATAAGAGTTTAAGTAATTTGCATTGATTTGTTAGTATAGATTAGTTTAGTTTAGTTATAAAACTAATTAAAATGATTTCTTTAATAATAAAGTAATTTTAGCTAAATACGTAACGATTGCATACATCTTTACTTGAGGACGATATCCATAGTCAACGTAAGTTGGTTACACTATTACTACAAGCAAGCTGTCAGACTTGCAGCATGCACACCAGGTTTTTGGCACCGTTGCCATGGATAAGTAGGCACTTAGAATTAGTTAGTTTGAAAAGTTGCTAAGTTTTATTTTAAGTTATTTACTTTCAAGTTTATAAAAAATAAATAAATAAAAGGCTTAAGTTTCAAGTTTAACTTTAAGAACTTGATTTTTTGTGTTTTTTTTTTCAGGGATAACTAGTGCGTGCGTAGCAAAGGAGAGAAGGACTTAGTGCCTTCCGACCTTGAGATTGACATGACCAATAAAGGAAAAAAAAGAAAGGAATCATGATGGCTAAGGATCAAGCAAGAAATCAACAAAAGGGCTGAGGGAATTAACCAACTCGAAGGTGATATGGTAGTGCAGGATAGAGTGCGGGGACAGAGATGCCTTCATGACTACTTCAAACTAGAAGTTCAAGAGACTTACAACGGAGTGATGAGGCTTCTAGCCAACACCACCCAGTCCGAACTGAGACCGTATCTAATCAACATGGTGCAAAATAGCTTGTTGAATGGGCTAGCTAATGAAGATCTAGTTGCACATATATATAACTTGTTAGAGAAGTGTGACATCGTGCCCATTACCGGAGTTAAAAAAGAGGTGACCAGGATGAGACTCTTTTTCCATTCTCATTGGGTGGATAAGCCAAATCCTGGTTCCAAGGACTGAATGAAGGGAGTATGACCTCATGGGCAAAAATCAATGAAAGACTTCTAAACAAGTTCTTTACCCTAGTGAAGGTCAGTGAAAGGAATATGGAAATCAATAAATTCAAACAAGAAGATGCCAAGTCTTTTAAAGATGTTTGGGAAAGATTCAAGGAGATGTTAAGGAGATGTCCATGACATGAATACATGAAATGGGCACAACTTCAGATTTTCTACTATGGGATGAACCCCAACACGAGAACACTAGTAGATGTCGTAGTAGGTGGTTCTCTACTAACCAAGGATAAGGATGAAGCATTGGATATCCTAGATCTTATGTCTCTAAACTCTACAGCAGGTACTCGTTCCATAGTCACGAAACCAGCAGGCGTATATAAGATTGATTCGTAAGCTACGATAATGGCACAAATATCCAACTAGAGCAATTAAATGGCGAAGCTTCAAATGGGACAAAAAAGTTTGCAAGTGTAGGTGATACAATAACCCATTAATCACCATGCTATAGTAGTTAACCAAATGGACTTGCATCAAGAAATAAAATATGAAAACGTAAACTTCATGAACAACCAAGGCTTTGGTGACAAATTCAGTTAATGGTTCTATCAAGGATACAACAAAAATAACAAGAACTTATCGTATGGAAATCCTGTTAATGCACTAAAGTTACCTCCAGGCTTCGATCAACAAGCCTAACAAAGGAAGCTAGGGAAGAGCGAAGAGATGACTTCATTAAAGTCAATTTACAAATGCTTGCATGCCATGGAAATGAGTAATAAGGAACACCATGAGAAACACGAGAAAGAAATGAAAGGAGTACATCAACCCATGAAGATGATGGATAATGAGAGATCACTATCCATCAAGAACTTAGAGAGATAGATTGGTTAGTTAGTCATTGCCTTGAATTAAAGGACAAAATGACAATTTCTTAGTAACACAGACATTTATCCTTTGGATAACGTCCATGCAGTCCAATTAAAAAGTGCAAGAACGATTAAGGATCCAATACAACTAAAAGATACAATAAATGACACAAGGAAATAAATTGATGAGCAACACCAAAGGGATGCAGAACACTTGGATAGTGAAATAGGTATCGAAAAAAAGGTGCACTAGTAGAAGAATTAGAATTGACTCAAAAGAAAGTAGGGGGAGATAGGTAGAGAAAAGAAGTGGTACCGAGGAGAGTTACATTTCCTGACAATCCACCATTGATATATCCACCTCTATCATATCCTTAGTGATTCAAGAAACATAAAGATCAAGAACAATTCAAGAATTTTGTGGAGATGTTTAAGAAGTTAGATATAAACATCCCATTTGCAGATGCATTAGAATAGATGCCTAATTACACAATGTTCTTGAAGGACATAAGGGCAAGAAAAGTGCAACTGGAAGATTATGAATAGTAAAGTTGACAGAGGAATGTAGTACTATTCTATAATGGAAGTTACCTCCCAAGTTGAAAGATCCAGGAAGTTTATCCATTCCATGCACTATAGGAGTACACTTGTTTGATAAGGTATTATGTGATTTTTGGAGCAAGCATAAATTTGATGCCCTTATAGGTATTCAAGATATTAGGTTTGGGAGAAGTAAAATAGACCAATATGATGTTGCAATTAGTAGATAGATCAGTGACCCATCCAAAATGAGTAATAGATGATGTGTTGGTAAAAGTGGATTAGTTCATTTTTCCAATTGACTTTGTAGTGCTGGATTTGGTAGAAGATTTAGAAGTACTAATAATCTGAGGGAGACCTTTCTTAGCAATTGCAACAACATTGATAGACATTCAAGAAGGAGAATTAAGGTTATAGGTAAATACGAGAAAGTCCTATTCAACATCTACAAGACCTTGAAATTTCTAAGTGAGGGAGAGCACTGTAAAAGCATCAGAGTTAGAGATGTAGTTTTTGGCTATGTTTCTGAGATAGCCAAGGTGTTAGGTTATGAGGTTCATACGCAGAGGAAAATTCAAAACAAATTTTGACAAAACCCCAACAAGATCGTAAATAAGTTCCATTCAACTAAATCTACAAAAGTAAACCATACCCTAATCCATGATTTCCTTATCTGATTGTTTGATTTTTAAGACGTTCAAGTGTGCGTCCTCTATCAAAAATCCACACATGAACGGTGACTAGAATTTGGAATGCCATCCATATAAAAGATATAAAATGTTGTTCTTTCTCTCCTAAAATCCAAAGAACTCGAAATTTGCAAAAATGAAAATCTTATTCGTTTTTAGGGTTTAACCTCTATTTATATATGTAGATAAGCTCTCTTAAAAAAACTATTCGTAATACAACTATTATATTTAGGCAGTTTAAGCAAATTACATATATGCCCCTATTAATAAGTTATCATATAACAAATTGAAAGGACTTTTATGTCATAAACATTATCATACAAAATTCATTACTCTAGACCTAATAAAATTTCGCAAAGCCGTTCTTTGTGTGTGACCCAATAGGTTCATGCGATGTTAGTAGTAAACCAAAAACCATTTTGGTACACAAGTCATAAGCGGTCTCTAGCAATACATTATGACTACCCAAGTAGCATGAATATCAAAATCGATACAACCTAATGAATAACATATATCATATCCTTTTATCGTGCGATTTCCTTTTATTAAACATAAGGTAAAGAAAACCACCTTTAATGTTCAATCGTACTAGTCTCAATCTTTAGGTAGACTGAAAACATCCAAGTGATATAGATCATATAAATTCAATTGGACTTGGCCATTTACCAGTCTAACATATCGAGGGATCCGCTAATATCTCTCTTCATATGAGAGGACAAATTCTATCGTGATTGCACACCTTCACTTATTGTTCACATAGTAACAAATCACAATCTTTATAATCGTCTGATTAAATAAAATGTTTAATTGTGTCAAATTGCCATGCTCCTAATATTAAAGTCTATGGTAATTTGAAGTGGAATGACTAAATGATATAACTATCATAAGTAACAGCTATGACTTAATCCATGTGGTGTTCTCATAGCGGGTCGATCTAATACCTTGTTCCCTAACAAGTACTCATGATCTCGATTCGTATCCTTTTACGCATGATCATCACATGACCATCAATCTAGATTCACACTATTATTGATTCATTATAGGTCCTAGTATAATGACCGACTAGGTACATTTATGATATTTCAACAAATTACTATAAAGTAAACATGCAACCACTTATAATAAAACAACAAATGAAAACCTCAATTTTATTAACTAAGATTATAAGATAAATAATGTTCGTAGATTGACTTAGGGCACATGCCCCTATATCTCCCACTTGCACTTAGGCCAATCATTCATGTATCAAATACTTAAAGACCTAACATGACTACATGTTTTGCTTGTGGAAGAGCCTTCATCAAAGGATCTGCAACATTGTCTTTTGTTGTAACTCTGCAAATCTTCACGTATCCCTTCTCAATGATTTCTCGAATGAGATGAAAACTTCTAAGTTTATATTTGGATCGGTGGTGTGATCTTGGTTCTTTTGCATGTACTATCACCCCGTTGTCATCACAATACAAGCAAAAAGGTTAGCTATACTTAGAACCATACCAAGTTCAGATATGAATCTTTTGATCCAAACTCCCTCCTTAGCTGCATCGGACGCCGCAATATACTCTATTTTTGCTGTAGAATCTGCCACAATTTCTTGCTTCTAACTTTTCCTGCTTGCTGTGCCCCCATTCGAAGTAAACACATATATGGATTGCAATTTGAAATCATCTATATCAGTTTGAAAACTTGCATTTGTGTAACCATTTACAACAAGCTTGTATTCCAAACTTCCATAGACCAAAAACACTTCTTTAGTCCTTCTCAAGTACTTATGAATGCTCTTTAGTGCTATCCAGTGACTCTCGCTAGGATTAGACTGATATCTACTTGTTACGCTCAAAGCATATGATACATCAGGTCAGGTGTGTGACGAACCTTTCTCAAATTAGGGCACCGCTCGGCCTAATCCTATTATTAAGTCCTTATCTCACCATAGGACCTAACAAAGCACTAGTCAGCCTATCCAAAACCTTGTTACATACCAATTAATTTTTTTGAAATGAATATAAACCTATACTTATCCTATGTCAATTCATAAATCAGAGTTAGTTAAAATTTTGTTTACTTAAAAGTTTATTCAGCGGAAGTCTTAACAATCTGGCGGAAGCTTATATCATGAGGCCTAACAATTGTGGAAAAAAAACCAGGGAATAAAGATCACATGCATATATATATATATATATATATATATATATATATATATATATATATGATGAAACAGAGATATGTTATATCATGTGTGTGGTCAAGGTATTACGCAATCAACCCATAATATACAACCCCAAAAGTATATCATATACATATAAAAGTAATATATAAAAAATCAGTTGCTATAAAATCGGGTGTAGCAGTGCTCCACTGGCTCAGAGGGAGTCGCCGATCTTCTCTTTGCTCGATCTGCTACTCGATGGATCTGCACCCACCATCACAACTAGAAAAAGAGTACAAGAAAATAGAAAGTAATACTGAGAGACATTTTTTCACATTCCCAATTATGCAACAAGTATCAAAAAGCATAATAATAGCAACTATGCTGAAAATAGAACATGCAAATAGGAACTTCGGCTAAACAAAATGAAACTGACACATGGCTAAGTAGTAATGATTTAGGGCTGGTCAGCTGTGATCTTCATCACATCTGCCTTTCCACTATATAAAGATAGAGCTGAGCTCACATCAATGTGAAAGTCTGAGCAGTGCTCTTCCATTTATAACATCTAATTGGTGCCAGTCACCTAATATATATACTTGCCAACAACCCTGAGTCCCGTACCCCATGTGTTGTGCAAGTTATGCTTGCCAATAACCCCGAGACTCATTTCCCGTGTGCTGCGCAAGATAGTGGAGAGATCCCGATCACCCTCGAAGTCTAGTGACCCCCGTATGTCCGACGAACCTCTATAATATAATGACCTTGGATACAAGAACCTCTTTCATATTTCAAGAAATAACATGGTTAGAGAATTCAATAAAGCAACTGCATATCTAATGCACAAAGGAAATAGATTACAATACTATGTAACACCTACCCAATAGCATGCTACTTCACTGACCACATGTATTAACAACCAACAATGATATTGCACATGATATGGAGTCAATGAAATCATTTGATCGATAAATTATACCATGAAAGCAACCTCATGTAATGAGAAAGAACAACAAGTCATGGAATATTGAATGAAAAGGTAAATCAGTCCAAACGAGTGGAAATGAACATGTAAATAGGAATGAAATGTAAATAAATATCTCAATCAATTTACTTACAATCCATGCAATTTCCTAAGCTACTTCCGGTCTCTCAACACCTCGAAACTCGTATTTGAATCCTCGAAACACTTCCCTAGTTTCCTGATATCAAACTTATCCAAATAAGTTGGGTTTAAGTTAGGTCTAATGGGTTTAGGAACTTTAACCCAAAATAGCCATTAAGACTAAACAACATTGAAATTTTAGTCTTATATTGCAGCGTGATTTTAGGCATGAAATTGTCCAAATATCAAAATCTTCCACCAATACAAAGATTGTTGGTCTCTATTTTAGTTTTTCAAAAAGGTTTAGTTTTCAAAATTATGATTTAAAATGAAAGAAATATCATATTTCTACAAACATAGCTCTAATTGAAATCTAACCCGACCAGCGGATTTAGAAAATCTATTTCTCCTAATATGTACTTCTAAAAAATGTCATTTGTAGTCACAAGGAAGCAACCATACCCAATAACAACATACTAAAAGATCAGCTCATTTGGATAAGTAGGTAGGGAGTTATGCCTTTAACAATTTTAGTTTTAAAAATCTTCTACTGCATTTCAACACCTGCTTGTAGATCACTTTTGGACATGCAAACATTTGAATTACAACATCTCTAGTTAAGCAAAGTTGTTCCCCTTTGAGTAAGTGTCAAATACCACTGGTTTGAGTCGATTTGGATCTAAAATGACCAAGTTATGACCAAATTACATAGACTAATCCCTAATACAATACGCATAAACTCAGTTTTGGTCTTACAACTTTAAAAATCCATATCTTTATGATTTCAAAACCAAATTAAGAACTTTAATATAGTTGGATTGTTAGCTTGAAATGAGGAATCCAAATATATAAACAAATTGCAAAGTCTTAATCATCTAACCTCTGAATTTGACTAAAAACCAGAACGGGTTTTAAGTAAATAAGGAGATATGTACCTAGTTTGATGAACTCCTAGCTTAACTTGATCACTCCTTCACCAAACCCACTTCGGTTGCTGGTCTTCTTCTACCTCCAACTGTTCTCCTTCTCTCCAGCAAGTTTCCTTCTCAATTACGCAAATGAAATGAAGTTGACTTGGTTGTATGAGTTGATTACTAGCTTTATATAGTAAGTGGATGTGGTTGATTAATAACCATTGATCTCATTGTACACACGTGTCTCAAGGCTCATCTAGTGATACACCTATTAACACATGTCCCACTAACTCATGTTATGTGACACCAATATGTAACTCCATTGATGTTGAGATGAGTCAATACATGTCTCGATTAAAATCAAGTGGCTATTGTTTTAACTTACTAACTTAGCTTCATTAAGTGTATAATCAACAATAGCCATGTATAAATCACTATCAAAACTATATATAATCCTACACCAACTTACCATATCACTCTGTACCTCGATCTTACGTCGGCACTCAACTCGAGGTGCATTCCCTCACATGTATCGACACCTATATGCAAGTAGAAATGACTTAGTAGTCTACACATATATACAATACACTAGGCATACACCAAAACAAATATAACATATACCTCGGCCATCTCGCCACGGTTATGACACATATCTCATTGGGGGTCCCATGTCACAGGTCACTTGATCCTAATTAAGGAGTTAAACTCAAATTAGAAACTTGGGTCGTGAAAAAGGTGCATAACATGGCATACATGATAGATTCAATAGATGATGCATATGGAATCGTGTTCATGCGCTCTCGCACATCATTAGTGTTTGGACATTAAGTCTTGCTGAGACTTATACCTTGAGACATTGGTAATGGCCCTTTTTTAGAGTCTTCCATACTGAGCTTATTTAATACCTTGTCTATATAAGCACTCTGACTTAAACCGATCAGCTTTTTAAACATATCCCTACAGATCTTAATCCCAAGGATGTAGACTGCATCTCCCAAGTCCTTCATTGAGAAACATTTCCCTAACAAAGACTTGACACTCTTTAAGGTTGGGATGTCAATTCCAATGAGTAATATATTATCAACATATAGTATCAGGAAAACAACCACACTCCCATTGACATTCTTGTATACACAAGGCTCATCTTCGTTTTTAATGAAACCAAATTCCTTAATTGCTTCATCAAAACTCCAACTCCAAAAAGCTTCTTTTAATCCATAAATAGATCTTTGAAGCTTCCACACCTTCATAGAATTCTCAGGATGAACAAACCCTTTAGGTTGTATCATATACACGTCCTCAAATAACTTTCCATTTAGAAAAGCTATTTTGACATCCATTTGTCATATCTCATAGTTATAAAATGTAGCTATGGCAATTAGAATTCTAATGGATTTAAGCATGGCTATAGAAGAAAAAGTCTCATCATGATTAACACCTTGAGTCAGTCTGAAACCTTTTGCTACTAGCCGTGCTTTATAGGTATGCACATTGCCATCCATGTCAGTTTTCTTCTTGAAAACCCATTTACATCCAATTTTCTTACCACCTTTAGGTAAATAAACCAAGTTCCAAACTTGGTTGTCATACATGGATTGCATATCATAATTCATGGCACTAAGATGTTTATCTGCTTAAAGGCTAGACACAACCTTCTGATAAGAAATCTAAATCTCTCAAGCTGATGTATTACCCTATTAGACCTGCCTAGGCCTTGTGATACCTATGGAGGCTCAACTAGTTCAAGACTTTGTTGATCTCTTACTGGCAGTTGAGTGTTTATTTGAAGTTCTTGAAATTCTTCAAGACTTAATTTATTCCCATTGTTGTCTTTTAAAATAAAATCTTTTTTCATAAAGACACCATTCCTAGCAACAAAAACTTTGTTCTCAGAGGGATTATAAATGTAGTATCCTCTAGTTTCTTTAGGATAACCAATAAATACACAATTAGTAGATTTGGCTAATAATTTTTTTGAGATTTTTCGTCGTACAAAAACCTCATAGCCTTAAATCTTAAGGAAAGAAAAACTTGATATTTTCCTAAATCATATCTTATATGGTGCTTTATCAATCGCTTTAGAAAGAACACGATTTAGTATAAATACAACAGTTTCTATGGCATAACCCTAAAAAGATATAGGAAGATCTTCATGACTCATTAATAGTGAGACAATCACACAATTTCAAAGATGATCATCAAACTCTTGGCTCAAATATTCCCCACCTCGATCTTATCAAAGTGCCTTAATAATTTTACAAAGTTGATTTTGCATTTCATTTTGAAATGGTCGAAACATCTCAAAAGATTCCCTTTTATGTTTCATAAGAAACAAGTAGCCGTATCTGGTGAAATTATCAGTGAAAGTAATGAAGTACTGATAACCACCTCTAAGCATTATGTTTATGAGACCACATACATAGTGCTCGGCACAGTGACGGTACCATGATAGTGTACACATAGTATCGAGACTTAAGTAACAACGCTGAGAAGAGAAAAAATAGAAAGTAGAGTTCTATTCCAAGTTAAATTATTAAGTAGGGTGTCTAATTGTTTGGAAACATGATTAGGGAGTATAAATTGATAGGAGAATGTGGTCAAGATATAACTTATGTTAAATTTGCCACCATTAACATAGTTTAGCATAGATATACTTTGTTCTTGAGTATTAAGATGATTTATGGAGAAAAGACAGTAAAGACTCACGTGTAGTGATTCGAGTATTGTTTTTATTGATTTAATTGATAGCACTTTATTATCTCTTTGATTTCAATGAATAACACTATGTGAATGTTTGTTTCAATCAAGTGTGAATAGTTTATTAATATTAGGGATCAATGGATCCTATAGTATGAATGCTATGCTATAAACATGAATATAGTAGAAAGTTAAAATGTGTAATGGTTAGAATATGTATAGATTTTGAGCGTAATGCTATGAACATCTTGATCACGTGTTTGTTGATATTAGGTTTTATAAATTATCATGGCCATTGAAGCTTTCAAGCTGGATATGGACAGTATATTTGTAAAATACACAACATCGAGCGATAGTTGTTGATTAAGGAGGCACGAATTGTAAACTTAATTGGTTATGAATCTAAAGATTTGGAACATTAAAGCAATGTGGAGCTTACGTTATTCACACCGATAGGTGGAGTTTTAGTTTGCAGATTAAAATCTTTTCCATTACTACAGTGGGTTAAAATATATTTGAAGGAAATCTATCTATTCTAATTAGGCATTGCACACACATAATAAAAATGACAAAGCGAGTTGAAAAGCATAATATTTCATTACTTAGGTGAAGTTGTGAACTAAGATTGTCTTAATATAAGAGTTTAAGTAATTTGCATTGATTTGTTAGTATAGATTAGTTTAGTTTAGTTATAAAACTAATTAAAATGATTTCTTTAATAATAAAGTAATTTTAGCTAAATACGTAACGATTGCATACATCTTTACTAGAGGACGATATCCATAGTCAACGTAAGTTGGTTACACTATTACTACAAGCAAGCTGTCAGACTTGCAGCATGCACACCAGGTTTTTGGCACCGTTGCCATGGATAAGTAGGCACTTAGAATTAGTTAGTTTGAAAAGTTGCTAAGTTTTATTTTAAGTTATTTACTTTCAAGTTTATAAAAAATAAATAAATAAAAGGCTTAAGTTTCAAGTTTAACTTTAAGAACTTGATTTTTTGTGTTTTTTTTTTCAGGGATAACTAGTGCGTGCGTAGCAAAGGAGAGAAGGACTTAGTGCCTTCCGACCTTGAGATTGACATGACCAATAAAGGAAAAAAAGAAAGGAATCATGATGGCTAAGGATCAAGCAAGAAATCAACAACGAGGGCTTGAGGGAATTAACCAACTCGAAGGTGATATGGTAGTGCGGGATAGAGTGCGGGGACAGAGATGCCTTCATGACTACTTCAAACTAGAAGTTCAAGAGACTTACAACGGAGTGATGAGGCTTCTAGCCAACACCACCCAGTCCGAACTGAGACCGTATCTAATCAACATGGTGCAAAATAGCTTGTTGAATGGGCTAGCTAATGAAGATCTAGTTGCACATATGTATAACTTGTTAGAGAAGTGTGACATCGTGCCCATTACCGGAGTTAAAAAAGAGGTGACCAGGATGAGACACTTTTTCCATTCTCATTGGGTGGATAAGCCAAATCCTGGTTCCAAGGACTGAATGAAGGGAGTATGACCTCATGGGAAAAAATCAATGAAAGACTTCTAAACAAGTTCTTTACCCTAGTGAAGGTCAGTGAAAGGAATATGGAAATCAATAAATTCAAACAAGAAGATGCCAAGTCTTTTAAAGATGTTTGGGAAAGATTCAAGGAGATGTTAAGGAGATGTCCATGACATGAATACATGAAATGGGCACAACTTCAGATTTTCTACTATGGGATGAACCCCAACACGAGAACACTAGTAGATGTTGTAGTAGGTGGTTCTCTCCTAACCAAGGATAAGGATGAAGCATTGGATATCCTAGATCTTATGTCTCTAAACTCTACAGCAGGTACTCGTTCCATAGTCACGAAACCAGCAGGCGTATATAAGATTGATTCGTAAGCTACGATAATGGCACAAATATCCAACTAGAGCAATTAAATGGCGAAGCTTCAAATGGGACAAAAAAGTTTGCAAGTGTAGGTGATACAATAACCCATTAATCACCATGCTATAGTAGTTAACCAAATAGACTTGCATCAAGAAATAAAATATGAAAACGTAAACTTCATGAACAACCAAGGCTTTGGTGACAAATTCAGTTAATGGTTCTATCAAGGATACAACAAAAATAACAAGAACTTATCGTATGGAAATCCTGTTAATGCACTAAAGTTACCTCCAGGCTTCGATCAACAAGCCCAACAAAGGAAGCTAGGGCAGAGCGAAGAGATGACTTCATTAAAGTCAATTTACAAATGCTTGCATGCCATGGAAATGAGTAATAAGGAACACCATGAGAAACACGAGAAAGAAATGAAAGGAGTACATCAACCCATGAAGATGATGGATAATGAGAGATCACTATCCATCAAGAACTTAGAGAGATAGATTAGTTAGTTAGTCATTGCCTTGAATTAAAGGACAAAAGGACAATTTCTGAGTAACACAGACATTTATCCTTTGGATAACGTCCATGCAGTCTAATTAAAAAGTGCAAGAACAATTAAGGATCCAATACAACTAAAAGATACACGATTTAGTATAAATACAGCAGTTTCTATGGCATAACCCTAAAAAGATATAGGAAGATCTTCATGACTCATTAATAGTGAGACAATCACACAATTTCTAAGATGATCATCAAACTCTTGGCTCAAATATTCCCCACCTCGATCTTATCAAAGTGCCTTAATAATTTTACAAAGTTGATTTTGCATTTCATTTTGAAATGGTCGAAACATCTCAAAAGATTCCCTTTTATGTTTCATAAGAAACAAGTAGCCGTATCTGGTGAAATTATCAGTGAAAGTAATGAAGTACTGATAACCACCTCTAAGCATTATGTTTATGAGACCACATACATCAGTATGTATTAGACCTAATAAATCACTTGCCCTTTCATTGTGTCTAATAAATGGACTCTTTTTCATCTTTCCTAGTAAATAAGATACACATGTTTCATTATGAATTAAAATCAAATGAATCTAAAAGTCCACCATTATGGAGTTTAGAAATGCGTTTGTCATTTAATTGGCCAAAATGAAAAATGTTAAAGGTAGGTTTGATTCAAATTATTTGGCTTGAATCTTTTTGTATTTATGTTAAGAATATGAATATATGTGGAACTTTTCATGTTTATAATATAAAGACCATCGCACAAATCAGCATTCGCATAGAAAATGTCTTTACGAGTAATTGAGCATTTATTAATCGTAATAATGAAATTAAAGTCATCTAAATCCAAACATGAAGCTGAAAAGATGTTTCTGTTCAATGTAGGGACATAATAATAAAATAATTTAAAACTAAAATAAGTCCACTAGGTAAAATTAACTCATAGCATCCTACAACCAACACAACAACCTTTGCTACATTTCCAACTCAAAGGATGACTTCTCCTTTCTTTAGCTTTCTACTTTTGGTGATACCCTACACATTAATACAAATGTGAGACCCACATCTAGTATCCAATTCCAAATAACTACTAGTAGACAAGTTAACTTAAATAACGTAAATACCTGAAGCAATAGTCGTACTACTCTTCTTTTTCTTTAGATCTTCAAGATAGAGATTGCAATTTTCGAACCAATACCCAGGTGCATGGAAGAAATGAAAATTTCCTTCTTTTTTCTTTTCTTTATGGAACTATGACGTAGAAGCAGCCTTAGGTTTGACTTGTTCCACATGCTTTGTGATAGTTACAACAGTCTTGACAATTTAGCCTTGCCTTTAGCCTTCTTTTTCATAACTTTCCTTTCTGAACCATCAAAACATTAGCAATGGATTCCTTGACATTTTGATTAGTAGTTTTAAGCATCAAATGCAGCTCTGAGATAGAATTCTCCAAATTGTTCATGTTATAGTTCTTCACAAATAGTGAATAACTATCAGGCAATGAATTCAAGATCGAATCTGTAGCCAACTCTAGGCTTATAGGAAATCCAAGTTTGCAAGATGGTAAATATAAACCTTCATTTTTAGAACATGAGGACTAATTGATGCAGCCTCAGCCATTTTGCAAGAATGAAGGCTCTTGACTGTCTTGAACCTTTCTTGCCTAGCCTGCTGTTGGAACTTCTATTTCAGCATCGTAGCAATGTCATAAGCTTCCATGTGTTTCATGTTCTTCTGAAATTTACGAACCATGATTGCCAACATAATGCATGCAACATTAGTTGAGTCATTGACATGCTTAATATGTGCATCCTTCAAGGCTCTTAAAGCATTAGCTGGTGGTTCCTTAGGAATAGGATCATCCAGGACATACAACTTGTGTTCATTGTTAAGAACAATTCTCAAGTTTCTTTATCAGTCAAGAAAGTTTGTCCCAGACAACTTATCCTTCTTAAGGATAAATCGCAGTGATAAGGGATTAGCGTGGTTTGAAGAGGCAATAGATCTACAAAAAATATTATGCAAAAGTTCATTTGAGTATAGAAGAATAGACTCCCACTAAAATAACAATCCTCCTAAAAATATTATGTTAATCTAAGGGACTAAACTCCATGTTTCACCTAATTTCAAGACAACTAATGCATGGCACTTTGAATTAGGTTATTTAGGTAGGTACCAATTACTAATTACATTATATGTAACTTTAAGTTGTTTTTATGAGATTATGACATCTTATGTCTTAGCATGTTTTATCTCATCTAGTGCTGTAAAGCCCAACATTGTTTTGATAGCTTTATCAAGTCTAATCATTTCAAACAATAGAGTAACCGTTACTCAACTTGCCTCACCAAGATAACAAAAAACACCCTGCGAAGGTAGACCCATATTGATTTGATCGAAGCCTTGACAAATGTTTGAGAATGGATGACACTTGACTTAAAATTTGGAAGAGGATTTTTATTTATTTTAGTGATCATAAATTAAACAAGATAAATATCATATATTACAATGCATGTACAATCACTAAAAAGTTAGGAAATTTTACTAATATTGACGATTATATGAATTTCATTGCGCTACGAACATTTAGCAATGATCCATTGCACAGTCAATGGCGGGCGCGATGTTTTCGCTAAACAAGTTAAAAATTTTTACTAATATTTTTTTTTTTTACTTTTTTAAGAAAACAAATTCTAGTTCTAAAAATTGAAATTCGCCAAAAAATTTCTCTTTATTTTAGTCAATCCAATTAACCAAAACTGCCCCTTATTTTAATTTTCAAAAATATTAATTAAAATGTTTTTGATTAACTCGAGCCTACCACTAACTTAATATTTTATCCTAATCTAATTAGAATTTAAGATACTTTGAATCTTTATCCATTATGAATTTGTTGTATATCTCACAAATGTTATAGGATTTGCAATTATTATTCGATTAAAAGTTTATCTCATATCTAATAGTAATATACTAATAGATTACCACAATGAGATATATGGTTAAAACCAATTTCGATTCTTATTCATACAAAACAAGCATTGAATCAAGAAACAAAATATTAATCATGCATTGAACACCAGAATCATATTAAATTAATCATACTAACCTAATCATGTTTTCTATCATGGAGACATACATAATTATTGAACAAAAATGAAATATGTATTCGACACCAGAATCACATTAACCTAAACATGACATCTACCATGTGAAAATACAAAATTCGTATCATTCAATATTAAAATATATGTTAATCTAAATATTATAAACATGAATTCTATCATTGAATGAAATCATGTGTATACATGAATTAACAACATGCTTTAAAACCAATTCTTGATAACATTTATACGCATCAGAAAATTCAAAATAATTTTTGACAAAACCATAACAGGATCGTAAATAAGTTCCATTAAACTAAAATTTCAAAAGTAACCATACTTTAATCTGTGATTTCCTACTCTGATTTTTCGATTTCCAAGACGTTCAAGTGTGCATCCTCTATCAGAGATCCACATACGAACGATTACTACAATTTGGAGTGCTAGCCCCAAGAGAGATAGAAAACATTTTTCTTTCTCTCCCCAAATTTAGAGAACCCAAAATTTGCAAAAATGAAAATCTTATTCATTTTTAGGGTTTCAACCTCTATTCATAAGTGTAGATAAGTAACTATTTGTAATAAAATATTGTATTTATGAAGTTTAAGAAAATTACATATATGCCCCTATTAATAAGTTATCATATAACGAATCAAAAAGACTTTTTTTGTCATAAATTTTATCATATAAAATTCATTACTCTTGACCAATTGAAATTGCGTAAAGCCATTCTTTGTGTGCGATTCAATTGGTTAATGCGACGTTGGTAGTAAACCAAAACCCTTTTGGTACAAAAGTCATAAGCGGTCTCTATCAAGGCATTATGACTACCCAAGTAGCATGAATATTAAAAGCGATACAGCCTAACGAATAACATATATCCTATCTTTTTGTCATGCGATATCCTTTGATTAAATATAAGACAAGGAAAATCACCCTTAATGTTTAATCGTACTAGTCTTGATATTTAGGTAGACTGAAAACATTCAAGTGATGTTAATCATATCAATTAACTTGGACTTGGCCATTTAACAGTCTAACACATCGAGGGATCAACTGATATATCTCTCTATATGAGATGGAAAAATTCTATCTTGATTACACACCTTCACATATTATACATATAGTAACCAATCATAATCTTTATAATTTTCTGGTTAAAGACAATGTTTCATTATGTCAAATTACCATGCTTCTAATATTGAAGTCTATGGTAATCTTAAGTCGAATGACTAAATAATATACCTATCGTGAGTAACACCTATGACCTAATCCATGTGGCGTTCTCATAGCAGGTCAGGCCAATACTTTTTTCCCTAACAAGTACTCATGATCTCGATTCGAATCCCTATACGCATGATCATCATATGAACATCAATCAAGACTCTCACTATCTTAATTCATTATAGTTCTCAGTATATTGACTAACTAGGGACATTTAAGATATTTCAACAAATACCCATGGATCTTACTATAACGTAAACATGCAACCACTTATAATAAAACAATAAATGAAAACCTCAATTTTATTAACTAAAATTATAAAATTAATAATGTTTGTTGATTAACCTAGGGCACATGCGCTATCACAAGGAATATACGCTAGATGACCCGCTTGAACAGTGCCTAGTGCAAAGCATAACCCTAAATTCTATAGTTAAGGGTGAACTTTAGGAGGCAGTAAATGTTATATCAGCGATAAGACCCATAAAGTTCCATAAAGGTTTTGAGAAACTAGAAACGAAAGTGGAAAATGCAGTTATTGAACCAACAATGGAATTGAATTCTTTAATAGAGCATCAAAGATACACATATTTAAGAGAAAATTCAACATATCGTATGATCATCTTAGTAGCATTGACAGAGTTGGAAGAAAAAAAATTGCTTCGAGTTTTAAGAGAGCATATGTCAGCGTTAGGATGGACTGTCAAAGACTTAAAAGGAATTAGTCCAACCTTATGCATGCATAAGATTTTAATGGAGAAAAATCACAAACAATCAATTGAAGCTCAGGTTAAATCCAATGATGAAGGAAGTGGTAAGGAAAACGATCAGAAAATGGTTGAATGCCAAAATCATTTATGCTATTTCAGATAGTTCATGGGTTTCACCTATATATGTGGTACCAAAGAAAGGAGGAATGACCATTATTCAAACTAACAATGGAGAAACCTTATCCACGAGAACAATTATTGGTTGGAGAGTATGTATTGATTATCGAAAGTGTAATAAGGCTACAAGAAAAGATCACTTCCCTTTACCATTCATTGATCAAATGTTGGATAGATTAACAAGATATGAATACTACTGCTTCCTAAATGGGTACTCAGGATATAACCAAATTGCTATAGCACCAGAAGATCAATAGAAAATAACATTTACTTGTCCTTATGGAATATATGCATTTGGAGGGATGCCATTTGGACTATGCAGTGCACTAGCAACATTTTAAAGATGTACGATGGAAATTTTCTCTAATATGGTC
The DNA here is from genome assembly GCA_039657325.1 of Stephania cephalantha. NCBI lineage: Eukaryota > Viridiplantae > Streptophyta > Magnoliopsida > Ranunculales > Menispermaceae > Stephania > Stephania cephalantha. The sequence continues at coordinate 27,901,566 of CM077571.1, forward strand.
GAGGATATCATGAAGGTATTTATGGATGAATTTTCTGTATTTAGAGCATTTTTTGACCTATGTTTGCAGAATTCGGCCTTAGTATTGAAATGATGTCAAGACACAAACTTAGTACTTAATTGGGAAAAGTGTCACTTCATGGTTCAAGAAGGGATTATTTTAGGACATAGAGTGTCTGCTCTTGGATTAGATGTATATAGAGCAAAAATAGTGCCAATTGAGAAACTTCGTATACCAAGAAACATTAAAGATATAGGGAGCTTTTCAAGACATATTGGTTTCTACAATAGGTTTATTAAGGATTTTTCAAAAATCACTTCACCATTGTGTACATTGTTTGAAAAAGATGTTCCATTTGAAATGATTCCTGCATGTATACAAGCATTTGAGACTTTGAAACTAGCTTTAATTTTAGCATCAATAGTGGTAGTACTAGATTGGGAATCTAAATTTGAAATAATGTGCGATGCAAGTAACTATGCGATAGGAGCAGTGTTATGCCAACAAAGAGATGGAATGTTCATAGCTATATACTATGCAAGCAAAACTTTGGATCTAACACAACAAAATTATACTGCTAGAGAAAAGGAACTTTTGGCAGTGGTGTTCGCATGTGATAAGTTTAGAGCTTACATAGTGGGATCAAGATTCACTGTATATACATACCATATAATAATCTATTACTTGTTTGCAAAGAAGGATGCCAAACCAACGCTAATTAGATTGGTGTTATTATTGCAAAAGTTTGAATTGGAAATCAAAGATAAGAAAGGAAGTGAAAATTTGGCTACAAATCATCTATCTAGGTTACCTCATAAAGAAGGTGACACATGGAAGCCGATAATCGAAGTATTTGTGGATAAGCAACTATTTCAAACATCAAAAGTATTGAAGTATCTCGATTTAAACTCAGAAAAAATGAGCGAAAAGGCGTCAGGCTAATGACGTTAAACTAAATGCTACAGGGAGCCAGCCCAAGGGTTTTTAAATTTCAAGTTTTCAATTTCAGTTAGTTAGTAAGTTAGTTAGTCTAGTTAAGGACAATTAACACGTAATGGTTTTCTAATTTTTAAAAATTTATGCTAAAATATGCAGGAGAAGTCTAAACAAATGTAGAAGATTCATAAAGTATCAATGAGCTATAGGGATATCACTTGTGTTATTATATATGTTTGTGTGTTTTAGTGTTTTCATGATTTTAAGCTTATTTTTTAACCTTGAGGACAAGATTTGGTTTAAGTTCAGGGGCATTAAGACTACCTTACACTAGGAGAAGTGGTAATAAATGTTGAAATAAGGATAAACACTACATATATGATCATTTAAATTTTATCTTTGAAGCAGTTAAAGAGGAAAGTATGGTAGTGTAATTCTATTTCAGTTACTTACTATTTGAATATGTTTAATTAATATAGATTAGGTTATATATAGTAATATGTAATGAATAAGTAATTCATTTGGATGTTCATGCCTTTAAGTGAGGATGAGTAAAATACAAAAGTCTTGTTGATATGAAACTCAAGATAGTGTTTATTAATTTTTGAAAAAAAAAATATAAAATGTAGCAAACAATGGTATAATTTAATGATTAGAAACCTAGAGTTAGGGAGGACCATGAACTGGAAACAAATGCAAGGAGAACACTAGAATACATTTTGTGCAAAAAGTTAGATCTCTAAGGAATTCTATAATAAGTGTAAATCTTACTTGAATAAAAAGCAAATAAAGACAGTGCAAACAGGGGAAGAAAAAAGCATTTTGAATAAAAGGTTGGTGTAACTTGCTTGATAAAGTGAAAGTGAGAAGTGCTAACAAGAGTTTTAGGATAAAAATAGAGAGTCCCACAAGTTCTACAATAAATGGAGCATAGAACTTGATGGTTGGAAAGAGTGAGGAAAAACAAAGTCCATAGGAAAAGGAGCAGAGACCGTGAAATGAAAGAAATATAAGGAGAAAGGAGAAAAAGAAAATAAAAGAGAGATAAAAATAAAGAAAAAAACAAGAAAGTTAAATTAAAACTCTTCAAATAAAAGATTTAGCTCGAGTGGTAGTAGACTTATTGACTTAAGTTTTCGTTTCCAACTATTTTAAGTCCTACAGACTCTTGAAGTGCTAAAGTCTACCAAAATTAATTTGATCTATGCTCAATTGTGAATTCCTAGCTTGATGAGAAATTTTGTAACTGTACACTTGCTACATGACTGTCGAGGTGGAACAAAACTTGTGAGTATTGATATTTTTGGTTGTGATCTATTTTGGTGTTTCGAAAGTGAGTTGTATGTTTTGTTAAAGCTACATTTCTTGAAATTGTATGTTTTTGCAAAGAAAAGTGTTTGAGTGGATTATAAACTTGAAACTTAGTGAATTAAAGGATACTCCATGAACACTGTAAAATGAATGTGAATTATAGTAATAGGAGTAGTTATGAAACTTAGTAAAATACATTTTTGCTCGGGAGGTACAAAATCCTAAGTTTGGGGTATTTGATAAGTGATTATTTAAACTTATATATAGGGTTAGTTTAGTAGTATATTTAGTATGAATATCCCTAAATGAGCTCAAATTGATGGTGTTTATGCATTTTTAGGTATACAAGACATAAAGAAAGGAAACGAGTGAATTCGAGAAGAAACAGAGCAAAAACACACCAAATGAGATTTGGCGCATGGCTAAGCAGTGTGGTGTTGTGGGACATCAAGGCAAAACATGGGAAGAAAGGCACCATCAATTGAAAGTGTTTACTTTGTTCTTGAGTATTAAGACAATTTATGGAGAGAAGACATTAAAGGCTATCGTATGGTGATTCTGGTATTGTTTTATTTATTTAATTGAAAATGTTTCATTATATCTTTGATTTCAATGAATACCACTATGTGCATGTTTGTTTCAATGAAGTGTGAGTAGTTTATCAATCTTAGGGATCAATGGATCCTATGGTATGAATGCTATGATATAAACATGAATATAGTAGAAAGGTAAAAAGTGCAATGGTTAGAATTTGTTTTGATTTTGAGGGTAATGCTACAAACATCTTTATCATGTGTTTATTGATATTAGGTTTTAGAAGTTATCATGGCCATTGAAGTTTTCAAGCCATGGTACAACTGTAAAATACACAACATCAAGCGATAATTGGTGATTAGGGAGGCCCAAATAGTAGACATAATTTGTTATGAATCTAAAGATTTGGAGCATTAAAGCAATGTGGAGCTTACATTATTCACACCGATTGGTGGAGTTTTATTTCGCACATTAGAATCTTTTCTGTGATGATAGTGGGTTTAAATTAATTTGAAGGAATTTTATCTATTCTAATTAGGCATTGCACACATATAATAAAGATGATAAAGTGAGTTGAAAATCATTGTATTACATTACCTAGGTGAAGTTGTGAACTAAGATAGACTTAATATAAGAGTTTATGTAATTTGCATTGATATGTTAGTATATATTATTTTAGTTTAGTTATAAAACCAATTAAAAGGATTTCCTTAGCAATAGAGTAATTTTAGCTAAGTACGTAACGAGTGCGTACACCTTTCCCTGAGGACGATATCAGTAGTCAACATAAGTTTGTTACACTATTGCTACAAGCGAGCTGATATACTTGCGGCATGCACACCAATTGCATATCTTTTTAGTAAGTTGGGAAGATCTAGATTCAGGGATGAACTTTTTCAGGAATGTAGAAATCATATCATTCCAATTTGTGATGGAAAAAGGGGGAAGGTAGAAGAGCCAATCTTAGACTTTATCCTTAAGGAAGAAAGGAAAAAAAGAAAGTTTGACTTCGTCTTCATCCACCCCAGGGGGAATCATTGTCCTACACTTAGAGTGGAAATCTTTAATGAAGGTCACTGGATCCTTATAATCCACTCCATGGAAGACGGGGAGAAGGTTTATATAATCGAATTTGAGCACGAAATTGCCCCTATGAGTTAGAAATGCGATGTAGTGTGGTTGATGAGACAGGATATCATGTATCTCATCATTCGCCATCTCTATGGTGTTGCGATGATTGACCTGAGGTTGTGCCCAAGGGTTAGCTTGTTGCCTCTGTGGAACGAGATAAACTATTCTTTAATTGAGTGGTTGGAATTGAGGTACCACTTGCCTTTGTTGCACCACTCGTGCTTGTGGCATTTCAAGTGCTCCAAACTGTTGGGGGGACAACTTGGTTTTCCTCCTGCCCCTTAAGTTGCAGATGTCCATCTTGGTCAACCATTGAAGAGGATTGCTTGTCGCTCAGTTGAACTCTTAAGGATTGTTTCCTCTGCCTTGTTTCTTTCGTGTTCTGACGACAAGTCTTTTTGATCTTTGGATAAAAAAGGAGTAGAGTTCCGATGGACTTTGATCTATGAAGACATTTGGGCATTAAAGTAAACGCACAAAAAGGGAACAAAAAAAACCTAAGTAAAAAAGGACTTGGTCTTCGCCAACGACGTCAAAATTTGACGAATGTCGAATATGTCAAAATACAATCTTAATGATATTACCAAGTACCTCAAGTACTGCAGTAGCGGCAAGCACAGGGTGGATCCATAAAGACCAAGGTTTCCAATTTAGGCTAATAATCGAGAAAATAAATCGGGTATTTGAAAAGGTTGTTTTTAAGAGTTCACAAAAAAGGGAATTAAAACACTTTGTAAGGAAATCAATCAAGAAAAGTAACCTAGACCCTCGATATCTCCAACTTCCTAAATTGGCATATTAAAATACTATGGTCATTGATCTATGTGAAGCATGGAATTCAAAGGTATTATAGAGTAGCTATAGAACCGAGCACACACTTGGTTCCTTATTTTCCTGTAATTGCTAGTCAGGGTACGACCGTTGACTACTCTTCTAGTCAAATGTATAACCCTACACTCAAATGAATTGGATTTAACATGATGACCGCAATGGGGTTTGTGAAAACACTAAACCTAGACAACCGGATCGCTAGTGCGTCCAATTTAGCCTAGATCCCTAAGGTACTTGACCAGTTCCAAAATGGTCAAATTAATTGCAATGGTCAATTGCCACTTGTGTGGTCTTCTTGCAAAAGTACGGATGCGTATGACCTAGCAATTAATCAAGGTTTAAACCTAATTAATCATGTAATACTTAAAGAGTATAAAACACCAAAGAAAGTAATTAAATTGAACTCAATTAGATCTCACATAAGTTTGATGCCAAAAGAGTTGTTTGATCCACCTCCAGTTCTAGATTGATGGAGTTTAGCTGGACATGATGATAGAGAACCATAAATTCTTGATGTTCGTTTGTAAGCAAAGGAAGTAAATGATGAATTCCTGAGTTTCTATTTATATAAAACCTGAAAAATCTATTCCGAAATGAAATCCCTAAAAATCTGGACAAAAAATAGGTTTCCCATGTCGAGCTGCTAGTCTCTGCATTCCACGTTGTGGGCAAGAATTTAAAATGTGAGTGGTAGCCTGGAATTTTGGTGCATGCTGTTTAGAGGCTAAACAGGGTCGTGAAGGGATGGAAACTAGGCTGTAGCCTTGGACTTAAAACGTGGACCACAATTTGGATCGTTGGTCTGCCTAATGATTATACTATTAGAGTATCATTTCATGCTGTGGAGACCTGAAATTGATGCTGTGGGCGTGGGCTTAAAACGTGAAAGGTGGCCTAGATCTCTGCTACTTTTATGTCCTTCCTTCATTCTGTGCCACGAGTTCGTGATTCTATGCTATTGCCTTGTGTATAAAACATGAGTTGCAACATGGATCACTATTTTCTTCCTTCATTTGACCGCCTTAACCAATTCTTCTACTATTTCACAAATTCTTCACTTTGAGTCTTGATACTTGTAAATCACACAAATGAGAGATTGTTACCACTAAATAGAGATTGATGGTTCAAAATTATACAAAACACTATATGATATAACATCTAATTATACACTTATCAAACACCCTAAAACATAGACTTTACACGTCTCAAGAAAAGGAATGCATGACAATACATCCTATTACTAAACAAACTAAGCTCCTAATAAGTTTATTAGCTAAATAAAAACTAACCCACCCTATACCCGATTCCAAGTTTAGCGAAATTTCCTTGGGTTCAAATGCAACTGAATCAACCATCCCCTTAAAGAGGTTCGGAGTTAAGATTTATCTAGAAATAGAGTCCAAACATTAATAGAAACCACACTTCAAAGAATTAGACTTTGTCAAGAAAAGGTCGTCTACTACTCAAGATTTTTCTAGGCCTATACACTCAAGTATGCAAGTTTACAATTCCTAAGAAAATAGTGGTTCAACATTCAAGTGGGTACCATTGGCAAGAAATGCAATCACGTTCTCCACTAATGTAGATCTAGCACAATTAGGGGTCAATATGTCTTTAAATTAGGTTCTAATTGGGCCAGGGTAGTGTACGAAGGAGATCACATGTCCCACGTGTCAAATATAACCCGTATAAGGTTAACAATCATACTAGAATGTAGTAAAGGCAAGCACAGGGTCGAATCTATAGGATTCAGTCAAACTGAGTTCAATAAATAGAAACGTAAATATGGAGGGGGTTGAAAGAGTTTTATCCTAAAGTTCTACGAAATAAGAAAGTAAATAATTGAAACTCACAAATAGTAAATCATACCTAAGTATAGGAATCCATTATCTAGCCCTGTGTTGTTTCCATATCTTGCATCGTTAGTTGTGAAAGATTGGTTTTAAAATTGTTTCCCTAGATAGGCTTTAGGTATTTGGGTCACCAATACCCTAGTCCTCCTATTCTTGATAGATAGGGAAATCACTCTCCAAATATTTCTCTTACTCCACTGTACAACCTTGGGCAACCGCTATTAAGATTTAGCACGTAGCAACATTAAAAGCTCTTTGGGAACACCTACCCCTAGATAACCTTGGGCAGCCATTCTCAAGATTTAACCTAGTTCTCAATATTATTCACCTAGAACAACAAGTGTGTCAGGTTTCTTGTACTAGGTGATTGCCACTTCTCAACCTAGTTGGTATCACGGATTAAACCTGATTAATAGTAGGTCAATAGATTTAAGCTTAGAGATTTGCAATGAACTTACAAACTCTAAACTACCAATAAGACATCATTAAAAACCATAACATAAAGATCAAGAATTGAAACAAAACATTATTGCTAAAGAAAACCTCACCAAGACATGAAAACAAACCTAAGCCTTGCTAGAGAGCTTCATCCCCGACCTAGGGATTAAAGAACCTGGCCAAACAAGACTACTCTACCTTGCCCTACTCCTACATCACTCTGAATTACAATGTGTTTTCATCCATAGAGGTCCCCCTTTTATATAGGTGAGCCTGGGTACAAGAATAGGAAATCCTGAGAAATAAAAACCTTATCAAAATCGCAAAACATCTATTTTGTGAATCTGGCACAGTCAGTGGCGCTGCCATTATGTAAGGATGGCCACAACTCATGGTTTAACACAATATAGTAAGTCCTACACAACAAGTCGATCCGGTATTTCTATTTTTAAACATACCGTCGTGGGTCGTGCCATCTATTGTAAATGTGACGTTGTTTATTAATTTATGAAATCGTTCCTTATTCTACCTTTGATGCCCAACTTGGCGTCATAGCTTCTCCATGGCGCTATCAGTTCATTTTGGAGGCATTAAGCCTACTAGTTTTTGACCGAACTTTGATTTCTTTCTCGAATTCTTCTAATTCATGCACAAATACTCAAATACCCTATAAATGTCAAAAGTAAACATATAGATCGATAAAACACGAGTCTTGACTTGATTTACATAGCAAAACACCTATGAAAGAATGCACAAATAATGACTCATCAAATACACCCAAACTTACAAATTTGAACATCCCAAACAAAGGGTTATCTAAAAACAACGACTACATACATTGTGATAAAATTGAGTGATGCTTTCCTAAAGACATTATATCAACTTTGCAAAACAATGGAGTCCTTTCAATCGAAACTTAGTGAATTTGTTTAACAAGGGACTTGAAATTTTCGAAGGCTGTTCAAACATGGCCACCTTTCAAGACAACACTTTTTCAAAACTCGAAGCATTTAATAACCATAACCTTCAACTTAATTATAGGTTTTCTAGGTCTCTTCATCAAAGCAGTAGATCCAAATTGATCTCCATATTAAATGGATTCTTTTAAATAGACTTTATCACCATTTTTCACACTTTTAAGAGTCCATATGGCTTATTTAAAGGTAGGCTATTATTTGGTTCATGGCATTGGAAAAATTTACTTAATCTAGCTACAAGCACTCGAGCTAAATCTTTATTTCTTAATAGGAGTTTCTTTTTATGAAATTATGCCTTTTATTCATCTAGAGATCCTCACTTTCTCCTTTTATATAATTTTTTTATTGTACAATCCCTGCTCCATTTCCTGTAGATACCGATTTTCTTATTATTTTTCCAACCATCAACTTCCCTGCTCCATTTCCTGCGGATTGCGGGACTCCATATTTTTTTATTAGAAATCTTCTGTTAGCACTTCTCACTTTTGCTAAAGTCAAGTTAGTTCTCCAATGTAGAATCATTAAGTACATATTTTAGTATAGTAAATAAGCTTACTTCTTCCTCTTACAAGTGCTAAATCTTTAATGATTATACTTCTAGTGGATTAGTCCTAGTTTTAGAAACCTAGAGATTTCAAATTTTCCAGCAAAGTTAATTCAACCACCTACCTACTTCGATTTCAAGTTATGACTCATCCCTACTCAGAGTTTCTATTAATATGGTCAAGTAGGTGTAAAAGCTCTTCTACTTCTTCTAAATTTGAAGGTAAACAATTTGACCAAGTTTTTTACTCCAAAAGTTTAAAGCAAAGTTCGTAGGTAAGGCTCTATAAAACAGTAAATACACTAAACTATATAATCATGCATGCATTATTGTATTAAATTCTAGATGAGATGAAAGAAACGAAAGGTAAGAAATGCAATGAAAATGAGATAATACTTATGAAGTCTAAAGAAAAAAAATTAAATTAAGCTCATACCTACGAGGCTTCATTAAATACTATATCTACGTACCTCATCCCACCAAATTTATTTCAAACCTTGTCCTCAAGGTTCAAAATCAAGCTGAGAAAATTAGTACAAAAATGATGGAAATTAATGGATAATGCATATAGAAGAATTTAATAAAATACTTGAATGCATGGTTAGGAAAATAAGAAAAACAAAAACAAAAATAAAAACAATTTTTAACTGCAAAATTGTTCATGGGCTGCCTTCTAGTAGTGCTTTTGTTTAACATCGTTTGCTCGATGAATTTACCTCCCCCTAATCTGGGTCAAAATCATCGACCTTAGTCACCAGTCCTGAGAATCATGCAAAGACTCGTTCCTTGTTGTCCATGATCTCACTTTCATTCAGGAAGAGCTCCGTTCTCTTTCCTAACCAGATGCTAATATAGCGGAGCTCCATTCCAGTGCTCTACCAGTCACTAGGAATGGAAAACTTAAAAGAAGTGTGCCACATTAGTTGTTGCTCCTATCCACTACATAGAAATCTGTGACAAACATGAAATCTCCGACACGAACAGCTACATTCTCAGCCATTCCTTGTAGTGTCTCTACTATGCCATTCAGATTTAATACATTGAGCTCAACATCATTGATGAGACATAATTTGCATAGCTTAAGAATCTTTGATGACATGAAATTGACTTGAGCCCCTCTATCACTTTTCATTTTGGGATTCCTCAAATTTCCAATTTTGCATGGAAGCACGACCTTCTTGGGATTCTTGCAAACTAGAACTGGTAATGCAACACGTCTGGGAGTACCATCCTCTTTTCATTGCTATTATCCGTCCTTATGCGCTTAGTCCCTCATTCGACGAGTTGCAAATTTCGTAGAGGTCTAGTACTTTTCATGCATCTCTTTATAGAGGATTTTCCTCCAAGGCTATCTCTGGCTCAATTTCCTCCAGAACTTCTTCAATCCATGTACCTATCCATAATCATCCTATCTAAAACCATAATAGAGCGAGCAAATAATGTGTAATTAGAAAACTTTAAAATATGCGAAATTTGAAAACTGACCACTCTTCATTTATAATCTTTGGACAAAAAACCGTTGATTAGGTCAATGTTAGCTCAGGCTGTTCACATAAAAACCTACCGAATAAAACTGTAAAGGTCTGAACTTGTACGTCTCCTTCATTTTTATGACATGGCATCCGTGTGAAACTTCAAATCCCCAACATGAACAATTACATCTTGAATAATTCCTTTAGACGAGAATTCCTTATAGTTAACGACTAGAATCTGAGTTTTTGACTCTGACAGTTCGCCAACCCCTATAGACTCGTGGAAGTTTGAGGACATCACATTGATTGATGCTCCTAAATCAAGCTTTACATTCCCTAGATAGAGTCGACCTATAGTGCAAGGGATACCTACTATCTCTAAATCATCAAATTTGAGCGGGATGTCTATAGGACTTCTGTGGGGTTTGGGTGGATCACCTCATAATTTGGTCTTTTCAAGGGTGATGGTTTCATAAAACTCATTTTATGAGGCGGTGCTGTAATGTTGGCTGACCAAACCTAGATTTGATTGATCATTATGTCTATCATTTCTTCTAAGAGCTTGGCAACTATTTACATATTTTTCTTTCAACTTTTTGTTATTCATAGCTATTATATGCTTTCAGTTACAGTTCTTTGTATATCTTGGAAATGTGGATAAATGGCCTTCAGGTTTTACTTTCTACTTTACTCTACTCACCATCTATTTTATGATGGAGGGTGCAAATCTATTGAGTATCACACTAATGAAGGAGAAGTTTGATGACTATTTCTAAGCCATCGACATGTAGTTTTGCTACTTTTGTAGGTGACCATTTTGTGTATTAAGTATTTATGTCTTTATATACTTTTTGGGATATGTATTGGGACGAGAGACTAAACTTTATGACTGATGCATGTATTACTTGGTTTGGTTTCATGTAATCGTTTATTTACCTGGTTTCCAAAGTAGGTGATTTTTTAAATGCTTCCACGAATTTTATTAAGTCTTCTGGTTATAATATTCAAATGATAAAAAGTTTAACTAACTCTGAAATCACGAATATGGATAAAATGAATAATAATATTTCGATATGTGTATAATGAGGTGAATGAGACAATAGGCTAATTAATACATTGTTAAGTCCTATGTGGCATGGATTACGACTTAATGATGGGATTTGGCCAAGCGGTATCCTATTTAGGGAAACGAGCAGTCACATACATTCATTAGTCGTATGGCTTATGGTAGAGCTGAATCAACAAGGTTTAACATGTGCATTGCCATTGCTTAAGAGACGTTTCACTAGGAAAGTCAACTGATTAATTCTCTTATCAGTGGAGTTAGTAGTAGCTCCAACCGACAGACTTTGGCACACGTCAACAACAATATCCCCATATAACTTGGATTGTTGTGCTATGTCCTCGAAAAGTTGCTTCATCTGCGCAAGTGTTTTGTCACGAATGTGACCACCACAAGCGCTATCAATCATACACCTCTCTAGAGGGGACATGCCAACATAGAAGAACTTGATAAATGCCCTATTGGATTGGCCAAGTTGTGGACAATTGGCTATTAATCCCTTGTAGCGGTCCCAAAAATCACCAAGAGACTCACCGGTCTTCATCTTAATACTGCATATCTTAGAGATGAGTTAGGCTACGTTATCCTTAAGAAAATATTCCTTGTGGAACTCATCTATCTTGTTGTGCGATGAGTTAATGCAGCTAGGGTGGGGATAAACGAGCCATTGTTTGGCAGTATTCTTTAAATAGAACTGGAAGGCCCTATGCTTTACCGCATTCTCTTCAGCTTGAGGAAGATTCATAGATTGGCAACTTGTCTAAAACTCCTTCAACAATTCCACTTGGTCTTCACTCCCCATGCCATGGAAGGTGGGCAAGAAGTGAATAAAGCGAGACTTAAGCTTAAAAGCTTTGCCATTCGGTGGAAAGTTTATGCAAAGGGGCTACTGAGCAAGAAAATTATGGAGATCTTCATTGATGCACCCCATTGTAATCTGGCTATCATCGCTAGCGTGGCGAGCGTCGTTAGCTATAGTTGGTTGGGGATAACTGGACTTTTGGTTTAGAGCTTCCCTAGGTAACCTCCGGTTGGTTCTGTTGATTTTTGAATTGAAAGGTTACAACGAACCAATTGATTTAGATTGAGTTATCTTACTGTGCATAAACTAGTAGATTCAGATAACAAAACAAAAACAAAAAGAAAATAAAACTTAAACTCAATTTGGAACCGAATCCCCAACAACGACTCCAAAATTTGATCACGTGTCGTGCGAATCAAATATAACCCATATAAGGTTACCAATATTACTGGAATGTAGTAGAGGCAAGCAAAGGGTCGAATTCATAGGATTTGATCATACTAAGTTCAACAATCAAAAAAGTAAATCTTGGGGTTTTTGAAAGAGTTTTATCCTAAAGGTTTACTAAACAAGAAAGTAAATAATTGAAACTCTAAAATAGTAAAGCACACCTGAGTCTAGGAATCCACAATATAGCCTTGTGATGTTTCCATGTCTTGTATCGTTAGTTTTGAAAGATGGGTTTTAAAATAGTTTCCCTAAATAAGTTATGGGTATCGGGGTCACCAATACCCTAGTCCCCTCTATAGTTGATAGATAGGGTAACTGCTCTCTAAATACTTCTTTTACTCCAGCTTATAACCTTAGGAAACTGCTCTCGAGATTTAGCATGTGAGCATAATTAACTATTATGTGGGAACGCCTACCCCTAGATAACCTTGGGCAGTGGCTCTCAAGATTTAACCTAGTTCTTGATGTTATTCACCTAGAACAACAAGTGTGTTTGGTTTCTTGTTCAAGGTGATTGCCACTTCTCAACCCGGTTGGTGTCACAAACTCAACCTGATTCATAACAAGTCAATGGATTTAAGTCTAGAGATTTACAATGAACTTACAAACTCTAAAATACCATTGAAACATCGTCAAAAACCATAACATAAAGATTAAAAACTGAAACAAAATACTATTATTAAAGAAAACCTCAACAAGACATGAAAACAAACCTACTACTGGCTAGAGAGCTTCATCCCCGATCTAGGTATTAATATACCTAGCTGAACATGGCTACTCTACCTTGCTCTACTTCTAAATTACTCTGAATTACAATGTGTTTTCATTCATAGAGGTCCCCTCCTTTATATAGTTGAGTATGGGTACAAGAATAGGAAAGCCCAGGAAATAAGAACCTTTTAAAAATTGCAAAACTTATATTCTATGAATCTGGCAGAGTCAGTGGCGCCACCATTATGTGGGAATGGCGCCAAGCCACATCGTGGCACAATATAGTAAGTCTTAGACAAGTCAGTCTAGTATTTCTATTTCTGAACCTGACGCTCTGGGTGACGCTGTTTGTTGAAAATTTGACGCTTTCCGTTCATTTCTGATGTCGTTCCTTGTTCTGCCTTGATGCCCTGCTTAGCGCCGTGGCTCCTCCATGGTGTCGTCAGTTCATTATAAGGGCATCAAGCCTGGTGGTTTTTTATCGAACTTTGATTTCTTTCCCAAATTTGTCTAATTCATGCATAAATACTCAAATACCCTATAAATATCCAAAGTAAACATATAGAGCCATAAAACATGACTTTGGACTTAATTTACATAGCAAAACACCTACGAATAAGTGCACAAATAATGACTCATGCAAGGAAAGGTTATAAAGAAAATGTGAATGCTGGGAAATTTCAAATCAACCTCACTACAAGCACTAGGAGCTAACACACACGAGGAGTTTACATAGATACACATAACACTCTCAACTTGTATTGCTCCCCTTTTTCCAACCATCGATTCTTCATTTTGGCTCTTTTTTATTGAATTCTTTGTCTTAAAAATGATGAATTTTTCATTGAATTCAAAGCCTAATTCAATTTTGTTTCTTTTGAAGTCGGTGAGAATTTTTTTCACTCAAAAACACCCCCAAACATGGGGTTTTGTACATTTCACTCCAAATTTGTCTCTTTCTTACTTTCGCTACGGTTAACCGAACTTTCCAACTTGGTATAAGGATGTAAGGCTATTGGTTAGGGGTTTAATGAAAGGTAGTCAAGGAAATCAGGTTTAAATTCGCTCAACGAGGTTAACTAGTGGTAAAATGATTTTTAGGCTTATGGCTAAGGGTTAGTTCCAAAAATGGCCAACATCTTCCCCCCAAAAGTGTTTTGATCACGGGATTTTGCCTCGAGCAGGTCATACCCTCATTCTAACACCCTAGAAATCCAACTTTTCCATTTGCACAATTATGAATGCCTACTCTCCTTGGTATCTAGCACAAAGTCTCAACCTCATATAAGCTCCATAAACATGCAATCTCAACAATACCAAACAACGCTCTAGATTGAGTGTTTCTCCAAGTTTTCAACAAGTTTCAAGTCTCAAAAGTGGCTTAAGTAACTCATCCACAACCAAAGGCACTTAACAAAGTTTCGGGTGACTCTAAACTTAACTAGGTGGTCCTAACTGTGACCTAAAGTATACAAGAACACATATGTAGCCACAAAAGCACCATGGACATAAATAAACTATTGTATAGCATGTTACAACAAGCTCGTGTATGAAAAAAAATAATGGAAATAAAAGGAAAAATGATAGAAAAGGGGAAAGAATAAGGGAAGAGACATAACGATACCATAGTAGTCAATCCCATCAAATACGCAACAAAAATGTAACTGTTCTACTTGTCTTCTTGCGCAATTCCTAACATACTAACCAAAAATGATCCTCATTGCCTGAAATATCCCCCAAACGTATTCCAAAACCTTGTCCTCAAGGTTTGGTACAAGGGGGAGTGAGTAAAAAAAAAACGAATAAGCAGGTGAAAGAGAAAGTGGAATATAGAAAGAGTGAAAATAAAAGTGAATTAGTGACAAATAACATGCCCAAGCAGTACAAAGAATGACATTGAACCTAATCGATCAAATTACATCACATGATAAGAAAAGGGGTGTTTTTCCAAAAGTAGGGTTGGTTTACAATTTATTTCACAAAATAGGGAGGTTTTTTTTTTATCACAAAGTAGGCAATAACGCCTTCTCAAAAGGCGTTATTGGGGTGGGATGTTGGTTCGTGGTGCTGATGTGGCGGCGTTTTGTACAGATAGCGCCTTTTGAGAAGGCGCTATCTGTACATGTGGCCGCCTTGTAACCGCCACCTCAGCGCCACCTCACCTACTTCAATAACGCCTTTTGAAAAGGCGTTATTAGCTAAAGTTGCGTTTGTGAGGTGGCGCTGAGGTGGCGGTGACGTGGCAACACATGTATACATAGCGCCTTTTCAAAAGGCGCTATCTATATAAACCCACGCCGCGTCACCGCCACGTCCGCGCCACCTCACAAACGCAACTCGCCGATCTGTCCACCACCGCCACGTCACCACCACGTCATCGCCACCTCACCGCCACGTCACCAACTGGACTCGATTTGTCCGCCGACACTGCGAGCTGCTGGACCGCGTCGTCGTGGTCGTAGTCGAGCGATCTCGACAATTACAACCAAAGGAGTTTATATTTATATAAAAAAGAAACAAATTTTGAATATATATATATATATATATATATATGTACATTGGTTTCAACCTTCAACTTTCTTTTCTAAACTAACTAACCTAACCTAACTAAACTAACTAACTAACTAACTAACTAACTAACTAACTAAACTAAACTAACTAACCTTAACTAAGGGAACCAGACCAAACTAAACTAAATAACTAACTAACCTTAACTAAACTAAATAAGTAACTAACTAACTTAACTTAACTAACTAACTAACTAACTAACCAAAGTAAACTAAACTAACTAACCTTAACTACCCTAACCAAACTAAACTAACTAACATTAACTAACTAACCTTAACTAACCAAACTAAACCAAAATAACTAACCATAAGTAACCTTACCAAACTAAACTAACTAACTTAACTAACTAAATAAGTAACTAAACTAAACTAAACTAACTAACCTTAACTAACCTAACCAAACCAAACTAAACTAAATAAGTAAGTAACCTTAACTAAACTAACTAACTAACTAACTAACTAACTAACTAACTAACTAACTAACTAACTAACTAACTAACTAACTAACTAAAGTAAACTGAAATAACTAACATTAACTAACCATAAGTAACCTTAAATAAACAAACTAAACTAAACGAACTAACCTTAACTAACCTAACCAAACTAAACTAACTAACTAACTAACTAACTAACTAACTAACTAACTAAGTAACTAAACTAAACTAAACTAACTAACTTAAACTATTGTAACCGAACCAAACTAAACTAACTAACTAACTAACCTTAACTAAACTAGAGTAAACTAACCTTAACCAACCTAACCAAACCAAACTAAACTAAGTAACTAACTAACCTCATGTAAACTAACTAACTTTGTGCATGACATTGTGGTGTTTTTTGTGTCGAAGTTCAATGAAGACCGTGACGATTCTCACACAAACAACAAAAAATAGACTAACTTAATTGCAAACTAAACATACTAACTAAATGAAACTAACCAAACTAAACTAACTAACCTAACCACGTAAACAATACAAACTAAGTAAACTAAAATAACTAACTTAACTAACAAAATAAACAACCAAAAAACGATCAACGTAAACTACGAAACGAAACTAAACAAACTACATTAACTAAACTAACTTACCAAAATTAACCTAAATACCTCAACTACCTAAACTAAACTAACCAAACTAATACATAAACTTAAACTAACTTAAACAAACTAACTAATCAAACTAGCTAAACTAACTAACCTTAAGACCAAAAATAATGCAACTTAATTGACTTAACAAACTAAACAAACTAACTAAACTAAATTAACCAAACTAAACTAACTAACCTTAACAAACATACATACATATAATAAACTAAACTAAACTAAACAAACTTAACTAACTAAACAAACTTAACTAACTAAACTAACCACCAATACCTAAACTAAACATCTAACCTAAACTAACTAAACTACCTTAAACAAACGTAATTAACTAAACATACCTCCTCCTTCGGTAAATTAACTAAAATACCTCAAACAAACTTAATTAACTAAACTTAATTCACCAAACTTAATTAACTAAACGTAATTAACTATACCAACTTAACTAAACTTAATTAAGTAAACTAACTTAAACAAACATAATTAACTAAACTAACTTAAACAAACTCAATAAACTAAACTAACGTAAACAAACATGTACCCACTCCACAATGAAAACTAACTTAATCAAACTTAATTAACTAACAAACGTCAACTAACTTAAACAAACATACTTAATTAACTAAACTCACTTAAACAAACTAAACTAACATAAACATACTTAATTAACTAAACTCACTTAAACAAACTAAAACTAACTTAATTAAACTAACTTAATCAAACTAATCAGTAACTAAACTTATTAAACAAACTAAACTAACGTAAACATACTTAATTAACTAAACTCACTTAAACAAACTCAAATTAACTTAATCAAACTAACTTAAACAATCATATTTAACTAACTAAACTAACTTAACTATATACACATACCTCCTCCTTCTCCTACCTCCACTCCGTTGCACTTACGTTTGGCCTTCCTCCTCATGCCGCCATGCTCCTCCTTCCTCCCCCACGCCGCCGCCGTAGATCCCTCCTCCTCCTCCATTGGCCGTCACCGTTGCTCTCTCACCACCGGACCGCCACAAAACACCACGTTCCACGTACCACCACGTACCCCGCCAAGCTCGACAAACGTCTCGCCGCGCGCACACACTCGCCCACTCTCTCCCGTTAAAACAGTCATCCGCCCGCCCTCCTTCTTCCTCCCTCCTCTGTCTCGCCTCTCTGCTAGTTCGCTCTCCCCCTCCCTCCTTAAGTACCCGACCCACCCCACTCTCCACGATAAACCCGTGACCAGACCCCGTGACCTACACCGCCCCCTACCCCCTACCCCCTACCCCTATACCGAAGAGACGAAACCGACGCGAGAGAATATATTCTCTGCGTCGGTTTCGGGAAGATGAATGTGGGGTGCAGATAGCGCCTTTTGAGAAGGCGCTATCTGTGCCCCTAACTCACGGGTTTCCCGGTCCACGTGGAGCCACGTGGACCGGGAAACCCCTTTTCTTTTCCTACGTGGCATATGATAGCGCCTTCTGCGAAGGTGCTATCGGTATGCCACGGGTTTTCCCGGTCCACGTGGATCCACGTGGACCGGGGAAAACCCTAATGTGTCCTCGTGGACACTGATAGCGCCTTCGCTGAATGCGCTCTCAGTGTAATGTGTCCTCGTCAGTCCACGTGGACATGTCGACGTGGACACAGACACTGATAGCGCCTTCTGCGAAGGCGCTATCAGTGTTCTACACGCCACGATGTCAGCCACGTGGATAACGCCTTTTGAGAAGGCGCTATCCACGTGGCAACATCAGAACAAAAATTTTTGCCACGTAGATGACGCCTTCCCAATAGGCGTTATTGCCTACTCCCCGGAAATAAAAAATTTTCACCCCTATTTTCCTCATTAAATATTATAACATGTGTACTTTGAGAAAAATTTCTAAGAAAATGTCTCTCAATCTCTCAAAAAGAAAGTGGCTCCACTGTAAGCATCATCATCACTACCGTAGTCTGCCATGCCCTCATCAAAAGAGGGAGTCAAAAGACGCTACTCTAGGCTTGAGTCAACCACTCCATCATCATTAATGAAACATAGGGCTGCAGGAAAGTGTATAAAGTGATCTTTGGGACATAGTCAGGGTTTGCACTGGTACCTAGCTAAGCTGTGCTGGTAGTGCTGGGCCTAAAAAAAGCTGGCATGTGCATTCCTTATGTCAATGTTGTACTTGGCTGCACGATAGAAATAGTCATCATGGAGCTTCCGCATTTTATGGAGCAGACTCAGAGTCGGTGCCGAGCTGAGGCATAGGCGATATGAGTGGTCTAAGTATGGACGACTCACCAATGTCTTATACATGGTCACCTTGAGCCTACTGTGCATGAGCCCGCTGTCCGGTAGCGTCTGCACACCTCCTAGCTCTCCTCTCCGACCTCGTAGCCTGTTCCTGATGTTCTTCCACGGCCAGCCTGAACAATTCATGCACCAAACAGTGGATCAATGACCAAAAATGATCAGTTGATCAATGTAACAGTACACATTGAAACAATGAATCAATGAAGTACAAAGAAGAACTTCTTCATCTCTCATTCAATATATCAAAATTACATTGTACATTGCTTATATACAAATCAAGATGGTGTACATTATACACCCATGTTATAACTGCCTAAAACAAGCTAATATAAACATGTGCTACACTATACCAGAATACATGATTCAATACATACATACCAGATTACATAAGCAACTTCATGATACATTATATAACTCTACATCCCCCCCTCAAGATGGAAGTCTATGCCAGTCACATAGACCCATCTTGGACAATAAAGCAGAGAACAAAGGAGCTGGTAAGGACTTGGTAAACAAATAAGCCAACTGTAACCGAGTAGAAATATACTGTGGAAGAACAAAACCACACTTGAACTGATGTCTAACCAGGTGACAATCAATTTCCAAATGCTTGGTACGTTCATGAAAAATAGGATTGGCAGAGAGATGTATCGCAGCTTGATTATCACACCAAAGAGGTATTGGAAGAGGAGTAGGAACATCTAAGTCCTTAAGGATATAGGAAATCCATAACAATTCACAAACTGTGGAAGATAAACTTCGATATTCAGCTTCGGCAGAGGACTTGGATACAGTAGCTTGTTTCTTAGTTTTCCAAGAGATCAAAGATGATCCCATGAACACACAATAACCAGTAAGAGATTTCCGAGAAAGAGGGCAAGCAGCCCAATCCGAATCACAGTAAGCAACAACAGAGAGATCCATCTGAACAGGGAAAAACAAACCCTGTGAAGGAGTACCCTTAAGGTATCGTAAAACATGAAGTGCACCAGACCAATGTTGCTCTGTAGGGGCCTGAACAAACTGACTTAACTGCTGTGTGGCGTAAGTGATGTCAGGACGAGTGAATCCCAGGTAAAGAAGACGACCAATGAGTCGTCTATATCTATCAACTTCAATGAACAAAGGGGAATCAACATCATTAAACTTGCAGTCACGAGGAAGTGGAGTAGCAGCTGGTTTGGCCATGGTAAGACCAGCATCAGTAAGCAAATCAAGAACATACTTGCG
The DNA here is from genome assembly GCA_039657325.1 of Stephania cephalantha. NCBI lineage: Eukaryota > Viridiplantae > Streptophyta > Magnoliopsida > Ranunculales > Menispermaceae > Stephania > Stephania cephalantha. Next base: position 27,921,811 of record CM077571.1, read on the forward strand.
TTGATGAACATAAAGACCTGAGGAAGATCGAACCAATTCCAAACCCAAGAAGTAACGAGCTTGACCAAGATCCTTGATGGTGAACAAGGTGTGTAAGAATGTCTTGAGTTGAGTAATTAACTCAAGAGAAGTACCAGTAAGAAGGACATCATCAACATAAACCAGCAACACCAAAAATTGATCATCAGTTTTGTAAGTAAACAAGCAGGGATCATGAGCAGACAATGAAACTAAAAGATTGAAGTTTAGATGTAAGCTCATGATTCAATTGTCGAGAAGCTTGCTTCAAACCATACAAGGATCTTTGAAGTTTGCAGACTTGATCAGGTGAAGCCAAACTGTAACCATCAGGAGGCTTCATGTAAACATCCTCATCAATATAGCCATGTAAGAAGGCATTGTTAACATCCAATTGATGTAAAGGCCAATCTCGAGCAGCTGCTAAGGATAAAACAATCCTAACAGTGACATTCTTGGCAACTGGAGAGAAAGAATCAGTATAATCAACACCTTCAATTTGGTTAAATCCTTTGGAACCAAACGAGCCTTACACCTATCCAAGGAACCATCAGGATGAAGTTTAACCTTGTAAACCCACTTAGAACCAATGGCCTTTTTACCAGGTGGTAGGGTAGTAAGACTCCAAGTACCATTGGCTTCCAAAGCCTGTAATTCCTTATTCATTGCTTCGACCCAAACAGGATCATTCTGATCTTGAATATAACAAGTAGGCTCCTTTATGTTTGAAACAGCAGCCAAGAAGCACTTGTAATCAGCAGTAATGTTTGAAGAATGAATAAAAGGAAATGTAGGAGGGTACCAATGAGACAAAGGAATCGTTGCGGGAGGGAAAGCGGATGTATGAACATTGTTTAAAACAAAATCATTCATCCAAAGAGGCTTGTGAACAGCACGATGACCTTTTTCGAGTAACAACAACAGTAGGAGGCAGGACAACTTCATGTAAGCCATCATTAGTATGAGGTACTAATGTATCATTAATAGGCATAGATGAGACAGCTTCAGGAACATCAAAAGATACTTCAGTAGGATGGAAAACTTCAATAGGTAATTCCTGAGAGTGAGGCACAGTAGCAGATGTAGGAACAATATTTGGAGAAGGTACAGCAACAGGAGCTGGAATATCTCTCAAGTAATCAGAGTTATCATCACAAGAGATAGGCACAGGACATTTTGAACTTGCAATATCTTTGTGAAATGGAAACTGATTTTCAAAGAAAATCACATCTCTTGAAACAAAATAGGTATGTGTGGCCATGTTGTACAATCGATAAGCCTTTTGACCAGGAGAATAACCAAGAAAGATACACTTAATTGCTCGTGAATCTAACTTGGTTTTGCTTGGTGAAACATTGGTAGCAAAACACAAACAACCAAAAGTCTTCAAGGATGAATAATTTGGTAACCTTCCAAATAAAAGATGATAAGGAGACTTCCATTTCAGTCACTGAGAAGGTAATCTGTTAATGATGTATGTGGCAGTAAGAACAGCATCACCCCATAATTTTGTGGACAAACTAGACTGAAAAATCAAGGCTCTTGTAACTTGCAACAAATGACGATGCTTTCTTTCAACCACACCATTTTGCTGAGGTGTATATGGTGTTGATCTTTGATGAACAATTCCCAAACCAGAGAATAAAGCATGACAATCTTTATTACAAAACTCAGTACCATTATCAGTCCTAATGGTTTGAACTGAGGCTTTGAAATGAGTTTGAATAAAAACTATTAACTGTTTGATGAGGTTGCCTGTCAAGGACTTATGTTTCATCAAAAATGTCCATGTGAATCGACTAAAATCATCCACAATGGTCAAAAAATAATGAGCTCCTTGAATAGAAGACTACTTATATGGTCCCCAAACATCCATATGTAACAACTGGAAAGGATAAGAAGTTTGAATAGAGCTCAATGGAAAAACCATTCTGCATTGTTTGGACATTTGACAGACATCACAAGGTACATTGTATCTTACATTTGAAGGACCGTTAAGTAACAAGTCAAGTTGTTTTGTTACATTAACAGAGGGGTGCCCCAAACGACAGTGCCATGAAAAATTACCACTAGCATTATTACAGCAGGCTAGTGACAATTCTGTAGGAGACACAAATGAAGCAATGACATCTTTATGAAAATAACTGGAATCCAGTATGTAGAGTCCTCCAATCATCCTTCCCACAGCTAGAACTTGAGAATTCTCAATGTTCTGTATAACACAAAATGATGGATAAAACTCAACTGTCAGTTTAGTAGATGAGAGTAATTTACTAACTGACAAAAGATTATACTTGAATGAGTTTATATGTAAACAGGAAGAAAGAACTAAGTCTGAACTCAGCCTCACATCTCCAATGTAATTAACTTCTTTAGTATGTCCATCAGGCAAACAAACCATAACAGGTTTAGCTAAGACAGTGACATTAGCAAGCAAATCATAGCTAATACATATATGATTTGTTGCTCCACTATCCACAATCCAAGCATCTGAATTAAAGGAGGAACAAGAACTAGAAAGCCTTTTATATGAGCTACCTGTAAAATCAGATATAGCTGAATTCACATGAGCGAAACTCCTTCAAAAACAAACTTTCCTTTCATGAAATTCTCAATCCCTTGTTTGTATCATTCTTTGCAATATTAGACGAAAATCTTGAAACCGAAGAGGTCCCGCATCTTGTATATCCAGAGGTGATTCCATCAAATTGACAAAAAACTTTGAACTGTTTGACATCTCGCTTCTTGTCAAGTTCTTTCTTATACCAATCTGGAATCCCATGAAGTTTGAAACAAGTCTCTTTTGTGTGCCTTTTTGCCTTACAATGATCACAAAACAAATCATCTTTATTGACAAATTTCTTGTGATTTCCTTTTCCAAAGAAACCTATGAACATTGGTCGAACCAGATGAACCCGAATTCACCTTGGTAGTTTTCATCATCATGGCTGTATCTATCACAGGGGAATAGCTAACATGTACCTCCTTTTGCTTTTCAACTCTAAGAACCATAGAGTAAGCTTTGTTTATACTTGGCAATGGATCCATCACCAATATTTGATTACGAATATGATCATACATATCACTTAATCCCATCAAAAATTGCATCAGCCTATCATTAGACTCTAGAACAGCCAATGCTGCTGAAGCTCCATATTCACACACAGGTAAAGGGACTAAACAGCTCAGTTCATCCCAAAGCTTCTTAAGTTTTGTATAATACTGTGAAATTGATAGATCTCCTTGACTTATAGAAACAATATCTCGTTTCAATTGATACAAGAGAGGACCATTACATTCTCCAAACCTTTCTTTCAATTCATTCCATAGATCAAAGGAAGAAGTTGTATAAAGAAATGCTTCAACAATATCCTTTGAAATAGAATTCAAGATCCAAGAAGTGACCATATAATCCACTTTGATCAATCGATCCAGATTAGGATCAGTGGAATCTGGCTTTAAACATCTGCCATCGATGAAACCAATCTTCGTTTTTGCACCTAAAGCAATCATCATAGCTCGACTCCAAGACAAGTAATTTGAACCAGTAAGAGAATTGGAGACAAGTACCATACCAGGATGATCCGATCAACTCCAAGATCGCCTGCATCAGGAGCTCTTCCTGCTCCATTTCGAATTGAAGAACTTGAAGAACCATGAATAGATGCCATGATTAGACACTCAATTCAACCAAAATTCAACACAGATCAAGAACAGTAGAACCTGCTCTGATACCATGAACAATTCATACACCAAACAGTGGATCAATGACCAAAAATGATCAGTTGATCAATGTAACAGTACACATTGAAACAATGAATCAATGAAGTACAAAGAAGAACTTCTTAATCTCTCATTCAATATATCGAAATTACATTGTACATTGCTTATATACAAATCAAGATGGTGTACACTATACACCCCTGTTATAACTGCCTAAAACAAGCTAATATAAACCTGTGCTACACTATACCAGAATACATGATTCAATACATACATACCAGATTACATAAACAGCTTCATGATACATTATATAACTCTACAGAGCCATTCGTCCTAAGTAATTGTGTCTTGTTCCATAAGTTCATCAAGATCTTGCTTTCTCTGCTCCTCTCACACCCTTGTCCTCTCATCCTCAGAGTAACATAGGCTTTCGACGATCCCAACGAGAGCGACCCCCGCTACTCGATAGAGGCTAGTAATGAAGAGTGGGCAGGAAAAGCAGTTATCACCATATTTGTCCATGACATTCTTAATGTTGGAGTTTATAAGTTCTCCGACATCAATTCGGCCGAAGGTAGCGATAGTGTAGTGGAGGGCGACTCTAGGTACTATTTCACTCTCGTGCTTAATAGGTAGGAGGGAAAGGATAAGGAAGTAGTTCCAAGCTCTATATACTTTCCTAAGATTTCCCTTTTCGAGTTTCAACTTCTTCCCCCTCGTGCCTCGCACCCAATCATAGCAACCAAGGACTATCAAGTGGCTTTATACAGTATCATAGGGATATTCTTGTTGAACCTCAAATCTCCCATGATGGTACTCTCTATCGTCCTCGGAATAGCTGGGTAAGTCATAAAATCGATTGATGTTGCGGGCACTAAAGCTAACACCTAAAGAAAGGAAAAATGTATGTGTTTAAACTTTTACCTCTAGTATGGTGGTTGATGGCAAGAACTAATTTAGTTACCTCAATCACTTTAAGATGTTCAATCTGATGCAGAGTGAAAAAATAAAAATAAAAAGATAAAGAAAATGGTTTGTCACAATGAATTAGCAAGATACAAGCTCAAAAAGAGTTCAACCTAATGCAAAATCAACCAACAGCTTCGACACACTCAATGTTAATGGCCTCAACCATGTTCCAAAACGTCCAACTAGAATAAGTGCCTTTATTGTTGTAATTTACAATATTATTGTAGAAAATTATCATAAGTTAGTTAATGGAGTAACTCAAGCTATGTCTTAAGGAGCTTTGCAAATTAAATAATCCTTATCCCTAAGTTGATGACTTTTACAATGCATGCTAAAAGAACTAGCTTGCAAACATGAACCAATAGGTCTTCATGAAACTTTAAACTTGATTAAATTTGTAAATGACTGATCTTGCTTTAAACTGTGATAAAAGTGTCATCATGCTCCACTAAACCCTTCAAAACAAACTAAATAATAAGCATATCTAACAAAATAAGCATATCTCAACAAAAATCCTTTTTCTTGAATTATATAACTGTTAGGTTTTAGGGTTCATACACAGCGAAAAATTCAAAATAATTTTTGAAAAACCTCAATAGGATCGAAAATAAGTTCAATTAAACTAGATCGACAAAATTAAACCATACCTTAATCCGTGATTTCCATCTCTAATTGTTTGATCTCCAAGATGTTTAAGCGCATGTCCTCTATTGGAAATCCACATACAAGTGGTGACTATAATTTGGAATGCTAGCCCCAAGAGAGATTGAAATTTTTTCTCCCCCAAAATCCAGAGAACTCGAAATTTTTAAAAATGAAATCTTATTACGTTTTATGGTTTCAACCTCTATTTATATGTATAGATAAGCTTACTTAAAAAACTTATTCATAATACAACTATAGTATTTATACGCCCCTATTAATAAGTTATCATATAACAAATCGTAAGGGCTTTTATGTCAAAAATTTTATGATATAAAATTCATTACTCTGGACCAATTGAAATTGTGCAAAACCATTCTTTGTGTGCGACCCAATAGGTTCATGTGACGTTGACAGTGAATCAAAAACCATTTGTCCATAAGTCATAAGCAGTCTCTAGCAAGGCATTATGACTGCCCAAGTAGCATGAATATTAAAATCAATACAACCTAATGGATAACATATATCATATCCTTTTATCGTGCGTTATCCTTTGATAAGGCATAAGGAATGGAAAGTCACCCTACATGTTCAATCGTACTAGTCTCGATCTTTAGGTAAACTGAAAACATCCAAGCGACATTGATCATATCAATTCACTTGGATTTGGCCATTTAACAATCAAATATATCGAGGTAACCACTGAAATCTCTCTCTATACGAGAGGGACAAATTCTATCTTGATTACACACCTTCACATATTATTCACATGGTAACCAATCATAATAATTATAATCGTCCGATTAAAGACAACGTCTGAATGTGTCAAATTACTATGCTCATAATATTGAATTCTATGGTAATCTCAAGCCGAATGACTAAATGAAATTTACCTATCATGAGTAACACCTATGACTTAATCCACGTAGTGTTCTCATAGCGGGTCGGTCTAGTACCTTGTTCCCTAACAAACACTCTTGATCTCGATTCGTATCCTTATACGCATGATCATCACATGACCATCAATCAAGATTCAAACTAGTCTTATTTAATTATAGTTCCCAGTATAATGACCAACTAGGGACATTTATGATATTTCAACAAATACCTATTGATCTTATCAAAAGGTAAACATGTACCCACTCATAATAAAACAACAAATAAAAACCTTCCTATTATTAACTAAAATTATAAGATAAATAATGTTTATAGATTGACCTAGGAACATGCCTCAGCAATGACATGAGCCCACTATATCTATTATGCTATACAAGCTACATCCATAATTGCTGTAGAATAATAGTAAAGCAGAATGGAAAAAATCGACTGGCATGACAATCTAGTCTTTGTATGTAGAGATGTAAGCCCATCATATATCTCAATTAATGTAGGCTTTGTTTGTTGTTCTGTCTTAAAGTTTGCAATAGCATCACATTGTATTCATAGGCAAAAACATGACTCACCAGCCTGTCCTTACACGCTTCGTATATTAATATCCAGCAGCACCGCCATTGCATTCTCTGATGAAGACAATATGACAAATATGTGAAGCTTTTTTCCATTAACCAATATTATTAAACATCTATATAAGACTAGTAACAGAAAGAAAACGACGATTGAAAGGAAGTATTTTTCATAGAATGGTAATCAGTATGAAGTAGCAGATGGAAAAAAACAATAAAAACATAGTAAAGGGCTGGGCGGGCTAATGGTTGTTAAGCATTTACAACAACAAAAATAACATAGACTCCGTCCCAATGTTGTTAAACATTTGCTGCAGTTAATATAGGGGTGAGGCTTTGAAACCAATCCACATACATAAGTCATTACTCTCACTAATTTTGGTAACTATTGAACCTTTTTCTTGTAGTATACATATACCTTTGAAGGGAAAATATCATCATATGGAAGTGTATGTGTAGAGTTTGACATTGCTGCTTTACTTGGACTAAAAGCTTTAAAATTATGCCCACTTGCCTTCTACTGCTTCCTATATATAATCCCTAAATAGCCATGTGTTTTTTTCCTTAGGAAACAATGCTAACTTCTTTTATTCATCTTTGGGGCCTATTGCTCTTTTGTTACTTTGTCCTTATTTTATAATTCATAAAACTTCCGCAAACCATGTAAACAACTTTTTAAATTCTTTCACCAAGACCTTTAGCGTTATGTGTGTGTTTGTGTGTTTAAATAGAGAATATTGATAAATGGATATATGGATATATAGATATGCATGCATGTGCATGTCTATGAGTATTAGTTATTCGGTGTTCACTACACATTCAATTATATAAATACTACTTACATTTGGTTTTATTTGATAAATTCATATGGTGGCACTAACAAGAAATATAAATGAACGACAATTACTTGCATTATCAATGTAAAGTTTTATATTATTTAGAGAGCTTTTTATGCATGCTAGCTATGAATAGGGGCATATTTTTCTTCTTGTGATTTAATTCATTGATATGATATAATACTTAACTATATATATTTGATCAGGTTCACATAGTTTACTTAGGGCTTAGCAAAACTCGAGACCTTCTCTTTGCGACAAAAGCCATCTTAATCTTATGTCTAATGTTTTTACTATTTAAAAATTTACATAATTACAATTGGTTTTAATGTTAATTAGATGCATATGATCAGCTTTTCTAATTAAGCATATTGCAATAAGTACTCAGAGTTTCTCATACATATTCTTTGTCAATACAAGCTTCTACCTTATGAAGTATTCAACTAAGAACTAAAAAGCCAAGCTACATATATTAATTACTACTCTTACACTGATTTATAGCAAAATATATATCCACATCATATATGTTTTCGAATCTTGGCTAAGTAGCGAAGAATAATTTGTAGAGATGAAAAAGTTATATCAATCTTTAAGAGCAGATAATTGCGTTTGCACATGACTCGAAGCTGGGATCTCACGGGTTTTAGCCTTTGATTATGAAAATAACAATTTAGCACAACTGCCAACCCTAAACAAAGAGATTACTCTACTAGAACTAACTTACGTGGGTCTTACCTTGGATTATAGGTCTCTACATTACAAGAAAAGAACCCTTTAACGAGAAACATTTAGCAAGAGTACTAATTTTCTCTCACTAAATATACATATGGTATACTATTAAAGAGAGAAATTATTTTCTCTTGTTAAAAGTTGAAGGGATTTCTATTTGACCATTATTGATACTCAAATCCTCTCGTTATTGTTCCTCCTTGGCGGCAAAATTTAGCACTACATGTTTCCTAATTTTTGTAAAAAAATTACGTGGGTATTGCCACCACTGTGATTGCCACCACTGTTATTCCTTATTGATTTGGTGAATCTTTAAAGAATATTGAAATTAACTTGAGCTATACACCATTAGACTTCATCTTTCAAAATCTCTCACTTCAACACACACAAAAAAAGATCTATGACAAAACTATACATATTGGCCTAGTTCATAATTATGTCAGCATGAAAAAGTAAAGAGCTTAAAGAAATTAAGATCCCTAAATGTTTGGGCAAAGCTAGTAGTATTATTAAAAAGCTCAACCATACAAATGAAAAATTAAAGAAATAAAATGTTTCTTTTTTTCTCCTTCATGAGACAAAGTTGTAATAAAAAGCAAAAGATCGAACAAACTAAAAAGAAAGAATACACTCAACAAGGAAGTAAAATCATAAGACTTCTTTAAAAAAAAAGGCAAGATCCTTAACAACATCAAGTTCATATATCCTCTTTTCACAAAAAAGCAAGAGGAGCAAAGGATAAAAAAGCCACAAGAAAAAACAGTCAAGAAACTAGAGAGTTTATGCTACGTGAATCCTATACGGATCTACTTATTATTAATAGAGAACAATGATCTAAACTTCAGTATAAAAATTAGGATGCATGAGCTCTTTAATTAATATCATTTTCAAAAGAGATGGTAGATAGATAGAGAGAGGATAAAAGTAAACAATACATACAAGTTGATGGCTAAAGCATAACATGAGCAAATGAAGCAGGTCAAAGCTTCTATGATTACAGAACTATCATGGGAAAGTTTAATTTAAGTAATAAAGATCTCTACCTTAAATTGAAGATACATGTTTTTGTCGGCTTATTTCAAAAAGTAATGTTGGGTTTCTTTTATATTGAACAAATAGAAAGGTTTCTTCAAAATTACAAAACTAATGTATTTCTCCTTTTGGCATGGCATTATTGGTGATGATGTGGAATCTATTTTGTATGAATTACTCCTTTATAGAAGGAGTTATTTGTTTAACCTAAAAGATTTATGAATTACTCCTTTTGAGAAGGAATTATTTGTTCAATCCAAATCTAAGTTGAAAATACTACACATTATATGTAAACCCCATGCAAATTGGATCCTAAGGTTTGAAACTTGTTTGCACACAAATCTCGGGGTGGATATGGACTACTTACATACCAGTTGCAATTGTAAACCCATACAAATAAACCTCATGCAAACCTATACAAATCGGGAACACAGAGATAGAGATAGAGAGATCGGAGAGAGGAGGAATAAAAATTAAAAGTTGGTTATGAAGCCTCACACAACGTTTTTCACCTCTCACGTACTTTGAACCAATTCCACAATCTTTGTTCAGAGTAGTTTTAGGACCCTCAACGTTACCTAAAATCATTGAGAAATCAAGATAAGTCTTTTATTTGAATTTCTTAAGTTTTTGACCAATTTTTAAGTTATTCTGTTATTTTCAAGGCCTAAAAACCAAGAATCACACCAAATCAACTCCTCGGATATTCGAATCTCAATTTTGACCAAAAAATTGTGGGTCGCAATAAAAAATTAACCTTGACTAGACTTTTAAATATTTTTCAAAATTTTAGACATTTTCACGTATCGTAAAACATATTATGTGGAAAACCCTAGTATAAATCCTCGAAAAAGTTTCAAGATCCTCAATTTTCATAAAAATCTTCCATTTCTATTTATTTGTCCAAAAATATAATTTTTCTGATTTTTTTATATTTTTCTGAAATTTTTTTCAACTATTAGCATATCCATGTGGATCAGTCCTAGTGGATGCCAACGTGGACGGGTCCCCAAGAATAACAAGAATAGAGCATTCTCAGAATGCACTATTCTTGTTAAATGTGGTGGATCACTCCACATTGGCATCCTTGTGGACTGATCCTGGACTGATCCTTTTATAATGACACGAATAGCGCATTCTCCGAAAGCGTTATTTATGTTTAGTAACATAGGTGCAATTTTTCAAATAGATGACACATTCTAAAACCCCAAAATACATTACTTAATGAATAAAAAAAACAACACCTATTTTACTAATTTAAAAGTAAAAGTGTTGTACGGCTTTAGCTTTTCCTAATTTTATCTCTCAGGTCAAATATCCATTATATTATATTTATATATAGCTAGGATTCTGCAAATGAAGTAATAATATAGCATCCACTTTGCCTAACATCTCACTTAGGATTTTTTGCATATGCATATTCATGCATGTAACTTTTTTTAGATTTTCAATCAATATTCAATAGTATTTATGGAATTAGTGATGTGTGGATTGTGTATCTACTATGGACAGTAGCGATTACAAAGGTTTATGTTGGAGGAATAATGAAATATAGGGTTATAACTCACAATAAAATAAGACGAATATTGTAATGGGCATTTCATCATACAACTTCAGAGCACTTTATCAAACTATCCAATAAACCTATCCCGATTTTAACAAACTAATCATCTCATATGGGTATTTAATCAAAAACCTCAAATAAAAAACACTAATTTAAAATTATATGGTTAACATGCATTTCTTAGTAAAAATTGCACATTTTTTTAGAGAATCCAATTTTTTTCTCAAAAACGATGATTCCTTTGACAAAAGAAGTCTTCGCTTTCGAGGTGAACTCTAAGTCCAAAAGATGCAACTTTTTTTTAATTAAGTCGGAGTTGAACACAACCTCCCGAAACCTTACTTTTTTGGCAAGTGATGCCTTTACCATCTTACCAGAGATGATTTGACCTAAAAGATGCAACTTAATGTGAGGGATCTTTGGATTTTATTAGCTTTCATGTTCAAAAAAATCAAATAGTGAAATAAGGTTGAATATCATCAGTCTGATTTTATTAGCTTCCGAGATGGAGATATTAATAAGTATAATAGATCTAAAGTTGGTGTCAAGAGTGGTGAGAATTTCATAGATCACTCAACAACAGTTAGAGTGGTGTAAAGAAAAAATGAGGAAAGTAAAAGTGAGTGAAAGGAAAGTATAGAGATGTTCTTTGTAGCATCCCTTATCTCAATTAGGGCAATACTCGGCCTAAAACTCTATTATGCCCTGATAAACCAGCCATAATTAATTAGAGCCAGCAACCTCTCCTTCTATCTCTTGATAAACACAATTATATATCGAATATTGATGTAAAACAAATGATACTCAAAACAGAAATTAAATAATTTTTGATATTTAAATACGATATACAAAATCAATTCAAACAACAAAAAATATCGATTATACAAAATCTCTCATCCCTTATGATATTACGAAACTTTAATTTAATACAATATATAAGACAAGGGAAGATTCATTACATTGAAGAGAAGATAAAAAATCTTAAATCTTCTCTATCTCGTAGTCGTAGCGCTCATCGACTTTCCTGAAATGTTAGTTGGTGTGAGAGTTTCAACTTAGTAAGTAAGGATTCACAAAGCCATCAACATTCCATATAATAATCAAGAATAATATGCAATAATAATATGCACTATAGATAGCTAATGGGATTATGAACAACATATAATCCATTAAATAACAAATGCATGTTAAACCGTCAATGACTATTACATATTAATTCCCATTTTTATTTGTAAAAGTATGGTCGATTACCCACTGACACCATTAATGTGATTGCTAGACAAACACATTGGTCGATGTGCTGTTTAGTCAATCCATTAATGTCCAATGGTTCTATCCAAAACACTCTAGTAAATATGTAATCCACGTAACCTATTTAACTGAGTAGGAATTTACATATAGGCTAGGAAGGTAACCCATCTACTATATAAACTATTCTCAGTTCTAGGAGTTACTCTCATGAATCACATTAAACACCATTTTCTATATAGTAAAACACATCATAATGTACATAGTCCCCCATTCAGTCAATAAACTATATGAACTACATATACTAACTTATCTAGGCAACATTGATAAATAAGTGAATCTATACTTACATCGGTTTAGGTTTTGTATCCACACCCCTAACTTTCCTAGTCACTCACGCTTTCTTGGTGATCCGAAATCTATCACAAACCATTTTTGGTTAATATAGGTCTAATACCCTATATTTAGAACCCCTAAGTTAGTCCGTAAAACCTCATGAAATTCTAAGTAATTTACATCACAGTTTCTATTTTCTGGGGTAGGAGCGTGCTCCCTCACTTGATGGAGCGTACTCCACCAACTAGATTCACCCCATTTGATAAAAGGAGCATGCTTCTCTGTTCGATGGAGTGCGTTCCACCTTGTACTGTCTCGAGATGGAATAGGGCGGCATCCACTATTCCATTACCAAATCATCACAACAACCTCAAACACTCTCCCAAAACATCAGAGAGAACCACTAGTGATGTATAAACTCATTAAAAATCATCAATATCAATAATTCATAGAGAAATCACCACCAATTATTGAATTCAATTTCAAACTCAAAACTACACCTACCAAGATGATGATCACTGACCCAACATTGGTTTAATCACTTTGATTTAGTGGAGAATTCTCTCCTGATCAATCCCTCAAAACCCAAAACCCTCAGCTGCTATCCTTTCTTAATCTCTTGATTGATCAAATGAAATGAGGATAAGTTCGAAGGTTTTTTATTTAAATATATGGATTTTTCTCTAGATATTCATCGCGCTATCTCGTGGCTGATCAAGTGATTGATGTGTTAAAATGACACTCCTTAAAGTGACACAAATTTTAACACCATCAACACTTACGCTCATATCGAGGCGATCCAACGATCCATATAATTGAAAAAAAATTATAGTTTTTTATATATATTTTTATATCAAATATATATAAATATATACACTTCGTGTATTTTCTTACGAATAAATTTATTGGACATGCCTACGTGTATTCTCGGGTGAAGACATTCATTTCACGACCCCTCGTCGCACTTGGCGTACCAACTATTTATTGTTTAATTATTTATTTTCTAATTATAGGCTTCTATATAAACTTCATTTTTATACTACAACCTATAAATACAATAAACATTCCAAGCAAACACAACTCGTCACACAAACCAACACACACGCTAATCAAGGTACGCCAAAATTAATCACGAGCCTAAATCAGGTTAATTATGATTTGTATTAACACTTATCACCAACTTAAGGTAACGGGTCGTTACATTATTCACCACCACTTTCATCTCCTCCACACTGACTCACTACTTCCACGCATTCTAGAGTCAATGTTGATGCCTTGGAGGGCAGTTAGCTATTGTGTCCCTTCCAAAAAGCATCACTCCACCCTATGTTTTGTGCCATCGACGAGAAGCTCTAACTTAAGTTTTAGCTTGTTATTCAAGGAACAAAATAAATCACGAAGAAGATGGAGAGTAGAAATTGATCAAAAAGAGAAGGGGAACCATACCTTCTCAATGAAAACTACAAATCTCTGCAACTCCTCTTAATCGATGATGGCTAGAATGCCCTAACGACCACTCACAACAATGCCACTTAAGAGAAAGTTGATGGACACCTAGAAAAAATGTTTGAGTTGGGGGTTGCCGCCAGAAAGAGAATGCCCTAACAGTTCCGATCTTGCCTTTGTGTTTGCATTACTAATAACGACGAAGACTAGATGTTTGTGGCTTGCATTTGCTTAATAACGAGAGGCTTTTAAGTTGATTTTCTTGCATTTTTTACATAGTAATATTATAATCGTGATGTGCACTCCTTTTATTTTCAAGTTTGATCTAACAATTAGCACCGATGTTAATTTAGCGGCAAAATATTTTGGAGGCCAATAACGAGAGGATTTGGCTATAGGTAGCAACTAAAAAATACTCTAATTATAGTAGTTTACCATATGTAGCTTAATTGAGAGGAAAGTTGGGAGGCACAAAAAAGCTAGGCGCTAAAGAAAATTACACCCCAAATAACGACAAAATTGAAGTATCAATAGTTAGAGACTTCAATCTTGATGTTAATAATGTAGTTTCAAACAAGGAAAACATAATATCCACACTAATAAATCGTTTTCAATAAGAGGAATTCATTACTCTCACTAATTTTGGTCACTAATGAACCTTTTTTTGTAGTGATTATAATGTCCATTTTGAATGGAAGAGCTTCAAACTCTTCCTCTGCTTCGCTCTAACACTCATCTTCCTCAACACCTCTTAATATAATATCACTCATATTTTCTTCTTGTTCACAATGTACATGCATAGGTAACTCTTATTCTTAATCAAATTCTCCAGGCTAGAATTGATTCGACTAATTAGAGTTCCTATATTTTGAAAACTTGACTCACCTCTCGCCGATGTTGATACATTTTTTCTTCATTATGTAGATTGTCATGATGGAACTGTTCATTGATAGAGACTAGATCTTTCAAGATTTCTTTAAGATAATATTCTTCTTATCGAGGAATCTGTGGACTTGACATGAACTCGTGGAATTTGGGTTGTGGTGATAAATAGCTCTACTCGAGATAATTTTCATATTCTAAGTAGTAATGAAAAACATCAGTGGAATTTGAGACATCCGCATAAACTCTATAAGCTTCCACATTACCTTGTTGCTGAATAAAAGGCCAATCAAAAAATTCATGTCTAAAATTTTATGTACTTACCCTATTCATACTATAATAGTGTGAGTTATCGTAATAACTCTAATTTAGGGAGTAAAGGCCATTATTAAGTTACCTGCAAAATATATACTAGAGCCAAAGGGCCTGAATACAAAAATAGATACAACATAAACAAAATAAAAAGAAAAATTAAACTCAATTTGGAACCGAATCCTCGGCAACGACACCAAAACTTTATCACATGTCGCACGTGTCAAATATAAATCGTACAAGGTTAAAAATCCTACTAAAATATTGTAAAGGTAAGCATGGGGTCGAATCTACAAGATTCAGTCAAATTGAGTCTTACAAACATAAAAGTAAATCATGAGGGTTCTTGAAAGAGTTTTGTCCTAAACGCCTACTAAAAAAGAAGGTAAATAAGTCGTAAATAAAAGAATAGAAATATACCTAAGTTTAAGAATCCATAATCTATCCTATGTTGCCTCCATGTCTTGTATCATCGATTTTAGAAAGATGGGTTTTGAAATAGTTTCCCTAGATTGGCTATAGGTGTTGGGGTAACCAATACCCTAGCTATTCTCAATAAATAGGGCTATCGCTTTCTAAATAGTCCCCTTACTCACTATGCAACCTTAGGCAAATGCTTTCAAGATTTAGCACGTGAGCAATACTTAGTGCTCTTTAGGAACACTGACTCGTAGATAACTTTGGGCAACCACTCTCAAGAACTAACCTAATTCTCGATCTTACTTACTTAGAACAATAAGTGTGTCAGGTCTCTTGCTCTTAGTGATCACCAAATCTCAACCCGGTTGGTATCACGAATTCAACCTAATTGATAACATGTCTATCTGTTTATGTCTAGAGATGTGCAATGAATAATGAAAACTCTAAACTAGCATTGAGACATCATGAAAAACAATAAAATAAAGATAAAGAACTAAATCGAAACAATATTATAATAGAAAATCTCAATAAGACATAGAAAACAACTAGCTAATGGCTAGAGAGCTTCATCCGATACCTAGGTATGAAAGAACCTAGCCAGACATGGATACTCTACATTTTTGTACTCCTAAATTACTCTGAATACAATGAGTTTTCCTCCATAGAGGTCCCTTCTTAATATAGGTGAGTATGGGTACAAGAATAGGAAAGCCTGAGAAATAAGAATCTTCTAAAAATTCCAAAACTTATATTCTGTGAGTCTGGCGCAGTTGGTGAAGCTGTTGTTATTAAGGGACGACACCATATGGCGGCATGGCATATTATAGAAAGTCTTGGATAGCAAGTCAGTCTTGAATTTCTATTTGTGATCCTGGCGCTATGGGTGGCACTATCTGTTGTAGAACCTAGCGTCGTCCATTTATTTCTGACGTCGTGCGTTCATCTGTCCTAACGGCTTGCATGGCGTCGTGGCTTCTCCATGGCACCTCTAGTTCATTTAAGGAGTGTTATATCTGTTGTCCTTGACTAATTTTTGGCTTCTTTATTGAATTTATTCAATTCACGTACAAATACTCTAATACCCTGTAAATCTTTAAAGTTAACATATTGAACCATAAAATAAAACTTTAGAGTTAATTTACATACCTTATCCCCTATAAAATAATCCATAATTAATAACTCATCAACAACTTATAAAATGTAAATATTCCCATTAGATGGTGGAAATATCCTATAAAATCAATTCCCCGAACATCAAATACTTTGCAAAATAGAATATGACACTAAAACATTTGGTTCCTACGTCCTAAGTTTTCGATTCTTTGATAATTATGACAACCTTTCATGTAAACATAACAATCGTAGAATAAACTAGGCAAAAAAAATCCTGAGTCTAATATTTTTATGGGTTGTACTACGTGGACCAAAATGTTATCCACAAGCATAGTATACCAATGAGCCATGAAGGATTGTATTTCCATTTGTGAAATACATCTTCGAATAGTTTGGTCGGAACATAATTTCCATAAGTAAGGATCATCCCATAAATAATGTTCAGAGCCATGTTTAATCTTATTCTTTGGGCTCTTTGATAAATGAGGTGATAACCTATTAGTAGTGAGGTAGTTGACTGTATCGGCATTCCATGGGCTAGAAATAGCTATTTTATATATGTGTTAATCTGGAAATTCATCTTTCAATGGTATTGGTGATTCTCCATTTTATAGTCTACTTAGATGGACTGCTACTAAGTCTTCCGCACCTTTCTTATCTTATATAATGATATCAAATTCTTGTAACAATAAGATCAGTCTTATTCATCTTGGTTTAACATATTTCTTTAACATCAAATATCTTAATGTGGCAAGATCTGAGTAAACTATTACTTTTGTGCCTAGTAAATATGGTCTAAACTTTTCTAATGCAAACACAACTGTTAGGAGTTCTTTTTTGTGGTGGTATAAATTAGTTAGGCGAGATCTAAAGTTCTTGATGCATAATTTATGACATGAGAATCATTTCCTAAATTTTGACCTAAAACAACTCCTAATAAGTATTTACTTACATCACACATTATTTCAAAAGGTTATGACCAATCTGGTGACTTTATCATGGGTATGGAGATCAGGGTGACTTTTAACTTATTAAAAGCTATCTTGCATTTAGGTGTGAACTCAAAGATAACATCGTTTTGCAAAAGTTTGCATAAAGGTTGTGTTATTTTGGATAAATCTTTCGCAAAATGTTTGTTGAATCCTACATGGCCAAAGAAAGATCTTACCTCCCTCACAGTAGCGGGGTAAGGTAATGTTTTTATAACTTCGATTTTAGCAAGGTATACCTCTTTTTCTTTTGCTGACACAATGTGTCCTAATATAAGTCTTTGATTTACTATAAAATGACATTTTTCATAGTTCAATACTAGATATTTCTCTACACAATTTTTAAGTACTTTGGTTAAATGAAGTAAGAATTCATCAAAATAATTACGGTATACAGTAATGTCATCCATGAAAACTTCAATAAAATGTTTAACGTAGTATGAGAAAATACTAATTATACATATTTGGAATGTAACAGGTGCGTTACATAAGCCAAAAGGCATACACCTGTAAGCAAATGTACAAAAGGGCAAGTAAAAGTGATATTTTCTTGATCTTCTGGAGCTATTGAAATCACATGGAATCGTAAGTATCCATCCAAGTAATAGTAATCGATTCATCGAGCTATTTTTTCTGATATTTGATCTATAAACTGAAGCGGATAGTGATCTTTTATAGTTGCATTTAGCTTCCTATAATCAATGCAAACTCTCCAATAGTTTTGATTCTAGTCGTATAAGTTCTCTATGGTTCTTTCTTATAACTATGATCCCTATCATTTTTGGGACTACTTGTACCAATTTGACCCAATTACAATTTGCTTTTGGGAATATCATTCCTGCATCTAATAATTTAAATATTTCTTTCTTTACTACTTCCATCATTGGTGGATTCAATCTACATTAAACTTATCTGGAAAGTTTTGAGTATGTTTCAAAATTAATTATATGCATGCTAGTGGTTGGACTTATTCCTTTAATATTGGCTATTGTCCATCCTAGTGCTTTCTTCAATTCTTTGAAAACATTTACTAATTTCTCTTCTTTTAAATTTGGTAATTTATTAGAGATTGTAACTGGTAAGGCACTATTAGTTTCTAAGTACGCGTATTTTAAATGATATGTTAGAACTTTAAAGGAATTGGTAGATCCATAAAGTAAGAGAATTCAGGGAGAACGTTATAAGATTTTAATTCATTTATTATCTCCCATGTCTCTTAATCTATATCATCATCGTTATTTAAATCTTATATCACTTTTTCAAGTTTGCCTGACTTATCGTTTCTAGAATTTTATCTATTATAGGACGTAGCATATCTACGGTGCATACTGATGAAACATCTAAAAGATATTTCATTGTGTTGTTGATGTTAAAGTTTACTATTTCGTTATTTACTTCCATTATTAGAGTTCCATTAGAAACATATATTACTGCTTTTGATATAAAATTCGGTTGGGAAGAGTAAGTCATTAACCCTAACTAGTTCATCCTCTAATGCTCCTATAGGTAAGACGGTAGATCTATCTGCTAATTGCACTGCTATTCCAGTTTCTTCTAAAGGTATGTTTGGCATTTGCAAATATATTGACAAAGGCATAACGTGGATTGGGGCATCTAGATAACATAATTCTTTGGATATCTTTATGTTTTCTATTGTGCATGGAATGAAAAACATTACATGATTAGAACATTTAGGGGGTTATTTCTTTTTTATTATTGTCGACACATGTTCTCCTTGGCTTACTTTTTCATTAGGTTTAATTTTATTAGTGCACAAGTTTTTTATAAATTTTAGATATTTAGGTACATTTTGAATGACTTCGAATAAAGGTACATTTATTACCACTTTCCTCAAAGTGTCTGAGATTTCTTTCTCTTCTTGTAATTTCTTGACGTTCTTCTTGTTTTCCCAACGATGGAGAAATAATGGTCTTACTAAACTTGGTTTATTCTTTTCATAATCACAATCATTTTCCTTTGAATTTTATTATTTTCAATTTTTATTTCTATTTCTTTTTCTAATTCAGCCTCTAATTCTCTTAAAGAAACTAGTTGTTCTACCCCATCCTCCTTTCTCCTACATTTGAAGAAGTTTCTAATAAGGGAAGTGTAAACAACAACATTGGGGGTATAACCCACGTCCAACATCCTCTCGTACAAACTGTAAGCCTCATCAACTCTGCCATTCTTACCTAAGCCATCAATCAAAGAAAAAAATGTAACCTCGTTTGGTTTACAACCTTTCTTATTCATGCCTTCAAAGATGTGGTGAGCTTGTCAAGCTTTTTTGCCTTGCATAACCTATCAACCATTATATTCACAGTTAAAATATTTGGAAACAAGCCTACTTGTTCCATGCCATTCTGGATCTCAGAAGCTGACCCAAGATTTCTAGCCTTGCAGAACATGTCTATGAGAGAATTGTAGGTGGACAAATTAGGTTCAGCATCCTTCTTCATTTCCTCGAAAACCCTTAAAGCTTCGTCGACTCTTCCTTTCTTCCCGAGGCAATTAATGATGGAATTATAAGCAACCACACTTGGAATAGAACCCTTCTCCTTTTGCCTTTCTAGTAATTTATAAGCTTCATCAAACTTCCCAGAAGACGCATATCCCATGATCATGGTATTGTATGCGTAAGCACAAGGACTACTTCTTGCGAGGCCATGCCCAGATGTAAACTCTACTAGTATGAAGAGTTGAACTATATGACTACTTCTTGCGACTCCACTCTGAGATCCTCCAATCACTCTCTCATACATCTCTCTGTGTACTTTACATACACAAGAATCCTTTTGTATGTGAGGTTCCCCTCCATTGGAACACCCAAGTCCCCTTGGGATTTTACAACTCGATATTGAAATGTACAAAAAAAGTTTACAATACAAAGTAAACTGAATAACTGGTGTACATGACTCAAATACTTTTACAAATATATAGACCAATGTAGATTACACAATCTGAACTAAACTAGCAAGATCTGAACAATCTCCATTTCTAAATAACCACGTCCCTCAATGAGTAACACGTGGTGATAATTCTTCTAAATTGCAATTTCCAACCTCCTCATAATCTTTAGTTAGCAATCAACTGGTTGGGGATAAGATCAAATCTTTAACTGTCTAATCCGGAAATCCTATTGCAATCGCTTTGAGCCACTGGTTGCAATCGCACATCTTTATCCTAATCTCTAGTTATTTCGGATTTGATTTTGAGAACATGTATCATGTGTTGGATTTTGGATAACTCATTTATTGATAACGTCGGACATAACAACTATAGTAAAAAATCTATACTTTAGATATATGATCATGACACTAATAATCTCCCCCTTTGTCATTATATTGTCACAATCATTAAAATGAGTTTTAAAGCATAAGTAATAATCATGAATCAACTAACATTTTGCTCCATCATAAAGAGTCACATAAGTCTTCAATAATATTAAGTGCTCTTCTAAAAAAGTACGAAAGTAAAAAGACCAAGATATTATTGATACAAACTTGTAACAATAACTTCCATGGTGGTTATAATCGCTTCAACCATCTAGTTGCACCATACTTTCACATCTCCAAATAGTCTTCAATAGAAACCCTGACGTCACAAAAATAATACTAGCAGAAGTATCTTCAAACTTAAGAAAGTAAAAATAAAGCAGTATCTTCACAAAGAATTCACAAATATGAAATGAACCACCCCTTTTAAACTATCATTTCCCCCTTTGTGATAACATAAAGACAAAATAACTAGGGAGAACCATACCAACTACTGCTTGAAGTGGGTGTAGGAGCAATAACATTCAGAAACTTGAATAGCATTTGGAAAAGATTATCAACTAAGGCTCAAATTGCTATCATCAGCTCCTTCTCTTGCTCTTTCCTTTGATCCAAGAAGTTACTTCAATCTAGCTTTGAGTCAGAATAAGCTTGTGAAACTGGTGAAGACTGAGAAGGCACAGATGAAGTACTTGTTTTAAATGCCATTTTAGTCTTCTTTTGCTTTTTCTTTTAAATTTTGGATGGGCCAGTTTCCGTACGACAAGTTGGAACTGGGATACCACTCTGTTACAATAGTTAAGGTGGTGAAATTGCTAATTGATTCAACATTGGCAAGTCATTAAAGTGCAAAGATTCCATCTTTTTGATCTTGTGCTTTTGACTTAACTAGAACACCATGAGTCCTGTTTATACTCTGGTGTTTCTTGATAGCTGAGAAGATCAGTTAGTGGACATGGAAAGAACAAATATTTATATGTGTTTGATATTCTGCAACACTGCCTTAAAGATTATCTCACCAAGATCACAATGTGCCCCTTGTCCTATTGCATACAAAAGAATTCCCATCTCCCTATCAAAGGTGTTCCCATGTCTAGTGGGTAGTAGGTTGCTAGTAATACAACTATATAGGCTGAAATACAAGGTGGTTTAGTCATTAGTTTCCTTTTTCTCTTTGTTTTGTACCCACTCAGTTACTCTGCCACGAGTGATGGTAATGATCAAGGTATACATGGTGTTTGAATTCCTAAATCTTCAAGGAAATCTATGTCTTTTATTGTTGTAAGGACATTCTAAGAACTCATTGATAGCACTAGGTGAGAATTCAATGAATTTCCCTCAAATATACACTCCTTGAGAATATGTGGAGGAAATATCAAAAGTATCTAACTTCAAATTTGGCATAAAATTTCTTGACCAGACTCACATTATATCTGGCTGGAAATGAGAAAATTTTGAAGAGAAAATGGGACTTTAGAAAAGGTCCCAAATTCTCGGTTTCATAGTCCTTTTCTGAACAAATTTCTTTGCATGACATTTCTTGCCTTTGAGACTTTCATATTTTGCCTCTACTTCTTCATCTAACATTCTTGGAGACAAGCCTCTGTGTTTACCCAACTTCACACTAGGTTGTTTTGCCTCATTATCAGAATCTAGAGTGTTGCACTATGGATCTGGTCCTTCAGAATCTAAAATAGTAAAAAATCCTTCCTTAGTCTATTCTTTTGTTGCAACCTGACTTGTAGGTTCACCAGTTGTAGCTAGAGTTGTAACTTTGGCATTTTTGGCCTTTTTTTTCAAACCTTTCTTTTTCTATTTCCTTTTTAAAAAAGACAATAGAATAATCTCATCATCACCATCATCATCTCCTTCTAGAACAATAGGCTCTTAACGAATCACCTCAAAATCATCAAGGGTTTCACGATCTTATGTATTTTTCTGATCAAGAGTATTAGAGGCTTCATGCTCACGCTTTGTTGCTTCTGTCTCATGAAGGCTTACACTTTATTGAGCTGTCGTAGTTGGAGCAAAATGGTCCGTGGATTGGTTAAGAGGCCCTGCTCTGTAGTATCCATGGGCTCCTCAGGGATTGGTTGCTTATGAGTAGGTTCTTTAGGAGTAGACTCATTAGGAGTTGGCTCGGTGGTGGTCCTTAGAACATTTTCTTCTCTAGTCACCTATTGAGTACTCGCTTGGCGTTTTGAACAACCGGTGATGACACTCCTGGTTGTATATTCCATTCATCATGTTTTTCCTTAATTTCTTCTTCTAGTGGGGGTTGATCAAATATAGGGGTGACATGCACACTCTCTATTTGAACTGATGATGCTCGACGTTCGTAGTTTTCAAGGTCGTTTAACTCTTTTGATGATGATGAAGGTAGGTTGCTTACTTGTGTAGGCTTGTCTTTCAACAATGGTGGAAGAACCTTTGATTAAAATTGAAATTTCTCTTGAATTGGAGACAGTAGTGGAATAATGCTGAGTGGCATAGGATTCAGAATCTTCATCAACTTTTTGACTGGTTCCTTCCCTTTAAGTTAAGCTGGTGCCTTAATTGCAGTCCTCTTTGTAGAGCTTTGAGTTTGAACCATGGTACTAGGCTTATTACAACTACTTAAACAAAAATTGGAAACGAAGATCAAGAGAGAATATCACAGTAAGCCGAAATCGATACAAACGATTAGGTATGGTCTAAGGTTGAAGATGATGAAGATGATCAAGTGAAATAACAATGGCTTCAATTATGGTTACGTTGATGCATATCTACCAATTTTAAACTCTCACCAACTCATAATTAATATGATTAATGATAATTATAAATAAGAATCAAATCAAAATAGAAATATTGCAATGATAGTATTACCGTTAGTGTTCATTATGTCCAACTTTACTTAAATTAAAAAACTGCTAATCTGCACATAGAAATCATTTACTCTCCCTTTATTTTATTTTTATTGCCAAAAAAAATTAAAAACAATATGAGGGGAGTGACGACTGTGAATTAGAAAGGGTTAAGACAACCTAATAGCCTCTCTAAAAAACACAAACCTATAAGCATCAAGGGCCTTAGTAAATATATCCATCAATTATTTTTTAGTATGAACATATTCAATAGATATTACCTTCCTTCCACCATATCACGGATGAAGTGATACTGCAACTCGATGTGCTTAGTTCTTGAATGCTAAATAAGATTTTTTGAGATGTCAATTGCACTTTGGTTGTCACAAAACACAACAAGCGCTTGTAACGAAATGCTATACTTATTTAACATTTGTTTCATCTAGAGCAATTGTTTGCAATAGCTCCCAACCTGCTTTTGCTATTGAGAGTGAGCTTAAGTATTGTTTCTTGTTGAACCAAGTCACTATGTTTGTTCTAACAAAAAAACCTCCAGAGGTACTTTTTCGATCATCTACTACCTGCCCAGTCAACATCACTGTAACCAGCTAAAAATATGTTAGAGTTAGATGAATACCATAATCCCAAGTTGGATGAGCTAGCCACATATTGAATAATCCACTTAACTGCTGTAATGTTAGATTCCTTTTATGTAGCTTGGAAGCATGCACATAATCCTACACTGAATAACATATCTTGTTGGCTTGTTGTGAGGTATATAAGACTCCTAATCATGCTTCTATAGAGTGATGGATCTACTGGTTTGCCATGCTCATTTTTGGTCAACTTATCGTTCGTACCCATTAGTGTTCTTACATGTTTAGCTTGTTCAAAAGCAAATCTTTTGACCAAGGAGTAAGAGTACTTATGTTGTGATAGAAACGTACCTTTGCTGGTCTGGTGAACTCGTAGACAAAGGAAATAT
This sequence comes from Stephania cephalantha, assembly GCA_039657325.1. Lineage (NCBI taxonomy): Eukaryota > Viridiplantae > Streptophyta > Magnoliopsida > Ranunculales > Menispermaceae > Stephania > Stephania cephalantha. Next base: position 27,946,636 of record CM077571.1, read on the forward strand.
GAGAGTTCTCCAACCATGCTCATTTCAAATTCTTTTTGCATATTGTTGACGAATTCTTCTACCAATCCTTTTGTAGTGGCCCCAAAGACTATAACATCAACATATATTTGCGCTATAAGGACTGATAAGGATTTTTGCTTAACAAATAACGTATTGTCCACATTTCCACTACTGTAGCCATGATTCATTAGGAACTTGGCAAGCTGGTCGTACTAGGCACGTGAAGCTTACTTCAACCCATAGAGTGCTTTCTTCAAATGATAGACATGGTCTAGGAAGGAGGGATTTTTGAATCCTTTGGGTTGTTCAACATATATTTCTTCATTGATTGTACCATTTAGAAATGCAGTTTTGACATCCATCAGATAGAGCATAAAATAAGTGAGCATGCAATAGCAAGAAGTAGAAGTACAAATTCTAATCTAGCAACAAGCGCAAATGTTTCATCAAAATCTATTCTTTCTACTTGATCATAACCTTGAGCTACTAGACGAGCCTTGTTTTAAACCACTTCTCCTTGTGCATCAGATTTGTTCTTGAAGGTCCACTTTGTGCTTATTACATTATAATATTTAGGTCTTGGCACCAGAGTCCTGACGTCAAGTCTCTGAAAATAACTCAACTCCTTCTGCATTGCTATAGTCAAGTACTTATCTTGCGATGCATCAGACATGTTTTTAGGCTCGATATTTGAGACATAGAAGACATACCTGACTAACCTCTTAGTTTATTCTTGTTATATCTCTGGTTATTATTCCTTCTTCTTTCTCTCCAATAATGTTATCTGGTGGATGATTTTTCTGAATTCTACTTAAGTGTTCTTGAGTAATAGTGGACAGCTCTGACTCATTCCCATGTGAGGATTGTGTAGCATCTTTGTTAGGTGAAGCTTTTACTTTGGTTGCTATTGGAATACTAGGATGGTCGCAACTAGCATTGGTTTACCATTTCTATTGTTAGCTTGTGATGTTTTCTATTCTAATGGAATATCATCAAAGGACCCATTAATTGATTTCATTACTCTCTAGGTACGCTGATGTAGAACTCTGTAGGCCTTGCTATTTGTAGAGTAACCAAGGAAGATAACTTAATCACTTCTTGATTCAAACTTTTTCTGCACATCCTTATTATTTAGTACAAAACAATTGCTTCTGAAGATGTGAAAGTAAGCGAGGTTAGGCTTTTTACCTTTCCAAAGATCATAAGGTGTCTTGTAGGTGAAAGGATGAAAATAGGTTTTGTTGATAGTTTAACATGCCGTGTTCACAACCTCTACCCAAAGTTTTGTTGGAAGATTCTTGGATGTGAGCATCACTTTTGCCATTTTTTAAACATGTACATTCTTCTTTTTGAGCACCCCATTTTGTTGGGGTGTAATTGAAACAGAGATTTCCTAATGAATTTCTGAAATTCTGCAGAATTCTCGGAAGTAAGAGTTTTCAAACTTTTTCCCGTGATCTTTCTTGATCCTCACATTATGTTCTCTGGAAGCTATCATTTCATTCATTAACTTCAAACACAAATCACTAAAACTTTAAAAAGCATCTGGTTTTTCTTTCAAGAAGATAACCCAAGTGAAACACAAAAAATCATATGTGAATACCAGAATATATCTATTCCTTGACAAACTTGTCACCTGAGACTGAACCTTAGTAGTCCACGTATTGCTTCTAAGTTTGAAAACTTTCTCAAGTATCTACAGTGGACGTGTCCTAGTCGTTGATGCCATACTTCGATGTTGTCTGCTATTGAGTTGTGAGAGGACCTGCTAAGTTATTGCAACAGGTAGCAATTATTAGATGACCTTTCTCTAGTCATGATACATTCTCCTTTTACACCATATACATCACATATATTTTGGTGAAATTTACATAGAAACTTTAATCACATAACTAGCTAATACTAAGTAAATTTCCATTTAGATATTCAACATGAAAAAAACCTTCTAAAATAGGCAAACTTGGAACTTCCCGAGTTCCTTTTCCAATGACTTGGCTTCGCACACCATCTCTAAAAGTGACATATCCACATCCATGAGATTGATAGTTGACGAGAAAACCTTTATAACTAGTCATATACTTTGAGCAACCATTGTCAAAGTACCAGTTAGAGGATGACATGGAATTTAATGATATATGTAGAAAATTACATACATCATTTTTAGAGATCCATCATTTCTGGTGATTGTGTTGATGTTGTCCTAAATCTTGAGCAGCTTTCTAAGTGATCTCATGTTGCTTTCATGCTAGTTCTCAAATCATTTTTAAGCACCTAGGATGTATGTGTCCCTTGATCCACAGTTGGAGCATGTAGGTCTAAACCTTTCTTCGTGGTGGATTAGAGTCACTTAGTACTTTAACAAACTTCATAGGTTTTGTGGTGGGTGCTTTGGAAGAAGATCCTTTGATGAAGCCTAGAACCCTGCAATCTTCATTTCATTTTCCATGCTGCAGTAGATCATCAAACTTGCATTTTCCTTTATTCAACTTACTAATAGTACTCTCTGCATGTTCCAGATTGCTTTTGCATTTGATCTACTCCCTATTCTTTCGTTCAAGGAGGTGTTCAACAATTTGATTGCATGCAACAACTTCTTCCCACTTCGTGATCATTTCGGCATTATTCCCTTTCATCTTTGCATGATTGTATGATTAGGTACATCATAATCAGAATAATCCGAATCACTTACATCGACTTTTCATTTTGCTGATTTATGTTCTTTGGTTGCAACTACTGGCTGAAGGGTGGCGGTTGCAACTGCATGCACAGTAGTAAAGGCAATGTGTTGATTCACACTATCTCCATTATTTTCGGATTCTGAATCACTATATGTGTTGGTTATTGATTTCTCTTTTCTTCAAGATGGACATTCTGCCTAGAAGTGTCATAATCCTCCACATTCTTTGCAAGTGAGCTTGCTCTTATCTACTGGTTTTATTTCAACTTTTTTGAGGTACCACCTTTGGCACTAGTCCTCATAACCTGAAAATTTGAAACATTTTATTATACCTTTTGGTTAGTAAAGCGAGATCATCTTCTTCGTGAGTGACATTTTTCTCTGGACTAAAATACTAAGATGCTGGTTTCTAGACCAAATCTCTGGAATTCTTTTGTTGGTTCAAATGCATCTCATTGGAGGTAAGAAAACCCAAGAGCTCTTCAAACTTTAGATCTTTTGGACCTTGATTCTTTTGAATAGCAGCAAATTTTATACTATATTTAAATGGGAGACTTCTAATTGCCTTTTGGACCAAATTTTGTAGGAGTACTTCTCTCCTAGTTGTTGAGCTTGGTTTGCAATGTATTTTAGCTTGGCAGTGTATTTTGCAACAGTTTCTTCCTCTCCCGTTCTTAGCATTTCAAATTGAGACGCTAGAAACACAATTTGATTCATGAACATCTTCGTTACCATCAAAAAAGTTCTCGAGAATCTGTCAGGCCTCCTTTGCCACTCAACATAAGGAAATTAGATTGAGGTGTTCTTAGTTGACAGCATCAAAGATAGCTGATGCGCGCCAAATGCGTCAATAAAATATATTACCTAAATCAACTAATTTATAGATAGTGGCAAAGGGCCGATCCCACATAAATTGATAATCTTTCTAAGGTTCTAAAAGAAAGGGAAGTGGAGGTTTCAGAGTGAATGTTGAGAGAATTTAAAAAGACATGGAATTGGAAATACTTTGTAAGGAAATCAATCAAGAAGAGTAACCTAAACCCTCGGTATCACAAACTTCCCCGATTAGCACATTCAACAATATGGTCGTCGATCTATATACAGAATGCAAATCAAAGTATTATAGAGTAGCTATAGACTCGGAAATGTATGCAGTTTCTCGCACATCCTATTATCTACTTCTCTAACCAAACACACAACCCTGGACTCATGCGAATTGGGTTTATTGCGTTGATTGCATTGGGCTTTGTGAAGGCACTACCCCTAGATAACCAGATCACAGTGCATTCGATTTAGCCTAGATCCCTAAGGTATTTGATTGGTCCTAAAAAGGGTGAACTAATAGGTATGGTCAATTGCCACCAGTGGGATCTTATTGCATAAGGATGGATGCTTACGACTTACTGGCAAAAGAATTAGGGTTTAAATCTAAATTTAACCTTAATTAATCAATTAATAACAAAGAAAATAAAAAACCAATGAAAAGCAATTGAATCGAAGTAAATAAATCTCACAAATCCATAGATAAGAATGCTCGAACCTCCCTCGCAGTCTTGCCTAGGTCATGAAATTATTGTCTCTAAGATGAAGAACACAAAACAAAATAAAAAAGAATAGAATTCGAGAGAGATAGAGAGAGAGAGAGAGAGAGAGAGAGAGAGATGAATAAAAGTTTAGAGAGCTGAAACGTCAATTCGGTTCTCTGCTTTTTTATGCGTCTCTCTGTCCCCTCTATATATATATCTATATGTGTATATATATATCAATATATATTATGTTTATATAATAAAATATTTCCTAACAAAAATAAAAAAAAATATATTCTTCCAAATTTCTCTCCTTAAATCATGCAAACAAGCAACGTGCACCATACATGTGTAACTTTGGATCTTCATCAATCACCATAACACGCTTCTCGAGTCCGATCCCATGGACTCTTCATGCATGAACATCAACTTCCATACGTCGTGCTACACCAGATGAACTCCTCTATCGATTAACGCACGCACGTTTAAGTATGTGCCACCTTTACTCTGTCCACATCATCACCATTGTTCATCACATGTGGGCCCCACCTAATCTACCTCTATATGCGCTCTAGTGCGGTTATTGATGTAGAATGAATCTGGGCATTTGGATACTTAATTTTTTGCATAGTTTTTGTTTGCCTTTGATTCAACCTCGCACTCCATTAAACCTGAAAATAATAAATGAGGATAATTAGGCTAACACTTTGGAGACTTAACAGTAAAAAATATATAAATTCATGGAGTTCTTTTGATTTACGTAGTCAACAAGTCAACAAGCCACTCAAGAAATTGGGAGTAATGATACGTCAAGAACTGCAATTCAAACACAATTAAGATCACACATTAAAGACATAGACTTGGTCAAGACAAAGGCCATCAACTACTCACGAGTTTTCATGGTCTATACAATCAAGCACACAAGTGTACAATCTTTGTAATGACAACGCATCAGTGCTTAGAAAGTACCATAGGTGAGAAATGCAACCACACCCTCAACTATTATAGACTTGGTACCAATAAAAATCAATAGGACTTTAATAGCTTGTAACATGGCTAGGATAAGGTACTAAGGAAATGATATAGAGGATATACGAAACATTAGAAAACTAAAACATAGACTATCAAATGATTCTCTAAGAATATGAAAGTGACTTACACTGCACTTAAATTCAATTTTCTTTTAATATGTGCAGTCCTCACATTTTTCCAACCACTCGGCTCTCTGCTCAATTTCCTGTAGATGTCATTTTATGTGGGACTCTCTAATCATGACTTTTCGCTTATTTTGGGTATATAAACAAATTTTTTCTCTAATGCTTTTCTTCTCATGCCTCTTTTTAAAGATTTCAAGTCGAAGACTAGTTTCCAACTAGGTAAAGGAATATATTAGGCTATGCCTAAGGGCTTAACATTTGGTATGAAATAAATAAAGGTTAAATTCGGCTCAAATGGTCTAACTAGTGGTGAAATGATGGGTAGGTTTAAGGCTAAGGGTTTAAATCCAAAAATGACCTACTTCCTCCCCAAAAAGTTTTTCAATCATGGGATTTCTCCTCGAGCGGGTTACACCCTCGTTCTAGCACCCTAGATTTCTTATTTATACTTATGACCACCTGCTCTCTTTGGTATCTTGCACAAAGTCTCAACCTCATACTAGCTCCCTAAACATGCAATCTCAATAATGCCGAACAACGCTTTAGATTGAGTGTTTCTCCTAATTTTCAACAAAGTTCAAGTCTCAAAAGTGGCTTAAGTTACTCATCCGTAACCAAAGGCACTCAATAAGGTTTCGAGTGACTCTAAACTTAACTAGATGGTCCTAATCGTGAACTGAAGTACGCATTACACACATGTAGTCACAAAAAGTATCATGGACATAAAAAAATACTATATAACATGTTATAACAAGATAATGCATGAACAAATAATGGAACTTGATGGAAATGCGATAAAAAAAGAAAGAATAAGTGAAGATACACAACCATACCATACCAGTCAATCCCAAGGAATATGCAATAAACAAAAATGTAACTGTTATACCTGTCGTATTTTGCAATTCCTAACATACTAACAAAAAATGATCCTCAATACCTGAAAGCACCCCCAAAATTATTCTAAAAATTTGTCCCCAAGGTTTAGTACAACCGGGAAATGAGTAAGAACAATGAATAGAAAGCGGGTGAAGAGAAAGTGGAATAGAGATAATTGAATATAAAAGTGAGTAAGTAGGAAATAACATGCTCAAGTACTTCTACATGTGAAGTTGAACCTAATCATGCAAATTACATCATAAGATAAGAAAGAGTCTCTCATGTCTAGGTGACTGAGGAAATAATAAAAAATCATCATAATAAGAGCAACAATTAATAAGCAAAGGAGTTATCTTAAATAATTCCCACCAAATCTTACAAGATCGAAGTCTTTCACCAAGATGGCGGAAGGAAGTCTAGGGTTTTAGGTCTACTTAAAGACCCGCCAATGCAGCGACTTAAGTTGGTTTATATATGTCCCAACAAAGTCTCAAAACACTTGAAATCCTAATAATATTTTAACTCCCTAAAAATACTCTAATTATTCCAAATAACGTAATCCAAAGTAAAACTTGATGAAACTCGAGGTGCTCCAGTGCCTCTGGTGCTCATCTAAAATTCATAGCACCTTCAAACATCTAAGAAATGGAAGTTAGGGTTTTAATGAATAAAAAAAACTCAAAACTAAACTATACTAAAATAGATGCAAGAAATAAAAAGAAAATAAAAAACAAAGATGGGCTGCCTCTTGACAAGCGCCTTTCTTTTACGTCTTTGACTAGACTCGGCATGATTTATCACGTGATGCCCTCTCTTTTCGAGATATCAACAATAAATGGTGCATCTATAGCTTTGAGAAATGAAACATGCATACCCTCCTTTAGACTTGGGAGCTCATTCGGGACCTCTAACACAAAAATTTATGTCGCATCATGATCATCCAACACAAAGGTGTTGCTAGTGTAGAAAATCTACGAACGCTCCTTTTCTTCCACCATTTTGTACGATTCAACAAATATGAATGGGAAGGTGGGTGGTTTCAGCAACATTAGATGTTGGTCTTCCTTGCTCTATTTTTGCGACTCCAACCTTTTTGAAACGATTTCAATTTTAATCTCATTTTCCTCCTCTTCATCTTTTGCAATGATATTGTTTGTCTCAGTTGGAGAGGCTTCACATTCATTCGTTGTTTTGCTCCAATAATCCTCAACCTGTGTAACCTCATTCACCCCAATACTTTTCAATGAAACAACACTTAAATTCTTCTCTAGATAAAAAAATTGGTTGTGTACTACACAACTCTTTCTTGTCGAACATATTTTGAAATGTGGTATTCACTCGAATAAGGTGAGTTTCTAAATTTTGAAACCTTGGATTCACATGCCGAAATTGTTGAAACTCCTCATGTAAGAATTATTGATTAGTCATTAGTTGTTTCATCATATCTTCTAAGGAGGTGCTTTGTTGAAATTATTGGTTCTTTTCATGTCACTGTTGTTCAACTTGCTAAAAAGGTATTTCTTTGCTATAGATCAAGTATTTCATCTTATAGACCTCTTTTCACGACACTGTCGATGAACTCGTTGAAAAGGTAATTCTTGGCTAAAGATCAAGTCATTCATCATGTCTTGTATAGACCTCTCTTTATGTTGAGGAATCAGTGGAATTGGCATGAGCTCAAAGAAGTCGGGTTGTGACGATGCATAGCTAGAATAGTGATGCTTCTCACACTTTGGATATTAAGGACAAGCATATGTGGAATAAGAATAATCCTCACAAATTTCACAAACCTCGACCCGTTGCATAAACGAATGCCAGTTAGAAAATTGGCGTTCTTTATAAGACATACCTACCTCATTCACATTGTGATAGTATAAGTCTTCGAATCGACCATAGTTGTGAGAGTGGGAGGCCATTGTGGAGTTATCGGCATACATGTTTAGAACAAGGGACTAGATAGACAAAATAAGTAAATAAATAAATAAATTAAAGCCAAAGAAAGAAAAAAAACCAATCCTCTGTAATGGTGCCAAAAATTGACACGTGGCGAAATAGTTAATAGAATATATTACCTAAACCAACTATTTGGTAGATAGTTGTAAATGGTCGATCCCACAGAGATTGGTAATCTTGTTAAGGTTTTAAATGATAGGGAAATGGGGGTTTGGAAGCGAATGTTGAGAGAATTGAAAAATATATGGAATTGAAAATACTTTGTAAAAAAATCAATTAAGAAGAGTAACCTATACCCTTGGTATCACAAACTTCCTCGATTGGCACATTCAACCCTATGGTCGTGGATCTATATAAAGCATGCAAATCAAAGTATTATAGAGTAGCTATAAACCCGACAACGTACGCGGTATCTCACACTTCCTATTCTCAGTAGTCAAGGTACGACAATGACTACATCCCTAACCAAACACACAACCCTAGACTCATGTGAATTCGATTTAATGCGTTGATTGCATTGGGCTTTGTGAAGGTACTACACACCCAAAAGGAGCGACCAATTGGTAAGGTCAATTGCCACTTATATGGTCTTATTGCATAAGGATCGATGCTTACGACTAACTAGCAAAAAATCAGGGTTTAAATCTAAATTTAACCCTAATAAATCAATCAATTACAAATAAAATAAAACACTAATGAAAAGAAATTAAATTGAAATAAATAAATCTCACAAATTCATAGATATGAACGGTCAAACCTCTTTCCCAATCTTGCCTAGGTCATGAAATTAGTGTGTCTTGGATGAAGAACAGAAAAAAAAAAAAAATGAATAGAATTCGAGAGAGAAAGATGAATAAGAGTCGAGAGAGTTTAAATGTATATTCGGTCCTTTGCCCTCATATGCGTCTCTCTGTTCCCTCTATATATATCTATATGTGTATACATATATCTTATGTTTATATAATAAAAGGTTTGCTAACAAAAACAAAAAATAGATTCTTCCACATTTCTCTCCTTAAATCATGCAAGCAAGCAACGTACACCACACATGTGTAGCTTTGGATCTTCATTAATCACCATGACACGCTTCTCAAGGCCGGTCCCATGGATTCTTCATGTGTGCTCATCAACTTCCATACATCATGCTGTACCAGATCAACTCCTCTACCAATCGACGCATGCAAGTTTAAGTATGTGTCGCCTCTACTCTGTCTACCATGTCATCACCCTTGTTCCTCATGTATGGGCACCACCAAATCTACCTCTTGATGTGTGCTAGCACGATTTTTGATGTAAAATGGATCCAGGCATATGAATACTCAATTTTTCATAGTTTGTTTGCCGCAGATTCAACCGCGCACTACATTAAAAATAAAAATAATAAACGAGGACAGTTAGGCTAATATTTTGGAGACTTAACAATAAAAAATATATAAATAACCTTCATATAATTACATAATTATTGACTTATCAATAGCGTTAAATCCATTGGCATTAGCTGACAAGTGCTTCTCCTTATCAACTGTCTAGTCATCTAGATTCTTTAGTTCTCCATCAACTATAGGTGGCTTGTATCCTTTCTTAATAGCCCTTCATGCTTTGACGTCAATGGAGAGAATGTAGCCCTCCATGCGAGCTTTCCAATACATGTAATTCGTATTGGTTAGCAGTGGTGTTCTCATATTTGAGACGACTTTCAGCTGGTCTAATTGATTTCCCTAAGACATTGGGGTTAGTACAAATCTCACTTATCTCTGTAAACAAAAACTTCATAGGGCCTACTCTAATACCAGTTGAAACAACTGAATGTTGTTACAACCAAATGCAATGTTGGTTGTAACCACGAAACTGAAAAATAATGCAAATACTTAAATGTAAAGTTCGCAAGAAAATAAATCAAACAAGGACACCAGATATGTTATTGCACTTCGATCCAATACCTACGTCTACGAAGCCACACCTTGATGTAAACTCCACTAGTATGAAGAATCAAACTACATGACTCTTTCTCGTGACTTCTCATTGAGCTCCTCCAATCACTCTCTCATACATCACTCTGTGGACCTTACATACATTAAACTCCTCTCACGTGTTAGGCTCCCCTAACGTGGGCCGAACGCATCAATAAAATAAAATTCCTAAACCATCTATTTTGTAGAATAGTGGCAAGGGGTCAATCTCATAGAGATTGGTAGTCTTTCTATGGTTAAAAGCAATAAATAAAAAAAATTGGGGGTTTAAATAAATATTATTTAACTAACTAATCTAAATAAACTAAATAAATAAAATAATGAAAATAATTTTTAATGGTCTCAAGAAAATACCTAAATCTACAGTTCCACAAATCAGAATCAAAATTCAATGGCATATTATGGTCCTCGATTTTTCCCAAAAATTATTAATTTAAATTCGCCTAGATTAGCTATAGAAAATCGACATCTGCCATAAATTACTAATTCCCCTAATCTCGATAGCCAGGACGTTCGCCACTAACTACTTCCCTAATTAATGCATAACCCTAGACATCCGCTAATAGGGTTTAACACACTAACCGCAATAATAAGGATCCATGTGAATACTAATCCTAGATAACCGAATCGTGTCTACTTTCGATTTAACTTAGATTCAATTGTTGAACATTCAAGAAACGAAAGTTTTTTACTCCAAACGGGTGAATGTTCGTCACTTTATTGGTCTAAAAGTACTATTACAAATACAATCGGTCCAAATAACTATAGATTGTTCACCTAAAAGTATTCACTAGCCACATACATACCGTAGATCTAAACCATATTCATTAAAATCAACAACAATGAAATAAGAGAAATTAAATCAAATTAAATAATAAAAATCATATATCTCCCAAGTTATGCCATGAATTAATAATCCTGACTTGTTTCCCCTTCGATCTAAGCAAGGATTTGGTTTCATCGGACATGGTGTCGAGAGCGTCTAGCATACTAAAATAATAAAGTTGATGATAAAATATAAAATTCAGTTCTTCTAATAATGCATAAGTTCTTAATATAATAAAACTACTAAAAATTGGTCCCGCGAGGTGAGAGACACTAATTTTGGGGGTTGGTAGAATGACACATGCATCGAGGAGTATCCAGGGGTTGGTGGGCGTTCAAATTTAGAGTCAGAACACGTGGCGTGCTCTCATTGGCATAAATCTGCTACAATGACTTGCTGTTGCATGGAGGATGTGACATGTGGAGCGCTTGGAATGGGAGATAAAGCTCGCTCGAGGAAACGGCGAAGAACTGGGAGTTGGTGCTTCACGCATTCCAAAGAAGAACTAATGGCTGTTGGAAGGAGCAAGGAGTCGTTGGACGTGTACCAAGACAAGTGAAGACGTGTCGCGTGGAGGCTGGTGACACTGTGGACCAACGAGAAGCTGACACGTGGCAGGCTGTTTGGTGTGATAAGGAGAAATTCAACTTTATGACCAAAACTGTGGAAGAAAGTGGCACCACGCATTTTGAGGATATCTCAGAGCTCTGGTACACTATGTACATGAATGTGTGTCTCAACTACGTAACCTGGTCGTTCCGTTACACCCAGTCAACTGTGCAATGCTTGTGTTGAGGCATATCCTCAGGTAACTATTCACTGCATATAAATACTCCACTTTGAGTATTTATACGCCCCGGATTCAACCGGGCACTATGTTTCACCTGAAAATGACCAATAAATATAGTTAAATATATATTTTGGAGACTTTCTATTTAAATACATTAAAATAGACTAATAAAAACTTATAAATACAGACTTATTGAATAACCCCCAAACTTAAGACTTTGCACGTCCCGTGCAAAGGTATAGATGACAACACAAACTAAACTAAACTCCTAATATAGTAATGCACTAACCTAACTAATCCTATACCCGACTCAAAATTCATGGAGTTCCTTTGATTTACATAGTCGCCAAATTAACAAGCTACTCAAGAAATTTCAGATTTATGATAGGTCATGACTCGTTACCCAAACACATATAAGATCACACTTTGAAGACATAGTTTCAGTCAATGCAAAGGCCATCAACTACTCACGAGTTTTTCGTCTATACATTCAAGCACGCAAGTTTAAAATCTCGCTTACTCTAGTGAAAGTACTCAAGCTTAATCTTTTATTTGACGAGTTTTCACAACTTCCGCCTTTATTATTATTTTATTCTCTATTTTTGTGAAGAGTTATTACGGTTATAATACAAATGGAAGCAAAAATCATATTCTAATCAAATAATGGGAAATAACTCAATCAAGGAAATTAGGAATCTATATAAATGTGGAAACCCCAAGACAGTCATATCCAAGTCAACAAAATGAAATTATGGAAATCACCTCAAACCTAGTTCCGGTTCCAAAACAACCATATACGTATATACATAAACGTCATACAAAAAGGATAGGTACGAGCCTACATCTCGGTACCTCACGTCCATTGCTCACAAAAAGTCTCCTAGACACGGTCCCTTGCCCCTACTTGCTTTCCGTCTTATCTGCACCCACCGTCACAAACTAGACGGTGAGCAACCGAGAGAAATTGAAAGTAAAGCGAGAAGAATATAACGATAATTCATGAAACGACAAACAAGACAGTCTAAATATCATGCGGATGCCGAAATGCGGGAATATAAATAAGCAAGAATGCATGATAGACAGGTGGAAATGATAGCAATCGAAACATGCGTGTTCTACGAGTCAAGAGAGGCAATAAGTAGTCCATATTCCACAACAATACCACAACAATCCACAACCATCCACAACAATCCAAGTACATGGTATCACACAATCACTAGGGGTGGTCAAACACTCGTGCGCTCGAGTGCCGCGTTTTATCCCTTCTAGTGCGGGCCGCATGTACCTTCGAGACATACTTATGCCAAGAACACACATACAAGAACATAGAATGGAATGCCAATGATGGGATAATAACGAACACAAGAAAAGTGAAAATGAATCTCATGATATCTTCTTAGTGGCTTACTAACGTACAAATGCTTTTTAAGGCAAGTGTACTTACACGAGATTATCGTAATCCACGTAAAACTCCCGCGACTCCTAACGCGTATCCTCAAGTTTCCGTTACGACAAGGTCGGAAACTCGTGTTATTAGGTCGAGTCATTCACTAACACTTAGGTTTAAACTTATCATTATTTCCAATGTTTTGAATGGCTCGGACGGTCATACATTTTAATAAATAAAAGAAGACACTCTCTCTCGGGTTTTGAAGACAAACTACGTATTCGTTTCATCGCGAGTCATAGGCTCGGCTCGATCGTATGCGGGTCACGTCATGGTCTCGCGGACCGGCAACATGATCACGACGTCATAGCCATTCATCGCCACGCGACGTTTGAATAGCAACTATATATTTTTTCGACTCGACGATGGCATCACACGAACTAATTCCAAAAGCCTTACGTCCGTTTGTTTCGGACTTAGCCGAGGATTGCTAGACGTCAACTAATATTAAGTGAGACCTCGACAACCTTTAATGATCGTGGTTCGACCGGTAGGACCGCCGGCGATGGTGGTTTCGGCGAGCCTCCAACGTACACATCACATGAAATATCGATTCCTTTGCACCTATAAAACTGTTTTTGGCCACTTTTAGGGTTGTGGGACCCACATACGAGTTTTGGTGGGGTCCCCGACACGTTCCGATCTGGTGGTCCGGCGGTGGCGCCGCCAAGTGAGGGCCTTTTCCGGCGAGAGGGTCAACACCTAGCAAAAACCGAGTTTGTTGTATGTATACAACAAGTACTTTGCATGGGCCATGCGGGGGTGGTTCGGGACGTCTTGGACTCCGGTGGGTCTCCTGGAGGTCGCCCGCGGCCGGTCCTCGTCACGGCAACCACATGCACACGTAACAAGTGTGACGAACAACAACAAAAACAAAGAGAAATGAAGAGAAACGTGAGCCGAGAGGGAGAGCAAACCGTGAGGAGAGGGAGAGTGGTCGAGTGCTCACGGGAGAGAGAGAGTGTGTGAGACCTCCGGCGACCTTCCTCGCCACCACGGACCTCCGACGACGGCTTGGTCTCGGCCAACCGAATGGTGAGCGAACCCGGAGAGAGAGCCGTGAGAGAAGTGAAACGCGAGAGAGAGAGAGAAAACCGAGGTGAGAGTGTTACCTCCGGTTGGCGGCCTCCTCCGCGTCCCTGGTCCGGTCACCGGCGAGAGCGAGGCGGCGGTGAGCGAGGGAGAGAGAGGCCGTGAGTGAGAGAGGTTTGAAGCCGAGAGGAGGTGGGAGTGTGGTTTGAAGACCGAGATGAGTGGGAGAGAGTTGACCGAGAGGGATGTGTGAGAGTGATTGAAACCGTGAGTGAGTGAGAAGAAAGATCGGGAGGAGAGAGAGAGAGAGTGATGAGAGTGTGACGTGAATGAGTGGGAGTGTGAGGTGTGAGTGATGGGAGTGGGTGGGGTGGTTGGTTTTTTGTTTGAAATTCAAACCAATATGGTGAGGTGTGTCCTAGGTGTGCCTTACCCACCCACAAGTCCCCAACCTTAACCCCTGGGTTCCCGGACTCACCTTACCTCATCGACCCGTATTTTTCTCCGTCACGTGCACACTTTTACTGTATTTCCTCCCCCGGTTACCTAGGCGAGAACTCACGCATAAACAAAAAGGAAATCGCTCGAGTGGCTCGTGACACGCATTTAATCCATAATGCTATTACACATATAAAAAAAATCGTAAAATTACCTCGGTGTCGACTCCCAAGGTTCGAAATACCGTCCAGTATCGCGTGGCCGGGTCACGATCCTGACACGTGTCACATAAGTCGTGTTAGAAATCGAGAGATGTTACAGTCTCCCCCACTTATTAGAATTTCGACCCCGAAATTTACTAATAAGTAAACTAAACTTCGACTCACCGGAATCAAATAGATAGGGGAAGTGCTCTCGCATGTATGACTCTAGTTCCCAAGTTAACTCCTCGTCCCCGTGGAATTGCCATTTCACGAGAACGGAAGGGATTTCCTTGTTCCTCAATATCTTGACTTTACGGTCGACAATTTGAATTGGCTGTTCCTCGTACGTGGCATCGTCTTGCAATTCGATCTGACTCAGGTCCACGGTAGGTCGTCGCCCTCCGCCTGACTTATCTAGTCGAAGCATGGAAATGTGAAATACTGGGTGAACACCGACGAGCGCTAGCGGTAACTCTAACTTAGTAAGCAAGCTTACCGACCCTCTTCACAACTTTGAAGGGACCGATAAATCTAGGAGCAAGCTTCCCTTTGATTCCGAATCGTTTGTGACCCTTCGGGCGAGACTTTCGGTATACATAGTCCCCACGTCGTATTGAAGCTCATCGTGATGCGATCATAGTATTTCTTTTGCCGCTCTTGAGCACTCTTAAGCCTCGACGGATCTGCCGTACCTTCTCGGTGTGATCAACAACGCCTCTCGGGACCAACGGTCACAACATCCTACGCTCGGCCAAGAAGAAGGTGATCTACAAGGCCCGCCATAGAGCGCCTCAAACGGTGCCATACCGATACTTGCACGATAACCTTGTTGTTGTAAGCAAACTCGCACAAATGAAGATACTCTTCCCACGACCGCCGTATTCCAAAACACACATCCCGAGCATGTCTTCCAACACCGTATCAACCTCTCGGATCGTCCGTCTGCCGTGGATGGAACGCCGTACTCAACTCTAGTCCGTGCCGAACCGAGCTGCATGCTCGCCACAATAACGAAGTAAAGCTGCGCTCCTCGATCGACACGATTGACAACGGAACTCCGTGTAGTCGACAATCTCACGCTCGTAAAGAATGCTCGGTCTGTCAACTCGGTGTGTAGTGGATACGGGTATGAAATGAGCGATTTCGTCAATCGATCCACAATTACCCGGATGCTATCATGGCCACGAGGAGATCGGGGCAAGCCACCGACAAAATCCATAGCAATGTGCTCCCACTTCCATTGAGGAATAGGTAGGGGCTGCAGCATCCTCCAGCCGTCGATGCTCACTTTCACACGCCGGCATATCTCGCACGCTCTAATGAATTCGACACATCGATTTCATCCCCGCCACCAAAAGAGACGTCGCATGTCAAGCGCATACATCTTGGTTCGACCGGATGCCTGAAAATCGAGAACGGTGAGCCTCCCGGAGTATCTCGATGCGTAAGTCGGCCGCCAATGGAATCCACGATCGCCCGATACCTCAAACAAGAGTCGTCGACCGACTCCAATCTGGATGTTCGGAATCGTCGGCCATCTTGCTTTGAATTGTTGGTACGACTCATCGCCTTCTTGTCCTCGAGAACGATCGGTAGTGAAACGGTCTGCAACCTCATCGACCACAAATCGTATCCCGGTAGTCCCCGTACGTCCGCCAGAACTCCTCAACTCGGGCTGCCTCGAAGACCATACTCGTGAGTCATCGACATACGACCACCTCAAAGATCGGATCCCCTACGGCTCAAAGCATCGGCAACCACGTTAGCTTTCCCCGGATGATACTCTAACGAGAAATCATAGTCCTTCAAGAACTCTAGCCAACGTCTCTCTCTCGAGGTTCGGTTCTCTCGAGTGAATAAGTACTTCAAGCTCTTGTGGTCCGTGAATAACTCGAAACGTACGCCATACAAGTGGTGCCTCCATATTTTTAATGCGAACACTATTGCGACAACTCTAAGTCGTGTGTCGGGTAGTTCCTCTCGTGCACTTTCAATTTGTCGAGATGCATAGGCGATAACTTTGCCCTCTTGCATCAATACACAACCCAAGCCAACCTTCGACGCGTCAGTGTACACCACTAAGTCTTTCCCAGTCTCGGGCAACGCTAACACAGGCGCGGTAGTCAATTTCTGCTTCAAAGTGTTGAATGCATGTTCACACTCCTCATCCCAATCAAACTTTGCATTCTTCTTAGTCAATTTTGTCATCGGAGCAGCAATCTTGGAGAAGTCTTGCACAAATCGGCGATAGTATCCCGCCAATCCCAGAAAACTGCGAATTTGCGTAACGGTAGTCGGCGTAGGCCACTCAATCACTGCTCTAACCTTCTCTGGGTCAACAGCAACACCGGTAGCTCCAACAACATGCCCAAGAAATCGGACTTACGATAACCAAAACTCGCACTTGCTGAACTTGGCAAACAGTCGATGATCTCTTAAAGTCTGCAACACTGTTCGTAGATGCCCCTCGTGCTCCTCACGAGTCCTGGAATAGATGAGGATGTCGTCTATGAACACAATCACGAACCGATCAAGGTATTCCCTCATCACACGATGCATGAGATCCATGAACATTGCCGGTGCATTAGTCAAACCGAACGGCATGATCCGTAAATCGAAAATGACCGTATCTCGTCTTTGAACGCCGTCTTTTCTCGATCTTCATCCCTAATCTGAGTGGTGATAGCCTCGATCGCAGATCTATTTTCGAGAACCATCGCTCTGTCAACCGATCAAACAAATCATCAATGCGCGGCAACGGATATTTGTTCTTCACTCGTAATTCGGTTCACTGACGATAATCTATGCATAGCCTCAAACTTCCATCCTTCTTCTTCACAAATAGAACCGGTGCTCCCCAAGGCGACATACTCGGATGATGAAGCCCGGCTCTAACAAGTCATCTAGCCGACTCCTCAACTCTTCAAGCTCTCGGGGTGCCATACGGTAGGGTGGTATCGAGATCGCTTAGTCCCCGGAACAAGGTCAATAATAAAGTCAATCTCCCTCGGTGGTGGTAATCCCAAAATCCTCCGGAAACACATCCGGGAAGTTACACACAACCGGTACTTCGAAAAGCAAATCTCCCGCCCGCTCCGGTGCTCATGACGCTCGCAACAATCTCAATCTCGTCACTCGTGGCTTCCCCGCTCTGGTGATAGGTAGTAGCGATGCCGTGCCCGAATGTTGAGCTCCGAACCACCTTCTAACGGAATCGTGATTCTCTTCTCATAACAACTAATGTGAGCATGAAACGATCCCGACCCAATCCATGCCCAACAAAGCATCAAACTCCAAAAACTCGAGCACTCTCATATCCACTTTGGTAACTCATAACCCCCTATCTCTACCGAAATATCGAGGCACAACAAATTCGGGTAAATCTTATCTCCAGCGGCGGTCTTTGAGGATGAGGGGTTTACTAAGCCTAACGAGGTTTCAAACCTAGCTTATCTACCATTCGACCACAATAAATGAGACAGTGGAACTGAATCGAACATGGTGTGCATGAAAGTACCACAAATAGAAATCATACCCTCGACAAGGTTTCGGGATGCCCCCGGTCGGGCTCAATACCGCTGAACGCGTTCTTTCCGAGGGCGATAATGCCGTGGCGGTACTTTTGGTGGTTGAGGGCACTCCTCTCGTATGTGATCGACCTTTCCGCACCCGTAACGCAGTGCGGGTATCCTGCGATCCTTGAGTCCGCTCGGCCTCGTCCTTGTGCGGAACTTTGTGTCCGAGTCCGACCAGGCCCCCGTGTCCTCCTCTCGCTTGTCTCCTTGATCGGTACCCCTACTCTCGCAGAGTCTGTCTCTGTGATCGCCGTCCCGATCGACTAAGTCATGGTGGATGACCGGCAAAGCTAGGTACTGGCGGATTAGTATGGGTCGGACGAATAGTCGATCGTGCACGACGGACCCTACGCTCTGAGTCCTGCGATCACGGAAATTCCACCTATTCTTCTTCCTCTTCTTGTCCTGATGGTGCTCCTCCAATCGGGACTCTGGTCTGGCCGATCTAGTCTCCTTAGGATGAGTAAGTAGGTAACCCTCTCGAGCTAAACTCCGCTCGTATGCAATCTGTAAAGTCTCCGTCTGTGTAGTGACTACAGAACCACCGATCGTAAGTAATAGACCCTCAGTGAAATAATACACTCGGTCAGTCTCGGTGTCGGCCGATCCTCCAGCATAAGGCAACAATGATGAGAATCTACCCATATACTCCATAACTGACTCATTAGCGCCCTGCCTCAACGCCATGAACTCGTTCCTCTTTGCTCGAAGTACAGTCGGTGGAAAGTATTTCTGATTAAACTGGGTCTTGAAGTCGATCCAGTCTCTCGGAACACCCCTGGTAGTAATGATCGTCGTCCACCAATCATCTGCCTCTCCATGTAACATCGACGAAGAGATAGTCGCTCGCATGTGGTCCTCCGTGGCGATGGTCGAGTGAATCTTCTCATGATTCTTCAGAAACAACTCTGCTGCCTTAACATCTCGTAAGCCATAAAACTTCATGGGATCATGTCTCTTAAATTCCCTCCACTTGCTTCGCCTCGGCGATGGCTCCTGACTCTTCGATGGAGTCGTAATCGGAGTGACCTCTCGCATTAGTTCTTGGCGCAGTGGTGCCTCTGTCGCTCGAGCTATCACCGTCACTAAAGGATGTGCCTCTGCCTCGTTCTCGCGTGTCGGCGCAACAACGACTCCTCAGTGCGCGCTCTAACGGAGTCGGAGCGTGGATGCCGCAGCAATCGGGGTCTCGCCCTCGAGTAGTAGTATGTGGCAATGGTGTAGTCGGAGTCGATGGTGTAGCGGTAGGCGGTACGAGTGTCCTCAACGATCGTAACGTTTCTGTAGGCTGCGAATCTGCGTCGCAACTCTCTACGAGTCAAGGCATGCACATCGTCCGCACCGGCATATCGTGTGCCGATGATGTCTTTATCGTCGCCACGACCGGTCGATCCGTCATCGTCGTCGAATCAAGAAAACGAACTTCTCGAATCGCCTATAGCTACCGTATACTACAATAATATACATAGCAATCATAATATGTATTAAAATAATTTGACTCGCCCAATTACTTCCCGACTAAGTTTCTACGGGATCCTAGGGTTTCCACTTTTCGGTTTGACCGTTCTAACTTCCGCCGGTTTCAATGGCTTGTGTTTTATGAATTTTCAACATGAGTCGAGTCTATATAACCAAACTCAGTAGGCTCGATACCAACCGTGACGGCCCCAAATTCCCAATGCATTTGGGTACGCCGACCTAGACCCGTGCGGTCCCGAGTCGATTTCTCAATGACCGGACGAGCCTAGTCACCTCAACTTATCAAAATTTTAAGGTTTTTAAGGTTTATGAAAGAGTTATTACGGTTATTATAATACGAGCGGAAGCAAAAATCATATTCTAATCAAATAATGGGAAATAACTCAATCAAGGGAAATTAGGAATCTATATAAATGTGGAAACCCCAAGACAGTCATATCCAAGTCAACAAAATGAAATTATGGAAATCACCTCAAACCTAGTTCCGGTTCCAAAACAACCATATACGTATATACATAAACGTCATACAAAAAGGATAGGTACGAGCCTACATCTCTGTACCTCACGTCCATTGCTTCTCACAAAAGTCTCTAGACACGGTCCCTTGCCCCTACCGCTCTCCGTCTTATCGCACCCACCGTCACAAACTAGACGGTGAGCAACTGAGAGAAATTGAAAGTAAAGCCGAAGAATATAACATAATTCATGAAACGACAAACAAGACAGTCTAAATATCATGCGGATGCTTGAAATGCGGGAATATAAATAAGCAAGAATGCATGATAGACAGGCTGGAAATGATAGCAATCGAAACATGCGTGTTCTACGAGTCAAGAGAGGCAATAAGTAGTCCATATTCCACAACAATACCACAACAATCCACAACCATCCACAACAATCCAAGTACATGGTATCACACAATCACTAGGGGTGGTCAAACACTCGTGCGCTCGAGTGCCGCGTTTTATCCCTTCTAGTGCGGGCGCATGTACCTTCGAGACATACTTATGCCAAGAACACACATACAAGAACATAGAATGGAATGCCAATGATGGGATAATAACGAACACAAGAAAAGTGAAAATGAATCTCATGATATCTTCTTAGCGGCTTACTAACGTACAAATGCTTTTTAAGGCAAGTGTACTTACACGAGATTATCGTAATCCACGTAAAACTCCCGCGACTCCTAACGCGTATCCTCAAGTTTCCCGTTACGACAAGGTCGGAAACTCGTGTTATTAGGTCGAGTCATTCACTAACACTTAGGTTTAAACTTATCATTATTTCCAATGTTTTGAATGGCTCGGACGGTCATACATTTTAATAAATAAAAGAAGACACTCTCTCTCGGGTTTTGAAGACAAACTACGTATTCGTTTCATCGCGAGTCATAGGCTCGGCTCGATCGTATGCGGGTCACGTCATGGTCTCGCGGACCGCAACATGATCACGACGTCATAGCCATTCATCGCCACGCGACGTTTGAATAGCAACTATATATTTTTTCGACTCGACGATGGCATCACACGAACTAATTCCAAAAGCCTTACGTCCGTTTGTTTCGGACTTAGCCGAGATTGCTAGACGTCAACTAATATTAAGTGAGACCTCGACAACCTTTAATGATCGTGGTTCGACCGGTAGGACCGCCGGCGATGGTGGTTTCCGGCGAGCCTCCAACGTACACATCACATGAAATATCGATTCCTTTGCACCTATAAAACTGTTTTTGGCCACTTTTAGGGTTGTGGGACCCACATACGAGTTTTGGTGGGGTCCCCGACACGTTCCGGTCCTGGTGGTCCGGCGGTGGCGCCGCCAGTGAGGGCCTCTTCCGGCGAGAGGGTCAACACCTAGCAAAAACCGAGTTTGTTGTATGTATACAACAAGTACTTTGCATGGGCCATGCGGGGGGGTGGTTCCGGGACGTCTTGGACTCCGGTGGGTCTCCGGAGGTCGCCCACGGCCGGTCCTCGTCACGGCAACCACATGCACACGTAACAAGTGTGACGAACAACAACAAAAACAAAGAGAAATGAAGAGAAACGTGAGCCGAGAGGGAGAGCAAACCGTGAGGAGAGGGAGAGTGGTCGAGTGCTCACGGGAGAGAGAGAGTGTGTGAGACCTCCGGCGACCTTCCTCGCCACCACGGACCTCCGACGACGGCTTGGTCTCGGCCAACCGAATGGTGAGCGAACCTAGAGAGAGAGCCCGTGAGAGAAGTGAAACGCGAGAGAGAGAGAGAAAACCGAGGTGAGAGTGTTACCTCCGGTTGGCGGCCTCCTCCGCGTCCCTGGTCCGGTCACCGGCGAGAGCGAGAGCGACGGTGAGCCGAGGAGAGAGAGGCCGTGAGTGAGAGAGGTTTGAAGCCGAGAGGAGGTGGGAGTGTGGTTTGAAGACCGAGATGAGTGGGAGAGAGTTGGCCAGAGGGATGTGTGAGAGTTACCGTCCGATCGCGTGGCGGGTCTTCTTCAAATTTTTTTTTCAAGTAATGCGGTTCCTGCTCCATTCCTTGTGAACCGCTTTTCTCATTTTTTCCTACCACAAGTTTCCCTGCTCATTTTCTTGTGGAAACTTATGGGACTATCTATACTATAAAAACTCCTGTTAGCCCTTCTCACTTTCACTATGATCAAACAAATTCCCCAAACATGGGTTAAAATATTATCACTTGCACAATCTTGACTGTCTATCATTTTTGTTATCTAGCACAAAATTTTACCATCAACTAAGTTCCTAATCATGAAATCATAAAAATGCTGGGCTACAGACTTAATTCAATGTTTCTCCTAGTTTTCTCTAGGTTTTAATCCACAACTAAAGACATGAAACAAAGTGTCAGGTGACTTTAAACAATAAAAAATGAAAACTATACTAAATATATGCATGAAAGTGTATCAACTACTAATGAAATGAAAGAGAAGTATGAAGGGGACAAGAAATGAAAGAAATGGAAGAAATTATATGTAACACCACCATTACCATCCAACAATCGCATATAAATGCATAAAAAAATTAAACGATCTCACATGCTGTCTTTCGCAAAGAAATCCATCCAACTCAATCCAAAAATCCTAAAGTACCTCGAAACTTATTCCGAACCTAGTCCTCATGGTTCAAAACAAGTCAAGGAATCCATGCAACAAGAAAAGATAGTGGTGAAAAAGAACATGGATAAAGAATAAGAAGATGATACAAATGTATGAATAACAAAAAGTCTCTAAAAACTAATGAATGCACAAAATCTCTCATTTGTAGGTGACTAAATAAACTATGAAAGAACAATCATAACAAGAGCAAGAACTAGTAAACATAGGAGCTAACTCAAATAATTCCTATCAAGTCTTGCGAGCCCGAACTTTCTCAACTAAGGGTGAAATCGACAAGATGATGGAATGAAGTCTAGGGTTTTGGATCTACTGAAAGACTCGCCACTAATGCGCTGACTTAAGTTGGATGTATCCTAACCAAGTCTCAAAACACCTAAAATCCTGATAATATGTTAATTCCCTAAAAAAATGCTCAAATTATGCTAAAAAAATATAATCTATAGTCAAACCTAGCAAAACTCAGAGGTGCTCCAATTTATTAAAAAAATAAAAAATAAAAAAAAATAATAATCATATAATAAAATAAAATAAATAAAAATACCAGTGAAATAATACCAATCCCCAGCAACGGCTCCAAAAATTGACCCGCGCCTAACGCGTCAATAAAATAAAATTCATAAACCAACTATTTTGTAGAATAGTGGCAAGGGGTCAATCCTATAGAGATTGGTAGTCTTTCTAAGGTTAAAAACAATAAATAGAAAAAATCGGGGGTTTAAATAAATATTTTTTAACTAACTAATCTAAATAAACTATTTAATAAAATAATGAAAATAACTTTTAATGGTCTCAAGAAAAAACCTAAGTCAACAGTTCCACAAATCATAATCAAGATTTAATGGCATATTATGGTTTTCAATATTTCCCAAGAATTATTAATTT
Source organism: Stephania cephalantha (assembly GCA_039657325.1). Lineage (NCBI taxonomy): Eukaryota > Viridiplantae > Streptophyta > Magnoliopsida > Ranunculales > Menispermaceae > Stephania > Stephania cephalantha. Next base: position 27,970,580 of record CM077571.1, read on the forward strand.
AAATTCTCCTAGATTAGCTATAGAAAATCGACAACCGCAAAAAATTCCTAATTCCCCTAATCTCGATAGCCATGACGTCCACCACTAACTACTTCCCTAATTAATGCATAACCCTAAACGTCTACCAATCGGGTTTAACATACTAACCGCAATAATAAGAATTTGTGGGAATACTAATCCTAGATGATCGAATCGCGTCCGCTTCCAATTTACCCTAGATTCAATTGTTGCACATTCAAGAACTGAAAGGTTTTTACGACGAACGGTTGAGTGTTCGTCACTTTATTGGTCCAAAAGTGCAATTAAGGATACAATCGTTCCAAATAACTATAAATTGTCTACCTAAAAGCATGCACTGGCCACATACATACCCTAGATCTAAACCATATTCATTAAAATCAACAACAATGGAATATGAGAAATTAAATCAAATTAAATAATAAAAATCATAGATCTCACAAGTTATGCCATGAATTAACAATCCTGACTTGTTTCCCCTCCGACCTAGACAAGGATTTGGTTTAGCCGGACATGGTGTCGAGAGCCTTTAACATACCAAAATAATAAAGTCGATGATAAAATATAAAAGTCAGTTTTTCTAATAATACCTAAGTTCCTAATATAATAAAACTACTAAAAATTGGTCCGACAAGGTGAGAGAAACAAATTTTAGGGGATGGTAGAATGACACATGCGCCGATGAGCATCCAGGGTTATTAGGCGTTCAAATTTGGAGTCGGAACACGTGTCGCTGCTTGATTGGTTGAATTTGAATGAAGCGTTGATGTGTCATGTTCTCATTGGTAGAAATATGCTGCAATGACGCATTGTTGGATGGAGGATGCGACACGTGGAGCACTTGGAACGGGAAAGAAAGCTCGCTCGAGGAAACGACAAAGAACTGGGAGATGATGTTGCACATATCCCGATGAAGATCTAATGGCTGCTGGAAGGAATAAGGAGCTGCTGAACGTTTAGCTGGACAAGTTAAGACGCGCCACGTGGAGGTTGGTGACGCTGCGGACCAACGAGAAGCTGACAAGTGGCAGGCTGTTTGGTGTGATTAAGAGAAATTCAACTTTGTGACAAAAATTATGGGAGAAAGTGGCACTACGCATTTCGAGGACATCAAAAAGCTCTGGTACACTGTATACATGAATGTGTGTCTCAACTGCGTCACCTAGTCATTTCTTTACACCCAGTCAGCTATGCAATGCGTGTCTCGAGGCATATCTTTAGGTAACTATTCACTGCATATAAATACTCCATTTTCAGTATTTTTCCCCCTCGGATTCAATTGCACACTCCGTTTCACCTAAAAATGACCAATAAATATAATTAAATATATATTTTAGAGATTTTCTATAATAAATACATTAAAATAGACTAATAAAAAACAATAAATACCAACTTATCGCCCCCTCACCTGAACACTAAAGTCCCCTTGGGGTTTTACAACTCGATAATGAAGTGAACAGAACAAGTTCACAATACAAAGTAAACTGAATAACTGGTGTACGAAACTCAAATACTTTGACAAACATATAAATAAATATAAATTACATAATTATAACTAAACTAGCAAGATCTGAACAATCTCCATATCTAAATAACCACGTTCCTTCATGATTAACACGTGGTGATAATTCTTATGAATCACAATCTCCAACCTCTTCATTATCTTTAGTTAGCCATTAGCCTGTTAAGGATAAGATCAAATCTTCAACTGTCTGATCCAGAAATCCCGTTACAACTGCTTCAAGCCACCGGTTGCAACCGCATATCTTTATCCAAATCTCCAATTGTTTCAAGTTTGATTTTGAGGACATGTATCATGTGTTGGATTTTGGTTTAATCATCTACTGATAACATGGACCATAACAACTATAGTGAAAAAGCAAAACTATTGATATGATTACGACACTAATAATAAGGTTTTAGTCTATGACCATTAACTTTAAAGATTCTCCTGTTTATCGACATTCTATCTCCACAACACCATGGGAAATATGTGTTTAACTACAAAAGGTCATGTCCATCTTGAAAGGAGTTTTTCAGGAAATAATTAAAGATGTGAACAAAAGAGTAAAACTTTTTGTCCAGCTTCAAAATTCTTAATATTTAATTTATTGTAATGAAGTTCTTTAGTTTTATGTTTATAAATAGAAAAACTTTCATATACATCATTTCCCAATTGTTATAGCTCTTTGATACTAAGTTTATGTTGCTATCATGTCATAATTCATATTACATGTCTTGATTGCCCAGTATGCCTTACTAGTCTATAAGGTGTCATACCAATGGGTGTCTAAAATGCAATTCTATATGCCCATAATAAGACTTTTAAATGAAGACTCTAGTCTTTTCCTGTTAGACAAACCATATTTTCTAAAATAGATTTAATTTCCCTATATAAGGTTTCGGCTTGGCCACTAGTTTATGGGTGATATGCGGTAGATGTTCTATGGGTAACATTATATTTTTGAAGTAGAAGCGCGACAATTCTATTGCAAAAGTGTGAACCTCTATCGCTAATCAATGTCTTAGGTGCTTTAAAAATAGTAAAAATCCTTGATTTTAGGAAATTAATTACTATTTTAGAATCGTTATATTTCGTGGCTATAGCTTCTACCCATTTAAACACATAGTATACGACTGATCATGTGTCGCGGGTATCAATTATAACCCGTACAAGCTCACCAGTCCTACTAAAATATTGTGCAGGCAAGCACGAGGTCGAATCAACAGGATTGAGTCAAACTGAGTCTAACACACAAAAAAGTAAATATGGGGGGTTTTTGAAAGAGTTTTATCTCAAAGGACCACTAAACTAGTAGGTGAATAAGATGTAAATCAAATAATATAAATATACCTAAATCTAGAAATCCATAATTTAGCCCTATCTTGTTTCCATGTTTTATATCATTGATTTTAGAAAGATGGTTTTAAAACAATTTCCTTAGATCGGCAATAGGTGTTGGGGTCACCAACACCTTATTTCCCTATTCTCGGTAAATATGGCAACCACTTTCTAAATATTTTCTTTACTCCACCGCACAACATTGGGCAACCGCTCTCAAGATTTAGCACTTGTGCATCACTTAGCGCTCTTTGGGAACACCAAACCCTAAAAAACCTTGGGCAACTACTCTAAAGATTTAACCTAGTTCTCGATGTTACTTACTTATAACGATAGGTGTGTCATGTCTCATGCTCTAAGTGATCGCCATTTCTCAAACTGGTTGGTATCACAGACTCAACTTGATTGATTGCATGTCAATGAGTTTACGCTTAGATATTTGCAATGGATAATGAAAACTTTAAACTAACATTAAGACATCATGAAAATAATAAAATACAGATAAATAGCTAAATCAAAACTATATTATAATAGAAAATCTCAACAAGATATATAAAAGAACTAACTAATGGATAGAGAACTTCATCCATGAACTAGGTATTAAAGAAACTAGCCAACATGGCTACTTTACATTTTTCTACTCCTAAATCACTCTAAATAAAATGTGTTTTCATCCATAGAGGTTTTCCCTTTATATAGGTGATCTTGGGTATAAGAATAGGAAAGCTTAGGAAATAAGAACTTTCTCGAAAATAGCAAAACTAATATATTGCGAGTCTGACGTCGTGGTTATTAAGGGACAACATCAGATGGAGGTGTGGCGCATTATAGAAAGTCTTGGACAACAAGTCATTCTAGAATTTCTATTATTAATCTTGGCGTCGTGGGTGGAGCAACCTGTTGTACAACCTGGCACCGTCCATTCATTTTTGACATCGTGCATTTATTTGTCCTGATGCCTTGCGTAGCGTCGTGGCTTCTTCATGGCATCTTCATTTCATTATAGGGGCGTCATATCTGCTGTCATTTGACCAATCTTTTACTTATTTCCTAGATTTGTCTAATTCAGGCACAAACACACAAATACCCTTTAAATCACTAAAGTTTACACATAGAACCATAAAATACGACTTTGGAGTTCATTTACATAGTTAATCACCTATAAAAGAATGCGTAATTAATGACTCATAAAATACCCCCAAACTTAGAGCTTTTCATGCCCTGAAGAAAAGGTTATCTGACCAAAGCGACTAAACACAATGCAACAAAATTGAGTGATACTACCCTAAAATTTTATACCCACTTTGGAAAATGATCGAGCCCTTTCAATCTAAACCTGGTCAATCTGTTTAACATGAGACTTGAAATTTTTGAAGGTTGGTTTAATTACTCAAACATGGGTACCTCTTATGATAACTTTTTTTCAAAACATGAAGCATAACGAAACTATAACCTTTAACTTACTCATAGATTTTATAGGTCCCTTCATTAAAGTAGTCGATCCAATTGGTCTCCTTATTAGGTAGATTCATCTAAATAGACTTTATCACCACTTTTCGCTTATTTGCAGATTTTCAAACTTACAAGGGTCCAAATGGCTAGTTTAAGGGTAGGCATTTATTTGAATCATGGTATTGGAAAAACTCACTTTATTTTAGCTATAAGCTCTCGAGCTAAATCTTTTTAGAGGAGTTTTTATGAACTTTCGCCTTACTTTTCATTAGAGATCCTCATTTTTATCCATTAATATTTTTTATTGTACGGTCCCTGCTCAATTTCTTGCGGATACCGATTTCTATAAATTTTTTCAACCGTCAAGCTCCCTGCTCCATTTCTTGTAGAACTTCTAGTATTTTTTTTTTAATTCATGTTAGCACTTTTCACATTCGCTAGGAACTAAGGTAGCTTTCCAATGTAGAATCATCAAGTCCATATTTCATATTATAGTAAACAAGCCTTTTTTTTCCTTAAAAGTGCCAAATCATTAACAATTGTGCTTCTATTGGTTTTTTCCTAGTTATAAGAAACTTTTCCATAAAAATGATTTAACCACCTACCTACTTTGGTCTCAAAACATGATTTATTCCTATTCCAAGTCTCTAGTTATTTTGTCAGGAAGGTGGAAAAAGCTCTTCTACTTCTTCTAGGTATGAAGGTAAGCAATTTGACCAAGTTCTTATTCATCCTAAATAGAAAGCAAAGTTTTAATCATGGATACTAACTTACTAAATACTAAACTACTAAATTACTAATGCATGGATGCTAATTGTATGAATTCCTAAATGGAATGGATGAGAAGGAAGATAATAATTGGAAAGAATAGGAACATACCACCGTGAATCCACTAAAGTCGCAAAAATTTGAAAAATCTTTAAGATCATACCTGCGAGTCTCCAACCAAATTTTTTTTCCATTGGTTCACTTACCTAAACATCCCCAAACTTATTCCGAACCTTGACCTCAAGGTTCACAACTAAGCTTAGGCATACCAAAACATAAAAGAAAAGGTGGAAGCGAAAAAAAGATACAATATATAAAGAAATTAATATAAGAGTCATGAATGATTAGATGACATAAAAACTAAACTAAAAAACTACCATACATAAAGCATAAATACAACTGAAAGTTAAATAATTAAAATATAGTTTGAAAATATCTTTCTAACTATCTATGGGCATCGTCATCCACGTTGCCTGATCCAGAATTTCCATCATAAGAAGGAATCAATCGTCACTCTATTTTCTCCTCGGTGCACAATAACTTCCCACCGACTTTATGTTTCCTCTCCAAGCCTTAGCAGCCAAAATCACTCTCTAATCCCTAAATCATTATGATTGAGCTAGGGTTTTTGTTTCGGGTCAAAATAAGTTTGGAATGAATTGGAAATCAAATTTAGCTTTGGTGGGAATGGGAAATTTTGAAATTCAGGGTTCGGTCTCGTGAAAATGATCCCTTCATATATATAGTCTCAAAGTTTGCGCCGTGAGTGTATTCCCATGACATGAATACGACGCCATGAACTTTCGTCGTGCTAAATACTTTTGCCTCTAATTTGCAATTGGTTCCATTCGTGGCGCTATACATGTATTCTCACAGTGCCACGGGTGACATCATAAATTTATTCCCTATTTGCTAAGACATCCTTTCGATGCCATTTGGTTTGGCTTGGCGCCATGCATTTGTATGCACGTCGTGGCTACAACATGACTAACAAACTTAAAATTAGAAAAAATCATGATGAGAAATTACCTGACCGAGGTGACCGTGTGATTTTCATACCATTCAAAAATGCTTCAAACACTATATCTATGACTCAAAATTAAGAGAAAAGACTATTAAATTGACCAAAAACAATAAAAAAAGGAAAATATTAAAGGGAAATAAATTTGGGTTGCTTTCCTGTAGCGCCAGTTTTTAAAGTTGATGGTCCGACTTGGCATGACAAATCACGTGACACCCACTAGTTTAAAGAAGTCGCGAACAAACGCCATCCCCTTTGTTTTGCTAAGGATACATGCATGCCTTTTTATTATGGCTTTGGACTCATATGTGACCTTCATTACGAAAGGTTCTACTTCGTCGTGACCATCTAACACAAAAGTGTCAGTGGTGCTTAAGAACTCCAAATGCCATTTCTCTACCATCCATTTTTTAAACTCAACCAATATTCGTTGCAGGACAGGTGGTTTTACCAACACCGTGGGTTGGTCTCCCTTGTTCACTTATTCTGGTTCCTTTGGTCTTTCTAATGTGACTTCAATTTTCATCTTGGCTTTTTCTTCATAAAATTTTGCCATTCATGACAAGAAAATTGCTTTATAACAATAGGATATCCTATGGTTAAATTTAATTTTTCAATTATTAAAAGTCATTAATTACAGGAAAATCCTGTCATCCCCACTTGTTATTACATTTCAAATTAAATGTTATAACGACAGGATTCGTGTCACAAAAGTGATTACTCGCACTAAATCCATGTCATTAAAGTGTAAACTTAATAGCAAGAGGACATTCCCATTGTTAAAGTATAAAATTAAGTGTTTTTCTACGCAAAATGAAACCTTATTAGTGAGAGGATGTCCCTCTCATTGTTAAAGTGTTTTCACGTACAAAATTGAACATGTCCCTCTCGTTAAAGCATTTTCCACGCAAAATCAAACCTTATTAACAAAAGGATACCCCTCTTGTTAAAGTGTTTTCATTGTTTTTTTATAGTGTATTTATGAGAATGTGTAAGCAAAATTATTATTCTAGTAAGAGAAGAAAGAACTACATTTTTAAAATGAATGTTTATTTCGTTCTAGTGTAATCAATATAGTACATAAGATTTTATTTAAGTCCGACCGAGCACAACTTAAAAAAAATCAAATAAAATTTACAACAAATTTTCACGTTTAATAGCAAATACAATTAATAGCTTTCTTATGGAGACAGAGACATTGGAGTTTCCTTTTGCTATAATCTCATCCAAAAAATTTGTTTGCGGACATATGTACATCTTGACTTGGTTTCTCATATTTCAGCTTCAAGCCCACCACTTTATCAATGCGAGCATTTCTGTCATGAAAACAAAATTTTAATTAAACATACATGTGGCAAAATATAATTTTGATAGTAATAAATTATAGATTATGCAAAATAAACCATGTTGCTTAGCTTTGAAAGTAGCAAAATATGAATCTCAACTTCCTCAATAATCTTATCTCTAGAATCACTAATGTAGAAACGAGAATAATTAATTGGACACTCTCACCACTATAACAAGTAAAAAGAAGAAGAAAAAGAAATATACCTAAATAAAAACTCTTACTCTCATCACAAATTTAGAAATATAGTAATATGTATTCATGCATTAACCAAAAGATAGACAACATTGCGGTGGCATGTGATCAAGGTAGGGCATCTCATCGAACTCGATTGCCTTATCTTTAAAGGAAACCAACCAATTTTCTCCAAGAAACAAATCAAAATCAATTGCATTCAAGATGTACTCAATCCATGAGAGAAGAATTACATAATCCAAATAATGCAAATTAAAATATTATTATAGTCAATGAATAAATCTTTGAACAATGAAAGTAGACTGAAACAACTCCATAACATGGTATTTACTTATACAGAATTTAATAGAAAGGTCATCAAGATCAATTATTGACTACTGAAAACTTAAAGAAAGGAAAAATGTATGTGCTTAAAATTTTACCTCTAGTAGGGTAGTTAATGGCAAGAACTAATTTAGTTACCCCAATCGCTTTAAGACCTTCAATCTGATGCAGAGTGAAAAAATATAAATAACAATATAAAGATTATGGTTTATCACAATGAATTAGCAAGATACAAGCTCGAAAAAGTTCAACCTGATGCAAAATCAACCAACAGCTTCGACACGCTCAATGTTAATGGCCTTAACCGTGTTCCAAAACCTCCAACAAAAATAAGGACCTTTATTGTTGTAATCTACAATATTCTTGTCAAAAATTATCACAAGTAAGTTAATGGAGTAACTCAAGCTATGTCTTAAGGAGCTTTGAAAATTAAATAATCCTAATCCCTAAGTTGATGACTTTTGTAGTGCATGCGAAAAGAACTAGCTTGCAAACATGAACCAATAGGTCTTCAATGAAACTTTAAACTTGATTAAAATTATAAATGACTGATCTTGCTTTAAACTGTGATAAAAATGTCATCATGCTCTACTAAACCCTCCAAAACAAACCAAATAATAAGCATATCTAATAAAATTAAGTTTCTTTTCACACTAAGAAAGCACGAAAACCTTAAATCTTAGAACAAAATCCCTAATCATTCATTACCAAATTATAATTAAACATGAGAGATGCAACGACATTAAATTGCACAAATCAAAAAGAAAAAAGCTTGACCAGACAACAAAGCAACTCAAAGCATGTTGAATCTCATGAATATCATAAGTGCACACAAGAAGATTGGGACTGTTGTGAAGTGTGGATGACCATGCATGCACACCAACATATTGTGTAGTCATGTAACTTGTATTGTCATTTCCAATGTACACCAACTCTTCCATGTATTGTCAATTACTTGTAATGTGTTGTATGACATGGGGTGTATGTGTTAATTGTCCCACATTGCTAAGGCACATTTGTCATCATACCAAATGGCCTATATAAAGGATGCTAACCTCATTGTAAGAGCACAACAAGTTGAGTGAAAACTTCTCATTCCAACTATCTCATTTCTTCTCTTCTCCTTTGTAGTAGTAGTTTGTAGTAGTAGAAGTTCTTAGTCTTCTATTTCCTTCTCTAGTTCTTAGCAAGTTCCAACTTAGTTTACAATACGTTATCAGCACGAGCTTGCTCTAGCATTAAGGAGATCTTGAAGTTCAAGAAGGCTTGTTAAGGAGACAAAGCTAGGAAGGTATAACTTTTGTTATTTAAATAAGTTCAATTTATTTATATATTATCATGGTTGCTTCCTTTTATTACATGCATCACTTCTATATGCATACTTTATTCATATACTATACATTATAATGTCACCGATTGCGAAAATATGCTCTGTAGTTGCGTCTTGTACGATCTTCTACATCAGAAATCAAAAGTCAATATGTGACATAACTAGTTTTATCTTAAAACTACAAACGATTAGTTATTGTTCTATTCTTGATTTTATAATACAAATCATGCTATAAGTTTGAGTTGATAGTGGGTAAGCCTTGTCCCCAATAAAGCTAAACATTGAAAGGGAGACGGGTTATCCCGTTCGAGGAGGCATGGCATTTAAGCAGACTTTGTCTCGCCACCCAACCTGGAGGTTGTCCCACCAACTCATACAAATAGTACATTTGATTATTAATGAATCGAGTTGTGAACATATACTTAATCATATGCTATGTTTTTTTCACATAAAAGAAAAGAGAAAATTATTTTATATTATATTTACTTTCAAAATATTAATCAACCATAGTTTGAATTTGTTACCTTATTATAATTCTTGTCATGATAATTAGATATTACAAATTATGAATAAAGCTTGCATCTATGGAAGGTTGTATGTTGTACACAATCATTCGCCAATTTCTCTTTAGAGATTTGAAAAGTGAATATTTTACTTTATATATATTTTCACCTTATGGAGTTATATATATACGTACCAAAAGGGTAATGCTCCAAAAAGCTCAAAATGAGCGGCTGGGTCTCATGCTACAAAATTTAATCAGTCAAATATTAATTATAATTCCACAATTTTAATTACCTCTATGTTGAGGCTATGTGGAAATATAACTGATGAGACAATAAAAAGGTCACGTGGCCCGCCTCGATTTATTGCTGCAACAAATATCGAGTGCGCACGTCAATCCAATAAATATTAAGGATTGATTTCTTGTCTCATGGTAGCTGAGTAAAATAATGAGATATTATAAATATAATATCGCTCCCGTCCAATTAGTTCAGCTTCAAATTAAGAAGCATATGTTGCATATAATGATCATGATCGCAATAATAAATTTATGGACGTGGAAAATGTGAAAATATCAGGTAAATGTCGTATTGACAATTCCACCAAAAATTGGAATAAAAGTGGTGCACCACTACAAAGGGCAAATAATTATTGACAATGAGTGCTCATAAATGTGACATTTTTTAGTCATATATGAAAGGCTATTTTGCCTAAATATTGTCATATATATGCCCGAATATTTTTGTGACCTTTACCATGCCTTCAAAATCAAAGGCAAAATATTATGAATTTTATCATTGAAATATGACTCTTTTTCTGATTTGCCAAACATTATTTGTCCAGATGGATCAACAAATCATGTGTTCAAGTCATGAATCAAATAAGAGCGATATATGTCTTGCTGATTGTGCTACAACGCATACAATCCTTAAAAACAGAGAATATTTCTCCAATTTGAACTTAGCTGAGGCTAATGTTCAAACAATATCTGGCATCTCCAATTTTATTAATGGCTCTGGAAGAGCAAATATTATGTTGCCTGAGGGAACAACAATTCATGTTGACAATGCCTTATACTCTGAAAAATCCAAAAAAAATTTACTCGAATTTTAAAGATATTCGACAAAATGGATATCACATTGAAACCATGAACGAAAATAATAGAGAATTTCTCTATGTCACATTGGTTTCAAATGGGAAAAAAGAAGTGTTAGAAAAATTCCCAGCTTTATCCTCTGGATTATATTTTACTCATATAAGGCATGTCGAAACGAATGTCGTCTTAAATAAGAAAATAAATGATCAAAAGACATTCATTTTATGGCATGACCAGCTTGGTCATCCAGGATCATCAATGATGCGAAGAATAATTAATAATTCGCATGGACATCCTTTAAGGAGTCACAAAATATTTTCAGCTGGTGATTATAATTGTGCTAGTTGTTCTCAAGGTAAATTGATAGTTAAACCATCCCAAGTAAAATTGTTGTGGAATCCCCAGTTTTCTTAGAACGCATTCAGGGAGACATATGTGGACCTATTCATCCTCACTGTGGACCATTTAGATATTTCATGGTTTTGATAGATGCATCAACTAGGTGGTCACATGTTTGTTTGCTTTCGACCCGCAATGTTGCATTTGCTAGACTTTTAGCACAAATCATTAAGTTAAGAGCACAATTCCCTGACAACCCAATCAAGACTATCCGTCTTGATAATGCCGGGGAATTTCATTCTCAAGCATTTAAAAATTATTGCATGTCTATAGGAATTACCATTGAACATTCTGTTCCACACGTGCATACCCAGAATGGTTTAGCAGAATCTCTGATCAAACGCATTCAATTAATTGTCAGACTTTTAATCATGAGAACTAAGTTATCAACTTCAGTTTGGGGACATGCAGTCCTTCATGCAGCATCTATCATTCGTTATAGGCCTACTGCATACCATGAACATTCCCCCGTGCAACTCATTTTAGGTCAACAACCAAATATTTCACACTTGAGAATTTTTGGTTGTGCGGTATATGTTCCTATACCACCTCCCAATAGAACTAAGATGGGTCCACAACGAAAACTTGGGATTTATGTTGGATTTAACTCATCGTCCATTATAAGATACCTTGAGCCCTTAACAGGGGATTTATTTACTGCACGTTTTGCTGATTGTCACTTTGATGAAGCAATTTTCCCACCATTAGGGGGAGATAAGAAGCCAATTCAAAAGGAATGGCGTGAAATTGCCTGGAATGCATCAACTTTATCACATTATGATCCACGCACAAATCAGTATGAACTTGAAGTTCAAAAGATCATTCATTTGCAACAAATCGCAAATCAATTACCTGATGCATTTAATGATGCAAAACAAGTGACAAAATCATATATTCTAGCTGTCAATGCTCCTGCAAGAATTGATGTCTCTGTGCAACAAAATGCACAAGAACCAACTAAACGCTTAAAGTGTGGAAGACCAGTTGGTTCAAAGGATACAATTCCTCGAAAGAGGAAAACGGGAGTAAAAATAAATGCAAACCAAAATACTCCTGAGAAAGCACAAGAATCCTTTGATAAGGATTTGTCAGAACGAGTTGATTCGATGAGGAACAACTGCCTCTAGAAAAGGAGGAAAAAGATGAAAATAATGAGATCTCAATAAATTATTTAAACTCTGGTAAAATTTGGGATCGAAATAAAATTGTTCTTGATGATATATTTGTTTTCAATGTGTCCTTTGAAATATGTGAAAATGATGATGATCCAGAACCACGATCAGTGGACGAATGTCGAAAAAGACATGATTGGCAAAAATGGCAAGAGGCTATCCAAGCAGAGCTAAACTCGTTAAGGAAACGAGAGGTTTTTGGACCGATTGTTCAAACGCCAGATGGCGTAAAATGTGTTGGATATAAATGGGTATTTGTACGAAAGAGAAACGAAAAAAATGAAGTTACAAGGTACAAAGCAAGACTTGTAGCTCAAGGTTTCTCACAAAGACCTGGCATCGATTATGAGGAAACATATTCTCCTGTTATAGATGCAATCACATTTCGATTCTTGATAAGCCTTGCGGTTTACGAAGGGCTTGATATGCATTTAATGGATGTCGTTACGGATATCTCGTACGGATCCCTAGACAAAGGAGATATATATGAAAAGCCTTGAAGGATTTATAATATCCGAAGAAATAAAATCAAAACCTCATAACATGCATTCTATAAAATTACAAAGGTCTTTGTACGGATTGAAACAATCCGGACGAATGTGGTACAAACGCCTTAGTGATTATTTACTGAAAGAAGGATATGTAAATAATCCGCTTTGCCCATGTGTCTTCATTAAAAGATCATCAACAAGATTTGTAATTATTGTTGTATATGTTGATGATTTAAATATAGTGGGAAACCAAGACGACATCGTTAGAACATCCGAATACTTGAAAAAGGAATTCGAGATAAAAGAACTTGGAAAAACAAGACTTCGTCTTGGTTTGCAAATTGAACATTTTTCAAGTGGAGTATTTGTCCATCAATCAAATTATATTGAAAAAATATTAAAAAGATTTTATATGGACAAGGCGCATCCATTGAGCTCTCCAATGGTTGTCAGATCACTTGAAGTGGATAAGGATCCATTTCGACCTCATGAAAGTGATGAAGAGCTACTTGGTCCGAAGGTACAATATTTAAGTGCAATTGGTGCACTTATGTATCTTGCAAATTGTACAAGACCTGACATTGCTTTTGCTGTCAACCTACTTGCAAGATACAGCTCATCACCAACTCGAAGACATTAAAATAATGTTAAACATATTTTCCGATATCTTCGAGGAACAAGTGACATGGGTTCATTCTACTCGAGAGGGGTAAAATTGAATCTCCAAGGTTATGCTGATGCTGGATTTTTATCTGATCCCCACAAGGCACGTTCTCAAACGGGATATGTTTTCATATGTGGTAATACTGCTGTATCATGGAAGTCAGTAAAGCAAACTATGGTTGCTACTTCTTCCAACCATTCTGAAGTACTTGCAATTCATGAAGCAAGTCGTGAATGTGTATGGTTGAGAAATATGATTGAACATATTCAAGAATCATGTGGATTGCCTTCAATAAAAGATTCTCCAACCATATTATATGAAGATAACGCAGCATGTATTGCACAATTAAGTGAAGGATTCATAAAAGGGACAGAACAAAACATATTTCACCAAAATTCTTTTATGCGCATGAGCTTCAGAAGAATGGTGAAATTGATGTCAAGCAAATCCGATCGAGTGATAATCTTGCTGATCTATTTACAAAAGCCTTACCAACTACGACATTTAAAAGGCTTACATATAGTATTGGCTTGCGTAAACTTAAAGACATTGCAAGTAAAGAAACTGAATAAGTTTCACCCATGTTCACATGAGGGGGAGTTATTGATTAGTGTATTGCACTCTTTTTCCCTTAGCTATGGTTTTATCCCATTGGGTTTTCCTAGCAAGGTTTTTAATGAGGCAATCTTAACAATATTATGCCCGTCTTAATATTTATGAGAATAGTGTACTCTTTTTCTTTTACTATATTTTTTCCCACAGGGTTTTTCTTAGTAAAAGTTTTAACGATGCACAATCTCTAAGCAAGTGTCATCCAAGGGGGAGTGTTGTGAAGTGTGGATGACCATGCATGCACACCAACATATTGTGTAGACATGTAACTTGTATTGTCATTTCCAATGTACACCAACTCTTCCATGTATTGTCAATTACTTGTAATGTGTTGTATGACATGGGGTGTATGTGTTAATTGTCCCACATTGCTAAGGCACATTTGTCATCATACGAAATGGCCTATATAAAGGATGCTAACCTCATTGTAAGAGCACACCAAGTTGAATGAAAACTTCTCATTCCAACTATCTCATTTCTTCTCTTCTCCTTTGTAGTAGTAGTTTGTAGTAGTAGAAGTTCTTAGTCTTCTATTTCCTTCTCTAGTTCTTAGCAAGTTCCAACTTAGTTTACAATAGGGACAACAATATTGGGACAATTTTTAGTAGGCGCATCTTTATTCAAGGAAAATGTTTAGACTCCCCAATGAAAAATAACCTAATAAGATTTATGAAGGAATTAAGAAAGGTCGCTAGCTATAAAGGAGATTGCAATTCATTGAATTTCATCTCTTGGCTTAGTCGAGCCCTAAAATTGTTATGATTTACATATGAGTCTCACATTGACAATAAGTTATGAAACTTAAATATAAATGTGTAGTTTGAAAGACTATTAAAGCAACATAATCAAACACTTTGTCTTACTTGTTTAAATAAATAGTAGGCTGGATTATTCCCCAGTGCAAGCACAACTCTCAAGATAGGGACAATCTGCCATTTATAAGGAACTCAACACCAATTAAAAGTTCAACTATTCATCAGATTTTGTTAAACAAAAGCACCTTTGTCTCTTCAAAGTATAAATCTAATTACCAAAGAGAAATGTTTTCTATATTTTTCAGCTCCAAAGGAAAGAACAACATACTGACTATTACAGGCTCCCCTAGATCAATAAATTCAATAGATTCAACCTATAGTGGAGACTAAATTTCCCATGTGAAAATAGGCGCGGGAATAAAAAATAGAAAATTCTAAGTAGTTGAAATATGTATAGATGCAAACAAAATAATGACTTAAAAGTCAAAAAACCAGCTGAGAGGAAAGAAGTTACTACATGTATGTGAATTTAACACTTTGATATGATTAAGAGTTGTAACATTGATAGAACCATAGAAGACATGGTTAGAGAATGAATGGATCCAAAAGATAGAAAATTGCATCCTCAAAAATTAAAATATTTAAATTTAAATTAATGTTTCTAACATAAATGAATATGTGATTCTCAATAGAATCTTGTAATGGAAGTAGATAATTGAATCCATATAACAATTCGACAGTTTTAATGTATTAAGAACAACATACCATACATACAAATATATTAAGCGACTCCAAAGACCATTAGTTGCTCGAATCTATCTTATAAGCAAAAGCTAAAAAGAGGTTCAAGTTTTTGCGATTGAAGTTGCTTGTTTAACAAATCCTAGTATCAATGTTGGACTCCATAGAGAAGTAAAGACCCACTCTTTCATAACATAACTTTTACCGTCTATCGATCAGTAATATATAAACTCAATTAAACTCAACAAAAAGCCTTTTTCTTGAATTACATGATTGTTGGATTTTAGGGTTCATACGCAGCGAAAAATTCAAAATATTTTTTGAAAAACCTTAATATGATCGAAAATAAGTTCAATTAAACTAGATCGAAACCATACCTTAATCCGTGATTTCCTTCTCTAATTGTTCGATCTCCAAGACGTTTAAGCGCACGTCCTCTATTGGAAATCCAAGTGGTGACCACAATTTGGAGTCTTAGCCCCAAGAGAAATTGAAAATATATTTTTTCTCTCCTAAAATCTAGAGAACTCAAAATTTGCAAAAATGAAATCTTATTACATTTTATGGTTTCAACCTCTATTTATCTGTATAGATAAGCTCACTTAAAAACTTATTTGTAATACAACTATAGTATTTATGCAATCAAGCAAATTACACATACACCCCTATTAGTAAGTTATCATATAAAAAATTGTAAGGGCTTTAATGTCAAAAATTTTATCATATAAAATTCATTACTCTGGATCAATTGAAATTACACAAAGCCATTCTTTGTGTGTGACCCAATAGGTTCATGCGACGTTAGCCATAAATCAAAAACCATTTGTATAGAAGTCATAAGCGGTCTCTAGCAAGACATTATGATTACCATAGTAGCATAAATTTCAAAATCGATACAACCTAATGGATAAAATATATCATATCCTTTTGTCGTGCGTTATTCTTTGATTAAACATAAGGCATGGAAATATCCAAGTGACATTGATCATACTAGTCTCGATCTTTAAGTAAACTGAAAATATCTAAGTGACATTGATCATATCAATTAACTTGGACTTGGCCATTTAATAGACTAATATATCGAGGGATCCACTGATATCTCTCTCTATACGAGAGGGACAAATTCTATCTTGATTACACACCTTCACATATTATTCACATGGTAACCAATCACAATCTTTATAATCATTCGGTTAAAGACAACATCTGAATGTGTCAAATTACTATGCTCCTAATATTGAATTCTATGGTAATCTCAAGCGAAAGAACTAAATGATATATACCTATCATGAGTAGCACCCATGACTTAATCCATGTGGTTTTCTCATAGCGGGTCCATCTAGTACCTTGTTCCCTAACAAATACTCATGATCTCGATTCGTATCCTTATACGCGTGATCATCACATGACCATCAATCAAGATTCACACTAGTCTTAATTCATTATAGTTTCTAGTATAATGACCGACTAAGGACATTTAGGATATTTCAACAGTTACCCATTGATCTTCTGATAAGGTGAACATGCACTCACTCGTAAAAAAACAACAAATGATAGCCTTTATATTATTAACTAAAATTATAAGATAAACATTGTTTATAGATTGACCTAGGGTACATGCCCCAACAATGACATGAGCCTACTGTATCTATTCAGTTATACAAGCTACATCCATAATTGCAGTAGAATATGAGTAAAGCATAATGGAAAAAATAGACTGGCATGACAATCTAGTCTTTGTATGTAGAGTTGTAAGCCCATCATATATCTCAATTAATGTAGGCTTTATTTTTTGTTCAGTCTTAAAGTTTGCAATAGCATCACATTGTATTCATAGGCAAAAACATGACTTAACAGCCTGTCTTTAGACGCTTCGTATATTAACATCCTACAGCTTTGCCATTACATTCTTTGATGAAGACAATACGACAAATGTGTGAAGCTTTTTTCCATAAATCAATATTATAAAACATCTATATAAAACTAGTAACAGAAAGAAAATAAAGATTGAAAGGAAGTATTTTTCTTAGAATGGTAATCAGTATGAAGTAACGGATGGAAAAAAATAATATGAACATAGTAAAGGGATGGGCGGGCTAATGGTTGTTAAGCATTTACAACAACATCAACAACAACAATAATATAGCCTCCGTCCTAACACTACAAAACATTGTGTGTTTAGCGACATTAATTTAGTCATTTAACGACATTAATTAGTGTCTCTAAAAAATTTACCCACGCATCATAAAGTGTCGCCACTTGTGTTGGTAAAAGTGATGTCGCCCCATTTTTTTGCGACGCAAAATGTATGTGTTAGTAATATTTATTTAAGACACTTTTGAAATAAGTGTCCTTAACGTGGGGACGTTTTTTTATTTATGTGTCTTTAATTTTAGGACATTTATTTCTTATGCGTCTCCAATTTGACGACACTATTTATTTATGCATCCCTAAATTAGGAACATTTGTAAGCTTAGCATCCTTAACTTGACAACACTTGTTCACTTAATGTCTCCAATTAGCAACCCGTACACACTTAATGTCCTTAAATTAACAACACTTGTGCAACCCTTAAACACTTAGTGTCCTTAAATTGACAACACTTGTGCACTTAATGTCTCCAACTTAGCAACTATTACACACTTAGTGTCTTTAAATTGACAACATTTGTGCACTTAATGTCTCCAAAATAGCAACCCTTAAACGCTTAGTGTCCTTAAATTGACAACACTTGTGCACATAATGTCTCCAAATTAGCAACTCTTACACATTTAGTGTCTTTAAATTGACAACATTTGTGCACTTAATGTCTCCAAATTAGCAACTTTTACACACTTAATGTCCTTAAATTGACAACACTTGTGCACTTAATGTCTTTAAATTAGCAACCTTTATACACTTAATGTCCTTAAATTGACAACACTTGTGCACTTAATGTCTCCAAATTAGCAACCTTTACACACTTAATGTCCTTAAATTGACAACACTTGTGTACTTAATGTCTCCAAATTAGCAATCTTATTATTATTATTATTATTATTATTATTTTATTATTATTATTATTATTTGTGGATATAAAAACAAACATAAAGAAAGACAAATGAAAACAATTTATATACTTTTCAATTATTTTTCAATTCAAAAGAGAACTACAATGCATTCTCAAAAATATATTTTTACTTACAATGATATCAACATGTATACTAAAAAGATAGAAACTTCCAACTATGCAAAGCAAAAGTATAAGATGATATTTTCGAATTGATATGCTCATCTTTCTCAACATTACTACCGCACCAAAAACCTCATGTTCAACACTTTTATACAACTGCAAAACAAACAAAATCAACCCAAACACAATTAAATCAACATATTATTAATTTGCTTGACATGAAACTGATTATTTTAGATTAACAATTGGTTCAAGTCAATTGCAGGAGATAAAAAGAAACTACTGGCTATTTTAATAAGCATGAAAGTTTAATAAGAAAAATTAAGAAATTGAAGAAATTCACAAACCCGGTCATCAATGGAAATGATATTGTTTTCAGGTGTTGGAGAAAGATCACCCAAAAACCCCCTAATAGTTCACAAAAGAGAGTTAAGATGGAATTTAAGAAATGCACAAACATCATTGGAAAGTGAATGAATGGTTGAAATGAACATCCAACCTGTGAAAATAGCTTTTGAAAGAGTTCCATACTGGTGCGAGACTCATCCATATCCCTTGTGACACTGTTCAACCTTCTTTCATGTTCATTTGTGACATCGTTTAACCTTTCTTCATAGGCTTTAGTCACACTGTTCAACTTTTCGTCATAGTCCATCTTCATTGCGGTTGATTTTCTCTCGTAGTCCTCCTTCATACTCTCTATCTTTGCCTCATAAAGGGAATGCATATTCTCCATTTGGTGTTGAAGCCTATCTACTTCAAATTGAGATGCCCTTCATTTTGGTTGTAGTGCACCAGAAAGTTGTGTAGGTGTGACCCCCAATCCATAGCCTCTTACCTTCCCATACTTGTCTTCTTTGAAAACCGAGGCAAATACAACTTCTTCTATATCGTGCCATTTTCCACTGTCGCAGCATGTTCTTCAACAAGACTAATCGCTTTCTCCGCTAATTCTTGTGCCTCTCTATTGATGAAATTCCCATCTTTTCGTTTATGGGTGACAGAAAAAAAACTCAACTCTCCCTGGCCTTTTCTTTTGGGTCATCTCCTATGGCAACATGAAACAAAAAGATTAATTAATTTCAAGAATGAATATATATATTAAGTAGAAAGTAGTAGAGAAATAACATAATCGTGTCTAACTCTAGCAAAGCTTTTGGATCCAGCCGTATGTGGCGTCATATAGTATGTTCGCACCGCTTTACCCCTTTCAGAAAGATGCTTTAAGAAAATATAGAAAAGATGATTTATCACATTTATGATCCAATTCCATTAAAACACATGTTATCACATGAATATTGTAAATTGATAAATATTGTAGACATGGAAAAGTTATATGGATCATACATCTGTTTTATAGAGGGTTATTTTATGTTCTTCAGTTAGTAGTTTGTATTTAAGCTATTCAATTTCAATGAAATTAGCGGACTACTGCAGAATTTTAAGTGGCAAAATGATTATTTAACAAGCTTCAGCTGTTGAAAGCAATGAAAAATAATTGCTAAGCAAGAAAAATAGTACCTCAATAAAACTATAAAGAAATCACATTACTAATAGCTATCCAACTTATATTTTTAGCAAGCTAAATTTTTATTATGGAAATACTGCACAACATAGGTCATGAAAATAAAACTTATATTACAAGTATCAATGAGAGAAAATAATGCACAACATAGGTCATGAAAATACAACACACAAAAATAAGGATGGTTTCTCAGTCCTCGAGGATTAAAAAGAAAACTCTTTGAAGGTCAGTCCCCAGAGAAAAATGGTGAGATATGAAAGTTCATCCTTAGGACAGCTTTTAAATCTTCAGTAAGTCATGGTTTAAGTAAAAAGTATTCACAATTGTGGTGAAATAGATCATTAGTTAGTCCATTTGTTTATGTGCAGAAGAGAAATCCATAGCTTTTGTAAGTATATATTAAGGTGTAATTTCAGAGATGAAATAAGAGAAAAACACAAACAGAGCTACATATCCAGCACTTTCTCCATTTCTTTGTATTCTAAATCCTTCATGTGGTATCAAAGCTCGCACTTAGCATAGTGTGCTGCAAGTTTTAAGAGAATTGACTGAGAAAAAACATCAAAGAGACTGCATGAAAGAATTGGCAGAGGAAAAAAAAAGTTATGGTGCTCCATTTACCAAGCGAAATGGAAAATTTTGATCCATATAGCCAACATCAACTAATTTAGGATTGTGGCTTTAAAGCCATGTCTACAATATTTATCAATTTACAATAGTTATCAATTCCATTAAAACACTAATTAAAAGAAAGAAAACTTATCTCTCAAATTTAAAGGCATAATTGTTACCTTTGATTTTTCAGAAAACCAATAGTGTACCATAGCTTTCCACTGATTAGGAAAGAATTCAATCGGAATTTATTTTTCAATCTCCTCTCTAGTCTTGTCAGCCTTAAAATACTTAGACTTTAGTTCAAACTTGTGCTCCTTCCATTTGCGCGCAACAGACTGAAGGATCCAATTTTCTACTCCACAATCATTAGGGATCTCAAAGAACCTCTTTTGCAATATAGAGGTGATCAAATAAATCAAAATAAATATGTATTCAGACATTAAGGAAAATAACAAACTCACTGTGGATGACAACATGAGAGGCTACCTATCCATTGAATAAAAACATTAAGGAA
Organism: Stephania cephalantha; assembly: GCA_039657325.1. NCBI lineage: Eukaryota > Viridiplantae > Streptophyta > Magnoliopsida > Ranunculales > Menispermaceae > Stephania > Stephania cephalantha. The sequence goes on from CM077571.1 coordinate 27,992,135, forward strand.
CCCTTTTTTTCAATCTCTTCTTTCTATTTCATTATATCAACATTTATTTTTTTTGGATACCAATCAAATTCATGAAATAGAACATATCAATTTACCTTGGTAAAATTTATCAAAGCTTGCTTATCCTCCTTAGGCATCAACCTCCAATCCGTCCATTCAACGGAACAATGTTCCTTTTTCCTTGCTATTGTTCCCAACCATCCACCTAAAATCCCTCCTCGTCTTTTAATTGGTTGGCCGTACTAATTAAACTCAACCACAATTCTTTGGCCTTTGGGCAAACTAGAGACGTCCTTAGCGCGTGTGAGTCCTCGCTTTTTTCGCACAATCCCTTGATTATCTATAAAAATTTTCAATCAAAAATAAAAAAAGAAAGGAATCATATAATATTTACTAACATTGGTATAGCAAATATCATAGTGTCATAAACAACAACAAAGACAACAAATAATTGATATTTACCTCTTACTTCTACATCATCATATAAGTCATTTTCGACCTCATCTTGTGTTTCATTGTTATTGCGTTGATCTTCACTTGGTGGTTGAGTCTCATCACTATCAAAGCTTTGTAGATCTTCATCTGTGTTTGTTAAAACACAATCTACAAGACGATTTTTAGTCATATCTAACAACCTACACACAAGTCGCAAATAAATTTGATCAATTAATTCATAATTGCAATTGAGAAGTCGAAAAAATACAAAAGTATAAAATAAAACTATTAGACAGAGAGGCAATGAGTTTTCTAATCAAGATACAAGAAAAACAACTAGTACAGCTAGTAGAGAATAAAAAAAAATGTATTGGCATTGACTAATAATTTAGTTATGCATAGTTCTTTGGCTGAGCATTTTATTTAACAAATGATCCCTACCTCTCCAGCTAAAAGAGAAAAGAAAGATACTTAATCAGAATTACGTAAGACTACATGCTGTTTGAGATATTCCACGAAAAGAAAAACCTGCAGTGGCAAATACTCTTGCTCCTCAGAATTTTGCTATTTAAATTGCAAAAGCACCAGCCGCACTTGCTCTTCCATGAACCTGCAACAAGTCAAGCAGGCCTTTCACAGTTCAAAAATAGAAATTATTCATTCATTAGTTGCAAAGAAGTCCAAAACTTCAATGCATTTCTATGGCAATTGTGGCAAAGTGAACAAAGAAAACGTCAATGCATTTCTCATGATTTCTCATAGCCATTCAATTCATAGTTTAATTACAATCAAAATCGATTCAATCATCTAAATCATGACATAATTGAATGAATTCATGAATCATGACATACCAAATTGAAACACAAAACCTCAATTAATCAAACAAACAAACCAATTGTACAACACTCACAAACACTAACTAAAAGACTAACTAACTAACGGTAATCTCTGATGGAACCACCGAGGCGTACCTGTGAGAGAGAGAGAGAGAGATCGAATCGTACCTGAGCGAGAGAGAGGAAATGCGAGAGAGAGGAACTGTTGTGGTGAGTTGCTCAACTAAAATGGAATGTTGATGTGATGGCGTATATATAAAAAGTTTTTGAAGACCGTTGGATGCGATTGTGAGGTGTTTTTTTGGATCTCGAGGTATGATCTGAGGAAGTATAGAATGTTTATCTCTCTATACATGTTATGATCTGGTGAACTAATACACTCGGATATTTGTAGTGCAGCTCGTCAGGACAGGAAACATCAAATTCACTTTGAATCTAAGTAAAAGGTAATGAAAACCAAAAAGGCTTAGATGCATGTTATTGTAGAAGCAATCAATCCATTGAAGTGAGAAGAACTTAATTACGCTGACCATCATGGGAAGCACAAACCCTTGAATAAAAGTATATTTCCACTATCTAATAATCTCTAACCCTTCAATTTCAAGACATTCTTAAAGATGGAATGTTGATGCCATCCAGCATTGTCATCTAACATTATTACTTATACTGCATTCTCAACCAATTCATCAATGACAGAAATGCTAACATGTGCGAGTGAAATAAGAATCACAGAACTGAGAAAGTCGAGAAAAAAAAACAAAAAACATCTATTGAGTTCAGATGGAATTGATTAAAATGGTTTGGATACATAAAGTGAAGATCAATATATGCTTCAGCTGTTGTTGGAGAAAAAGCTCCTGTTTAGTCGAATTAGAACAAGTTTCATGTAGTTGAAAGTTAGCCTGATTTGATATCATGCCTAAAAATTTAGCCTGCCTGCATGTAGTCCATCATTGAACTCAATAAAGATTCAATGATTTTGTTTGTTGTTGTAGATACAAACTGTAGCAAAAAAGCTCGCTCGGTCTACATCGTAATGAATTGGTGGAGAATGTCGATCATTTGGGTTGCTTCGCTTTCTTGCGATGTTCGAGGAAGGATGCCATAAGATGGTAAGTTTCTGCCAAGATTGTCCAACTTATGTTCCTTTCTATCATTCTATGGTTTCTTTATCTGAGATAAAAACTCCAAGCTCTCATCAGTGATAGTCATATTCACAGCCAACTGCTAAGTTGTGGAGCAATTTCCTAAAAAAACAGAAAATCAAGCAAACATTAAAATAGTTAAAATTTAAGCTAAAATTGTATGGTTTTTCAATTTTCACCTTGGATTTGGATTGCCCTTCACAACTTTCTACCCATATTTTATCCATCTATACCCATCATCAAGAATATCAATATCACTAGTTGTTTGAACCACAACTCTTGGTTCGCTCACTGTTCTGCTACCAGATGCAGATATCCCCTCATTTTCACTCTCTTCTTTCCTGAAAAAAATTCGAACACCCATCACACAATTACTTCCAATTCAACAACTTTCATAACACAACTATCACCACCCAGTTTAAAGATCGAGGAGTTCAATAACAAGTCGATTTTCGAACCTCAAATACTATCATAATTGAACGATTAATTCATATAAGTTGGATAGTCGTGATATTGAGAAACAAAAGAAAATCAGAATTCTAAAATTCAAACCCCTCACCACCCAATTAGTCCCAATTCAACAACTTTCACAATACAAATAATTTGTTGAGGTTCACAATTGGAGTAATTCATATGTTTATTATCTCCATGTGCGCAGATGGTGCTTCAAAAGAGAGAGCAAGTGCTGCTGGTCATGGCGGTGGGTGCGCCGCAACATGATGTGGCGGCGACGGATGTGGTGGAGGCTGTAGTGGTGAGTCCAACATAAAATAACATAGACTGTAAAATTGTTATTCAGTGTACAGAGAAATCGAAAGCATTAATATAGTTCATCCATGTTATCAAACCACTTCTTTGCACAGTATGTATAATCACTATTTGTGATGTTATACTAGTTTAACAAATCAACATGCACTTAGTCCCATCAGTGGCTTAATACAAAACCATAATATATACAAGATAGATTAATCACTTAAAATCTCCAAGGAAGTGTAAACAAGCAAGCTATATGCGACACTTAAGACTAATCCATCTAGAGAGTATGCAGCCACTTCACACATGATGTACTGAAGTAACACCTTTGATAAATATATGGATTATTGATCATTGTTAATTTTTCCTCATCTTCTATGCTTATTTGAAGAAATGCTAATTACCTTAAAGAGAGCAACAATTTCAACATCACAAAAATTTCTTCATAGCACTTAAAGAACCAAAAGTATACATTAAAAAAGAAGAAGATGAAGAGCAAAAATCCAAACAATGAAGTGATTAAATGAGAGTGTACTATGTACCACAGCTAAGATTGGATTTCTTTTTTAGCAAAATGGTGGAAAAACAAATAGACTAGATTATACAATTCTAAGTAACTCAAAAAAGCCAAGATATGAGTACCATTGGTGGAAGCCACTGTAGTTGTACTATTCATCAATATCTTCTCTAACCCAATTGTTTCGCTCAACGTATGAAGCAACTGTATTGTGAGGCATGCATTGTGTGTAAGTGTCATCATCGTCTTCAAAATGTGAGTTAACCCCCATATCATATAAATCTCTTTGCTTCGTATGAATCACTTTACCATTCATTAAGCTTTGGGTCTTGCACATAAAACACTTGTTTCGCTTGAGATGAGAATACAAAGGGGTCATCTTGCAATGACAGACCGGTATGAATTAATTTAGAGAAATTTACCAAAGTGCAACCATTAGCATCTTTTCTTAATCCCTTTGGTGACTTGATATCTTCCCAATCACATTTGAACATCACAACCTTGAACAATCTATAGTAGCCTATCTCAATTATATCTGTAAGAACTCCATAATACGGAACCTCATCTACCTCAACAACCACTCCACTATTCTGGGTTTTTCTAAATCGTTCTCGACTTTTGGTATGAAATCTAAAGCCATTTATAATGAACCCACTAAATCTTCTGGCAATGTTGTTTGGGCCTTTAGCAATAGAAATTAATTCCTTTGAAGCATTGCTCTTTGTCATTCGCGAGACCTAAAACATCATACATAAGATATTTAAGAATGTTTTCTTTCAAAACATGCAACTCTTTTATAAAGAAAGTAGTAATGTTTGTCCACTACTCACTTGGTTGCAAAACCACTCAGGAAATCTATCTAATAGCCACTTTTGTTCAATTTGTTTGTTAGCTCGGTTTGGCCGATAAGCCCTTTTTTGTACACTAAAAAACTAGCTAAAAGAATTTACAAATCAATTATGTTTCTATATAACAAAGAAAATAAATTAAATCGTTTATTTTTAATAAACTTACCTACGATAAGGAGATATTTCGTCAAAGTGTAGCATCACATAACGATTGACTTGTGCTAAGGTCAACTCATCAAGAACAATGGTTTCTGCTTTCCCCAAAATACGATCAACACGATCAAAATTTCTTTGTGGACGATTGATCCTTGTTTCAAGTCCTCCGAGATATCTTGAAAAAAAATTAACATTCATCCGCAATATAACCTTCTGCAATTGAACCTTTTGGATGTGCTCGATTTCGGACATGTGATTTTAAACGCATCAAATCCCTTCAAGCACGAGAATTTAGATAAAAGTTAATAAATAGTAACGCATTCGAAAATAGCAAATATTTTATAAGTGAAAAACGTGAATAGTATATATATCACCTTTCAATTGGAAACATCCATCGATCCTGAACAGGACCTCCAAGGCTTGCTTCAGCAACTAAATGTATGGTTAAGTGAACCATAATGGTAAAAAAACTTGGAGGAAATATCTTCTCTAGAAGATAAAGTGTTTTAGACACACTTGCTTGTAATTGGTCAAGCTCATGCACATCAAGGCTTTTACAACATAATGACTTAAAAAATGATGACAACTCAGAGACGACAGAAACAATTTGAGGAGGCATGGATGCTCTTAATGCTATAGGAAGAATATCTGCATTAATATATGACCATCGTGGCTATTAAGATTTGAGATTCTACGCTCTTTTAAGTTTACACACCTTTAAATGTTTGATGCATAACCATCTGGAACCTTCAAGTTCTTTAACACCGTTAAGAAAATTTCTTTTTCTTTCGAAGTCATTGTGTAGAATGCATGAGGCAAACGGATAACATTACTATTTCCACATATAGGATGGAGTTCACGCCTTATACCTAATTCCATCAAATCAAGCCTTACTTTGTAATTGTCTTTACTCTTGCCCTCAAGATTTAGTAAAGTGCCAATTAAATTTTCACAAACATTCTTCTCAATATGCATGACATCCAAATTGTGACAAAGAAGATTAAACTCCCAGTATGGCAAGTCAAAGAAGATACTCCTTTTATTCCACAAACAAGGTGGCATAGAAGCACCTACACCGTCACCTTTTTCTGAATTGACAAAAGTCATGACGTCTCCATTAAAATCATCATTATCTTCAAAACTTTCTTGAAAACTAGACATAACTTCTTTTTCAGAGTTGTCAACTTGTACATTAGATCGTCTTTTGTTTATTTTCAAAGACTTTCCATAAGAGAAAACGACACCATGCAATTGATTTAATATTTATGTGTCTGAAGGTGTTAAAAGTGCTACTCGTAACTCATCGGTGCAATCGAATAGATCTTTTTGGAATCTAAAAGGATGATCTTGATCCAACCATCTCAGATGGACCATATAACAAAACTTACCCCCATTTTTTAACCATCGAGAATAAGTCAATTCCCTGCAACACGGGCATGCAACTCGACCTTTAGTGCTCCAACCAGACAAATTCGCATAAGCAGGAAAGTCATTAATAGTCCATAAAAGTGCACCATGCAATTTGAAGTTTTGCCCTGAATAGGCATCAAAGGCTTCCACACCATCCCATAATTGCAATAATTCTTTACTTAAAGGTTGTAAGAACACATCAATATCATTACCTGACACTTTTTCTCCTAGAATCACCATGGACAATATCAATGACGATTGTTTCACGCAAACCCAAGGTTCTAAATTATAAGGAACTAATACAACTGGCCAAGTACTATGTGTGGTACTCATCGTTCTGAAAGGATTAAAACCGTCACTTGCTAAGCCTAGTCTCACACTATGAGGATATGCTGCAAATTCAGGATGACGCTCATCAAAGTGTTTCCATGCCAAAGCATCGGCATGGTGCCTTAACTTTCCATCTTTATTTCTCCTTTCCGCATGCCACCTCATTGATGCAGCTCTTTTTGACGACATGTAAAGCCTTTTCACCTTGGAATCAATGGAAAATACTGTAAGACTTTAACAGGTTTTTTTCTTTTTTGTTTTCCATCATTACCTTCCAATGAATCACCATCTTCATTTGTGACACTCATCCATCTTGAGGACGAACATTTTTTGCAAGATTCACAATTGGCATTCTTACCCCAATATAACATGCAATCATTAGGACAAGAATCAATTTTTTGATATCCTAATCCTAAGTCCTTAATTATTTTCTTAGCCTCATAAGACGAGGATCGTAAAGAAGTGCCACTTGGAAATGCATCAATTAATAGCTCTAACAACATGCTAAATGACTTGCCTGACCATCCATTCAAACACTTCGGATTGTATAATCTCAATATAAATGAAATTCGTGAGAATTTCGTACATCCTTGATATAATTCCTTATCACAATTTTCCATCAACATTTGCAACGGATTTTTATCTGAGTTTGTTGGTGATAGATTAACAAAAGAATGCGCATTCGTCGCATTTTCTGGATTTTGCACTTCGGTGGGTAAGCCCATTGAAGGCATAGTACTAGTTGTAGGATTTGAAGTTCTCATATTAACAACCCCAAAAGCATCATGAAGAAGTTCTCGTATCCGTCATTACTTGAAGGCACGACACTAGTTGTAGGATTTAAGTCATTAGTCTGCGCACTTGATGAAGAGAAAATGGGTTCTCCATGAAACACCCAGTTCTTATATCCTTATAACATACCATTCCATAACAAGTGTCCGTGAACTTTTTCAGAATCCAATAAATGTCTATTATAACATTTTTTACATGGGCAATAGATTGCTCCATTAATGGATGTTTTCTCAACAGCAAATTGTATGAACTTGGATACTCCGTCTAAATAAGCTCTGCTTGACCTTGACTCATTCTTCCAACTTTTATCCATTTATTTTCTGCTTAATAAAATATCATAATCAATTAGACCAAAAACTTAAAAAAAGAACGCTTCAAATAAATTACATATTTTTTCCAGTAAAACTTAATCATGATACATAGTAGGATTCAATATGTAATTACCAATTAGTGTGAATCATTAATGTAGTTTGAATCACACTCCAGTTAGTGTGAATAAAAACTAATCCAGATACAATGCCTAGGTAGTAGCAAATATCATTGCTGATTGGTAGTTTTTATGGGAGAACATATTTGAGCTAGACTCTACTCCAATTGAACAACCAAATCAATTAATCAAACATAAATCCAAACCCTAAGACTGCAAAAACTAGTACAAAATTGCCAAATCAACTAATCAAATATAAATCCAAACCCTAAGACTACAAAAATCGAATGGAAATCGAATGAATTCATGAGTTTGATGATTTCGATGAAAGACGAACCGTGGCAATCAATAAACCAACATGCAAAAGATGGAAGCTCATTACTATAAGGCAAACACCACAACTGCCATATCCAAAGATCCATCATATTGACAGTTAAAAACTAATTTTCAAAAAACACCTCCATTAATCAGTGACCGAGTAAGTAAAAAAAAAGCTGCAAACACAACTAAACATGATAAATCTGTTTGCAAGCTTCGCGATAAGCATCATTTTCCCTAATTTCACCAAAATATCGCTCAAATTCCTTCACTATCATTCAAACTTCAATGAGATCACTTTAAATGACAATATTAAATTGCACGGGTCATAAGTGACTTCTACAGCTCTATTATCAGTGAATGGAGCGAATTAGGTATTTCTGATACTTGATTCACCTCGATATGACAACATCACAAACAAAATGAACAAACAAAATGAACAAGTATGGATTATTCGCGCAAAAATGAACAAAGATGATGATTCACCTCTAGGACATCAAGAAGACCTCGGTATGTCAGACAAAGGGTCCTACAGATACTCAGGTGATGATTCGCGCAAAGATGAGACTACAGACCGTGTCTACATAGAGAGTGTCAGAGAGTCAGAGGACCGACCGGTTGTACTTGAGATTCAGCGAGTTAGCGTAGAGTGCAGAGTGTACATATTGGGCAGAGACAACAAATCAGTGTCTGAGATACCGGGGCAGGTTGTGGATTCCAGAGGTGCCAGAGCTGAGAGATGAGATCCTTCAGAAGTTGCACCATTTCAGATTCACCGTACATCCAGGCATGACTAAGATGTACCACGACATGAGGAGACATTTCTTGTGGCCTGGGATGAAGGCAGACGTGTCTAGATTCATCAGGAACTGTGGTATCTGTCATTAAGTGAAGTCCTTGAATCGCAGACCCTGGGAATTACTACAGCCGCTTCCCATTCCTCGATGGAAGTGGGAAAACATCTCTATGGATTTTGTCAGAGGACTGCTAGAAGATTGCGAGGAGACATGACTCGATCTGGGTGATAGTTGACAGACTGATGATGTCTGCTCATTTCCTGCCAGTGGCATCGCATTACACGTTCAATTAGCTGAGCGTACTATTCGAGAGAGAAATTATCAGGCTGCACAGGGTACCATTGACGATCACGTCAGACCGAGATGCTACGTATACGTCTAAGATGTGGCGGAGTATGCAAGAGCAGTACAGTACGCGCCTACAGTTCTGTACGGCTTTCCACCCTCAAACCGACGGGCCGACTGAGAGATTGATTCAAGTCCTCGAGGACATGTTGCGGGCATGCGTGTTTGAGTTTGGTAGATTTTAGGCAGAGTACCTATCGTTGTGTGAGTTCACTTATAACAACAGTTATCAGACTAGCATTGAGATGGCGCCATTTGAGGCTTTGTATGGCAGACTGTGTCGCTCGCCATCGTGTTGGGTTGAGCCAGAGGATCGGGAGAGAGTGGGGCATGAAATTGTTGTTGACCACACGGAAAAGGTCAAACTGATCCATCAGAGACTCAGAGGAGCACAGGAGAGACAAAAGAGATATGCAGATAAGTATCGCGGTGATCTCGCGTATTCGAGGGAGCCTTTGTTTATTTAAAGGTTTCCCCTTGGAAGGGTCATCAGAGATTTGAGGTGAAAGGTAAGCTTGCACAGAGGTACATCACGCCTTTCATTATTAAGAAACGGGTCGAGAAAGTAGCATACGAGCTTGCACTACCTCTATAGATGTCAAAGGTCCATCTAGTGTTCCACATATTGATGCTTCGACTAGCCAAGTCGAAGACAAGCGTGCGACCGATAGTTGACTTGAGTCAGATCGACCTGAGCGAGGACATCTCCTACGAGGAGCAACCATTCAGATCCTAGAGCAAAAGGTACAACAATTGAGGAGCAAGTCCATCCCGAAGGTACTCATCAAGTGGCAATTCCACGATGACATGGAACTCACTTGGGAGCGGGACGACTACATGCAAGATAGATTTCCGTACATGTTCGAGTCAGGTAGAACCGTAACTTAAACTTAATTTCGAGGAAGAAATTTTCATTTTGTTGGGAATATTTGTCACAGCCCAAATCTCTAACCCTCGTTTTAATTCCTTAATCAGGATTATTGACCCTTGACTTAAGACCTACACCGTGATGCGTGCACCGATCGAGGTTTATGGTCGAGGTATATTGTATTATTGTATTGATGTATGCCTAGTGTTATGTATTGTGTAGCCTTACAAAGTCGGTTTGTACAGTTGTAGGCGTCGAGACGAGAGCGAGGATACACCTCGAGTAGCGTGCGAGCCGGGGAACCGAGTAGTTAGCATTTTGGTAAGCCTTATTTAATACTAATATGAAATAAGGAATTAATTATAAGCCTATGATTATGTTTGTTAATGTAAATCAAATTAAAGGCCTATAGTTGAGTAAATTAAACGGAAAATATAAGATTGGCATAGAGATACACATTGGCACATCTAGGAACTAGGTGAGTAATGAAATGGTGTCACTTGAGGTTGAGATAGTGGGAGCTATTGGGATATATGGCAAATGGTGGATCATTAGATGTTCATCGGGATACATAAATCCTTGGAGATCAAGGGCTAAGAAATAACATCACCTTCATATATAATATTAGTGATCAAACAACTTGCAAACCAAATCACTCATTCATTTTTTTTGGAGAAGAAGAAGGAATTGCTGGAGAAGAGTGAATCATCAAGGTGTTGAAGGAATCCATGGGAGTTGGTGAGAAATTCTCAAGCTAGGGTGCTACATCAACTAGGTACACATCTTTATAGTTGAAATTAGAAGAAGTTCTGGTTTTAGGCTAATTTCAGATGGAAAATGATTGATTATTTGTAATTGATTTAAATATTTAGATTCCTCATTTCAAACTGATAATCAAGCTATATTTAAGTTCATAATTTGGTTTTGAAATCATAAAGATATGAATTTTTGAAGTTGCAACACAAAAACTAGAATTCTGCATGTTGTATTATGAATCAACCTGGGTAATTTTGTCATAATCTGCCCATTTTAGATCTAAATTGATCCAAACTAGTGGCAATTGAAAACTTATTTAAAGGGGAATAACTTTACTAAATTTAAGGTATTTTGGTTCAACTGTTTTTATATCCAAGCATGCTCTACAAATAGGTACTGGAATTAAAAAGGAAAGTTTTGAAACTAAATTTGTTAAGGGCATAACTCCCAAACTACTTATCCAAATAAGCTGATCGTTTTGTATATTGTATTTGGTAATATTATCTGCCTTCTGACCAAAAAGAACATTTTTAGGAACTATAGATTAGGAGAAATAGATTTTCTAAATCCACAGGTCGAATTAAATTCCAATTAGACCTATGTTTAGTAAAATTATGACATCTCTTTCATTCTAAATCAGAATTTTGAAAACTAAACCTTTCCTGAAAGCTAAGATAGAGAACAACAATAATTGTGCTGATGGATGATTTCGATATTTTGACCATTTCATGCCTAAAAGTGCATTAAAATGTAGGGCTGAAATTGAAACTTAATTTAGTCTTTAGCGGTTGATTTAGGAAGATTGATTTAAAGTCTATTGAACCAATTTGAATACACAATAAACACCACTAAATTGAGCTTAAACACACTATATTTGAACTTATGAGACACCAAACTTAGGAACCTAGGAAAAGGGTATGGGAGAGCGAATACAAGGTTTGGAGTATCGGGAGGCCAGTAAAGCTAGGACTTTACTTTGTTGTGGTGAGTATACCCAATGGCAACTTTACTTGGCATTTCATTTCTAATAATTATTGTCCTTGCATAGTCCTTTTAACTATTTTGCCTTTGTATTCTTATATCATGTGTTCTATGTGTCTATGCTCACTTGATGAGTTTAGTTTGCATGATATCCATTCATTTGATTTGATTCATTGATTCTATCTCATGCTATGTCTATTCTTGTTGTTTTAAATGTGAATTGAATGATAAATAGCATGCTATTAGGCTAGTGAATATCTTATAAATGTTTAAGAGGACTTGTATTCCTTATTTGTTTAGGTGTGTAGATGTGCCATGCCTTGACAATCCATACTTGGTATTTCTTGAAATTTAAAAAGTAGTTTTTGCATTTAGGTCCCGTACTCGATCGTGGTGTGCGCGACTAGTCCCTAGGGATGTTGGCACCTGTTACTTGACATTGTATGACACTCGGGGTTAGAGTCCCTAAGGTGGTCTACAGACCGGGGTTAGAGTCCCTGGTAACACTTGAGTTAGAGTCCCTTGTACTATATGATTATTGAGTCGGAGTGACATGTTTCACTGCCACCGGACCTAAATCACGACTACTTAGCCTAGTGTCAGTATCACTTGTTTAACTCTGGTATTTACTCGCATATGGTTTATTTTCCAGTTTTCCCATTTATATGCTTTTCAATACCATTTGAATATTTGGAAATGCAAATTAAACTTCTCATCGGGGATTACTATTTTATTCTTGTACTCACCATCCTTTTAATGAATGTGGGTGCAGAGCCGTCTACGAGCAGGCCGGGCAAAGAGAAGATCGGCAATTATCCCTGAGCCCACGGCGCGTCACTGCATCGATCGTAGGTCTTCTTTTTATATTTTGATTGTATATGTTATATATGTCTTTCAGATACTATTTGGGGTTGTATATTGGGTTGAGCGTTTGTTTCCCCGACTTGACTTAGACTATTTTACTATTTCACTGCATTTTGAGGACTTTATATATGTGATTTCATTTCCTGGTTTTTCACACTTAGGATTTTATGAATGGCTTCCTCATAAGTTACTAATTGCTTCTGAATAATCAATAAGACTTCCGCTAATTTATTAATTTAATAAAAAAATTAATTAACTCTAAATTTTATAAACTGGTTGGACTAGTTTATTACTTATCCTGAACACGAGAAAAGAGGCGTCTAGGTTATAAAGGCTGACTAATACGTAGTTAAGTCCTGCGTGGATATGATTAGGGCTTAATTACGGATTAGGCTGGGCGGTGCCCTATATTAGGAGAGGGGCCATCACACCTAAGTGGCGATGTGAAACACACCCTTGCTCATTTCTCACTACACTCGGGCTCCGATGCAACGCGTCGCTAGGTGGGAATGCCCCAACGTTTATATATGTTTGATCGATTTCATGAAATGTGGCAAAAGGTTTACATTGGCTATCAACCTATCGCAACCCTTCTTCATTTTCCAAGAATGAAAAATGAGCTTGAGGCCTCCCTCCCCCACTTTTTGGGTATGAAAAATGAGTTTGGGACCACCCTTACCAATTTTTTGATATGAAAAATGGGCGTTAGAGTTTTCCTCCTTGATTCAGACTTGGAACCGGCTATGTAGCGCAGATAGTGTACAACAAAGGTGGAGTTATCTATAATTCATCAAAATTATTTTAAACTATATAATATGAATGACATGGAGAAATTTGTTTACAATTGCATATGATGTTTAAAACTGTATGACAAAAGATCGAAAAAGACCCTTAGACATGTATTGGATTCGTAATAGAAAGGAACTTAATATGGAAATAATAAGACGAAGGTAAAGGCTACCTAAGACGTTTATTTGTCGAACATAGAAATCTTAGTTGTGAACCATATTTTTTTTGCCTAGTTCTAAATATAAGCTCTGAATGACAAATTTTGTTATTCATAGAATGAAATTGTTCATTTTATAATGAATTACAAATCCTATTAGGAAGACATAATTTTGTTTTGTTACAAAAATTACAAAATGAACATAAAAAAACCACTTGGCAAACTATTAGCATAATTTGATAAGATCAAGGTGGATAATATCAAGGTGGATAATATATGAACTAAGAGTTTAAATGACCATCTTGGAAATGATGGGATTGTCATGCAATTAACTTCACTAGGAACGTCATTTGAGAAATGATGTTTAAAGTGGAGAAACTGAATTATGTAGGATATAATTCGATTTATGATGTATCACACAGACCTTCATATAATGTCCTATCGAGGCTATACTTTAGAAACTACGCACTTCGCACTAAACCTTCTTTCTTTAAAGGGGTTGATAAAACTCCATATAAAATATGGAAAACAAATACCTAAATTGTCTTTTCTTGAGATTTTAGGCAGCGAGACTTGTATAAGACGCTGCATCACATAATGTTTAATACCTAGCTCCTTTGTGTCTAATTGTAGTTGAACATTATTATACTAATTTATACAATTGAGAACAAATTGATTGTTGTTCAAAATGATGTCTTTCTAAATGAACAATTTATTTCAAAGACACTATTGGGAAAAAAATCTTAAAATGTCCAAGAGACATAAATGAGAATTGAACCACTTTAGGTTGCTCAACGAAATTTTGAATTGGTTGACTATGCACAAGTAACATATATCTCTTGAAAATATAGAATAATAAGAAATTGGTGAAAGAAATCAAGAATTTCTTATTATTAATAGTTGTGAAATATTTTTGATACTGGATCATGGTGAATCATTACTTATCAAGAGACATGTCTCGTCTAAATTGGACGAAAAGACTAAGTGTTAATGAACTACAAATTTTAATTCATTTATGTTATTCAACTTTGGAACTTGGTTTATTTACTTCAAAGTGGTAAGAACTTTGGATTTAAATGATTTAAAATGACATGAAAAATAAAAAGGTGCATACTTAAAAGCAGTATTTATCGAAAAACTTCAATCTAAATTAAGGTGTTGATAACGATAAGTTTTTTTGCTAGTAGCTAAGCTCAAGTTCTAGAATTCTAATTTTCATTATTTCATAGTTTCACTATAAGTTGTGACAAACAAGTGTCAAAATAGTATTGCTATATGCTCCTTAAAGATGTGAATGACACAACTTAAGGGTTTTGATTATCTAGAGAGTTTTGAAAAGATATGCAAGCTTAAAAGATCCATTTATGGATTATAGTAAGCTTATCAGAGTTGTGTTCTTTGCTTTGATAAAATAAGTAATGAATTACGCTTATCCAATAAAAATAGATCTTGTGTATACAAAAAAGTTGATGGGAGCACAATTATCTGAATCTATATGTTGATGATATAATATTAATTAGAAACGATGTAAGAACCTTGCAGAATGTAAAGTCTGGGTTAAGGAAAAGTTTGTCAATATAATTCTTAGATAATTAGTCCTATATCCTTGTGATATAGGTCTATACAGATAGATATAAGAGGTTAATTTTTCTAAATTAGAGTGATTATTAAAACAAATAACTCAAAAGGTTTCAATGTGTGAGATTCTTAAAAGAATTGCTACTTATGTCTTATAACATAAGCCTCTACAAGACTCAAAGTCTTCAGACAAATGATGAGCGGGACAATATGAATATGATTCCATATGCATTAGCTATGAGAATCATCACATATGTTATATTTTGCATTCAATTTGATATGTCATATGCTTTGGGCAAAACATACATATATCTCATAGATTCCACTAAAGGTCATTAAATATTTATTGGTAACATTCTTAAGTTCTTCAGAAGCACTTGAGAAATGTTATTGAATTTCAGAGGTTTGAAAGATATGAGTCTTGTAAATGGTTACAAAATGTAAATTTTCAAACTAATATAAATGATAAATGATCGCAATATGGGTATGTTTTAACTTCGTAGGAAGATGCAGTGATTCGAAGACGTTCTAAACTTACTCTAACAATACCTACAAGAAAAAAAAAAATTTAGCGGCATTTAATGCGGCCAAGGAAAATGTTTAGATCATAAAGTTCATAATTGAAAAAGGTGTGCTTCCAAGCGTTTGAAACAATGTAGGCTTTTATCGTAAAACCAATGAACAAATTTAGTTTCTGGAACATAAATCACACTATAGATCTAAATGAATCACTTGAGCATTTTTGTCTTATTAGACAAAGAAAGTGAAGATTTACAAAACATCAATATTAAGCAATGTAGCAAACACGTGAATAAATTTCTTCCATTAAGAACGCATTAAGGTCATGCAGTATTGGATACATATAGGATTAGACCTAGTTCTAGTGGGAGATGTTATGGTATGTGCCCTAAGCCAATTCTTTAAACGTCGTTCAACTATTATAAGTAGATGCATGTTTCTTTTATAATAGTATCCACTAATAATTCTTATATTATTCTAAACATCCCTATTTATCTACTATTTTGGGAACAATAATAAATTAAGACTAGCATGAGCCTTTATTGATAATCATGTGATGATTATGCGTATATGGATACGGATCAAGATCATGGGTGTTAGAAACAAATGTTGGTCCGACTCACTATAAGAACGGTACATGGTCAATGCATAAGTGTTTCTCATGATACTTATCATTTAGTCCTTTGACTTAATATCACCATAAACTCTAACATTAAGAACATAATGATTTGACATAATTAAACATCTTCTTTAACCGGATGATTATGAAAGTTGTGATTGGTCATTGTCTAACGAATGTGTGGATGTTGTGTGATCAAGATGGAATTTATCCCTTTCTTTTAGAGAGAGATATCTAGTGGGCCCCTCAATATGTAAAACTGATAAATGGTCATGTCTAATGAATTGATTGGATTAATGTCAATCCACAATTTCAGTATTCTCGCAGATCGAGACTAGTATATTGTACTATAAGGGTGAAATTTCATGTTTTATGTTCCATTAAAAGATCTCGCGTGGCAAATAAATACGATATACACTATCTATTAGGATGTATCGATTTATTGATCTTCATGCAACTTGGGTAGTCATAATGTCTTACTAAAGGCCGCTTAGAATTTGTGTAGGGTTTTGGTTCACTTCCAATATTGTATGAACCTATTGGGTCGCACACAAAGAAAAAATTTGCACGATATAATATTATCAAGGTTGATTAATTTTATTTGATAAAATTCATTTCGAAGATTATCATTAAGTGTCCTAGTTTGACTAGGATTCAAAACTCTACTACATTTCTAGTGTGACTAGAAATCTTACTAGAAATCTTGTCTCTTCGTAAATCTTATTTTGAATAGGACTTTTATTGGAATTGTAGTATGACTTTAATTCTTATTTGAGTTTTAGATAAATTACAACTCTTGTTGGATTAGTAATTGTAGATTATATATGACTCTATCCATTTTAGAGCTGGACTTTAACTAGACTCTATTTGGAGTGTGACTAGGAGATGTAGTTCTTTTACAACTCGATATTGATAAGTTGGTTATTATATGTTTTTATTAGTTTAATTTAGTATATTTAATTATGTAAAGTCTCTAAAATATATATTTAATTATATTTTTTGGTCATTTTAAGGTGAAACGGAGTGCGCGGTTGAATTCGTGGTGGACAAATACTCAAAAAGGAGTATTTACTTAGAGTGATCGGATGCTGGATAGTTTGCCTCGAGTTACGTGTAGCGCGGTGGGTAAACTATGAGACAACATATTTCAACCAATTTGAAGCTGCCACGTCAGCGCATATCTTCTCTCAACCAATCACACGCGGCCACGTTAGCGGTTATCCATCACAACAACAACCAACATCACAGCAACAACGTGCCAAGTGTCGGCCTGTCACACCTCCAAGCACGTCACTCATTAGCTCTTCACCAGTCCCATTCCGCCACATCAACGTTTGTAGCCACGTCACAAACCAACATCAGTTCATTCGTTCAGAAGCTCTTCCATTTGCCTTGGGATGCGCGTCAGCACTGTCTCCCACATCTTCGCCGATTCTGCACGAGCTTTCTTCACCGCCATCTTGTGCCACCTGTCGCGCTCTCACCCAACCACCATGTCAAAGCAACCGGTTTCCACCAATGAGAAGATGCCAAGTCAGGGAACCTGCAGCAAACGACCAATCAGGCGTGGAAACGTGGCAAGAACCATATTTCAAGTCAAAAATAACCATACGATGCTCCTAGGCGCACGAGTCACCTCCCTAACCCCCTTCCCGAGACCAATTTTTAGTAGTTTATATTTTAGGAACCTTAGGTATTATTAAAAAAAGATCACCGACAATTATATTTTTAGCATTGACTTCTCTCGACGATTGCCTAGGTCGGCGGGGAAACAAGTCGGGAACATAGATTCATGGCATATTATGTGAGATCTTTTATTTTATTATTAGATTTAGTTCAAATTCTCATATTTCATTATTGTTGATTTTAAGGAATATTGTTTAGATATAGGGTATGTAGTGGCAAATGCATGCTTTTAGAGGGATAACCTATAGTTATTTGGAGCATTAGTATCCGTGTAATTTTGCTTTTGGACCAATAAAGTGACAAACACTCACCCGTTTGCCGTCAAAACCTTTCGATTCTTGAGTGTGCAAAAATTGAATCTAGGTTAAATTGGAAGCGGATGCGATCCGGTTATTTAGGATTAGTGTTCCCACATATCCATATTACTGCGGTTAGTGTGCTAAACCTGATTGTCGGGTGTCTAAGGTTATGCATTAATTAGGGAAGTAGTTCGTTGCGGACGTCCTGGCTATCGAGATTAGGGGAACGAGGAATTTTTGGCGGATGTCGAATTTCTATAGCTAATCTAGGAGAATATAAATTAATGACTTTTTGGAAAAGATTGAAGACAATGATTGCCATTGAATCTTGATCCTAATTTATGGAACTGTAGACCTGGGTGTTACTTAAGTATTTATTAATTTTTTTGAAAATTAGTTTAGTTGTTTTATTTTAACATAAGAAAGACTACCAATCTCTGTGAGATCGACCCTTTGACACTATTCTACAAAATAGTTGGTTTAGGAACTTTATTTTATTGACGCGTTTGGCGCACGTCAGATATATTGTAGTATAAATAAGACATTATAGGAAAAGTTGTTATAGAGATTTTTTTCTATAGAGTTTTTATGAGAATCTTTGCTTTATAATTTTTGGCGCAAGCACTCTGATCGTGATCGTCCGTTCGTGAGTGGATTTCTGATAGAGGACGTTCGTCTCTAGCAACGTCTTGAAGGAATCAATCAACACCAAAAAGGTAAACAAGGAGTGGTTCTTCTTAAGGTATGGTTTTTCTCACTTTGTACATCAATTTAAAGGAATCAATATGATCTTGGTTCAATGATATTCAAATGTTTCAAAAACTTCGACTGTGCTTGATCCCCGAAACCCAATACATTTATGAAAGAGGAATAAATTTGCCTGTTTAATAAAATAAACGAGTGAACAACTTCATTATGCGACAAATTTGGGAGCATTTCACTCAAGATTATAGAGAGAACAAGGTTAGATGAATGAGTGAAATTGTGTATGAGTTTTATGCTAATACGAAGTTCACTAGAAAAGATGAGCTAGTGAAAGTGAGAAGGGTCTT
Source organism: Stephania cephalantha (assembly GCA_039657325.1). Classification (NCBI taxonomy): domain Eukaryota; kingdom Viridiplantae; phylum Streptophyta; class Magnoliopsida; order Ranunculales; family Menispermaceae; genus Stephania; species Stephania cephalantha. The sequence continues at coordinate 28,011,412 of CM077571.1, forward strand.
TGTTCTCTTTAATAAGTGTGAAGTAAATTGTATCTCTGGGTTGGAGCATGTGAGTATGGTTGGAGCAAAACCAAGTTTTCAAGACGATCTTTATAATAAACCTTACAACCTATACCCATTTAGAGCAATAGAGATAATATTGGTTGTCTAAGGATATATAACTTGGCTGGGTAATGGGAGTTGACAATGTGCCGAAGCACATTAAAAAGGGGAGTGTTAGGAAAGTCTACTGAATGTAGCAACATTTCCTTGTTGCATCGTTATACCCCACCACTCAGTAGAGAGATTAATAAGCCAAATGCGACTTCTTTATATGAGATCACAAAAAACAAAGAGAACGAGGTCGATGAGATCATCTACTAAAATCTGAGAGAGTCCATAATTTCTAAACGAGATAACGAATTATTGTTTCCTATATTGATCAATCGGTTATGCTTGAAGGCCTGAGTGCAATTAAGAAATGGTGAAGAGTTTGATATTGAGTCCTGAACAACCATGGTTGAGGATTTTATCAGGGTTTCGGGTGCATACATAGTGGAAAATCAAAAATACATTTTGAAAAACCCCAATAGGATCGAAAATAAGTTCATTTAATTAGATCTACAAAAGTAAACCATACCTTAATCCATGATTTTCTTCTATAACTGTTCAATTTTCATGACATTCAAGTGCGCGCTCTCTATCAAAATTTGTCACACACAAAGCAACTAGAAGTTGGAGTTCTAACCCCAAGAGAGAATGAAAACATTTTTCTTTCTCCCCCAGAATCTAGAAAACTCAAAAATAGCAAAAATGAATTCTTATATCGTTTTAAAGTATTAACCTCTATTTATATGTGTAGATAAGCTCTCTAGAGAAACCTATTCGTAACACAACTATTGCATTTCGACAATTCAAACAAATTAAATAAACACCCCTGATATCATATAGCAAATTGTAAGGGCTTTTATGTCATGAATTTTATAATATAAAATTCATTACTCAGGACCAATTGAAATTGTGCAAAGCCACTATTTGTGTACGAACAAATAGGTTCATGCAACATTGGTATTGAACCAAAACCATTTTGGTACATAAGTTATAAGCGGTCTCTAGCAAGACATTATGACTACCCAAGTAGCATGAATATCAAAATCGATACAACTTAATGAATATCATATTTCATATCATTTTGTCATGTGATATCCTTTGATTAAACATAAGGGATGGAAATCACCTTTAATGTTCAATCGTACTAGTCACAATCTTTAGGTAGACTGAAAACATCTAAGTGACATTGATCATATCGATTCACTTGGACTTGGCCATTTAACAATCTAACATATCAAGGGATCCACTGATATTTGTCTCTAAACGAGAGAGACTATAACGTCCCATTTCTTTATTAGGGCGATAATAGGTCTGAAAACCTAATTAAGCCTCGGTAACCCTGCTAGATGTAACTATTGATAGCAGCATTTCCCTCAGTACCTGATAAACTCTACCTGTATATTAATATCGAATAAGCAAATCAATATATATGCAACGAAAAATTTAAAACATATTGATATTTAAATAGTATACAAAAATACAAAGTGTATCAAAACACAAAACCTCATTTATAAACCTCCTAACCCTGTTTAGATACAACAAAATATATCAAATAATGTATATATGTACAAAAAGGCACATTACATTATAGAGAAGATTATAAGACTCCTAATTATTCTCCTTGCCCTTCGTTGAAGCGCTAGGTTGCAAACCTGAAATATTAGATTTGGGGCAAGATCTACAACTTGCTCAGTAAGTAAGGATTCACAAAGTCATCAAAATTCCATATAATAATCAATAACATTATGCAATAAGAATATGCACGAATGTTAACTAACAAGAATATGGAAAACATCTAAATCAATAAATAGCGGATGAAAATCAAACAACAACGACAATTACACTGCAATGCCAATTTTATTTATAAAACTAGGTTCGATTACCCACTGACGCCATTAATGCAATTGCTAGACCAACATATTTGCCGATGTGATGTCTAACCAATCCATTAATGCCCAATGGTTCTACGTGAAACTCTCTAGTGAGTATGTAATCCACGAAACCTATTTAACTGAGTAAGAAGTTACATATAGGCCGGGAAGGTAACCCATTTCCTATATAACCTGGTCTAAGTCTCAAGAACTTACTCTTATGAATCACAATAAACACTATTTTTCATTTATAAAAACCATCATAGTGCGCATACTCTCCCATTTAGTCCATAAACTACATGAACTACAAATACTAGGATAGCCAGGCAACATTGATAAATAAGCGAATCCATACTTACCATGACTTAGGTTTCTGGTACAAATTCCGTAACTTCCCTGGTACTCAAGCTTTCCTAAGGATCCAATACCTATCACAGACTATTTAAATTCAATGTAGATTCAATATCCTATATTTAGAACCCCTAGTTCAAGCCCTAAGTCCTCATGAAATCCTACTCATAACTCAATTTTATTGTTGTTTTTTAGGGAGGGAACACGTTCCCTCAGTGAGTGGAGTGCGCTCCAGCAGTTAAGTTCATCACAACTAATAAAGGGAGCGCGCTCCTCTATTAGGTGGAGCATGCTCCACCCTGTACTGTTTCGATAATAAATAGGGCAGCAGCTACTGTTCCATCCACAAATCATTAAAACAACATCTAACGCTCCCATAATTCATCCGAGAAGAGCTCTTATGATATAACAAACCATTTCCAGTCAATAAACAACATAATTCACTGAGATTTCATCACCTACTATCAAATTTAACTTTAAAACACATGAAAACTAAACTTACTAAAATAATGATCTTTGAATTTTCAGTTGATAAAGCTCCTTATTTTTTATTGATTTAGCTCCCTGAATAATCCCCTAAGATTAGAATCACTTAACCCTCAGCTCTCATCTTTTATTTTGATTGATCAAATGAGATAAGTATGAGGTTTTAGTTTAAATATATGGATTTTCCTCAAGATACGCATCATGTTATCTAAAGAATAATTAAATGATTGATGTGCAAACATGACATTCCAAAAATTAACACAAATGTAGACACCATCAACACTCATGCTAATCTCAAGGTGATTAGACGATCCATATAATTCAAACTAATCTTATTGTTTATTATGTATTTTTCGATTATAGGCTTGTATTTAAAGTCTCTATTATACTACAATCTATAAAATTTCTTAAACTATCCAAGCAAATACAAATCATCATGCAAACACATGCACACGCTAACCGAGGTATGTCATACTTAAATTCAAGCCTAACACGAGTAAATTAAGATTTGAATTAACACTAATCTCTAGCTTAAGGTAACAGGTCGTTATAGTCTCCCCAGTTTAAAGCAATTTCATCCTTGAAATTATAGTAAATGTAAAATTACCTTTAGTTTCGAAGAGAAATAGAAACTGCTCCTTCATATAAGATTCCTGCTCCCAGATTAGTTCCTCATTTTTATGAAATTTCCATGTCACATAACCAAAGAAATCTCATTGATTCTCAGGCTCTGAATCTTATTATCAAAGATCTGAATCGGTTGCTCATCGTAAGATAAGTTTTCCTGAATATCCAATTCATAACAATCAATCCTTGGAATGAACCGAGTCTCCATCTTGCAAAGCATAACTCCTTGGAATACATTATGAACTCTAGCTAACTGATGAGTTAACTCTAACCCGTAAGCAACAGGTTCAATCCTTTCTTGTACTTAGAATAGCCTAATGTAGTTTAAAGCTAGCTTACCTCGCAACCCAAATCAATATAATCTTTTCATAGGTGAGACTTCTGACAGAACAAGATCTTCCTTAGAAAACACCAAAAACCTGTGATGTTTATCAGCGTATCTCATCTGTCTTAACTGTGCTATAGTCAAGCACCAACGAATCTCTGAATTCTCTCCGTGTAGTCCTGAATCAACTCCGACCCCAACAAAACTGTATCTCCAACCTCTGCCCAACACGCTGGTGAATGACAAGGTTAACCATATAGAGCTTTGAAATGAGCCATTCTTATGATAGCCTGATAGCTGTTATTATAAAATAACTTACATAGAGAAATGTATTTCTTTAAGTTACCACCAAACTCCCTGACACAAGTTTGAAGCATATCCTCTAGTACCAATATCAACCGCTCAGTCTGTTTGTTAGTTTCAGGATGGTATGTCGTGCCGAGGTTAATAATAGTTCCTAAATTTTGCTGCAATTCACTTTATAGTTTTGAAATTAATTTCTAATCTCTATTTGAAGAAATCAACACTGGAACTCCAAAGAGATTTCAACACCTCACGTACGTACACCTCATATAATCGGTCAAAAGGATCTTGCATGGAAACTAGCAAGAGATGCGCAAACTTCATCAACTTGTGCAAACCACATCGTGCTAACGCATAATCAAAGGTAGACAGGAAACAAAATCCATCGATATATGTTCCCATTTCCACTCTGGAATAGTCAGCGAATAAAATAACCCTTCAATTTTCCTATGCTTAACCTTAAATTGCTTACATATCTCACAAATCTTTACATAGCTCAGCAATATCAGTCTTCATACATCGATTATCTTTCAGAGTCTGCAATGTAACTCTTACATGGTGCAAATGCTCCTCCTGAGTCTTCGAATATATTAAAATATCATCGATAAACACGATAATAAAATGGTCAAGATATGGTTTCAACACCTTATGCATCAAATCCATGAACATAGCAGGAGCATTAATGAGCCCAAACGGCATCACTGTAGACTCGAAATGCCCATAATGAGTATTGAAAGATGTATTTGAGATATCCTCAACCCTGATCCTTAGTTGATGAGAATCAAACCACAATTCAATTTTTGAGAAAAGTCTGGAACCCTATAACTAATCAGACAAATCATCAATCGTAGGCAATAGATATTTATTCCTGATAGTCATCCGATTAAGCTGTCTATAATCGATGCGCATACTTAGGGTTCCGTCCTTTTTTCTTTACAAAACGAATCGACCCTCCCCATGCTGACATACTACTATGGATAAACCTTTTCTGTATCAACTCCTTAAGCTGAGTTTGCAACTTACATAATTCCTTTAGTGCCATACGATATGGAATAGTAGATATTGGTTTGGTAATAAGAATATGATCAATAATGAAGTCATTCACAAGTGGCGGTGGAAGTCCAGGTAACTTAGATGGAAAAACTTTTAGAAATTCACAAACCACTAGTATCTCACCAACCTTAAGTTCCAGACCAGGCTCTACAAATGTGGCAACTCCCGCCACAACTTCTACATCTCGAAGAGTAGCTTCATTTCCATGTGTTGCATGTCGTAAAGGATTATAGCTTTTATACTATAATCTCAGAGACGTTAGGGATCTGAAAGATTACCCTCTTATTGAAATAGTCAATACTAACATGTTATGCTTACAACCAATGCATCCCTAGTAATGCATCTTATTCCCAAAACTTCATTACCCTTAGATCGATTGGAAGATCATTATCCCCAATTTTAATTACACTTATCTCGCAGATCGGGTTGGGATAAACCATCTCACTCAATGCGCTGTGCTTAAAATCAACAATGTACTTAATTTTAAAAGGTTTCAATTTCAAATCATCAACCATTGCACCCACAATAAAGCAAACTATAGAACCAACTTCAATCAAAACATGCATATCTCGACCATAAATGTTCAATATACCTTCCACAAGCCTCCAATTAGCCTCTGAATCTACCTTAGCCACTGAATGTGTTAGCCCTAATGCAGGTGGTGTTGTACTGCCTATTGATGTGGCTGGTGGCATAGAACACTCTCTCTGAATATACCACAACAGCCCACACCAATAACATATTGTGGAAGCCCTTTAAGGAAAACTACTTGCTTGAGAAACTTGCCATGACCCACTCAGTTTCTATGATGACTATGTTGTGTTCTTGCCTTTACCTCCAGATTTAAGTGGTGGCAAAGGTGGTTTGGCTACCAAAGCTTAAAAAACTGGTTGAACCAGTGCACTAACAAATGTCGACCTTGTAGACCCCAACTGTGTAGCTGTTCCAGCTACACTCCTCTTCCTCTTGTTTTTCCTAAAAGAAGCAAATTCTTGGATTTTGTCACTTCCAGGAAACTGTTGTACTGGTGGTGGTATAATTAGTATTTCAGATGGTCTGGCTCAAATAGCTGCTTCCACCTCTATTGCACTCTCAAATATAAAAGCATAACTAGTGCAAGGATGAGAAAAAATCACAACTCTAATCTCATAATTCAACCTACCAAGAAACAAATCAATTTTTTTCTCCTCCAGCTCTACCATCTTAGAAGCAAATTCACTCAACTCAGTGAACCTTCTTTCGTACTCTCGCAAAGACATAAATCACTTTTCTGTTAAATAAACTCACTATTTTTCATGTTCCTAACTGATTTTGAGAAATACTACTCATAGAATAGTGTATTAAATTATGGCTAAGTGGTGATAGCCTTCCCGTATTTCTCTTGGGAATTTGACCACTTTCGTGCATAATCTATGAACTAAACATTTTACCAGTTTAACCTTAAACCGAGCCTCAACATCTACAAAAATGAATCGTTGCTGGATCTCTAGTATCCTAGTCTCAACTACCCCTTCATCCATTGCGCCATTGAATCTCATAATGTCATATTTCATGAATTCCTTGCGAGTTTTGAGAAATGCAGCCTTTTCAGAATCTACAGTCACTCTAGCAGCTATCTCCAACACTTAAATATGTAGTAATACTGGTTGAACTAGAGCTAAAACTATCTCAGTTTCTCCCTTAGCTCTGCTAACCTCAGGACTTGTCGCAGGTTGGGCCTTAAGTCGTTGTACTAGTGGTCCCATGTAACCCATCAACATAGCCATAAGTTTTGCTTGAGACTCCAAAAGTTCCTTCATTTGCTACTCAATTCTAGATTTTCATTGGTTCTCAGTTTCCTTGTTACCTTAAGGTTCAGGCCTTGGTGAACAGATTATGAAGTCAAAGGAGAGACAAGATCATTAGGTAATATTTAGAGAGAACAAGGAAATCATATCTATACAATAAATAACAATAAGTCTAGCAAATAATGTATAATAATGTATTCATTTTCATTTTCCCCCAAACTCGATGAAATCCATTTATCAAACCTTAAGCTTATTTTTAACTCGAGACAATTCTCAAAGTCAATAAACTACGGTTTCTGATACCAATGAATATGCTACCACTTCAAAAATAATTCGAAAGTGAAATCAAGGTCAGAGCCTTGCCCATGATAACAAACTGTGTCAAAGTTACCACTTTTATTCAAAAGTGATAAACTTTAGGCTTTGAAGTAGTCTCTGATACCAAACTGTAGCATCTCCTATCTCGATTAGGGCGATACTCACCCTCAAACCCAAATTAAGCTCTGGTAACAAAGCCTTACTTAACTAGAGCCAGCAGCCTCTCCGTCAATACCTGAAAAACTCAACTTGTATATTAATATCAAATAAACAATTCGAAATATATGCAGCAAGAAATTTAAACCTTTTTGGTGTTTAAATAGTATATAAAAATATAGAGTTTATCATAACACAAAACCTTGTTTATAAACCTCTCAACCATGTTTATATATCAAAAAATATATCAAACAATGTATATACGTATAAGAAGAGTTATTACATCGTAGAGAAGATTATAAGACTCCTAAATCTTCTCCTTTCCTTTCACTGAAGCGCTAGGTTGCGAACTTGAAATATTAGATTTGAGGTGAGCGCTCAAACTTGCTCATTATATAAGGATTCACAAAGTCATCAACATTCCATATAGTAATAAAAAACATTATGCAATAACAATATGCACCAATACTAACTAACAAGAATATAGAAAGCATATAAATCAATAAATAACATATGCAAATAAAAAATCAATGACTATTACATTGTGATTCCCATTTTATTTATAAAACTAGGGTCGATTACCCACTGACGCCATTAATGCAATTTCTAGACCAACACATTGGCCGATGTGTTGTCTAGCCAATCCATTAATGCCCAATGGTTCTATCCAAAACCCTCTAGTGAGTACACGCAACATATTGAACTGAGTAGGAAGTTACTTATAAGCCAGGTTTGTAACCCATCTTCTATATAACCTGGTCTCAATTTTATGAACTTACTCTCGTGAATCACAGTATAACGCCATTTTTCATTTATTAAAACCATCTGAGTGTAAATAGTCCCTCATTCACTCCATAAACTACATGAACTATATATACTACGATAGTCAAGCAACATAAATAGATTGGCGAATCCATACTTACCTTGCCTTAGTTTTCTATTCTAAATTCCCTAACATTTCGAATACTCAGGCTTTCCTAGGGATCCAATATCTATCAAAGACCATTTGTAATCAATATAGGTCCAATATCCTATATTTAGGACCCAAAGTTCAGTCCCTAAGTCCTTAAGAAATCCTACTCATAACTTAGTTTTATTACTATTTTATGGGGGGAGCGCACTTCGTTAGTGGATTGAGTGTGCTCCAACAGTTAAGTTCATCACAACCGATGGAGGGAACACGCTCCTGTACTAGGTAGAGCACGCTAATCCGTGTACTATTTCGATAGTGAATAGGGCAGCAGCCACTATTCCATCCAAAAATCATCAAAACAACATCTAACACTCCTATAATTCCTCAGGGAGGAACTCTTGTGAGGTAACAAACCATTTCTAGTTAACAAAATACATAATTCACAGAGATTTCATCACCATCTATCAAATTAAACTTCAAAAACATGAATTCAAAAGTTACCAAAATGATGAGCTCTGGATTACATTGATTAAGGTCCTTAATTTTTTTTGATTTTGCTCCTTGAATGATTTCCTAAAATCAGAATCACTTAACGCTTTGCTCTCCTCTATCTGTTTCGATTGATCCAATGAGATAAGTATGAGGTTTTAGTTTAAATATATAGATTTTTCCTTGAGATATGCATCGCATTATCTTGGGAATGATCGAATAATTGATGTGCTAACATGAAACTCCTTAAAGAGACACAAATGTTGACACCATCAACACTCATGCTCATCTCGAGGCGATCCGATGATTAATATAATTCAAACTAATCTTATAATTTCCAATATATATTTATATATAAAATATATATATAAATATATTTATATTTTATGTTTTTTCTTACAAATAAATACATTATACATGTTTACGAGTATTCTCGGGTGTGAACATTAATTCCACAACCATCTCGTCGCACTTGATGTACCGATAATCTATCGTTTATTATGTATTTTTTGAATATAGGCTTGTATATAAATTCTCTATTATGCTACAACTTATAAAACTCCTTAAACAATCCAAACAAAATCAAATCATCATGCAAACTCGCTAGTAAGCTAATTGAGGTACGTCGGACGTAACCACAAGCATAATTTTGGTTAATTTCAATTTGGATTAACTTCAATCACAAGCTTAAGGTAATAGGTCTTTAAAGGGACAAGTTATATCTTGTTTCATAGCTTCACATATTATTCACATGATAACCAATAGTAATATTTATAATCGTTTAGTTAAGGAAAACGTTTGATTGTGTCAAATTATCATGCTCCTAATATTGAAGTCTATGGTAATCTCAAGTCGAATGACTAAATGATATGCTTATCATGAGTAACACATATGACATAATCCATGTGGTGTTCTCATACAAGGTTAGTCTAGTACCTTGTTCCATAACAAGTACTCATGATCTTGATTCATATTCCTATACGCATGATCATCACGTGACCATCAATTAAGATTCACATTATTCTTAACTCATCATAATTCCCAATATAGTGATCAACTAGGGACATTTAGGATATTTCAAAAAATACTCATGGATCTTAATATAAGGTAAACAGTCAATCACTTATAATTAAATAGCAAAATGAAAACCTCTATTTCATTAACTAAAATTATAAGATAAACAATGTTTGTAGATTGACCTAGGGCGCATTCCCCAACCGCTTTCATGTTTACACTTAAATCATCGCCTTGTTATCAAGACTCCGAGGAGAAGAAACAAAGAGTTGATTGAGCTAGATTTGAGTTCGAGTTGTTTGCTAAACCGCAAGAAGATCAGGCAGTAGCAGCAGCGGTTGATTTAATATGGATGCAAGAAGATGAAGGATATGGTGAAGAGGAGGAGCAACAGCGGCACGGATTCGCTGAGGGCAATGAGTTTGTAGACCCACTAATTTAAAAGCATGACTTGGATGGCCCTGAGCTCTTTTAACCCCCTCTTCCACCATAGCCACCGGTACCACCACCAGGGGACTTGAATCTACAGCAGCAGAGGTTGTGGATTGCGAGGATTAGGAGACAGAACCGAGAGGATAAGGCACAATATCAGGTAGTCTTGTAATGATTTGAGCTAGATATGAAGAAAATAGGGCAATACCGACAGAATAGGCAATGGAACTTCATGTTGTTTGTCGATCATCCGAAAACTTTGCTAGGTATGAAAGGTGCAAGCGGATGAGACCTACTGATTGGTCATTTGGCTTTCCAACAACACCAACTTATGTATTCAATCCATATTTGGTGTAGAGCATGATGGTGGAGCATCCATTGACACCATCTTAAGCTGGAGCTGATGATGTATATGATGATGACGACACGCAGTCCTGATGTCAGTGTCTTAAGATTTCTCTATACTAGGGGAGTTGAGAGATACATCGATATTATCTTATATTTAAGTTTGGGTATTTAATTAACTATATAGTTGTTTAAATTCGATAATTATTTTAGATTATGCTTATATAAATTTTGTGTTATTATATATGTATGTGTGTTTTAGTGTTTTCATGGTTTTAGACTTACTTTTAAAGTCATGGGAAGAAAGGTTGAAATAAGGATATAAACTGCAAATATGATCATTTAGATTTTATTTTTGAAGCAGTTAAAGATGAAAGCATAGTAGTATATTATTTATTTTATTTATGTATTATTTCAATGTTTAGTAAATATAGATTAGGTTATATAATAATATGTAATGAATAAATAATTCATTTGCATGTCATGCCTTTAATGGAGGAAGAGTAAAATACAATTGTCTCATTTATATGAAACTTAAGAGATTGTTTTTAAATTTTTGAAGAAAATAATGAAATATAGCAACAACGGTATGATTTCATGATTAGCAACCTAGAGTTAGGGAAGACCATGAACTTGAAACAAAAACAAGAAATTTCTAAAAGACTTCTTGTGGAAAAACTTAGATCTCTAAGGAATCCTATAATAAGTGTGAATCTTACTTGAAAGTAAAAAGTAAAATAAAGACTTAAAGCAAATAGGGGAAGAAATATGCATCTTAAATGAAATGTTGGAGTTAACTTGCTTAATTAAGTGAAATTAAGAAGTGCTTACAAAAGTTTTAGAAAGAAAGGAAAAAATGGGAAAGTCCCAAAAGTGAATTAAAGGACACTTCATGAATAATGTAAAATGAACGAGAACTAGAGTAATAGGAGTAGTTAGAAAACTTAGTAAAATACATTTTTGCTCAGGACGTGCAAAATCATATGTTTAGGAGTATTTGATAAGTGATTATTTAGATTTATATATAGGATAATTTAGTAGTATATTTAGTGTAAATATCCCTAAATGAGCTTTAATTGAATGTGTTTATGCATTTTCAGGTGAATGAGGCATAAACGAAGGAAATGAGTAAAAACAAAAATAAACAAAGCTAAAACCTACTAAAGCGTCGTTGGTGTCGTGGCATGAAAGTGTGGCATTGTGAGAGCATAAAGGACAGCATGAAGGACCTAGGCACAACGTGGGAGAGAAGGCAAAGTGAAAAAATCAAGGCAAAAAGCTCTGTGTAGTTGTGTCGCTGTAAAGCTTAAGGGACAGCATTGGAGGCAAAAAGCAGAGCACCAAGGTCATTGAGGCAAGGAAAAACACACAAAGGAGGTGGCAGAGTGCCAGCACCATGGCATAGCACACACAACACCGGTGGATAAGTAACAACGTTTAAACAGAAGAAATTAGAAATTTAGAGTTTTGTTTCGAGTTAAATTGTAAAGAAGGGTTTCTATTTGTGTTTAAGAAGTATAAATAGATATAAGAACGTGGCAAACACAAAAGATATCAACCATTACTACCCATTTAAGTATTTTAGCATAGCTTTTACTTATTCTTGAGTATTAAAATGATTTATGGAAATGAGACATTGAATGCTCAAGTGTGGTGATTCGGGTATTGTGTAATTAATTTATTGAAGTATGTTCAATATATGTTTTATTTCAATGAATACCACTATGTGCATGTATGTTTCAATGAACAGTGAGTACTCTATTAATCTTAGGGATCAATGGATCCTATAGCATAAATGCTATGCTATGAACATTAATAGGAATTGAATATAAAAAGTGCAATGGTTATAATTTGTATTGATTATGAGCATAATGTTATAGACATTTGAATCACATGTTTATTGATATTAGATTTTGGAAGTTATCATGGCCATTGAAGCTTTTAAGGTGAATACGAACTGTACAATCGTAAAATAAACAACATCGAGCGATAGTTGTTAATTAGGGAGGCACGTATAGTAAACTTAATTGGTTATGAATCTATAGATTTGGAACATTAAAGTAATTTGGAGCTTACGTAAGGTGCAGTTCTAGTTTGTACATTAGAATCATTTCCGTCACAACTGTGATTTGAAGTGGATTTGAAGGAAATCTGTCTATTCTAATTAGCCATTGCGCAGAACATGATAAAGATAATAAAGTGATTGAAAAACGTAGTATCTCATTACCTATGTGAAATTGTGAACTAAGGTAGTTTTAATATTAGAGTTTAAGTTAATTGCATTGATTTATTAACATTGATTAGTTTAGTTAGCTATAGAACCACTTAAAAAGTATTTCCTTAGCAAAAAATTTATTGTAGTTAAGTAAGTAGTGAGTGCATAAACCTTTCCATGAGGACGATATCCATAGTCAACGTAAGTTGATTACACAATTACTAAAAGCGAGCTATTATACTTGCGGTACGCACATCAATTTTCTGGCATCATTTCCAAGGAAAGGTAGCCACTTATATTTACTTAGTTAGGTTGAAAAGTTGCTAAGTTTTATTTTAAGTACTTTACTTTCAAGTTCATAAATAATAATAATTATAATAATAATAATAAAAGGTTTAAGTTTTAAGTTTAACTTTCTGCACTTGATGTTCTGAATTTTCTTTTAAGGGATAACTGGTTGTGTAGCAAGGGAAAGAAGGACCTAGTGCCTTACAACCCTAAGATTAACAAAACCAACAAAGGAAAGAAAAAGAAAGGAATTAATATGGATGAGTATCAAGCAAGAAACCAACAACAGGGCCACGATAATAACCAACTCGTAGGTGATCTGGTAGTGCAGGATAAAGTGCAATGACAGAGATGCCTTCTTGACTACTTCAAGCTAGAAGATCAAGAGACTTAAAACAGAATGATGAGGCTTCCAGCCAACACCAACGAGTTCGAATTTAGACCGTATCTTATAAACATGGTGCAAAATAGCTTCTCTAATGGGCTCGCTAATGAAGATCTAGTTGCACATGTTTAGAATTTCTTGGAGAAATGCGACATCATGCAAATTACAAGAGTTACAAAAAGGTGATCATGATGATACTTTTCTTATTCTTATTGGGTGGAAAAGCCAAATTCTGGTTCTAAGGATTACATGCTGGAAGTATGACCTTATGGGTGAAAATCAATGAAAGATTTCTAGATAAGTTCTTTCCCCCAATCAAGGTCAGCAAAAGGTGCTGCAAATAAATCAATTGAAGCAAGAAGACACTGAGTCTTTTGGTGAGGCTTGGAAAAAGATTCGAATATATGTTGATATGTCAAGGGCACAAATACGTGAAATGGGAAAAACTCTAGATTTTCTACTATAGGGTGAACTATAACACGAGATCACTAGTAAATGACGTAACAAGTAACTCTTTACTAACCACAGATGAGGATGGAGCATTGGATCTCCTTGATCTTATATCTCAAAACTCTAATGTCAGTACTCATTCCATAGTGAAAAAACCAACAGGGGTATTTGAGATTGATTCAAAAGCTGCAATCATAGCACAACAATGATATATGAGCAATCAAATGGAAAAATATCAAATGGAAACCAAGGTCCATAAATGCAGGCGATATAGCAACCCTTTAATCATCAAGCCATTGTGGTTAACCGAATGTACATAAAACAAGGAATGGAGTATAAAGACATCAACCACATAAACAAGCAAGGCTTCAGGAATAACTTCAGACCGAGAGGAATGGCTCCTCAAAGGTTTTACCAAGGATACAGCAACAACCCAAACTTCTCATATCGAATTCCTGATAGTGCATTAAAGTTAACTCAAGGCTTTGATTAACAAGTCTAATAAGGGAAGCTAGTGTTGGGGCATGTGCCCTAGATCAATCTACAAACATTATTTTTCTTATAGTTTTAGTTAATAAAATAGAGGTTTTCGTTTGCTATTTTATTATAACCGATTGCATGTTTACCTTATAATAAGTTCCACGGGTATTTGATGAAATATCTTAAATGCCTTAGTCGGTCATTATAGTAGGAATTGTATACTTGTGTGAATTTTGATTGATGGTCATATAATGATCATGCGTATGAAGATACGAATCAAGATCATGAGTACTTGTTAGGGAACATGGTACTAGACTGACTCACTATGAGAACACCACATGGTTAAAGTTATAGGTGTTACTCATGATAGATATATAATTTAGTCTTTCATCTTTAGATTACCATAGACTTCAATATTAGAAGCATGGTAATTTGATACAGTCGAACGTTGTCTTTAATCAAACGATTATAAATATTATGATTGGTTAATATGTGAGTAATATGTGAACGTGTGTAATCAAGATAGAATTTATCACTCTTGTATAGAGATATATATCAATGGATCTCTTAATATGATAGACCGATAATGGCCAAGTCCATGTGAATTCATATAATCAATGTCACTTGGTTGTTTTCAGTTTTACATAAAGATCGAGACTTGTACGATTGAACATTAAGGGTGACTTTCCATGCTTTATGTTTAATCAAAGGATATCGTGCAACAAAAGGGTACGATATATGTTATTCATTTCGTTGTATCGATTTTGATATTCATGCTACTTGGGAAGTCACAATTCCTTGCGAGAGACCGTTTATGACTTGTGTACCAAAATGGTTTTGGTTCACTACCGACGTCGCATGAACCTATCGGGTCGCACACAAAGAATGGCTTTGCGCAATTTCAACTGGTCCACAGTAATGAATTTTATATGATAAAATTTATGACATAAAAGCCCTTAAGATTTGTTATACGATAACTTATTAATAGGGGCGTTTGTGTAATTTTCTTGAATTGCCTAAATACAATAGTCGTATTACGAAAAGGCTTTTTAAGTAAATTTATCTACACATATAAATAGAGGTTGAAACCTTAATAGGAAAGAAGATTTTATTTTTGCAAGTTTCGAGTTCTTTGGATTTTAGGTAAGTAAGAAAAACGTTTTCTATCTCTCTTGGGGCTAGCCTCTAAATTATGGTCACCATTCATGTATGGATTTTTAAGAATGGACGCGCACCTGAACGTCTTGGAAATTGAATATTTCGAGTAGGAAATCACGAATTAAGGTATGGTTTACTTTTATAGATCTAGTTTAATGGAACTTATTTTCGATTATGTTAGGGTTTTTCAAAAATTGTTTTGAATTTTCTACTGCTTATGAACCCCAAAACCTAACAGCTAAGAGAGAGTGAAGGGTTGACTTATTTGAAGTTAACTAAGAAGTACTTGGAAGCAATGGAAATGAGCAATAGGGAATGCCATGAGAAACAAGAAAAATAGATGGAAGTGAAGCAAGCCATGATGAGGATAGATGATGAGAGATCACTATCCATCAAGAACTTAGAATGATAGATTGGTCAGCTAGCCATTACCTTGAACTATGACAATTTTCAAGTTACACCATCACCAATCCTAAGGAGAACGTTAGTATTATACACATGATGAGCACTATGGCAACGAATGAGCCAAGATAAGAGCAAGTGGTGTACAAGCAAGAAAAAGTCAACACTTTTGCTCTGAGGAAGCATGAATAGATGTTTAAGTACATAATGAAAGTAAAGAAAGAAAAATTAGATGGACTCGTCCAACAAAGAATCAATGCCTTGAAGTGTGACAAGAATGGAAAAAAACAATGGAAAGTTAAGCGAAAAGAAGAAGGACATTCCGAAGAAGCATGGAAAGGCAATGAAGTAAAGGTAGTTCTAAGGAAATTGGAACCAAAGTTCAAGTTCATATCGAGACTTCAACAAATCAAAATGGGAGATCCCATGTGGCATCCCTGCACCTAGTGGCTGCCCTAGGGTTTCGTCGAGTCGTGTGCCCATCGCTAGGTGGATCCAGCTACACGTGTCCAGCACCTGCACGTCCATCTAAAGTCTCGATATTTATGTCCTCTTGTGTTATTAGTTTAATAATTAGTTAATCATATTTTCTCAAGTTATTTCCTTAAGTTTTCAATTCCTTAAGTTCAAGTGATTGTAGCTTATTTAAGTTTTAGTAGTGATCGTGGTTTGTGTTTTACATAATTGCAAGTAGATAATCAATAATTTACAACAGAAGTTGTAAAGTAAACATAAACATGGATTTTAATAAACTCTTAAATGTTATAGAGCATCGGTCCTACAAGGGAAAACCCGAAATAAAGTACACTGTATATAAGGTGTCAAAAGTAAATATATACAAGTACACATGTCTCACCAGTCTCCCATTAACCCAAAATATAACAATAAACCAAATAAACACCAATGAGTAGTGTGTCAATAGTGGACAAGCTCGGAGATAGTTGCCAAGATTCCCCTTACACTTACTCGTAGAAGGATTTGCACTCAGCCATCACAACAGAACAAATGACGAGTCCAGTAAGTAAAATCCCAAGAAAATTCATTGAGTATTCATAAGATAAAGTAAAGGAAATCCAATAAAAACCTTTAAATAAACATGTGAAATGTAAACAGACAATGGTAAATGGATCATCGTATGCGTATATAACAATAAAGCACAAACGTTTGTGCCTATCGCGGTCAGACTAGATAATATTTCATATAACTTTCCCAATATCGAACTAGTGGGTGCACCCAACTGGCCTTCACGTGGTCCTCTTGCTTGCTGACATAGACCCACAAAGCACCGACACATGTACCAACAAAGTATTTGGGACGTTATTTATCGAGGACTAATGATACACATGTAATGGTCTAGCGTGCCATATACACACAACAGAATACTCGACGAGAAAAAACTCAACTAACCATTCAAATAGTGGCACATACATAGATAGCTAAAGTAAATAAGGAATGGAATAGGAATGAATTAAACATGATAGAGTAAAAAAAGTACTAAAAGCAAATAAATACTCAAGTGACATTCTTTTGGGTTTTACAAACCTCAATACGCACTCTGATTTCCTCGAACTCCCAAATTCGACCCGACTAGCTCCCAAAACTCGAGATACAGTCCATAAGTCCCTGAAGTCTAACTTAATGTGTTTAACATTATTCCAGATTGATTAGTTTCGTATTTGATCAAGTTTCCCAAAAACAACTCTTTAATTTGAATTTTTATTTGTCATTAGCGTGCTAGTGGGTTTGCCTAGCACGGTAGGTGTATATAGCATGCTAGGGAGTCTGTCTAGCGCATTAATGTTGTTCATTTCAAACAATAGTTGAGCAGCTAGACTGGATAGCGCACTGGCTAGTATGTATTATGCTATCTGTGCTGGGTGATAGAATTCTCAACTTGAGAATTCATTCACAAACACCCTCATTTGGCTATCCTAGCTTGGTCTACCCATTCTCCACTCCATTGAAACTCCATAACACCATTAAGCACAATGGAAACAACAATTATTCAATCAAAATCATCAAATTCATGCATTCACTAGTTTATTCCAATTTCACCAAAAACCTAATTTCCATTAAAATTAGTTTACAATTCTCAATTTTAGTGTTAATTAGACGTGTAAATCATCAAAGATTCACTAAAGACAGTGATCAAATCCTCAGATTCGAATTAACACCAAAACTTACCAAATTAAGCTCATTTTGATGAATTTAGTGAGATCGAGATGATTACCTTATGTTAGATCTCCTAATTTGTCCTCCAAATGTTGAAATCCAGCTCCAAATTCTATCATTTCCTCTATTTCCCGTCAGATTTGCATGTAATTGTGTTAGTGGGTTTGTTGAGAAATCCATTAAATGGGTTTATAGAGTTGATGTAATCAATTGTGTTCAAGTATCTCAAGGACAATCTTATGGCTCCAAATCAAGTTGTCCACATATTGTTGACAGAACTTAATGACTCACTCTATCTTAGTTTTACTTAATTACAATCATCTAGATGTATATGTAAGGTCCACATTAAAGCAACCTAACTATAGGCCTTATACAATTTGATGTAATTTAATTAACTTAGGCCCATTCAAACATATGGTTAGTGTTACATATTACTAATTTAACCTAAGTAGTGGTCCCACAAACCCTCAACTACCCGGCACACAGTTCCTATATTCTGACATGCATCCCTAAGCACGTACCTGTCACACCAACTCGCCCAATAGCAATGTACACACATGCGATGTTATAATAATATAATGCTTTTAAACATCACAAATAAGCAACCTTTATCCATAAGTAGTATATTCCCTCAATTCTCGTGTTTGAGTTAACCAAGTTGTCCACGTAACGCCCAAATTACAATTGTTAATCCTCGAGATTAATAATAATCATAGTTTAATCAATTTGGGTCGTTAGTTCCCTGAGAAATATGCATACCAATAATCATTGATGGGCATCGATTTTGTATTGTCTTATGTGATATGGGAGCCTCAGTCAATGTCATGCCACTAATGGACATGTTGCACGCCAATTTGAAGATCAATTGTCGCGATATGATAAATTTGCAAGTAGTAGATGACATGTTGATACCAAATATAGGAAGATTATTGAATGTGCTTGTGAAAGTGGATAGATTCACATTCAGTGTGGATTTTGAGGTTATGGATCAGAACATGGATGATGATGTACCTATAATACTTGTGCGTTGACACATGTCGTGTGTGCACAATAGTTTTTTCATATTTTCCTATTATTTGTAGAAATGGTAAATGCGATATTGTCTCCACAAGAATTTTTCAAATCTCGAAGGAAAATATTTTTTCTTAATTTTATTAATTTAGTTAATCTAATTATATGGGAATTAAAATATTAAAAAATTAAAATCTTTGACTACTAACTTAATTAACCAAATTAACTAACTTAAATCAAACAAGTCGACATAAACTAAATTAAACAATAACCAAATTCTTTATAATTCAAATATCTTAAACAAACATCTAAATAAACACCCACTAAACAATGTAATATACTTGGATTGCTTTCAAGAACTAGAACATAACATCACTTCATACTATAGTTATAATCATAACACATGAAATCTTGAAATAGGGCAAGACTCTAACTAATTAGGGCATCTGACCGACCTAGATTACCTTAATATACTGATAGCCTAGCCGCCTTAACCTCTAATTCAATAATAATAAAAAATCTATCAGAGTAAGTATAAAATATGATTCTCAATCAACCACAAAGGGGTTCTAAAATGAATCTTTTACGTCAAAGTTCAGTAAAGATTAATTATACAATCCTCCATTTCTAAGCCTATACCAGAAATCCCTACTTTCATAAATCTTCAACAAACCTGCTCAGCTTGGTGGAAAAACCGAAGGACTCACTATCCACCCTATAAAAATATATATCGCATTAATAAATATTATTTATTCATTCTAACATATCTCAGGTTTTCGAAATCCTTAAATCATAACTACCTTAGCTCCACACATTCCAATTCATCCTAAAACCATCATAAAAGTTCCAATCCGTCTCAGAACCATTTCAACAGTTTAAAAAGAGATCTTAACCTTACACGAACCCAAAAACCCATTTGTACAATAATTTATATTCAAAATAAGGCATACATAAGTAGAAAGGAACTGAGCAAGTTACCAATAATCGGAAAGCTTCCCTTTCCCTTATCGTCGCTAGAACCTGTCATTATCCCATTTTAAAAATTCGATAATGTCAGATAAGTAAATCTCAAACTATCCAGTACACCTATAGTAACCAAATGCATAATAATGTAAGGAATTTAAATACAACCGTGAATCCATCATGTTTCTGTTATCCGACCACAATCAGATGATGTCCTCAAAAAGTGGTAAGTAAACTGTAATGAGGACTCATGCACGGGAAGAATAACCAAACGAGTCTCGTTCCTCTAGACTATGAGAGTATGATCTAGTTCAACATGATATCATGATAACCACATGATGCATAGTATTAGTGACTCTAGCCCCTTAAGCATAATATAGTTCTACCCTGTAGACAGTCAAGTAGAGACTACCAGTTCTTACCCTAATACACAGTCAGATAGCTTTATATACCATGTGCACACAGTCAGGTAGACACTAAATATTTCTACCATGTAATATAGTCAGGTAGACCCTATAAGGAGACTCGTAACACCTTATCCTCCAAAACCGTGTATGCATGCATAACCAAAAATGCAATTTGAAGGATAAATGCAATTTATACGAAAATATAATCATACAATGTAAATGTTACAATGGGATTTACTTAACCTTATAAACGCAATACCATCGTCCCCTTGCGCTCTAAGTCAATCAACTAGTCCACACAAGATTCCAACTGCGGTCCTACAATTCATTCATAATTCTGATAAGATTCCATAACAATTCCACCATTGTTTTCTAATTAATTGTAATTTAATTGACCTACTCGCCTCCCAAAACTCTTTAAAATACCTTCAAAATATATTCTCCTATGCCTAAATTTCGTTTTTGACTAAAAATTATTGTTCGACATCGAATATTATGTCCTTTAGGCTTAAATATAAATTTTCCAATTTATAATATATTTATAGGTCATTCCTCGACCCAAAAACCCCCCAAATCTCTCTGAATCATATCCTCGAATGTCCAGAGCCCAATTTTAACTACAAATTGTGACTCGAAAGTGAAAATTAACCTATACTAGGTAATAAAATATTTTTCTAAATTTTGGACATTTTCGGGTATCATAACACGCATTACGAGAAACATACCCAGTAAAAATCCCCGAGAAAATCCAAAGATCCTCATTATTTCATAAAAATCCTCAATTTTCATTAATTTGTTCAAAAAATCAATTTTTTGAATTTTTCCTAATTTCCATGGATTTTATTTTAATTTTGTCCTATTAAAACATAATTTTTTTATTTAAAATAGGGGGTAGGGTTCACCCCTATACCGGTCATCCATGGGTCATCCCCAACCTATAATTCATGGAGATCGAAATAGAAGTTCATTTCGATCTCTATTTTTTTCTCTAGGTTAGAACTCCCCCTTCATCAACTTAAGCTACTGAGGAGACGACTCCTCTGGGTCGTCTCCTTCCTCCAACCCTTATTTTTCCACCCTCCCTCACAGTTCCACTTTTTCGTTCTTCATTTTTTTTCTCTGGGTTTGAACTCGCCCTTCAATAATTATCTTTTCCCTAATAAAACTAATGCCCTTTTGGTCATTTGGTATTTTCCTTTTAATTTTCATAATTATCTCTTTGATTTTTGTCTAAATTAAACCCCGAAAAACACCTCATTTTCGCCAAAAATTTGAGAATTTTCCAAGCTACTCTAAAACTCTCGGACAAGCTGTCTTTGTATGAAAATCGAGGCGTGGGGCCCATGTCAACTCGTTAAGTCCAATTGAAAATCCAAAACTCAAATTTTAAAATTACCACCAATTATTCGTCAAGAAATTCAAAACTATCAGTCGAGTCGATATTTTAACTCTCTTGAGGACATCAAGTTTGGATTATTCGCGAATCAATACTCATGCATCATGTGACATCTGACCACCTCGGCATCTCTAGTCGGTCTCCTACTCAACGCATCTGCGACTACGTTCGCTTTTCCTTTGTGATACTCCAATGAAAAGTTGTAGTCCTTCAAGAACTCAAACCATATGCGATGTCTCTTGTTCAACTCTTTCTATGTGAAGAGATATTTTAGACTATTGTGATCGGTGAAGAGTATGAATTTCTCTCCATACAAAAGGTGTCTCCAAGTCTTCAGCGCAAATACAACAGCTGCTAACTCTAGATATGCGTGGGGTAGTTCTTCTCATGTATTTCTAACTTTCTCGATGCGTATGCCACAACACCGTTGCCCTGCATCAATACACAACCTAGACCCGTATGAGAAACATCTGTCTACACTTGAAATCCTTGTCCAGCCTTTGGGAGTACTAACACTGGCGCGGTAGTTAATGACCTCTTCAACTGAGTAAATGCAGCCTCGCACTTCTCAGTCCACTCATAAGCAACATCCTTCTGTGTCAGCCTCATCATCGGTGAAGCGATCTTCGAGAAATCCTTCACGAATCTACGGTAGTATCCTACTAACCCCAGAAAGCTCCTGATCTCCAGTACTGATGTCGGTGCCGGCTAATCCATGATCGTCTGAATCTTGGCGGATCTACTGCAATCCTTGCTGATCTAACAATGTGCCCCAAGAACTTGACCTCTGCAAGCCACAATTCACACTTACTAAACTTAGCGAAAGTCGGTGTTCCCTCAATGTCTGCAACGTCTCTCTGAGGTGTTGCTCGTGATCCTCACGTGTCCACGAGTATATCAAGATGTCGTCGATGAAGAATATCACGAAGCGGTCGAGATATGGTCTAACTACCCGGTGCATCAAATCCATGAATATAGCGGGGGCATTAGTGAGCCCGAATTGCATGACCGTGAACTGGTAGTGTCCGTATCTGGTGCTGAATGTTGTCTTGGACCTATCCTCATCCCTGATCCTAAGTTGATGATACCCCAATCTCAGGTCTATTTTGGTGAAAAACCGTGCTCCTCTCAGCTGATCAAATAAATTATCTATCCGCGGAAGTGGGTACTTGTTTCGACTGTCACTCTGTTCAACTGCCTGTAGTCGATGCATAGTCTCAGACTACCATCTTTCATCTTGACAAACAGAACTGGCGCTCCCCACGGTGACATCGAAGGTGTGATGAACCCCTTCTACCCCAAATCCTTAAGCTGAGTCCTCAACTCCTCTAACTCCCTCGGAGCCGTGGGTATGGCGGTATCGCGATCAGCCTGGTACCCGGTACAAGGTCGATGATGAAGTCTGGCTCTTGTAGTGGCGGTAATCCAGGTAAATCTTCTGGGAAAACATCTGGGAAGTCTTGAACAATCGGTATCTCCTCTAGTCTGGGTCCTTGACTCTCCGCTACTGCGTACAACGCTACCTAGAGTCTCCATCTCTCTACTAGATGCAAGTCGAACTCTCGTAGTGCTGAGTCTCGTGGTCGGGGGTGCTGTAGTAGTAGCTGTGGTGATGGGGGCGGTCGAAACTAGTGTAGTCATCTGTGTCGACCTGTAAGCGATGAAATCGACAATCTGTCACTCTTGAGCGTTCGTCTGGTTAGACATCCTTTACAAATTGTCAATTGATACGGTGGGAGGCTGACTGCCGCTAGCTCCGGTGTCTCCAGCCTCGCGCGAAACCCCCATCGGTGTCTTCAAGTGGATAGCGAACGCGAATCAGCTACTACGTGGCATAACGCATATATACATATAGAAACTAACACATACATATACGAAATCCCCATCTCACCTTCATTCAATTCACAACAAAATAGTTCCTAGGCAAGGATCAACTAGTTTCCACTTCTAAGGTTTGTGTTTTATACGAGTTTGTGTTTTTTCTTATTTATCCCAAAGGTTCTAATACCTAGGCTCTGATACCAACTGTGATGGCCCCTCTCCTAATCTAGGGCACCGCCCGGCCTAATCCCGTAATTAAGCCATAATCATATCCACGCAGGACTTAACTACCTATTAGTCAGCCTTTACAACCTAGACACCTCTTTTATCGTGTTCAGGATAAGTAATACACTAGTCCTACTAGTTTATAAAATTTAGAGTTAATTAAAACTTTTTATTAAATTAATTAATTAGCGGAAGTCTTATTAATTATACAGAAGCAATTCTTAACTTATGCGAAAGCCATTCATAGAATTCTAAGTGTGGAAAACCAGGAAATGACATCACATATAAAAAGTCCTCAAAACGCAGTGAAACAGTAAAATAGTCTAAGTCAAGTCGGGGAAACTAACGCTCAACCCAATATACAACCCCAAATAGTATATGAAAGACATATATAACATATACAATCAAAATACCAAAAAATACCTAATATCGATGCAGTGACGTGCCGCGGGCTCAGGGATAGCAGCCGATCTTCTCTTTGCCCGGCCTGCTGGTAGACGGCTCTGCACCCATAGTCATAAAAAGGATGGTGAGTACAAGAATAAAACAGTAATCCCCGACGACAAGTTTAATTTGCATTTCCAAATATTCAAATGGTATTTAAAAGCATATAAATGGGAAAACCGTAAAATAAACCATATGCGAGTAAATACCAGAGTTAAACAAGTGATACTGACACTAGGCTAAGTAGTGGTGATTTAGGTCTGGTCGGCAGTGAAACATGTCACTCCAACTCAATAATCATATAGCACAAGGGACTCTAACCCAAGTGTTACAAAGGACTCTAACCCCGGTGTGTAGACCACCTCAGGGACTCTAACCCCGAGTGTCATACAGTGTCGAGTAACATGTGCCGACATCCCCAGGGACTCTAACCCCATGAGTCGCGCACACCTCGATCGAGTACAGGACCTAAATGCAAAAACTACTTTTTAAATTTCAAGAAATACCAAGTATGGATTGTCAAGGCATAGGCACATCTACACACCTAAACAAATAAGGAATACAAGTCCTCTTAAACAATTAATAGATATTCACTAGCCTAATAGCATGCTATTTATCATTCAATTCACATTTAAAACAACAAGAATAGACATAGCATGGGATATAATTAATGAATCAAATCAAATGAATGATATCATGCAAACTAGACTCTTCAAGTGAGCATAGACACAAAGAACACATGATATAAGAATACAAAGGAAAAATAGTCAAAAGGACTATGCAAGGACAACAATTAATAGAAATTAAATGCCAAGTAAAGTTTTCATTGGGTATACTCACCACAACAAAGTAAAGTCCTACATTTTCTGGCCTCCCGATACTCCAAATCTTGTATTCGCTCTCCCGTACCCTTTTCCTAGGTTCCTGAGTTTGGTTTCTCATTAGTTCAAATATAGTGGGTTTAAGCTCAATTTAGTGGTGTTTATTGTGTATTCAAATTGGTTCAATAGACTTTAAATCAGTCTTCCTAAATCAGCCCCTAAAGACTAAATTAAGTTTCAGTTTCAGTCCTACATTTTAATGCACTTTTAGGCATGAAATGATCCAAATATCAAAATCCTCCATCAGAACAATTATTATTGGTCTCTCTCTTAGCTTACCGGAAAGGTTTAGTTTTCAAAATTCTGATTTAGAATGAAAGAGATGTCATGATTTTACTAAACATAGGTCTAATTGGAATTTAATCCGACCAGCGGATTTAGAAAATCTATTTCTCCTAATCTATAGTTCCTAAAAACATAACTTTTGTTCACAAGGCATAAAATATACTCAAATACAACATATTAAAAGATCAGCTTATTTGGATAAGTATTTAGAGAGTTATGCCCTTAACTAGTTTAGTTTCAAAACTTTCCTTTTTAATTTCAGTACCTATTTGTAGAGCATGTTTGGATATAAAAACATTTGAATCAAAATACCTTCAGTTAGGTAAAGTTATTCCCCTTTAAAAAGCTTTCAAATGCCACTAGTTTGGATCAATTTGGATCTAAAATGGGCAGATTATGATAAAATTACCCAGGTAGATTCCTAATACAACATGCAGAATTCTAGTTTTGGTGTTGGAACTTCAAAAATTCATATCTTTATGATTTCAAAACCAAATTTAGAACTTCAATATAGCTGGATTATCAGCTTGAAATGAGGAATCTAAATATATAAATCAATTGCAAATACTAAATTATCTACCATCTAAAATTAGTCTAAAACCAGAACTTGTTCTAATTTCAACTATAAAGATGTGTACCTAGTTGATGTAGCAACGTAGCTTGAGAATTTCTCACCAACTCCCATGGATTCCTTCAACACCTTGATGATTCACTCTTCTCCAGCAATTCCTTCTTCTTCTCCAGCCAAAATGAATGAGTGATTTGGTTTGCATGTTCTTTGATCACTAATATTATATATTAAGGTGATGTTCCTACTTAGCCCTTGATCTCCATGGATTTATGTATCCCGAGGAACATCAATGATCCACCACTTGCCATATATCCCACTAACTCTCACTATCTCAACCTCAAGTGACACCATTTCATTACTCACCTAGTTCCTAGATGTGTCATTGTATATCTCTATACCAATCTTATGCTTTCCATTTAATTTACTCAGCTATAGGCCTTTAATTTGATTTACATTAACAAACACAACCATATGCTTATAAGTAATTTCTTATTTCATATTAGTATTAAATAAGACTTATCAAAATGCTAACTACCTGGTTCCCCAGCTCGCACGCAACTCGAGGCGTGTCCCCGCTCTCGTCTCGATGCCTACAAATGTACAAACCGACTTTGTAAGACTACACAATACATAACACTAGGCATACATCAATAAAAAAATACGATATACCTCGGCCACGTGCCTCGATCAGTGCACGTATCTGGTGTAGGTCCCACGTCAAGGGTTGGTAATCCTGATTAAGGAATTAAAACGAGGGTTAGAGATTTGGGCCATGACACTGGGTGTGAAGAAAAATGAGCAAGGGTTCCCACACATAGGACGTGTGTGGGTAAAAAAGCTAGTCCTTTCACATCGTGGCCCAGATGCAAAGAAAAATGAGCAAGAGTTCCCACATAGAGGATGGGTGTGGGTAAAGAAGCTAGTTTAAAACAAACTCAAAAACAAAAACAAAATCATGGATATGGCTACTAGATCTTTTAGAAAAAATTGAAATTGAAAAGGAAAACAAACACAAAGGGGAGAAAAAATTCATTTAGGAACATAGAACATATGAACACTTACAGGGAAGTCAATAGAACTAGTAGATTCTATGATTAAAAGGAGAGTCAATATTGCTTGTCTCCAAGAGACAAATGGGTAGGAGAAAAGAGTAGAGAAATAGGAAGCACAGAGTTTAAATTGTGGTACACTAGTATAGATAGAAAATCCAATTGGGCAGGAATAAATGGTGGATAATGATTATAAGGTTAAGGTCGTAGAGGTTAAGAGAATGGGGGATATATTGATTCTAGTTAAATTAATTATTGAAGATGAAAAAATTAACATACTTAGCGCCTATGCACCATAAGTAGGATTAAGAGAGAGCATCAAACGCAAGTTTTGGAAAATATTGATGAATTTATGAAAAATATACCATTAGATGAAAAGGTTTTTATTAGTGGAGATTTAAATGGGCATGTCGAGGCAAGTAACGATGGGTTTGAAAGAGTTCATGAAGGTTTTGGTTACGGTAATAGAAATGAAGAAGAATAATCAATCTTAGAATTTGCTTCAGCATACGATCTTGTCTTAGCAAATACTATTAAAAAAATATATGTAGAGACTGCACAGTAGTGGTTATAATAAGAGTCGCATATAATTACTTTTAGTAGTGGTTATAACAAGAGTCAAATAGATTTTCTTTTAACAAGAAAAGTAGATAAAAAATATGTAGTGACTGCAAAGTAATACCTAGTGAATAAAGTGGTGGAACCTAAAAAATAGTAAACAAGTAGAGTTAAAAGAAAAAATTCTAAAGGAAAATGTTTGGAATCTTGACTTAGATGCTAATACAATGTGGCTAGAAATGAATAGTTGCATAAGGAGAGCGGGATCAAACGTATTAGGTATATATAAAGGCTTGAGACCACCAAAGAAGGAAACATGGTGGTCGAATGAGGATGTCCAACGAGCAATTAAGACAAAAAAGAGAGATGTATAGGAAAATACCTAAGTGTCAAGATGAAGATGCGTACAATCAATATAGAGAAGCTAGAAATTAAGCTAAAAAAGTGATTACTCAAGCTAAAACGAATTTCATGGAAGATCTATATACAAGGTTAGGTAATAGAGATGGTGAAATATATATATAGGCTTAGTCAAATTAAGAGATAAGAAGAAACAAGACCTAAGTCATGTAGGATGTATTAAGGACGAAAATCAAAATGTTTTAACGTGCAAGGATGATATTAAGGAGACATGGAGAAGTTAATTCGATAGTTTATTTAATGATGCCCAAGTTGATACTATAATTGATGAAAACTCACACCAAGAAAGAAACGTAAACTATATAAGCAATATTAGAATTCTAAAAGTTAAAGGGGCATTAAAAAAAATGAAAATAGAGAAAGCATGTGGCCCAGATGAAATACGCATACAGGTTTGGAAATGCTTTGGAGAAATTGGATTGACGTGGTTAACAAAACTTTTCAAAAAAATTCTAAAATCAAAACTGATGCCAATGGATTGGACAAGAATCACGCTTATGCCAATCTTCAAAATTAAAGGAGACATTCAAAGTTGCTCAAACTACCGATAAATTAAACTTATGAGTCAACTATGAAACTTTGGGAGAGGATAATTGACAATAGTCTAAGGAGAGAAGCAACAATATTAGAGAACCGATTTGGCTTCATGCCTGGGAGGTCAGCTATGGAGGAAATTTTCCTTGTAAGACGATTGTTAGAAAAATATAGAAAAAAAGAAAAAAAAGATCTTCATATGGTATTTGTAGATTTAGAAAAAACATATGATAGGTACTTAGATATGTTTTTTAGTAGGTTCTATAAAGAAAATGAGTGCATGCTAGATACATAAACACTATTAAGGATATGTATGATGGAGTTGTAATGAGTATAAAGACATTTGAAGGAGCTCCAAAAGAATTCTCCATTACGATGGGACTACACCAAGGATCGGCTTTAAGCCCATATCTATTTACTTTAGTTATGGATGAACTAACTAGGCATATTCAAGAGGATATACTATGGTGTATGTTATTTTTAGATAATATTGTCTTAGTGGATGAAACAAAAGATGGAGTGAGTAGGAAATTAAAACTCTGGAGGAATACATTAGAATCTAAAGGCTTTAAGTTCAGTAGGACGAAAATCGAATACATACACTATGAGTTTAGAAACACTAGACATCGAGACGATGGAGTGGTAAAATTAGGGGAAGTAAAAGTTCCTAAGGCGAATCATTTTAGATACCTACGATCAATCATACAAAATGATGGTAATATTGAGAATGATGTCACACATAGAATTCAAACTGGATGGATGAAATGGCGGAGTGCAACAAAGGTGATTTGTGATGGAAATATTCTTACTAAGTTAAAAGAAAAATTTTATAGGACCGCAATAAGGCCAGGTATGCTCTATGGAAGTGAATGTTGGGCGGTAAAGCAACAAAAATTACATAAAACGAATATAGTAAAAATGATGATGTTTAGGTGGATGTGTGGTTAAACTCGTAAACATAGAATAAGAAATATAGAAATTCAAATACAATTATGAGAAGCACCAATTGGTAGAAAGATTAGGTAAGGGCGGCTGTGGTGGTTTAGTCACCTGCAAAGACGACCTACAAATGCCCCCACTAGATAACTAGACTCAATAGAAACTGTAGAATTTCGACGAGGTAAGGGTAGACCAAAGTTAATATGGGATGCAGTAATTAGGAGGGATTTGAATGGTTTGGAAAGCTCACCATCAATTGCACCTAATCGAGCACAATGAAAGAGTTTGATTAATTTGGGACTGAGGCTGTGTTGTTGTTGTTGTTGACAGATTATAGATCAAATCTACAGCCAACTTTTAGTACATGAAGATTCAAGGATGTTGAAATAATTATTATAGTCCTTTCATGTTCCAAACATAAATAAATATTAATAGGTTCTCAACGATTTTACAAGAATCTAGGAATTTTGGAAATCTTTTACCTTTTTTCCATTGTGACTTACAATTGGAACGTTTTCTTTAGTGTCTTCAGTGTCATGTCATTAGCATTCACGGTCCCAAATCTTTCTTAAAGTTCGATTTTATATTTACTAACATGACATATAATTCTTGTACTTATAGATGATAGTTTAAAAGTAACCATTAATCTAAGTCATACATCCTTATTTTTATGGTCGATAACATTTATCAATTTTCCAATCAAAACTGGGAAATTAGCCTCATAAATTATTTTATACTTCTATATGATTGATTGCAGTTACAATGCATTAATGTTGCAAGGATTGTAATATCTACACCTAGAACATTATGTAGAATAATTTATTATTGACTAATTAAACTCCAACTAAATCTATAACACTCGTAAATATTAATTTAGTGGTCTAAGATCCATATTTCACTTATTTTTGAGACAGCTAGGGCATGACACTCAAAATCAAGTTATTTAGGTAGGTAACCCTTACCAATTGCATCACATGCAACTCTTAAGTTCTTTATGAGACCTAGATATCATATGTCATAACATGTTATGTCTCATCTATGCCTAAAGCCTGAACTATTTTGATAGCTTTATTAAGTCAAACCAATTTAAAACATCCAGGTAATCATTACGCGGCTTGCTTTACCAAGATAACACAAGTATACCCTGCGGAGGCATACCCATATTGATGTGATGGAAACCTTGAAAAATGTTTTAAAATTGGGTGGCATTGACTTAAAATTTTAAAAATGGTTTTAATAAGTTTTATGATCCTTTTGTATTATTATCTTAATGATAATTAATTCTAACATCTGTATAATCAGGGTATATCCTATATGCTAATATGCATAGAATAAAGATCGTAAAATAAAACAAGAAACGATTTCATGTTTATATTAACAAGGCATCATAAAACAAGTTATGCAATTAAATGCTATTCAACAACAACAACAACAACATAGCCTCAGTCCCGAATTAATTATGGTCGGCTACATGGATCAAACTTTTTCAATGTGCTCGATTAAGTGCAATTGATGGTGAGCTTTTCAAATCATTTAAATTAAATGGTATTCATTAGTATAAAAAATTTCCATCCATAGTTGCGGGGTCAAAAAGTGTTAATTAAAGCTTAGGAATTTTATAAGAAAATTATGAAATTCCATTTTATATCAATCTTATTGATAAATTTAATTAACCTCGTTACATATAATTGATGTTAGTTTAGTTAAGACCAATTATAACTTAATTAATTTCTATATTTATAGTAATGACCATGCAATTTGTACAACTAAATAATGAAATCTTATTTGAATAAAAACTCGACTCACAACAATAATTGGTATTAAATTAATTAAAAACTTTTAATTAAAAGTACCCAATTAATATTTATTGGAACAAAACAACTCAACTATGCACAAGTTAAGACAGCCCCATATGTGACCAGTCCTTTTTTTCTTAAATACAAGTTAGGTAATTACCTTACTGACCAATCTCTATTATGGTGCCATATAAATATGGATACATCATATCTATTTGATAACAATGATCAAAACAGACCGCTATATTTGGCTGCATAAATAGTATCACACACATGGACTTCCACTACAAATTACTAATAGATTAACTTAAGACCTACTAATTAGTAGATAAATTAGAATCATTATCAAACTCCTGTCATACTCGGTCTCTCCTAACATAACTAGTTTCTATATTTAAGCATAGCGATCATAAGATTAAATATCTACATGACCCGGGTCCACATAACTATCTTGGGACATCGCTATAAGGGTAACCATTATGACTACGCAAAAGAGTTTAGCTAATTTAAAAAGAAAATAATCTTTTAATCGATTCAACAGAAAGTAGCAGATTTCAAGAAATTGAACTGTCATTCAATCAACAGTTTATTTCACCCAAAGCTATAGGGCACGTTTGTTTACATCTCCTACGACCAATCATAAGTTGGGCTACATGACAATAATACAAAGTTACTAATGTACCATGATTAAAATATTAATTAAAATCATA
Organism: Stephania cephalantha; assembly: GCA_039657325.1. Taxonomy (NCBI): domain Eukaryota; kingdom Viridiplantae; phylum Streptophyta; class Magnoliopsida; order Ranunculales; family Menispermaceae; genus Stephania; species Stephania cephalantha. The sequence goes on from CM077571.1 coordinate 28,043,532, forward strand.
AAAAGTCACATGGATAATGTCAACATAGATCAATCAAAGAACATTCACTTCCAAGGTGCCAACGAATTGGAAATAATCACGTTACTCCTTTGCTCGAACGTTACTCTATGGCATGCTTTATTTCACATCGATATCATATGTAACAAAAAATAACACGCAACAAATTCAATAGAACCTAATCAACATGGATCTACTACCACTGTTGGGTTTCGGGAATTAAGTGCCGTGAAAGTTTTTGAAACATTTTGAAATATCCCCAAACCAAGATCATATCGATTCCATTAAATTGATGTACCAAGAGAGAAACACTATACCTTAACCACAACAATTCCATGTCTTCCTTGTTTGGGGGTGATTCCTTCAAGATGCTGCCAGAGACGAACACCCTCTATCAGTAATCTATAAACGAATGGATGATCATGATCTAGAGTGTTAGCGCTAAATATTCTAGAGCAAAACTTCTCACAAAAACTCACTAGAAAAAAACCTCTACAATAATTGTTACCCTAATGTCTTATTTATAGTAAACTAGGTCGAGTTGTACAAGAACTCCATCTCCAAGTCACACTCCAAATAAAGTCTAAGATAGTGTCTAACTCTAAAAAGGATAGAGTCATAAAATAATCTACAATTACTAATAAAAAATTGTAATTTAAGTCATACTATAATTCCTATAAGATTCCTATTCAAAATAGGTTTTACTAAGAGATTAGATCTCTAGTCAAACTAGAAATGTAAGAAAGTTTTGAATCCTAGTAAAACTAGGACACTTAATGATAATCTTAAAAATAAATTTTATCAAATTAAATTCATCAACCTAGACAATATTAAATAGCTAAAAATCATTTTTTGTGTGTGACCCAATAGGTTCATGCAACGTTGGTAGTGAACCAAAACCCTTTTTCGGCACACAAATCATAAGCGTCCTCTAGCAAGACATTATGAAAACCCAAGTTGCATGAAGATCAATAAATCGATACAACCTAATAGACAGTGTATATCATATCCCTTTGTCACGTGATATCTTTTGATTGAACATAAAACATGAATGTCACCCTTATGGTTCAATTTACTAGTCTCGATCTTTGAATAAACTGAAATTGTCAATTGATATTGATCCAATCAATTCATTAGACATGGCTATTTATCAATATAACATAACGAAGGCCCCAATAGATATCTCTCTCTAAAATAGAGGCACAAATCCCATCTTGATAACAAAACATCCACACATTAGTCATACAATGATCAATTACAACTTTTATAATCATATGGTTAAAGAAAACATTTAATTGTGTCAAATCATTGTGCTCTTAATGTTAGAGTATGTGATGATCTCAATTCAAAGAACTAAATCATATAACTACGATGAGAAACACTTATGACATTGACCATGCATCTTTCTCATAGCGAGTCAGCCCAACATTTGTTCCCAATAGATACATATAATCTTGATCCTTATTCATATATGCAAATTCATCACATGAATTTCAATCAAGACTCATACTAGTCATAATTTATTATTGTTCCCATAATAATATTGGACTAGAGACATTTATAACAATACAATAATTATTCATGGATACTATTATAAAAGAAACATGCATCCACTTATAATTAATAAAAAATGTTTACAGAATTGGTCTAGGGTCCATACCCCGACAAAATGAACTCCTTATGCTGAATATCCTCATATCTATCATTTGGCACTCTACTAATGAAATAGTTAGACTTAAAAGGCCTAGAATCCTCGGTGGGATCTCTTGAGGTTGATGTCTAAAAGTCATTTTTTCTAACTTGGCTAAGTTGTTTCCTTGTTCTCAACATTCTCCTCAAATTCCAACAACAACACACCAAATGCAACTAGCAATTTAGGCCTTGAAATCACCTAAAAATCACAAACCATATCACAATGATGGTATTTTTGTACTTCTTTACAGAGCACCTAACTATAACTAAGCAGTTAATATGATTTAATGATACTATGTATATGGCAATCATGAGTAATTCTCGCTCATGTATAAGTCACATATGGTCTCATCTTGCCATTCTACATTATATACTTAGTAAAGTTTTACGCCTCGTATATAGCACCTAATGGAGAATATCCACTCATCCATTAGTGTCAATCGTCACTCTATTCCTTCTTGTGTCTTCTAAAAGTCACGTGTCTTTGGACTCCTACGTCTACGAATCACTCTTTTATGCACTGAACGCTAATCTCTCTCTCATCCACAACAACTTGAAATCCTTCGATCGTCTTTGTAATACGTAGTTTGTGTTTTACAGACTTGTAAATAGAAAATCAATTATTTATAGCCGAAGTCTTAAAATAAACATAAACATGGATTTTTCAGTAACTTTCATGTCATAAAGAGCATTAGTCCAACTGTGGAAAACCCAGAATAGAGTACACTTTATTTAAGGGGAAAAAAGTAAATATATACAAGAACAGACATCTCACCAGTGTCCCATAAACCAAAATATATATCAAAATATGTAAATAACACATACTAGTAGGTCTTAGACTGTAGGGAATCAAAGATAGTCGCCTAGAATATACTTGCCTCTTTTGATACTAGGATCCGCACTCAGACATCACAACAAAATAGATGACGAGTCTAGTGGGTAAGATCCCAAAAGAAAACATCCGAGCATTTATAATAAGAAAATCCAAGAATAATGTTAAATAAACAAGCGGAAATATAAATGCAACTGTAAGATAATCGCATGACTAACTTACACTAATGAAACCAAATAGTTGTGTCACGCGTAACAGACTAGACCATACTTAGTCAATAAGGATGATCCCAATAGCATTACCATGCAGGCTCAAATATGGACTACTACCGAAGGATGGATTTGTATCAAAACCCACTGAACAAAAACACTAATGAGGTTTGCAGCTCGGGTTGTCATTCACCAAAGGCGCGAGTGAAACGTGCTATGTTCTAACATACTAGAGCCCTATAATATAACATCGGAAAAAAAACCCCAGTGGCGAACAAAACTATTGATCGTTATACCAAACCAAAGCAATATTAGAATGAGGAAAGTGAATTAGGAAAGAATACTATAAAGTAGAATTGAAACAATTAAATACTCAAGATGTGTTTCTAACGGGATTTATGCACCTCAAATTGCACTTCGAAGCCTCGAAAACACCCGATCTGATCCCACTATGCTCTCGACTACCGTACCATAGCACTAGAGTCCCTGGGGATCCATTTCCAGTGTTTTAGAGTGACGTAAGTTTTTGAAATTAAGTTTAGAGTACAATTTCCCAAAATAGCCCCTTAAAGACTAAGTAATGTTTCAACTTTCAATTTGGGATCATATGTTAGAGTGCAAATTAGACCATTATAAATTCCAAATCATCGAAAACACTTAAAAAGAGATTTTTTCCTCTATTTCTTAGCTTTACAAAAAGGTCTTGTTTGCAAAATTCTGATTTAGGACGAAACAAATATCAAACTTCTACTAAAACAGCTCAAATTAGAATCAAATCCGACCATCAGTCTTCTAAAAATCATTTCTTCCAATTTTTAGCTCCAAAAATTGTATTTTTGTCACAAGATAGCTAACATACCCAACAATAACATACTAAAAGATGAGCTCAATCTGATAAGAATTGAGTGAATAATGTTTTATCAAAATTCATTTATAATAATCTCGTAATAGCATTTGGAGTTTGTATTAGAGAGTTGTGCTCAAATTATAGAGGATAGGTAAAAAACTTAAACATGCATGCATCAAGAAACTTCAATAACACATTTCATTTGAAAAATCAGTTTCCAATCCTTAAATTGGTGAACATAATGAACTCTCCATTAATAAAGAGATTTTGAAAACCAATGATCAAACTTAGAAATTTATTTTTGATTCAAAACCCAAATTTTGATGATCATTTTCATGGAAAATAGATGGAGAATATGATCACCTTGGTTGTAGCTATAAAATGCTTGTATTTAAAGTTTTGAATCACTAATTTTAGCCTTCCAAAGTGTGATTGCCCCAAATTCCAATGCAATTTAGGCACCGCCACATCGTCAAGCATGTCACTAAGACGCCACCTTACTATGTGCTTATAGATGATGGCCTGCAAGCTTATCCTTTATCTGAAACTTTAGTTTGCCTAACTAAGCGATTTTTGAGTTATTAGGTGATTTAGTTGAAAAGTTTACGAGTTCGATGCTTGCTACAACTTAATAAGTTAATATCAATTGATTAATTTAAGCAGAAGTCCTAAAACATGCATATATAAAAATTTAGAAGATTTATTCACCAATAAACAACATATAGTGTGCAAACCCATGAAAGATACCATGCATACCATTTAAGTAGCAACAAAATATACAAAAGAAGTAAATCTGCATATATCGGGTACATAAGTCCTCCTAAAACCTATAAAATAGTAAATAAATATATACGACCACCCACACAAAATCTGTCGGGGTCCTGCTACCTCAGAGATAGTTGCCTAGCACCTCCTTTCCCTGGCTCGACTGCAGATCTGGAATTTGAAACCATTGTCGTTGCCAAATACCAAAAATAAATTCATATAAGTAAAATCCAGAGAAGTTCGACCAATATTCAAGATATTCAATAAAACGACTACAATTGGCCCTACTGATTTAAACCATGTTGGCCCTCCTGGCTAGTGACTTACACCAGCTTTACACGGTCGAATGAGAGCTATTCGGTTGCTTGTACTCAAACTACCATCCAATCCCTCTCGGGAAGGGTCGATGAATGAACTAAACTCATCACCAATCCTTTCAAATTGTCCACGAATTTTACGGGAGCAAGCTCAACCGCGGTTGCCAACATATGCACACTAATCAAGCAAACCCCAGGGTAGTAAGCCCCGGTGCGAGGATATGCCATGCCCGACCCCATCAACGAGCTACACAAGTACAACATTAATAGAAATAATAGCACATATATCAAAAGGAAATAAACAGTGCTATAAATGAATGCAAGCCGAAATTTTAATGGCCATAAAACTTCAAGCATTCAAAAATAACCCTCTAAAGCATCGTACTAATGCCTTGAAGTGCGCACATGACACCCAACACCCTTGATTCTTGCATTTTAAGGTTGAATCTCCTCCAAATTGAGCTTTTGATCCAAATAATTCCACCTAGATTAAAGCCCTTAATTATTCTCTTGAGATAAATTCGGGGCTTTGTTTAGCATGTGTTCAAGAACACACTTGTTTATATAGTTGTTTTTAGTTAACATGTAGCCCTACATCTCCTTTAACTTACTCATCTAGATGCACATTAAGGGTTTGGATTTAAAGAATCCATGCACCTTTAATTTTCGCTAAACTTCTTAGGACACTATTGATGAAGTCATCACAAGGATGATCTAGATGTCCCAATTGAATATCTCAACTTAAGATTTGTTATTATTTTTATTTCACTTAGCCTAAATTTCTATAACTTTAGGCAAAACAAAATAAATAGCTTAGTTTTTAGATATCACATTTATTTATCTCTATTGTCGACAAAGCTACCAACTACTCAGCTCCTTTGTGCCTATTGCTAATGCACATCTCAAGGCATAATTCGATCTTTTATTTAATTTTATTTGTTATGTTTAGTAACTAGGCCCTTATATTGATAAATTATATAAACCTTAGCTTATGGAAAATTAATAGTAGCTTTACTAGTTCTACTTAGCGTTTATTTACTTAAGTCATAAAAGTTTGATACTCGCGCTACGTGCAAACCAAGGCATCCCACGATTTCAATGCACACACGCACAACATGAAAATGGAAACAAACTAGTGCAACGTGATTAATAAATAAATAATACATCAAAATAGCACGCATCACACAAAAATAATAACTTTATGCCGATTTTGAGCACGAGGCGTCGATCGAGTTTAACATGTCAACTACAATTACAGGTCATTAATCCTTAATTAGAGTGTAATCTCAATTTAATTAATTCGAGCTATCATACGAAGCACTCCTTTGTTGTCTAAAAATTCAGCTTTGCATGCATTGGTTGATATATTTAAAATGTCCATAGTCGATCATTATATTGAGAATTATAATGAATAAAGACTAGTGTAAATTTTGATTGGTGGTCATGTGATGATTATGCGTATAGGGATATGAATCGAGATCATAAGAACTTGTTAGGGAACAAGGTACTGGATCGACCCCCTATGAGAACACCACACGGATTAAGTCCTAGGTGGTACGAATGATAAGTACATCATTTAGTCATTCGACTTAAAACTACCAAACAGTTCAATATTACGAGCATGGTAATTTGACACAATCAAACATTTTCTTTAACCAAAAGATTGTAAAAATTGTGATTGGTTATCATGTGAATAATATGTGAAGGTGTGTAATTAAGATAGGATTTGTCCCTTTTGTATAGAGATAGATATCAATGGATCCCTCGATATGTTAGACTGTTAAATGACCAAGTCCAAGTGAATTGATATGATCAATGTCCTTTGATGTATTCATTTTACTTAAAGATTGAGACAAGTACGATTGAACATTAAGGGTGACTTTCCATGCCTTATGTTTTATCAAAGGATATCGCACGACAAAAGGATATGATAAATGTTATTCATTGGGTCGTATCGATTTTGATATTCATGCTACTTGGGAAGTCATAACCTCTTATAACTTTTGTACCAAAATAGTATTGGTTCATTACCAACGTTGCATGAACCTATTGGGTTGCATAAAAAAATGGCTATGTGCAATTTCAATTGGTCAAGAGTAATGAGTTTTATATGATAACAATCATGACATAAAAGCCTTTACGATTCATTACATGATAGCTTATTAATAGGGGCATTTGTGTAATTTAATTGAATTGCCTAAATACAATAGTTGTATTACGAATGGGTTTTTTAAAAGAGCTTATCTACATATAAATAGAGGTTGAAACCATAAAAATAAATAAGATTTCATTTTTGTCATTTTCGAGTTCTCTGGATTTTGGGCGAGAATGAAAAACGTTTTCTATCTCTTTTGGGGCTAACATTCTAAATTATGGTTACTTTTATGTGTAGATTTTTGATATAGGTTGCACATAATGACTTGTAGATTGAACAATCAGAGAAAGAAATCACAGATTAAGGTATAATTTACTTTCGTAGATCTAGTTAAATAACATTTATTTTCGATCCTGTTAGAGTTTTTCAAAAATTATTTTGATTTTTCCGTTGTGCATGAACCCTAAAACCTAACACATTTTAATGAATATAATGGGACATTTAATTGCTTGTTGGTCCATTAGATTTAACCCTCATTTAACCGGTCATTTGACGTCCCTACATCTCGGGACGCATCCTTCCCCATGCTATAACTTATTATTTTGACTAACTTGACTTAGTCTATATTTATATTCCTTTTTCGATTGATGTAATTAGTCAAGTTTCCATGAATTTGACATGTTTTCTAGTGCACCCATTGTTCCCCTATCCGATTCTAGCATTAACACACATTACGAGGCAAAGTCCTGTAGCACATCCTTACATGATATTTCAAAGTAACCTACACATGCGATTAATATGAGAATTATTCAAGTTAAACACCACAGTATATTCAACAACCAGATAGATAATTATCATTTATGCCTAGTAAGCCGTGTGCTAGCCTATATGAGACGTCTACGTGTTTCAGCGCTGGCGTCAGAGTATGAAAATAATTCGATTAAATGCGCCAACAAAATTGGGCCATTACAATAATAGAGACGAGTTCTGACATCCCCAAGGACTCTAACCTCGTGTGCGACTCATATCAATATAGTGCAACAAACCATAGACATTAGGACTACTTTACATTCATAAGGAAGCATCATTAAGAACTATAAAGTAAAGTTATTGCATAAAAAAGTACTATAAATAAGAGTACAATTCCTTATCCAATTCATTAATACAAATATCCTAATAACATGTTATCCAACTTTTAAACAATTCATAAACATCCAATAATTGCAATGGACAAGAATATAGTAAATGAATGAATTCAAGGAACGATATCATGACCAAAACAACTCACTAAGCTAGTAGAATCCACTAAAATTTATGATATCATATCACAAGGCACATACTAGTCAAAATAAACCATAGAAAAATGATATACTAGAAATGCAATGTAGAAAAGAACCTCAACAGATTTACTTAGCACGCAAATTTCTTAGGCTAAATCGGCCTCACAACACTGCGTAACGTGTACCCAAACTCATGAAACTCACCTCTAAGTTCTTGAGATTAATTAGGGTGCTTTAGGAGTTGTACAAGCTATTAGAGTTAGTTTAAGTGGTTGTACATTCCAATTTTCAAAATTTAGCCCCATTAATAATTTAGTTTATGTCTAAATCTACTATACTAAAATAGAGATAGTTTGGTGCAACAACTTATGAGTTGATTTAAATAATTAAAATGTTGAAATAATGTATTGTAGTACGCAAAAAGTTTTTAAAGCTATGTATTATATTTCTAGAACTATAGGGTTTGCAGAATTTCGATAAGCATCAAAGGAGATATGAAAAGTTTACCACAATGGCTCAAAATAGTTTTAGTTTTAGACCAACAATTTGAAAAATTCATTTGTCGAAAACCATAGCTTGAAAAGTCATGATTTTTTCTACTGAAGCGTACATACATATCCTTGAACATCATACTAAAAGATGGGCTAAACCTAATAAGAAATGAAGAAGTCATGCTCAACACAACACGACTGTAGCAAAACTATGAACCCGAAATTTTAGATAAATTATCAACGTTGCAGAGGATTTTTCGACATGAAAACATTCGAATATTAAAATAGTTTAATAGGCAAAGTTGTTCACCTTCAAGTTAGCTGTCAAATGCCAACGAAATGGGTCCATTTTGATTTAAAATGAGGAAGTTATGACTAAATTATATAGGCTAGTTCATAATCACAACATACGGAATTTCTAATTTTACTTTACAACTTCAAAAATTCATACATTTTTTTATTTCAAAACCAAATTGAGAACTTCTTAATAGCTAGATTATATGCATGAAATGAGGAATCAAAATATTTAAACTAATTTCAAAGACTCAAATGTCTCCACTCTCCTTTATATATATTAATGAAACCGATTTTGTGACCATTGATCTTGATTTACACTCTTATCTATAGGAAAATCTAATGGATTATAGCCATCCTACAACCCACTAACCAACCGACTAACTCATCTTCCTAACACAAGTTTTAATTCAATTTGGCATTTGATGATGCACACACGTATCTCGAGGTACATCCATGCCTATTTTTCATTATTCTAACATAGGCCACATTAATGTAAATTGAACTTTAGGCACATTGAATTAGCTATTTTATGTCACATTAACTTAAATTAAGACTTACCAAATCAATCTCTACCTCGATTCAACGCTGACACGTATCTCGAGGCTTGACCCCGCTCACGTCTCGACATCTATCTCCAAGTAGAAGTAACTTAATAAGTATACAAAAATATATTACACTAAGAATACACCAGAAAAAAACGAAAATATACCTCAGCTTCGTGCTTCGGTCAGTACATGTATCTCGATGTTGGTCCCATGTCCAGGGTTGGTGATCCTGATTACAAGAATAATTAAGATTAGAAATTTGGGCCATGACACTTCTTTACAATATGGCATTGCCTGCATAACCAATATAAAGGGATCCATGAGATCGTCGAATTGATCTTTGCCTAATATCCTTTATGAACTAGAATTTTATTTCATAATCTAATGCGTCCATCACAACTTCTCTAGAAAATCTAATCGGGATATGAACTCTTAATGGTCCAACTCTTATATATTAAATAGTACCAATTAGACTTCTTAATCATCGCCTAATTAATTATACACTTAGTTAAGCTCGAAGCTGAACTTTAAAGAATAGTTTGTTGTTATCAATCCCAACTACTCAGTTGATGATGTGCTTCTGTGATGTTATTTCATCATCATTATTATATAGAGAAAGTACTGAGAAGTTCTTATTGTAATTACATTTGTTGTTCTTTTCCTACTCAAAGTACTGATCACATCAATTACTTTGCGTGGGTGATTTCTCAGAGTGAATTCAATATATTCATGAATTTAGGTTACTTACTTCACCTTTAATTTCTTTCAACTCTGACAACTATACTCTTCAAACACTTATAGCTCAAAGTTCTACAAATCGCATTGCGCCAAATCTTTATCTTTCATCTTTCTCATTTATTTTCTTGTGTTTCCTCTAAGATTCTCTAATATTAGGGATAATAAAAAGTCTATCCAAATCACTTTTACTTTGGTAAATTAGTATTTCAAACCCTATAATGAATGAATGAATGAATTTGCTCAATCTTTCGAGTTGAATGAATTCACACCTAAGTCTCAACTTTATGACTTATTTTCGCAATCCATTTCATTCATTATTTGAAATATATTTCAAGCTTTCATTCTATAAGAGATACCTTAAATCATTTGATATCACTACCAAAACAACTATTTCATAATAGTTTTTCTCAACCTTTCTTGAACTATATAACAGTATAAACTACAATCTCTTGTTGTGTTGTGTAAATACACAGCTAGTTGAAATAAAGTATTATGCTAAACCTGTAACTTTTTTCATATTTTGGGTATGACCAAGCAATTATTGTTGTCAAACTACATTTCAATTTTCTTTCAAGGCATCCTTGCGTTATTTATGACTTATCTAAATTCCTCTCAAGGCATCCTTGTGTTATTTATGGCTCCTTTCATTATTTAGTACGACTACCAAAACAACTATTTCACATTTGTTCTTCTTAACATTTCTTGAATCTTAGTATTTGAACTTGCCATCCTTTGACATAAACCAATTTATCTTCAGAGTTCACTTGACTCTATGATATTGCTTATGCATTTTCTAAGTCTTCAAACATTTTAGCTTCATTGATAACACAATTATACTCTTATATTAATAGAGTTCAGTAAATATACATTTTCCATTTATGAACATAGCATGAGCTCTAGTGAGTTTTTATGGTTTCCATCATGATTTTCAACATGAACAAGCCATTGGCTGACATCATATTCATATAGTTATTTTCTGATCTTGAATCAATGATAACTAGATTCAAATCAACTCTTAAGAACAATTGGTTTTATATAAAAAGTCACATGAGTTGTTGATTTTAGGATTATGAATATTCATTCTTGATTTAGTTTAATTTGATTTATCACTCGAGTTGAGTTCTCAAAGTCATACAATTCTTATAGTACACTAAGTAAAATGGAATATATCATTGGTTTAACCTTAGACATCAAGTAATTGATGAATTTAAATCTTAAATTCTGGCAAAACTAGTAGAGAACATGGTAACCAGACTGCTTGAAACTTTTGAAATCACAATTTTTGTTCATCAAGCTTGAATTCTCATAAAGAAACTATTACTATCCTTAAACAATTTCAAACACTTTGAATCTCGAGTAATAGATTTATTTTTATAAATCATCATTTGTAGGAATTTAAAGATTTACATAATTTTCCAGTTATAAATAGCACTTAATACTAATCTCTTGATATACTACTTACTCAAACATTCCTAGTATCATATAGTCTTCATTCGATTCTCAAATCCTCAGATTCGTTGACAACTTATTCTCGTCAATTTGGACTATTCCATTCTAAAAAATCAGACTGGACATCTCACTAGGTCACTGCCATGTTCTATAGCAGACTATATACGTTTTTACAAGTTTTATTTCTTAACTTATCCCTTTCTTTCCTTTTCCTGTGTGTAGATCCACCACAACATCACCATTTTCTTTAATCATTCTATAAGTGAGTGTGGTTTCAACACAACAATGCAAATAAGCCTTTTTTTGCATTACCTTTTGTTTATACTACTACAACATAACAATACTGAAAAGTTTCTTATCATTATTCCAATAAATACCAGCACCATATCTAGAATCTTATACTTGATAATAACTTATGAAGTATAAATAAACTTCTGGTATAACATCATTAGGTTTACCTTAGTTATTCATTAATACAACTAATGAAATCTCCACATTGGCCGATGTGTGATTTCGTCTATTTATTAAATGATAACTGAGTCTCTACACTCTCTAGAATAATGATCGATGATATTAAACCAAGGATTGCGAAAGGTAAGAGGTAAAGGCTAATCCTTAGCAACCTCATAGCCACTTCATACCCAGTTAACACATTCCGATTAATTTTCCAGTTGTTCATTAAGTTCTTTGCTTATCTCAGTACATCGCTCCCATTTCCAAGTCCATAAACTAAATGAACTAAATATACTAATTTTCGATGCATAATTGATAAGAATATGAGTCCCACTTACTTGTGGCTAGCATTTCAAACTTTATACCGACTTACACAACATCCGAAGACCTTAATCCTTTTCCCCTCAATCAAAAACCTAAAACCAATCATTTAACATCAATTTAAGTTTAATACCTTAGGTTGAAAACCCTTAAACTTGTCCCATTTAAATCTGGAACCTCGACCTAGTTTTCAATTTTTCCATTTATTTTTATCATTTTCATGCTTTTATGAGGTAAAAACCTTAATATAAATTCTCGCCCAAATCTTGAATTCTTCATTTTTCTTAGGAATTCATCAATTTCTATTTATTGGTCAAAATATATTTTTTTGATGTGTTTATAATTTTTTGGAATTTTATCTATTTTCTAGAAATTTATTTTTCTTTTTTATTATTAGAAAACGGGTTTAGGCATAAATGGGGCCCAAACGAGTTTGACTCAACCGAGCTGAACTATCCCGATTTAGGGGCCCATCCCTTTCTTCTTCCTTGATGCCCTGTTTTTTTTCCTCTGTGCAAACCGATTTCAAATTTTTTTTATTCCTTTCACTGGGGTTGAGTTTGTTCCAACCCCGGACACTTTGGGAGGGAATACATTTCCCATGTCGCGTCATTCCTCAAACGAACTACACAGCAATTCATCCGAGCCTCCTTACCTAATTCCTTTTCCATAACAACACCATCAATAATGACCTAAAATAGCTTTACCCATCATCGCCTCCATCTTCGTTTGATCTCTTTTCCTCAACCTTGACCTTAATCCTTGTTTTGACCACTCTCTTTTAACCTCCATCAAATTTCCCTTTGTCTCTGCTTTTTAAAACAACGAATTCATTAAGGTGGTGTTTGTGTTCTGTTTGAGATAACTACTAATTTTCCTCGAGGTTTGCATGCACGAATTTAAGGTCGATCCAAAGGACTTAATTAAACTAACATTTCCTTAAAGTTACACCAAATTTCACACATTTATACAAATATGCATTAACTATCAATGAGATGTGATTGCACGTATCTCGAGGCATATATAATCTTTCAGACATCAACCGTTCAACCTATTCACCTCCTTGACTTAAGCGTAACACGTATCTAGAGGTGAATTCAATGTATAAGATTAAATTTAATTTGAACTATATGATTCATTTATATATATAACTATATATATGTAAATATATATATGACATTGTATTTTTAGCCTACAAATTCACCGTGTGCACCAACGAGTACACTCGAGCGTGCACGCTACCCCATAACCCATATGCGTCACCTTGACATACATATGATATTAGATGTCCTATTAATTCATCAATTATTTCATTAATTCCAATTATTTCCAATTATTTCCAATTATTTCCAAAAAATATAAATTTTCACTCCAAACAAACATAATACAATCATGCCTGCACACTCACACATTATTAGAGACATGCGAGCTTAACCACGAGTCTAACTTGGTTTTATTTAGAATTTGAATTACCACTGATCACCTTTTTAAGATAACGACTCTTTACAGTCTTCCCGATTTACGATAATTTCATCCTTAAAATTAAAGGAAACGTACAAGTTTCCTATAGTTCTGAAGAGAAATTGAATTTTCTCTTCCATTTATAACTATCGCTCCTCGATTATCTCTTCTTTTTTATGGCACAACTATTTAACTTTAATATGAATTTAAAATGCCTTTGCGTGTATGAGACTTCAAAAAAACACAATGAATTTGTCTTGTAGCTATTTATCACCTATCATGCCATACTCTCTCTATTTTTTTCTTCACTATCTCCTTTTTCCATAATAACATCATTTTGTAATCCCCTAGATTACCATTTTCATTAAAAAACTCCCACAGAGAAATCTATTCTTTACGTGGTAAGAAATCATGAGATAAGCTCAAGATATTTATCCTTTGGAACTAGGATTAGCAACTAAATTTCTTCATTAACCTAAAGAAAAATATCCTGTACTGAGATTGAGATTAGTTTTCAGTTATATCAATAACTTCTTCCACCACAGGAAGCAAGTCTTGGATCCCTATCCATGGAATTAAACACTGAACAACATATCATCTTACATCTCTAAATATAGATATCTTGCTTAATCCATCAAAAGAATAACATATCCTCACCTATAAGAATTTGCAGATTTGATCAATTTATCAACTACAACTTCCATTATATTTTGCTGACACAAAAATCTAGTTAACTTGATTACATAGACCCCAGATATATTATCCATCTACCATCTAATATAGACAAGAATTTACTTAACCCTTCAGGGTTTTTTATTTAATTATTCAGTCTTAACCTACTAAATAACTCTCATATCTATTTAAGAATTTGAAAACATATATCATCACTTCAGACAATCCATAATCTTCTTCTATACCTAAATACGATATGGCATTACATGTATAACTAATTTAAAAAGATCCATGAGATCGAATTAATCCTTGCCTACTATCCTTCCTGAAGTAGAATTTCTTTTTCAGAATATAATGCATTTAGCACAACTTCTCTAGATAGTCTAATCTAGATATTAACTCGTAATAGTCTAACTTCGATATATCAAGTTGTTCCAACTAGACTTCTTAATCATCAACCAGTAAATTATAAAATTAGTTCAGCTCAAATCTGAACTTCAAATAATAGATTTGTAATTATCCATTCTTACTATTCTGTTGATGATGTGCCTGCCATACTTCATTTTATCATCATTAATACATAAATCTCTCGAGATATACTACTGAGAAGTTCCTATTGTAATTATATTTGGTGTTATTTTCTTTTCTCAAAGTATTGGTCATATTAATCACTTTGTGTGGGTGATTTCTCAAAGTGAATTCATTATATTTATGAATATAGGTTACTCACTTCATCACTAATTTCTTTCACTTTGAAAACTATACTCTTCAAACTCTCATAGCGAGAAAATCTCCGAATCATATTGCACCAACTCATTCATTTTCATACTTCTCATTTGTCTTCTAGTATTTCCTCTAAGATTCTTTAAAACATAGGGATAAATAAAAGTTTTTCCAAGCCCCTTTCAATTGGGTGAATAAGTATTTAAAACCTATAATGAATGAATGAATATACTCAATCTTTCTAGTTGAATGAATTCACACCTATGTCTGAACTCTATGACTTATTTTTCAATCCTTTTCATTCATTGTTTGAAACGAATTTCAAGCTTCTATTCTTTAAGTAATGCCTTAAATGTTTGGTGTGACTACCAAAATAGTCACCTCATAATAGTTCTTCTCAACATTCCTTGAACTATCTAATAGTATAAACTACAATCTTTTGCTTCGTTGTGTCAACACAAAACTACCTAAAAAAAATTATTAAGCTAAAACTTTAACTTTTTCCATATTCCATGTATAACCAAACAATTATTGTAGTGAAACTACATTTCAATTTCCTCTGATGATATCCTTGTGTTATTTATTACTCATCTCAATTCATGTTTTAAGTTAATTGAATATACAACACGATGATACTACAAATCATTGTATACATTGCTTGTATCATTTAATTATTTCATAATAACAATACTTTTTCTAATTATGTGTTGAATTTAAAACAATTCTCTAATTGTTTCAATCCTGGTCAAATCCATTGACTCGCAATTTACATTCAACACATGTATGAGAAATTTACATTTAAAGCTTAGTATTTGCACTTTCCATCCTTTGGCATAAACCAATTTATTGTTAGAGTTCACATGACTCTGCAATATTTCTTATGCCTTTTTTAAGTCTCCAAACCTTTTAGCTTATCATTAATAACACAAATGATACTCTTATATTTACAGAGTTTAGTAACTATACGTTTTCCATTTATAAACATAACATGAGCTCTAGTGAGTTTTCATGGTTTTTACCATGATTTTTAACATGAACAAGCCATTGTCTGATATCATATTCATATAGTTCTAATTTTAATAATGATTTAATGATAACTAGAACTCAATCAACTCTTGAGAACAACTAGTTCCATGTAATCTGTGAAATGAGTTATCGATTTCGATGCCATAAATAATCATTCCTGATTTAGTTTAATTTGATTCATCACTCGAGTTGAGTTTTCAAACTCATACAATTCTCATAGTACACTAAGTAAAATTGAATTGATCATTGGTTCAATCTTAGAAATCAAGTAATTGACGAATTTAAATCTCAAATTGTGGCACAACTCTAAGGAATCTAATAACCTAACTGGTTGAATCTTTTGAAATCACAATTTTCAATCATAAAACTTGAATTCTCATAAAGTGCATACTACTATTCTAAAATAATTTCAAAGCCTTTGAATATCGAGTAATAAATTTATTTCTACGAATCATCATTCAAAGAAATTTAATGATTTACATAGTTTTCCAATTATAATTAGCAGTTAATACCAATCTCTTTATATACAGCTTACTCATTCATTCCTAGTATCATAGAGTGTTCCGTCGATTTTCTAATTCTCATATTCATTGATAGCACATTCTCGCCAATTTAGATTATTTCACTCTAAACGAACTAGTTCACTACCATGTTCTAACCTAGACTATATACATTCTTTCAATTTTTTAAATCTTAACTTATCGCTTACTTTCCTTTTCTTTTGTTTGGATCCACAACAACATCATCCTTGTATTAGTGAGTATGGTTACACTACAACAATTCAAATAAGCCTTTTTCTTGTATTACCATTAGTATGTGCGGCTACACCACAACAATACTAACAAGTTTCTTCTCATTATTCCAATATGTACTAGCACCATATCTAGAATCTTACACTTCATAATAACTTATGAAGTATGAATAAACTAGTAGTTATCTAACCTCACTAAGTTTTCCTCATCATTTATCACAAATTTTTTCACCGAACGACTTTTAAATCTTGTTTAACTAGTCTCAATACTACAATACATTTCACTCAAGGGGAATTGTCATCTTTGAGCTTAGCTAGAAATTATTCCATCTTTCATTAACTTCTTAATGCCCATTCTCCTAATATATGTCTCAAACTCCAGGTTCAATAGATCCGTTTTCACTAGCTATCGTTAATGAAACAATATCAATGAGAATGAAAACCATTAGAGACTATTCACTAAGATATGAGTTTACCTTTTCTCTCCCTATCTCTTTCCTTGTTCCAAGTATTATTAAGATTTTGGTTTCTACAATCCCTAATCCTTAATGGTTTCTCATCTTATTACTTTTCAACTATATTTTTTATTGTAATATCCTTGAAAGCCAGTTTCCAAGAACCCTCATCATCTATTCATTGGATTCTAAGATAAAGATGGAAGATAAGACCTTCAATACAATGTATAGGAAATACATTATAGTTATATCTACCGCATGGATAAAATACATCACAACACATAACATAACTCAAGCTTTTATTTTTCATTACCCCCCAAACCATCAATAAAAATTATTTCTTTAGTTTTATCAATAACCTAAGAACCAATGTTCAAGTCAGTGAACCTACACTTCTATTCAATTTACAGGTAATGAATTCGGGCACTAATACTAAACTGTTTTAGAGTTATACCTTGACTCTAGCAAATCTTAAAATAGTGAAACTAAGCTCTATAAGCCTTGGCTTTAATAGCAACTGTAGCAGAGCTATTACTGGAAATAAGCTCTGACCAGGCTTTGATACCAACTGTAGCATCCCCTATCTTGATTAAGAGAACGCCTCGCCTGAAGCCCTACCTAAGCCATGGTACACTAGTCAAACTTAATTAGAGTAACGATACAGCCATCCTTCATACTTGAGAATCACAATAATGTATATCGTCAATGGAATAGATAATTGAAAATGCAGCACCATTAAAACTTTTTGATAATACAAATGGTATACTAAACGATGCTAATAGGAGTTCAAAAATTGGTATCAACCTCAGATGTAAAATTATATCCCAACGCCATTAATTACAAAACAATAATTAAATACCATATATATAAATAATAGGGAAAACAATTCACCATATAGAAGACTATAAACTACTAATCTTTTCCGTTCTTCAGTCAAAGCGCAAGTTATTAACCTAAAATGTCAATTAGGGAATGAGCACTCCAACGTGCTCCGTATATGATGCTCATAAACCAATCAACTATCATCTAATATCAATGATTTAATGAATAGCAATATGATTCAAATCATACATATTCAAATGTTGAAAATGATATAAACAATATATAATGGAAGTCAAGTTCATCAGTAGCTAGTAGCTTTACTCATGACATCACTTTTCATTTCAATTAAGAGAACCATATCTCAATAATTAACAGATACCATTAATAAAATCCCCACATTGCCTAATGTGTGGTTTCATTAGTGTATTGTGTTGGAGCATGTGCCCTAGGTTAATCTTATGAACATTGTTTCTAGTATTATTTTGGTTAATAAAATGGAGGATTATATTTGTTGTTCATTATTATAATTGGTTTGTATGTCTAGATTATAATAAGATCCATGAATGCTTACTGAAATGTCTAAATGACCCTAGTCGGTCATTATACTGGGAACTATAATGAATTAAGAGTAGTGTGAGTATTGATTGACGGTCATATGATGATCATGTCTATAAGGATACGAATTAAGATCATTAGTGCATTTTATGGAACATAGCACTAGACCGACCCACTATGAGAATTTATTTGTTGTTTATGAGGTAGAGGATTTATTTGTTGCTTATTATAATTGGTTTGCATGTTTATATTATAATAAGACCCATGAATGTTTACTAAAACATCTTAAATGTCCCTAGTCGATCATTATATCGGATCTATAATGAATAAAGATTAGTGTGAGTTTTGATTGATGGTCATGTGATGATCATGTATGTAGGGATACAAATCAAGATCATGAGTACTTGTTAGGAGAAAATGTGCTGGACCTACCCGCTGTGAGAACACCACATGGATTAAGTCATAAATGTTACTTATGATAGCTATTTCATTTAGTCCTCTGACTTGAGATTAACATTAACATTATGATTATAGTGATTTGACACAGACAAACATTGTGTTTAACTAAACAATTATAAAGATTGTGATTGATTACTATGTAAATAATGTTTGAAGACGTGTAATGAAGAAAGAATTTGTCCTTCTCATATATAGAGTGATATCAATGGATCCTTCGATATGATAGACTGATAATTGCCAAGTCAATGTGAATTGATATGATCAATGTCACTTGGATGTTTCTATCTTTCAAGATATCGAGAGTAGTACGATTAAACATCAAAGTTTACTTTTTCGTGCCTTATGTTTTGTTAAAGGATATCATACAACGAAAGGATATCATACGATGAAATGATATGCAATAAACTTTTGATTAAGTTGTATCGATTTTGATTTTCATGCAATTTGGGTAGTCATAATGGCTTGCTAAAGTCCGCTTATGACTTGTCAAACAAAAAACTTTTTAGTTCACTGCCAACGTTGCATGAACCTATTACCCACATACAAAGAATGGTTTTGCGGGATTTTAAATAACTCAAAACAACGAATTCTATAAGATATAATTTGTAACATTAAAAGTTCATATGATGTGACATATTAATACCTCTTTGAGAAAATGAGTTTGGTATCCAGCCGTTCTTGAGTTTTAAGGAGAATAAAAAATTGTTTTTCCTCTTCTTTCTTAGGCTAGCACTTAGAATCTCTGTCGCCATTCGTGTGTGGATTTTTTATAGAGGACATTCATCTCAGCAACATCTTATATATCAATAAACAACAAAGAAAGAAAATTGCAATTAATGTATAATTTAGTTTCAATCAATAAGTTTAATAGAACTAGGATTTAATCCTATTGGGGTTTTCAAAATAAAATTTAAAACTTTACGTTGCGTTTAGAATCCAAAAACCCACCATATTGAAGGAGTGCTAAGTCTCCGTACTCTTTAGAATAATGAGTAATGATATTAAACCACAGATAACCTAGTTAATAGGGTAAGGCTAATAATTAGCAACCTTATAGCCACTCCATACTCGGTTAACCCATTCCCAATTCCATAAACTAATTCAAATAAATATACAAATTTACTATACATATGGATAAGAATATGAGTCCCACTTACCTGTGTTGAGCTTTCATAAATTTAGATCGACTTACACAACTCCTAGAGTCCTTAATCCTTTTCTCGTTGATTAAGAACCTAAAACCAATCATTTGGCATAAATTAAAGTCCAATACCCTATGCTTCGAACCTTAAAATTGGTCCCATTTGATTTTAGAACCTGAGACCTATTTTTCAGTTTTTTCATTTATTTTGACCATTTTCACCCTTTACGAGGTAAAAATGACGATATAAAGTATCGCACGAATCTCAAATTCTTAATTTTTCATAGAAATTCATCAATTTTTATTTATTTTGTAAAAATATTATTTTTCGTTCTTTTCTATTTTTATAAAATTTTTCTTTATTTTATTGAATTTCATTTTTATTTTTGATTAGGAAAATAAGTTTAGGCTTAAATCAAGTCAAACCGGGTTTGGCTCAACCGAGCTGAGCTCGACAGTTTCCAAGGCACATCACATTCTTCCTCTTGGATGCGCTGCTTAGTTCCTTTGTGCAAACCGATTTCAACTTTTTTTTTTTATTTCAATGGGTTGGGTTTGTCCTAACTACAGGACACTTAAAGGAGGGGCATGCTGTCTGTCTCCTTCATTGGACGAACTGCACCGCAGTTCATCCGAGCTTCCTTACCCAATTCCATTTCTACAACAACACCATTAACAACGATTTACAATAGCCATACCCATCATCACCTCTATCTTTGTTTGATCTCTTTTCCTCAACCTCGACCTTAATCCTTGTTCGACCCCTCTCCTTTGATCTCAATCGAATTTTCGTTTTTCTCTACTTATCGAAACAATGAATTCGTTGAGGCGGTGTTTATGTGTTGTGTTAGATAACTATTAAATTTCCTCGAGGCCGATCCAAGGGACTGAATTAAACGAATATTTCCTTAAAATTATTTCGAATTTGAAACATGCATATACATATACATTGGTAATCATTGAGATGTGGTTGCACGTATCTGGAGGCATAGACAATCCTTTGAACATCAAACATTCAACCCATTCACCTCCTCGACTTAAGCGTAACTATTAAGTATATGATTCATGTTTATATATTTATATATAACTATATATATAAATATATATATATATAACTTTCTATTTTGCGCCTATAAATTCATCATACGTGCCGACGAGCACTCAGGGCATGTGCACTATTGTACATCCTACGCTTGTCACCCTTCACCCCACATGTCACTAGACAACCTCTAATTATTATTATTTTTGAATATATATAAACTACAATATATAGAAATACATATATATACGCCTATATTTACTTATTTATCATTTCTTCGTGCTTGCCAACATGTACACTCGGACATGCATGCTACCCCACGACCCATGTACGTCACCCTTGACACATACATGGTATTAGATGTCCCATTAATTCATCAATTATTCAATTAATTCCAATTATTTCCAATAAAAACAAATTTTCACAGCAAACAAACAAAATACATACAAGCCATCACACTCACACATTATTCGAGATAAGTTGGGCTTAACTATATGTCTAACTCAGTTTAATTAGAATTCATATTAACTCTAATTACCTTCTTAAGGTAAAGGGTCGTTACAAATGTTTTGCAAGAATTTCCATTAATAAAACTTAAAGGATTGAAATACTATCCTTTAAGAGTTTGACTTACTGTTAAGTTGGTTAAGAGACTGAAAATTCTAATTTTTCTATCACTTCGATTGAATAGTAATGAATATGTGAAATCATCAAAGTGAAGTTGTGAATTGTAAGATAATTAGTTATCATACATTGTTTCTTCAAAATTACCAAAAAAATTTTTGAGAAAAAAAGAAAGTCGAGAAATCCGAGACTAATGGAAAAGACTTAAGGCAATAAAAAAATGAGACTCTTAACGTGATAAATTTCACTATTTAGAAGAAAGATTAGCTAATGAAGACTTCAATTATCAAAATATTATAAGAATTTGCATATTCCATAGTTAGATATTCTAAAAGAGAAAATATTGGAATTTCTATTAAAATTCAAATTAAAGAGATCATATATGGCCAAAAAAATTTACAGAGCTTCAATAAGTCAATATCAGGATAAAGGATGAAATAAATGTGATAATAGCTAAGATAGAAAAAATGGAACAGTGTAGAATCTATATATAGAAATAAGATTTAGAGAAGACTTGTGAATGTTGGAAATGACACGAACAGACTATTTTAGTCTAGGTAAGCCACTCAAGCATGGCTTGAAGGCCATAAAAAATGCCATAACTACAAGAAATGTCTTGTGGAGGCAAGCAATGATGGCCTTGGTCGTATTTTTGGGCAATTTGGCAAGGCAAGAGAAGCCTTCGAGAAGCTACTGAACATCTTAAAATTTTTTAGCATTAGAATAGTTTTTCTTCTATTTCATCATGGGGGATAGACTTCAATGTCAAGAGGGAAACATACCACATCACCAGCTAAGGCGCCTAAATGACTGCTCAGTACTAAAGGAGGTGGCAAAGTTAACCCGATGGAGGTTTAAGTATCCCCTTGTAAAAGAAGATGAGTCGGGAATAGATTTGAGAAATGATTTCTCCCCCAATCTGTGGCTCCAAAAACTATGGGTTTTGTGAGACATGATAGTAGTTATGCATGAACAAAAATCTAAGTAACTCTGTATCATTATCACAATTCATTCAAGGCTTAGAAGACGGGTGATATATCCACTTGTCTTTGAATATCAGAATAAATTGGTGATGGTCAATATAAATGAGTGTGTAATGCTTCAATAAGGTAAATTGAAATTAAATGTATATTACAAGTCAATATTAAACATGTTTTATAGTTCATTTTAGGATTATTTTAAATGTATAAGACTATATTAAATGAGGTTTTCTTTTGTTTTTGTTATTTTAGGTAATAAATAGAGATTATAAAGAAATGAATGAAAAATGGATGATTATGAAAGAATTAATCAAGTGGAAAGAGTATGCAAAGAATCATCACTAAGGAAGCAAGAAAGAACTGAGTTTTTTTACTAGCATTTCTCAGTGATTCTAAGGGACTCATAATCACTGGCCAAATCGGTGAAACCAGAGACCTCAAAATTAAAGGTTTCTCTAGTGATTGCACTTACACAAAAATTGCTAGAATTGTTAGAGTAGATTTTGTGAGTTTTAGAAAATCATGAGTTGTTTGAGTTGGTTTTAGATTTTTACTACCTAGAATACTATAAATATAACCTTAAGGTTTCGAAATAAGTTGCCTTTGAGTACTTAGATGGAAAATCCATTGCTCTAGGAGCCATTGTTTATTTCTATTTTTTATTTTCATACTTTATTGCTTATTTGTTCTTTGCTTTTGGACAAGACTTCAAGATTTAATATATTTTATTTAGAGGATTTATCTATCTTTTATTTATATTATTGCAATGTTATTTAAAATTATGAGTGAGTAATTAGTTGATATAAACAAAATCCGTACATGAACTACATTTGTTTTGCAATGTAGTCGTGATGAGAAGATTATGTGCTTAGTGCTTTAAACATAATTGTATTCTTTGATTTACTGATTTAATAGGTTAATATCTATTGATTTTAATCATGATCTTTGTATTGCATGCAAAGTCTAGAATGTGTATTGTAATATTTTGATTTATTATCTATTTGAAGTAGTATCTAGAAATGTTTGAAATGTAAATACCCTTTTGATGTTTAAGGTGAATTTGAGATCTAAATCTAATATTGAAAGGGCTTTCCAAAGATGTTAGATTTAGCAGTTCGAAGTTTTCATAAGGTTAATGTCTGTATGTAAATAAAGGGGTTAGCTAAATAAAATTAGAACGTGACTTTTCCACTGATATAAGGCATACAAATGGCTGGCTAAAAACTATTTACTTACTTATGATTATAGTCTAATGATTTATCATGCTTTATAAAGTATGCTCATAACTATATGGTTGAAGTTACATGTTAGGAATACAAAACTGGTTTATGCTTCATTGTTCTGGATGTTTGTTTAGATATTTATTTATTATTGAATTGAATCTATTAGATCAATTGTGAATTTAAATTGTGTTAGTTAAGATAGTATAGCTAGTTTTTTTTTTTTGAAAACAATATATCTAGTTAATTATCATTATATTACAGAGTGAAATAGTTAACTTAATTACTATTTTTAATTAATTAATTAAATTAAAGTAAAAATAATAAAAACCTTTGAAATTCTTTTTTCCTATAGAAATTTGATAAATCCCTATGGAGACGATTTTTACTTACCACTGCTACAAAATATTTGAAGTATAATATAAAGGAGAAATTTATTGTACAAGCCCGACATGTGTCAATTTTTGGCACCATTGCAGGGGAATTTAAACACAATTTCATATGAGTTTTAGACGTTGTATGGCCTGTACACTTCATTGTTTTAATTCCATAAGATCCATACATTCGTTTGATCTTGAGGTAGATAGGGAATGTAATCGTAATTTATGACAATATCAACGTAGAGAACACCAATCAGCTACGATAGAAGCTAATAATAGCTTTTATCTTCATAATAATAATGATAATAGAGAACTTATTTTTAGGCAAGCTAATCAAAATGTCTGTGTTTTATGAACCAATGTGTATCGCCTATCCTAAGGGATTTTTCGAATTTGATCTTAGATCTAGATTCATTAGTTCTCTATCTAACTTCAATGTTAAGGACAATAAAGATCCACAAAAACTTATATTGGAATATCAACATAGTGTCAATGGGATGAAACCTAAATACTGCACGTTAGAACAAGTCAAACTTAACGCTTTTCCTTTTGTTTTGAAAGATCAAGCATAAGATTGGTTGTTTTATTTTCCTCAAGAATCGATAACCATATAGGCTGAAGTGTTAGAAGCTTTCCTAGATCAATATATTTTTGCAAGAAAATTTAGTACTTATAGAAGACAAATCACAATCGTAAAAATGAAAGATGATAAAAATCTTAATGAATTATAGGATAGATTTAAAAGGTTGATTTCATCTTGTCAACGACATTGATAAACCCAAAGAGCTTTATTAGAATACTTCTATGAATGAATCAACAATATAGTGAGAAGATCGATATATCAAGAAAAAAAGTTTATGAGGTTAGTAATAAAACAAGTAGTAAATTTAACGAAAAAGTTGAAGAATCATTTAACATGGTTAAATTATTATTAAAAGATAGATCAAATCAAGTTAAACTGTATGCATTTTGTAATGAAGTTACACATCCTACGGTCGTGTGTCCTACTTTATAAGAAGATAACAATAAAGAAGTCAAGGCGATTACGAACCAATATTCTGGTATTCCTAGAAACCAATATAATAACAACAATTATGACAATGGAAAACCAAATTCAAATCTTAGTCACGGTCGACAAAATCAAAACTATACTACTTATAGATCGAAAGAACCAACAGAAATTACATCGTTGCAACAATCGCAACAAACTATTCAACCTATTCAACCTGACTTAGAACAATTATTACACGAATTTCTCAAAATAAAATTAAAACTGATACATTTATTAACGAGCTAAAAAATAATTAAGTCAAATGACTCTATAGATTAAGAAGTTAAGTAATCAAAATAAAGTAACTACTCAAACTACAAACAAAACTATTAAAGCACAAGTTAACGTTTTATTTTGTGATAACGAAAAAGAAACAAATACGCAAGAAAAGACATCAAAAAGTGGTAAAAAGAAATTTAAAATAACTAAGACATTAAAACAAGAAAAAGAGAGATGATGGCAAATGTCATTCCCACTAAGGAATGGATGGCCGAACAATTAAAATATTCACCTTTTTCCGAAAGGATATACCCATGGTATTTAGCGAAAGTAGAAGCCAACAAAAAATCTTTAAAAAACTCTGAATTAGTTAATCGAAACAAAGTAAACGATATTTATAAGTCAAATGAAGATATGCATTCTAATTCTACCATTCCACAATAATTAGCAAACGCTATGGATGAAGTACCTAAAGAAGACATATCTAAACCATTTAAGAAATTAGAAATTATTAAAAATTTAGAACAAAAGACACCATACTTAAAGAGAATGTCTTAGAAATGTCAGACCCAATTTTTTTTACACCCGTCACCATGGGTAATTCTTCTATTGAATTTGCTATGTGTGATCTCGAAGCATCAATCAATGTAATGTCACTTAAAGTTTATGAATCATTGAAAATATGATCATTAACTAATACGCCTATTAACCTTACTTTAGCAAACAATACCATTATCAAATTGTATGGATTATAAAGGACATTTTGGTACAAGTGCATGATTTAGAATTTCCAGTTGATTATTATTTTATGCCAATGGGAGATTCAACATCACCTAATCCTTTGCCTACACCATTAGGTAGACCCTTTCTAAAAATAGCTAGAACTAAGTTAGGTATTTTGGAAGAAACAATGTCTATGGAATGTGAAATTAAGATTGTAAAATCCTATTTTAATAACCACCATAATTATGATACTTTTGAAGAAAATCATGAATTATTTGACAATGAAATAAATGATAATGAATTTTTAGACTTAAAGTATCATGATAATTTTAATGCTGAAATTTATGCAATTAATGTAGTAACAATGGAAACTAATAAAGAGATTCAAAAGAAAGAATTAGTTAAAGACACTTCAAAAGAAAAGAAAGTAACTCAAGAATGGAGAGTTAAGCAACTGGTGAATGGTAAAAGCATTAGCAAGCTGAAGGTTTCAAGATCCGAATTCAATAAGAAATAAAAAATCGGACTTGACTCCTACTAAGGGTAATGATCCTGGAGGCATACACTTGCACATTAAAATCAAATGGGTTTGGTACATCAGAGCTCACCATAATATGAACTTTAATGCTTCTAAATGGTTCTCTTTACTGGATAAAACTTCAATTCAACCAATTGGGGTGGTCACGGATGTGCCAGTTCAAGCGGAAACCAACACCGTACCCACATACTTCTTGGTAATGCCACACTTTATCAATGAAGATACTCCTTTAATTTTAATATGGACATTCTTAGCCACTACTCATGCTATTATGGATATTCTAAACAAAAGAATTACTCTGACAATTAATGGTCGAGCACTCACTTTCTGGAATGGCACTAGAATGGAATATCCTAAATTTAAGTTTAAAGGTCTAACCTAATTCTAGAAAGGTTAAGTCAAGCCAACGATAGTTAACAAAAGCACTATATGGGAGACATCACATATTCTATGTATATTTTATGATAATTTAACTTTATTAGAAATTTAGTTTAGTTTAGTTTAGTATGTTTTTATTCTCTGACTTTTAAACTCTTACATTGGAAATATTTTTGAATTTTAAATTTTGAGGTAATTTAAATTGAGGGGGAGTGATCGAGTTGTTTTTGCTTATACGACCTTTATGCAAGTCGATTACTTACGTATTTATATGTTTATTTATTTATTTAATTAATAAAATTATTTAGTTAGTTACATGTCTCTCTCAAACTTTGATATTTTTAGTTAATTCTATCTTAATATGAGATATTTATGAATGGTGAATAAATAAATTATGAGATAAATTGCAAAAATAGTAAAAATAGGACTACTGATCCTAACGATTTGGAATTACACAAGGAATCGATGGCTAAATCGGTAGCATTACACAAGAAATTTCAATGCATATTTTGAGTCTAACGATTCCAAGCGATTCACCAATACATGAGAATTACTGCTTAAATTAATAAAAATCGCAACTTCACTTACAATGATTTATATAGCGATTCCCACTGATTCCACTTACGTAGGATTTGCTGGGCATGATTTTTGATTCTTTAAACCAAAATCCCATATCAACACACACACTAAACTATTCACACTAGCAAACTATTACACCCTTTCACAAAAATCTCAATTTTGTATCTAGATTCAATCATTCTATGCTCAATCCTATAGTATTTAAGTGATTCTCACCTTAACCTAGTCTCATTCAAATAAAAAATTTTAATTTTTCAGGGTTTTGAGCTAAACTAGGATTTAACAAAATTTCGACCTAAAGGTTGAAGGGACGATCTAGAGGAATTCATGAGCTTTCATCTTATGAGATTCACTCTCAAGAAGGTAATAACATCAACCCTACCTCTTTACTTTAACAAATTTTTGATTCGAGCTATTTTCGCAAACTTTCCAATAGTTTTCGAAATCGTTTTGTTGGAATTTATTCAATTGTCTTGCACAAATGGTTTTATTGATTCCAATATATTAAGAATGATGATCACATTGATCATTGATTTCCAAATACAACAATTCCAAAATTTTTGCTATATTTACACATATTTGTAAATGATTTACAAAGCGAGTGTAAAATGACTTTGGAGGTTTGTTCTGGGTTTTTTTTTTACTTTAATTTGCTATGTTTTTGAAAAGATGTACAATTTGTTACCTTATTGCTTTATGATATTTAGAAAATCAATTTTCAATTTTATATTTTAGTTATCACTTTAATGCCAATCTTATTTTACATTTACGTCGAATTTAAAACTAGCTTTTCAAATAGATTTTTCCTTTTAAAATAAAGTTTTGCATTTTACCAAATTATTTGAGACAACATTTTTCTATCATTTATAGGTTTCTTTAGTTTTGGAACTTGTGAGTTTTGAAATGCAAAATAATAGCTGGAGGAGGAAAAGGTAGAAGCTCTCGAAGGGAGAAGGAAAAGGCACAACTAGTAGAGATGCCCAAACAAAAATCTAAAGCTCCACCCAAACCAATTAGGCAAATAGGGATTTCAGTAAATAACCACCGTACTAGAATGCTTATATAACATTCTCCACGTTTAAGTTATACCTATGATTTGGAGGAAGAGGTACAGGTTGATGTGAAACCTATCTCATTCCATCCTAACCTTATCAATGCCAAAGCTATTTCTAGGACAACTTGTGACATTAGGAAAAATAGAAAGATTATACCAAAGAAAGGTTTCAACATGAAAAATGAAGTTAAGTACGAGCCTATGATCTTAAGCATAATAAGAAAGATGAGCTGGAGGTTGTTAACTAGGGTTACTATACTGATAACGACGCAAGGTCCTCGGTTGAAAATGAGTGTGAAAATTCTAGTGAGGGGATTCTAGGGAAACAGCACAGAGATGAAAATAAAATAGTAACCATAGTCTGAGGAAGACTAGTGGACTACTTACCCAAATGAATAAATCGGTGTTATGGTTTACTGAAAGTTCATTTGAGACAAAATAACAAGTGCTTAACAAATGAATATATTTATCGACACGGATTTCCCCACGAGACCATTAGAAATGGTTTAGAAGCTATTACAGGGGATGGTTTCCATTTGAACTCAAATAGGTTCCCAAAACGCATCGAAGCCAAATACTTTAGGAAAATAACCAAAGCTTGGAGCTTTTTCTAGAACACGAGCTTAGAACCTAGTTTACAACACTATGACATAGTAAACAATAAGGTGACTCTTTTATACCAAATATTCCAAGGGGTCGAGTATATTTCATGTTGGCAGAATAATCAATAAGTCAATTAGGATTGCCATGACCACTAAAAAAAATGAACGATTGCTTTTTCTCTTGATGATTACTGAAGTTTGCAAGCAAGATCGAGTTTCAATAAGAGGAGTGAAGTTCAATATTCTCCTAGATCAGACAATCATCAATATCTCATTGAGAAAAACAAAAAAGTGCCTAAATATGTTGACTTAGAATGAGAATGAAAGAGAAACAACACACAAAGGAGAGAGACCACAAAGAGAAGAAGAGTACGAGTAAAAAATCTAAGAAATTTAGAAGAAATGTAGTTTGTTGCGTATAGTAAGTAAACGAACCAGAGCCTAGAGCCACTTGCAAAAGATTTCATAGGCATGTATGTGGAGGAAACTTAAATGGTTATGATGGGGTCAATCTTCCAGAGTGAGATGAGAACTCTGAGACATCAATAATTCATGTTCCAAAACCAACACGAGATTGCTAGAAGGATCTATAGATACAAGCAAAGTAGGACAAAGAGAACACAAGGTGGGGGAGCTAACATTCATGTTCCATCAGTTCAGCATAGTGTGCCAAACTAGGGATTCTTTACTAATGATAACCCGGTGGCAGGAGTAAACTACACCTTATATGATCCTACAGTAAGCTACCAATCTCGACAACCTAATCATAGGGTTGATGGTGATGATGCAATGTTTTGACGATGATTCGGATATTTGTAATATTCTCTATGCAATCTTTTCCTGAGTGTTATTCGTGGGAGGTCTATATTTGTAATCTTATGCTATGAATGATGTGGTATATGTTTACACTTTGATACATTTCCTCTAGTATGTGAACATTTTGATACAATGATTTTGTTGATGTATTCAATTCTATGCAATGATGCTTGAAAATGTTTAAATTATCTTTACATACTCACTTCATTCTTATTTTAGTTAGTATTTATTTATTTTATTTGTTTATGCTTCACGAGGTACTTTTATTTTTGTTAATTTTTCAAAATTTTCCTCTGCATAGAAATGAAAGTGATATATTATTATTACACATGAAAATATATTTTTTATGATGGAAAAGAATGGTTATACCCTACTTGACTTCACCTAGATATGTATACATTTGAGGAGTTTAGAGGGGATTAATTTCTTTGTGTTAGACATTATAATGGGTAGAAGTTCAAAACAATAGTGCAAGATAAACATGATATATTTTTAAGAATCTTGTTATGCAAAGATTATTGATCAAGTTTTTATATATATATGTATTGAAAAGAGTTTATGCAACAATTGAAGAAAAAAATAAGAAATAGCCAATAAAATTTACTTAGTTGGAAAGAATGCTTCCTTGAATATAGTGAAATTGAGAAGAAATAAGAAGAGTTTTTAAAATGCGAAAAATAGAGTCCCGCATAGATTCCAAAGGAAATGAAGCAAGGAATTTAGTGGTGGAAAAAAAGAGAGGAATAATTCCTATAAAAATAATAATGGATTCCAAAGGAAATGGTGCTGAGAACCATAGGAATACAATATAAAGAAAAAAATGAATATTTGTAATTGAAGAAGAAATAAAGAGAGGTATAAGAAAACGAAAGAAGTTCAAGAAAACTCTTCGAATAAAATATTTAGCTTGAGTGCTTAAAAATAAGTTAAGTGAACTATATATTTTTATTCCAACAAATGACTATGAAATGATGAATATTAGTGAATTAAAGTTCATATCGACTTTGATTCTAGTGATATTTTAAATATTTTTTGAAAATGAGATTGATTTAGTGATTTTTGTATCTTGAGATTCTATATTAGTTATCATAAGCTTGATGCTTACCAGTGGAGTTTGAGAAAACCTATATAGTTCTTTGACCTTTGTGATTGATTTAACTTTGAATTCTTAGGTGAATTGTACAATAAGGAGTTTGAGATGTCAAATAAAGTGGTTGTTCATTAATTCTTTCTATTTTTTCATGATTCTTATTTTTATGAAGGTAATATGTTTTTATTTTTAAGATCGTTTTTGGTTAAGAGTAATAGTACATAATTATGAAATCAGAATGAAGGAAGAAAAAATAATATGATTAAAAGTATTCCTTTGCTCGAGATGACAAAGTGCTGAGTTTGGGGGTATTTGACAAATCAAAAAAAGACAAGTTTTATAGTTCATTTTAGGATGATTTTAGATGTAAAACACTATATTATCTTAGGTTTTCTCTTGTTTTTGTTATTTAAGGTAATAAATGGAGAATATGAAGAAATGAATGAAAAAGGGAAGATTATGAAGGAATTAATCAAGTAGAAAGAGTACGCCAAAAATCATCACTAAGGAAGCCAGGAAGAACTGAGTTTTTGTACCAATGATTCTATGTGATTCTAAGGGTCTCATAATTGCTGGCCAAATTGGCAAAACCAGAGACCTCTCAACTACGAATTTTTCCAATGATTCTACTTACAGATAAATAGCTAAGAATCGCTGGAGTAGATTTCATGAATTTTCAATAACTATGAGTTGTTTAGGTTGGTTTGGGATGTTTACTACTTAGAATACTATAAATACAACCTAAAGGTTTCAAAATTAGTTTCCTTTAAGTACTTAGATCAAAATAGCATTACTTTAGGAGGCATTGTTTATTTCCATTGTTTATTTTCATACTATAAATACAACCTAAGATGTAAAGTGTTTAATTTAGAAGTATTTATCTATGTATTTTATTTAAATTATTGCAATATCATTAAAGATTATGAGTGAGTAGTTAGTTTATCTAAACAAAGTTTGAACATGAACTAGATTCGTTTTGCTACGTAGTTTTGATGAGAAGAATATGTTCTCAAAGGTTTACACTTAATTGTATTCATTATTTCACTTATTTAATAGGTAATTATCAACTGATCTTAATTATGATCTTTGTGTTGAATGCATAGTGTAGAATGTGTATTATAATATTTTGATTTATTATCTATTTGAAGTAGTAACTAGTATCTTTTGAAAGGCAAACACCGTTTAGTTGTCTTAGGTGAAATTGAGATCTAAATCTGATGTTGAAGTGGTTTTCTGAATATGTAAGAATTAGTAGTTCGAAGTTTTCATAAAGTGTAATGCGGTTTTATGGTGGGAAGTTAATGTCTTTATGTAAATAACAAGGTTAGCTCAATAAAATTAGAATGTGCCTTGTCCACCGATATAAAGAAAACAAAAGGTTGGCTAAAGGTTTCTTACTTACTTACGATTAGTGCTTAATGATCTATCATGCTTTACAATGTATGCTCATAATTATATGGTTGAAGTTACATGTTTGGAATGCAAAACGGGTTTATGTTTCATTGTTCAGGATGTTTGTTTAGATATTTATATATTGTTTAATTGAATCTATTTGATTGATTGTGAATTTGAATTATTTTAGTTAAGATAATATAGCTAGTTAATTCTTATTATATTTTAGAGTGATTTAGTTAGTTTAATAACTTTTTTCAGTTAAGTAATTAAATTAAAGCAAAAAAATAAAACCTTTAAAAGTCTTTTTTCCTAGAGAAGTTTGATAGATTCTTGTGGAGACAATTCCCACTTGTTATTACTAAAAAATATTTTAAGTATAATATAAAGGCGAGATTTATTGTACACGCCCAACATCTGTTAGTATAAAAAAATGAATTGTCTAAAAAAACTTCTTACATATTTGTAAGAAATAGAATTCTCAAAGTAATTAGTCCCAATAAGACTTATAATATCAAACAATAAGGTTGATAGAACCTGATATGTCTTCATAAGAACCTAACAAGAATTATTCATTGCTCCAATGATTGAAATTCTTAATCAGTTAGTTACAGAGATTCAAGAAAATACACTATTTATTAATTCAAAAGTGTAATGCTACTTCATGTGCCTAAACAAATGGTTAAGTTTATAAGCACTAATTATTTCATGTTTTGAGTTAATGCAAGATTTTACTTTGGATAGCAAAGACATAAGTTAAAACCAAAAGAGATACACATGAATTTTAGCATCGTTTGACAATAATATCTTTAAATTGAAAATATTGAATAGAGAACAATACACCTAGCTCAATATATTTGTAGAATGGAATTTCTACAATAGTACTCTTTATGAAAGAGCAATAGATATTATTATGTAGTGATAACTCACTTACAAACTTGTATGAGATACAAGTAAAGGTTATAAGGTAAGAGTATAACTAAGAAATATATTGATATCTTTTTTTAGATGTGTATATCTACTTAAGTAATAAAGATAAACTATCTCTATTCAAGTAATGAGAAAAAGTTTAGTGAACAATAAATGAATGAGACATGAAATAGTGTAGATATTAGGTAATGTGAAAGTAATAAAAAATCAAAGAACTTAGAAAGGCAACTTAAAAGAAATGTTGGTAGCTAAAAAGAGAAATGAGTTCTTTGTGACTCATGAGGGGATATGATTTGACAATGGTTAGAGAAGTTGTTATCTCTCTAACAATTCAATTAAAGAATAATTTTCAGTTGATCCAAGCTTTACTTTTCATAAATTTGATGAACAAATTTATTTCTTCAAATTTCAAAAATATTACGGAAGAATTATTTCAAATGTATTCTTATAGAAAAATGTTATTATAGTTACCAAAAAAGATAAATTGCCAATTAAACTTTAAAAATAACTGAATTGGCTGATGATAAGTCAATAATTAAATAATGTTTTATAATATATTTTCATATTATTACACTGGATTTTCTTTTTTTTTTTCTTATTTCGGGTTAAAAAGATGAATAATAAAGAAATAAAAAATAGAGAAAAGAAGAATTATTTGATCAATAATGAAAAATATATTGATGAAGTACCAGCGAAGTGAGAATACACACAAATCGACAACACAGAGTCAATGATGTGCCAGCGAAGTGAAGATTACATTGAAATCACAATGTGAATTGCTGATCGATTGAGATATATTTTATAGAAGACTCAAAGATCTTTCTAGTGATTTTCATAATAAAACCAAATCGTCAAGGAATCGTTGAGGTAAGCCACGAGAATTTCAAATTTAAACTAGAAATTTGAGTTTAATTAGGATATGTATTAGTAAATTACTATATATAGGAGGCTAGGACTTTCAAATTATGCCTCTCTCATTGCAATTTTGAAATTATGACTGCCTCATTATTAGTTTATAGTTTTCATTGTCAATGTTTTGGAGAAATCAAGTTTGGAGATTCAAAGTTGTTACTAAAGAAATTTTTTATTGATGTCTTTATTTTATTTTATGATGTTTAAGTTTAATATGAGTGAGTAGTTTATTAATCTAAACTAAGATATGAACTATACCAATTGCAAAGTCATAGTTGATGAGGTTATGCACTTAATGCTTTAAATTGATATTATATTCTGGGATACATTGTTTAAACAAGATTATTTTCTTAAATTATAATCCATGAAGATAGATGTTTCTTGTTTAGTCGCGAATATGTTAGGGGTCGATAACTTCTACATGTTAATATAATAGTAACTAGGATTCTTTGAATGGTTGTACCTTTGTGAGAAGTCTTAGATGGATTTCAGATTTAAGCTGGACATTTACGGCATATTACTGTTTATTCTTCCTTAGTAGTAAGTGTTGTCATAGAACTTAATGTTTTTTTTTTTGTTTTTATTAGACAATTCAAGTGTTTGAAGTATTAATAGTGATAATATTAGGTTATGAATATCAATCGCTTGAATCCACCACTATTAAGAAAAACAATGTGATTTGAAAGAATAACTATAGCTTACTTATGATAATGGAGTATTGATCTTATAAAACCTGTGACTAGGGTATGACTAATGTTATATTATTACGTCTTGTGTTTGAATTCTACTTGGTTTAAGTTTCATTATCTTTGACTTGGATTCATTTAAGAATTGAATATTATCTTTGATTTTGGTTTGATTTTAATTCTTTGATTAAAATTTATTTAAGATTAAATGTTAGATTTGAATTAGTAATTAGATTTATTAGATTTAGTTAGGTTAATTTAGTTTAATTAGTTAATTACAATAGTTATTGACAAATAAAATAAGAACCCCTAAAGGTACAACTTAAGAAGCTTGTTAAATCCATTTGTAGTCGATCTCACTTACCACTGTTACAAATCTATAAGTATAATATAATAAAGTGAGAGATTTATTATACACGCTCGACACGTGTCAATTCTTTACGAAATTGTCGAGGGGTCTTATACAATGTTTCAGAAGTCTTACCTATCGTATGTTAGAAAATATAGTAGACAACAAGCAAGAACTAACAAGCCAATTAAAATGTTATGATTTACGAGACAAAGTGCATTGCCTTTCCTTGGGTTTCCCTAATTTTGAATTGAAGTATAGTTTCATCAATGCTTTGCCGAATTCTACGACAAGAAAATGAAGATCCTAAGAAATTTATAAGAGAATACCAACACAAAGTCATTGGGATGAAACCCAAGGACACAAAGTTAAAATATGTCAAACTCATAGCTTTTCTTTTTATATTAAAGGATCAAGCTCAAGATTGGGTATTCTATCTTCCTCAAAATTCTGTAACCAACTAGTCTTAAATACTAGAAGCTTTTCTATATCAATATTTACCAGCCCATGCAATTAGTTCCTATCGAAAACAAATTAGTGAGGCAAAGATGGAAAATGAAGAAACTTTCAGTGAGTTTAGGGAAAGATTTCAAAAATTAATTTCCTCATGTCCACAACATGGATACATTGAAAATGCATTATTTGAATATTTCAATGAAGGGTTAAATCATTTTTAACAAAGACTATTACACATTGTTTGTCAAGGATCATTATTTGAATGAAACCCATATTAGCAAAAGAAGCCATGAATAAAATGGTAAAACAATCTAAGCCATATGGTGATAAACGAGAATCCATATATAAAGTAGTTGATAAACATTTTTTTGATAACCAAAAAATACAAATGAAAAACTTAATTGGTTATTCGAAATGGTTAAACTATTAGTATTTGAAAGGGTAAATCAAGTAAAACCATGTGCTTTTCGTAATAAAATTAATCATCCTAAACTTAAATTCCCTTGAATGCTAGAAGAAAAAATTGATAAAGTTAATACAATAATGAATCGGTATAATATATCAATTAGATAAAATAACGATGTTTATAATTATGTGAGTTATTCGCAATCAAACAAAAGAAACGATCTAAGGAATGATAATTATCAAGGGTCTAGATTATCTACTTTAGCTGAAAGTACCACTTAATTAGATAATTCAAAAAAAAAAAACAAAATCAAATGTTTCAAGCAATCCAAAATGTTCAAATTAAGCTAAAGAAACTAATAAGTCAAATTACTACATAAATGAGTCTGTTTTTTGTTATGGAAAACTACCATCCTAGCCATACCCTAGTTCAAGTGCCGATGCAAATGCTGAAAGACCGAACTATGTGGCTATTCAAAATCGAGGTATAAGCAGAATTAGAATATGAAAATAAAATGAAAGAAAATAAAAACTTAAAACTAGAAAGTCAATATTCTACTAATAATAAACCAATTGTTTGGAAAAGTGTCATTCCCTTATCATGTGGAAAAGATACAAAGGCTAGAAAATTACAAAAAGAAAAGGAAATCTCAGACACCTTAAGAAAGCAAGAAGTTAATATTTCTTTACTTGAAGTTATGAAAGAAGCATCAAAGACATTTGTAACAGAACTATACTATGGAAATTGATAGTTATACAGCTAATTTTAATATTTATAATGCTATGAAATATCTGCTAAACGTTACTTCTATATGCACCCTAAATATGATAGACCACCTAATAGATAAACTTGAAATGATCATAAGTCAACTCTTTATATGAGATAAGATATTAGAAGAAGGTGACTTGATGATAAAGTTTGGAAAGGACTTAATAATTTATAATAAAATAATAAGCTATCAAAACTCACCTATTATATTAGTTTACCTATGATTCACTCTAAGGTCTTATGTTCAATCATCAACCTACCTAAATTTGATCTTAAAACCATATCAGATCATTTGAAATATGCATGCTTAGGGAACAACAACACCGTACCAGAAATAATATTTAATAAGTTGTCAAATTTAGAAAAGGAAAAACTGATTAACATTATGTATGAATTCAAGAAAGCAATAAGATGGACCGTAACCCCTATTAAACGAATAAGTGAAGCCATGTGCATGCATAGAATTAATTTAGAAGCGGATATAAAACCATTTAGAAAAGCCTGTTGAAGACTAAATCCCCTTTTGATGGAAGTAGTGAATAAGATATTACTAAAATTTCTTTATGCGGGAATGATATTTCTTATAGCCGATATTAATTGGGTTTGTCCAGTACAAGTATTTTTGAAAAAGAAAGGAATTACGGGTCTTACCAATGAACATAAAGAGTTAGTGCAACAAGAATCCAAAATGGTTGAAGGATATGTGTAGACTATAGGAAATTGAATGCCTCGACAAGGAAAGACTATTACTTACTTCCATTTATAGAAAAAATGTTAGAAATATTAGCTAGACAAACTCATTGTTATTGTTCGGTTGGATATTTCAAATTCCACCAAATTCTAATGGCCGTAAAACTACTTTTATTTGTTCTTTTCATACATTTACTTAAAGGCGCATGCCTTTCGATGTATGTAATGCACCTGCAACACTTCAAAGTTGTATGGTCTGTATTTTCTTTGATTATGTAGAACCTATCATTAAAGTTTTTATGGATGATTCTACTATATATGGTAATTCATTCGATGAATGCTTACTTAATTTAACTAAAGTCCTCGACCGATGCATAGAAGAGAAATTAATATTAAATTATGATAAATGTCCTTTTATAGTAGATCAAAGACTTATATTAGGACACATAGTGTCTGAAAAAGTTATAGAAGTAGACCCTACTAAGATACAATTAATTAAAACATTACCGTATCCCACTAAAATGAGAGAAATAAGGTCATTTCTTTATCATGCTGGATTTTATGGACATTTTATACGTGATTTGTCAAAAATTACAGAACCGCCATGTTAACAAAGAATGTCCCTTTTAAATTTACAAATGCATGTAAAATAGCCTTCGATGAATTAAATAATGTTTTATTCACTACATAGGTGATTAAATCACCTGATTGGTTGAAACCTTTCAAAAGAACGTGTGATGCAAGTAATTATGCGGTAAGAGCTATTTTTGGGGAAAAATATGAAAAGATTCACACGTTGTACGCTATGCTTTAAGAAGATCTTAACCTATTTATTAGGAACAAAAGTAATAGTTTGCTTTAATCATGCAACATTAAGGTATTTAATGTTAAAAATATATTCTAAGCCACGTTTAATACGATGGATCCTATTATTGCAAGAATTTGATTGAACTATTAAAAACATAAAAAATGCTGAGAATCTAGTGGTTGACTATTCAAATAGACTAGAGAATGGAGAACCACCAACACCTTTGAAAGATGAATTCCAAGATGAATACCTATATATTGTACTCATTGAAAGTCTTTGGTTTGTTGATATGGTAAATTATCTTACTACAAATCGATTACCACTCTATTTAACTAGTGTCTAAAAAAATAAATTTCAAAATGATTCTAAACAATATTTTTAGGATGAATAATACGTATGGAAATCTTTTGCTGATCAGACAATAAGTACATGCATTTAACAAATAGAAATGGTATCTATAATGGCTTACTGCCCATGGAGGACATCTTGGACCATGCCGCAGAGTACGTATAATATTAGAATCCAGATTATTTTGGCTGACATTGTTTCATGATTGTTACGTTTTTACTAAAACTTGTCTAAATTGTCAAAGAACTAGAAATTCAGGATGAAAGAACCAAATGCCTTTATATCCTATTATTGTTTTGTAAAATACTTGATGTGTGGTGAATAGATTTCGTGGGACCACTTCTGCCATCCAATAGAAATAATTATCTTTTATTAGCTATAGATTATGTGTGTAAGTTGGTAGAAGCTAAAGCTATTAAAACAAATGATTCAATAGTAGTAGTTAATTTCTTAAAATCAAGAATCTTCACTATCTTCGGTGCACCTAAAGCTAGAACATAAATCTTACTGGGAAATTAAGAATTGCAATATAAATTACACTGATGCAAGTCATCGGCATACATTAGATCTTCAAGAATTAGAAGAAATATGTAATGATGCTTATGAAAATGCAAGAATATATAAAGAAAAAAATTAAAGCATATCATGATAATGAGGTGTGCATAAAAACCTTTCTAATTGATGGAAAAAATATTATTTTTCCATTTACATCTTAAATTATTATCTTGTAAACTTCATGCTCGATGGCTAGGACCTTTTGAAGTAACTAAGGCAGTTCGCCATAGTGCTGTAGTGGTTGAAATTATAGACATCGACAAAATGTTTGAAATTAATGGTCATAAAATAAAATCTTATTATGAAAATTTGTTACACAAAAAATGGAGGTTATTACTTTAGATCCGGTTAATAAGCTACTAAGACGTCACGATGCTAAGAAAGAGGAAACGGTAACTTTCGATATGAATAAATTAGTATGTATTAAAAAAATTACATCTAGTACGAAAAAAAAGAAATGTAGATGAAGGAAATAAGAGAAGATAGCTTTGAAGGCCTGTGATGAAATTTACTTTGATTAAAAAGATAATTCAGATATTGAAGAATCTGATAGCCTACCTCATATTTTTGAGATCAATAAGGATGATCTTGGACATATATCTCTTCATATATAGATCGACGAAGCATCCTCTTTTGATGCTCTGTGGGATACATGAGCTATGATAAATCTTTTACCGGAGCACTTCTTTCTTATGGATAAACTAAAAACACACGGCAAACCCCTTTAGAAACTTTACAAACGAAATGATTTTTTTATATTACCATTGGTGTAACGACCCATAAAACTCTAACCTTTTCCATATGGCATTTCAGGACCGTGACCTGGACCTAACATGATGTGGCATACTTAATCACCCTATGGAAAGTTGACACCTAGGTATTTCAAATTTTTGTGCCATATGTATTACCTATGTATCTTTAATGTGCATAATTTAATTATTTTATTTCTTTCGCCAAACTTTCAAGTGAGGTTTTTTTCGAGTTGTGTGCACGACGCATGGGTACATGGGTGCACTAATGGAACTTAAGTTCTTACTAAAATCATTTTATCTAATAGTCTAACTGTACGAGGATCCATCGATATATTAAATATCAAATATATTTACAAACACAAATGAATAAATTTTAATGATGTACCTAAGTGTGATATTAGAAAATAAAACTAAATGATGACATCAAATGCAAATGTTAGATAACCTATGTTGGAGGAATTGACTTGGTAACTTAAAGTAAGTTCCTTGTTAAGCATTAATTTAAATATGATGCCTAAGCCCTTACATGAATTGTTTATTTTTTTAGCATAAATGGTTGCCTAACTTCTTGGTTGATTTTCGAAGACATGCATTTTCCTATAAATTGGGATTTTTAAAAATCTTAGGATGATTAATGGAGATGATTTGTTTGCATGCTTTGAAATAACATCAACACTAGTTATTACTAGAAATCTAAAATTGAGGATAATCAAGTGTAGGAGACTTAAATTATAAGTTCAAATTAATGTGTGCCTATTGTTCAGATTATAAATATGAAGAAAACTTAGGTTAATTAATCTATGTAATGACTTAAGTTGCATGGTAGATAGCTTCACCTTCTAGGGGTAAATTAGTCATCTTACACTTTGTAAGACACTTGACATGTGTAGAAATGAGATAGAGATCTTTCATTTAGACATATTTAAGGTAGGTTAGCCTAATAAATTCCTAGCCAATGACTCTAGAAATAAATGTATCAAAGGGTGAGAGTCGTTAGGGACTTAACTCAAATTCATTCGCTAGGAAATCAAGAGAAGAAAGTGGAAAGAATCAAACCATTAATGCAGTTGAGGAGAGCTTGAAGTTAACAAGGAGATTTAAATTTAAATGATTTCAAGACAAGTTCTACACATTCTCATCATAAAGTCTCTCCTATTTAATTTGTTACCCATGCTAATGATTTGTATTTATTGTTTGATGATCATCTTGTAAATGTAAGCTACTTCTTATTGATACTATCATTTCCCTAATTTTTCTTCCATCCTCTTTAATTTGTTTACAACACATAAATATATTTATTTATCAAGTTCATGTGTGTCTTCCTTGAATTCCTAAAGTTGATTGAGATTTTTTCTTCAACTAATTTTTGGGGTTCACTTAAATATATTG
The DNA here is from genome assembly GCA_039657325.1 of Stephania cephalantha. Taxonomy (NCBI): domain Eukaryota; kingdom Viridiplantae; phylum Streptophyta; class Magnoliopsida; order Ranunculales; family Menispermaceae; genus Stephania; species Stephania cephalantha. The sequence continues at coordinate 28,085,659 of CM077571.1, forward strand.
AAATCACAATGTGTACATGACAAAGATGATTAAAAAGAAAAATGTGTATTAATAGAAAATGGTGCATAGATGGAGGACATTTTCATTATTTAAGAATAATTTTTTGAGAGTTGGGTTGATAAAATTTTATATGTGCTTAATATTAGAAATTTATAAAATAAGTTGCTACAAAGAGGTTAAAATTGATTCTATTTTATTATATGTATAACTTAGCATTTTCTTATTTTATTAAATTAAAATGATTATTCTCCTCTTCAATTACATAAAATGAAGGTAGCAGAAATGAGGATGCTTAGGTAGATGTGTGGTAAAACTCGTAAATATAGAATATAAAATATAGAAATTCAAAGACAAGTAGGAGTAGCACCAATTGATACAAAAATTAGGGAAGGGCGGTTGCGGTGGTTTGGTCACTTGCAAAGACGACCTACAAATGCCCCCACTAGAAAACTTGACTCAATAGAAACTGTAAAAATTCGACGAGGTAGGGGTAGACCTAAGTTAACATGGGATGCATTAATTCAGAGGGATTTGAATGGTTTGGAAAGCTCACCATCAACTGCACTTAATCGAACACAATGGAAAATTTTGATCCATGTAGCCAACCCCAATTAATTTGGGACTGAGGCTATGTTGTTGTTGTTGTTGTGAAGTGATTACTCTCCTATTCAATTTCATCTTATACAAGTGTTGATAATTAATCTTAATGGTCTTTTTATTTATTGTTCATAATCACATTAAAAAATAAATATATACCTGTAATTTATAAAATAGGTCAAAAGTATGAAAAAATCTATTCAACAGTTCGAATGTGACACTAAATATATATATATATATAAAGTAAGGTAAATTAAATAAGGGATATTTTAAGCTGAATGAATCTAAATTAAATTGATGACTGATGCTTCCAAGGTCGGTCTTAGTTATCTTTTGATGCAGGACGATATAGTGATAACTTATGTGTCCCGACAGCTCAAGATTCATGGGAAGAACTACCCGACATATGACTTAGAGCTAGCAGTTGTACAATTTGCACTGTGATTTGGCATTTTTTCTTGTATGATAAAAGATTCGCGTTGTACACAAATCATAAGATTCTAACATACCTTTTCACCTAGAAAGAACTAGACATGGGACATGGGAGATGGTTGGAGTTCCTCAAAGATTATGATTCCTTATTAGAGTACCATCATGGGAAGGCCATTATAGTGGCAGATGCTTCGGGCAGGATAGGATCAGATGTAGAGGTTGTGAGATGTCATATGAAACATGAGTAAACGTTACTTAATGTGATAGACACACTTTGTTTAGCTGAGATTTCACCAACTACTAAGGGAATGATTTGTGGTTAGATGTGGACATAGATATTGTCAATAGAGATTCTACTTCAGGGTCTGTAGACTAATAAGATCTATCAGAGGTTCAATAAGATGGCCCAAAGTTCAGATCACCCAAAGTGGAGTCAGTCAATAGACTCGTGTCTAATATCTAGAGGATGCTTGTGGATTCCATCAATGATTGGGGTTCGAGAGAATATAATTTAGCAAGTGAATTGCTTACATTTTATGATTAATCTAGGTTGGACCAAGATGTATGCTGATATGAGACATCTATTTTGGTGGCAAATGATGAATAGTTATGTTTTTTATTATGTTACAGCATGCGAGATATGCTAGCAAATTAAGGCTGGGCATCAAAGGTCTAGACTACTACTACAACCACTTCTTATTCCTCGGTGGAAGTGGGAGCATATGGCCATAAACTTTGTTAGTGGATTACCTCAGTTTTTGCTCAAAATTGATAATATATAGGTTATTGTGGATATGCAGACGAAGTCTACAAACTTCCTACCAAGTAAATAAGTTGGCCAATTTATACGAGTAATAGATTGTCTGATTTCGCGTTGTTCCTTTCATCGATCGTGTCCGACAGAGGGCCACAATTTACATTATCGATTTGGCAAAGTAAGCAGGAATAGTTTGGCATGAGGTTGGGCATGAGTATCGCATACTATCCATAGATAAATGGACACTCAGAGTGACTAATTTGAGTGCTTGAGGATATGTTGAGGATGTATATACGACAGTACGCAAGGTCTTGGGAAAAGTATCTTCATCAATGCGGTTTTACCTACAATAGTTACCAAGCCAATATTGAGATGGCCCATTTGAGGCACTTTACTACAGGCTGTATTGATCTTCGTCGTGTTAGTGAGAGCAGAGGATGTGGCAGCGACTGGCCTAGAGATTGTTAAGGACCATACAAGGAAGATATGACAGATTCTACTATTTCTAAAAGGTGCATAAGAGAGGCAAAAGAAATATTAGGATACGTATCGAGACGAGTTGGAGTATGATATCTTAGCCTATGTATACCTTACGATTTCCAAATAGAAGGGTCAAAAAGGTGCAAAATCAAGGGAAAGCTCGCGTCAACGTTCACTAGTCCGTTCTGGATTAAAAAAAAGTCAGTAAGTTTGCCAATGAGATCAAGTTGCCTCTATAGTTAGCTAGTATACATTTAGTATTTCACATTTCTATGCTTTAACTAGATAAGTTAAGAGGATGCAGATGATCGATAGTGGATCACAGTCAGATCGACCTGAGGGAGAATATCATATATGAAGAGCAATCGATTTAGATTTTAGACCGTAGGACTCAGAGCTTAAGGAATAAGGATATCACGTAAGTCCTTTTCAAATGGCAACATCACAAAGAAAAGGAGCTAACTTGGGAACGGGAGTCCTACATTCTCGAAAACTTTTTAGACTTGTTTTGATTTCAATAAGTTCATAACTTAATCTTATTAAATTTCGGGGATGAGATTCTTATTAGTCGGGAAGGTTGTAACAACACTAAAAATCTAACATATGCCACGTGGCATTTAAGGACCGTGATCTGGACTTTGTGTGATGTGGCGTACTCGATCACCCTCAGAGTCAACATCGAGGTATATAATTTTTCTTTGGTGAATGTATTATCTAGCTAAATATACAATACACAATTTCATAAATTTAAGACATTTATTTATTCAAAATGTATATTTGCGAGTGCGGTTTGCCTAGGCATGTGTAGACGACGTGTATATGGTAATTGATACATTTATAGAACTTAAGTTAATATGAATCTTTATTGTCGATTCATAGTTTAAGTTACTAATTACCTTTTTTTGGCTAAGTGTAAAAACTATTTGGTTATTAGCCTAAGCCTAGAAATTTAATGCGGTATCTAACTCTAATAATACATGTAGCCTAAACTTTGTTGGACAAAGTGTCTTGTTTCTTAGACTCAGCCCGAGATTTTGATGTCAACAAATACTGTAAATTGGAACTATCGAGGTTTGTCAAGTATGTGCAAGATCAAAGGACGAACAACTTATCAAGTTCCAACAGACTTAGAAGAAACGAGATCGAAAAAACACAAGGATGCATCATAATAATGAAGGACTTCAAAATGTTATGATCACCACATGTAACATCAGTGTAAAGTATATAAGTTTAGTTCAATAAGCCAAATGCATTAGAATCATGGATATCATGTTTTCCAAAGTTTTTACTTTCCAAAGTTTCAGATTTTTACAAGTTTTGGTTTTTACATGATTTAAACTTTGCAACCTGAAAATAGTTTTGCATCATGCAAACACTTTTAAGAACGCATTAGATATGGGAAATTGTCGTGATCAATTTTGTATGCACCAACATTAGTTTGGAGGTTTCTTGAATTTAAATAAAAATATTTTTATAGAAGCCCCTAAATGTTTATGAAACCATAATTTCCAATATTCGGGATTTGTAAATTCATCCGGGCTATCCAAAAGGGTCCAATGACTCATACTAAACATGTCAAAGGTGATCCATGAGGCTTACATGAGTCATAGATGAGTAAGGGAGTCCCTGACATAAAGCAAAAAATAATTAGTCTCTGGTCCCTATTGCTTAGCATGATAATGAGATTCATTAACATGCTACCTACAGTTAGTGCACTAATGGTCTCACCTAACGCGCTAACCAGTCTCATGACAGCTTTTTAATAAGCTTACACGTTTTGCTTTAATTTGAACTAATGATTGATTTTGGGCTTTTGGATCAAGATAACAACCAAAAATAGTCAAATAGGGTTAGAAACCATTCACAAGCTACTTAGAACATACTATTATCTTCTCTAACTCAAGCACTCTCCATTGTTCCAGTTTTTACATCAATTTCACTCGTTTTTCATGCTTAATCACTTGGAGCAATTCAAGGCTACTGAATCAAACTTTGAATTAATTTCATAGAGATGTTTTAATGCTTACGACTCACACTTCAAAACTGATTTGACTCACTCTCATTTTCGGTTGTAAGAAGTCTTGACTTCCTATTTCATTTGTGCTTAAATAACATCTTTCGGTAAATTTGTCATGCATAAATCATTTGTTGAGTTCTTCAACACAATGTTCTTAGGTTTTGGGCTTAAACTTTATTTTCTAAACCCGTGACTGATTTGATCAGTAGTTAGTCCTTAGACTTGATTTTTGTCAAACTACTTGTTCATTAAATTTGAAACCGCTATCGTTTTAATCGAATTAGTTTGATTAGTTTTGTAATTGAGACTGGTGCAAAATCAGTGGCATATTCACTATCTCATTTATATTCATACTTCCATGCATTAGAGTTGTTAGGCTCTAGGTGGCTTTTGAGTAATTGAACTTATTGTTGCGTTACTTTGTAAATTCGATTTTCATTGTATTCATCAATTTCATTGTAAGTGGCTAATTATAAGACTTTGTAGGATCTAAGTCAAGGGAAAAAATAGTTGAGGCTAGGCATAAGCCCTAGTTGAGGCTAAGTAGGAAGTCATAATTTGTAATTAGGCATTCTAGGCATGCATGCTTAGGTTGTAACACATATTAGTAATATAAGTGGGGATTTTATAAATCCTAACCTGGGAGGTTAGGTAGTGGATGTAGATTGTTTTGATATAACCACTATAAATCTTGTGTCTCATTTTTATTTCTCCTTTCTCCTTCACCTTTGAATTGCATCTATGTTAATGAACGCGTGAGCTTTGTGCATCGTTGTCCATTGAAAGTTTTAGGAAAACGATAGCCTCTCATTACACCCTATTCACCCCTCTTGAGTGTGATTTTAGTTGGTATCAGAGCGTGTTATTGCTTGAAGTGTTACTAACATATCTTTAAATGTTTTCTTGAAAGTCCGGTCGGCCTTAGAGAAGGCAAGTCATCGAGTAGGCCTCTGTATTTGAATGGAAGAAACTATGCTAATTGGAATGTGAGGATGAAGTTCTACATAAGATCACAAAGTAGACATCTATAGGATTCTATCCAAAATGGTTATAGTCTTTCGGATAAACTTAAAGAGGACTATACCCCTGAGGAGACAAGGATTGAGCTCTCAAATGATAAAGTCATGAATCACTTGTTTTATACACTAAGTGAGAATAAATTTAATTGAGTAAGTGCATGTCAAACAACCAAGGAATTATGGGAAAAGACAGAAGTACACTATGAGGGTACGATTCAAGTGAAGAACATCAAATTAAGGATTATTGAGGAGCATTATGAATCTTTTCGAGTTGGCTACGATGAAGACATTGCCACTCCCATCACTCACTTCACTAAGCTCTTACATGAGATCAAGAACCTTAAAAGATCTATGATCAAGATAACTCGATGTGCAATTTCAATAGAGGTTTGCCTAAGGAATGGCATGTCAAGAAGTATGTCATTCAATCGATGCAAGATCTAGAAGATTACACCTTTGATGCTCTATGTGGAGAGTTGACAATTCATGAATTTGAACTAAGGGACCGAGTAAGATTGGAAGAACTTGGTGGTAGTTTTATAAAAGATTTAAAGAAAATGATTGCTTAGAAGGTAAATAGTCCACCAGCTAAGTTAAAGGCTCTTATTTCATTGGTTGAGATCGTTGAGGATGAGAAATCTAATAACGAGAATGATATTAAGGAGCAAGTAGCTATGCTTTTGAGAGAGCTCAAAAGGCCATGTTCAAGCATGACAAAGACAAGCGAAAGTTCAAGGGTAGAGGTAAATGAGGTAAATCAAGTTAGGTAGTTTGCTTTGGTTGTGGCAAATCGGGTTACATCAAAGCTGATTATTGGTCCAAGAAAGTTGTGGACAAAAAAAAGTGAAGAAGAGCTTCAGGCAGCAAATGATGACTCATATTCATTTAGCTCCAACTCCGAATCGAAAATGAGAAGGCTATAGTTTGTCTCATGGCACATAATGAGGTAAATTCGAATGTTTTAAAACTTGATGATGTTGATGACTTGTTTGATTTGCCTAACATTGATCAGCTTAGGAAAGTATTGGAGAAGGAGGTCAAAAAGACCAAAAAACTCAAAAAAAACTTGACCGTAGCAATTTGTGAGATTAAGTCAAAAAATTAGACCATCGATAAACTCCAAAATGATTTGAATGAGTTCATGAAAGAAAAAAATGCAATAAAAAAAAGTTAGAGGACTTGACCAACACGGTGGCTAAGTTCACCAATGGTAGCGATACATTTAAAATGATATTTGGAGCCCAATGACTTGCACTCAACAAGCGAGGCATAATCTATGGAGCAAATCTATTGAGTTATAAAAAATTGTTGAATGATGCTCATAGATGCTCTAAGTGCAATAGGACTCATGAGGTTAGGAAATGTGTCTTTAAAAAGGCTAACATAGGCAAACTACCATGGGTAACTAAGGAGATATTGAAACTTTCTCTAAAGGACCCAAAAGAGTTTAGGAACCAAAAACTAGTGTTTCTCATGTTATGTAGGACGGAAGAGGAGGACCCCAGGCTACTTGGATAGTGGGTGCTAAAGACACATGACCAACGATGCAAGACAATTTTATTGAGTTAAATTGGCATGATTGTGGAAAGATCACATTTAGAGATGACAAAAAATTAAAGTTCATTGTCCTTGGTACAGATGGTCACTATTCTCTATCTATCTCCAATGTTTATCTTGCTGATGGTTTGAAGCATAACTTGATGTGACAAAGGTTTTCATGTCATGTTTGAATAATCAAAATACATTATTAGGAATGAGAAGCATGAAAGATTGTTCATTTCATTTAGAGATAAAAATATTTATGCCATTAATTTTGATATGATGCATATGCTAAATATTTCATGCTTCAGTACTAAAAATAAATGTGATGCATGGTTATGGCACCATAGACCAGGACATTATAATATGAAAAATTTGTCAAAATTGACTAGCATGAGTTAGTTAAAGGTATTCCTTAATGTGCATAGACAAAAAAGGGAATGTGAACCTTGTACCTTGGCAAATAAGTGAAATCTTCATTCAAGAAGAAAGTAGGTAATGATGTGACAAGAGCCTTATAAGTAATACCTAGGGATTTGTTTGGACCTGCCTAAACATAAAGTGTAGGGGTAAATAATATTGCTTTGTGATTGTTGATGATTTCACTAGATATTAATGGGTATATTTTCAAGCATATAAGCATGAAGTTTAGGAAGTTGTTATCAAGTTTTGTGCATTAGTTGAGAATGAGAAGGACTATAGAATTACTATTATTAGGAATGTTAGGGGTGGTGAGTTTGTCAATAGAATCTAGAGGTTTTTGTACCAAAAAGGATATTCACATCAACTATCCTTTCCTAGAACATCATAACAAAAAAGAATGGTTCAAAGAAAAAATAGGATCAATGTTTGAAAAGAAGTGAACAATACCCCGTATGAAATATGGAAAGACCGAAATCCTAATATTGGTTAGTTTAAGGTGTTTGGTTATACTTGCTATATTTTGAGTGATAAGGATCATTTGGACAAATTTTACCCAAAGTCAAATTTATCCACCTTTTTAGGATACTCCATGCATATTAAGGTATATAAGATGTTCAATCAACTAACACCATAGAAGAGTCCATCAATATTAAGTTCGATGAGAGAAATCGTAAAGTGCAATTGATGCGCACCTTGGAGACAATGAGACTTGATGATGATGATGATGGTATCATTTAAGCTCAAGAACCCATTGGTTAAAAAGTATAAGTGAGAAAGGAAATAAAACTTAGTGTACCTAAGAACTAAAGAATTCTTTTAGGACATCCCTCTTAACATATAATAAGTGATCCAAATAAGGGCAAAATCACCAGGTTTTCAATAAACTGGGATGAGAGGCACATTGCATTTTTATTCCAAGAAAAGCCCATTAAGGTAGATGAAGCCTTAGGTGATGAATTTTTTATCATGGCTATGCAAGAGGAGTTCGGTCATTTTGTAAGAAACAAGTTATAGACCTTAGTGGCTAGACCTAAAATCACATTATCTTACGTACTAAAGGAGTTTTTAGGAACAAAAATAATGAGAGGAGTGATATAGTTAGAAACATAGCACAAGACTAAAACCAAGAGGAAGACATTGATTATGAAGAAACCTTTGCACAGGTAGCAATACTAGAAAAAATTCGAGTGTTGCTTGCTTATGCTTGCTATAATGGGTTTCTACTATACCAAATGGACGTTAAAAGTGATCTTTTGAATGGCTTCATCAATAAAGAGAAATATGTAGAACAACCACCAAGTTTTGAAAACCATGCTTACCCAATTCATTTTTATCATCTTCAAACAGCGTTGTATGGATTGAGACAAGCTCCTAGAGCTTGGTATGATAAGCTAAGTGTATTTCTTCTTGATAAACGGTTTAAGAAAGGAACACTAGATCCCACCATGGTCATTTTCATAAAAAATTGTGACATGCTCCTTGTTTAAATTTATGTTGATATAATATTTGGATCATCCAACACATGTCTATGTGATGAATTCTCATATTCGATGACAAACGAATTTGAAATAAGCATGGTGGGTGAAATATCATGCTTCGTGGGTTTGCAAATTAAGCAACCTAAGCATGAGGTTTTCATTAATCAAGTGAATTATGCAAGAGACATGCTCAAGAAACTTAAACTTGATAATTTGAAGGCGTGTAACACTTCTATTAGTTCCACCACCAAAATAGACAAAGACCAATTAGGAAAGCCTATAGATCCTAAGTTATATCGTAACATGATAGGAAGTCTTCTCTATTTGACCGTTGGTATACCTGATATTTTGTTTAGTGTATGTCTTTATGCTAGGTTCCAATCCGAGCCCAAAGAATATCATTTAAAATGTGTTAAGTGTATATTTCGATATTCAAGTGAGACACAAGACTTGGTATTGTAGTTCAACAAAGCGAACAAGTTTGAATTTAGAAGATTTGTTGATTCCGACTATATAGGGAGTCCCGTAGATAGTAAAAGTAAATCTAGATTTTGTCATTAGCTCAAAAATTCATTAATCTCATCGTTTAGCAAAAAGCCAAAGCTGCTGAGAGTTGTTGTTCTTAAGCATTGTACATGAAGCAACAACTTCAAGATTATCAAATCCAAGTTGGTTATGCTGAAATCTGTTGTGATAACACAAATGCAATCAACATATTGAAAAATCTGGTGCTACACTCCCGTACCAATCATATTGAGACTAGGCACCACTTCTTTCGTGATCATGTACAAAAATAGGATGTCAAACTGATTCATGTGTCCCTTGATGACCAACTAGCTAATATCTTTACTAAACAATTGCCTAGAGACCAATTTTCAAATATTCAGTGAGAATTAGGTATGACCCATGAATCCGACCTTCTAATCATGTTGTAGCTCATTCAAACCTCGTTATATATCGTTATTAAGGTGTCCATATAGTATGGGATGAATCCGAGGTACTCTAAAAAATTTAAATTTTTTACCAAAAATTCAAGAGAGTAAATAGTGCCTTACGTCCCTCCTAGTAGCACACTAGGTCACTTCATTAGCAGGCTACCCAATTCAGTTTGGGCACCAGGCAAAAAAGACGGATTCTCAGCCTATTAATGCTCTAATCAGCTAATTAGGGCGCTAATTCTTCTCAGGCCATGTTTTTAAAAATCTCCTAAGGATGTGCACTTTTTTCATCTTCCTGCATTCCAGCTAAGTCTCCTTCATTCCCTGTCGACCTCCACTGCATTTTTAGGGCTTCTTAGGTAATCTCTTTGCATTTGTTTGACCATTTTTTACCTTTTCATTCCCATTTTCATTGTTTGACTTGTTTCTTACTTCTCTTCACTGTTACTCTCCTAGTGCCCATTTCATATGTTAAAAATGTCCACCATACGCAACACTAACCATACTTGTCCTTTTCATTCCCGTTTTCGTTGTTTGCCTAATTTTATTAATCATTATTTTAATTTTAATTCCAAGTCCTCTTCCCAATTTCCCCCACTTGTCGAGTTGTCCCATTTTCCTTCGACATTGACTCTGAGACCTCTTTTATGTCTTGGACTACCTCCACATCCACCACCCATCACGAGACTTGCTTTACTAGTAACCAAATCAGCGATGCATCAACAACTATCTCAGTTGAGCCCCCGCTTCGCAAGGGTCATTCCAAGTCCAAGCATAATGGTGCTTCGTCCTTAAAATCAATCCTCGAGGCGATTAGCTTACTGCTTACGGACGCTAAGGTGTTAAACCCACAATTGTCGATTTTGAATTTTTTAACAAGGCACTTGTGCATGAGGTACTTGTAAAGCTTGAGAATGTGTCCTTTTGCCAGGACAAGGACACCTACAATGCAGCTTTGGTTTGGGTTTTCAACATGAACCTTGCCACCACAAATGACTTTGTCTTTCAGTCAATGATTGGCAATTGATTCATTGACATCACTATGTAGCTTAGCTGATCTTCTTGACTTTCCCCTTCACACTCCCACTACCACCCTCTCGGGTAAGATTAGGGAATGGGCATTTAAATGGCTAGATGTCCTTAATTCATTCACCCGGTCCGATCAAGAATTCACAATCTATCCTTCTAGAGTCACTTGCACTAACTTCAAACTTGTGCCTCACCTTCTTAACATTATTTTACATAAGGTCATTCTTCCTCGTGGCGGCAGTAAGAACTACGTCACCTTTCTAGACCTATTCATACACGAGGCTTCCATGAAGGAGATGCCCATTAGCTTGTCCCACATCATGATTGAATAAATTACTTCCACATCTAGTTAAGGTTGCCACCTCCCTCTTCGAGGCTACCTAGGTGGATCATCGCTTTTGAGGTCACCAACTTTCCATCACTGATTGCGTCAGTATTGCCACACTTAAGGCTATGAAGTACCGCTACATTCGCACAAAGCAAATTAGATTCTTCAGGAAGACATCCCTAAGGATGATCATCATGGTAGTTATAAGTTCCCCTACGAGTCAGATCCTCTTGTTGACTTTGACGAGCGTGATTATCTAGATTAAATCTTCTTATTTCTGCATAGAGATGGAGGCGACAATGAGGTTCAACATGAACCCTAGACTTTCACAGCTCCACCAGCTCTGCAACCACCACAGCCACCCACTAAGTAGTATCAGTCTTATTATTGTGTTGCCCTTCCATTGAATATGTCCCCCCTCTTCGACCTATATATCTAATTATCTAGGCCATAAGTAGGAGTAAATGATAAGGACTTTGAAAGCTATTGACACTCGCCTTGATCATCAGGCTAAATGTCTGTATCAGATCGAGTGCCACATACTACCACCTGGGCAATTGATAGATGATCGTGCCTCCGGCTATGCGTTTCAGACTTCATTTCATTAGGAGGAGGAGCTTAGTTTTATAGATGACAGAGGGAGCATTAGGCTCAATATATTAGTATTTGTTTTGGTATACTTGCTTATTTGTTCACTCCCGTATTTGCTTTCATTTATGCATGTGCCACACTATAATAACCAAAGCATTTTCAGTACATAATGAAATTGATATCTTGTGCGTATCTCTATATTTTAATTTTTTATCTTTCTTGTGGATGTATGGCATTTTTTCCTTCCATGTTTGGACTAGATGCATTTTGTTTGGGGAACTACTTTGCCACTTTTTGATGTTATCAAAAGAATGAGAAATCTTGTGGTTGATATTAATATTTTATGAACTCGATATGCACGTATTATATATAAACTTGTTTGTCAAGTACACATTGTTTAATGCCATAAAAAGGGAGATTGTTGGACTAAGTGTCTTGTCACTTAGAGTTCACTCAATAATTTGATGTCAACAAATAATGTGAATTGGTACTAATGAGGTTTATCAAGTAAGTGCATGATCAAAGGACAAACAACTTCCCAAGTTCAACGAGACTTGGATGAAATGGGATTGAAAAAGCTCAAGGATGCATCAGAATAGGGAAGGACTTTGCAATGTTATGATCACCACGTATAACATTTTTGTAAGGTATATAAGTTTAACTCTGGAAGCCAAATGCATTAGACTCATGCATATAATGTTTTCCAAAGTTTCAAGTTTCTACAAGTTTTAGTTTTTATATGATTTAAACTTAGCAACTTGAAAATGGTTTTACATTGTGCAAACATGTTAATAAGCATGCATTGGATATGAAAAATTGTCATGAACAATTTTGAATGCACTAACATCAATTCAGACGATTTTGAATCGAAAATAAAATAATTGTAGATAAGCCCCTACATGTTTCATGAAACTAGAATTTCTATTTTTCGGGATTTGTGAAATCCTTCAAACTGTGCAAATGGGTTCTATGACACATACTAAATATGTCAAAGGTGATCCCATAGGTTTAGTTGAGTCGTAGGTGAGATAGTGAGTCGCTAACCTAAACCATAAACTAATTATTCTCTAGTCCCTCCTAGTTAGCACGCTAATGAGGTCCATTAGCGCGCTAACTAAATCTCCTGACAGCTTTGTAAAAAGCTTACACCTTTTTCATTAATTTGAACTAATGACCGATTTTGGGCCCTTAGATTCTGATAACGACCACAAACAGTCAAATAAGTTCAGAAACCATTAACAAACCACTTAGAACACACTATTATCCTCTCAAGCTCAAGCAATCTCCATTATCCAAGTTCTTACATCAATTTGACTCATTTTCGAGCTTAATCACTTAGAGCAATTTGAGGCTACTAAATCAACCTTGGAATAAGGGTCACATAGGTGCTCTAAGGCTTGCAACTCACACTCCCTAACTGGTTTGATTCACTCTCATTTAGGGTTGTAAGAAAATTAATTTCGTATTTTTTTTTGCTTAAAATACATCTTTTTGTATGGTTCTCATATGGAAATCATTTGTTGTATTCTTGAACACATTTGTCTTCGATTTTGTGCGTAAAATTTGTTTTCTAAATCTTAGGACTGATTTTCACAAGAGTTAGGTCTAAAACTTGATTTTTGAAAAAACTACTTGTTTATCAAATTTAAAATCGCTATCATTTTAATCGAATTTGTAAGATTTGTTTCATAATTGAGATTGGTGCAAAATCAATGACATGTTTACTCTCTCATCTATATTCATACTTGCACGCATTAGAATTGTTAGGCTCTAGGTGGCTTGCGAGTATTTGAAATTATTGTCATTTTACTTTGTAAAGTCAATTTTCATTGTATTCATCAATTCATTGTAAGTGGCTGATAGTAAGACTTGGTAGGGCCTAAGTCAAGGGAAGACCTAGTTGAAGCTAGGCCTAAACCCTAGTTGAGGGTAGGTGGGAATTCCTAATTTTTAGTTAGGCATTCTAGGCTTGTATGCTTAGGCTATAACACTTATTAGTAATATAAGTGGGGGTCTTAAAATCCTAACTGGTTAGGTTGGTTAGTGAATATAGATCGATTGGATCGAACCATTATAAATTTTGTGTTTTATTTTCATTTCTCCTACCACTTTTACCTTTTCATTGCACCTATATCCTTGATCGTATGTTCATTGAGCATCGTTGTTGATTAAAAGTTTTAAAAATGTGATAACCTCTTATTACTCCAAATTCACCCCCTCTTTGGTGTGATTTCAAACTTAAGATATGGGATACTATACGATGCCAAAAATATCAACTTTAAACATTAATTTAATGATGGAGTAAGACCAACATTGATTCCATTGTTCTTAATTGCCTATGTTTGTGTAATCTCATTATTTTTCTAAGCCTTGAATTAGTTAAATGTCATAGGTTAAGTCTAAAAGATATTTTGGTAAAATGATTTGAATGGGAATGACCTAAGTAAAATATATAAGGAATAGTGTAAAAGATTATTTCATTTATATAACCTAAGTCTCTAATTGACTTAATAAAACAATGACACGCCTAGAGATGTGATGAATAAGAACCTCTTGGATGATGTAATGGAGACCCAAGGTTTCATGTATTAAATGAAAAACAAGCCATGGATGCGCCTAGAGATGGTCACACATTTAGATCAAAGGCTAGGATTAAAAGTTAGACACTTGTTTATATAGGACACTTAGAGTAAGCCTAAAAAAATACTCCAGGAGCTTATTTGCAAAAAAAAACTTGAGAAAGAACAAAAGTTGCTAGGGTTTTAAATTGGAAGCAAAAGAAAGGGGAGTAAGAGTCTTTGGTGGAGCATCAAAGTCTCCAAAGTGAAGTAAATCTTGGTATGCAACTTTTAATAGTCTATTTGTTATTTCATAATTGGGGCTTTTTATGGGGTTCTCTGCAATTCAAATGCAAATATGAAATTTGGTGTTTTCTACTAAAAATCACCTACCTAAGTTTTGAATTTTTAAATGTTGTGAGTTTGCAATGAAGATTGTAAATGTCTTGAAAGTCTTATGGTTTCTATGTATTCATGAAGGCAATTTGATCATTAATTGATGTTAAAAGAGGGTATTAATGTTGCTTTTGGTTAATTGAGTGCCATTAGTGTAAAACAAACCCATGATGAAGAAGAATTTCGTGATTTACGTCGAGATTAGGTGATGAAATGGTGGTCATTTTAATTCATTTTGGGCTATTGGAGAAGGGGATGATAGAGTCCGTTGCCAAAGGGACGTATGTGCCCATAAGGGACATCATATCCATAAGGGATGTTTGCGTATAAAGGGGACATATGTGCCCACAGGGGACGTCTTTACCTACATAGGACATATGTACCCATAATGGATGTTTATGCTAACAGGGTACATTTGTGCCGCACATATAACAAATGTACCTACAAGGGATGTTTGTGCCCAGACTGGACGTATGTAGCCATAAGGGACGACTCCGTCGACATGAGACGAAGATGTCTAGAAGTGACGTTTTTTACTACAATGGTCATTTATGACCACAAGGGACATTTCTACCCGCAAGGGATGTCAGTGTCCAAAGTCGACGTTTATACCAATGAGTGGTTATGGTCACATATCACAAGTTTTATGACCACAATAGGTTGTGATCATAAGTCTTATGACCATAATAGATGTAAAAACATTATTTGTTTTCAATAATGCAATATAAATGGTCTCTAACGTACATAAAGTACTTTAAATTGATACCAGGTAGCTAGTGGACTCGTATTGGGTATTGGGAGTTGATAGGGGCACGTGTTGGTAGCCGTGAGGACATGTTTTCAGCATAGTAGGGGAAGTGAAGATGCAAGGATATCCATTGTAATTCATTATCATTTCTTCATTCTTTAAAATAGTAAATTAGTTTTTTCGTGGACTCACAATTGTATTATTAGTGACTGTGGGCCAAGTGAATCAGGAAGGTTCTCCATGGTGTAGTTGCAGACTCACAACTGGGACCACTGATAAGAGATTATTTAGACTTGTATATAGCACTAGTTTAGTAGTATATTTGGTATAACTACATCAGAATGAGCTCTAATTGGCGATATTTATTTATTTTTAGGTATACAAGGCATTAATGAGATAAATGACTGATTTCATGATGACACGAAGATAAAATGCATAAAACCACATTTGACGCCGTGACTAGTAGGTTTCACGCCGTGGGAAATGACAAGACTATCCCTGTAAGGTCCGGAGAACCAAGAAGAAAAAGTAAATAGGTGCATAAGTGTTAGTGTAGTTGGGGCACCGTTGGAACATAGGGACAACGCCAGGGTTGACTACATAGGGTGCCGAAGCTGTTGCGGTGACATGGCTTCACACAGACAACACGAGATCAATTATAGATAGCGCCAAGATGTAGAAAATAGAAAGTTAACATTTCTAATTCATTTGAAATTATCTATTAGGGTTTCTAATTGTTTTCTAATGTATATTAGGGATAAATTGATATTAAAACGCGGTGAACTCACCACTTTACCAATTTTCATTAAGAGCCACCATTTATCATAGTTTAGCATATTTTTACTTTGTTCTTGAGTATTAAGAAGAGTTGGAGGAGAAGACATTGAAGACTTATGTGTTATTCGGTTTTGTTTTATTGATTTAATTTAATTTATTATGTTTAATCTTTTATTGCAATGAATAAGATGATATGTATGTTTATTTTAAGATTGAGTAAGTAGTTCATTAATCTTAGGGATCAGTGGATCTTTTGGAATGAATGCTATGTTAAGTAGTCATGAATGGATTATAGTGGTCAAAGATGAAATGATTAGCATTTGTATTGATTTTATATGTAATGCTTTGAACATCTCTATTACGTATATGTTGATTAGAGGTTTTAAGAGTTACTATGGCCAACAAAGCTTTTAAGCCAGATATAGATGATAAAACTGTAAAATATATAACATCGATAGATAGTTATTGATTAGGGAGGCGCCGAGAGTAAGCTTAAGTGGTTATGAATCTAAAGATTTTGAACTTAAAGAAATGTTGAACTTTCGTTATTCACACCTACAGGTGGAGTTCTAGTTTACTCATTAGAATCTTTTTCACCACAATAGTGGTTTGAAGTGAATCGTAAGGAACTATGTCTATTCTAATTGCGCATTACACACATATAATGAAGATGAAGGAAGAGATATGAAAGCATAATAATTGATTACTTAGGTGAAGTTGTGAACAAAGTTTTGCTTAATATAAGGGTACAAAGTTATTACATTTTTTTCTAAAATAAAGTAGTTTAGTTTAAACCAATTAAAAAGGATTTTCTCAGCTATAGAGCCATTATACTTGCTGCCACGATCAAGTTTTTTGCACCGTTGTCAGGGATAGGTTACCACTTTAGTTCATTTAGTTTATAAAATTGTTAAACTTTTATCATCAGAAATTTACTTTCAAGTTTATAAAAAGAATTTGTTTCAAGTTGGACAAACTACACTTAATCTTTTGTGTTTTCTTTATAAGGAGAATTAGTGCATGCGTAGTGAAGGAGAAAAGTACTTAGTGCGTTACAATCCTTAAATTGAAAGAACCAATAAGGGAAAGAAAAGTAAAGAAATTAAGATAATGGTGAATCAAGCGCCAAACCAACAAAAGGGCTAAGGGAATAACCTACCCGAAGGTGATCTTGTAGTGCATAATAAAGTGCAAGGACAGAGATTTCTTCCTGACTATTGCAAGCCAGAAGTTCAAGAAAATTACAAGGGAATGATGAGGCTTCCAGCAGATATCACTGAGTTCGAACAGAGATCATCTCTAATAACAATGATGTATAATAGTTTGTTTAACAGGTTAGCGAATGAAAATCCGGTTGCACATGTAGAGAATTTGTTGGAGAAGTGAGACACCGTGCTCATTACCAAAGTTACAAAGGAGGTAATCAGGATGAGACTTTTCCTATTCTCATTAGGTGGAAAAGCCAAATCCTAGTTCTAAGGACTAAACGCAGGAAGTATGACTTCTTGGGCGGAAATCAATGAAATACTTCTATACAAGTTATTTCCTATAGTGAAGGTCAGCGAAAGAAAAATGGAAATTAATAAATTCAAGCAGGAGGATACCAATTCTTCGGCGAGCCTTGGGAAAGATTAAAAGATATGCTAAGGATACGTAAAATAGGCACAACTACAGATTTTCTTTTATGGGATGAATCGCAACACAAGAACACTATCAGATGCCATAACAGGTGGTTCTCTACTAGCCAAGGATGAGGATGGAACATTAGATGTCCTATAGCCGGTACTTATTCCATAGTAGGGGAAATAAAAGGCATATATGAGATTGATTCGTAAGCTACGATCATGGCACAACTATCCAACCTGAGCTAACAAATGGCGAACCTTGAAATGGGACAACAAAGTCCACAAGTGCAAGCTTTAAAGGAGCCTGTTATTCACCAAGCCATGGTGATTAATCCAATGTACATGCAACAAGGAATGGAGCTTGATGAGATCAACTTCATGAACAACCAGAGCTACGGAAACAACTTTAAGTCGAAAGCAATAGCTCCTCAGAGGTTTTATTAAGGATATAACAAGCCTAACTTCTCATATGGAAATTCTGATAATGCAATAAAGTCATCACAGGGTTTTGATCAACTAGTCTAATAAGGGAAACTAGGCTAGAGCGAAGAAATGACTTTTTTGAAGTCAATTGAAAAATTATTGCATGCCATCCACATGAGATATAGATAACACCATGAGAAGCATGAGAAGTAAATAACTATATATGTTTATAGTGTAATTTAGGTTGAATTTATATATAAATGATGACATTATAGTAGATATTCTTTTTTATGTCATTACATGATTTAACTTAGAAAAATGAAGAAATAGAAAAAAAAAGGAAGAAGAGCAAAACAGTCAACTAAAGATAAGAGCCAGCAATTAGCAAGTGATACAAGATTACACTGGAATCACTGCCTAAATCAGAAATAGAGAAGTGCAAGTGATTTCTCAGCTAATCGAAATTTTCAATAGAATCTTTAGATAAATTGGTAGAGCACATAATGATATTTTTAATGATTAACTCAACGATTTGTGAACACCTTAGAATTCACTGTCAAATTGCTTAGGTTTGTGACGAGTTTTTTAGATTATTATCAAAATTTGAGTTTAGCCATGATTCATATAGCTTAAGAAACTATAAATAGGATCATAAGGCTTCGAAATTAGAAGGCCTTCTTTTCTCTTATCATGTTCTTGAGGGACGTAAGTTAGTTTTATTAAGTTTATGTTTGAAGCAACATTGAAGATTTATTTATTTCATTAAGAAGCATTTCTTTGAATGTCTTTCAAATATATTATTGCATTGTTTATTTCCAGCATGATTGTGTAGTTTATTAATCTAAACAAACCCTAGACATGTATATACTTTGGATTGTTATATAGTTATATTTAAGAAATCTTGTACTTAATGCTTTAAATCTATTCATATACAACAATAACGGTTTTAATAAGTTATTTTTGCGTAATACAACTAACGACGATTGATATTGGATGCAAAGTTGCAAATATGTATTTTGATATTCGATTTTCTAAATCTATTTTTAAAATTATTGACAACAGTTATAGAAGTAGTAACTAGGATTAATCTATATGGCCAAACTTCCCAAATGGATGTTTTAGATGATTATGTTTTAAGTTAGTTATTGATTGACATATTTTGATTAATATTTTGTTTAGACCAAGCATGATTTTCATTGAGTGCTAATGCAATCTTATTTAAATTTCAATGCGTTTTATCTAATAAGTAGATTTGCAATCTTAAGGATATGGCTATTTTCCATTAAATATAGGAAAATCGAAGGTTTCCTACAGGCTATCATCCTCTTATGAATTAGGATTTAATGATTGCAAGATTCCATGTGATATAATTATAACTAGGTTATGAAGTAACGTTATGTTCTAGTGTTTAAATGTAATCCAAGTATATTACATTGTTTAGTGGGATTTGTTTAGATGTTTGTTTCGATATTTATTTTATATCGAATTTGAATTTCATTTGATTAAGCTTGCATTGAATTGTTTGAATTACTTTCGTTAGTTTGGTGAATTAAGTTAGTAGTCGTAGTTTTTAGTTATTTAGTATTTCAATTCCCATTGAATTAGATTAACTAAATTAAGAAAAATAAAACAAAAACACTTTCCTTAAAATTTTTAAAAACCCAAGTGGAGACGATATCCTACTTACTACTACTACAAATAATAGAAAAATATGGAAAACTATTGTGCACGCTTGACAAGTGTCAAATTTTTGTGCCATTGCTGGGGATTTTTAAATAATATCTTAGGATTTTAGACGCTGTATGGTCTACACATTACGTCGTTCTAATTTTATAGGATCTTTACATCTGTTTGATACTAAAATAGATATAAATTTTAATCGAAATTTAAGACAACAACAACTTAAGAAAAATTATGCTAATAGGATGTAGGATAACAATAATAATAATAATGGCGATGTCAATAACAAAAATAATAATAAAACTAATAGATTTATCAATAATAATAAAAATATTAATGGAGAACTTATTTTTAGACAAGCAAATCAAAATGTTACAGCTTATAAGACATGTGCAAAGCATGCCCCAATGGATTTCCTAATTTTGAACTTAGATCTGGATTTATTAGTGCCTTACATATCTTCTATGGTAAAGACAATGAAGACCCACATAAATTCTTAAGGGAGTATCAACATAAGGTTAATCGGATGAAACTGAAAGATGATAGCCTAGAACAAGTTAACCTTTAAGCTTTTCCTTTTGCACTAAAAGATCAAGCACAAGATTGGTTGTTCTATCACCCTGAAGATTCAAAAACTACATGGACACAATTGTTAAAAGCCTTCATATATGAATATATGCCTACTAGAAAAATTAGTTCCTATAGAAAGCAAATCACAATTGCAAAGATGAAAGATGATGAAGATATTAATGAATTCCTGGAAAGATTCCAAAGATTAATTTCTTCTTGTCCACAAGAAGGATATACTTAAAGAGCTTTATTAGAATATTTTTTTAAAGGACTTAATCACTTTGCGCAAAGGTTAATAGACACAGTATGTGGTGGATCTTTATTTGAAACAATAACTACGTTAGCAAAGGAAATAGTTAATAAAATGACTAAACAAGCTAAGGAACATGGTGAAAAGATTGAATCCTTAAGAAAGAAACTTTATGAAGTTTATATTAGAAGAAATAATACGTCTGATGATAAAATCGAAGAATTATCTAATATGTTAGGTTATTATTTAAAGATAGATTTAATCAAGTTAAAGCTTGTGGATTATGTAATGAGTTTACACATCCTACATAAATATGTCCTATTTTTTATGAAGAGAATACTTAAGAGGTTAATGCAATGACGATCCAATTTTTTGGTCCTTAAAGAAATAAATATAATAATAATAGTTATTATCCTAGAAGACAACACCCAAATCATAGTTATGGTCCTCAAAATAAAAATTATAATACTACTAGACCAAGTGCCTAAATGCAATTTGCTCCAAATCATCTAACTTAACAAAATGATCAATATACGAATGCAAATTTAGTGCGAATCTTGCATAATGTTATGAGCCAAATCAGAATAAAACTGATAGTACTATTAAAGAACTGAAAAATCAATTAAGTCAAATGAATTTACAAATAAATAGGTTAAGTACTCTAAAGAGTAATCAAGTTAAAGCACCTAGTTAAGCTATGCTGCTCCTACTAATCAAGAACAAGTAAATACTTTATTCAGTGATGAGAAAGACACACCTATAAATGGAAAGATACTTAAACAAGGTAATCAAAAGAAAATATAGAAAACTATTGAAGAAGAAGAAATGATGGCTAGTGTCATTCCTACTAGAGAATGGATGGCTGAAAATTGAAATATACAACTTTTCCTTAAAGGCTATGCCCATGGTATTAAGCCATAGTTGAAGCATGTGAAAAATATTTACAAAAGTCTGAAATAATTGACAAGGATGCAAGTGATGAGATTTCTTATTATTTGAATGAAGATATGTATTTATATTCTACTGTTCAATAATGATTACCTGATGGTAGGAAGTAAGAAAACAATGAAGACATTCTTGAAGCACTTAGAAAAAATAGAAATTAATAAACCATTGATGGAATCAATTATGCAATTTTCTATTTATGATGAAGTTTTGAAAAAAAATTTTGAATCTAAGGATAAAATTTTAGATGAATCAGAAAAAAAATTAGGACAAAAGGTATATGTTTTAATTAAAAGGAAAATACCTGAGAAACGTTTCAATCTAGGAATGTTTGGAACTCATATTACATTAGGAACTTCTTTTATGGATTTTGCTATATAAGATCTCGAAGCATCAATTACTGTTATGTCACATAAACTATATGAGTCATTGAAAATGAGTTC
This sequence comes from Stephania cephalantha, assembly GCA_039657325.1. Taxonomy (NCBI): domain Eukaryota; kingdom Viridiplantae; phylum Streptophyta; class Magnoliopsida; order Ranunculales; family Menispermaceae; genus Stephania; species Stephania cephalantha. The sequence continues at coordinate 28,107,702 of CM077571.1, forward strand.
ATTGACTAATACATCTATTAATCTTACCTTAGCTGATATCACACTTATTAAACCTTATGGATTACTAGAAGATGTCTTAGTAAGTAATTGACTTAGCATTTCTACCTGAATTCTATGTCATGCAATGAGGGACTCAGTATCATCTAAATCTCCGCCAATACTTTTAGGAAAACCATTTTTAAAACAACTAAAACAAAGTTAGATATTTTTGAAAGAATAATGTCTATGAAGTTTGAAAACCAAATTTTCACTTTTCATTTTTATGATGAAGATGTCTATGATAATTAGAATGAATATAATAATGAACAAACATATGATAATCAATCTTTAGAATTAAATCATCATAAAAGTACATATTTTTAAAGCAGTAACAATGGAAGATGAAAATGTTATGACAAAGAATAAGCGAGCTGAAGATACTTCAAATAAAAAGATAATAACTCAAGATCAAATAGTTAAGCAACCAAACAGTGTTGAGAATGATCTAAATAATGGAGGAGTTTAAAGCTAGAAATAATAAAAAGAACAAAAAGAAGAATCTAGCAATTTTCAAGCTCAATGATCTTGGTGATATATACATAAACATAACAGTTAAATGGGCTTTGTATTTTAAAGCTATTTGTGATACATGTTTGCAAACTACATGCCAATTCACTTCTTTCTTCATACTCAACTGGATTTGGAGGTACTTGCTTCTAAAAAAATTACTCTATCAAACGGTTATTTAATGAAACCATTAAGAGTAATTACTAATAGACCAATTGAAATTTAGAAGTACATTATTCGCATAGAGTTTTTGGATATGCCATACTTCATCAATGAAGATACTCCATTAATTTTAGGATGACCTTTCTTAGCCACTTCGCAAGGTGTCATGGATACTCTGAACAATACAATCACTTTTAAGGTGCATAACCCAATAATCATTTTCTAGAATGGCACTAGAGTGGACAATCCTACATTTCAGTTTATAGAATCAGTTTAGAACTGCGTAGTTCAGTCGAGCCAACGACAGTAAACAAAAGTGCTATTGGGAGGCATCCCATACTCTATCTTTACTTTCAGTTGTAGTACTAGGATTAGTTGGTTGTTTTTATATTCTCCTAACTTTTGGCTCTTATAATGAAGATTTTGTAGGAATTTAATTCTGAAATAATTTCATATAAGGGGGTTGATCGAGCAAATATATTTTTGTCTGAAATAATTTGTATGCATTAGTTTTTATGTTATTCGATTATTTATGGTAATGAAATTAATGTCTAGTAGAAAACGTAGTTAGTTTCTAATTATTTTGAATAATCATACCTTTTATTGGACATATAAATGATAAATATATGGGGAAATTAATTAAATTGAAAACATAGTTAAAATAGACTAGTGATTTCCCAACAATTCTAGTCTGTAGTAGAATTCGCTGAGAAAATTGGTCTTAGATTGCAGAGTTTTTAATTCTAGTTATAGTCAGCAATTTGCACTTATAACTAGGATTCGCTGAAGTAGTTGGTGAGTCACCGATGTTCATTTTCAGCGATTTCCCAACGTATCCATTTAAACCCTAATTTGTTGTGAACGAGTATGCATTTTTAAAACAAAAACTCTAACATTTACTCACTTCACACTCAGAAACCGTTGCAATTTTTCAACTAAAAGACCAAATTTTTAACTATATTCAACCTTCCAAAACTGGATTTAAGAGTATTTTAGTGATTCCCACCTTAATCTTCACACATTCAACTTAAATTTGGTGTGTTTTAAGAGTGTAGAGCCAACTAGAGCATGAGTAAGTCGAATTCAAATTTGGAGTTTGGAGGAGTGTTCTAGAGGAGTTTTTGACAAGTCAATAATCAGACATATTTTATAGTGCGACTTAGGTTGATTTTAGATATAAATGATGATATTACACTAGGTATTCACTTATTTTGGTGATTTGAGATTTAATTAGGAAAATGAAGAAAATGAAGAAAAAAATGAAGAAGAGCAAAATAGTCACCTGGATAAGAAGTCCAGTGATATAGGATTACACTAGGAATCGCCACCTAAATATGTAGTAAAGAAATGCCAACGAATTTTCAGTGAATTGGAAATTATACTAAAAATTATCAGTTGAATTGGTGGAGCACAGAGCCAAATCTAGTGATTAACTCATCGATTTATGTACAAAATGGAATCACTGACAAATCGTTGAGGCCAGTTACGGGTTTTTTAGATTAATATGAAGAATTCGAGTTTATCTAGGATATCTATAACTTAAGAGACTATAAATAGGACTTGAGGGCTTCAAAATTAAACTCTCTCCAACTTTTTTCACATATTCAATAAGTCTTTTATTAGTTCAGTCTATGTTTGAAGCTACATTGGAGCCTTGATTTATTTAAGAGGTATTTATTTATTTATTTTATTATATCGTTCAATTATATTATTATGTTATTTATTTTTAGCATGAGTGAATATTACGTCAATCTAAAGAAACCTTAGACATGTATATACTTGGGATTGCTATATAGTTCTATTTAAGGAATCATGGAGTTAATGCTTTAAATCTATTTATACATGTCAATAACATATTTAACAAGTTATTTTTGTGTATGACAACTAATAAAGATTATTATTGCATGCATAGTGACACACATTGCACTATTGATCAAGAGGGATAGCACCTGCCAAGTGACGCTTCACAGGGTCACACGTAATCACACACCATTACCATAACCTTCGAACATGTCTCAAGATTTGCACGAAGATCAGAACATATGAGAATCAAGGTTTCAATCGTGCCTCGGGATCCGTTTTACCATAGAATCCCACATCTTCATCATCTCCCATGCGATTTCTTTTCACTATGTCTCAAGATTCTTGCAACATACACTCCCAATTATTTGCACGATTCTTGTAGGAGTCTTTTTCACTCTCTCCTGACATGGATCTTCCTCGAGATGTGGTTCGTGATGTCTCCCACTATTTTGCTCGACTTCTTCAGCACTTCTTAATCACATCTTATGTGCCACATGTCGCTCTCCTGTTCGCCAAGCACTTCCTCTAAACCAATAAGAGCCTGCCACATTAGCAAATGACACGTAACAACCAATAATTGTTAAGGCAAGTGCCTAAGTCAATCTACAAACATTATTTATCTTTTGATTTTAGTTACAAAATTGAGGTTTTCATTTGTTGTTTTATTATAAGTTAATGCATGTTTACCTTATAATATGATCCGTGGTTATTTGTTGAAATATCCTAATGTCCTTAGTCAATCATTATACTGGGAACTATAATGAGTTAAGACTAGTATGAATCTTGATTGATGGATATGTTATGATCATACGTATAGGGATATGAATCGTGATCATGAATACTTGTTATGGAATAAGGTATTGGACCAACTAGCTATGAGAACACAACATGGATTAAGTCATAGGTGTTACACATGATAAGTATATCATTTAGTTCTTCGACTTGAGATTGCCATAAACTTTAATATTATGAGCATGGTAATTAAACACAATAAAATGTTTTCTTTAATCGGATGATTATAAAGATTGTGATTGGTTACCATGTGAATAATATGTAGAGGTGTGTAATCAAGTTAAAATTCATCCCTCTCGAATAGAGAGAGATATCAGTGGATCACTCGATATATTAGACTATTAAATGGTCAAGTCCAGGTAAATTGATATGATCAAAGTCATTTGGATGCTTTCAATCTACCTAAAGATCGAGACATGTACGATTGAATATTAAAGGTGACTTCCATTCCTTATGTTTAATCAAAGGACATCGCACGACAAAAGGATATGATATATGTTATTCATTAGGTTGTATCAATTTTGATATTCATGGTACTTAGTTAGACATAATGCTTTGCTAGAGACCGCTTATGACTTGCGTACCAACATTAATTTGGTTCATTGCCAACGTCACATGAATCTATTGGGTCGCACATAAAGAATTGTTTTGTGCAATTTCGATTTGGCCAGAGTAATAATTTTTACATGATAAAATTCATGACATAAAAGCCCTTACGATTTGTTATGTGATAACTTATTAATAGGGCGTATGTGTAACTTGCTTAAAGTGCCTAAATAAAATAGTTGTATTACGAATAGAATTTTAAGTGAGGCTTATCTACACATATAAATAGAGGTTAAAACCCCAAAATGATATAAGACTTTCGTTTTTACTATTTTTGTATTCTATGGATTTGGGGAGAGAATGAAAAACTCTTTCAATCTCTCTTTTGGCAAGCACTCCAAATTGTAGTCACCGTTCGTATGTAGATTTCTGATAGAGGTCACACGCTTGAACGTCTTGGAGATCAATCAACTAGAGAAGGAAATCACGGATTTAACGTGTGGTTTCATTTTTGTAGATCAAGTTTAATAGAACTTATTTTCGATCATGTTTTAATTTTCAAAAATTGTTTCAAATTTTCTACCTTGTATGAACCCCAAAACCTAACAATAAGAATGTGCCACGTGTTTGAAACTCCAACAATAAATCAACCACAACCATGAGATCTTCCTAGATAGATGAGTCACTATATAACCCATAAAATACACTTTCTCTCCATTCCAGAGAACAAAAATAGGGGTTTTGTATAAATAGACTTTAGGGTTTTATTTCCTCTTTCTCTGCTCTCTTTCGACTCTTTAGCCGCTCTGGCCTCTTCTCTCCTCCTCTGTAATTTTCTTTAGTTTTATCATGCAGTTTTTCATATTTATTAGCTAGTTCGTTTCGAGACCAAGGTATTGCTACACTATAGTTGTAGGTCTTTAATGAGATTTTTATTTTAATAGTTATTTCATTATTATTCAATGCACATTATACAGAGATTTAAAAGTTGATTTGTGTAATGCAACTAATGTTGATTGTATTGCATGCATAATCATGAAAATGAATTATGGTATTATAATTTTGATTATACGTCTATAGTTATTGATAACAATTATAGAAGTAGTTTGGCTAAGATTAGGCATGATTTTCATGGAGTGGATGTTCTATGATTAATTTCTAGGGCATTTGTGGAGTGGATGTTCTAGGGTATTGTGTCATAAGTTGTTTGGCTTAGATTAGGCATGATTTTCATTGATCGTAGTGCTATTATATTTCTACGGTGTATCGTTTTATCCAATGGATAGATTTACAATGATAAGAATGGGGCATTTCCATTGAATTTTAAAAAATTGGTGGTGATAAATGTTATCAACCTATTATTAAATTGTTTGAACTCATCTTTTATGATCGACGATTAATTGACTACAACTTAGTTAATAGTTACTTTTGGTCCTGGTTTTTATTACTCGCATTGATTACTTTAATTATTACCTGTATTAATTTATTTTAATTCGCATTACATTGTTTAATTATTATTTTTATGTTTATTTAATTTATTATTGCTTTTTAAATAATATAGTTAATTAGTAATTATTAAAACGTGTCAAAAACCTTTTAAAGAAAAGAAAGTTGAACAATCCTTATAGAGATGATCGCAATTTTCGCTACTACAAATTTTAAGTATAATAAATCGATGGGTATTATTATTGCATGCTCGACATGTGTCAATATTTAACACTATTGCTGAGGATTGAGTTCAAATTTTCTTTGATTTTTCTTTATTTTTATATCTAGATCCTTATTTTTAACTTTTTTACAGGATTACTTCATGGTCTCTTACTCTAACAATCATGATCAACATAAAAACTCATGCTATAAAAGTGTGAAAGGGGTAGGTATGTCTCATTATGAACAAAATTTTTCTAATTCGCGTTCTACTGCGATATAGATTAAACTTGCAAGTAATGAAGAAGAAGCTGAAAATGAAGTTGAAGTTATCTTAGAATGGCCATATGAACAATATGAAGAGATGAAGGAAAAACAACCTTTAGTGTTGATGAGTCCACCTCTTGTTTCTTGCATTCTAGTGAAATTTGAAACGGGGATAGAACAAAAAAGGCATTTGGAAATTTTATGTGTTATTGACAACTATAAGTTAGACGGTCAAGACTATATGGATACTTATGTGTTAGAAGTCCATGATGAAATCAAAATTCTGAAGGAGGGCATGCCTATTTCATTGTCTAAAGTTATAGTGAATCCGTTGGTTTGTGAGTACTCCCAAGTAGTAGGTGTTACGTGATCTTTCAGGTTAAGTCTAGCCGATGAATTAAAATAAAGGCGCTTGCTGGGAGGCACCCATCCTTATTTTATTTATTTGTATGCATATATGTCTTTCTAGTTTAGTTTAGTTTACATCAGTTTAGTTTAGTCTAGGTTAGTTTAGTCTAGTTTACTTTATTTTAGTTATGCAACCATTTTAGCTAATTCCTGAACTCCATTTATTGATATTTATAAGTGTAAATAAGACATGAGAAAGAATAAGTGAGTACAAAATGTTGGTACCAAGTTTGACTTTCAATAAATTTTAATTAGCATGATTTGAGATATTTTTTCAGAAAGTTGACTACTTATTAGGGTTTTGTGTTTTGAGACTTGCTTGGAATCTCAAATACTAACTTAAAATGCTACATAAGTGGCACATTCTTAAGTAGAACCTGAAACACTAGATTCTATTTTTACTATTTTGTTGATTTTACCCTTAATTAAAGATTTTGAGCTCGCACTAGTTGGTTTAAAGTCATTAAAGTCAATTCCTTTATTTACCGGTTCATAATTTTATTATGTTAGGGTTTCAAAGTTTTTAAAGTGAAAGTTAAAAAAAAAAATTTCAAAATTTTTTTAAAAAAATTACACCAGTGATACCAAATAACATTAGGAATCGCTGGATAAATCATAAATAATTTGTAAAATTTATAGTGTAAAAACCACTAAGCGATTCGTCAGCGATTCAGGTTTTATACTAGGAATCACTAGGCAAATTAGTAGACCACTAAGAGTAATTTTCAACAATTTAATTACGAACTTGTCAGTGAATTGTGTGTGTTCATCATTTGATTTAATCATTAATATAAAAATCGAAACATAAAAATGAGGCATATCATTAGGAGTGGTATTGAATAATACATATAAATCAATCATGCTAGTAATTATAACAATCTAATCAATATGGTGAAACAAATAGACCCATGAGAGAGACACTTTATTAAGAGAAGAAAAGAAAATTGAACATAACAGACGATCAAATTGATGAATTAAAAACATGGTTAAGCTATTATTAATAGATAGATCTGTTGGGGTATGTGCCGTAGGCCAATTCTGTAAACGTTGTTTAACTATTATAAGTAGATGCATGTTTCTTTTATAATAATATCCATGGATAATTATTGTATTATTCTCAATGTCCATAGTCAGTTATTATTGTTGGAAAAATAATAAATTAAGACTAGTATAAGTCTTGATTGATTATCATGTGATGATTATGCGTATACGGATACGGATCAAGATAATGGGTATATATTGGGAACAGATGCTGGACCGACCCGCTATGAGAACACTACATGGTCAATGTCATAAGTGATTCTCATGACAATTATATCATTTAGTCCTTTAACATGAGATCACCAGAGACTCCAACATTAGGAGCACAATAATTTGATACAATCAAACGTTGTCTTTAACCGGCTGATTATAAAGATTGTGATTGGTCATTGTTCGACTAATGTGTGGATGTTGTGTGATTAAGGTGGAATTTGTCCCTCTCTTTTAGAGAGATATCTATTGGGCCCCTCGATATGTTAGACTAATAAATGGCCATGTCTAGTGAATTGATTTGATCAATGTCACTTGACAATTTCAGTCTACTAGGAGATCGAGACTAGTAGAATGAACTATAAGGGTGACATTCCATGTCTTATGTTCAATCAAAAGATATCACGTGACAAAGGGATGTGATATACACTTCTTATTAGGTTGTATCGATTTATTGATTTTCATGCTACTTGGGTAGTCATAATGCCTTGCTAAAGACCGCTTATGACTTGTATACCAAAATGGTTTTGGTTCACTGCCAATGTTGAATGAACCTATTGGGTCGCACACAAAGAACGAATTTGCGCGATTTAATATTGTCTGGGTTAATGAATCTTATCTGATAAAATTTATTTTGAATATTCTCATTAAATGTCCTAGTTTGACTAGGATTCAAGATTCTCATACATTTCTATTGTAAGTAGAAATTTTGTCTCTTTGTAAATCCTATTTTGAATAGGACTTTAATTGGAATTATAGTATGACTTTATTTCTTATTTGATTTTAGATAAATTACAACTCTTATTGGATTAGTAATTGTAGATTATCTATGACTCTATCCTTTTTAGAGTTGGACTTTATCTATGACATTATTTGGAGTGTGACTAGGAGATGGAGTTCTTTTACAACTCAACCTAGTGTACTATAAATAATACATTAAGGTCACAGTTGTTGTAAGGAGTTCTCGAGAGAGATTTTTCCTAGAGCACTTTTGTGAGAATTTCTTTGTCCTAGAATTTTTGGGCTAGCACCCCGAATCGTGATCGTCCATTCGTGTGTGGATTTCTGAAGAGGAAGTTCGTCTCTGGCAGCGCCTTGAAAGAATCGATCAACACCAAACAAGGCAGACATGGAGTTGTTCTTGTTAAGGTATGATTCTCCCTTGATACATCAATTTAATGGAATAAATAAGATCTTCATTCAGGGATGTTCGGAAAGGTTTGAAAACATCCACTACGCATGATCCCTGAAACCCAACAAGATCAATCCAAATGAAACCACGTGCTTGTTGTAATAATTATAATCATCTTGATTTGAATACCATTTAATGAAAGAAAACAAAAATTGAAAAAACTAATATGATAATGAACCTTTATAGTGGAGTAAATAAACTTAATTATAACTATAATAACTATACAAATTGTCTACAACCAAATATAGGAAATGGTCTAAATAATCAGAGTAATCAAGGGTTTAGGCCACCTATATGAATTGAATGAACCATCCCACTAGAGAATTTCAAAATAATTATCAATAGCAAATAATCTAAAAACTACAAGGTGATATTTATCAATTAAGTCCAATGAACCAACAATTTGATACATTCGTTAATCGAACTAAAGCACCTACATTTAATTATTCATACTACTCAAGCACAAGCTAATGCTTTGTTAAGTAATAATGAGAAAGACACACATATAGCTGAAAAAATACCTAAAAGAAGTATTAAGATAAAGAAATACAATAAATTATTAAAGAAGAAGAAAAAATGATAGGCAATGTCTTTCCTACTACAGGATGGATGGCAGAACAATTGAAATCTACACCTTTTCCGTAACGGCTATACTAATGGTATTTACCATAGTTGAAGCATGTGAAAATCTTTACAAATTTTTTGAAATATTTTATGAAGAGGATAAAATGATAAGATTCTTTATAATTTGAATAAAGATATGTATTCATATTCTACTATTCAACAATAATTAGCTGATGATAGGGTGGAAGAAAATAATGAAGCCATACTAGAAGCATTTAGGAAAATATAAATCCAATAACCAATGATGGAATCAATTATGAAATTTTCTAACTATGATAAGGTTTTGAAATAATTCTCTAAGTTTAAGGATAAATATTTAGAAAAATCTAAAGAAAACTAGGACAAAAGGAGTCTGCTTTAATTAGAAAGAGAATACCTGAAAAATGTTCCGATCCAAGAATGTTTGAAATACATATTACAATAGGAACTTCTTTTATAGATTTTACAATTTGTGATCTTGGAGCATCAATTAATTTTATGTCGTTGAAATTATTAAATAATGAGATTTACTATAATGATTCTAATGAATTTCTTAGCAAAGAAACTGAAGTTAATGAATGTTTAGTATTAAATCCTTATAATAGTCTAAATACTGAAGTAGATGCAATTAATGCAGAAAAGATGGAAATTGAAAATGATATTTAAAAAAAAGAACAAGTTGAAGACACTTTAAATGAGAAGAAAATAACTCAATAATGGACAATTAAACAACTGGAAAACTAGGAAAGTACTATTAAGCCATAAGATTCAAAAGTCAAATAGGATAAGAGGATGGAAATGCTAAGTTTAGTTACATGACTTCTCCTGGTCAATTTAAATATTAAGATAGTAAAGGGACTGAATTCTATGAATTCATTCTTTATGAATGAACAAAAGAAATAACTAATAAGAATAAGAATGATAAATCATGAAACATAACAATCTCCATTGTTACCAATAGTATGAATTTTGAGAATGTCAAATGTGACTCAAACGCATCATATAACACCTGCATTTCTTTTATCTTTTAGAACACAATTTTCCCAGTAGGGAATTTAGTGAAAATCATAATCTTATAATTACTTCTGATGATGGATCTATGATAAAGAATAAGGGTATAATTAAAGATGTAGAGGTTAAAATTGGAAACTCTAGTTTATTGTTAGATTTTATTGTTCTGAATCATAAACCTAAGGATGATCTAGGAAGTACATTAGGAAAACTTTTCCTAACAACTACTAATTCAACCTTTGACATCAATCAAGGAATTATTAAAATGCATGTTGGGAATGAGAAAATTATTTTTAAATATGATATAGAAGAATAACTTTTTAATTTAAAACCAGATTAGGACTGCGTTGTATTACATCATATTGTCTTTATGAATTTTATATTGATTAGCTATTTCATTTATATAGTAATGAAATTATTCTTAGGTGGATATCATAATCAAATTCTGATAATATTAGAAATTTTACCTGATTATTGATTTTTATATATGAAATGTGTGAAAGACAATCAACTAAATTGGAAAAATAGTAAAACATGTCTGGCGAAATCTCGCTGATATGAATTTTCACTGGGAATTGCTGAGAAAATCAGTAATAGATTGAATAATGAAAAATTCAAGTTAGCAATTCAACAGATTGAATATGAACACATCGGTGGGTTACAAAAGCTTATTTTCACCGATTTAGTTAGCGAATAGTCAGTGATTCCACTGAAACTCTAGATTCTCTAGGCCAAAAATTTGAATTTTAATAGTAAAATCCTAAATTATAAAACACACAACTCATTTCATATAAACAACAATTGCAACCTATTTGACAAAAAAACCAAATTTTCGTCTAGATTTAACCTTCCCAACATAGATTATAGTATGAGTAAGTGATTCACTCCCCAATTTTGAATCATTAAATGCAAAACAAATTGAGTTTGCAAATGAGAATTTATGTTTGAAACTACTTGAGCAGTAATATGGAATTTCAAATAGAATAATAGGAAGCGAAAATAAAGATTCTTAATGTATATGAAAAGGTTGCCAAGATTTTCGTTTTAATTTAACAATTCAATGATTTAATAGGAAATTGGTTTGATTTTAAGTTCAAAATAAGTTTGGGGGTTTTAGAAAAACTTGAATATAGTTAATCTTTAATGTTTAATAACTTGGAATTGTTATCTATTATGAGATAATTTGACAATTGTTTTTGTTACATGATGATGATACTTGAATATTATATTTATCATTTAACTTTTTATATGCAAGAAGTTTATTCATATATTAAAAACATATTTACATTAATCTTATACATATAAATTCGTTTATGTTTCGCGAGGTATATTCCTTTTGTTGGAAAGTCAACTTAATTTTTTTAGACCTGGAGGACAAGTTTTGGAATGAGTTTGGGAGTATTTTAGGTAAAACATAACAAAGAAAGCATGGAAAGAAAGAAAGATAGAAGATAAGTTCAGAATTGATGGAAAGTTCAAATTTTGATCCGACAATCAATTAAGTTGTTGATTTTTTTTTTTAAATTTCTAATTTAAAGTAAGTATGAAATTCATTTTCCTTTGTTTTTAGTTTGGAATATAATATAATAAAATGAACATAAAATATATTCTTGAATGGAAGTGATATTTCTATTACCCAAATGAATTTTATAATAAAAGAAATGTTATTTACCATTTAGGATTGACTTTACTAATCGATGTGAACACTAAACTAAATGTCTTGTGTTAGTTATGATATTTGGTGAAAGATCAAAACAATAGTGCAAGATGAACAAGAAATTTGTTTAAGAATCTTATGATACAAAAGCTATTAATTAAGTATTTTTTATAGTATATATATAGAAATTTATTATGCCACAATTGAAAGAAGAAATGGGATGAAAATCGATGATATTTATAAGATAGAAAGAATACTTTCTTTGACTTCAGTGGACAGTAAGAAGTGTTAACAAGAGGTTACAAATATATGGAAAGTCCTATAGATTCCAAAGGAAATGGAGCATAGAATCTATAATAGGAAAAATGTGAGAACATCCATTAGAAATGTAGTAGGGACTCAAAAATAAAAATGAAATATATATATATATATATATAAAAGAAAAAATTTTAGGATGACAAATAATGAGATATGAAAAAGGTGGATGTTCTTAAACGCTTTACATAAAAGATTTAGCTCGAGTGCTTGAAGCTAGGGTTGAATGAAGTATTTCTTAATCTAACAAGTTTTAAACGATATATTCATTGGTATCTTGGATGAATTCCTATTGATTTTGAATGTGGTGCTATTTAAAATGTATTCTCTAAAATTAAAATCAATCTAGTAGTTTTTGTGTTTTGAGATTCTATAGTAGTCATCGAAAGTTTGATGCTTGTCAGTGGAAATTTAGAAAATCTATATTATGTGCTGGCCTCCGTATTGAACTTTACGTTCTAAAAGGTATTGCATTAGGTGGTTGAGTTATCATTAAGGGATGTTTCGTTTTATCAAAATCATTATATTCTATCATAATTTCATTTAATTTTTGAGGCATGTGCCTTAGGTCAATCTATGAACATTATTTATCAATTAATTTTAGTTATTAAAATTTAGATTTTTATTTAGTATTTTATTATAAGTGATTGCATATTTACCTTATAGTAAGATCTATGGGTATTTGTTGAAATATCCGAAATTTCCCTAGTCGGTCATTATACTTGAAACTATAACGAATTAAGACTAGTGTAAATCTTGATTGAAAATCATGTGATGATCATGCGTATAGGGATACGAATCGAGATCATGAGTACTTGTCATGTAACTAGGTACAAGACCGACCCGCTATGAGAACACCACGTGGATTAAGTAAAAGGTGTTGCTTATGATAGGTATATTATTTAGTTCTTCGACTAGAGACTACCATACACTTCAATATTAGGAGCATGGTAGTTTGACACAATCAAACGTTTTCTTTAACTGAACGATTATAAAGATCGTGATTGGTTACCATGTGAATTATATGTGAAGGTATGTAATCAAGATAAAATTTTTCATTCTCGTATAGAGAGAGATATTAGTGGATCCCTCAATATGATAGACTGATAATGGCAGAGTCCATGTGAATTTATACGATCAATGTCACTTGGTTGCTTTCGGTTTACCTAATGATCGAGACTAGTATAATTGAACATTAAGAGTGACTTTTCATCCCTTATGCTTCATCAAAGGATATTGCGCGACAAAAGGATATGATATATGTTATTCATTAGGTTGTATCGATTTTGATATTCATGCTACTTGGGTAGTTATAATGCCTTGCTAGAGACCACTTATGACTTGTGTACCAAAATGGTTTTGGTTCACAGTTAACATCGAATGAAGCTATTGGGTTGCACACAAAGAATGTCTTTGCACAATTTCAATTAGTCCAGAGTAATGAAATTTATATGATAAAATTCATGACATAAAAGCCCTTTTGATTTGTTATATGATAACTTATTATAATTCAATCTCTCTTGGGGTTAGCCTCCAAATTGTGGTCAGGGTTCCTATGTATATTTCTGATGGAGGACGCCCACTTGAATGTATTAGATATCGAACAATCAAATAAGGAAAATCAAATATTAAGGTATAGTTTACTTTCATATATCTACTTTAATGGAACTTATTTTCTATCTTGCTGGGGTTTTCCATATTCTTTTAATTTTTTTGCTGCCTGTGAACCCCATAACCCAACATTACTTGTAGGTAAATTAACTTCTATTTAAAACTTCTATTATATAATGTTAAGTTGACTTGGATTGAAATCAGGATATAAAAAATGAAAAGAGAATATGATTTAGAGTATTCATTTGCTCGAGACAAGCAAAGTGCCGAGTTTGAGGGTATTTGACAAATTATAAATTTAACATTTTTAGTGTAATTTAGGTTGATTTTTTATAAAAATGATGATATTACACGTGGTATTTTTTTTGTGATTTCAGATTTCAATAGGAAAAGTGAAGAAATAGAAGAAAATGGTATTAATAGTGGAGAGTCCAGCTTGCACGCACTTTGAGATAGCTTGGTAGGACGCACATTGGTCCGTGTTTATGCTATGGTGGTTTGAAAGTATTTTGGTGGTGCATTAGTCGAGAAAAGTCTCGAAAATGACTAAGTATAAGTCATTCCCGCAATGTGAGCAGTTTCCATTTGATAAGCCTCAAGACACGCATTGCACTATTAATCAAGAGGGAGAGCGGCATCCAAGTCACACATCATAGGGACAAACTTGATCACAAAGCACAACCATGACCTTTGATCATGTCTCGAGATTCGCATGAATATTAGAACAAATGAGAAACAAGGTTCTAATATTACCTAAGGATCTGTGTTACCACAAACTCTCAAAACTTCGTCGTCTACCATGCAATTTTTGTTCACTCCTGCAATCTTTCACCCTCCTCAAGATTTGTTTAACACACACTCCCAATTATTCACACAATTCTTGCATGAGTCTTCTTCACTCACTTTTGCCATGAATTTGCCTTGAAATGCGGTTCGTGCTATCTCCCACTATTTCGCTCGACTTTTTCAGCACTTCCTGACAACCTCTTACATGCCATGTGACACTCTCCTATTCATTAACCACGTCCTCTCAACCAATAAGAGCCTGCCATGCCAGCAAACGATAGAAAACAACTAATAAGAACGTGACACATGTCATAAACTCCAACAAAAAATCAACCACAACCATCAGATCTTCGTAGACGGATGAGTCACTCTATAACCCATGAAATAGACATTCTCTCTCTTCTAGAAACAAAAATTAGTGGTTTATTTAAATAAACTTTAGGGTTTTTATTTATAACTCTCTTTGGTCTCTCTCGGCTCTCTGGCCTTTTCTCTCCTTCTCCTCCATTATTTTCTCTTGTTTTCATTATTCATGGAGTTTTTCATATTTATTAGCTAGTTCGTTAATAAACGAAGGGATTGCAACACTATGGTTGTAAGTCTTTTATGAGATCTTTATTTTAATATTTCTTTCATTATTATTCAATACATGTCAATCACGGATTTAACAAGTTATTTTTAAGTATTACAACTAATGATGATTGTATTGCATGCATAGTCATGAATATGCAATACAAGAAATTTGAGCTTTTACTACAAATTTGACGAATCATTGGTCACGATTTAAAATAAGCGTATCCAATATGCGTTTTAGTGACGGTACATTAATCGTAAACAAAGCTTTTATACATTAACACTTATTTTTGTCACGATTTAGATTTTGCGTGATGAAAAGAAGTTTTAGAGAATAACATTTTTCCATCACAAAAAGGTAAAAAAATTTTGTCACGTAGAGTGTGTTTGCTCACAATCATTCTACCGTAACAAAAGAAAACATAATTTTTTACTCACGCGCGAAACCCCCGCAATCTCCTTCCCATTTTTTGTTTCCTAAATAACTTCATCCCGCCCTTCTCGTCCCACTCCTCCACCTCCTTCATCCAAATCGTGCCATATTACTCACACCAAAATCTTCATCATCGTCCTCAAGCCTCCGATCCGTGGTCGTGGTCATCCTCGTCGTCACACCTCTACTTCGTCCTCGTCGTCCTTGGACTCCTCGCGCCTCTACTTCATCGTCCACTCTGATCCATCGTCGTCCTCGCGCCTCTACTTCATCTTCCTTCACGCCTCTGCTCATCCTCGCGCCTCTTCTCCATGGTCATCCTGCATCTCCGTCACGCCTCTGCTCCCTATCATCCAAACACCTCTGAGTCGTCGTGTTCCTCACTATCGCGCCTCTGCTCGCTGTCATCCTCTCGCCTCTGCGTCGTCGTGTTCCTCACCCTCGTGCCTCTGCTCCCTGGTTGTCCTCTCTCCTCCGCATCGTCGTGTTCCTCACCGTCGCGCCTCTGCTCACTGGTCGTCCTCTCGCCTCTGCGTCGTCGTGTTCCTCACCCTCACGCCTCTGTTCCCTGGTCGTCCTCTGCTCCCTAGTTGCACTGCTCTGCTCCCTGATCGTTGCTCCCTGATCATCTTCGCATTCCTTCATCGTGAGTTCTCCCTCTTTCATCTTAAAACATGTTTCTTGTTTGCTTTTTTGGTTAATTGACAGTTTGATTTTTTGTTTGCTTGTTTTGTTTGATCTTACAATGATTTGTGATTTTAATTTGGGCACTCGATATATACTGCATCGAATAACAGTGCTCGAGGACACATATATGGTACGAGCTAAAATTAGTGTCATTAAATTTGGATAACAATCTCAGTATATGTTGCCTAATGTTATGCTCCATAGTTGACAGTGCTTTGTGAGAAGCACAATGCTTGATATTAGTACTAGGTTGAAAAGCATTTTAACTCGAAGGAATCCATGTATAGATATCAACCAAATCTGTACTTTAAAGTGAACAAGTGAATATCTACTTAATATGTTCGGTGAGATAAAAATAGGATAAATTAGCTAGACGGAATTTGGGATTAACATGAGACATTTGTATGAGGTGCAGAAAAACTGCTTAGAGATGGTGGGGAGAACTGGATGATATATTTTGTTAAGATAATGTCAAAGACTCAGTTCTATATATAAGCCATGAAATTACTATAGAAATCTCATAGTAAATTTTTGTTGTGAATCTAGGAATCTACTCGGCCATTCATTGTCCCCTTGTCATCATGTTTTCCTTCCCATTCGCGTATCTTGTTTTCTGCTGCAGAAGCCTGAAAACCATTATATCATAGGAGAGTTAAGATAAAAATATATATATACATAGAGCAATTTGCATTGTTTACAAATCAATGCTTTACCTCTTTGTCCCAGTTTGTTCTGTAAGTCAGGATGAGGAGAACGCAAGTTTGTGCGACTGTGCCAATAATCATTCCAATCCAAATCTCCTAAAACACCATGGTTTTCATCAAAGAATTAATTGGTATAAGTTTAAACTTCTTCTGCAAATTCGAGGAATTCAAAAGATACTATAATGTGGTTGATTGATAAATTACCCTGACGCCATAGTTTAGCATGTAACCCAGTAGGAGGCCTAATTGGATTCCAAATATTTTGTGGAATTTGTAAATGTACTTTAATTTTCTTAGATTCCTATAATGTGTGTATTTGGTAGGATATTTCATATTTATTTTACCAGTAAAGCATGTCATGATCAACGTTATAGTGCATTAGAATCATGTATTGAGGTAATTGCTTAATCTTTGATGTTATAGTTGTTTGTAATTTTATGTTCGTACACTTGCTAGGGATGACTAATATATTCTATTGTAATAATCTTAATTTATTTGTGTTTATGTCATGTTTGATAATCCCAGTGCAGAAATAATGGATAAGAGTTGGATATCTTTAGTTGATCAAAACTCTCAAGAATGTATGGATGGGTATGAACAACTTTTAGATTTTGCTTATGCCAATAGCGGGACAAAGGAAAAAATTTCTTGCCCATGCAAGGAGTGTTGCAATAGATTTTTGAAGTCAAGAGAAAAGGTTAAAGGACATCTTATTTTAAATGGATTCTTAAATCATTACAAAAATTGGATTTATCATGTAGAATCTATTACTCCTTCAGATTGTTATGAAGATAATGAAGAAAGACATAAATCGTTTCATGATGATATGGTTGGAATGGTACATGATGCATTTGGGATTCCTAATATTGATGATGTGGAGACTGGAAACTCGAGTGAATCTACACAAGTGTTTGGACCTAACGAAGAAACCATATCCTTTTTTAACCTTATAAAATATGCAGAACAACCATTATATCCAGGATGTGAGAAATTCACTCAACTTTCATTCATTGTACGGATGTTGAGCTTGAAAGTAATGAGTGGTTGGACAGATAAGTCCTTTACTTTGTTGCTTGAGTTGTTGATAGAAGCATTTCCTGAAGGCATACATTAAAAGTGCATTACGAGAAGCACAAATATGATGAATATATTCTTACTCGAGTGCCTGACGAGCGCGATGAACAATGGCCAATACTTGTGAGGTATTGGAACGAAGATGAAGTTAAGGTACAAATCAAAATTCTTAGTCTTGCATTTGATTTCAGCTCATTAAAATAATTCCATCCCATTGGATACAATGCTTCCTTTTATTTAATGGCCTTAAAATGTTGTAGATCTTTTAGTTAATTTTTTAGAAATGAATAATAAGTTGGATTTAAATTTAATTAATTTTTATATGTGTGATAAGTATTTTAATATTGCTGCAGAAAATATGCTGAAAATAGAAACAAAAGACTATTTGCCATCGCACAGGTCGCAAGTCTATCGCGAACGTAAGTCATAAGGTAATCGAGTATGTTCTTAAAATTTTTTTGAGTGTTCTCTATTTTTTAAAGATATTCATTTCTTACTTGACAATTTTACCTTTAAGAGAGAAAATAAGGGTCTACCCACAGACCGTGCTTCAATATGGTTGACAGCTTATTATAAAAGGGCTGGAGCTAGATCGAATGAAGATACAGAAGAATTCGCGGAAAGAAAAGATTTATTTCTTCATAACTAGTAATACATATTTAGTTTACATCATAACAATTCCTTTTTATGTTAATATCAAATTTTATGTTTAGTTGGGATTGCAAAATGAACTTTCACAAATTCCTGAGTCAGAGCAAACGGCGGAAGTTCGAGAGAAATTTTTTAAAAAGCTAATAGGAGATGAAAAACGCGGGCGTGTGCTAACTTATGGTCATGGACCCTCATTTAAAGATGTTTTTGGGAAAGATTCCGAATGTCCGGCAGATATTGCAATACGAAGAGCACAAGAAAAGGCAAATGCTACAAATGAGCTCCTTCGCGAGGAACTTGCTGCGATGAAAGTAAATATTTCATCAATTTAGGTTGTTTTTTTATCATTTCTTTCATGAATCTAATACAACAATCTATTACAAATTTATTGTTTATAGACAAACATGCAGTCACAAATAGATAACATATTTGCATGTTTGGATAAAGCTGGAATTCAACTGCCTATCAACGTCAATCAAGTAATTCATTGTCATTATTGTTGACACTTGAAGTTTATTAATTATGTTCAAATTACAAATGAGACAATTAATTGATATTTTTATTACATGGCAGACTTCAGATGTTGGAAGCTCATATAGGCCTCATGTTAAAACATCTTCTCATGATGGATGTTCTCCTGCTCGTTGATTATTCAAAAGTGAACAATCAAAAAGGTAATAATTTAAGTTTTGCTAGAATATCTTAAGTTACCTCCATGTGACCAACTTAAGAGCATCCACCTTCATGATTGTTATTTTGAACATTTACTCATCTCCTAAACTTGACAATTTATTCTATCATTGAGTTGAATGAAATTTGCTAGCTAAACTACTATTTCAAGAATTGTTAATGCTTTTAGTATATGTTGACCCTCTAACTTTTGATGATTTTTTGAGCTTTTTACTATTTTATGTTCTATACAAATGAAACTCATAAATTTGCACCAATAATTTAAGCACTATGGTTTGAATATATTTGAGTTAGATGATTATTTGATGCATGTTGAAGTTTGTAAAATGTATAAAATTTTTTGTGAATCTTTAATTTAAGGGCAGGTTCTGCTAAAATTTTGGTAATACATTATGGTTCAATAAAGAAGAATGTATTTGACTTGTAGAATTATTTGATGCAAGTGGGAGTTTTCAAATGTTTTGAAATTTTTAAGAATCTTAAATTTAAAGAGAGGTTTTGCTGGAATTTCTGTAATACATTATGATTCATGAAGGTGATTATATTTGACTTGTGGAATTATTTGATGCATGCGGAAGTTTGCAAAATGTTTAAAATTTTTTGCTAATCTTTAATTTAAGTGGAGGTTCTGTTGAAATTTTATTAGTACGTTATGATTTATTAAAGATTTTTTTTATTTATGTAAGTGTTTAAGTGCAATTACTTATATTTATAACTTTGAAATTTTAGATGCGCAATTGGATGATACTTCAAAGGGTAAAGATGATGAACTGGAAGAAAACTTCACGTGAAGAAGAAATTGAAGAAGAATGGAGTGAAAGCATTGAAGAAAACATGGATTAATTTTATTTTGCTATGTTAGACTTAAGCCATGAAGAAACCTATCAAAGTTTTATTTTATTTTGCTATGTTAGACTTATAAATTAAGTATTATCATTTTTTTGGTACTTTGGATTGAAAATCACAAAAATTAAACTTTGAATAGATTGATAATGTTGGCCTTGTAATGCAAGTAAAGTAAATTCTTAATATTTTAATAGATGCAATATTTTTATATTGACAGATGCGAGATAGTTACAACAACTTTTATATAAAAACTTTTTTTTTTGTGACGGAGCAATGTACATATAAAATATTATTATTTTTTGTCACCAGTACAAAGTCGTAACTACATGCATTTGTGACGGACAAAGTCTTGTGACGTAAAACATTTTTCTTCGTTGTTTAATGAAACGTTTGTGACGCAAATACAGTCGTAACAAAAATGTGTTTTTTATGACGTGCAATAATCTCGTAAGTAATATGTCAGAGATCCGTCATAAAAGGTATTTGTCACGCTAATTTCCATGACAAAAACGTTTTTGCAACGGAGTATACGCAACTTTAGTTTTTCTGTGACAATACCGTGACAAAAACAACTTGTCCCTACAGAATCGAAGCCGTTACAAAAATTATAATTTCTTGTAGTGATGTATTGTGGTATTATAATTCTGATTCTATGTGTATAATTTTTGACAACAATTATAGAAGTAGTAACTAAAAATTAATCTATAGGGCATTTCCTGAGTGAAGTTCTAGGTGATTATGTTCTATTTTGTTTATTATTCGGCTTCGATAATATTGGCTTAAATTAAGCATGATCTTTATTGACCGTAATGTTATCATATTTCTACGGTATTGAGTTTTATCCAATGTGTAGATTTACAATGATAAGAATATGACATTTCCATTGAATTTTGGAAAATTGGTGGCTGGCTAAAGGCTATCAACCTATTATTGAATTGTTTGAACTCATCTTTCATTATTGACGATTAATTGACGACAACTTAGTTACTAATTACCTTTGGTTTAGGTTTTTCATTATTTGCATTGATTGCTTAATTATTATTCATGTTACTTTAGTTTAATTCACATTGCATTCTTTAAATATTATCTTTATGTTTATTTAATTATTTATTGCTTTGTTAAATAATATTGTTAATTAGTAATTATTGAAACATGACAAAAACCTTTTCAAACTAAAGAATATTACACAATCTCTGGGGAAATGATGCCACTTACCGCTGCTTCAAATTTAAAGTGTAATAAATAGGTAGGTATTATTATTGCACGCTCATGTGTCACATATTTTGATTTATATTTGATTTAGATTAGTCATGATTTTCAACAGATAGATTTAGAATGAGAAGAACATGGTTTTTCCAATAAATTTTTGCTAAAGGCTACAATCTATTATGAATTAGGATTTAATGATTCGAAGGTTTCATGTGTTATGATTATAACTATGTTATAAAGTGATAATATGTTCTAGTGTTTGAAAGCAATCCAAGTATATTACATTGTTTAGTGGGGATTTGTTTAAGATATTTTTATTATATAGAATTTGAGTATTTTCTAATTTAGTTTTCATTGAATTTTTTAAGTTGGTTTAGTTAATTAAGTTAGTAGTATAGTTTTAAGTGTTTTGGTATTTTCATTCCCATTTAATTTGATTAAGTAAATTAAGAAAAATAAGAAAAAAATACTTTCCTTTGGAGTTTGCGAAATCCTTTTGGAGACGATATCCTATTTACCATTACTACAAGTAGTAGGAAAATACGCTAATCTATTGTGCACGCAAAACAAGTGTCAATTTTTGGCGTTGTTGCCAAGGATTTTTAAATAATTTCTTAGGATTTAGATTGCAACAATTTAGAAAAAATTCAACTAATAGGATGGAGGATAACAACAATGATATTAATGACAAAGTCATTAATAATAATAATGATAATAAAGTTATCAACGATAATAGAGAACTCACTTTTAGATAAGCAAATCAAAATGTTACAATATTAGAGCCAATGTGGATAGCATACCTCGATGGATTTCCTGAATTTGAACTATGATCAGGATTTATTAGTGCCTTACCTAACTTATATGGTAAATAAAACCAAGACCCAAAGAAGTTTATAAGGGAGTATCAACATAAAGTTAATAGAATGAAACCGATTAAAGGTACTTTAGAACAAGTGAAACTGAAGGTTTTTCTTTGTATTGAAAGATCAAGCACAATATTGGTTGTTCTATCACCAACAAGATTCAATAACTACATGGACTCAAATGTTATAATCTTTCCTACATGAATGTATGCCTGCTAGAAAACTTAGTTCATATAGAAAGGAAATTACTATTGCAAAGATGAAAGATGATGAATACTTTAATGAATTTCGGGATAGATTTCATAGATTAATTTCTTCTTGTCCACAACATGGATAAACTCAAAGAGCTGTATTAGAATATTTTTATGAAAGACTCATTCACTTTGAACAAAGGTTATTAGGCACCGTATGTGGTGAATTTTTAATTTAAAACAACACGTAGTTTACCAAAAGAAACAATTAATAAAATGGCAAAACAATCTAAGCAATATGGTGAAAAGGTTGAATCCTCAAGAAAGAAACTTTATGAAGTTGATAATATTAGAAATAATCCATTTGATGATAAAGTTGATGAAATATCTAGGATGGTTAAGTTATTAATTAAAGATAGATATAATCAAGTTAAAGCTTGTGGATTTTGTAATGAGGTTATACACCTTACGGATTCGTGTCCTACTCTACATGAAGAAAATACCGAAAAGGTTAATGCAATGATGAACCAGTTTTATTTCCACGTGGAAATCAATAAACTAATAATACTTGTTATCTTGGAAGACCAAATCCAAATATTATTTATGGTTGTCAAAATCAAAATTATAATACTTATAAACGAAGAGCTCATATGCAATCTGCACTTCATCATCAATCTCGACAAAATGCTCAACCTACGAATCTAAATTTATAACAAATCTAGCATAATTTTATGAATCAAAGTCATTAAATTTTACACAGATTTTTCCATATCAGATTAAGAGTGATACTACTATTAATGAACTGAAAAATCAATTGAGTCAATATAAATAGGTTAAGTACTCAATAGAGTAATCAAGGTAAAGCACCTACTCAAGCTACTATTGGTCCAACTTATCTAGCACATGTGAATGCTTAATTCATTGATGAAAAAGACACATCTAAACCTAGAAAGACAATAAAATAGAGTAATAAAAAGAAAGTACATAAAACTATTGAAGAATAAGAAGAAAAAATTATGGCTATTGTCATTCCTACTAGAGAATGGATAGCTTAACAATTGAAATACTATCCTTTACCTGGAAGGTTATACTCATGGTGTTTTGCTAGAGTTGAAGCATATGAAAGATCTTTACAAAAGTTGGAATTAATTGATTAGGATACAAATGATAAGATTTTTAATAATTTGAATAAAGATATGCACTCATATTATACCATTCCATATCTATTAAATGATGCTACGGAGGAAGAAAACAATGAACACATTCTTGAAGCGTTTAAGAAAATAGAAATCAATAAATCATTGATCGAATCGATTATACAATATTCTAATTATGATGAAGTTTTGAAAAAATCCTCTGAATCAAAAGATAAATTTTATGAAGAATCTAAAGAAAATTAAAGACAAAAGGTGTTTGCTTTAATTAAAAAGAATATACTTGATAAATGTTCTGATCTAGGAATATTTGAAATATATATTACATTAGGAAGTTCTTTTACAGATATTGCTACGTGATCTTGTAGCATCAATTAATGTTATGTCATTTAAATTATATGACTCATTGAAAATAGGTTTGTTGACTAACACACTTATTAATCTTACCTTAGCTGACAACACAATTATTAAACCTTATGGTTTACTTAAAAATGTCTTAGTAAGAGTAAATGACTTAGTATTTCTAGCTTACTTTTATGTCATGTAAATGGGAGACTCAATATCATATAAATCTCCACTTATACTTTTAGGAAGACCATTTCTTAAAACAACTAAAGCAGAGTTAGATATCTTTAAAGGAATAATGTCTATGGAATTTGAAAACAAAATTATCGCTTTTAATTTTAATGATGAAGATGTCTATGTTAATTTTGATAAATTTAATAATGAACAAATTAATAATATTGAATCTTTAGAATTAAATCGCCATGAAGCTGAAGTATATGTTATTAATGTAGTAAAAATGGAAGACAAAAATGCTGACTAAGAATAAGCAAGTTGAAGACACTTCAAATCAAAAGATAATAATCTAAAAATGGAGGGTTAAGCAATCGAACAATGTTAGTTAATGATATTAAGATGGAGGAATTTAAATCTACAACGAATAAGAAAAAGAAAAAAAAGTATTTAGCAATTGTCAAGCTCGATGATCCATGAGATATATACATAAACATAAAAGTAGAATGGGCTTGGTATTTTAAAGCTATTTGTGATAAAGGACCTAGAGCAAACTACATACCAATTCATTTCTTTCTTCATACTTATCTTGAGTTGGATGTACTTGCTTCTAAAAAATTTACTCTACCAAACGATTATTAAGTGAAACCAATAGGTGCAGTTACTAATGTACTAGTCCAATTTGTCAAGTACATTATTCCCTAATATTTTTTGGTTATGCAACACTTTATCAATGAAGATCCTCCATTAATCTTAGGATTACCTTTCTTAGCCACTTCGCAAGTTGTCATGAATACTCTAAAAAAGACAATCACTTTTAAGGTGCATGGCCGAGCAATCAATTACTGGAAAGGCTCTAGAGTGGACAATCCTATATTTAAGTTTATAGAACCAGTTTAGAACTGCATTATTTAGTCAAGTCAATGACAGTAAACAAAAGTGCTATATTAGATACAAGTCATACTTTATCTTTACTTTTAGTTTTAGTATTAGGAATAGTTAGTTGTTTTAATATTCTCTCAACTTTTGTTTCTTATAATGGGGATATCTTAGGAATTTAATTCTGAAATAATTTCATGTAAAGAGGGGTTGATCGGTCCAATTTCTTTGCGTATTATATTTATTAATATCAAACCTAAAGAGGTTGATTAAACAACATTGAACAATGTGATGAAGATCAGTGTATTCAATAAGACACAGAATCACAAAACACTAACATAGAACAAATAGAGAGCACAACACGCAGATTGTCAAGAAATGAAAACTCTCTTTATTTACTTGTAAGACACGTCATTACAAGGTATATATAGACTAACCTACATAATTGAGTACAAAACTTTCTAACTAATTCTATTACAGTTGAGTTAAACTAACAATGGTAAAGCTAACCAGAGTTGAACACTAACCATAGTCAAAAGATACAATTTGTGCAGTGTTCAGCTATACACTAACATCTCTAACATTCCTGTCTTTAACATTCCCCCTCAAAGAAAACAGAGGATAAAACACAAGGTTTACTTTGACATAGAGGAAAGAAAAATGAGGACCAGATAAAACTTAGGTGAACAAATCAGTTGATTTATGAAGAGAAACAACATACCGTAGATCAAACACACCTGCAGCCAACTTCTCACAAAAAAATGAGCATCAACTTCAACATGCTGAGTACGAGCATGGAAAACAAGGTTGGATGCAAGAGCTTTGGCACCAGTACTATTACACCATAAAACAGGACGAGAAGGACTACGAACACCAAGTTCAAAGAGTATGGATGTAGTCCAAAAGATTTATGAGGCTCCATGTGCCAAGGCTCTATATTCAGCTTCAGTAGAAGAACAAGCCAAAATAGTTTGCTTTTTAGAGGACCACAAAACAAGATTGCTACCTAAGAACAAACAATAGCCACTGGTAGACCGTTTGTCATCACAAACCCTAGCCCAATCTGCATCAGTAAAAGACTCAATTTGAAGAGATGAAAAAGGTTTGAAGCACAATCCTTAAGCCAAGGAGCCTTGAAGATTACGAAGAACCCGTTTGCAGGCTAGCCAGTGAAGATCAGTGGGGTTCTTATAGAACAGATTTAGTTTGTTAATAATGAAACTAATGTCAGTCCGAGAGTAGGTAAGGTACTGCAAAACACCTACATTACTCTTGTACAAAGTGGGATCAGTGAAAGGTTTCCCATCAAATAGAGCTAAATTCTTACCAACAAAAAATGGTGTAATAGCAGATTTAGAATCCTGCAACCTTGTCTTATAAAGAAGCTCCAAAAGATATTTCTGTTGAGTGAGATAGATGCCTAAAGAATCTCTAAAAACTTTATAAAGAAAATTATCCACCTGTTAAAGGTTTTAAAGAGAGAAACAATAGTCAACCCAAGTAATCAGTTGAGAAACTTGATTAGAATCAGAACCAATAATGACAATGCCATCCACATAAACCAGCAACACCAAAAGAGAACTAAAAGACTTATTGTAGAACATAGAAACATGAGAGGTAGAATTAACTAGTCTTCAGGCAAGTAAGGCACTTCTGAGCTTAGAAAAATAGTCCTGTAGCGCCTATTTGAGTCCATACAAGGCTTTATTTTATTTGCAGACATGATGAGGAAATGACTTGTTAACAAAACCCTCTAGTTGAATCATATAAACCTTTTTAGTAAGATCACCATTGAGGAAAGCATTGTTGACATCAACTTGATGAACATGGCAATTGTAAGTGACTGCATGAATAAATAGAATCCTGATGGAATATGGCTTAACAACTAGAGACTTAAATAAACAAGACTAAGGGTTTCATGGAAACCCTTAGCTACCATACGGGCTTTGTAACATTGTATAACACCAGTTGGGGTTGTCTTGACTTTAAAAACCCACTTACAACTAACAATATTAGTAAACGGGGAAGGTGGAATAAAAGTCTAAGTATAATTCTTATCCAAGGCAGAGATTTCATCAAACATAGCAATGAACCAATTTTGATCTTGGAGGGCAATCTTCATAGACGAAAGTTCCAGTTGAGTCTACAAGGCATGTTGTGGAGAGTGAACCTAAGCCTTGGGCTTGAAAATCCCATTTTTGCTCCTAGTAATTATAGGATGAGTACTTATAAGAGGTGCATGAAGAGTAATCTCAGAGGGTGTAACTTTAGAAGAGGCAATAGGTGAACCACCAGAATTAACTGAATATGTATGTACACTGGGGGATCCTAAGGAAAAACACCCAAGTAATGAAGAAGATAGTGAAGCAGACATTAAAGGCTTTATTGAGAAAGAGCTTGGTGATAAAATAACTGGCAATGGTGATGGTGAAGACCTCAGTATCACATAAACATCTGGTAGAATTAACTTAGCAGGAGATGGTGAAGAGGATGATCCTAAAAAAAATGAGTGAATTGGAAATTCAGTCTCATGAAAAACATCTCTGGATATATACACTTTTCTAGAAGGATGAAGACATCGATAACCATTATGGCGAGGACTATATCCAACGAACACACACTTAGTTGTTCGAAAATTAAACTTGTGAGCAGAGTAAGCAGTGAGATTGGGAAAACATGAGCACCCAAACACCTTGACAAATTGATTATCAGGACTTCTCTTGAAACAAACAAAGTATGGAGATTTAAAGCTCTAAATAGAAGAAGGTAAATGTTGATGATGAAAACTGAAGCGACGAAAGCCTCTTCCCAGTAACGAAGTGGCATATGAGAATGAGCAAGTAGAGTTCGCCCCATCTCTATAATAGCTCTGTGTTTTCTTTTTGGTACTCCATTTTGTATATGTGTATAGGGACAGGAATATCGATGAGTTATTCTAAGTTTTTGACAATGAGATTCAATAGGTTTATTCAGACTAAAAATATGCCAGTTTAGAATCAAGATGTCTTTCAACTGACTGCATAAAGTGAAGAAAAACAACAAGGGCATCTGATTTACGTTTCAACGAATAAAACCATGTAAACCTACTAAAAGCATCAATAAAAACAATATAGTAGTGAGAACCAGCGGTAGAAAATAGTGGTGTAGGTCCCCAGAGGTCAGAATAAACTAATTCCAGAATTCTCATTGCAGTAAAAACACAAGTGTGGAAAGGAAGCTTATGTAACTTGCCTATTTTATAGGAATCACAGAAAGGCAAAGTAGCTTTATTGATATTATGATTACAAGAATGTAAAACTTGGCGAAGTATCTCAAGAGAAGGGTGACGAAGCCTAGCATGTAAATTAAAAGAATATTCACCAGTAGCTATCAAGTTTGAAATGATAGACTTATTACACAATGAAGAAAGAGAGCATGTAACATCAATTTTCAAAGAACTTGCAGTGTGTGAGAGAACATCAGTAGATCGTTGATGTTGCTTAAGAATACAGTATAATCCATCATTATGTTGTCCTTGAACCAGAACCTTCTTCGATGCTTTGTCGTTGATAAAGAATGAATCAAATGTGAACTCAGTAATCACATCATTGTCATGAGATAACTTTGAGATGATAATTAGATTCTTAACAAGATTAGGAACATGAAAAACATGTTTCAAATCCAAAGTGTAGGAAGAACGATTACTGGTAGGAAGAACACTATGACCAACAAATGAGATTGAAAGCTGAGAACCATTACCAATAGTAACACATTGTGTACCTATGTAATCATCTCTATAAGTGATAGAAAAGGAATCTGAAGTCATGTAGCTAGAGGCTCCTCAATCCATGTAATAGTTTGGATTAGTTAAAGTTTCAGGAAAGGATATCATCCTTAGAAACTGATGATAATGAGCTTGCTGAGCACTTGGTGCAGATGGTTGTGAAGATCCAAAGAAGAACTGACTAGGCTTCTTAAACTGTCAACTCGAATCACTAGTTTATGTTTGATTTGGACTAAAATAGTTTTGATCAAATTTGATAGAACACCTTGTTTGCACCTTTATTACAACCATTTCTTCCACCTCTATTGTGTCGATGGCCTCCTCTACCAAGACCACCTCGATAACGACCAGTTGTCCTTCCACCATTAAACTAGTTGGATGAAAACTTCTTATCACCAGAATTAGAAGCAAAATGTGCTGAAACAGAAGACAAATCAAGAGATGCAAGAGTATTGAACTGTGCAATTCTATGTTCATGCATCATTAACAAATATTAAGCATCTTGTAAACTATTAGTTTTCTGCTGTGAAGAGATCACTACAACTACATAATCAAACTCTTGACCTACTCCATTTAACAATGATTGAATCAAATTAGAGTCAGTTACACCATGACCAATAGATTTCAATTTAGCTCCAATGTTCTTGATCTTTACAACAAAATTAGAAATAGAACTAGAACTCTTTTTTAAAGTATTAAATTGATTCTTCAATTGAAGTGCTCTAGCCATGGAAGATTAGGCAAAAGATTGCACCAATACATTCCAGATCTCATAAAAGGATTCACAATCAGTGACATGACCAATTACAGACTTATCAATGATTAAAAACATCCAAACCAAGTAGATCAAATCTAATAGAATTCGTCCTTCATCTTCTTTCACTGAAAGGTTTGATGAAGAAGAAGATTGGTTTGAAGCCAAAAAAGAAGGACTTTCAAAGGTCAGAAAGTTTAGACCAAGACCTTTCATTGCTGAATGAATTTAAACCTTCCAGTGAATATAGTTTGTTACAAACTTCATTGGAACATTGAAATTCAAGTCTGTTGCAATGGCAGTAGCATCTAGTAGAACAGACTTCGAATTCCTCACTACGACAGCTGAATCTAAACGAGCATAAGCCATGATTCCTTGCTCTGATACCACATTAAGATCAAACCTAAAGAGTTTGACCGAACAACACTGAACAATGTGATGAAGATCACTGTGTTCAATAAAACACAAATCACAGAACACTAACATAGAACAAACAAAGAGCTTAGCACACATAGATTGTCAAGGAATGAAAACTCTCTTTATTAACTTGTAAGGCACGTCATTACAAGGTATATATAGACCAACCTGCATAACTGAGTATACAACTGTCTAATTAATTTTGTTACAGTTGAGTTAAACTAACTATAGTAAAGCTAACCAGAGTTAAAAACTAACCATAGTTAGAACATACAACTTGTGTATTGATTGGCTGTACACTAACATCTCTAATAGTCCTATCTCTAACAATATTATTTTTTATGCATTAGTTTTATGTTAGTTGGCTATTTATAGTAATGAAAATATTATTTAGTGCATATCATAATTAAATTATAATAATTTTGAATAATTCAATGACTTAATCATGTGGAGTTCTCATAGCGGGCCAGTCTAGTACCATTTTGTCAAATCACTATGGTCGAAATGTTGAAGTCTCTGGATAATCTCATGTTATAGAACTAAATGATATACTTATTATGAGTAACATCTATGACTTAATCCATGTGGTGTTTTCAAAGCGGTTCAGTCCAGTACCATGTTCCATAATATGCACTCATGATCTTGATTCGTATCATTATATTTATGATCATCATATGACCATTAATCAAGAGTCATACTAAACTTAATTCATTATAGTTCTCAGTATAATAATGGACTAAGGACATTTAGGATATTTGAGTAAACATCAAGGATTTTATTATAATTTAAACATGTAAACCATTACAATAATCAACTAAATGTAATCCTCCATTTTGTTGACAAAAAAAAATACTTGAAACAATGTTCGTAAGATTGACTTTGGCACAATCCCCCACATCTCCCACTTGCATTAGGGCTAATCATTTACGTATCTAATACCTAAAGACCTAATATGACCATCATGCCTTGCCTAAAGAAGAGTCTTTGTCAATGAATCTGCAACATTGTCTTCTCTTGAAACTCTACAAATCTTCACGTTTCCCCTCTCAATGATTTCTATGATGAGATGAAAACGTCCAAGTATAGTTTGGATTTGTGGTATGACCTAGGTTCCTTGGCGTGTGCTATCACTCCGTTGTGGTCACAATACAAGCAATCTGGGTTAGCAATACTTGGAACCACACTTAGTTCGTAGATGAACTTTTTGATCCAAACTGCCTCTTTAGCTACATCGAAAGCTGCAATGTACTCAGCTTCTATTATAGAATTTGCCACAGTTTCTTTCTTCAAACTTTTCCACAGACTGCACCCTCATTCAAAGTAAACACATATCCAGACTACAATATAAAGTCATCTATATCAGTTTGAAAACTTGCGTATGTGTAACCATTTACAACAAGCTCATTTTATACAATTCCATAGATGAAGTACACTTCCTTAGTCCTTCTCAAGTACATAAGAATGTTCTTTGCTGCTATCTACCGGGATCTGACAGACACCTTCTTGTTGTGCTTAAAGCATATAATAAATCAGGTCGAGTGCATAACATGGCATACATGATAGATCCAATGGTTGATGCATATGGAATTTTATTCATACGGTCTCGCTAATCATTTGTATTAGGACATTAAGTCTTATTGAGACTTATTCCATGAGACATAGGTATCAATCCTCTTTGGGATTCTTGCAAACTAAACCTATTAAATACCTTCTCTATCTAAGCTCTCTTACTTAGACCAATTAGCCTTTTAGATCTATTCTTATAGATTTTTATCTCAAGCATATAGGATGCATCTCATAAGTTTTTGATTGCAAAACACTATTCTGACCAATACTAGATATTATGCAAAATAGGGATGTGGTTCTCAATGAGAAATATATTAAGAACATATAGTACCATAATTTGAACCTTAAATGCTTTATCAAGGTTGGGATCATTATCCCAAATTCCTTAATTGCTTCATCAAAACGAAGATTTCAACTCCGAGAAACTTGTTTTAATCCATAAACGGATCTTTCAAGCTTACACACTATCTTAGAATTCTCAAGATAAAAAAACTCTTCATACTATATGTCACAGCCTTAATTTCTAATCCTAGTTATTATCTTAATCAGGATCACCAACCTATGATGTGGGATCGGCATCGAGATACATGCACTGATTGAGGCATGTGCCGAGGTATATGTTTGTTTTAATGTGATGTACTCCTAGTGTATTATATTTGTGTAAATTACTAAGTCATCTCTACTTGTATATAGTTGTCGAGACGTGAGCGGGGATGCACCTTGAGATGCATGTCGGCGTGGGATCGGGGTAGAGTGTGATATGGTAAGTTTAACTTAAGTTAATGTGTCTTATATGGTTGTTTAACATGGATATAGTTGATTTACATTAATGAAGCCTAAGTTAGTTAAATAAAACATTAGCCATTTGATGTTGCTCGAGATACGTGTGGATAATCATAAGACCAATTGAGTTGCAGTTAGCGTTAGCAACCATGAGTTAATGGAGAGTTAATGGATTTGAAAACAAGATGTAAACCATTAGAATTATCTCAAAATGCGTGTACACATCAAGATCAATGGCTATAAATTAATCTTAGCTAATATATAAGATGGATGAGATAAAGCATGCAAATCATTCTCATTTACTTAACTTAGGAAAGAAGTAAAGCTAGATAAGAGAAGAGCAGTTGGTTGTACAGAAATATTGGTGAATTGGAAAGTGTTGGATCAAAGTAGGTGTGTTTTACAGCTTAGTAAAGTAAATCTACACCATTAACTTAGTTTAAATTGGTGATTTGATTGTAATTTTGAAGTGTGAGTTATTATAGATGTTGTGGAAGATGTGATAGGTCTCCAGATGAGGGTAACTGAGGTGAAAGGCTACGGTGTTAGCCATTTCAAGAAGGAAACCAAGAAATTCAAAGTGTTGAATTTTTGGGATTTCTTGCTTTTAGTGCACTACACACGTGTAGCGCGCTAAGTAATATAGGTAGCGCGCTAATGAAGTAACTAGCATACTAGACATATTAACTAGCACGCTAGGTGCTCTGAACATCACAATTTACGTAAACTGATAAAGACTTTAGAAACTTCTAACTTAGCCTAAATCCATATAAAACCATATAAACATATTCTAAAACATGTATAATGAAATGAAGAACCTAGGGAAGAGTCTTGAGGGTTCTATATGTGTTTTGAGGAGTCAAAAAAATAGTTAAGTAAGGAAATTTGCAGGAATTGAAAGTAAATCCATTGAGGTTCATTTCCATATTTCAATTCCATTACTGATGTTGTTTAATAGTCTCTTTTTACTATATATATGCTTTGTAATATGGTAACATGAATTTTAGTTGATTTTACTCACCCCGTGAGTTGTTTGGTCATGATATTGTTCCTTGAAATGATATATTGCTTCTACTCTTATCCATTGTACTCATTGGTTGATTATGACTCTATTTATAAATTGAATGGCATGATAATAGGGTAGTTTTACTGATGCATTGAATATGGACATGTATTCTTACCTATGATGATTTTGAATGCTATAACTTTATTATATAGCTCTTAACTATACTTCCTTATGAATGTAAAGTAGTCCAAGTATCTAGGGTCCATTGCACTATATTGATATAGTAACACATGAGGTTAGTGTCCCTGGGATGTCAGCACTCGCTACTATTATAGTTCAATACAAAGGTTTAGAGTGCTTTGGGTTGTCGGCAAAGACACACGAGTTAAAGTATATTAGGTTCTTTCTAAAAGGTTTTTAAGGCTTAAATGATGTAGAACAAGATCGAACGAACATAGATCATCACTACTTCACCTGGTGTTAGGTTCATTTGTTTACCTTTGGTATTCATTTGCATATCTCTATTTCGACAATTCCTTGCTCTCCATATGCTTTCAAATACCTTTTGTACACTATGGAAATGTGGGTGAAAATCTCCTGATGTTACTTTCTACTTTATTGTACTCACAGTTCTATTTATGATGATGGGTGCAGATTCGACGACTAGCAGGCTCGACAAGGAGAAGATTATTGACTATCTCTAAGCTGGTGGCGTGCATTCAGTATCGAATTTGTAGATTTTTTTTGCAATATTACGTATTTTATGTCTTTCAGATACATTTGGGTTGCATATATGTTTTGATCGAGCATTAGTTCCCTGACCTGACACATATTTGTTACACAAATTGTCATCATTTTAATATATATACATGTGGTAGTGATTATCTCGTTTTCCACACTTAGAATTTATATTCAATTGTTTCTACTAAATCGTTATGACTTTTTTCATTCTTATAACTATTAAAAAGTTCTAATTTACTCTAAAAATTTAATAATATTGGAAGTTGTGTTTTGTCTATCTTAAACATATGACATGAGGAGAATAGAACTAAAGGTGATTAATACGTTGTTTTGTCCTACGTGGCTAAGATTATGGCTTAATGATGAGATTAGGCCTGACGGTGCACTAGATTAAGCAAGGGGTTGTCGCATTGTATCATATACACGTCCTCAAGTAGCTTTCCATTAAGAAAATTTGTTTTAAAATCCATTTGCCATATCTCATAGTCATAATATGCAGCTATGGTAATCGAATTCTAATGGACTTAATCATGACTATAGGAGAAAAAGTTTTATTGTAACAAACGCTTTAAGTTTGTTTGAAACCTTTTGCTATTAGTCTTGCTTTATAAGTGTGCTCTTTGCCATCCATGTCAGTATTCTTCTTGAATACCCATTTACAACCATTGGTCCTACCAATGTCAGGTTAATCAACTAGGTCCCAAACTTGGTTATCATACATGGATTGCATTTCAGAGTTCATGGCATTAAGCCATTTATTTGACTTAGAGCCAAACACAGCCTCATGATAACTAGTACGTTCATTTTGATCTATAAGCAATACTTCACTATTATCAGTAACGAGAAATCCAAATCTTTCAGGCTCATGTCTTTTTTTACCAGACCGTTATGGTCCTTGTTATACTTCTAGAGGCTCCACTAGTTCAAAACTTTGTTGATCACTCATTGGTGGTACAATGTTCATTTGTAGTTCTTGAACTTCTTCAGGACTTACATTATTCCTACTGGTATCTTTTGAAATAAATTACTTTTCCATAAAGGTACCATACCGAGCAACAAACACTTAGTTCTCAGTGGGATAATAAAAGTAGTATCCTCTTTTGCCTTAAGCAAAAACATCATTTCAATTTTATGTTTGGATTTGGATGGTTTTAATTTCATTGCTGTGAATAATGAATGCTTCATCTCTCATAAAGGCGTATTTCATGCAAGTGTTGATTTGTGATGATCTTTATATTCTTAGCATAAAAAGGTCCATGGATACTCCCATTTTTAACATAAATACAAAGAAATGTAAGTCAAATAATTTGAATCATTGCTACTTTTGGCATTGTCATCTTGGCCACATAAATGAGAAACACATTAATAAACTCCATAACGATGGATTTTTATATTCATTTGATTTTGAATCGTATGAAACATGTGAACCTTGTTTGTAAGGCAAGATGACTATGAGTCCCTTTACTTGACACAGTGAAAGAGCCAGTGATTTATTGGGTCTAATACATATTAATGTATGCGGTCCTATAAATACTATAGCTAGAGGAGGTAATCAGTACTTCGTTACTTTTACTTGTAATTTCATCAGATATTGTTATATATCTCAGAAAGCATAACGTTGAATCATTTAAAACGCTTTGTACGTTTCAAAACGAAGTACAAAATCAATTTGCTAAAACAATTAAGACACTTAGATTAGATCGAGGTGGTAAGTATTTGAGCCCATAATTTGATGATCATCTTAGAGCATTATCTCACTATTGACTCCACAAGCAACTCTAAATTAGAATGGCATTTCTGAAAGGAGAAATGAAACTTTTTAGGATAACTTACCAATTTACACAAATCAAATTTAATGCCTACTTTGTCTTAAACTTGATGTTTAGCATAAGCCCCAAAATCACAAATCCTTAGGAAAGACAAGCAAGGTATCTTCACATACCATATCTAAATCATAACATCCCACTGCTAGGGCAGTAACTCTTGCTCCATTTCGCACACATAGGACGATCTCCCCTTTCACCAACCTTCTATTTCTTGTGAGTCCCTGCACATTCATAGAAATGTGTAATCCAAATTCAGTATCCAATGCCCTAGAATTAAAAGTAGATAAGTGAATATTAGTAACAAAAGTACCTAAAGTGGTAGTCCCACTACCCTTCTTCATTTTCTTTAAATCTTCATAGGAAAGATCAATGTTTTTAAACTAATGACCAAGAGTTCAGCAAAATTGATAGTTACCTTCCTTTTCTTACTATTTTTAGGGTTGAGAAGTAGAAGGATGCTTAGGATGGATTTGTTCCAAAGGTTTATGATAGGCACAATAGCCTTGGCAAATAAAGCTTTGCCCTTGGCCTTCTTCTTCTTCCTGGCCTTACCCTTTTGGACTATCATCACATTAGTAGAGGGTTTCCTTATATTATGCTCAATAATCTTAAGCATCAAATGTAAATGTAAATGGATTTCTCCATGTTATTCATCTTATAGTTCATCTCAAACATTGAATAACTATATGGCAATAAATTTAGGATCAGATCTGTAGCCAACTCTTAGCTAATGGGAAATCCAAGTCTATTAAGTTGGTCAACATTGTCGGTCATCTTAAGAACCTGAGGAGTAATTGACCCACCCTCATCCATCTTCCAAGAAAGAAGGCTCTTTACTACCTCGATCCTTTCTTGCCTAGCCTATTCTTGAAACATTTTCTACAAAATAAAAGCCTTGTTGTATGCTTCCATGATTCGTATGTCCTTCTGAAGTTCAGGAATCGTATTAGCCAACATAATGTATGCAACATTTGTTGATTCGTTCACATGCTTAGAATGTGCATCCTTCACAACTCTAGTAGCATTGACTAGTGATTCCTAAAAAACGATCATCAAGGACATACAACTTGCGTTCATGCTTAAGAACAATTCCCAAGTTTCTGAACCAACTAAGAAAGTTTGTCCAAGATAACTTATCCTTCTCAAGGATGAATCATAATGATAAAGGATTTTGTGTGACTTAAAAAGGCCTTTGGTCAACAACAAAGATTATGCAAAGTTTATTTTACTATATAGTAATAGGCTACCATTAAATTAACAATCCTCCAGGCATGAAACATAGAATTAGATTGTTTAGGTATGTAGCTTTTATGAATTACATCTTATGTAACTGGTAGTTGTATTATGAGATTATGATATCTAGTTAGTCGGCATGTTTTATCTCATCTTGTGCCTAAAGCCCAAAACTTTTTTGATAGCTTTATTAAGTTCAACCATTTTAAACATCTAGGTAACTCTTACCCATCTTGCCTCACCAACATAACACAATACACCAAGCAATGGCAAAAACTATATTCGTGTGATTGAGGCCTTAACAAGTGTTCATAATTTTGGTTACACGTGACTTAAAATTTGAATTAAATAGTTAAATATCATAAATCATTATGTTTGTCGAATCATTAAACAAGTTAGGAAATTTGAATACTATTCACCAATATACGAATTTCCTTGTGCTAGGATTATTTAGAAGACGATCCTGCTGGCCGGTCAGCAGTTTTTTTAATTTAAATCCGCTTAAGATTTTTCCTTATTTCGATCAATTTGATTGACCAAAATAACCTTTTATTTTTAGTCTAAAATTGTTAATTAATTGTTTTAATTAACCAGGCCCACCTCAAACAATAATATCTTATCCTAATCTAATTAGAATTATAGATATCTTAAATCCTAACTTATCTCAATTACGATTCAAATCATATCTAATGGGATTCTTATCAATTTTGTATTTATAATATATTTTTGATAACTTATAGAAGTTACAAGTATTATCTGATTAGATGTTTATCTCCTATCCTATAGGAATATAATACCCGAATAAATACTAACAAATAAATAAAATGAGATATATAATCTAAACAAATTTTGATTCTTTTCCATACTACTCATGCAATTGAATCAAGAAATAAGATACGAATTATGTATTCAACCCTAAATCCCAAATTAATTATATACACCTTGTGAACATTAAAATTTTTTATCAATAAATATCAAAGTATATGTTAATCGAATTATCCTCATGGTTTAAAAACGTGTCATGATAACAATTATGAAAAAACCTATATGAATATTGAAGATACATCTAACAACATGCTTTCATCAATATATCACATATATAACTCAAGAAAACATGCATTAGCCAAAGGCTTTGATACCACTGTAGCGTTTTAGGGTTTAAAACGAAATGAAAATTTCAATTTTTTTTTTCAAAAACCCTAACAAGATCAAATCCTAGTTCAATTAAACTAATTGATTGAAAGTAAATCGTACCTTAATCATAATTTCTTTCTTTATGTTGATTGTTTTGTAAGCACTGCCAAAGACGAATGTTCTCTATTAGAAATCTAGACACAAATGGCAACCGAGATATACACGAAAACAGTTTTTTGTTCTCCTTAAAACTCAAGAAAGACTGAAAACCTAACTCATTTTCTCAAAATTGACAATCAGATTCCAACCTTAATTTCACACGTAATGTGAATTCACTTAACATGCCTATTTAGATAACCCTTGTACAAAGTCGGCTAGGTGAATTATCATTATACCCATACTTAAAGAGGTACTAATATGCCATAAAATATGGAATTTTATGTTATGATTTTTATCAGATAAAATCCGTTGTTCCAAATCATTTAAAATATCGCAAATCCACTCTTTCTATGCGACCCAAAAGATTCATTCAACATCGAAAATTAACCAAAGCCATTTTGGTAGACAAGTCATAAGCGGTCTCTAAGAAGGCATTATGACTACCGAAGTTGGACGTAGATTAAAATTGATACAACCTAATCAATAGTGTATATCATATCCATTTATCATACGATATCCTTTGAACAAACATAAGGCACGAAAAAGTCACCTTTGATTTTTAATCGTACTAGTCTCGATCTCTTCGTAGACTAATAACATCCAAGACAATGATCATATCATTTCACATGGACTTGGCCATTATCATTCTATCATATCGAGGGATCCACTGATATATCTCTCTATATGAGAGCGATACATTCTATCTGGATTACACACCTTCACACATTATTCACATAGTAACCAATCACAATTTTTATAAACATCCAATCAAAGACAAAGTTTGATTGTATGAAATCAATATAATCGTAATGTTGAAATCCCTCGTAATCTCAAGTAAGGGGAATAAATGATATAACTATCATGAGTAACACCTATGACTTAATACATGTGGTGTTCTCATAGCGGGTCAGTCTTGTACCATGTTCCATAACAAGCAATAATGATCTTTATTCTTTTCCTTATATGTACGATCATCTTATGACCGTCAATCAAGATTTACAATAATCTTAATTCATTATAGTTCCCTGTACAATAACCGACTAGGGACTGTTAGGATATTTCAATAAACACCTATGGATCTTATTATAATGTAAACTTGCCAACCATTTACAAAAATAAACATCAAATGTAAACCTCTATTTTATTAACTAAAATAATACTAGAAATAATGTTTATAAGATTGACCTAGGGTAGATGCCCCTTCATATATTAACTATCTATCTTTAATGTGCAAAATTTAATTATTTTACCCATTTTACCACACTCGCGAGTGATGTTTGTCTCGAGTTGCGTCTGCTATGCATGGCTAAATGTGTGCATTGCTGGAACTTAGGTTATTACCTTAGGTTATTACTACATTCATTTTATCAAATGGTATAAGTGTATGATGGTCCATCTTTATAGTAAGTGCCAAATATATTTACAAGCTTAAATGAATAGTACTTAATTGATTCGCCTAAGTTCGATATTAAAAATAAAACTAAATGATGGCATCAAATGCAGATGTTGGATAACCTATGTTTGAGTAATTGACTTAGTAGCCTAAAGTGGGCTCCTTGTTAAGCATTAATTTAAACATGATGCCTAACCCCTTATAATAAATTTTTTTTTATCATAGATGGATGCCTAAGTTCTTGGTTAATTTTATAAGTTATGGATTTTCTATAGATTGCAATTTTGAAAAATCTTAGGATGATTAATGGAGATGATTGTTGTGCATGCTTTGAAATGACATCAACACTAGATATTGCTATAAATCTCAAATTGCGGATAATCAAGTGAAGGATATTTAAACTATAAGATAAAATTAATGTGTGCATATGGTAAAAATGGGAAACATCAAGAAAACTAAGGTCAATTAATCTATGTAATGACCTAAATTGCAAGGTAGATAACTTTATTTTCTTGGGGTAAAAAGATCATTTTAAATTTTGTAGGTCATTTGGCATGTGTAGAGATGAGATGTGGGCTTTGACTTAGACTTAATTATGCTAGGTTAACCTAATAAATTACACACTAAGGACTCCAGAAATAAATGTATAAAAGGATGGGGGCATTAGGGACTTAACTCAAATTTATTCTTTTGGAACTCTAGAGAAGAAATTGGAAGGAATCACACCATTAATGGAGTTGAGTGCTTAGAGATAACAAGGAGATTAAAACTCATAAGATCTTAAAAAAACTTACATACATTCTCTCCTATTTGCTTTCTTACCCATGCTTATAATTCATATTTGATGGTTGATGATCATCTTGTACATGCAAGCCACTTCTTCTTGATATTGTCATTTCCCCAATTTTGCTCGCATCCCCTCTAATTGGTTAACAACATAAAGATATATTTATTTATCAAGTTCATGCATGTCTTCCTTTAATTCGTAAGGTTGATTGAAATTATTTCTTCAACTTATTGTTGTGTTCACTTAAATGTATTGAAATCTTGATGCCTACTTGACAAATAAGAATAAAAAGAAAAATGAGTATTAATAGTAAATGGTGCATGGATGGATGGCATATTCATCTCTTATGAATAAATCTTTAACAGTTGGGTTGATAAACTTAGAGTATATGCTGAAGATTAGAAATTTCTAAAATATGTTGCTTCAAAGAATTTAAAATTAATTATATTTAAATATTTTTATAAATTAACATTTTCATATTTTATTTAATTTAAGTTACTCACCTTTTACATTTCATCCTATACAAGAATTACTCTCAATAGTCCTTTTATTTGATATTCATAATCTCATTAGAAATAAATACTTGTAATTTGTAAAAGAGCTCAAAAGTTTGAAAATATTTGTTCAATAACCACATTAAATAAATGGTTGGAATATAATAATATGTATGTATGTATGTATGTATGTATGTAAGGTAAAGTAAATGATTCTAAATCGAATGTAAGGTAAAGTAAGTTGGGGATACTTTGAAGTAAATGAATCTCAATCGAATTTTAAAGGTTCTTACACACATAAAGCCAAATTAAATTGATATTAGGAGCATAGTAGACTAGAGTTAGGTATCAGGTACGAGGTTGAGGAGTGTGAAAGACACATGAGTTCGCATTTTCACTTTATTTGAGGTAAGTAAACCAGTAAGGATCTCCATATCAACTATTTTTAATTTCTTCGTTCTTTAAATTGTCAACTACCTTTTTCATGGACTATCAATCCTATTATGAGTGTTTGAACGCCAAGTGAGTAAGAAAATTATCTCTGGGGTGTGGTTGCCAACTTGAAACCAGGACCTCAAACTCGATTCATAAGATTTAGTAGGAATGTAATGTATTTTATTCGGGGCATCATTGATATCCCTCATTTACGATGGTCTAGGTTTAGCAAGCTTTGCCATGTCCTAGGACACAAATCTTCCTTGCATAGCTGTAACTCTCTGACTCTGACCCTGAAGTACCCACGTTCATTAATCTTGACCTACTTGGGCACCTCTCTTTTTAGTTTTCTTAACACTCATTTCTAGCACTTTACATTATTCAAGTATTATTATTATGTACTTTAGACTTCTTTCCATTTATTTACTGTTAGTATAATTCTCGGATTGTTTAATATTGCTCATGCATTACTGATGATATCCTTTAGTCTTTACTCATAGGAATTGTCTCTTTTGATGACAATTGCATG
This sequence comes from Stephania cephalantha, assembly GCA_039657325.1. Taxonomy (NCBI): domain Eukaryota; kingdom Viridiplantae; phylum Streptophyta; class Magnoliopsida; order Ranunculales; family Menispermaceae; genus Stephania; species Stephania cephalantha. Next base: position 28,149,789 of record CM077571.1, read on the forward strand.
TGCGCAAATGAGCGAGCGCAAGGCGATGGTGATTGGTTCCTTACTCTAAGATATTTAAGCGACCTCCCCTTCTCGCTTTTATAGGTTTATGCCTTTATTTTATTTACTTATTATGACATTTTGTACATTTGAGATACATTATAGGTATTGAGAGACACTTATCACTGGTATGTCAATTTGTTTACTTTTTGCACTTGGTCACCAGACATACAGGTTTTTATATATATGCAAGATTGAACACATAGTTGTCAAACTATTTCTTTTATTTGTTGACTTACTTATTTTGGTAAATTGCTTATGTTAACTCTTTAAATCTCATGAAATATTAATAACTCAACTTAAAATTATGAACTAATTTGTAATGATGAATCGTAAGTAGCTCAAATAAAGGGGGATGATCGAGCTGCAACTTATGTTATGCGATTTACATTATAATTAATTATTTATTTATTAAGTTACATATTCGACTATGATTTTTGAATTTATGTTGGATTCTACCTATGTCTTTGATAAGTCGGTATTTATAGGTTTTCAATAGTCTAATTTAATGTATTTAATATAGAAAGTCTCTAAAATATATCTTTAATTATATTTATTTGTCATTTTTAGGTGAAATAGACTGCACAGTTAAATCCAAGGCGGAAAAATACTCAAAATGGAGTATTTAGATGCAGTGATTAGGTGCCGGAAGATTTGCTTGAGTTACATGCCGTGATGGGTAAAATAGGAGACATCAGACCAAATAACACAGGGAGTAACACAGTTAAGTCACTTGCAAGGAGCTGTTGTTTGATATCCTCTAAATCCGCGTTATCACCTCACCTCACCTCACAATATTGTCATTCCAGCAGCTCTTCGATCTCCTTGGGATGGGTGTAAGCACTAAGGCCAAGATGTTCGCCCAACTTTGTGTGATACCAAACTCGCACCTCCTTTGCTGCCACGCATCAGCAAGTCGTGAATCCACCACGTCATTCTAGCCGCTTTGCACCAATCAGAGCTGACACGTTAGCGACTAACAACAAGCGGACCAATCACATGTCAACATGTGTTGAAAACCCATTTTCAAACCAAAAGCAGCCCTTAGATGCTTCTCGGCGCACGTGTCACCCTACCAACCCCCAAAATTAGTTTCTCTCACCTCCCGGTGTGCCTGTCTTGCTGCACCGAGGTGACGTGTCTTTGTGTTCTCTTTGCCAGCTGGCCCAACTACACGTGTCCGACACCTACTCGCCCTCTTCATGTCTGATAAATCATGTCCACATGTGTATTATCTAATGAATTAGTAAATTATCCTTACATTCTCTATCCATTCTTTGTGGGAATATAACTGTTTCAACTGTTACTTAGTTGGAAATTTATTGAGATCCTAACCATACTAATTGGTTGTAACTTGCAAATTAACATATTCAGTGGAAGTTTTAATTAATACCATTTAAATAAAGTAATTTAGCATGATAAACGTTGTTGAAAGGCAAATCCTACTGAGGAAAACCCTGCAAAGTACTCTGTATATAAGCAATAGTACCACAAACAAGGTATATATACATGTACGGTGTCATCTCAAGTCTCCCAATACCCAAAATATACAAAATATCAAAAATAAACACGTACAAGTAGGTCCTCGACAGTGTGCAATCAAATATAGTTGCTAGGATCCCTTTGCTCCTAGTGGTACAAAGATCTGCACTCAACAATCCCAAAAAGACAGATTACGAGTATAGTAAGTGAAATCCCAAGGAACTCTTCTGAGCATTCATATAATAATGTAAAGGAAATACAAGGAATGTTGTCAAGTTAACATGCAAAATATAAAATAAAAATTGTAAATGGCTCATCGCGTGAAAGCCAAGAAATGTGTGTGCTCACTCCAAATGGACTAGACTGTACTTCGGGTCACCAAGTTCCCACCAGTGGTCGCGTCCAACTAGCCCGACACTCGGTCCTTTGCGGTGCTTGCCAAATCCGCTGAGTCACCGACACGTGTACCAAAGGCAAGCTCAGGTCGCCATTCACTAGGGACGGGTCACACGTGCTACTGTCTAGTCCATCATGAAGTCACAACCAGGAAATCCGAGGGAGTAACCTTAACCCAGGTCCAAGTAACCGAATAGAATAATGAACAACAAGAAATGATAGAAATGAAATGTAAAGCATAATAAATATTCGGAGTCTTTCATTTCGATATTACAAACCTTACACCGCTTTCCGACCTCCCCAGACTCCTATACCCAACCCGATAGGCTCCTCGATACCGAGCCTCGGTCGACTAAATCCCTGAAGTCCATTTTTACAAGTTTAAGTTGTTTACAAAGTATTAGATATATATTAAATAAAAATCCCCAAAACAACCCTTTATAATCTATATTCATCAGTCATTAACGCACTAATATGGTCTACCTAACGTGCTAGATTGAGTTACCGTGCTAAGGGGTGTACCTAGTGCGATAGATGGAATTAGCACACTAGGGAATTTAACTAGCATGCTATTGTTCTTCATTTCGAAGAAAAATTGCATACAAAGGATGATTAGCGCTAATTGCCTTTTGGGACAAAATTCTTAATTCAAGAACTTTGTCCTAGCCCTCTCGATTAGCCACTCTAACTGGTTTTATATCCTCTTTTCATCAAAATAACTTCAATACATTAATTAGTAGTGGAGATGAAGATGATGATGACCTCGGTTTGAGCTTTTGATTTGGTCTCTAATGTATGAATTCCCAGCTTGAATTATCTCTCTCTCCTTGGCTTTCTCAGAATGCATGAGAAAAATTTGACTGAATTAATCAGAAACTCCTCTGAGTCCCATATATATATTTAATTAAGATCCAATGTGGGTACGTATCTCGAGGATTATCTTGTGGTGTATAAATAAGCTGTAACACACTCCTTAATGACTCCAATAGCACACTCATCTCCTAGTACTACTCATTATGATCATCTTGGTATTCATCTCATGGTCTTCATTATTTAGTTACCACTTTAGGTTTAGCTTATTTAATTGATTTCACATTACATTAAGCCTTACAAAATCATATGGTTAGTGTTTTATTTATCCAATTTACCCATCTCATGGTCCTACTAACCTTCGACTACCAAGTATCAAGTGCCCCGCGTCTTGACATGCATTTCGAGGCACGTCATAGTCTATTATTTAAATTTTAATATAGTTAGCCTATGAGTACATTACCCATTTCAACTTACTAACATTGTCATATTTATGTAAGTTTGTTGAGTTTTCTTTGTGTACCCTTACTTCGCCTCTTGATACTCGAGTTAACACGCATTTAGAGGCGACTACCTATCACACACCCTCGCACGCTCTCGTCATTCAACATACACACATGCGATGTATTTAACAAATAATTTAACAAATTAAATCGCAAATAAGCTATCCAACAAACAATTTAACTAGTGTACCTAGGTCGACGTGTGTCCTAGCGTACGCGCGGCGTTCACGTGGATCTATGATGGCTTCCATGTCTGCAATTACGATATAAATAACGGCGTTAATAAAACGGGTCGTTACAGTTCTTCCCAACTAAAAAAGATTTCATCTCGAAATTTAACACTAACTTAAACATCATACCAGGAAATAGCTGAGGGTATCACTATCTCATCGTCGATTCCAGTTCCTAGGTGAGTCCCTCGTTCCTAAAATGCTGCCAACGAACCAGAACCTTAGAGAGCTCCCTGTTCCTAAAAATCTAAACCTTGTAGTCAACAATCTATATCGGCCTCTCCTCGAAGTCACATCAGGGTGAACCTCAATCTTCCCTAACTCAATAGTCAGTCTCAGCCCTGACCTAGCTAGTCTCAACATTGAAATTTGAAATGTCAAATGAACCCCAACTAACTTAGCAGGTGACTCTAATCGATACGCGACACTGTCCACTCTCTGCGTAATCCTATATGGCCTAATAAATCTTAGTGCCAATATCTCGTTAATACCAAACCTTTGCTGACCCTTCCAAGGGGAAACCTTCAAATATACCATGTCGCCCTCCTCATAGCTCAGTCCTTAGTGTTATCCATTCGCGTATATCTTCCGTCTATAATGTGCGGCTCGTAAACTTTGCCGAATCTTACTGATCTTCTATGTGTGATCAACAACTATATCAGGCCCGACTATCACTGTATCTTCCGACTCCGCCTACCACGTAGGTGATCTACAAGGCCTCCCTTACAGTGCCTTAAACGGTGGCATGCTAATGCTCGCCTTGATATATAGCTGTTATTATATGCAAACTCACACAAATGCAGATAATCCTCCCACAAACCCCAAAACTGTAATATACAAGCCCTGAGCATATCCTCCAAGATTTGTATCAATCGCTCTGACTGTTCATTGGTCTGAGGATGATAAGCCATACTAAACTGCAACCTGGTGCCAAAGTGCTCCTGTAGAGCCTTCCAAAGCTCGGATGTCAACTTGCGATCTCTATCTGATATAATGTAAACCGGCACCCTATGCAATCTAATAATCTCCAACTCAAATAATATGCTCAGCTGGGGAAACTTGTCTCTCATGGAAATCGAAATGAAAAGAGCCAAATTCATCAGTTTATCAGTCACCACCCAAACTGCATCGTGACGCCTCGATGTCTGCGGTAGTCCGCTAACGAAATCCATGGTGATGCGCTCCCATTTCCACTGTGGAATGGGCAATAGCTGTAACAATCCACTGGGTCTCATGTGCTCAGCCTTCACCTGCTGGCAAATGTGACAACTTTTGACGTACGCGCTTACTTAGGCGTTCATCCTTTGCCACCAGAATAGTCGCTTCAATTCATGGTACATCTTGGTCCGATCAAGATGAACTGTGAAGCAAGACCGATGTGCATCATTTAGAATCCCATCCCGTATCTTCTAATCCGCATGTATCCACAATCTCCCTCGGTGTCTCAAACACTGATCCGTGGTCTCTACACAATTAGTGCACTTCAGATCCCGAGCCAGACCAATGAACCGCTCACACAACATCCTTCTCATGTCGATACAGAGAACTCTCATCCGACCTCAAAAGTGCTGCTCAGCCATAGTGGATACCTATGTCATGCACAAAACTGATGCCTCCTATAACAGACTATGCTCGTGTGTCATAGGTCGCAAAACACTCTGACTGTCAACGCCGCTCCCGCTCAATGCGTTTACTACGACATTCGCTTTTCTAGGGTGATACTCAATATCGAAGTCGTAGTCCTTCAGTAACTCATGCCATCTCCTCTGGCGCATATTTAGATCCCTCTAAGTCAAGATGTAACATAAACTCTTGTGATCTATATACAAGATGAACATCTCTCCGTAGAGATAGTGCCTCTAAGCCTTCAATGCAAAGATGAAAGCAGCAAGCTCTAGGTCGTGCACGGATAATTCCCCTTCTAGGGTCTCAATCGTCTAGAGAGATAGGCAACTCGTCAACCATTTTGCATCAACACGCATCCAAGAACAATGCCCGAAGCATCTGTATAACTGTCAAAGTCTTGCCCGACTTCGGCAATGTCAATATTGATGCTGAAAATCAACCTCCTCTTTAGCTCACAGAAAGCCTACTCACACTCCTCTAACCAATCTAACCTAACATCTTTCTTGGTCGGTTTCTTCATCGGCGCTGTAATCAAAGAAAAATCATGCATAAATCGCTAATAATATCGAGCCAGTCTGAGAAAACTCCATATATCGACAACAGACTCAAGCGTTCTATAGTCAATGATAGCCCGATTGCTCTCTAAGTCCACAGAGATACCCTGGTCACCGATGACATGTTCTTAAATCTCACCGCACTCAGCTAGAAGTCACTCTTATTGAACTTAGCGTACAATCTGTGCTCTATTAGTATCGTCAAAATTGCCCTGAGATGTACCTCGTGATCCTCACGAGTCCCGTTGTAGATCAAGATGTCGTAGATGAACACTATGAAAAATATGTCTAGATATGGTCTCAAGACCCTGTACATCAAATGCATGAAAATCAGTGAGGCGTTAGTCAGCCTAAACGGCATAACTGTAAACTCAAATAGCTTGTATCTCATGCTGAAAGCAGTCTTCTAGATATCCACTTATGAAATCCTCAATTAATGATAACCTGAGTGAAGGTCAATCTTCGAGAAGAATTTGGCACCTGCCAACTGATCGAATTGATCATCTATAATAGAAAGTGGGTAACGGTTCCTAACTATCACCTTATTCAACTTCCTATAGTCTATACACATCCTCATCGAAACATCCTTCTTCTTCGTAATCAATACAAGAGCTCCCTATGTGACATACTAGGGTGAATAAAACCCTTCTCCAGTAAATTATCCAGCTATTGTCTAACCTCCTCCTGCTCCAATGGTGACATCCTATATGGTCCACTGGTGATCGGCTGCGTCCCTGGTATAAATTCAATGATAAACTCAACAGCTCGTGGCGGTGGCAATCCCGGTACGTCATCTGAAAATACATTAACAAAATCTCTAACCATCGGTACATCCTCAATCTTGACCTCCATCCTAACCTACGGTTGTACTATCGCTGCAAATGCCTTAATCTTCTACACTGTAGCTAGTCGACCTCTATTGATAGGTAAGTCGGTCGCAGGTTTAACTAAGTGCAAAATCTGGTATCCCAGGAATATAAAACTCTATCATCTTACCATAAAAATCTATCCATGCATGATAGGGTGACAACCAATCCATCCCGAGAAGCACGTCAAACTCTAAGTTCTATAATACTCATAGATTTCCTGGTAACTGATGTCCCTTAACCCTTATCATCACGTCTCTACATATCCAGTTAGGGTATATCTTATCCCCAGCAACCGTACTGAGGACAAGGTGTGTGTCTAGTTTGTGTGTATCTAGCCCTAACACTCCAAAAACACGTTAAGCAATAAAAGATAAAGGACTACCAGAATCAAACATAACATGTAGAGGTCGACCAGAAATGTGGAACGTACCCTCAACGAGCAATCCGGTCGCTCCGTCATCCGATCGTACTACCGCATGACCTCTCTCTGGCCTTTTCTGGTTCTCGACGTGGTGTCGGTGGTATCCTACAATCTACCCTCAAGTGTCCCGTCTAACCATACATGTGACATCTGCACCGTCCTAACTACACGTCTATCCGTCTCCAGATCTCATTCCTTAATCCTAGTCTCTCTTACCCTTTTCATGTCCCCCTAACCCCCGACCCTAATGGTATATCTTAAGTTGTGACCTATACTGATCCCCCGGTGCTGATGTGATGGCCTGAACCTGCTGTCTCTCCTCATACTAGAACTGACTATTCTGATGATCATCCCTGCGACCCTTGTCCTGTCAATCATCCCTTCAATCTCTATCGCGATGATCCATCTATCCCTTCGGCCTTTGGTCCAATTGAGAACTTTGCCCTGTCTGTACCTTCATACAAATCACACGCTTTCCATCTCTCTACATCAGATATGTCTCATGTGCCAATGCTCTCGTTAAAGATATCTTGCAGAGTGGGTGCCCCAGAGGATGCCACTACTGAAACAATCCTGTCATAAACTCCTCTATTAAAATAGTAGATCTATAGACGCTATGTCCCGACAAAATCCATTAAGAATTGAAGTAAGTGCCAGAATCTCTCCATGTATTGCATCAAGGTCCGGTTACCCAGTCTCAGGGTTAAGAACTCCTCCTTTAGTCTCATTCTAACCTCCATAGGCATGTACTGATCAAAGAATAACACTTTAAATTATGTCCATGTCGTCAGCTTTGGATGCATATCCTAATATGTTGTCCACCATACCACCGTATGGCCTCTTAGGCATGCTCAAGACAATCGTGCCTGGACACTCTATGGATTCCTCATTATAATATGGAACCGCTGATGAGATACAATCCACTTCCCTGCAACATCGGGGTCACCACATCAGTAAAAGAAGCCTGGCTAAAACTTCAGAAATTCCCTAAACATCTTTGCCTCTGGAGCTAAGACGAATCCCGATGTAGTAGCAATAGTAGTGGGAGTAGTCGTCTGACCCGTTGTCATAGGTGGAGGCGTATGAGTCGGGGTTTCCAACAGAACAACAACGACTGTGGCTTTCTCTATTTGTGTACCCTCTACTACTCTCTCAACTTGTGTTTAGGGAGCAACTGGGACGACAGCTGTCCCCCTAGGTATCATAACTTATATTGGCTCTCTTGGTGTAGCAACAACTGTTGCAAGTGTCGTCAGTGCTGCGATCTAATCTCGTAGCAATTGTAACACCTCGACCATTTGCGTCTCTTAAGCCGAGAGTCGATCCTTCATACTAGGTGCAACTGGAAGTCTCTAGCTGTAGGACTAGGCTGACCAATCTCTTGAGGCATTGTCGACTGTCCGTCCATGATCTGCAACAAGAAGCATGCTCCGGATCAATCTCGGTGTACATACGTATATCATATATATAATGAAAATATAAAACATATATAAACTCTAACTCCACCCGCCTCACATTATTTCCCAACTAAAGTTCTAAGGCAATAACATAAGGTTTGCACAACTAAGGTTTATTTATTAAGTCTTATGCTATTTTCATTTGAAATTTTCCAAGTTCCTCGAAACGCGGGCTCTAATGCCAACTTTGACGTCCTTTCCGCCCCCAGGTACTGTGTGTCCGTGTACTCCTTGCCAACTAACCCAACTACATGTGTCTGGCACCTGCCCGTCCTCTTCACATCTTGTAAATCGTTTACACGTGTGTATTATCCTATAAATTAGTAAATTATCCTTATATTCTTTATCCATTCTCTTTGGGAAACTAATTGTTTATACTTTTACTTAGTTGGCAATTTATTGGGATCCTAACCATAATAGTGGGTTGTATCATACAAATTAACATATTCAACATAAGTCTTAATTAAAACCATTTAAACACGGTAATTTGGAATGATAAACATTGTTCAAAGGCAAAGTATAATGTGGAAAACCCTTGAAAGTACTTTGTATATAAGCGAAAGTACCACAAACAAGGTATACATACATGTACTGTGTCATCTCCAGTCTCCTAATATCAGAATTATACAAAATATCTAAATTAAACACGTACAAGTAGGTCCTCGACAGCGGGCAATCGGATATAGTCGCCTAGGATCCCCTTCCCCTACTGGTACTAGGATCTGCACTCAATCATCACAAAAAGTCAGATGACGAGTACAATAAGTAAAATCACAAGGAACTCCTCTAAGAATTCATATAATAAAGTAAAGGAAATGCAAGGAATGCTGTCAAGTAAACATGCGGAATATAAAACAGAAAACCGTAAATGGCTTATCGCATGAATAGACAATAGACAAGCTAACAAATGTGTGTGCTAGCTCTAGATGGACTAGACTGTATTTCGGGTCACCATGTTCCCAATTGTGGTCTTATCCAATTTTTCCAACACTTGATCCCTCGCGGCATTGGCCTAATCCGCTGAGTCACTGACACGTGCACCAAGGGCAAGCTCAAGTCGCTATTCACTGAGGGCTGGGTCACACGTGCTACAGTCAAGTGCATCATGAACACACAACCAAGAAATTCGGGGAAGTAACCTCAACCCATGTCCAAGTAACCGAATAGAATAATCAACAACAAGGAATGATAGAAATGAAATGTAAAGCAAAATAAATACTCAGAGTTTCTCAAATTGGTCTTACAAACCTCACACCACTCTTTGGCCTCCCCGAACTCCTGTACCAAACCCGACAAGTTTCTAGACGCTGAGCCTCGGTCCACTAAATCCCTGAAGTCCATTTTTACAAGTTTAGGTTGTTTAAAAAGTTTTAGGTATGTATTAAATGAAAATCCCCAAAACAACCCTTTATAATCCATATTCATCTTTCATTAGTGCGCTAATATAGTCTACCTAGCGTGCTAGATTGAGTTACCGTGCTAAGGGGGTGTACCTAGTGCGATAGATGGAATTAGCGCGCTAGGGAATTTAACTACCGTGCTACTGTTCTTCGTTTCAAGAAATTGTTGCATACCTAGGAGGATTAACTCGCTAATCGTTCCAATTAGCGCGCTAATTGCCTTTTGGGGCATAATTCTCAATTCGACAATTCATCCTAGCCCTCTCAATTAGCTACTCTAACTGGTTTTACACCCTCTCCTCATCTAAATAACTTTAATACATCAATTAGAACATTCCAGATCATTCGATTAACAAAATTTTCTCCAATTTCATGCATACACCACATTTTTCAATTTCATCAAAACCATCAATTCGAATTAAACCAGTGGTAAATTCCCTTTGAATATGATCTAATAACATGTAATACATCAAGGTTTCATAAAAAATTAGAGGTTTAACCATCAAATTCGAATTCACTTAATTCAATCAAAAATGGGTTCATTGGAAAGTGGAGGAGATGAAGATGATAATGACTTTGGTTTGAGCTTTTGATTTGGTCGCTAATGTGTGAATTCCCAGCCTGACTTATGTCTCTCTCTCTCTCTCCCTAGTTTTCCTATATTGCATGAGAAAAATTTGAGTGGATTGATAAAAAACTCTACAAAGTCTCGTATATTTATATTTGATTAAGATCAAGTGTGCATACGAATCTCGAGAATTATCTTATGATGTATAAACATGCCGTAACATACTCCTTAATGACTCCAATAGCTCAAAAATTGATACAGGTTGAACATGTCAATAAAATAAATTTCCTAAACCAACAATTTTGTAGAATGGTGGTAAATGGTCGATCCCACAAAGATTGGTAGTCTTTCTATGGTTAAAAACAACAAAAGGAAATCGGGGGTCTTAAAATAAATTAGTTTAACTAACTAAACTAAAATAAACTAGATAAATAAAGTAAAAAACTAATTTTGAAAAAAATTAATGAAAACCTAAGTAACACCTAGGTTTACGGTTTCACAAATCAGGATCAAGATTCAATGGCACATCATGGTCTTCAATCCTTCCCCAAAAGTTATTAATTTAAGATTCACTGGCCATATACATACCCTAGATCTAAACCATATTCCTTAAAATCAACAACAATAAAATAGGAGAAATTAAATCAAATTAAATAATAATAAATCATAGATCTCACAAGTTATGCCATGAATCAATAATCCCAACTTATTTCTCTCCGACCTAGACAATGATTTAATGAGCCGTACTACGGCGTCAAAAAAAATGTTAAAGTCGATCTCCAAATAATATTAAATTCGACGTTCAATAATAAAATATAAGTTCCTAATATATAAAACCACTAAAAATTGGTCTTGGGATGTGAGAGAAACTAATTTTGGGGGTTGGTGGAGCGACTCATGCGCCGAGGAGGATTCAAGAGTTGCTGGGGCATTTTTGCACTACCTGGGACACGTGTCAACAGCCGTTTGGGAGAGAGAGTTTAAAACGTTGACGTGGCACATTCTTGTTGGTTAAAGAACTGCTACATGACGTGGTGGACAAGGGAGTGCACGACACGTGGCACTAGTTGGTCAAAGAGAAAACACTAGACGTGCGTAATTGTGGGAGCAAAATCACACGCATCTCGAGGCAATCGTACGGTTGTTGATGACTCCGTGACTTAAGAGTTACCCACGGGCGTTAGTTGGCTTGTTGTTCACTACTCCTCCATCTGCGCAGTACGTAACTCGAGGCAAATTTTTTGGCATCTGATCATGCATGTAAATATTGTATTTTGAGTATTTTTCCACCTCAGATTCAATCGTGCACTCTGTTTCACTTGAAAATGACCAATAAATATAATTAAATATATATTTTAGAGACTTTCTACATTAAATACATTAAATTAGACTACTAAAAACCTATAAATACCGACTTATCAAATACCCCAAACTTAAGACTTTGCACATCCCGGGCGAAGGTGTAGATGATAACGCAAACTAAACTAGACTCCTAATATAAATATGGAATGACTCAACTAATCTTATACCCGACTAAACACTCATGGAGTTCCTTTGGTTTACATAATCACCAGGTTAACAAGCAACTCAACAAATTTTGAAGTCATGTTATGTCAAGTCTCGCAACCCAAACACAATTATGATCACACTTTGAAGACATAAATTTTGTCAAAACAAAGGCCATCAACTACTCACGAGTTTTCTTGGTCTATACATTCAAGCGCGCAAGTTAAAATTTAAATTAATTTAGTGAAAGCACTCGAGCTAAATCTTTTATTTGAGGAGTTTTCGTAACTTCCGCCTTTAATCAAATTTTTTTATTTTTTTATTTTATTTTATTTTTTAACAAATACGATCCCTGCTCCATTTCCTATTGACCTCTTTTCTCATTTTTTTCCACCACAAGTTTCCTTGCCCCATTTCATATAAAAACCTATGGGACTCTCTTTATTAAGAAAACTCCTATTAGCCCTTCTCACTTCAACTATGATCAAGAAAATTCTCCAATATGGGTCAAACTATCAATACTTGAAAAAGTCTTTCCGTCTACTCCCATTCATTTTCTATCACAAAGTCGATCCATTAACTAAGTCCCTAATTATGAAAAGCAACTATAATTTACTCATCCCCAATTAAAGGCATGAACAAAGTTTCGGGTGACTCTAAATAACTAAAACAAATAAAAACTATACTAAATACATGCATGAAAGTGTATCAACTACTAATGAAATGAGAAAGAAATATGAAGGGACAAGAAATGAAAGAAATGCAAGAAATGATATAAAACACCACCATTACAATCCGACAACCGCATATAACCGCATAAAAAAATTAAATGATCTCACCTGTGATCTTTCGCAAAAAATCCATCCAACTTAATCCCTAAATCCTAAATACCCCCAAGCTGATTCTGAACCTTGTTCTTAAGGTTCAAAACAAGCCAAGGAGTTCCATCCAACAAAAAAAAGAATAGTGGTGAAAAAAGAACATGGATAAATAAATAATAAGATGATACAAATGAATGCATAAATGAAAGTCTCTAAAAACTAGTGAACGTGCGAAATCTCTCATGTCCAGGTTACTAAGGAAACTATGAAAGAACAATCATAATAAAAGAAAGAACTAGTAAACATAGGAGTTAACTAAAATGATTCCTATCAAATCTTGCGATCCCATAGTCTTTTACTAAGGGTGAAATCATCAAGATGATGGAATGAAGTTTAAGGTTTTGGGTCTATTCAAAGACCCGCCACTAATGTCATGACCTAAGTTGGATGTGTCCCGACCAAGTATCAAAACACCTAAAGTCCTTATATTATGTTAATTCCAATAAGATGATCAAATTATGCTAAAAATATAATCCATAGTCAAACCTACAAAACTCAGTGGTGCTCTAATTTATTAAAATAAATAAATAAATAAAATAATAATAATAATAAAATAAATAATAAAAACAAATAATAAAATAAAAATACCAAAGAAAGAAAACCAATCCTTGGCAACGGCGCCAAAAATTGACGAGTGCTGAACGCGTTACCCACAAAGGTTAGCGTTAAGGAATATAGATATTGGAGAGCCATGTACATTCCCTTTCCCCACTCAATTCAAATGGTGAGAGGTATTTTCAATGTCCTGATGTTAGTAAGGTAGTACCCTATAAGAAACTATTTTGTGTACAATTTGAGAAAGAAATTGAGAAACATTTATGCGAGACTATGAGAAAGGGGAAGGAGGGTGCTTGACGTTAGTGAGAGAATTTTACGCCAAGAGTATGTGAGCACTAATAAGAATTATATAGTAGTCAAAGGTGAGAAGAATGATATTTCTCTAGTGTTATTGAATTGACAATATGGAGTGCAAGAAAACAGAAGGAGAGGAGAAAGCGACTTACCAAATGTGAGGTATATAAAGAAGGAGGATGGCCCATATGCAATGATGAATTGGAAATGATAATGGGAAAAGATTTATTCTGAAGTTCATAGAGACTAGTAATTGTACAAAAAGTACTAAATGTTAAAGCTACATCATATACGCTTGCTTGTACTGAACTACCCAACATTTTGAAGTTATTAACACAAAAGCAACATTACTTTATCATATTATTACCAAGAATGGTTATATAGATGTTGGGAAAATGCTTCACCATACAATGAGGCAAGCAATAAACTCTAAGAAGCATGATGTATGCCTTTCCCAGCTTAAGTTACCAAGCTCTTCATGATAGCCTAAGTATCTCTCGATGAACTTGTTTACGACATATTGCTTTAACTGAATATCACTGATGCCAAGTAGAAGTTAAGAAGTCTAACAGATCAAGAGTTGAATAAGTGCGAAGATAGAAAGAAGTACAAAAGAAAATTAATGAAGATGCAAATGGAGCAACAAGAACGATGGCTCATGTCACCGTTTTGAAAATGGAAGGTACTTATAGTTCTCCCCAAACAACCAAAAAGGGGTTCTTTGGATCTTTATTTTCTCATTTGATGACTAAAAAAAAAATTTGAGAAATCAAGAGATGATAATGGAGAATGATCGAGTTTTAACACGTCACTGATAAGTGATTATTTAGACTTATATATGGCACTAGTTTAGCAGTACATTTAGTAAAAATATCCTAGAAGGAGCTCTAATTGATGGTTTTTTTTTTTTAGGTATATATGGTACAAAGAAGGCAAAAGACTGATTTCATGACGAGATGAGGAAAAAATGCACAAAAATATGTTTGATGCCATGGCTAGTATATTTGATTCCGTGAGAAATGACTAGACATCATTGGCAAGGCATGAAGAAGAAAGAAGAGAAAAAAAAATGTGCATCAGTGTTAGCACAGTGGTGACACTGGCGGTATATAGAGATGGCGTTGGGTGGACCACACAGGGCACCAAGCCAACTGAAAAGGGAAAATGCAAATAAAAAGGATGAAGTTGTGCTGGCGCCGTGGCTTTACACAGATAGCGCTAGATCAGTTATGGGCAGAACGAAGACGTAGAAAATAGAAAGTTTAAAATTCTAGTTCGTTTTGAATTGTCTATTAGGGTTTCTAATTATTTTCTAAAGTTTTTTAAGGGTATAAATAGGTATTAAAACATGGTAAACTCATCGATTTTCATTAAGAGCAACTGTTAGAATTTGTATTGATTCTAGATATGATTCTACGAACATCTTTATCACTTGTTTATTTATTAGAGGTTTAAAAAGTTACCACAGCCATTGGAGTTTTTAAGCCAGATATAGAAGATACAACTATAAAATATAAATCATCGATAGATAGTTATTGATTAGGGAGGAATGAATAGTAAACCTAATTGGTTATGAATCTAAAGATTTGGAACTTACGTTATTTACAGTGATAGATGGAGTTCTAGTTTGCACATTAGAATCCTTTCGGTCGTGAAAATAGGTTGAGGCGGATTTGAAGGAAATTTGTGTATCCTAATCAAGCATTGCACGCACATGATGAAGATGAAAGGGCTGAGTTGAAAAGCATAGTTGTTCATTAGCTAGGTGAAGTTGTGAACTAAGATCTTCTTAGTATAAAAGTACTAGTGTTTTACATTGTTTTCGAGATTATAATAGTTTAGTTGAAAACAAAATAAAAGGGATTTTCTTAGCAATAGTGTAAATTTGAGTAAGTATACTAGTGCAATACACCTTTCCCTAAAGATAATATCCGTAATCAATATCAGTTGATTACATTATTACTATAATCGATATATTAAACTTGCGGCCTGATCAAGTATTTGGCGCCGTTGCCGGGATAGGTAGCTAGTTTAGTTAGTTTACAAAATTGTTAAGTTTTATTTTAAGTAATTTACTTTCAATTTTATAAAAAGAAAAAATAAAAAATTAAAGGTTTAAAATTCAAGTTTGATAATCTACACTTAATATTTGTGTTTTCTATTTAGGGAGAACTATCTTGAAATTGACAAAGTGAAAAAGGGAAAGAAAAAGAAACGAATCAAGATGGCGGAGGATCAAGCTTAAAACCAGTAAAAGGGCCAAAAGAATAACCAAATCGAAGGTGATCGGGTAGTATTGGTCAGAGTGCAGGGACAGAGATGTCTTCGTGATTACTTCAAGCAAGAAGATTATGAGACTTATAATAGAGTGATGAAGCTTCTAGCCTACACTACCAAGTTTGAATTGAGACCGTCTCTAATCACCATGGTGCAGAAGAGCATATTCAATGGGATAGGAAATGAAGATCAAGTTGCCTATTTGGAGAATTTCTTGGAGAGGTGGTACTACAGTTATAAAGGATGTGATCAGGATGAAACTTTTCTTATTCTCATTGTGTGGAAAAACCAAGTCATAGTTCCAAGAAATGAACGTTTAGAGTATGACTTCATGGGTAGAAATCAATGAAAGATTTCTAAATAAGTTTTTTCCCCCAGTGAAGGTCATCGAAAGGAAACTGGAAATCAATCAACTCAAGTAAGATGATACTGAGTCTTTAGCGAGGCATGGTAAGATTCAAGGAGATGCTGAGGAGATATCCAGGACATGGATACATAAAATTGGCACATCTTCATATTTTTTACTATGGGATGAATCACATCACCAGAACACTAGTTGATGTCGTAACAAGTGGTTCTCTACTAACTAAATATGAGGATGAAACAATAGATCTCCTAGATCTTATATTTCATAACTTTACAGGTTGTACTCGTTCTACAGTGAGGAAACTAATAGGCGTATATGAGAGTGATTCGCCAGTTGTGATCATAGCAAAACTCTCTAACATGAGCAATCAAATGGCCAAGCTTAAAATGGGACAACCAAGTTCACAAGTGCAAGCTATACAACAACCTATAAATCACCAAGCCATGGTGGTTAATCTTATAGACATGCAACAAGGAATGATATTTAAAGACTTATACGTCATGAATAACCAGAGCTATGAAAACAACTTCAGGCTGAGAGGAATGACTCCTCAAAGATTTTATTAAAGATATAACAACCCTAACTTCTAATTTGGAAATCTTGATAACACACTAAAGTTACCTTCATGCTTTGATCAATAAGTCAAACAAGGGAAACAAGGGTAAATCGAAAAGATGAATTTATTAAAGGCAATTGAGAAATTCTTTCATGGCATCGACATGAGCAATAGAGAATCAATGAGAAGCATGAAAAAAAGATGGAAAATGTGAAGCAAGCTCTAAAAATAATGAATGATGTGAAATCACAATAAAAAAGAACTTGGAGAGAGAGATTGGTAAGCTAGCCATTGCTCTAAATTCAAAGAAAGAACAATAGTTTCCCTGTAACACTATCATAAATCTCAAAGAGAATGTTAGTGCTTTTTCACATGATAAGCACTACCATAATGAATGAGCCAATGCAAGAGTAAGTGATGTAAAAGATTGAAAGTGTCAACACTCTAGATATGAGGAATTTGAAATGATCCATGAGAAAAGAACAGAAGTGAGGCAAGATGAACATAAAGGATCCAAGCAGTGAAGAATCAGTTCCTTGTAGTATAATGAGAAACGGACAAAATAATGAAGAATTAAGCAACACGATGAAGGAAATTTTGAAGAAGCACTAAAAGGAAATAGTATCAAGGTTGTTCCAAATAAGCATGAACCAAAACTCAAGTTCACACCAAAACATCAACCAATCAAAAGGAGAGATCCTAGAGACATATGCATATCATTAAGCATTGATGGGCACCGGTTTAAGAACATCTTGTGTGATATGGGAGCATCAGTCAATATAACTTGGTACCGACAATTAGGAGGGTCTGAATGTGCATGTAAAAGTGGGCGAATTCACATTTATCACTAATTTTGAGATTATGGATCATGATATGGATAATGATGTGTCTATAATACTTGGACGACCATTTTTGAACATTGCCAATACAATCTTGCACACGAGGAAGAAAAAGATTACAATGAGTATCGAGGGGGATGATGGTGACAGGAAGATTGTCTTTGTTGAAAGGCAAGAAGTACATCCAAATGGGAGAGATATTGTTATCTCCGACTTACAAATGGAGTATCTTGATTTCGACTCAAACTAAAAGAGTAAAAAGGCGTTGGGCTAATAACGTTAAATGAAGCGCTACTTGGAGGTAGCATAGGGGTTTTTACATTCAGTTTTAGAATTTCAATTAGTTAGTTATTTATTTAGTTTAACTAGAATAATCCAATGTTTTAGTTTTTTAACTTTTAAAAGTCTTATGCTAAATATGCAGTAGAGACCATTTGCTGGGTGACATTTAATCGAAATGGAAAATGTTAGATTTTTGGGGTTCAAACGCAGCGAAAAATTAAAAATAAATTTTGAAAAACCACAATAGGATCAAAAATAAGTTCCATTAAACTAAATCTATGAAAGTAAATCATACCTTATTCCGTGATTTCCTTTTTGATTGTTCAATTTTTAAGATATTCAAGTGCGCGTCCTCTATCAAAAATCCACACACAAAAGGTGACCAAAATTTGGAGTGCTAGACCGAAAGAGATTGAAAATGATTTTTCTTTCTCTCCCTATATCTAAAGAACTCAAAATTTGAAAAATGAAAATCTTATTTCATTTTTAGGGTTCCACCCCGCTTAAAATCTTATTCGTAATACAACTATTGTATTTAGGTAGTTTAAGAAAATTACACATAAGTCCCTATTAATAATTTATCATATAACAAATCATAAGAGCGTTTATGTCATGAATTTTAGCATATAAAACTCTTTGCTCTGGACCAATTGAAATTGTGCAAAGACAATCTTTGTGTGCGACCCAATAGGTTCATGCGACGTTGGTAGTGAACCAAAAACCATTTTGGAACACAAGTCATAAGTGTTCTCTAGGAAGGCATTATGACTACCCAAGTAGCATGAATATAAACATCGATATAACCAAAATTAATAATGTATATCATATCCTTTTGTCATGCGATATCATTTGAATAAACATAAGACATGAAAAGTCACCCTTAATGTTCAATCGTACTAGTCTCAATCTTTAGGTAAACTGAAAGACATCCAAGTGACATTGATCACATCAATTCACATTGACTTGGTCATTATCAGTCTATCTTATCGAGGGATCCACTGATATTTCTCTCTATACGAGAGTGACAAATTCTATCTTGATTACACACCTTCACATATTATTGACACGGTAACCAATCACAATCTTTATAATTGTCCAGTTAAAGACAACATTTGATTATGTCAAATTATCATGCTCCTAATTTTGAAGTCTATGGTAATCTCAAGTCGAAGGACTAAATGATGTACCTATCATGAGTAACACCTATGACTTAATCCATATGGTGTTCTCATAGCGGGTCGGTCCAGTACCTTATTCCGTAACAAGTACTCATGATCTTTATTCGTATCCCTATAGGCATGATCATCACATGACCGTCAATCAAGATTCACACTAGTCTTAATTCATTATAGTTCTCAGAATAATAACCGACTAGGGACATTTAGGATATTTCAACAAATACCCATGGATATTACTATAAGGTAAACATGCAATCACTTATAATAAAATAACAAATAAAACCTCTATTTTATTAACTAAAATTATAAGATAAACAATGTTTGTAGATTGACCTAGAGCACATGCCTTAACAAAAAATCCTCGACTAACTAAGTATAAACCGTAAATGAGCAAAGAAGTTAAAGTGGTAAAGGTCAGGTACATAGACAAGTAATTGGTAAGTTTTTATGGAATTTATATATATACAAGGTATTTCACACACGACATTATGTAGTATATTCGATATAAATATCTGGTATTGAGCTTTAATTGATGATATTTATGTGTTTTTAGGTATATAAGGTTTAAAGGAGACAAAGGAGTGATTTCAGGATGTGATGTGGATAAAATGCACAAAAATATGATTGATGTCATGGCTAGTATGTTTGACGCCATGGGAGATGACTAGACTATGTGGGCAAGGCATGAAGAAGGAATAAGAGAAGAATAGTAGTGCAGCAGTGTCGATGCCGTGAGTACAGAGGGAAGGCGCCTGGGTGTGCTACATAGGCCGCACCTAAGCACTGAGTGCACTATAAATGGAAAATGGACACAAAAGGCTGAAGTTATGGCGGTGTCATGGCTTTAAACAGACATCACCGAATCAATTATGGAGAGTGCCGAGACGTAGGAAATAGAAAGTTTAGAGTTGTAGTTCATTTTGAATTGTCTATTAGGGTTTCTACTTGTTTTCCTAAGAATTTTCGGGGTATAAATAGGAATTCAAATATGGTAAACTCATCAATTGACATTAAGAGCAACCACTTATAATAGTTTAGTATAGTTTACTTTATGCTTGAGTATTAAGAAGAGTTTTGAAGAAGAAGACATTGAATAGTCATTTGTGGTTATGTAGTATTGTTTTATTGATTTAATTGAAGTTATTATGTTTAATGTTTTTATTGCAATGAATACCATGATGTGTATGCTGATTTCAATGTTAAGTGAGCATTTCATTAATTTTAAGGATCAATGAATCCTATGGTATAAATGCTAATCTAAAGTAGTTATGAATAGATTATAAAGTATAGAAGTACAATTGTTAGAATTTGTACTAATTCTAAACATAATGATACGAAAATCTTGATCACGTGTTTGTTGATTAAAGGTTTGAGGAGTTATCATGGCTATTGGAGCTTTTAAGTAGGATATGGATGATACAATCGTAAAATATATAACAACGATAGATAATTTTAGATTAGGGAGGCATAGATAGTAAACTTAATTGGTTATGAATTTAACGATTTGGAACTTAAAGCAATGTGGAACTTACATTATTCACACTAATGGCAGAGTTCTAGTTTACACACCAGAATATTTTCTGTCTAGATAGTGGAATGGGATTTGAAGGAAATCTGCCTATTCTAATTTGGCACTGCATACACATAATGAAGATAAAATGTGTAACTTGAAAAATATAGTTATTCATTACGTAGGTGATGTTCTGAACCAAGGTTTTCTTAATATAAGAGTAAAAGTATTTTACATTGTTTTCTAGATTACAATAGTTAGTTAAAAACAAATTAAAAAAGGAATTTTCTTACCAATAGAGTAAATCCGACTAAGTATTATAAGTGTAATACACATTTTCCTGAGGATGATATCCGTAATCAATATTAGTTGATCACGTTATTACAACAATCAAGCCGTTATACTTGCGGCAATGATCAGTCAACATTCCATTATGGAGAGATAATTTGTTGACAAAATTAAGATCCAAGGAAAATTGTTGATATTCCATCACCGTAGTTGATATTCTAAATGGGTACCTATAATCTAGCTGATACATATGTTTCATAAGCTATTGTAGATTTTGAAAATAGAGAAGCTAAAGAATTAGATGATGAAACAAACTCTAGGATTGTAACATGTAGTTTTTTGTGTTTGAATTTTATTATGTTTAGATTAATGTAATAAATCATTGTTCAATTTTATTCTTATTGGGATATTCATGAATATTCAAATTTTAGGATTTCAAAATGATATATAGAATTAACTACTTATCTATATTTTTGTCATATTATTTGTTATGCTTCAGAAGGTTTTTTTTTTGGTTGAACCCAACATAATTTTTAAATCTAGAGGAGAAGTTGTGGAATGAGTTTAAGGGTATTTAGGATATGCAAACATTGAAGTCGAAGATTAGAAGATTCAAGTCACAATTTATACAAGTTTATGGAAATTCTTCATATTTTTAAGAATATAAGTAATATTCACTTCGTTTTTACTTCATGAGATAGAAATGGTAAAATATTTATTTTTCTAAGTTATTATTTAGATATACTTGAATTAAAAAGAAGTGATATTTTTATAACTACCCATGAGGGATAAGAATTTATAAAATGATAGGAATCAATTGTCATCCCCTATTTATTATGTTAACTTTATTGTGAATGCACTAGAGGGGTTTGAAGGGATTAATTGTCTTGTGCTAGACATAAAAATGGGTCAAAAATCGAAACAAGTGCAAGATGAACAAGACAAAACTCTAAGAATCCTAGTTAGAAAATTTAATCCAAACCAACTTGAGTTTATTTTGAATCTATAGTTAAATTTATAGCCAATGTGCCTAAGTCTTTACCAAGTTGGAAAAATACTTGCTTGACTATAGTGAAAGTGAGAAGACTTAACATAAGTTTAAAAAATATTAAAAAAAGAATTCCACTTAAAATGGCATCCACCAAAAATGGAATAGGGGATTGTGTGGTTATAAAAGAAAAGAAAAATATGAAGCTAAAGAGAAAGAAAAAAGAAGAAGTTTATTAAAATGCCTCATAAAAAAGATTTAGCCCAAGTGCTTATAGCTAAGTCGAGTGGAGTTTCTTTTCCAACGTTTGAACACTATAATGATATCTTGTTTATTAGTGCTTTAACCCAGCTAAAATGACCCATGAAATCTTGTCTTAATGAATTTTGTTGTCCTTATATTTTGTCCGTAGAGATTGATTTGGTGATTCTTGTCTATGATATTCTATATTGCATGAATTTTCTTTAATTTCCTAGACATCGTAAGCTTGAAGCTTGTAACTGGAGATTGATAAAATCTATATAATGGTCTGACCTTGCTATTGATCGAACTTTAAGTTCTGAGGTGTATTGCATAAGGAGGGTTTAGTTGTCTTTACGATTGTTCTTTAATTTCTCTTGAGTCACATTAGTTTTTTATCTTTATGAGAGTAATTTGTTTCTATTTGATGATTACTTCTATTTAAGTAAAATATTTTTAAAATCAGTTAAAGGGTGAAAAAGAATAAAATTTAAAGTATAATTTTGCTCGAGACAACAAAGTGTTGAGTTTGGAGGTATTTGATTGATCGATAATTAGATAGTGTTTTCTATTATACACATAAAATGCTAGTGAAATCACCAGCAATGAGGGTTAATGACGTGTCTGCGAAGTGAATATTACATATAAAATGCCACCAGAATCGCTGATCAACTAAGAGATATTTCATAGAAGACTCAACGATTTTTCAGTGATTTACACAATAAACCCAAATAGCTAAGGTTGGCCACGAGAATTTTGGAATTAAATTAGGAACTTGAAAGTAGGCCTAGCTCATCATTAGTTTATAGTTTCCATTATCATTGTTTTTGAGAACTCATGTTTGGAGATTTAAACTTATTTATAAATGTATGTTTCATTAATATCTTTATTTTATTTTATGATGTCTAAGTGTAATACGAGTGAGTAGTTTATTAATCTAAACAAAGATATGAACTCAACCAATTGTAAAGTCATAGTTTATGTACTTAATTCTTTAAATTGATAATATATTCTTAAATACATTGTTTAAACAAGATTATTTTCTTGATTTATAGTTTATGAAGATATATGTTTCTTGCATAGTTGCGAATATGTTATGGATTGATAACTTCTACATCTAAATAAAGTAGTAACTAGGATTCTTTGGTTGGTTTGTACCTCTCTGAGAAGTCTTAGATGGATTCCATATTTAAGTTAACATTCTACCATTTATTCTTGCTTAGTAGTAAGTTTTTCATAAAACTTAATGTTGTTTTGTTATTATTAGACACTCTAAGCATTTGAATTACTAATAATGATAAGATTAGTATATGCATTTGATTTGCATGAATCTATCATTAACAAAAGGAAAACTAGGTAATTTGAAAGAATTACAATTGTTTACTTATGATAAAGGGTTATTGATTTCATTTAACCCGTGACTAGACTATGACTATTGTTATAATAATTTTATCTTATGTTTGAATGCAATTTGGTTTAGGTTTCGTTATCTTTGGTTTGAACTTGTTTAAGAATTGATTGTTATCTTTTATTTTTGTTTGATTTGAATTTTTTGATTTAGATTTGTTTTAGATTAATTGCTAGATTTGAATTAATAATTAGATTATTTTAATTAGGTAGGTTAATTTAGTTTTATTAGTTAATTGCTTTAGTTAGTGAAAAATAAAATAAAAACCCTAAAAAGAGCAACTTAAAAAGTTTGCTAAATCTTCATTAAGATAATCCCACTTACCTCAATTACAAAATTATGAGTATAATAAGAGAAGGTGGGAAATTTATTCTGCATGCTTGACACATGTCAGCTAAAGAGTCAAAGTTGATAATTTCTTTCTAATCCAAATATCTAAATGATATTCTGAGTAGAAATTTTGAAAATTTGTGAGATTCGCAAAATGTTTCAGGTTTTTTCTTCTAGATCGAATTGAAATTTAAGATCTCTTATCATGGGAAGACTTATATAATTTGAGATCTCTAGTTAAAATATATATTTAGACTGATCATAGTATAAGATAGACATGTGGCTATACTTTAATATCAAATGTTGTTCTCTGATATTATTTACATCACTCTATATCTTTAGACTAGTGATAGTTTAAGAATTGACATGACGACAATTCTAACAAAAAGATAATTGGTGACAGAGAAACAATCTTAGACACAAGTATCAGAGTTTGGTTGATAGGAAAAAATATTTATCAACTAGATGTAGAAAAATTGTTAAGTTAATGATGATTATTGCTTCATGAAAAGCAAGATATGCTAGCTATTTTTAAATATTGGCTATTGAAGGGAATTCAAAGGCTTGAGATGAGAAGAGAAGAAAAGTTGTAGAGATGTTCCACAAATTTAAATACATGATTCGTCAAAAATTCAAAACTGTCAAGAAATGGCAGAAAACTTATTTTAACTTTTTTCACTCGATCAAGGAATAAGAGATCAAGAATAAAATTTATTAAGATTTCTACTCGTAAAGGTTAAAAAAAGTTTATATGTATAAGAAAAGTTTTCTTTTGGGTGATCCTACTTGTTAATAATTACTTTCTAATTTATTTTGATGAAATCTTTCCTTCAGTCAAATTCTAAAAATGAAACTTAATTTAGTTGAGTAGATTATGAAATGTCTGATTTCTATAAACCTGTATGAGGAGTTAATTATGAGATTAGTGGGTCTTAATAACAATAAGTGTTATAGATTATGAGTTGGATCAATGAAAAAGAGAAATAACTAGGTCAATGTTATTTTTCTCTGATTAATGCCTATTATGTGTATTATATCGTATTTTATCCCAAAGTCAAAGTGTGTTGCGGTGGACTCTCGATTTGTAATAATTAGAATCATAAGTGCGTGTCTGAAGGGCACGATTGAAAATAAAAATTATTCGTTGCTCGAAAACTAGTAAATGTAGTGTTTAGTATTACGTAAAGCTTTTGTCATAGTTTGTGTGCATGTCTTAATTGGTGCTAGTGTAAAATGAAAATAGAGTTGGAGAGAGACTTTGCTTCGAGTTGCGTATCAATGGTAGTGGTCGAGGTTGAGATTTGGTTTAAATTGCTGCAAGTTTGGCTAAGCATGGAAAGAGGACAGGTCTTTAAAAGTTTGATATGTACTAGAAAAATATAAATTTTTAGGGTTTTGGTGTGACCAAATTTAGTGTTATGCACAATTTATGGAGTAGGAGTATTTTTTTCAAGAGTTTGGTTCATTTTAGTGAAAAAACTAGATCCAAAATGAGCAACGTAAGTCAAAACAAGTCAAAAAAATGGATTTTGAGAATGAATAAATAAAAAGAAATTAAGCTTTTAAAGTAGCTGAGGGTTATATATAATTTAAAACAAAACTTACATTTTTAGTTTTTAACAGAACGATTTTTGTTCGTTGTTCCTAACCCTCTCCTCTACTTTTTGTCTCCTGAATCTCCATACGTCCTATTTTTGCACAATTTCTTTTCAGCAAGAAAGTTGCGAGATAGTTAGTCTGAGCCAAGTTTCTGTAGTGGAAATAAGGGATTCACCCCAAAATTTGGTAATATCCAAATTCTAATATCCTAATTCTTGACATTTCCTTCAATTAAATTTGAATTCTCGCGATTTCTCAATTTATCTCACAATCTTTAGATAGGAATTCATATAAATTTTTTTGAATTGATGTTTTAGGCTGATTTGAACCAATTTTGGATAAATCCCACTGATGTGGTTAAGGATTTCAATGGATAGAGTTGAAACGATTCAGTTGATAAGTATTTTTAAGTTGTTTTGAAGTTGAAATTTATTTACGTTAAGATTTTGGACGAATTGATATTTTTTTTTTGTCCAAATTAATGCCACGGGTTGTGGAGGAATTTTGTAACTGGTATCGAGTGATTTCATAGTGTTGGTGTAAAGATTTGAGAATAAAATTGTGAAAATAATGATTTGGAGAAGTTTTATTTGTTCAAAATTAATAAAATTTTGCATAATCAACATGTTATATTGGAAAATTCATAACTTCTCTGTGTGTGATCCGATTTGTGTTGGGAGTATATGGAAAGAAGAAAAGAGTTCTATAACATCCTTTTGGTCAATGTGAAAAATATTTAAGTTTTCATGGTTAAAAGTTACCCCAACTTAGCCAGCTGAAACCTACTTGAAATTATTATAAACTAATATTTTTGAAAAACAATTGGAAGCATACTTTGGCCATGATTTTTGCATGGTTTCATGATTTGGTTTTAATTGAAGCTTGACCCGCACTATAATTAGGTATATAAGAAAGCTATTGGAGCCACTTTCAAGGTGATCTAACGCTTTGTAAACCTCAAGATTTAGCTCCAAGATGGTTAGTTGTAAGTAAACCCTATAATGAGTTTTAAATTTAATGCTTTATCATGGTACATGCTTTTGTAATTAGTGTTCATATGAAAAGTTAATAGTTAGACATGTTTTATAGTGTAATTTAGGTTAATTTTAGATATAAATGATGATATTACATTAAGTATTCTCTTCTTTGTGTGATTTAAGGATATAATTTAGAAAAATAAAGAAATTGAAGAAAAAATGGAAGAAGAGTCATAACATTTCACTAAAGAAAAGTTCCAGCGTTTAGCCAGCTATACGAGATTAAACAGGTATCGCTACCTAAATTGACAGCGAAGAAGAGCTAGCGATTTCTCAGTGAATTTGGATTTACAACGGAATCGCTGGATGAATCATTTAAGCATAGCGAGATATTTTCAGTGATTAACTCAGCGATTTTTGAATAATATAGGATTTGCTAACAAATCGCTGAGGTCGATTACAAGTTTTTTATATTAATATGATGAATTTCAGTTTATCTATAATTTGTAAAGCTTAGGAAACTATAAATAGGACCTTAAGAGATTCGAAATTAAGAGCCCTATTTTCTTTTAACAAGTTTGTGAGAGTCGTAAATTAGTATTTATTGAGTTTATGTTTGAAGCAACATTGGAGATTATTTTATTTAGTTAAGAGTTATATATTTAATTATGTCTTTCAATTATATTATTGCGTTGTTTATTTTCAACATGAGTGACTAGTTTATTAATCTAAAAAAACCCTATACATGTATATAGTTTTGATTAATATATAGTTATAATTAAGGAATCCGATACTTAATATTTTAAATCAATCCATATACAAAAATCATCATTTTAATAAGGTGTTTTTGCATAGTACAACTAATGATGATTGATATTGTATGCATATCCGCAAATATGCATTTTGCTATTCAATTTCCTAAACCTATGTCTATGATTATTGACAACAATTGTATAAGTAGTAACTAGGATTAATCTATAGGGCCAAAAATTATCCGAGTGGATATTCTAGTTGATTGCGTTCTAAGTTATTTATTAATTGGCATATTTTGATGAATATTTGGTTTATATTAGGTATGATTCTTATTGAGTGTTAATGCTATCGTATTTTATTTCATTACATTTTATCCAATAGATAGATTTACAATAGGATATGGCTATTTTCTATTGATTATAGGAAAATCGATGGTTTGCTAAAGGCTATCAACTTAATATAAATTAGGATTTAATGATTTCAAGATTCCATGCGATATAATTATAACTAGGTTATGAGGTAATGTCTTGTTCTAGTACTTTAATGAAGTTCAAGTATATTATATTGTTTAGTGGGGATTTCTTTAAATGTTTATTTAGATATGTAATTATATTGAATTTGAATTTCGTTAAGTTAAGTTTGAATTGAATTTTTTTAATTAGTTTAGTTAATTTGGTTAATTAAGTTAGTAGTAGGGGTGGGCAAATCGCGGTTTGGTGGTGGAAACTATCAAACCGCGACAAAACCGAGGGTTCGCAGTTTGGCCGATTTATAAACCGCAACCAAACCGCGAACCATCAAAATCGCAACCAAACCGCCCGCGGTTTGAGCGGTTTGGCCGGTTTGGTTTCGCGGTTTACCAAAAACTACATGCAACAACTAATCCATCAAAGAAATACATCCAGCGACTAGAAGGAGGCGACGGAGGCAGCTGTGGGCAGTGGTTCGCGCGGTTGGAGGCGATGACGACAGGTGGTGGTCGGAGGCGACAGCGACAGGTGTTGGTCGCCCCCAAACCGCGACGGCGAGTCGGCAACAGTGGAGGCGGTGGAGGCGGGACTGGTGGGAGGAGGCGGTGGACACAACAGTTGCGAGTTGGCGACAGAGGAGGCGGTGAAGGCGGGAGCGGTGGGACGATGCGGTGCGAGGCGGCAGTGAAGGCGGCTGTGGACGCAGCAGCGGTTCGCGCGGTGGAAGGCGACGGCGATGGCGATGACCGAAAAAAGGCGATGGATTCGCCGGCGGCGGTGAGACGGGGAGTGAGGAAGATGAAGGGCGGCGGTGCGGCATGCGGTGAGCAGCGGTGCGGAGTGAGGAATATGAGTGGTCGAGAGGAGACGGGACGACTTATATTTTAGGGGAGTGAGTGAGTAGGAGACGGTTTTTATTTTATGTTGTAGGGTTTTGACTTTTGAGTTGTATATGTTGGTTATTGACCAAAATACCCTCGGTTTGGTGAAACCGCGGTTTTTCCAAAATCAAAACCGCACCCAAACCGCGAGTTCTAAAAACCAGACCAAACCATGCGGTTTTCACGGTTTGGGCGATTTTTCAGAAACCACTGCCCACCCCTAGTTAGTAGTCATAGTTTTTAGTTATTTAGTATTTCAATTCCATTTAATTAAATTAAATAAATTAAGAAAAACAAAAAAAAACACTATCACTAGAAGTTTGTAAAATCTTTGTGGAGATGATATCCTACATACCACTACTACTAATAATAGGAAAATATAGGAAACTATTGTGAACACTCGAAACGTGTAAGTTTTTGACGCCATTGCCATAGATTTTTACATAATTTCTTACTTTTTCAGACGTTGTTTGGTTTACACATTTCGTCGTTTTTAATCTATATGATCTTTACATCCGTTTGATATTGAAATAGATAAAAATTTTAATCAAAATTTAAGACAACAACTTAGGGAATATATAGCTAATACGATGGAGGATAACAACAATAATAATAGTGAAGATGTCATTAATAATAATAATATTGCTAATGGAGTTATCAATAATAATAATAATAATAATAATAATAATAATAATAATAATAATAATACAATAATAATACTAATAATAAACTTAGTTTTAGACATGCGAATCAAAATGTTACATCATATGAGCCTTTGTGCATAGCATACCCTGATGGATTTCATGAATTTGAACATAGACTTGGATTTATTAGTACTTTACCAAACTTCTATATTGAAGACAATGAAAACCTACAAAAATTCATAAGGTAGTATCAACATAAGGTTGACAGGATGACCCCAAAAGAAAACCCTAAAACAAGTCAAACTTAAAGATTTTACTTTTGCACTAAAAGATCAACTACAAGATTGGTTGTTCTATCTCCCCTAAGATTCAATAACGACATGGACTCAAATATTTGAAGCTTTCCTAGATGAATAATGTTTGCTAAAAAAACTAGTTCCTATAGAAAGCAAATCAAAGTTCCAAAGATGAAAAATGGTGAAACTCTTAATGAATTATGAGATAGATTAAAAAGTTTAATTTCTTCTTATCCACAACATGGATATACTTAAAGAGCTTTATTAGAATATTTTTATGAAGAACTCAATCACTTTGAACAAATGTTAGTAGACACAATATATGGTGGATCTTTAATTGAAACAACAATAAAATTTATCAAAGGAATCAATTAATAAAAATGCTAAACACTCTAAGGAATATGGTGAAAAGATTGAATACTCAAGAAAGAAACTTTACAAAGTTGATAATAGAAGAAATAATACGTCTAATGATAAAATTGATGAATTGTCTAATATAATTTAACTACTAGTTAAAGATAGATCTAATCAAGCTAAAGCTTGTGAATTTTGTAATGAAATTACATATCCTACAGATGCATGTGCTAGTCTACATGAAGAGAATACTGAAGAAGTTAATGCAATGATGAACCAATTTTCAGGTCATCCAAGAAATCAATATAATAACATTAGTTATTATCCTGGAAGACAACACCCAAATCTTAGTTATGTTCATCAAATTAAAAATTATAATACTATAGACAAAGAGCTCCGATGTAGTCTGCACCTAATCAACAACCTTAACGAAATGCTCAATCTACAAATCCAAATTTAAAGCAAATTTTAAATAATTTTATGAACCAAATTCATCAAAACTTTACACAAATTTCTTAAAATCAGTTCAAGACTGATACTACTATTAATGAACTGAAAAATCCATTAAGTTAATTGAATTTACAAGTAAATAGGTTAAGTACTCAACAGAGTAATCAAGCTACAACACCTACTCAAGTTGCTCATACTCTTACTAAT
Source organism: Stephania cephalantha (assembly GCA_039657325.1). Lineage (NCBI taxonomy): Eukaryota > Viridiplantae > Streptophyta > Magnoliopsida > Ranunculales > Menispermaceae > Stephania > Stephania cephalantha. Next base: position 28,180,277 of record CM077571.1, read on the forward strand.
CAAGCACAGGTCAATGCTCTATTTAGTTGCAAGAAAGGCACGCCTATAACTAGAAAGATACTTAAACAAGGAAATAAAAAAATAATGAAAACTATTGAAGAAGAAAAAGAAGAATTGATGGCTAATGTCATTACTACAAGATAATGGTGGCAGAACAATTGAAATATGAACCTTTTCCTGAATGGCCATACCCATGATATTTAGCCAGAGTTGAAGCATATGAAAAATCTTTACAAAATTTTGAACTAACTGATAAGGATAAAATGATAAGATTTATAATAATTTGAATGAAGATGTGTATTCATATTCTACCGTTCCTTAATGATTAGTTGATGCTAGGAATAAAGAAAACAATAGACATTCTTGAAGCCTTTTTGAAAATTGTAATTAATAAATCAAAGAATGAATCTATTATGCAATTTTCTAATTATGATGAAATCTTGAAAGAATTTTTGAATCTAAGCAAAGAATTTTAGAAGAATCTTAAGAAAATTTAGGACAAAAGGTTTTTTTTTAATTAGAAAAATACCTTAGAAATGTTCCGATCCATGAATGTTTGGAATTCCTATTACATTGAGAACTTTTTTATAAACTTTGTTATGTGTGATCATAGAGCATCAATTAATGTTATGTCACTTAAATTATATGAGTAATTGAAAATATGTTAATTGATAATACACCTATTAATCGTACCTTAGCTGACAAGACAATTATTAAACATTATGATTTTCTAGAAGATATCTAAGTAAAAGTAAATGACTGAGTATTTTCACCTGACTTCTTTGTCATGGAAATGGGAGACTTCGTATCATCTAAATCTCCGCCTATACTTTTAGGAAGACCATTTCTTAAAACAGCTAAAACAAAGTTAGATATATTTGAAGGAACAATGTCTACGAAATTTTAAAACGAAATTTTTTCACTTTTCATTTTAATGATAAAGATGTCTATGATAACTGTGATGAATCTAACAATGAACAAATTAATGGTAATGAATCTTTAGAACTAATTTATCATAATTTAAAAGTTGAAGTATATATTATTTATGTGGTAACGAGGGAAGACAAAAATGCTTTGACAAAAAATAAGCGGAATGAAGTTACTTCAAATGAAAAGATAATAACTCAATAATGGAAGGTTAAACAATCGAATAATGTTGAGAATGATCTTAAAATAGAGGAGTTCAAATCTACGAAGAATAAGAACAAGAAAAAGAAGAATCTAGCAATTGTCAAGCTCGATGATTCAGGAGATTTATACATAAACATAAAAGTTAAATGGCCTTGGTATTTAAAGCTATTTGTGATACATATTCTAGAGCAAACCACATTCCAATTCACTTATTTCTTCATATTCAACTAGAGTTGGATGTACTTGCTTTTGAAAAATTTTCTCTACCAAACGATTATTCACTGAAACCAATAGGAGTGGTTACTAATGTACCAGTCCAAATTGATAAGTACATTATTCACACAGTTATGCCAAACTTCATAGATGAAAATCCTCAATTAATCTTATGACGACCTTTCTTAGCCACTTGGAAAGCTTTTATGGATACTCTGAACAAGACAATTACTTTTAGTGTTCATGGCCAAGCAATCACTTTCTCAACTGGCAATAGAGTGGAAGATCCTACATTTAAGTTTATAGAACCAGTATAGAACCTTGAGATTCAGTCGAGCCAATGATAGTAAACAAAAGCGCTCTATGGGAGACAGCCCATACTTTATCTATACTTTCAGTTTTATTATTAGGATTAGTTAGTTGTTTTTATATTCTCTCAACTTTTGACTCTTATAATAGGCATATTTTACTAATTTAATTCCTGAATAATTTCATGTAAGTAGGGTTGATCGAGCCAATGTCTTTCCGTATTATACTGTCTTTATGCATTAGTTTATAAGTAAGTCGGTTATTTATAGTAATGAAAATATTGTTTAGTACAAATTATAGTTAAATTTCGATAATTTTGAATAATTCTGCCTTTTTCTTGGACAAATATGCGATAAATATATGGGAAAATCAATTTTTTGTATAATTTCATGTTAGCAATTTGCACTTATAATTAGGATTCGTCGAACTAGTTAGTGAGCAATTGAGGCTCATTTTCAGTGATTTAGGCAGAGATTTCTGAGCGAATTCATTATCACGGCCCAAAAAGCTAATCTAAGTTTAATTAGTTAATCAGGATCAAATGACCTGTGATGTGGGACCCACAGTGAGATACGTGTCATTAATGAGGGTAGGTGGCCGAGGTAAATGTTATATTTGTGGTGACGTGTGCTTAGTGTATTGTCTATGTATAGACTACTAAGTCACACTTACTTGTTTATAGGTGTCAAAATGGGAATAGGGACTCGCCTCGATATGCGTTTTGGTGTGGGACCGAGGTAGAGAATGATAAAGTAAGTTGGTACAAGCTTTATATGGTTTTATTAAGTGAGTTATATGGATTATAGTTGATTAGGTGTTGATACACCTAAGTTAGTAAGTTAAAACCTTAGCAACTTAATATGTCTCGAGACACGTGTTGACATACTTTAACACCAATTAATTTATTGTTTGGTGTCATTTAAGCATGAACTAGTGGAACATGTGTTAGTAGGAGGTCCACTAGTTAAGTCTAGAGATACGTGTGCACAAATGATCAAGGGCTATCATTCAACGCTATCCAATTCAAGTATATAAGCTTGATCAACTTAAGCAACTCTCATACTCTCATTACCATTTCTTCATCGTGAAGCAAGGCTGTTGGAGAAGTGAAAAGCTATTAGAGGAGGAAGAAAAAAGCAAGGAACCAGTGGAATTGGTGAAGGAGAGCCAAGTTTTGCTAGTACTCATCAAATTAGGTAACTTCTCTACTCCATTTACATGGCTCAATTCCATGAATTCATGTATTAGATGTTATAGGTTGCCGTTTTATGTTGTGAATGGTGTATTGGAACTCTAGAGGTGTTTATGAGGGTTCCCAAGGCATCAACATAGCCTATGTGTTGAGAAAACTCACAATTCTTGTTTCAAAATTCGAGGTTCTGCAACACATAGCGCGCTATGCACTATAGGTAGCGCACTATGTTGGTCATTAGTGCGCTACACAGGGTCATTAGCGTGCTAAATGCTATGGCAGCATAAAAATCTGCAAGTCTTAAAAATTCCTTGAACACTACAAAAGAGTCTAATATGCTAAGTAAAGGTCCAAGCACACTTAAAAACCTATGATATGATGTCAGGAACTTAGGGAGGTATTTAAGAGATTCAAATATGAGTTTCAAGACGTTGGGAGGTCGGAGTAGCATAGGAAATTGCATGGTATGTAAGTAAACTGATTAAGATATTTTTTTACATTTCATTCTTGTTTACATACTCATTCTCAGTCATTTGGACGAAATTATCTTCGTACTCCATATGCCATGACTTGTTTTCATTTCTGATTAAATGAGGTTGTTTCATGGCATAGTTTGTTGATTAAATGTTTTCATTGACTCCAAGTTGTGTACTATGTCATTATTGAATGTTATTACTAGTGGTTAGTGAAGTAGCATGCTATTAAGTAGTTTTTACATTGTGTTGTGAATCTATATCCTTTGTCCATTAGTTATGCAATTGTATTTGTTCGATTCCAATACCGTGTTGTTCTTTGAATATGAAAGTGGTTCTTATATCAAGGGTCATTTTACGATAGAAATCCGGCTGACATACGGGGTCACTAGACTTTCCAGGGTGATCAAGATTTCTCCACTATCTTGCGCAGCACACTAGGTATGGGACTAAGGGTTGTTGGCAAGCATAACTTGTTTGACTTCACAAGTTTTAAGACTCAGGGTTATTGGCAAGTATACATACCAATGACTGACATTTGGGATAATTATAAAGGCGTATTATACCGTGTAAGTATGACCTTCAAAGAGATGTAGAGCACAACTCCATCATTAAATAGTTGAAAGGCTGATGTGATGAAGGTCACGACTGACAGACCCTAGATCTTTACTACTTAGCCTATTGTTAGTTTTATTTTGTTTAACTAAAGTATCTCTTTGCATGATATTCTTCAAGCATAGTTGCTATTGTTATTATGATTTTTCATACTTGTTGCATAATTGAGAATGTGAACAAATGTCTCTCAGTATTACTTTCTATTTTCAAGTACTCTCCGTGTAGTTTGTGACGGTGGGTGCAGATCCATCGAGTAGCAGGCAAATTGAAGATCAGCAACTACCTCTGAGGCAGTGGATTATTGCTACCTTTGATGTATTACTTTTGTATGTATACAAAATTATTTTAGGGGCTGTATATTATGAGCAGAGTGATAGGTACCTTGACTGGACACATGATGTTATATATCGTTGTTTCATTTTATATATGCATGTAATCTTTATTTCCTGGTTTTTCAATAAAGGTTAGGCTAAATGTTTATAAGCTTCCACTAGCTAATTAGTTAAGACGTTCGCAGCGCAAATTTTAAGTTAGTAAATTTAAATAAACTCTGATTTATGAATTTTCATAGGACAAGTATATGTGTATATCTATTTGAAAACTAATAAAAAAGTTGGTAAGTGATAAGATTGTTGAAAATGTTGATTAATTCCTTGTTAATTCCTATATTGTGAGATTAGGCCTTAGTAACGGGATTAGGCCTGGCGATGCCCCAATTATAGAAGGGGTCGTCGCATTCATTTAAACCCGGATTCACTGAAAATGAATACGCATTTTCAAAACAAAAATAAAAAATTGCCACATTTACTCACTTCACACTCATAACCCATTGCAACCTTTTGACCTAAAGAACACATTTATTACTTGATTCAACCTTCCAAAGCTAGATTTTAGAGTTCCCACCTCAATCTTCACACATTCAATCCAAAATTTGATAATTTTTGAGAGTATAGAGCCAACTAGGGCTTGAGAGAGGGGAATTCAAAGTTGGAGCTTGGAGGAGTGTTCTAGAGGAGTTTTAGAGTTCCAATCTTGAAAGGTTCACTTTCAAGAAAGTAATGAATGAGAACCCTAGCCTGTTATTGATTTTATTTTATTTTTTTAGGTGGACTTTTTATTTTTATTTAGGTTATACCATAAATTTTGAGATTTTGGCTCTAAATTGGTTTTTCTGTCAAATGTTTTCAATTATACTACTAGTATGGAAATGGTGTGATATTTTTTTTAATGATATCAAATTTTCGAACTATTTTTATTATATGGCGAATGGATTGAGTTTTTTACGTAAACCAATTTAAGACTAAGTTTCCATTGAGTTTGGAGGTTTTTGTGTTAATCTATCGCATGACTTGAATTAGTTACGAACGTTTTTTTTTATCATTGATGTTTTATCGATGAATTTTATATGAATTTGAAACTCTGGATTCATAAAATAATTTTTCTGATGAATTTCTCCTTATTAGATAGATAAGTTTAGTTTTTTCTGACAATTTGGTTATAAATGGTTTTAAAGTGTAACAACAAAAATTAATTAAACTAGGATTAACATTAATCTCGTGGGTTAACAGTCGTGATTTGGGCGTTACGTGGACAACTTGGTTGACATGGAGACGAACATCGAGGGAATATACTAAATGTGGATGATGGTTGCTTATGTGTGATATTTAAAAGCATTATATATTGTAACATTGTATGTGTGTGCGTTGCTATCAGGCGAGTTGGTGTTTCAGTATGTGCCTCGGGATACGTGCTAGTGTATTACTACTCTGTGCTGGGTAGCCGAGGGTTAGTGGGACCACTACTTGGGTTAAATTAGTAATATGTAACACTAACCATATGATTGAATGGGCCTAAGTTAATTAAAGTAGATCAAATAGTATAAGGCCTATAGTTAGGTTACTTTAATGTGGACATTACATATGCATCTAGGTGATCCTAGTTAAGTAAAACTAGGATAGAGTGAGTCATTAAGTTGTGTCAACAAGATGTGGACAACTTGATTTGGGGCCATAAGATTATCCACGAGATACGTGAACACAATTCATTACATCAACAATTATATAAACCCACCTGATGGTTTTCTCAACAAACCCACTAACACAAATTGATTACATCAATAACTATATAAACCTACTTGATGGATTTTAGCGTTTGGAGGACAAATTAGGAGATCAAACATAAGGTAATCATCTTTATCTCGCTACATTCATCAAAATGAGCTCAATTTGGTATATTTTAGTGTCAATTTGAATTTGAGGATTTGAGCACTATTTTTAATGAATCCTTCATGATGTACCTGTCTAATTAACACTAAAAATGAGAATTGTAAACTGATTTTAATAGAAATTAGGCTTCTTGTGAAATTGGGAAAAACTAGTGAATGCATGAATTTGATGATTTTGATTAAATAATTATTGTTTCTTTTATTGTTAATGCTGTTATGGAGTCCCGATGGAGTCGAGAATAGGTTTACCAAGCTAGGATATCCAATTGGGGGTGTTGGGCATAGAATTCTCGAGTTAAGAATTGTGTCACCCAACATAGATAGTAAGCTATCCTAATTGGCTAGAGCGCTATCAAGTAGGGGTTCTCAATTGTACTTCAAAATTAAGAACAGTAGCATGATAAATAGACTCCCTAGCTTAAAATATACACCTAACGTGCTAGATGGAACCACTAACGCCCTCATGAAAGATGAAAATTCAAATGAAAGAGTAGTTTTAGGGAAACTTGATCAAATACAATAATAATCAATCTGGAATCATGCTAAACACATAAAATTGGACTTCAGGGTCTTAGGGCCTATAGCTCGAGTATCGGGGAGCTAGTCAGTTCGAATTCGAGAGTCTAGGGAAGTCGAAGCGCGTATTGAAGTTTGAAAAACCCAAAAGAACGCCACTAGAGTATTAATTTGCATTTATTACTGCTTTTACTCTTTCATATTCAATTTATTCCCATTCCATTCCTTAATTACTTTAGTTATCTATGTATGTGTCACTTTTTGAACGGTTGGTTGAGTTTCCCATTAGGTACTCTGTTGTGTGTTTATGGCATGCTAGATTGTAGCATGTGTATCAGGGGTCCTCGGTTAATAACGACACGAGCTACTTTGTTGGTACATGTATTAGTGCATCGTGGGTCTAGGCTGGCCATTGAGAGGACTAGGTGATGGGGCTGTTGTGTGCGCGCACTTATGGGATCCAGGGAAGGGAATCTGAAGTATGGTCTAGTAAGACCGAGACGGCATACACATTTACACTTTATTGCTCTTTACGCATGCGATGATCCATTTACAATTGCCTGTTTAAATTTTGCATGTTTATTTAATAGTATTTATTGGATTTCCTTTACTTTAACAAATGAATGCTCAGTGAATTTCCTTAGGATTTTGCTTAATGGACTTGTAGTTTGTTTTGTTGTGATGGTTGGGTGCAGATCTTTTAACGAGTAACAGTAAGGGGATTCTTGGCTACTATCTCTAAGTGTGCCCATTTTTTTGCATAATACTCGTACGTGTTTATTTTGATATATTGTTAAATTTTGGGTTTATGGGAGACCGGTGAAACATGTGTTCTTGTATATATTTACTTTAGTCGCTTTATATACAATGTACTCTTTTCAGAGTTTTCCATAGTATGACTGATGCTCTATAACATTTAAAAGTTAATGAAAATCCATTTTTATGTTTACTTTAAGACTTCAACTATAAATTACTAATTATCTAATAACAACTTCATAAAACATAAACCACTATCACGGTTGGGACTTGAATAAACTACAAATAGTTGAGCTGAAGGAATTGAAAGACTTAAGGAAATAAATTAGGAAAAATATGAATAACTGATTTATTAAACTAATGACACAAGAGGACACAAATAATTATACTTGAGATGGAAGGCACGTGCCAAACAGGTGTAGCTAAGCCCACCTGGCGAGTGGCACATGACTCGACGACACGTCGTGGCGAGGTTGGGCCATGGGGCTGCAACATAAAGGCTTATTCTTTTAATTATATCTATTGAAATGGTCGAAAGTGGAAAGGATAGAAGTTCGAGGGAGGAGAAAAGAAAGGAAAGTTAATAGAGAAACCCAAGGATAAATCCAAGTTAACCCAAATTAGACCTACAAAAATTTCTTTCGATACACCTACGATTAGACCACAAAGAGAACTCCACCTTTATCATTTAGCAATGATTTTAAGGAAGAATATAAGGATGAGGAGGAGAAAATAGAACAAGAGATATTGATTGGATAGACAATGCATGTTCTTAAGAAAGAAAATCTCGTCAGTGATAAGGCCTTTACCAAGATTAACAAATATATAGTGAATGAAAGGGAATTGATCACGAATAGGGGATTCAATGTGAAATATGAGTTAATATATAGGTCTAGCATTTTAGATATCATTAATGCGAGAAATCAGAGATTAATGACTAGGGACTATCACTATTTAGACCTTAAGAATGGTCCTATTGAGAAGGGATGTGACATATAAGTCTGAGAGTTTTATGCAAATGATTATGGAAGTGATAGAAAGGTAGAGTCACGAGTTATAGGTAGAATAGTGAATTATTTAGCTGTGAGAATAAATCTGTATTTTGGTTTACCTGAAGTTCACCAAAAAGAAAATGATAAATACTCAAAGCGTAAATACTTGATTAAGGACTCGATTAAGGACCATTATCCTACTGAGGAAATTAGGGGAGGATTTAAACAAATCCTTGGTGATGAATTCATTTTAGACATGGAAGGGTAGCCAAAGCACATCACTACCAAATTTTTTAGGAAGATCAAGAAAGCGTCGTGTTATTTCATCAAAGCGAGCTTACATCTAAGTCTGTAATATTACGAGATCATGAACTACAAAGCCGCTTTGCTTTATTACATTATACAGGGATTGATATAATTAGATGTTGGGAAGATTATCTATGAATTGATAAGGAGTACCATCACAACAAAGAAGAATAACATATTACCATTTCCTTTGATGATCATGGCTTTTTACAAAGTAGATCAAGTAAACATGGTAGGACATCAATGGATTTTTTAGTAGATAAAGCTGTCACGAATGCAGTAATAGAGAGTTATGAAAAAATTGATGGATTTGAAGACTCTAAAGAAGAGAGAGGGAAGGCTCAGAACAAAGAAGAAAGATTAGAGATAACATGAGGAGAGTTTTAGAATAAATGGTTATATCAATAAACAATCAAAATATAGAACAACCTGCTATGGAATTCAATAGACTTTACATGGAGGAGTTAGAGTAAGCCTTTATTGGTTCAATTTTGCGCAGTCAAATGAGAACTCTAAGGAATCAACAACTGGTGTTCGAGAACAAGAGGGTCTTAGCGATGAGTATTCATTGGATGGAGAGGACTATGTCAAGAAGACATAGAAGGCGAGGAGGCGTAGAGGTTCCTCTACTATCTACATAAATAAGGCTACCAATTAATCATATTTTTTATGATCAACTATTGCCAGGTCTGGACTACAACCTATATGATCCCACCGCGAGTTACCAATCCTAGACGGTTAATTAGGTGGAGGATGATGATGATGCGACTTGAGAATGATGACATTTATTTTTCTATTCTAATTTATCTCCTTTGTCTATGAGTGATAATGTGTGATGTCTTTCATGTAACACTGGCGATGATACTATATAATTAGTGTTAGTCTTTGATATTATGCCTGGTGTTGTGATTTCATGTGATACAACTGATATTGTGCTTTGGTGATATATTTGATGGTGATGCAACATTTGCTACATTGGTGATGTTTATTCATATTTTAAATGCACTTTGTTTGATAAAATTTATATATTAAGATTATTTAGACATTGATTTCCAATTTATGATTATATCAATTCATTTATATTTCACGAGGTATATCTGTTTTGTTGTAAACTCGACTTAATTTTTAAACCATAAGGGCAAGGTGAGGAATGAGGTTTGGGGTATTTTAGGTGAAGTATGACAATAATAGCAAAGAAAGAAAGAAAAGAAGAAAAGTAGAAGATAAGTTCTGAATTGATGCAATATTAAAACTTTTGATCCGATTTCAAGTGAGTTGATGACATTTTTCTAAATGTCTTCCGAATTCAAGTATGAATTTCATTTTACTTTAGTTTTAGTTAGGAATAAAATATAATGAATGTATGATTGATTTTTAAATGGAAGTAATATTTTTATTACCCAAGTAAAATCTATGATAGAAGGAATCAATATTTATACCCTTTTGATTTACTTTACTAGTTGATGTATGAATTGGTTTAATTGCCTTGTGTTAGTCGTGAATAGAGGTAGAAGATTGAAACAATAGTGCAAGATGAACAAGACATATTTCTATGAATTTTGTGATTCAAAGGCTATTGATTAAAAATTTTGATAGTATATATTTATAGAAAGTTTTATGCCACAACTGAAAAAAAGGGTTATAAACTAATGAATTTCTATAAGTTATAAGTAATACATTCTTCAACTTTAGTGGGCAGTGAGAAGTGCTAACAAAAGTATACAAATATATAAAGAGTCTTATAGATTCCATAGGAAATGGAGTACAAAATCTATAATAGGAAAAATATGAGAATGTCCACAGGAAATGGAGTAGGGATTTAAAAGTTAAATTAGAAAATAAAATAGAAGAAAATAATAATTAAAACGAAGTAGAAAAAAATGAGAGAGAAAAAGGTGGATGTTATTAAACTCTTCAAAAAAAAGATTTAGCTCGAGTACTTGGCTAAGGGAATTTGACAAATCAATAATTAGACATATTTTATAGTGACATATAAGTTTATTTTTTATATAAATGATGATATTACAATAGGTATTCTATTGTTTTGTGATTTTTGGATTTAATTAGGGAAAATGAAGAAATGAAAAAAAAGAGTCAAAATAGTCCACTGAAGAAAACGTTTAGGGATTAGCTAATGATACGAGATAAGATAGGAATTGCTACTTAAATCATCAGCAGAGAAGAGCCAGCAATTTCTCTGCGAATTGGGATTTACAAAGGAATCACTGGATGAATGGGTGGAATACGTAGAGATATTTTCAGTGGTTCACAGAGCGATTTCTAAACGACATAGGATTTTATGAGAAATCGTTGAGGTCGATGAGGAGTTTTTTAGATTACTATAAAGAATGTGTGTTTATTTATAATTTGTATAGCTTAGGAATTTATAAATAGGACCCTAAGGCTTCGAAATTAAGAGCCATCTTTTCTCCTAACAAGTTTGTGAGAGCCATAAGTTTGTTTTTATTTAGTTTATGTTTGAAGAAACATTAATGATTTGTTTATTTCACTAAGAGTTATGTATTTAATTATGTCTGTCAATTATATTATTGCATTGTTCATTTCCAGCATGAGTGAGTAGTTTATTAATCTAAACTTTTGATTGTTATATAATTATAAATAAGGAATCATTTACTTAATGTTTTTATTCATATAGAACAATCATAGTTTTATTAAGTTGTTTTTGAGTATTTTAACTAATGAGGATTGATATTGTATTCGTAATTGTAAATTTGTATAGTGATATTCGATTTCTAAACAACATAAGTTAGTAGTACTTGATATTAAGCTAACACGACGACATAATATAAATAAAAGAGTTAGCGACCCTAGAATAAAGTGGTGGAACCGAAAACATAGTAAACAAGTAAAGTTTAGAGAAAAACTACTAAAGGAAAATATTTGGAATCTTGACTTAGATGCTAATACAATGTGGCTAGAAATGAGTAGTTGCATAAGAAGAGTGGGATCAAACATATTAGGTATATCTAAAGACTTGGGACCACCAAAAAAAGAAACATGGTGGTGGAATGAGGATGTCCAACTAGAAATTAAAAGTAAAAAATAGATGTATAGGAAAATACCTAAGTGTCAAGATGAAGATGTGTACAATCAGTATAGAGAATCTAGAAAACAAGCTAAAAACGTAGTTAGTCAAGCTAAAACAAATTTTATGGAACATCTATATACAAGGTTAGGTAATAGAGATGGCGAAAAATATATATATAGGCTAGCCAAATTAAGAAATAAAAAGAAACAAGACCTAAGTCATGTAAGATGTATTAAGGACGAAAATCAAAATGTTTTAACGCGCGAGGAGGATATTAAGGAGAGATGGAGAAGTTACATCGATAGTTTATTTAATGATGGTCAAGTTTATACTATAATAGATGAAAACCCACACCAAGAAAGAAATGTAAACTATACACGCAATATTACAATTGTAGAAGTTAAAGAGGCATTGAAAAGAATGAAAATAGGGAAAGCATGTGGCCTAGATGAAATACCCATAGAGGTTTGGAAATGCTTAGGTGAAATTGGATTGACTTGGTTAACAAAACTTTTCAATAAAATTTTAAAATCAAAACGGATGCTAATGGATTGGAGAAGAAACACGCTTGTGCCAATCTTCAAAAACAAAGGAGACATTCAAAGTTGCTCAAAATATCGCGAAATTAAACTTATGAGTCACACTATGAAACTTTGGGAGAGGATAATTGACAATAGGCTAAGGAGAGAAACAATAATATCAGAGAACCAAATTGGTTTCATGCCTGGGAGGTCAACTATGGAGGCGATTTTCCTTGTAAGACGATTGTTAGAAAAATATAGAGAAAAAAAAAGATCTTCATATGGTATTCGTAGATTTAGAAAAAGCATATGATAGGGTCCCTAGAGATGTTCTTTAGTGGGTTCTAGAAAGAAAAAGAGTGCATGCTAGATACATAGACACTATTAAGGATATGTATGATGGAGTAGTAACGAGTATAAAGACATTTGGAGAAGATACAAACGAATTTCCCATTACGACAGGACTACATCAAGGATCGACTTTAAACCCATATCTATTCACTTTAGTTATAGATGAACTAACTAGACATATTCAAGAGGATATACCATGGTGTATGTTATTTGCAGATGATATTGTCTTAGTGGATGAAACTAAAGATGGAGTGAATAGGAAATTATAACTCTGGAGGAATACATTAGAGTCTAAAGGCTTTAAGTTGAGTATGACGAAAACCGAATACATGCACTGTGAGTTTAGAAACACTAGACATCGAGATGACGGAGTGGTAAAATTAGGGGAAGTAGAAGTTCCTAAGGTAAACCACTTTAGGTACCTAGGATCAATCATACAAAATGATGGTAACATTGAGAATGATGTCACACATAATTCAAGCTGGATGGAAGAAATGGCGGAGTGCGACATGGGTTATTTGTGATCGAAATGTTCCTACTAAGTTAAAAGGAAAATTTTATTGGACCACAATTAGGCCAGCTATGCTCTATGGAAGTGAATGTTGAGCGGTAAAGCAACAACAATTACATAAAATGAACGTAATAGAAATGAGGATGCTTAGGTGGATTTGTGGTAAAACTCGTAAAGATAGAATAAGAAATATAGAAATTCAAAGACAAGTAGGAGTAGTACCAATTGATACAAAGATTAGGGAAGGGCGGTTGCGGTGGTTTGGTCACCTGCAAAGACGGCTTACAAATGCCCAACTAGAAAACTTGACTCAATAGAAACTGTAGAAATTCGACAATATAGGGGCAGGCCAAAGTTAACATGGGATGCATTAATTAGGAGGGATTTGAATGGTTTGTATAGCTCACCATCAATTGCACTTAATCAAGCACAATGGAAAAGTTTGATCCATGTAGCCGACCCTAGTTAATTTGGGACTGAGGCTATGTTGTTGTTTGTTTGTTTGATATTCGATTTTCTGAATCTATGTCTCTGATTAGTGAAAATAATTATAGAAGTAGTAACTATGATTAATCTATAGGGCCAAATTATTCGAGTGGATGTTCTAGGTGATTTTGTTTTAAGTTTTTTATTGATTGCCATATTTTCTGATTAATATTTTATTTTGATTTGGTACAATTTTTATTGAGTGTTAATGCTATCGTATTTCTATTTCGTTGCATTTAATCCAATAGATAGATTTACGATGATAAAGTAATGAATAATGTCCATTGAATATAGGAAATCGATGGTTTGCAAAAGGATATCAACCTATAATTAATTAGGATTTAATGGTTCTAAGATTCCATGTGGTATAATTATTACTAGGTTATGAGGTAATGTTATATTCTAGTGTTTAAATGCAATCCAAGTATATTACGTTGTTTAGTGGGTGTTTGTTTGGATATTTGTTTAGATATTTATATTATATTAAATTTGAATTTCGTTTAATTAAGTTTGCATTGAATTGTTTGAATTAGTTAAGTTAGTTTGGCTAGTTAAGTTAGTAGTCATACTTTTAGTTATTTAGTAATTCAATTCACATTTAATTAGATTAACTAAATTAAGAAAAAAAAACAAAAAAACTTTCCTTAGAAGTTTGCAAAACCCTAGTGGAGATGATATCCTACTTAGAACTACTAATAATAATAGTAAAATACTGGACACTATTATGCATGCTCAACACGTGTCAGCATAGCTTTTAACATTCTTGATTTGTCATTCTTTCACGTTATCAAAATGAATTACCTAACCTCTATCCATGGGTAGGACTTGTGGTGAGGTGCATTATTAAGTGAAAGGCCTGAGGAACTAAACTTTTATTCATGGGCGAGACTCATGATGAGGCGTCTTGCACAAGGAAGTGCCTGAAGGATTAGAGTTGATTCCCTGGAGCATGCAATGAACTCATAGTACAGTTTTATGCTAACTTTTTGATTGAACAATCTATTTTTGAACTTTGAACTAGAACCGAGGGATTCACATTCCTAAATATATTTCTTGAATATTTGGAAATGAAATTACATGTTTAAGTACATGTATTTAGACTAATATTTGTAGGAGTACGCGCCAATGTAGGAACTTATTTGCCTAAAATCCTCGTGAAGTTTTTGATGATGATAGGTATACGATTCAGAAGAAAGAGAAGAACAAGTGTAGAAATCCCTTGGTGATTTTCTTTGTCTTCAATTTCTTATGGTATATTTTCTTGTCAAGTATTGTGTTTCGGAACTATCGAGTTGATAATAGGTCATGGTTTGATTACAAAACCGATAGGAAAACTTTATAAGAGAGTTTGAGAGAATCTTAAGAGGTTTATTGATCACTTGGTGTAAATATAGACTGTGGAGTGGATATGATGACAAGTGAGTTTTAAGGTTGAAACTAGTGGACTTAATGTGAAATTAATCTTTTAACTCATTTTTAATATATTGTTGACTGTTATGAAATTCAGAGTCCTTGTAGGACTTCTCCAAAGTTGTTTATCATATTTTTCATGTTGGCAATCCATTTTTAAGGTAGGCTTAGTCGAAGTTTTTAGAAAATATGGGGATCTTATTAAAATGGTTTCCTATGTTTCTCTAGATTTGGAGAGTAAGAACTATAGTATTACTTGAGGAATATCATGTATCTCGATGAAATTAGAAAATTGAAATTGTTATGGATCTTTTTAAGAGATTAAGTTAATTAGGTAATGTCTTGGACTTAATGAAATGGGTCAGGACACCCGTCTAGGTGAAATATACTATATTCGCGTTAAACAATAATCGGACAATGTTGATTCTAAGAAGCATGCATTGAACTCATAATATAGTTTTAGTTTCATGCTTGGATTGTGCAGTCTATCAATGAGATTTGAACCAAAATCGAGTGATTCACATTGCTTAATTTCATTTTTTTATTATCATTGCGCGTTATTTCTTTCATATCTCTTATTATTACCTATGTACAAAGCAAGGTAGTTGTTTAGTTAATTGACACTGTTAATTTTGTGTGCACTATTATTTTGGTGTCCTCAAAATGGCTTTTTTAGGTTCAATAGTGGACGAGAACCGAAAAGGAAAAAGAAATCTCGAGGATTTTTACTAATTTTGTTTTTTCCTTTATGTATTTATATCAATTTAATAAAATATTATGTTTTAGGGGTTTCCAGGTATTGAGGAGGACACCATTTTGTTGTGAAGCTGTTTGAAATTTTATGAAACAAATTAAGAAGATTTTAAGACTATTTATGAGTTCTTTTGATGTAAATATGGGTTGTGCAGCAATTCTTACCGATTTTATAATTTAAACTTTGAAATTTGGAGACATACTTGATATGATCTTTTTAAATTGATTCTATATTATATTGTGAATTGCACGGAGATGTATGTCCTTTTATGCATCCTCCCAAATTGCTTTTATTATGTTTTTAAGGTGTGAGTAGCCCAGATTTAAGAATACTACGCCGAAATTTTTATAAAATCTTGAAATCAAATTGTATGATTTCCAAATTTGCTCCGCTTAGAGAAGTTATAAATTAAGTAAAATTTGAAAAAGTTTAACATATATTATGGATATCCATCAATAGAATGGATTAGGAGTTAATTAAGGTAATCGAAGTAAGTCGAGGCTCAATGAAATGGTCCATGACAAACATGGTATGTGTCAAGACCTTAACAATGCCAAACAATACAATCAATTTTATGCCTCAAAACACTTTTCATTTCCATCCTTAACAATGGTCCAATCATAAAACTAGATCTTCAAGGAATAAGAGTTCTTGATTTGTTTCGTTGAAGCAAATTAAGAAATCATATGGAAAGCCTTACGTATTTTATAAAAAATTTGGCAGCACTTCCCCTATAATTGGTCAGCTGTAAAATTCACATAATAGACAATAGAATAAGGAGAAGGATTAAAGGACACACAACTCCTCGCACATTACAATATATATCAATCTTTATTTTGTAAACTTAATTTAAACCTCAAATCCCTATTAAAGTTTCACAATTCCTGAAACAAATTAAAACTACACTATAACCTCAATTTACATCCAATTAAGCTATAAACAACGACAAACTTACTTAAAACCTGTTGAGGAATTTCCCATAACCTTTCAACGGAGTTCACATCCTACACTCACCCTAAAGACCAAAAAAATATATAAAATTATTTACAAAAATAAAATTAAAGTTTTAAAGGCATCACCAATATCCTTGAGCTCTTCTGTTCTTTTTTATATTTCCAGGAACCTGATATCATAAAAAAAGCTCAAGATGCCAAGTAAACTCTTATATTGCTTCGTACTCCTGCTAATGTTAGTCAAAATACATGAAGATATGCAATAGCATTTCCAAATAAAAAATTATATAAAAACGTGAAACCCTTTTATTACTTGTTCAAGGTTTACAAACATATTGAGGTGACCTAATAATTAACCTAAAACAATAATAAATGTCTAATGAATGTTACCCCAAAGTCGACATTACCCACCTTAGTATGTCTAGTCTAGAGTGCATCACATCCAACTCTTACGATTGAAGCATGGGCAAATTTATTGAGATGCCTTGTACGCTTGACCAATCAAGAATGCAAAATGCAATGAAGACTAACCACAAATGTAGGAACAATGATAAATTCCATAAAAAGTAAAGACCATTGTATGGTTTACTTATAGTCAAAACAAATCGAGTTGGTTGTGAAGCCTCACAAGGCATTCCCTGGGTTTCGCGTATTTCTTCATATCATATTAAACAATAGAATTCATTATTTTAGAGTTACAACTCTTTAAATACTTAAAATTCATATATCAATTTACAACGAAACTCAAGTTCCATAACAGACTTTAATGACTATTTTAAAGTCTCCGAAAGCACCATTATACTTCATTTTATTATTTTTGAACCTTTGAATAGGTCATAAACCATTTATAAGACTCCCACTAGGGTCTTAACCCTTTTATTGTACTTCAAAACAAATTACAACTAACATATCTTTTATTCGTTTCACAACAACATTTAGTCGTCTATACATTCCTAAACCTTAATTAAAATCCTTAATGAGTCTCAATTTGACTCATTCCAAGAAGATAAAATGTCATTCAATTCTTTGAATCCTCATGGCCTATAAAATCTCATTGATTTCCCATATTTAAACATAAAAAATCAATAAATTGATTACCCTGAGTACTTGATTATCCAACACAAACAACACTAAATCACATTAGAGCAGCTATGTTTCATCATCCACTCATCATCTCCTAACCCCTAAACAAAAATCACAAAACAACATATACACACAATGTCACCTACCTCCCCACTTGTTGCCCTACCTAGCCATCATCACTCCATTTCAATTTCCCCTACCAATCGATACCAACAACAATAAAACAATAACACCCAATAGCATCAACTCTTATATCCTTCCATCCATCATCATTTTTCTTCCACTAAGCCCTTATCTACTAAGACGAAACCAACAATCAATCATCTATATAAACTATGAATTTAAGAATCACAATCTCGCTTTAATTGAGGTTTGACTTACTTTTACTCATCCTCACCGCCACCAACAAAGCCCCACTACCCTCCATTTCTTTCACTTCTATTTAATCAACCTATATATAACAATAAAACTTATCCTAATAGTACATTCAATCCACTGTCTTCATCATTATCACTATTTGAGAGAAGAGAGAGGATGTATCACTGACAATGGAGAGAAACCATCGAGAAAGAAAAAAGTAGACCAGAATAGAGAGAGACCTTGGAAAGGGAGATTAGAGAGGGAGAGAAAGATTTCGAGAGAGGGGGAGTGGATTTGGTTCAAAAGGAGAGGGAATGATTATCGAGTAAGAACGTCAACAGAGATGGAGAGTAGTCTCAAGATAAAACAGACGACATTGGAGGATGGTTTTAATAGAAAGTCATTGTGTTATTCTTGTCCGAAGGGGTTTGGGGTGGTCAAATTACCTTTTTATTCTTTACAACTTATCCCTTCCTTTACACGTTTTGTGCCTTTCTATGTCATTTCGAGTCTTCTTCCTATTTCTTTTTAATTTTCTTTAATTTAAATCCAAATGAAACCTCGAAAAATAACCAATTTTATCAAAATTTAGGAAAATTGCAACGCTCTTTGAAACACGCGGACACTGCATCTACACCACAACTTGATAGTCACATGTCATGAAAAAATAATATTTTTACCTCATGATCTCCTATCCATAACGCATGGATCCCACCTAAGATACTTAATTTCAATTAAAATTTTAAATCACGTAATTAGTCACTAATCAAGCTTTTGAAATTCTCGGATTTCACAATTTTTTCCAACTAGTGAAACCTTTTGCCCTAAAAAATTAAACATATAGATTACCTAAATTAAAAGTAATGCCAAAAATAATTTTTAATCCAAACCTATAAAGACTTTTTTCCAAAATGAAACCACTAAATGGACCCAATCACCTTCACCGTATACAACAAATAGGTGGTAGAGATCATAAATATTTCAACTTTTCATTTCCCAAATCCTTACTTTAATGACGAGTAAAACGATCAACTCTGTGGAATATTCGATAAACCTTGTTTCATTTCACATTTCATACTTTGAATCCTATTCAAGATTTAACACTTAGTAAGATCTAGCCTTTTTTGCTTTTTAAAACTTAATTTTTCATCCTTAATAGAATACTATTCCACAAATCATTGATAATTCTTTGCTTATCATCCAAACTTTGGTATACATATCACATTCTGCTTTCTCATCTCTAATAATTTATAATTAGAATTGTCAGTTGATCAATTCTTAGGCTATCATTAGTCTAAATAGATAAAGTGAAGCAAATAATATTTGAACATAACATTAGATACTAAAGTAGAGTCATGTGCTTATCTGATCTATCATCATTCCAACATTTCCTTACAAATCCTGGAATTATAAAATTCATCCTATGACTATAGAGATCTAATTACATCAGTCATCCCATGATAAGGGATCTCAAGTTTTAATTCGATTAAAATATGAAATTCGACACGTCATGCAACCCTCACTCATTCTCTAAATATTTGCTCACAATATCATTCAGATATGTGGACTAGAAAGCAGTTATCAATTCTAACACGTTATTCACATAACTTTCCATTTGACTAGTTAGAAAGTTAATGACTTATCTAACTTCGTCAAATCATTCTTTATCCATAAGTTTATAGAGAACTTCATTTCTTCCATTCAAGCACCAATATCTTCCTAATTGCTTTGATTACTACTCTTGTATCTACCATTTCTCCAATTATTGAAACTTTATATCATTTCACATCTCAATCACTTATTGTTCATCAAATTTCTTTCATTACTTGTATAAAGACAACTATCCTTAATTTTAGTGGTTAAACGCATTTAAACAAATATATCAACACATTTCATGATTATACTCTCATAGTGTAACTTTTAACTAGTCTCATATTCCATAATTAAACTCCCGTACAAGTTATAAATATTTTATCTCTCTTTGCCACTACTCAATAGATATCTTAGGCTATACACAATTAAAATATAAGAATATTCAGTTCTTCAAACATATTAAATCTGATACAGCGTACTCTATTCAATATTTTTAACAAACATGGATAATATAGACTAACTGAGCTGTAAGTCACGTGTATCTTTTCATTTTCACTTGTGTCTTCACCGTCATATATGTATCTTAAATAAGCTCCAATTTTTAATACATACTGCTGCAAAACTTCACCACTAATTAACCAAATGTAGCACTACATTTGAACCAATATGCAATGTATGCACTGATATCATTTCTGTAATACTTTGGTTCAACGTTTTCAACATTTGGAGTTCGACTCCTATTAAGATCCTTATCAAGAAATATTAAATTGAATGAAAATCACATGGCCTATTTAGTTCACATACATAGGGTTTTTTTTATAATAGGATTGTGACATGGGTTTAATTATTATTCCATTTTGGAGGACTTATTAAGTAGGGAATATTGAGGGTTAGATTAATGTGGTTGCAATAAGTGAACATACAAAAGTGCCCCACACTTTATAAATTCCCGAAATTGATGATGACCATCAATTATTTTTTTATGGGACGTTAAATGTCTAGTTTTTGATATTTGAATTTAGAATTTTCGTACGAGTTGAACATGCATTAAAAGTAAATAGTATCGTCTCTAATCCATATGGTTTATCTTGTTTATGTAAGTAGAGTCTTGTCAAATTTATTTTAAGTTTTCTAAATTTTAACTATTCTTATTTTTTCTTGGAGGATGACACCTAACAACCAATGAATCAAGCTTTTCAATATTAATTTAATGAATCACGTGAAGGTGAATAATTATTAAATTATGCACTTAATAGGTTGGTATTTGTATATATTGATTACTTGTAATTGATAAAGACTTTGAACAATTTGTCCCTCATTTTTACAATTGCTATATTATTTATCTGATAGTAGTATGTATAGTCACTCCAATGTTGCATAGGGTTTCATTAGTTCGTCAAACATGTTTGGCGATTTTGTTTAACTTATTATATGAGTGATAAGGGCAACCTTGTCTTTTGGTAAGTGAGTCTATATGGACAAACTAATACCATCAAAATCATGGTTCTAAATAGTCTTAAGGATATTAGATTGCATAGTCTGCTCGATTAGATAGTAGGCAAATCAAACACCTAGATTAAGCAATCCAACTGCTTAATCCGGCCTTATAACACACATCAAACATGCTGATAGTTTGATATCTTAAGTCTTATCGGGAGTCATACACCTGAGATTCCAATTTTTCATTCTTATATGAGAATTTCTTTAACCATATATTTGCTTATACTTCAATTCCAATTGACTTTAACGAAATATTATAGTCTCCTTTATATCGAATCTCGACAATTCATTAGATTATTCAAAGATAGGTGGATGTCATTGATCATGGCTACAAGTACAAAGGCTTGACTATAGTAATAGGGTGACCAACTTACGTTGATTATCGATATTTTCCTCAGAGAAAGGTGTATGCGCTTAGTATTACCTTGTCAAAAAGAACTCTATAGCTAGGGAAATCCATTTTGATTTGGTTTTATTACTAAACTAATTTATTCTAACAAATCAATGTAAATTACTTTTAAATTCTTATAATAAGAATATCTTAGTTCACAACTTTACCTAAGTAATGAAATACTATACTTTTCAACTCACTTTATTTATCTTTAGTTTGTGTGTTCAATGCCTAATTAGAATAAACATATTTCCTTCAAATCCACTTCAACCCACTGTTGTGATGGGAAAGATTCTAATGTCCTAACTGTAACTCCACCTATCAGTATGAATAACTTAAGTTGTACATTGCTTTAGGTTCGAAATCTTTAGATTCATAATCTATTAAGATTACTATCCGTGGCTCCTTAATCAATAACTATCTAACGATGGTATGTATTTTATAATTGTACCATTCATATCCAGCTTTAAAATTTCAATGACCATGATAACTTATAAAACATTATATCAACAAACACGTGATCAAGATATTCAAAGCATTACGCGCAGAATGAAACAAATTCAAACCATTGTACTTTTTTACTTTATAATCCACTTATAACTACTTTAGCATATTATTCATGCCATAGTGTCCATTGATCACTAAGATTATGAACTACTAACATATCGTTGAAACAAACATGCTCATAGACAACACCCAAATCACCACACGTAAGTCTTCAATGTCTTCTCTTCCACAAATCTTCTTAATACTCAAGAATAAAGTAAAACTATGGTACTCTATAATAATGATTTCTAATGGGTGATATTGTATATGTTTACTACGTTCTAATACTTATTTTCACTCCTAAAAATTTTTATAAAATAATTATAAATAGACAATTTCACACAAAATAAAACTCTAACTTTCTATTTTTTCGTCTCGGAGCTGTCGCTTATGATCCGGCAATGTGTGTGTAATGCCAAGGCGTCGTATCAGCTTCAGCCACTTTGTGCGCTTTTTTCTCATTCAATAGACTTAACGCCATGTGTATCCTATCCTGACAGTATCCCCTTTCACCCACGACTCTGCCATAACGCTAGCCATCCTAACATTTTTTTCTCCTTGCCTCGGTCTCCCACGTTGTGCTTTCATCTTTCGACAACGTCAAACCTCTTAGCAACAGAGTCAACCACACTTTTATGTATTTTAGCCTCATTTCTTCACCAATTCAATCATTTGTCTCCATTATGAATTCAATCATTTGTCTCCTTTATGCGTTGTATACCTGAAAATACATAAATACAATTAATTAGAGCTCATTTCGAGATATTTAGGCTAATTATACTACAAAATTAGTACTATATATAAGTCTAAATAATCACTTATCAAATACCACCAAACATAAGATTTTGCACGTCCCGAGCAAAAATGTATTTTGCTAAGTATTCTAACTAATGCTACCAATCTAGCTCATATTTATTTTACATCGTTCATGGAGTATCCTTCAATCTAAATAAGTTAAAGCGAATAATCCACTCAAGAATTTTTCTTTGCAAGAACTTATATTTTCAAAAGTACCGCCTTAACAACAAAAACAATTCACTTTCAAAAGTCATGAGTAGATCACATTCAAAACCATAACTACGCATAAATTTGTTTAACCTCGACACTCAAGTAGCAAGTTTACAATCTCGTGATTTTTCATTAAGCTCATGAATTCAAAAATAAGCATAGATGAAGGCTACTTTGGTAGACTTTATCACTTTAAGGGTCAATAGGAATTAACATAGTTGGAAGGAAAAATTATCTGAATTAAGCTATTAGTACTCCAGCTAAATCTTTAATTTGAAGAATTTTATTCTTACTTCCACATTTATTTCTTTATTTTTATCCCTTTTCTTTTCTTCTTCTCCTTATATTTTCTAATTGTACGGTCCCTGCTCCTTTTCCTGTGGATTCTATTTTTCCTCACTTTTCCCAACCATCAAATTCTTTGATCCTTTTCCTAGAGAACTTGAAGGACTCTTTATTTTTTATTATTTTTAAAACTTTTGTTAGTACTTCTCATTTTTCTCTATCAAGGAAATTATCACCAACTTTTTTATTAAACATGCTTAGTTCTTCCCTTCTTTACATTGAGTCTTTATTCACATTTTACTATCAAGTAAGATTTACACTTATTATAGAATACATTAGAGATCTTACTTTTTACACAAGAAGTGTTCTAGTATTCTCCTAGCTTTTATTTCATGTTCATGGTGGTTCCTAAATCTAGGTTTCTAATCATGAAATTATATCGTTGTTTGCTACATTTCTTTTTTTTTTCAAAAATATAAAAATACTCTTTGAATTTCATATAAACAATATACTTGTATCTTATTCATCCTCAAATAAAGGCATAAATTTTGCAAATGATCTACTTATTCATTACATAGGAAAAATAATTCACTCCCATGCTTTCTTATTTATCTGCTTCAAAAAAAATTTAACGATCATACCTATAGTGATTATCCTTATTTAATCATTTCTTACCACTTCCCATAGTATAGTGTTTACGCCCCCAAACGTAAACCAAACCTTTTCCTCAAGGTCTAAAAATAACTTTGAAACAAAAAACAATAAAACACAAACATATAATAATAAGAAGATATATAGAATAATAAGCTAAACATAAGATTTAAACAACTAAATAAGTGATAAGAACATCCTAAATATAAAGATAATTATTATCAATGTATCTCTTATCTCCCGAAAGACTAAGGAAATCTTAAGACTCTAACATTAGGACTGTGCATCATCATCATCATTAGCATCATCAGCTCCAGCATAAGATGGTGGCAAACGAAACTCCACCATTTTGCTTTGCACCATATATGGATCAAACACGTAGTTCAGTGCTGCTGGAAAGCTAAAATACCTATTAGTAGGTGTAATCCATTTGCGCCTCTCACATATAGCTACGTATGTAACGACCTTGAATTTACTTATAGTAAATTAGTCTATATTTAAGGTTACCGACCCGTGACATATTCGAGAGTGGGTACACAGTCTTGATACTCGGCGTGAAGACAGAGAAAAATGTTAGATTTGATATGGTGCATTCCTAGTGTAATATATATGTGTAGACTTATTAAGTCACTCCTACTTGTATATAATAATCAAGCGATGAGCAGGGACACTCTTCGAGATGTAACTTGGCATGGAATCGGGGTAGAGAGTAATGGGGTATGTTTAGATTAAGTTATTATGGTTTAAATCACGAATTAGATGTGGCTATAGCTTGATTTACATTGATGAAACCTAAGTTAGTTAAATAAAATATTAGTCTTTGATATTTCTCGAAATATGTGTCGACGCATCACTAGACCAATTAAGTTGCAATTTGTGTTATCAAGAGTGCGATAGTGGAGAGTTATTAAATTTCAAATCAAGATGTGAGCAATTAGATTAGCCTCGAGATGTGTGTATACATTAAGATCAATGGCTATGATTTAATCTTATCTACATATATATAAGAATGAATGAGATCAACATGTAAAACTCATTTCATTTTATCACAATAAGAGAGAAGAAGATCTAAAGAAAATCAAAGAATATGAAGGATTTTTGGTGATTTTGTGAGGGGTTAATCAAGATTGAAGTGATATACAACTAGGTAAGCTTGTAGAAATTTGTTAAATAACATAGAGTTTTATTTTAGTTCTATTTTTTATTAGTTTTAGTGGGTAAATGAAATCATTTCCAAGATTGGGTGAGAGATTTGGATTCCTAGCAAAAAACCAATAAACTTGCTATCAAGAAAATTTGGATTTCGATTTAAATTGACAAAGTTATGAGGTTTTAAAGTTGTAGTTGTTCTTGAAGGATTTTTTTTAGCAAAAGCTATGATTTTGAGGTTTTTCTAATTAATTTAATCCAAACTTGATAGTTTCTATAAGTCCTAGAACACCTTAATTATCCTTAAGAAACTACATAACAGTCTCGAGAGGTTGTTGGTGAGATTCGTGGTAGGGAGGTAAAATTAGCCTAGGAACTTTGCGTGGATTGTAAGTAAGATGATTAAGATATTTCTATACATTTCGTTCATTGATGTTGCTTCACATTCATAGTGATTGCATTGCTCTGCTTGATGTATTCTTAGTAACAGGAATTGTGTATCTTGTCTTGATATAAGATTGTTGATAAGTTGGAACATGTGTTTAGGTTTTGTGAGTTCTTTTAGGGTGTACGCATCACACGGGGTATGGGACTCTGGGATGTCGATATACTGATTAGTTAGTGTCACATACCTACTATAAAAGGTTAACGAAATGCATAAGAAGGATAATACCTACGTGCACTACTTCATAAGTCATAATTATGGTAACACCCATGGTCTATGTGGCCAAGAGGGTGGTATCTGGGCTAAGGGTTGGAGATACAATTTAATAAATTTAGTTCATGCGTAATGGTTCTATTAATGTCACATTATTTAGTTGTAATGTTTGGTAATGTGTTTATGTTTCAATATTGTTGATTTGAAATAAATATGTGTTGTTAGGTGTATTTTTCATTTGTGTTTGCAAATATGGATAAATGCCTCTCATTGTTACTTTCTACTTTATTGTACTCACCATTCTATTTATAACGATTGGTGCATATCCATCGAGTAGTTGAACGGCCAAAGAGAAAATAGACTACTACCTCTTAGCCACTAGAGTATTGTTATTTCTGACATTGTAGATTGAGATTTTATAGTATGACAATATGTGTCTTTTATATACTTTTGGGGTTGCATATATGGGTTGTGAGATATTTATCTCAATAAACACATGTTGATATATTGTTATCGCCATTTTATTATATATATGCATATGATCCTTGTTTCCATTTTTTTCCACATACTTAGGATTTATGTTAATAGCTTCGGCAAATTTTTTAGACTTCCGCTGAATAATAATTATTAGAAAAGATAATTAGTTATGAAATAAGTTTGAAAAGGCTAACTAATATATTATTAAGTCCTTCGTGGCTAAATTAGGTCTTAATGACGGGATTAAGCCGGGTGGTACCGAGTAATGTCCCTCTGATGATATGCAAGTAACATGAAGTTGCGCTGCCCATTTTGTTAGTCTTGCTCATATCTCACAAAGGCTTCATGATATTAAGCCTTGTCCTCTCTATACTATTTCCTCATATCAACAATTTGTAGCCTCCACTATCGTGGATTTAAGTCCTCTAGTGGAGGTACTGGTGCCTATGGTGGAGGAGGTAGTGGAAAAACCTCAGGACCATCTAAGTCATGCTCTCCTATAAGTGGGTCTATAAACTCATAGCCTTGCTGGCGATTCTCCTCCTCCCCATATTCTTTAACTTTCAACTCTCAGTCTAACTCCGCTACTGCTGCTGCTGCTCAGCCTCAAGTTTGTTGCCCTCTACTCTCACCCTCTTATCCTTAGAGTCTTAGGCCTTAATGTAAAACTCTTCATCTTGAAGCAATCGAACTCTGTCCTTTAAGCACATCTGAGTAATCAAAATTGGAAACAACAATTTTTTTTCTCTCTTCGACATTATAGACTCCCTCAGGCTCCTGTAAATGAACTTGCTGATGTTAGTACATCCGTATTTTGTAATCTCAATCAAACAAACCGACTTTGGTTTGTTGATCTCAGCCTACTGAATGGTCGAGTATAATGAAGTAACAAGAAAATGTTGCCACATTTTGTAAACTTTCCTCATGCTCCCCTTCATAATGTGCTTTGATACATTATCAACTCCCATTACCTTTCCTTGTGGTATCGGACAATCAATTCTTAATCTATGGCTTTAAACGGGTATAAATTATAGGGTTTCTCATATAAATTATCTGAGAAACTTTGTTCGGCTTCAATCCTACTCATATGCTCTGACCCATTGAAACTATAAATTGCACGTTCATTAAATTAAAGGGAACAAACACCCCTCTCACCTTTACTAAATCACCATTCGTAGTAAACTTTGCATTGGCATAAAATTTGTACACAATTTCACTCACTCCTTTAACCTTATTCTCTCTACAGTCTTGAATGAGTTGCTCCCAAACCTGTTGGCTAATGAAGTTGTTTACTCTTTTATCATACTTAGCCAACAAATTAATTCCTCTATTGCAAATGAATTCTCTATGCTAAATGACATCATATATATCCTTAGCCTCTCAACTAAAATAATACTTCGACTTCAATGGCCTTAGTTCCACTTAATTGGGATCTTTTGAGGATATGCCTGAAAATCATTTGCTCTTACTTCACTTACTTGACTTGCTTGTCTTCTTGTTTTTGACATTTTTTTCTCAAAATATCACACAACACTATAGCTAACAATACAGGTCTTCAAACCGCCTAAAATCAAAATTTTACATCACAAGGATCATTTACATGCCAAATAATGGAAAAGACATATACTGCTTCTCCATAAGTCACATTGGTGCTCAACATTAACACAAATTAAAATTCCTATCCAATAGCCTCATATCCATAATTCATGCAATTTCATCAAAATTTCTCAAGATTTAACTATAACTAATGAAATTGTGAATTTACCTCAACGTTGAACTATTTACGTGTGTAGAATACTCCTTTAATCCTCTATCTATTCAAGCCCTCTCACTTTGCTCACAAACTAAAATCTTAGTACTCTTTTGAATCAAATCTCAAAATCAATGCCCTAGCTATCCTCGTTGTGCAAATCCATAATGCACTCTCTCTTTTAACTCTAAATCACTTGGAACACTCTGTTATCATTAAGAATTGATAAAACTGGTTTTTTGAGGGATGTATGGTTGGTTGTTTGTGTATGGGATAGGTTGCAAGTGTTCAAGATGTGGTGAAATGGGGTTTAAAACCTCTATTTTTGACAATGGAGCCGGCCCTTATAGGGCATAACACCATCACAACATCGTCACAATGTCGGCCTTGCCGTGAGGCTTTGTGCCAATAGCTCAGCGCCCTTTTGGGGACATGCCTTATACCTCATGGCGCCTTGTATTTACGCACATGGCGTCGACATTTCTTTCCATGTTATTTTGCATATTTTTTGATTGTTCCCTATTTAGCGCTCTCCCAACTTTGTGTATTACAACACAGAGTGTCGTGATCGTGGGAAATCTAAGTATGTATAAAATGTTTCATAAAAACTTTCCTATGATTTGCCCATGTACCTTACTTTTAGCAATTTAAATCCTTCACTCTTTAACGCTCTTTACATAGTTAATCGAGACTATTCTATTCTAATGAATCGTCACTTGGCAAATGGTATTTCATGCAAATTTATCAAAAATTTTCAAAAGTTAGAAAACTGAAACATTTGGATTTTCCTTAACTAAACTAAATTTACTACTTAACTGAAATATAAAAACATGAAACTTGAAAACCCCTGGGCAGCCTCGTAATAGTGCTTAGTTTAATGTCATTAGCCCGACGCCTTTTCACTCGTTTAGTCCAAGTCTAAATTAAGATACTCTTCTAATAGATCGAAGATAATTATATCATTCCCATTTGGATTTACTACTTGCCCACTAAGAAAGACAATATTCTTGGCATCATCCTCCTCCTCAATACTCATTGTGATATTTTTCTTCCTTGTATACAATGTTGCATTGGCAGTGTTAAATAATGGTCGCCCAAGTATTATAAATACATTATTATCTATATTTTGATCCATAACCTCAAAACCCATGATGAATGTGAATCTATGCACTTTCACATGCACATTTAAGCATCTCCCGATGCATGGTACCAAGTTGCGATCAACTACTTGCAAATTTATTGTATCAGGACAATTGATTTTCAAATAGGCATGTAACATGTCCATTATTGGCATGAAATTGACTGAGGCTCCTATATCACATAAGACATTTCTAAACCAGTTCCCATCAATGGTTATTGGTATGCATAAGTCTCCAGGATCTCTCTTTTTATTTGGTTGAAGCCTTAGTATGAACTTTAACTTTGATTCGGGCTTCCATGGAACATACATTGATACTATTTCCTTTCGGTGCCTTTTCAGAAGGTCCTTCATCTGGTTGTTTAGCTCTCCATTAGTTTTTCCCCTTTCAATATTTCAAGGCATTGATCAGTTGTTGCTGGAATCCTTCCAGTTCATTTTACCTCACTTTTGTTATGTTTTCATGCATCACTTTATATTCCCTCATAGCAAAGGTATTGACTTTTTCTAGCTTTTACATCACTTGCTCTTGTCCTTGCTCATTCTTTACCTTAGTGCTCATCATGTGAATAGAACTAACAGTCTCTTTGGGATTTATGATAGTGTTACTCAAAATCTCTCCTTCTTTCATTTAAATCAAGGCAATGACTAACTGACCAATCTGTCTCTCTAGGTTCTTGATGGATTGTGATCTCTCATCGTTTATTTTCTTTATAGCTTGTTTCGCATTTTTCATATATTTATTGTGCTTCTTATGGCATTCTATATTGCTCATGTACATGGTGTGCAAGAGTTTGTCAATTGACTTTAATGAAGTTATCTCTTCGCTTTGCTCCAACTTCCCTTATTGGACTTATTGATACTCCATTATTTGCTACATGTGCATTTGATTAACAACCATGGCTTGGTGATTAATGGGTCGTTGTATAGCTTGAACTTGTGGACTTTGTTGTCTCGTTTGAAGCTTCACCATTTGATTGCTCAAGTTGGATAGTTCTGCCATAATTGCAACATGCGAATCAATCTCATATAAGCCCGCTTATTTCCTCACTTTGGAATGATTACCAGTTGTAGAGTTATGAGATAGAAGATCTAGGAAATATAATGCTCCATCCTCATCACTAGTTAGTAGAGAACCACTTACTTCATCATCTACTATTGTTCTTGTTTAGTGGTTCATTTTATAGTAGAGAATCTTAAGTGGTGCCTATTTCATGTATCTATATCCTTGACATCACGTTAGCATCCACTAGAATCTTTCCCAAGCCTTGCCAAGAAACTCGACATCTTCCATCTTGAATTAATTAATTTCAAATTTCCTTTCACCGACCTTCATTGGGGGAAAGAATTTATCTAAGAATCTTTCATTGATTTCCTTCCATGAGGTCATAATCTTTAAGTTCAGTCCTTATTACCATGATTTAGCTTTCCTACCCAATGAGAATGGGAAAATCTAATCCTGATCATTTCCTTTGTAACTCCTGTAATATGCACGGTGTCGCACTTCCCCAAGAAATTCTCTACATGTGCAAATGGATCTTCATTTGCTAGCACGTTGAACAAGCTATTTTGTACCATGTTGATTAGAGATGATCTAAGTTTGAACTCTGTGGTGTTGTCTAGAAGACTCATCACTCTATTTTAAGTCTCTTGAACTTTTGGCTTGAAGTAGTCACGAAGGCATCTCTGTCCCCGCACTCTTTCCTGCTTTAGCAAATCACCTTCATGTTGGTTATTCCTTCGACCCTATTGTTGGTTTCCTACTTGATCCTCTACCATCTTGATTCCTTTATTTTTCTTTCCTTTGTTTTTTTTGTCAATCTCATGGTCGTAAGGCACTAAATACTTCTATCCTTTGCAATTCATGTACTCATTATCCTTGAAAAGAAACCGAAAAGATCAAATGCAGATGTTAAACATGAAACTTAAACCTTTTATTTTTTTCTTTTTGTTTTTATAAACTTAATCATATACAAGTAGGAGTAGCACCAATTGATACAAAGATTAGGGAAGGGCGGTTGCGATGGTTTGGTCACTTGCAAAAACGCCCTACAAATGCCCCAACTAGAAAACTTGACTCAATAGAAACTGTAGAAATTCGACGAGGTAAGGGGGACCAAAGTTAACATAGGATGCATTAATTAGGAGGGATTTGAATGGTTTGAAAAGTTCACCATCAATTGCACTTAATCGAGCTCAATGGAAAAGTTTAATCCATGTAGCCGACCCAGTTAATTTGGGATTGAGGCAATGTTGTTGTTGTTGTTGTTGTTGTTTTTGTAAACTTAAGAGTAAATTACTTAAAATAAAACTTAGCAAATTTCAAAATTAAGTCTACTTGGCTACCAATCCCCAATAATAGTGCCAAAAACAAGATCATGGCACATGTATAATAACTAGATTGTAGTATTAGGGTGACCAACTTATGTTGACTACATATATCTTCCTCATATAAAGGTGTATGCACATAAAATTGCCTAGTCAAAATTACTCTACTGTTACGAAAATCCATTTTAATTTGGTTTTATAACTAAACTACTCTATTCTAACAAATCAATGTAAATTACTTTGAAACTCTTATATTAAGAATATCATAGTTCATCATAACTTCACCTAGGTAATAAAATACTATGCTTTTCAACTCACTTTATTCATCTTTAGTACATGTGTGCAATGCCTAATTAGAATAGAAAGATTTCCATCAAGTCCACTTCAACTTACTGTCGTGAGAGAAAAGATTCTAATATGCAACCTAAAACTCCACCTATCAATTTGAATAGCGTAAGCTCCACAATGCTATAAGTTCCAGATCTTTATATTCATAACCAATTAAGCTTATTATCCATGCCTCCCTAATCAATAACTATTTATCGATGTTATGTATTTACGATTATACCGTCCATATCTGGCTTAAAAGCTTTAATGGTCATAATAAATTTTGAAACCTAATATCAACAAACATGTGATCAAGATGTTCATAGCATTATGCTCAGAATCATTATAAATTCTAGCCATCGCATTCTTTAACTTTATAATCCACACATAACTAAATTAGCATAGTATTCATGCCATAGGATTCATTGATCCCTAAAATTAATGATCTACTCATATATCATTGAAACAAACATGCACATAATGGTATCCATTGCAATCAAAGATATAATCAAATAACTTTAATTAAATCAATAAAAACAATACCCAAATCACCACACATGAGTCTTCAATATTTTCTCTTATACAAATCTTATTAATACTCAAGAATAAAGTAAAACTACAGTACTCTACGATAATGGTTGCTAAAAGGTGGTATTGTATATACTTACCACATTTTAATACCTATTTATACTCCTAAGGTACTTTTAAAAAATAATTAGAAACCGTAATAGAAAATTTAACAAGAAATATAACTTCAACTTTCTATTTTTTGTCTCGCTCGCTCTTATGATCTGGTGTTGTGTTTAATGTCATGGCACCATGACAACTTAGGCCACATTGTGCGCTTTTTCCTGATTAAGTAGAATTGGCGCCTTGTGTATCCTGTCCCAGTGTCGTCCTTTCTCACCTATGGCGCCACGACTTTATCGGCCATCTTGACCATTTTTTTCTCCTTGTTACGACATCAACCTCAATTTTGTGTATGTTAGCCGTGTTTCTTCAGGAATTCAATCATTTGTCTCCTTTATGCTTTGTATACGTAAAAATAGATAAATATTATCAATTAAAGCTTATTTTGGGATATTTAGGCTAATTATACTACTAAACTAATATTATATATAATTTTAAATAATCACTTATCTATCACACTAATCTTCTATGTTGTGAATGAGTTATAATAATGAAACGAAGTTACTTAGACTTTTGGTCTTGCACAACTACTCTAGTGCCTTACCTTGACTAAAAATCTTCGTTCGTTTCACTTCCAGCGGTGACAATGTTACTACCCATTATTTTAAGCTTGTGATCAATGTTAATTCCAATCCTAATTCTTCTGAGTTAGGCTCATGGTTAAGTTTGTCAAGCTTCGATTAGCGTATGCATGAGTTTGTACGATGTTTGGTGTTTTTGTAGCATGTTTAATGAATTTGTAGGTTATTAGAAATATATATGCCTATAATTGAGGAATAAATAATTAATTAATAAATTTTCTATACACTAAGTGCGACGATGGGGTCCTGAAATGAATGTCCACGCCCGAGAATATCCATTGGCATGTCCGGTAAATTTATTGGCGATAAAATATGAATGATATATATATTTATATATAATTAACATATAAATATATATAAATAAATCTACAATTCTAGTTTGATTAATATGGATTGTCGGATCGCCTCGAGATGAGCGTTAATGGAGAATAGTTTTTAGATGTGTGTCATTCCGGTGTGGTGTCATTTTAACAAAATATCCATTCGATGAGCCTAGAGATATCGCGATGGGTATCTCAAGGAGAATCCATATTGAAAAAATCAAATTCATTCATACTTATCATTTTATCATAGATCTAGTTTTGAGTTCAATTCCTAAATTTTTGGTGAATTCTGTAGTAGATTGCTATTTTTGTTAATTAGAAATTGGTAAAAACCTCATAAGAGGCCCTTCTTAATGTTCATGGGAGTAATTTGTTGTTGTTGTATTAAATTGTTAATTGAACAAGGGCAACAACGTTGTTCTCTGTTGGAAGGCTCGTTGAAGGAGCGTGTTACCCTATTATAGGGAAGCGCACTCCAATAAAAAACTGTGAGGAACCCAATTGGTGGAGCGCACCCCACCAAATGAGGGACTGCGATCCCAACATAGAAAATAACAATTATGCTGATTAATTCATGGGATTTTGTGATGACTTAGGGACTATTTTACTTGTTATAAATGTAGGGTATTAGACTTGTACTGTCCTCAAATTGTTTTTGATAGGTTCTTAAACAATGGGAAAGGTTGAGTGACCTAAAAAATCTAAGAAATTGGAAATAAAACCTACCTGAGGTAAGTACAGGATCGCTTGTTTATCGACATTGCCAAAAAATTGTAGTGTATGTAGTCTATATAATAAATGGACTGAATGAGGGTCTATGACACTGTGATGTGTTATAATAAAACTGAAGACAGTGTATGATGTGATTGGCAAGTGTAAACCCTGGAGTTGAGAATAGGTTTCATACATTACAAATCAATAGAAGGTTTTGGATAGATCCATTGAACATTAATGGATTGGCTAGATGTTTCATCGACCAATGTGTTCGTTTAGCAATTGCATAAATGGTGTCGGTGGGTAGTCAACCCTAATTTTACAAATGAAATGAGAATCATGGTTTAATAGCCATTGAGTTTTTGACTTGCATATGCTTTCCTTGATCTTGTTAGCTATGTTTGGCTCATATTGTTATTGCATATCACTCTTGAATATTTTATGGAATTTTTATATTTTGTGAATCCTTACTGAGCAAGTTCGAGCTATCACCCCAAATTAACATTTCGTGTTCTCAGCCTAATGCTTCAGCTAAAAAGAAAGAGAATGCATATGAGTTTTATAGTTTTCTCTATGATATAATGACTCCCTTTGTATATATATATATTATGTTTGAATTGTTTTGTTGTAATAGAGTAGGGTTGGGAGTTATTTGATAAGTCACTATTAGACATGGTTTATCGTACATTTTAAGGTGATTTTAAATGTAAAAGACTATATTAAATGAGTTTTTCTGTTGTTTTTGTTAATTCATGTGATAATGTAATATATGAAGAAATGTAGCAAAAGGGAAGATTATGAAGGATTTGATCAAGTGGAAAGAGTATGCAAAGAATATGCAAATAATCATCAACAAATGAAGGAGAAACTGGAATTAAAGTCTAGTGATTTTTTACTGAGTCTAATATACATAGGAATAGCTACTCAGATCAGTGGAACACTGAGACTACTTCTCCAAAGATTTTTTCAGTGATTCCACCTAAACCTAAATCACCGAGGAATTGTTGAGTTACATTTTGAAGATTTTAAATAACAACTAGACGTTTGAGTTAGTTTTAGATATTTACTACCTAGAATGTTATATATACAACCTTACGGTTATGAAATCAGTTGCTCTTGAGTACTTAGAAAAAAATTCCATGTAATATGAGTGATTAGTTTAACATTTTCATAAATTATTAATCTAAAAAAAAGTCTGAACATGAACTAGATCCATTTTGCAATGTAAATAAGATGTGATGATTATGTGCTTAATGCTTTGAACCAATCATATTCTTTAATTCACTTATTTAATAAAGTATTATTTACAGATTTGAATCATGAAGTTTATATTGCAAGTACAGTCTAGAATGAGTATTATGATATTTAGATTCATTAACTATTTTAAAGTAGTAACAAAGATTGTTTGAAAGGTGTTGTCATTTAAATGTCAAATTTCAATTTGAGATCTAAATCTAATGTTGAAGTGCCTTTCTAAAGGTGTTAGATTTAGTAGTTCGAAGATTTCATAATGTGTAATGTGGTTTAACTGCATAAAGTAAATGTTTTTGTGTATTCAAAGGGGTTAGCTTAATAACATTAGAATGTGGCTTTTCCGTCGGTATAAGGGAAAGAAATGGTTGGCTAAGGGTTGTTACTTAGTTATGATTAGAGTTTAATGATCTATGGTAATTTATAAAGTATGCTCATAACAATATGATTGAAGTAACATGTTTGGATGAAAAATGGATTGACGTTTCATTTTTCTTGATGTTTGTTTAGATATTTATTTATTTATATTATTAAATTGAATTTATTTGTTAGTTAGTGAAGTTGAATTGTGATAGTTAAGTTGATTACTTATTTAAGTTAAGTTAGTATAATTTGTTTATTTAATTATTATAATATTATAGATCGAATTAGTAATTTAAATTCTTGTTTAATTAAATTGTTTACATTAAAGTAAAAATAATAATAACCATTAAAAAACCTTTGTCTTAGAAAGTTTGATAAATCCCTATGGAGATGATCTCACTTATCATTACTATAAATATTAGAGATATAAGGAAAACTTATTGCATTCGCTCGACACGTGTCTATTCTTGCTGCGGTTGTCGGGGAGTTTAACATAATCTCATAGGACTTTTAGACGTTATATGGTCTATCCATTTCGTCGTTCTAATTCAATGGGATCCTTACATCTGATTGATTATAAGGTAGATAAGACTTTTAATAGTAATTTAATACAACAACAATGTAGAAAACATCAAACCAACACAACTGAAGCAAATAATAACCTTCATATTAATAATAATAATGATAATAAAGATCTTACTTTTAGGCAAGCTAATCAAAATTTCACTACTTATAAACTGATATTTATAAGCTATCTTGAGGGATTTCCCGAATTTGAACTTATATCAGTATTCATTATTGCTCTACCTAACTTTTATGGTAAAGACAATGAAGACCCCTAGGAATTTATAAGGGAATACCAACCTAAATTCAATGGGATGAAACCTAAAGACTTCACAATAGAACAAGTCAAACTTTAAGCTTTTCCTTTTGTAATAAAAGATCAAGCACAAGATTGATTATTTTATCTTCCTTAAGATTTGATAACCACATGGACTCAAAATGTTAAAAGATTTCTTAGATTTATATGTGCTTGCAAGAAAAATTAGAACTTATAGAATACAAATCACAATAATGGAAATGAAATATGATGCAAATTTTACTGAATTTTGGAATAGATTTCAAACATTAATTTGATCATGTCCACATCATAGATACATCCATAAAGTTTTATTAGAATACTTCTATGAAGGACTAAATCATTTTGAACAAAGACTATTAGATACATTATATAGTGGATGATTATTTGATGTTACACCAACTCTAGCAAAATAAGCTATTAATAAAATTTCGAAACAATCTAAACAATATGGTGAAAAGATCGATACAACAAGATAAAAAGTTTATGAAGTAAATAACAACACAAGAAATAAATTTGATGAAAAATTTGAAAAATTATCTAACATTGTTAAACTACTACCAAAAGATAAATCAAATGAAGTTAAACTATGTGAATTTTGTAATGAAGTTACACATCCTACAAATGTGTGTCGTACTTTACAAGAAGATAATATCGAAGAAGTCAACACAGTTATGAACCAATATTCTATTCCTTGTAGAAATCAATATAATAACAAAAATTACTACCTTAGAAAACCAAATTCACACCTTATCTATGGTCTACAAAATAATAATTATACCACTTATAAACTAGCGCACCAACAAAAGCTACACCAATGCAACAACCTCAACAAATTATTTGACCTACGGAACCAAATTTAGAACAAATATTACATAACTTTATGACCCAAAGACATCAAAAGTTTATGCAAATTTATCAAAATGAAATCAATACTAATATGTCTATTAATGAGCTAAAAAATCAATTAAATCAAATGAATCTATAAATAAACAAGTTAAGTTATCAAACTAAAGTATCTACTTAGGCAACAAACAACACGAAATAATCACATGTTAACACTTTATTTTGCGAAAATGGAAAAGAGACACACGCAAGAAAATGACACCAAAAAAGGTAAAAAGAAAAACAAAGTACATAAGACAATAGAACAAGAAGAAGAAGAAGAAGAATAAGAGATGATGACAAATGTCATTCCTACTAGAGAATGGATGGCTAAATTATTGAAATACACACTTTTTCTTGAAATACTTTACTCATGGTATTTATCCAGAGTTGAAGCATATGAAAAATCATTACAAAATTCCGAGTTAGTTAATCAATACAGATTAGATAATAATATTTGTGAATAGAATGAAGATATACGTACTAATTTTATCGCTCCGCAATGATTACCAAATGCTAGGTAGGAAGAAACTGAAGAAGACATATCCAAATCACATAAGAAATTAGAAATCGATAAACCTTTAATAGAATCAACTATGCAGTTATCAAACTACAAAGAAGACTCTAATGAAAATTTAAGACAAAATATGTCATCCTTAAAAAAGAATGCCTGAGCAATGTTCTGACCCAGGAATGTTTGTTATACCCATCACTGTAGGAAATTCTTCAATTTAGCTTTTTATGTGTGATCTCGGAGCATCAATCTATGTAATTTCATTTAAAATTTATGAATCATTTAAAATAGGATTCTTAACTAATATGCCTATTAATCTTAACTTATTAAACAATAAAATAACTAAACCATATGGTTGACTAGAAGGTAGTTTAGTACAAGTACATGATTTAGTATCTAAAGTAAACTTTTATGTCATGGAAATATAAGACTCGACATCACCTAATCCATTGCCTATACTATTAGGTAGACCTTTTCTTAAGATAGCTCGACTAAGTTATATATTTCTAAAGGAGCGATGTCTATGGAATTTGAAGATAAAATTGTTAAATTTAAAATTAATAACGAACAAACTATGAAACCTATGAGGAATACAATGAATTATTAGGTAATGAAACCGAAGATAAAGATTTACTTGGTTTAAACTATTATGATAATTTTAATGTTAAGATTTATGCACCTAATGCAGTAACAATGGAAACAGATAAAAAGATTCCAAAGAAAGAACAAGTTTAAGATACTTCAAAAGAAAAGAAGATAACGCAAAAATGGAGAGTTAAGCAATTAGAGAATGGAAAAAACATTAACAAACTAGGGGCTTCTAAATCCAAGTACAATATGAAAAAGAAAATTTGGATTTTAGCCATAAGAAGCTTAATGATCCTAAAGGTAATCACTTGCATATCAAAATCAAATGGGCTTGGTACTTCAAAGCTTAGTGTGATACAATCTCTAATGCAAATCTCATGCCCATACATTTCTTTCTACATATAGAATTTAAGTGGAGTTAACTTGCTTCTAAACGAGTTTCTTTATCGGATGGTACTTCAATCCAATGAAGGTCCTCCTTGTTGGACTAAGTGGTTAGTCACTCACACTCCGACCGAGATTTTGATGGAAACAAACAAGGTGAAAATGTACTAATAAACATCTAGTGTATTTCAGTTTTTGTTAAAGGATGCAAAACAACATATCAAGGGTACTCAAGAAATACAAGTTCAAGACTCGGCATTAATGAAGAAATGAAGATGAAAGTTCAAACCGCAATTTGTAATTTCAATGTAAGGTATACAAATTCTTTCACGCAAGCCAAATGCATTAGTCCATGCATATCAAGTTTCTTAAACCATTCTTCAAAAGTTATAAGTTTACTTCAAGTTTCAAAGTGGAATTTAAACACATAACTAGGACTATGAGTTTAAACAATGTGAAACTTTGTGTGGATGGTCATTTGCATATTACGAGATCATTGTAAATGTTTTCGAAAAAGAAAAACTCGTTTTTGAAAGGTCTTCGAAAAGAAAACGTAAATTTGCGAGAAAAGCCCCTAATACATTATGAAATCGTGAATTTCCATTTTCGGGATTTGTAAAAATATCCGGACCACCCAATTAGGCTTAATGACTCATAATAAACGTGTATAACATGTTATATAAGGGTTGGTTAGGTCCCGACGAGTTTAAGGGTCGCTAACACAAAGGGACAAAATAATTGTTTTGAGGTCCCTGCGTGAGCTAGCGCGCTAATGATTTCATTAGCGCGCTAAGTGCGAGAGTTAGCGCGCTAGGTCTCGGCATTAGCGCGCTAATTGCATATCTCGATGACTTTTTTTTTTTACAGCTGGAAAACACACTTTAATTTGAATTATTGATCTATTTTGGACCCTTGGATCCCTAGAACGGTCATAAACTGTCAAGATGGAATACCTAACACTATAAAACCACCAAGAACATGGTTTTATAAAAAAAAAGGAAGAAACACACTCAAAAACTCAAAATCTACAAAGAGAAGAACTTTGATTTTTGTGAAGAAGCAAAATGAGATCTTTGTGGTTGTTCTTTAGTTCTCTAATCCAAAGACTTTTGAGGCTTTAAAAGGAGTACAAGAATCTCTTCAAAGCTGATCTCTTTTGTCATTCTCTTGTTTGTAAGAAAATCCTAGATCTAAAATCTTGCTTGTGCTTAATCTACATAGTTTTGTGTATTTGATTTGAAAATCATTTTGTTGTGTGTTTGAACACCTTCTTCTTGGGTTTTGCACTTAAATTTATTTTATCAAACCCTAAGATTGATTTGAACAAAAGTTTTGCACTTAAACTTGATTTTTGTTAAACTATTGTTCTTAGACTTGAAATCGGTTTTACACTAATATATTAAGTTTTTAAAACGATTTCACATTTGGGATTTGCAACAAAATCAGTGACATATTTGCATATTCCATTTATTCTCATACTTGCATGCATAAGAGTTGTTAGGCTCTAGGAGGCTTGCTAGTGTTTGAATTTGATACCACTTTGTGTTGTAAAGTGTATCTCATTATTTTTCAGCAACTTATTGTATTTGTATGATTGTAAGACTTAGTGGAATCTAAGTCGAAAGGGAAGACCTAGTTGAGACTAGGCACAAATCCTAGTTGCGGCTAGGTGGGAAGTCCTAATTGTAATTAGGCACTCTAGGCTTGTATGCTTAGGTTGTAACACTTATTTGCAATATAAGTGGGGGTTAAAAATCCTAACCTAGGGAGGTTAGGTAGTGGACGTAGATCGTTGGATCGAACCACTATAAATTGTGTGTCACTTTCCATCTCTTCCATTCCATTCACTTGCATAGCATATATATATATATTCATTGATAGTGTATGCATTATAGTTGTAATTTGCGCATAAAGTTTTAAAAGGGCAATAACTACTCGGTAACCCAATTCACCCCCCTCTTGGGTGACCTTCACTCCTTTAATATTTAGATGACCTATCTTAGCCACTACACATACTATTATTAATATTCTGAACATAACTATTACTCTGACGATTAATGACTGAGCACTCACATTCTGGAATGGCACAAGAGTGGATAATCATAAATTCATGTTTAGAGATCCAAACTATTTCTAGAAGGGTTCAGTAGAGCCAACGACAGTAAACAAAAACACTTTATGGGATGCGCCCCATACTCTATGTTTATTTTATGTCTATTTAATTTTATTGAGAATTTAGTTTAGTTTAGTATAATATTTTTTATCCTCTCATTTTTTTACTCTTGTGTTGGAAATATTTTCGAAATAAAAACTTTGAGGTAATTTCAAATAAAAGGAGTGATCTAGTTGTTTTTCGTTATATGGCTTTATTGCATGTTTGCATTATTCACTTGCTTATTTATATGTCAATTCATTTTATTAATAAATTATTCAGTTAGTTACACATCTGGATCAACTTTAAAATCTTAAGGCAATTCTACCTTAATATGAGTATTATTGAAAGAAATATATGTTAATTATGTAATAAATTGAAAAAATAGTAACTTAAGCCTGACAATTCCCTAACGAATTGAAATAACACTAGAGAGATTTGGAGTCCGTTGCATCCCAGCGATTCGCCTTCACAAAGGAATTGCTGATAAGTGATTATTTAGACTTATATATATGGTTAATTTAATAATATATATATTATAGATATCCCTAAATGAGCACAAATTGATGGTGTTTATGCATTTTCAGGTACACAAGGCATAAAGAAATGAAAAAAGTTAATTCAAGAAGAAACAGAGCAAAAACATACCGAATGAGGTTTTGCGCTGTGGCTAAGCAGTGTAGTGTTGTAGAAGTTCAAGGCATAAGGAAGGAAAGGCATGGGGTGGGAGAAGAGGCAAGTGAAAAAAGAGGATAATGATGGCCAACCCAGTGGTGGCGAGGTGAAGGTGAAGGGACGGCGCTGGGGAAGCATACACCGCGCCAGGACCAATAAATAGTGAAATTGCACACTAGATGCTCTACATAGTGGTGGCACAATGGGAGTGTACAGGCAGTATCGGGACACAAGTGACAACGTCCAAAAGAGAAGAAAATAGAAAGTAGATTTCTATTTCATGTTAATTTTATAAGTAGGTTTTATAAATAGATAGGGAATGTGGTAAGCACACAACTTATTAACCATTAGCCACCACTAAAATAATTTAGAATATCTTACTTTATCCTTGAGTATTAAGGTGATTTGTTGATAGAAGGCATTGAAGACTCATAGGTGGTGATTTAGATATCATTTTTATTGATTTAATAAAATTTATTCTTTTATATCTTTGATTTCAATGAATACCACTATGTGCATGTTTGTTTGAATGAAGTATGAGTACATTAATCTTAAGGATCATTGGGTCCTATGGTATGAATGTTATGCTATAAACATGAATAGATTAGAAAGATAAAATATGCAATGGATAAAATTTGTATTGGTTTTGAGCGTAATTCGACAATCATCGTGATCACGTGCTTGTTGATATTATGTTTTAAAAGTTATCATGGCCATTGAAGCTTTTAAGCCGGATGTAAATGGTACAACCGTAAAATATACAACATCGAGTGATAATATTTGATTAGGGAGGAACGAATAGTAATCTTAAAGGTTTGTGAATATAAAGATTTGAAACATTAAAGCAATATGGAGCTTACGTTATTCACATTGATAGGTGGAGTTTTGAGTTGCACATTAGAATCTTTTTCGTCATAACAGTGGGTTAAAGTGGATTTAAAGGAAATATGTCTATTTTAATTAGGCATTGCTCATACATAATAAAGATGATAAAGTGAGTTGAAAAGCATAATACTTCATTACTTAGGTGACATTGAGAACTAACTTAATCTTAATATAAGAGTTTAATATGTAATTTGCATTGATTTGTTAGTATAGATAAGTTTATTTTAGTTATAAAACCAATTAAAAGGATTTCCTTAGCAATAGAGTAATTTATGCTAGGTACGTATCGAGTGCATACACCTTTCTCTGAAGACGATATCCATAGTTAACTTAAGTTGGTAACACTATTACTACAAGCGAGCTGCTATACTTGTGGCACACACATCAAGTTTTTGGCACCGTTGTCGGGGAAGGTAGCCACTAAAACATACTTATTTAATTTGAAAAGTTGCTAGGTTTTATTTTAAGTACTTTAGTTTCAAGTTTATAAAAACAAAAAAATTAAGAAAAGTTTAAGTTTAAAGTTTGACAATGTGCTCTTAATCTTTTGTGATTTCTTTTCACAGATAACTACTGCATGCGTAGTAAGGGAGAGGGGGACTTAGTGCCTAACAACCCTTAGATTGACGGAACCAACAAAGAAAATAAAAAGAAAAGAATCAAGATTGTTTAAGAATAAGCAAGAAACCAACAACAGGGCTAAGGGGATAACCAACCCGAATGTGATCTGGTAGTGTTAGATAGAGTACAAAGACAGAGATGCTTTTATGACTACTTTAAACATAATTTTAAAGAAACTTACA
This sequence comes from Stephania cephalantha, assembly GCA_039657325.1. Classification (NCBI taxonomy): domain Eukaryota; kingdom Viridiplantae; phylum Streptophyta; class Magnoliopsida; order Ranunculales; family Menispermaceae; genus Stephania; species Stephania cephalantha. Next base: position 28,223,950 of record CM077571.1, read on the forward strand.
ATGCAGTGATGAAGATTCCAGCCAACACCACGAAGTTTGAACTGCGACCTTCTATAATCTACATGGTGCAAAATAGCTTTTTCAATAGGCTTGCCAATGAAGATCCAGTTGCACATGTACTTAATTTCTTGGAGAAGTATGACATAGTGCACATACTAGAGTTTCAAAGGAGGTGATCAGGATGAGACTTTTTCCATTATCTTTGACTGGAGAAGCCAAATATTAGTTTTAAGGAATAAATGCAAGAAGTATGACCTCATGGGCAAAAATCAATGAAATTTCCAGATAAGTTTTTTCCCCCTAGTGAAAGTATGTGAAAGGAAGCTAGAAATCAAACCAATTCTAGTAGATAGATGCTAAGTCACTTGGAGAGGCTTGGGAAAGATTCAAGGAGATGCTGAAAAGATTTCTAGAATATTGATACGTGAAATGGGCATAACTCTTGATTTCTTCTGTGAGATGAACCAAAAACTGGGAACATGTTTAAGATACTCCAGGTGTATATTTACTAACCAAGGTTGAGGATGGAGCATTGGATCTCCTAGATCTTATGTCTCAAAATTCTACCACCGATACTCATTCCATATTGAGGAAACCAGCGGGCATATATGAGATTGATTCACAAGCTGTGATAATGGCATAACTATCCAACATGAGCAATCAAATGATGAAGCTTCAAATAGGACAACAAGGTCCACAAGTACATGCGATACAATAACCCATTAATCACCAAGCCATGGTGGTTAACCAAATAGATATGAAGCTAAGAATGGTATACGAAGACGTAAACTTTATGAGTTATGAAAACGTGAAGCAAGCCATGGGTAGCATGAGAAAGAGATGGAAAATGTGATGCAAGCAAGGAAGAGGATGGATAATGGGAGCTCACAATTTATCAATAATTTAGAGGAGACAGATTGGTCAGTTAGCCATTGCCTAGAATTCAAGGAAGGAAGGATAGTTTTCGAGCAACACTATCACTAATCCTAAGGAGAATGTTAATGTTATTCATATGATGAGCACTATGGTAATGACTGAGCCATGATAAGACCAAGTGATGTACAAGCAAGAAAAAGTCAACATTTTGGTTATGAGGAAGCATGAAGAGATGCATGTGGACATAATGAAAGTAAGGCAAGATGAACTCTAAGAATTCATGCAACAATAAATCAATACCTTGAAGAATAACGAGAAGCTAAGGAAACTATGGAAGGCTAAGCAAAAAGATGAAGGACATTCTAATGAAACACCAAAAGGAAATAGCATCAAGGTAGTTCCAAGGATGCCAAAATAAAAGTTGAAGTTCATACCGAGACTTCAACTAATAAAAATGAGCGATCCTAGAGAAATATGCATTCTAAATAGCATTGATGGGCACCGATTTAGAAATGGCTTATGTGATAGGGGAGCCTCAGTCAATGTCATGCATTAATGGACATGTTGCACACTAATTTGAAGATAAATTGTCCTGGTATGACAATTTGCAAGTAGTTGAGGGCAAGTTGATTCCAACTATAGGAATAGTATTATATGTGCATGTGAAAGTAGGTCGATTTACATTCATCATGAATTTCAAGGTTATGGATCACAATATGGATGATGATCTGTCTCTAACACTTGGGAGGCCATTCTTGAACACTGCCAAAACAAACTTGTAAATATGAAAGAAGAAAATCACAATGAGTATCGATGAGGCCAATGATGTAGAGAAGATAATCTTTGTTGATGGGGAAGAAGTACATCCAAGTTGGAACGATATAATTATCTCTGATCTACAATTGGTCTTTCTTGATTAAGACTCGAACTATTAAATGAAAAGGCGTCGAGCCAATGACATTAAACTAAACGCTATTGGGAGGCGACCCAGGAGTTTTTAAATTTCAAGTTTTTCAACATGACTTAGTTATTCGGTTAGTTTAGTTAAGTACAATTGACATGTAATAGTTTTCTAACTTTCAAATATTTTTGTTCAATATGCAATTAAGGCCATTTGCCGGGTGATAATTTATTGGAATAGAAATGTCTCGTTAAATTAAAGAAAGTGTGTAAAAGAGCAAAGGAGTTCAAGCGGCAAAGGTGAGGTACACAAACAAATCATTGGTAAGTTTTTTTGAAATTTCTTTATTTACATGGATTTCACACGGTCAAGGCATCTTAAGTTGTAACATACAAAGTTAGGGAAGCATCAAATATGAGTTAAATGAAAAATATAGTCAAAAAATATTGACTGAGAGGTCGATGCCATGTGTTTAACACACGGTGCCATGGTATTAAGCACAACGCCAGCAGGGCAATACTAAGAGAGCCCAAAAACACATTTAGGGGTGTTGATACTGTCGTGGCTTAGTCACGGTGTTGTGCCTATTTAGGCACGGTGCCAGTATCATGGACTAGGTTTTAAACCCCATTTTCACCTTATCATTCACACTTGCATCCTAACCCAACATCAAAACACCAAGTATACATCTCTCTAGAACCCAAGATTGACAATTTCTAATTGAGGAAAGAAAGTTCATAGTGATTGAAAGTTAAAGGAGAAAGTGCATTGTGAATTTGCACAAAGTGGATAGCTAGGACTTTGCATTGGAAATTTGATTTCAAGGAGCATTCACGTGGTGAGTTGTTAGTGAAGTGAGAGGCCTTGGATTAATAGAGACTTAGAGGAGTGTTCTACATCGAAAAGTAGTTCGGCATTGAGGTAACTGTACAATTTCATTAGTAATGTTTTGAAATTTTTATAAATTATTAATGAAATTTTATGAATACTTCATATGAAGTTGTTGGATAGGATTTTATGTTGTACGAATTTTGAGCATCAATAAAACTCATGGAGACCTAGTTTATGTTTTTTGCATTATTTGGCATGTGAATAATCCTTGAGATATGAATTTTGATTTTTAGGTGCTTTCAACACCCACTTTTCTAGTTGCATTGTTGTGTCGAGTTGTGTGAATTTGAGAAAATTCAAAGAACAAGGAGGCAAATTAGTCAAGTATGAGCAAATGATTTAGAGGCATCAACTTCGAGTGATCCCAATAAGGAGGAACCTTGGCTATTTAAGTCGAAGTACTTCATTAGTAGAAAGGCTAAGGATAGATAAGAGGATATTGAGCATTTGGAATTCAGTTGTGAGAGAGGTATAAATTTCTAGCTAAGTATGATAAATGAGTGAATAATATCATTAGGCAACAAAATTGGGAGCATTTCAATCAAGATTATAGAAAGAATGATGTTAAAGGTGTGAAATAGATTATATAAGAATCTTATGCCAATACAATGTTTACTAGGATGAATGAGGCAATGAAGGTGAGAGGGGTCTTTATCCCCTTTTATGAGCGTTAAAAAATAGCATCTACATATTGGAAAAATTGAGTAGAGCTAGAGCCAAGAAAAGTTTCCTTGACAACTTATATGATACACTTTTAGTTCCATAAAGCAAGCATTGGTTGTCCAAGGACAACAAGTCAGGGTAATGGGAGCTAGGAATGTGCCGAAGCACATAAAGAAGGGGAGTGCACGGGAAGTCTACGAAATGTGGCAACATTTCGTTATTGCTTCTCTATACCCCGCCATTGAGTAGGGAGAGATCAACAAGCCAAAAGCGATGTGTTTATTTGAGAGTACATATAATGGGGAGATTAACATTGGTGAGATCATCTACAACAATCATAGGGAGTCTATTATGCTAGAACGAGACAGCAAATTGTTGTTTCCAATATTTATCACTCAGTTATGCTTTAAGGCCGAAATGAGATTGCTTAGAGATAAAGAATTTATATTGAGGCCCAAACAATCATAGATGAGGATTTTATGCTCACAGTGAAATTCATGCCTGGTTATTAAGACTTTGAGGATAAAAAGGAAAGATATAAGGTAATCAACGTGAGGCCGAGTTGTTGGCCAAGCAGCAAGAGGATAATGCATTAATAGTAGGAACAGGTTCAGTAGAGTGACTCCAAGAATTTGAAGATGAAGGATATGGAGAAGAAGAGGAGCAACAACAGGGATTCATTGAGGGCTAAGAGTTTGTAGACCAATCTATTAAAGAGCAAGACTTGGATGGTCTTTAAGGACACCACGTCCCCCACCACTGCCACCAATACCTTTACTAGAGGACTTGAATCCACAGTAGCAAAGGTTGTGGACTGCTGATATGAGGTGACAGTACCAATAGGACATGGCTTAGTATAATGAGACTTACTGATAGGGCTTACTAATAGGGCTTTTGGCTTTTCAGCAAAACTTAGCAATAAAAGTTCATGTTGTTTGTTGATAATTACAGAGACGTAGCTAGATATAAGAGGAGCAGAATAATGAGACTTACTGATAGGGCTTTTGGCTTTTCAGCAGCACCAAACTATGTGTTTGATCTAGATGTGGTGCAGAGCATGATGATGGAGTGTCCGTTGACACCATGCTATACTGGAGCAGATGATGCGGATGATGACAACGCATAGTCCAGATGTCACTTTCTTAGGATTTCTCTAGACCTCATAGATTATAGATACATTGATACAAATTAACTTTAAATTCGATATATTTTGTTAGTTATTTAGTTGCTTAAATTCATTTAGTTTATGATATTATATATTATGTTATTATATATGTTTGTGTGTCTTAGTATTTTAATGTTTTAGGCTTATTTTTAAATCTTGAGGATAAGGTTTGATTTAAGTTTGGGGGCATCAACAGTACACTACACTAAGTGGTAACAAAAGATGAAAAATAAGGATAAACACTACAGGAATGATGGTTTAAATTTTTATTTTTGAAGTAGTTTACAAGGAAAGCAGTGTAGTGTAATTCTTTTTCATTTACTTACTATTTGAATATGTTTACGTAATATAAAATAGGTTATATATAGTAATATGTAATGAATAAGTAGTTCATTTGCATGTTCATACCTATAATTGAGGATGAGTAAAATACAAGTGTCTTGTTGATATGAGACTCAAAAGAGTATTTATAAATTGTAGAGGAAAATATGAAATGTAGCAAAGAATGGTACGATTTCATGATTAGAAACCTAGATTTAGGGAAGACCATGAACCTAAAATAAAAGCAAGGAGAATACTAGAATACTTTTTATGAAAAAAGATAGATCTCTAATGTATTTAATAATAATTATAAATCTTACTTGAATAAAAAGCAAATATAGACTTAATATAAAAAGGGGAAGAAATGGGTATTTTGAATGAAAAGTTGGAGTTAACTTGCTTGATAAAATGAAAGTAAGAAGTGCTAACAAGTGTTTTAGAAATAAAAAAAAGGGTCCCACAAGTTCTACGGGAAATGGAGCAGAGAACTTGAAGGTTGGAAAAAGTGAGGAAAACAGAGTCCATAAGAAACGGAGCAGGGACCATGAAATAAAAACATTTATAAGGACAATGGAGAAAATGAAAAGAAAATAGAGATAAAAATAAAGAAAAGAAAGCAGAAGTTAAATTAAATCTCTTCAAATGAAAGATTTAGCTCGAATACTAGTAGCTTAATTGAGTTAAGTTTTCGTTCCAACTATATTTAGTCCTATAGACTATTGATATGCTGAAGTCAACAAAAATATGTTTGATCTACGCTTATTTGTGAATTCCTGGGCTTAATGAGAAACCATGAGATTTTACACTGGCTACTTGAGTATCGAGGTGAAAAATTTATGAGTAGTGATAGTTTTGGTTGTGATTTACTCTGGTGTTTTAAAGTAAGTTGTATGTGTTGTTAAAGTTACATGTTTTCAAAAATTATAAGTTTTTAAAAAGAAAAACTCTTGAGTGGATTATTAACTTGAAACTTATTGAATTCAATGATATTTCATGAACACTGTAAAATGAATATGAACTAGGTAATATGTGAAGTTAAGAGACTTAGTAAAATACATTTTTGCTCAGGATGTGCAAAATCTTAAGTTTAGGGGTATTTGATAAGTGATTATTTAGACTTAGATATAGTGTTAATTTAATAGTATATTTAGTATAAATACCCGTAAATGAGCTCAGATTGATGGTCCTTATGCATTCTCAGGTACACAAAGCAAAAAGGAAGAAAATGAGTGAATTTGAGAAGAAACATAGCCAAAACATACAAAAGGAGGTTTGGCGCTGTAGTTAAGCAATGTGGTGTTGTGGGAGTTCAAGGCATAGCATGGAAAGGAAAGGAACCGTGTAAGAGAGCTAGCAAGTAAAGAAAAGAGGCTAAGGATGGCTTTCGCAATGGCAATGCCATGGAGGCCAAAGGATGGTGCTTGGGAAGCATACATAGAACGCCAGGACCACTGATGAGAGTAATTGCACAACTCATGCTTACACAGGGTGTTGTTGTTGCTGCGTTATCGTCCTGCTGCTTGGCCATCAACTCAGCCTCAAGTCTAGCTCCCTCGGCTCTTTCCCTCTTATCCTTGGAGTCTTGATAAGCCGGTGGTGATTTCGGTGTGAGCAAAAATGCATTATCAATAGTTGTTTGGGCCTCAATATCGAGTTCTTAATCTATAATCAATCTAACACCGGCTTTCAAGCATATTTGAGTGATTAAAGTTGGAAAGAGAAATTTGTTGTCCCGCTCTGACATAATGAACTCCCTCAAATTGTTGTACATGATCTTGGCAACATCGATCTCCTTGTTCTTGGTAATCCCATATAAACAAGTCGCCTTTGGCTTGTTGATATCTCCCTGCTGAATGGTGAGGTATAGAGAAGCAATAAGGAAATGTTGCCACATTCAATAGACTTTCCTAACCTTCCCCTTCTTAATGTGCTACGACACATCCTCAGCTCCCATTACCCAGCCTTGTTGTCCTTTGATAAACAATGCATTTCTCATATAGATCATCCTGGAAACTTTGTTCGACTCCAACCATGCTCAAATACTCCAATCCATAGATGCTATCAATTTCACGCACATTAAAAGGGACAAACAACCCTATACCTTCACATGCTAATTCTCCCCATTGAACTTCGCATTGGCAAAAAATTCGTATACAATCTCACTCACTAGTGTAATTTGTTGCCTAATGAAGTTGTTCACTCGTTTTTCATACTAACTCGACAAATTTATACCTCTCTCTTAGGTGAACTCCCTAAGCTGAATATCCTCATATCTTTCCTTGGCCTCTGTAATAATGAAGTATTTGGATTTAAACGGCCTACACTTCTCTGCATTGTGATCTCGTGAGGTTGATGCCTCAAAATCATTTGTTGTAACTTGACTAACTTGCCTCCTTATTCTCGACATCTTTTCATTTTCAAAAAACAACACAACAAATGCAACTACTAATACAGGCTTTGAAATAACCTAAATATTAAAATTTATATCATAGGGATCAATTTTGCATGCCAAATAATGCAAAAACTATAAACTACTTATCCATGTCTCTCATTTATGCTAAATATTTACCAAACTTGAAAAACATTATCCAACAACCTTAAACCCACTGTTCATGCAAATTCATTAAAATTTCTAAAAAATTCAAAGCAAAACTAATGAAATTGAAGATTTACTTTAACATCGGACTACTTTCAGTGTAGAGCATTCCTCTAAGCCTTTATCAATTAAGGCCCTTTCACATCACTAACAACTTAAAACCCTAGTGCTCATTAAAATCAAATTCCCAAATTCAAGCCATATCTGTCCACCTTGTGCAAATTCACAATGTACTTTCTTCTTTCACTCTCAATCACTAGGAACACTCTTTCCTCACTTAGAAATGATCAATCTTGGGTTCTACAGGGATGTATGGTTGGTGGTTGTAATTGGGTTTGAATCCAAGTGTAAATGAAGTGGTGAAAATGGGGTCTCAAACCCTTATAACGGCATTAGCACAGCGTCGTGACAACGCCACGATAGTGTTGATAGTCCTGCATGTGTTTTTTGTATGTATTGGTGGCACCCTACTGGCGCCATGCTCACTACTGACGGTGCGGTGTGTATTACATATGACTTTGACCTCTATGTCTACATTTTTTGACTATATTTTCATTTATTCCTATTTAGCGCTTCCCCGACGTTGTGTATTGCAACACAAGATGTCGAGATCGCGTGTAATTCATGTATATATAAAAATTCCACAAAAACTTACTCGTGATTTGCCCATGTACCTCTGCTTAGGCGCTTAAACTCCTTCGTTTTTTTACGCTATCTAATGAGTTTTGTGAGATATTTCAATTCTGATGAATCGTCACACAACAAATGGCCTTACCTGCATATTATAAATAAATTTTCAAAAGTTAGAAAACCATTATACTTACTAGACTAACTGACTAACTAACTAAAATTATAAACTTTAAATTTAAAAACTCTAGGCTACCTCCCAGTAGCGTTTAGTTTAACGTCATTAGCCTAATGCCTTTTCGCTCCTATAGTATGATCTTTAATCAAGATAATCCAATTGTAAATCGAATATAATATTGCCATTACCATTTGGATGTACTTCTTCGACAGCAACAACGACTATCTTCTCTACATCATCGTCCTCATCGACAATCATTATGATCTTCTTCTTCCTTCTATAAGTTTGCATTAGACGTGTTCACGAATGGCCTCCATTGTATCATAAATACATCATCATCCATGTTGTGATCCATAACCTCAAAGTCCATGATAAATGATAATCTACCTACTTTCATTTGCACATTCAAGACTCTTCCTATAGTAGATATCTACTTACAATTAACTACTTCCAAATTTGTCGTATCAAAACAATTGAACTTCAAATTGGCGTGCAACATGTCCAATATTGGCATGGCATTGACTAAAGCTCCCGTATCACATAAGGCATTTCTAAACTGGTGCCCATCAATGCTTATTGGTATGCATATTTCTCGAAGATATTTTCTTTTGATTGGTTGAAGTCTTGATATGAACTTGAAATTTAGTTATGACTTCCTTAGAACTACCTTGATGATATTGCCTTACGGTGCCTTTTCGAAAGTTCCTTCATCTTTTCGCTTATCTTTCCATTGTTTCTTCATCTTCATGTTATTTTACAAGGCCTTAATTCTTTGTTGCATGAATGCCTCACTTTTAACCTATTTTAATGCATCTGTTCATGCTACCTTATGGCCAATGTGTTGCTTTTTATGACTTTTACATCACTTGCTTTTGTCTTAGCTCAATCGTTGCCGTAGTGCTCATCATGTGATTAGCACTAACATTCTCCTTGGGATTTATGATTGTGTTACTCGAGAACTGTCTTTCTTTCTTTGAATTCAAGGCAATGGCTAAATGACTAATCTGTCTCTTTAAATTCTTGATGAATTGTGATCTCTCATCATCCACCTTTTTCATGGCTTGCTTCACTCCTTCTATCTCTTGCTCGTGCTTTTCATGGCATTCCCTATTGCTCGTGTCCATGGCGTGCAAGAGTTTCTCAATTGACTTCAATGAAGTCATATACTTACTCTGTCCTAGCTTCCCCTATTGGACTTGTTCATCAAAGCTTGGAGGTAACTTCAGTGCGTTTTCACGATTTCCATACGAGAATTTGGTTGTTGTATCTTTGCTAAAACCTTTGAGGAGCCCTTCCTCTCTACCTAAAGTTTTTTTCATAGCCTTGGTTGTTCCTGAAGTTTCTTCTTCACATTTCATTCCTTGATGCATGTCCATTTGGGTAACCACCATGATGAGGTGATTAATGGGTTGTTGTATAGCTTGCACTTGTGGAACTTGTTGTCCAATTTGAAGCTTTACTATTTTATTTCTTAGGTTTATAGTTGTGCCATTATCGCCGCTTACAAATCAATTTGATCGACCCCAGCTAGTTTCCTCAACGTGGAACGAGTATTGGTTATGGAGTTTTGAGACATAAGATCTAGGAGATCCAATGCTCCATCCTCATCCTTTGTTAGTAAAGAACCACCTTCTGTGGCATCTACTAGTGTTCGTGTGTTGTGGTTCTTTCCATAGTAGAAAATCTAGAGTTGTGTCCATTTCATGTATCCATGCCCTAGACATATCTTTAACATTTACATGAATCTTTCCCAAGCCTCTCCAAGAGACTAGATATCTTCTTGTTTGAATTTATTAATTTCAAGGTTCCTTTCATTGACCTTCACTGGGGAAAAAAACTTATCAAGAAATTTTTTCATTGATTTTCACTAATGAGGTAATACTCCTTGCTTTTAGTCCTTGGAACTTTGATTTGGCTTTCCCACCGAATGAGAGGGGGAAAGTATCATCATGATCACCTTTTTTGTAACTCCAGTAATGTGAACGGTGTCGCATTTCTCCAAAAAGTTTGATACATGTGCAATTGGATCTTTATTGGCTATCCCATTGAACAAGCTATTTGAACAATGTTGATTAGAGACGGTCTCAGCTCGAACTCGGTGGTGTTTGTTGGAAGCCTCATCACTCCGCAGTAAGTCTATTGAACTTTTGGTTTGAAGTTGTCATGAAGGCATCTCTATCCTTGATCTCTATCATGCACTATTAGATCATTTTCGGGTTGGTTATTCACTTGGCCTTATTGTTGGCTTCTTATTAATCCTCAGCCATCATTATTCCTTTATTTTTCTTTCTTTTGTTGGTTCTATCAATCTAAGGGTCGTAAGGCACTAAGTCCTTCTCTCCTTTGCTACGCATGCACTAGTTATCGATGAAAAGAAAATACAAAACATCAAGTGCAAAAAGTCAAACTTGAAACTTAAGGCTTTTATTTTTTTATTTTTATTTACTCAAAAGTAAAGTACTTAAATTAAAACTTAGTAACTTTTCAAACTAACTATGTCTAAGTGGGTACCTATCCCCGTCAACAGTGCTAAAATCTTGATGTATGTGGCGCAAGTACAACAGCTCCCTTGTAGTAATAGGGTAACCAACTTACGTTGACAATGGATATCGTCCTCAAAGAAAGGTGTATACACGTACAACGTACTTAGCTACAAATAATCTATTGCTAATAAAATCTTTTTAATGGGTTATATAATTAAACTAATCTATAATAACAAATTAATGCAAATTATTTATACTCTTTTATTAAAACTATCTTAGTTCGCAACTTCACCTAGGTAATGAAATACTATTATTTTCAACTCACTTTATTGTCTTCATTATGTGTGTGCAATGCCTAATTAAAATAGACATATTTCCTTAAAATCCACTTAAACCCATTTTCGTGATAGAAAAGATTCTAATGTGCAAACTAGAACTCCACCTATCTATGTGAATAACGTAAGCTCCATATTACTTTAACGTTTTAAATCTTAGATTCATAACAAATTAAGTTTACTATCTGTGTCTCCATAATCAACAACTATCGGTCGATGTTGTGTATTATTGGGTTGTACCATCCATATCAGGCTTAAAAGCATCAATAGCCAAGATAACTTCCCAAACTTAATATCAACAAACACGTGATCATGATGTTCGTAGCATTACGTTTAAAATCAATACAAATTCTAACCATTGCACTTTTTATATTTCTATCTTATTCATGTTTATAGCATAGCATTTATACCATATGATCCATGGATCCCCAAGATTAATGAACTACTCACACTTCATTGAAACAAACATGCACATAATGTCATTCATTGCAATCAGAGATATATTGAAATAACTTCAATTAAATCAATAATCACAATACGGGAATCACTACACGTGAGTCTTCAATGTCTTCTCTCCACAAGTTGTCTTAATAATAAAGAATAAGCAAACATATCCTAAACTATTCATCATGGTAGCTAATCTCTTATATGTTATTAGTTTACTATGTTTCCTTAGCTATTTATAAACCCTAATCATGTTTCCAGACAATTAGAAACTCTAATTAATAATTTAATAAGAAATAGAACTCTACTTTCAATTTTTTTTCTCTTTCTGGGGCTGTCACTTAAGTCGCGACACTCTGCGTTCATTCCCATGGCGCCGCCACTGAATCAATATACTTATGTCCATTTCCTCTCTTCAATGGTCTAGGTGTTGTCCCTATGGCTCCCTGGCGTCATCCTTAAACCTCCACAACACTACTCTCCCACGTCGTGCATTGATGTCCTATTATGTGCCTTGATGCCCTACAATGCCAACTTATGTAACCACGGCACCAAACATCTTTAGGTGTGTTTTTTCTCCTTTTTTCCTCGAATTTGCTCATTTCCTTCCTTTATGCTTTGTTTACCTAAAAATACATAAACACCATCAATTTGAACTAATTTATGGATATTTATACTAAATATACTACTAAACCAACCCTATCTATAAGTCTAAATAATCATTTACCAAATATTTTGACTATTTTTCCAAGGGTTTTCTCAGCAAGTCCATTTCTACCCGAATCATTGAGGAATTGTTTACTTCCTAGAATACTATAAATACAACCTTAGGGTTACGAAATCAGTGGCCCTTACATACTTATAACAAAATTCCATTGCTTTAGCAGCCATTGTTTATTGTTGTATTTTATTATTTATTTGTTCATTGCTTTGGGAGAAGATTTGAAGATTCTAAGTATTTAATCCAAAGGCATTATTCTATGTCATTTATTTTTTATTGCAATGTTATTTATGAATATGAGTGAGTAGTTTATTAATTTAAACAAAATCCGATCATGAACTAGACTCGTTTTGCAATGTAGTTATAATGATATGATTTTGAGCTTAATGATTTAAACCAATCGTCTTCTTTGATTAACCTATTTAATAGATTATTATTTAAGGATTTTAATCAAGAACTGTGTATTGCATGCAGAGTCCAAAATGTGTATTGTGATATTTAGATTCATCATCTAATTTAAAGTAGTAACTAAGATTGTTTGAAACGTGTTACCAATTAGATGTTCTAGGTGAATTTGAGATTTTAATCAAATGTTGAAGTGGCTTTTCGGAGGTGTTAGATTTAGTAGTTCAAAGTTTTCATAAAGTGTAATGCGGTTTTATTGCGTGAAGTTAATGTTTTTGTGTATTCAAAGGGGTAAGTATTGGACTAAGTGTTTCATCACTTAGACTCTGTCTCGAGATTTTGATGTCAACAAACAACGTGAAGTGGTACTAAGATGTTTGTCAAGTATTTCAGCGCAATCCAACTTCACTAAAACTCACAACTTCAAAGGCTACCAACTCATTCGAGTTGAAATGAAATGGGTAAAATGGAAAAAATGAGACTTGAATAGCTAGTAAGTTGATCAAGGTAAGGAAAGGCACCTGAAAGCATATATGGAGCTATATACAATATTTGTAAGGTATAAGAGTTCAACTGCATGAGCCAAATGCATTAAATTAATGCATTTCACCAATTTTATGTTTTCAAGAACCTAAATACATGCATTACATGATTTTCCAATCCGTGAGTTGTTAAAACGTTTTAAATCAAGCAAATGAGTTGTATAGCATGAACTTGAGGTGAGCATACTATTGGTTTTCATTTTAGATGTACTAGTATCAATTTAGACGAGTTTTTGGTTCACTTTAAAAATATTTGCAGAAAACACCTTAGTATTGGAATGAAACATGGATTTCCACATTTCAATCTTTAAACAATTATTCGGATGGTTTTGGTGTGTTCTTTAGGTCATACCAAACTTATAGAAACCATGTGAAAGGGTTTAGGGGGATCACAACCAGGGAAAGGGGTTTAGAACGTAAAACACGAATTATTTAATTTCAATGCTCTGTTGCTGGAGCGCGCTCTACTAGAATAGGAAGCACGCCCGTGGCCCTGGAGCGCGCCCTAGGATTTGGTGGAGTGCGCTCATTGTCTGCTTGACAACTTTTTTAAAAGTGAAGCATCCACACCTTTAATTTGAATTAGTGAACTGTTTTGGACCATTGGATCACCGTAACAGTCAAAAATAGTAAATAGGGTATGGAAAGAAACCTACAAACACATTGAACATGTTTTTGATCAACCTAACTCACACAAACACAAAAGAGCAATAATATGGCGTTTTTAGCATAAAAGTGTAGATCAATACACACAACTTACTTGAGGGCTTTTGGGGCTGATCTTATGCAAACCAAGTGAGATGAAAATAGGTGTTTTATAGTCCTCAACATGTTGTCTATATCGATCTAAATCATCTTCATATCTTGGAGTGTAAGAATATATTTTTCCTTACACTATTATGCTTAATCTAAATCTTAAATATAAGGATTTGTGTGGGAACCATATGTGACTAATTCTAATATGTTCATATAGTGTGTTGATCCTATTATCAAGCCGAGATAAGACCTAAAATGAATTTGCACCTATTAAGCAGAAAATTGAATCATTATTGTGCATGAGAAACTAGAAAAACTCATAGAGCCTAATCTATAATTAAAGTGGCTATTTTTCTTTGAAGTATATGTATGAAACCACCAAAAAGGGTTTTGAACATAATCTTTACTTTTGTTATTCCTAAAACTGAGAGTGCATTTACTTGAGCTTTATTGCGATATCTCATAATGCATCGAATTGACTAGATCTTTTCTTAATCTATATTCACGTTTGTGGTTCATGCTTATGTTGTTTTGACAACATATTAACAAGAGTTTTAATTTAGAAACTTTATTTATTTTAAACCCGAAATTTTGGTTGCATAACTTGAGCTTAATCGTGATTATTCATATGTGCATTGAATTAACTTGAAACTGACTCGAGTTTAATCTATATTAGTCTGTGTGGTTTCATGTTTGTATTATTTTGACAACATACCTGCAAGGGTTTCGTTCTTAATCTTAACTTATTTGTGACCTTAGATCTTGATTGCACAACTTGTGCTTAAGCTTGCATTTTGCATTTGTGCATCAATTAGCCATTCTTTGGAACCAATTTGAGCTTAATCTATATTCTTCTTTATTGGTTTCAATATTGAGAGTTAGCCTATAAAAGTTGATTTATAGGCATCTCTATTGGCAAAGTCTCATTTGCATTGCTTCATCTTAGTATTACATTTGGCTTGTGAGAGGAGAACATCTTATACCGCTTTACTTGATGTAAGCGACAAATCATATTTAATCTGTAAAGATTGTAAGTTCTATTGGTGAATAGACCATGTTGGGAATCCTATTGGTATGTAGGAGAGGTTGTAAGCCTATCGGGGAATAGGAAAGGCAAAGTCCTAGTTGAATCTAGGCAAGTCGAATTCCTAGTTGAGACTAGGTGGTTGTAAAAGTCCTTATTGCAGTAAGGCAAGTGTAAAAGACCAAGTGGAGACTAGGCACAATAAGCTTGGAGGCTTAGTGTTGTTCAATTATTGGAATATAAGTGTTGGTTCAAAATTTTAACCGGGGAGGTTAGGTAGTGGATGTAGTTCTGAGGGATCGAACCACTATAAATTGATCGTGTACAACCATCTCTTCTATCCCCTTTTCCTAGTGTAGCATTTCACTAACTTGAACCATTCCGCTACATCACTATTGCTATTACTAATACACGCGCTCATCTAGATAAACCTTTTAAGTGAACTTAGGAGATTAGTAAAGAAAGTTGAAAAATTTATATTTGGCCATCACACCAAATTCAGCCCCCCCTTCGGTGACCTTCAAATGGTATCAGAGCAGGTGCTCTTCATATTTAGACTTATATCTATAGATAAAGATCAATAGCCTTGACTTTTGGTGTTGATGCTACTATTCCACCTATGCTTAAGGATTTTATTTTTTGGAGTAGGATGATTAGGTTTAGAACGTACCTTGGAGCCCAATCACATGAGATTTAGGGCAATTTATAGTAGTGAATGATGTTGAAGTGCCCAAGCCAAAGAAGAAGTGGAATAGGGAAGAAAAGAGGCTAGTGAGACTTGATGATGAAATTAGACATATTCTCCTTTCTAGCGCCATGGGGCAATTTGTTTTGCATCCAAATATGTTAATTCAATCATATAGTTATGAGCATACGTTATAAAGTACCATAAACCATCAAACTCTAATCATAAGTAAGTAAACAACGGTTAGCCAACAATTTGTTCTCCTTATAACAGTGGAAAAGCCACGTTCTAATTTTATTGAGCTAACCCCTTTGAATACACAAAGACATTAACTTCACGCAATGAAACAACATTACATTTTATGAAACCTTCAAACTTTTAAGTCTAACACCATTGGAAAGCCTCTTTAATATTAGATTTAGACATCAAATTCACTTAGGACATCTAAACGGTAACACCTTTCAAACAATCTTACTTACTAATTTCAATAAGGTAATCAATCCAAATATCATAATACACATTCTAGACTATGCATGCAATACAAAGTTCATTTTTAAAATCTGTAGATAATAATCTATTTAACCACTGAACCAAAGCATACGATTGGTTTAAAGCATTAAGCACATAATCATCACATCATAACTACATTGCGAAACATAACTAGTTCATGTTCGGACTTTTTTTATATAAATAAACATCTCAATCATATTCATAAATAATATCAGAAAAAAGTAAGTAAATGACATAGGTAAAAACCTCTAGAATAAATACTTTGAATCCTAAAGTGTTCTCTAAAATAAATGAACAAGAAGGTAATAAAATAAAACAATAAACAATGGCTCCTAGAGCAATGATGTTTTAATCTAATCAATTAAGGGCAACTGATTTTGTAACCCTAAGGTTATATTTATAGTATTCTAGTTATTAATCATACCAAACAAACTCAAATGTCTCGTTATTATCTAAAATCCTAAAAATCGAATCCTGCGATTCCTAAGCAATTCGGGTTTAATTGAAATAGCAAGGAATAACCTTGAAAATATAGTATCAGTGTTACACCGATCTAAGTAGCGATTCATGTGTATATCTGAAACGGTAAGGAATTGCTGGACTGAAATTCCAATTCTTCCTTCATTTATTAATGATTTTTTGCATACTTTTTCCAAGTGATCAATTCCTTCATAATCTTCCCATTTTACTTAATTTCTTCATAAATTCCAATTATCACCTGAAATATCAAAAACAAGAGAAACCTTTTGTTGTATAGTCTTTTAAATCTAAAATCACCTTAAAAGGTAGTATAAAACATGTTTAATTATTGACTTATCAGCCACCAAGCACATCAAAATGTAGTACAGCATAGAGGCATGAGGGCAGACCCATGTAATGGCTGAGTCAGATCCTGAGGCTATGAAGAGGCTTTGTGGGGTGTTTTAATCATTTGTGGTCGAGATATGCATGTGTTAATTGATGCTGACCCTACAATTTATTTTATTGCTAATGCAATGGTAGTGAGAGAGTGAGAAAGTTTATCTTAACTGATTCGTGGAGTGTATTAAAAATTGGGGAGAATGAGCTCCCAATTTATCTGAGGGTTATGAAATTCTTAGAATATGATACACTGCTACGGATGGATTGGTTAGTGGCATATTATGCTAGTGTTTACAGTTTTCATAAGCGAGTAATGTTTCAGATCCATAACTTTTCTAGAATTATAGTCTATAAAGGATATAATCCTTCACGACTTGCAACTCTTGGAAGGGAGGCTACTCTACGAGATTTAGATGTTATGTAAAAGGTTGTTACTTGTGGAGAACCCGTTCAAGAACTTAAGGTTGTTGAAATACCAGCGGTTTGTGAATTTCTAGTAGCTTTTCTATTTGACTTGCTTGGACTTCCACTACCACGTTTCATCGGGTTCATTATTGATCTAATTCCTGGCTCTAAACCTATTTCAATTCCGTCATACTATATGGCATTGGAAGAGTTGCGAGAGTTGTAGACTCAGCTTAAGGAGTTATTACTGAAAGGTTTTATTCATCCTACTATTTCACCAAAAGGAGAATCGGTTCTTTTTATGAAAAAGAAGAATGAAACCCAACGTATGTGCATTTATTATAGTTAGATTAATCGGGCAACTATCAGGAATAAATATTCAATGCACCATGATCGATGACTTATTTGATCAGTTGAAGGGTGCAAAATATTTCTCGAAGATTAATTTGAGGTCTTGTTATCATCAACCGAGTATCAAGGATGAGGATAGCTTCAAAACAACTTTTTATACATTGTACTGGCACTTCAAGGTCACAGTGACATCATTTGGACTCATTACTCATCAACCGAGTATCAAGGATGAGGATAGCTTTAAAACAACTTTTTATACATTGTATTGGCTCTTCAAGGTCACAGTGACATCATTTGGACTCACTACTACTCATGATATGTTCATGGATTTGATGGACATGGTGTTTAAACCCTATATTGACTTGTTCATCATCATGTTTATCGATGATATTTTAATCTAATTGAAGACTCAAGAAGGGCATTCACACTACCTCAGAATTACATGGCAGACTCTGAAAGATAATCGGTTGTATGTTGAGTTCACTAAGTTGCAATTTTTGTCTTCCGAGGTCAATTAGACATATATGTTGTGCTAGTTTAGTAGTATATTTAGTATAAAAATCCTTAAATGAGATCAAGTTGATGGTGTTTATCATTTTTAGGTACACAAGGTATAAAATAGTTTAATGACTGAATTCAAGGAGAAACGGAGCTAAAACACATTAAACATGAATAGAAGGAGATGTTTTACTACTTGCACAATAGGAGATGTGATTATCCAAGCATATTTAGTACTACTTGCACAATAGGAGGTTTGCATGAAAATAAGGAGATGTTTTACTTAGGTGCATTGATTAATATCATGTCATCCGCTTTTTTCTTATCCATGCATAAACATGCCTTAAGGCGTTCTGACATAAACATCCATTTAGTGGACGGATCTTCAATTTGACCAATAGGTATGTTGGAAGACGTGACTATTCACGTCAAAGATCTTGATTTTCCAATTGACTTCCATGTCATTGACAAGGAAGACACTTCAATGTCCTTACATTGGTTATTTTAGGAGGCCTTTTACGAAAACGGCCAAAGCTAAAATAGATGTATTTAGTGGTAATATTTCACTTGAGCATGATAATAGGGTAGTTCATTTTGATTTTCCAAACTATTTGGACTTACCAACTAATGTTTCCACTATATAAGCATTTTCGTCTCCTACTGACGATGATTCG
Organism: Stephania cephalantha; assembly: GCA_039657325.1. Classification (NCBI taxonomy): domain Eukaryota; kingdom Viridiplantae; phylum Streptophyta; class Magnoliopsida; order Ranunculales; family Menispermaceae; genus Stephania; species Stephania cephalantha. The sequence continues at coordinate 28,242,862 of CM077571.1, forward strand.
CAAGATAGCAAGAAGTTTTTCATAGATCATTTGATGAAGAAAGGTGAAAAAAATGAAAGAAAAAGAGAAAGATGTAGGAAAAAAAGGGACTTACTACTTGAAGGTTGGGTGTTAACACAAAATTATTAACCTAACGAGATCTACAGCATGAGGTAGAAGTCAAAACCCAACATCCATTCATATCTCATGCATTATTGGAGAGGTGGGCCATATGGTACACTCAGCTTTCATCAACACGAGAGCATTCAAGAACATCATTTCCATGAAACTAATGCAGACGACTGAGTTGGAAATCACTAAGTGTATCCCAAACAAGGTTGCTTTTCTAGCAAATGGTACACCCACCAAAATCTGTGGAGTTGCGAGAAAGGTGCCCATAAGACTTGAATACCTGGAGTTTCGATGTTCTTCTCAGTTATATATGAAGAACTTCGGAGATCAACACTATGTTTCTAAGGATGTCGTTCCTCTATATAGCCAAAGCCAATACTGATGTCTACAATGAGAATGGTACATTCATGATTGGAGACAGAACAGTGTTCTACAGTAATGGCAGGTTGTGCATGAAGGAGGAATAGGGAATCATCAAGCTTCCTACAATTTCTACACAACCAACTAAGGAAAAAGAAGCCAGCTTTTGGTAAGATTGACTTGGAGTCCAATTTGTCCAAGAATGTGGTAACGTCAGGCCATCGAAATTAAACACCAACGTTTCATGGGAGGCAGCCTAAGTTTAGTATTTCAACTTGGCTTAATTAGTTTGAATTGGAATAAACTGTAGATTTTATTAAGTTCATTTGTGTTACTTAGTTAGGAGATTAAAGTTGATTTTGATTTGAATAAGTTGATATATAGCATCCCCCAACCTAATTTGGGCAATACCCGGCCTGAAACCCCAATTAAGCCTAGATTACCCTTACCAGACTTAAGTAGAGCCAGTAGCTTTACCACCTACACTCGATAGGCACTACTGTATATCGATTATCGAAATGAACCAAATCATATACGCAATGAAAATTTAAAGCTTTTTTCGATAAAAAAAATATATACAATATTAAAAAAACAATGGAATAAACCTCGGTTATATAATCACCGATCCCATGTGATATTACAAAATTGTAATTTAATACTAATATATAAGACCAGAAAAAGTCATTATATCGAAGAGAAGTTCAAGACTCCTATAACTTCTCCATCGCATAGTTGTAGCGCTCGTTGGTTCTACCTGTAATGTTAATTGGGGTGAGCGCTCCAACTTGCTCAATAAGTAGGGATTCACACTAATCATCAAAACTCCAAATAATATTCAAGGATATAATGCAATAACAAAATGCACCAATGTTATCTAACAAGAATATGGAAATCATAGAAATTCCATATATAAACGGATGCAAAGCAAATCTCTTTCGACTATTACATTGTGACCCCATTTAATTTATAAAACTAGTGTCGATTACCCACCGGCGCCATTAATACGAGTGCCAAACAAACACATCGCACATATGTGATGTTTAGCCAATCGATTAATGCCCAATGGTTCTATTCTAAATCCTTAAATGAATATGTAACCCACGCAACATATAAATTGAGTAAGATGTTACGTATAGGCCAGGCATCTAACCCATCTCCTATATCACCTTGTCTCAATTCCAGATCTTACTCTCGTGAATCACATTAGACACAGTTTTTTGTTCATTAAAAAAACCATCACAGTGTACATAATCCCCTATTTCAATCCAATAAGTACATGAGCTACATATACTAAGTCTCGGTTTCCCAAATTCGTTAAGTTTCCAGTCAGCTCACATTTCCTCAGTGTTCCTCAACCTATCACCAATCATTTGTTGTCAATTTAGGTCTAGTATACTCTAATTAGAACACCTAGACCAAAAGCTCTCGACAAACCACCCAAATCCAATCAGTTTTGTACTGATATGAGTATGGATAGCGCGCTATGTTCCGTAGCTTGTGCGCTATTCGCACTACTGAACTATTATACACACCTATCGGTCTTATAGCGTGCTACCTAACATGGATAGCGCGTTATTCGTATGTCAGTCATCTTCCCCAGTATGCGTAGCGCGCTATGGCCAATGCCTAGCGCGTTATGCGCACTAGGCCTGCAACAGAAACACACTTTGACTGATCCAAACTTGACCCAAACCACTACTAAACTCAACAATTACAGTCCCAATTATATGGGAGGACCTCTAATAAGGTTATAAACCAATTCAAATCAACCACAACCACAATTTACAGAGATTTGATCATCATGAGATAATTTAATATCAACAACCTCAAAATCAAACATACAAAGTGATGATCACTAACTTCTAATCTGTTTAAGCTTCTCAAGTTGATTGAGTCCGGCTCCCGGAACGACCTCCTTTGATCCAAAATCGAACCAACTTCCCGAACCCTCTCGAATTATCGATTGAATTGGATAAGAATGGGTTTTTGTTTGTATATATTGATTTTTCTCGAGATATGGGTTGCGCTATCTCGAGCCCAATCGCGTGGTTGATGCATTAAAATGAAAAAACTTAAAGTAACACAAAATTTGACACATCAAGCACTTATGCTTCATTTGAGATGATCCGATAATCCACATATTTCTAATATTCTTTTATTTTCCAATATATATTTATATATTTAAAAACATATAAATATATATCGCGTATTATTCACAAATAAACTCATCGAACATGACTACAAGTGTCCTTGAGCGTGCACACTCTTACCATGACTCCCTCGTCACACTTGGTGTCCTGGTAAACCTTAGATTATTGGGTATTTTCCATTTTATAGGCTTGTATATAATTTCTTTATTATACAAAAACATGTATATAAATTGAATTAACAATCTAAACAAACACCATACATCATGGAATCGCACGCATACGCTAATCGAGGTATGCCAAACTTTACCACGAGCCTAACTCGGGTAAATTAGGATTTGAATTAGTACTAATCACCAACTTAAGGTAACGGGTCATTACAGTCTCCCAATTTAAAGTAATTTCATCCTTGAAATTACCTGCAGTTTCGAAGAGAAATGGTAACTATTTCTCATACTTCCGCTCACAGGTAAGTTCCTCATCGTTGTGAAATCCCTATTTCAATATAACTAAAGAAATATCTTTTATTCTTAGCTTTTTAAAATCTTACGATCAAGTAACCTACTTGACTGCTCTTCATAAGATAAGTCTTCCTGAAAATTACATTCACTACAACCAATCCTTTGAATGAACTGAGTCTCCATTTTATTAACATAGACTTATGGAAGACGTTAATAATACCGACTAGCTGAGGAGGCAACTTTAACTTGTAAGTACCAGGATTAATATGTTCCTCTATTTTTATCGACTCAACACACCTTGGAGCTAGCTTGCCTCACAATCCAAACTTTCACAACTCCTCTCATAAGTTAGACTTTCAATAAAACATAATTGTCCTTTGAAAGCTCCAACCACCTATGATATTTATCGACATATCTCTTCTATTTTATTTGTATTATAGTCAAACACTGGCTAATCTGCTACCTTTCCTCTATGTAGTTCTAAATTAATTTCGGCTCCAACAAACTTGCATCTCAACCTCTGTCCAGACAGTTTGGTGAATGACATGGTTGACCATACAAAGTGTCAAATGAGCATTCCATTCTAGCTTGACAGCTGTTTTTATAAATGAACTCACACAGAGAAATGTATCTCTTCTTGTTATTATTAAACTTCAAGACACAAGCTTAAAGTATATCCTCTAGCACCAAAATCAATTACTCCAGTTACCTATAGGTCTACTGATAGTATACCATACTGAGATTAAGATCAGTTCCACAACCGTCGCAACATTTCACTGCATCCTTTGGATGTCAATCTCGGATCCCTATCCGAAATAGTCGACACTAAAGCACCCTGAAATCTAACACATCATATATGTATATTTTGCATAAACAGTCAAGAGGATTTCAAATAGAAACTAGCAAGAAATGAGCAGACTCCATCAACTGTTAACTACAATATTTATTGTATTGTGCTTACGCTAACTCACAGATAAACTGGAAACAAAATCTACCGATCTATGTTCCCATTTCCATTCAGGAGTAGGCATCGAATGAAATAAGCCTCCAAGTTTCTTATGCTCAGCCTTAACCAGCTGACATATCTCATATCTTTTTGTTATTCTCATTGTATCATTTTTCATCATAGATTAACAATAAATAAAGGTGCCTCATTTCATGATATTCCTTATTGCTATCTGGATGAATGTGGTTAAGATATCTATGACATTTCTGTAGCACTAACTGCCTCACCTGATCTTGAATTGAAATCCATAATCTATCCCTGAACCATAATATAACATTATCAGACACTGACTAATCACGATCATCTACACTAGCTGTTAACTTCTAACGATCTATATAATCCTCATTAGCTTTCTGGCAACTAATCACCACTGAATCTTCTCCAATTAAGTTTGAATTTGAACTCAAAAGATCGATTAGTAGCTCCAAAATTAGCTCTCTCAATTGATGATGTGTCAACTAACTTACACGAATCATCATCATCATCATCATTTCCTCATGAAGTCTAAATTGAGAAGATCTATTAATAGCTACATTTTATGTATACCTGAGTTGCAATTTTATACAGATAGTCTGATAGCATCTTTCTGTGTATTCTAAATTACTCAAGCTCTAACAAATTTGTATCATTAGTTTTCGTCCCACACTATTTAATGATAAAGTAAAGAATAAATTTTTTTAAGGTAAATACCTCAATTCTATATATAGCCTGTTAAAATTAACACCAGAGGACTCACAGTAAATATTTCTTCCGGTAATTCATACTTTCCAAGTCACAAGCTTGGAAACTATATTCTCTGGAAACCATGGTCAACTTCAGATGTGTTGTGTTAAGATTGAGAAAGGTCCCTCCTATTTATTATACATCTCTTCCCCACTGAGAAGCAGATTTTCAGTTCCTTACTGAAATATTCTCCACAACTTTCAACTCTTCACACACATACATCTCACTTATTTTTCCACGAGGATTTAAACCACAGTACTAGCAACAAATTTCTAAACTCTGTTAGTTTTACAATTATATCAATAACCTTCAGTTGTCACCACAACTTAGGTTAATTCATCACAAACGTTTTTGCATGAAATATCATTCATATAAACAAGAACAATATAACCCTCCATGTTAAAATTATTCAGCTTATACCTGCTGATATATCTCATATTAATTTCTTTATAAAATTGACACCGTTAAATTTTTTCATTTCAGGTAACCAATTATTCATTATCATCATAACGAATTTTGAAGTTTACCTGAATAAATGTATTAAAGAAATCAATAAGATTATCACAACATTCTTGCCTCACTCTTTGTTTCAAGTTCAGAGAACTTTCCTTACATGCTTAATGTTTTGATCTGAGATCATCCTTTCCAACATCAACAATTAGTAGTCATCCTTGACCTACTTGATAATCTCAATCAATCTCCTTCAATAATATATCACTCATTTCAATATGGATTAGCTTAACTCTAATATGAGCTCCAAAGAACATACTTATAGTTAATGATCCAGACAACTCAGCTGATGATGTGCCTGCACAAGACTTCCATTTGGTCATCAGTAAATATCTCACCTATTACTGGGCAACTGTTATTATAACTATAGCCTCTGTCATTTCTTTTCAAAGCATTGTCAATAGAATCACCTTGATGTGCGATGTTTCAGAATGAATTCCTAATACTTAGGAAACTTATAAGGTAACTTTCTTACCTTCTATTTGTATCACTCTGACAATTTCTATTTTTCTAACTTCCACAGTTTGAAATTCGTTACTTACTCTTACACCAGTCCACTGGTGTCATATTCTCAGGTTGTCTTTAAATGATCCCTCTAAGATTCTTATTAATCTCAAATAATGATTAAAAAACCTCAAAAACCTTTCTTCTTAATTTACAAATTTACAAGTGATGCATTTCCATATTTGGTACAACTACCGAATTAGTTATGCTGAGATTATCAGTCTCTAATAGTTCTTCTCCCAAATCTGGAACTATTTATATATAGCTAGAAATATAAGTTACAATTTTGCTTTATTGTGTCACCCACACTTTCTTACCTAAATCAAAAGTCTTAGGATGAACTTCTAACTTCTTCAACAATTTAGGTTTTGTGAGGCAAACATTGTAATTAAACTATACTTTCACCTTGCTCCAAGGCATCCTTGTATTCGATTTCAACTTATAACCATCACATATTTAACTTAACTGAATAAATGACACAATGATATCACAGATCCTCGGATCAATCGTTTGTAATATTCAATTATTTCAAGTTTACTTTCCTCTTTTTACCTTTGTGTTGAATATAGGACAACCTCATATTGTCTCAATCACAGTCAAATCCTCTGATTTATTGTTATTATTCAACACTCTTACCATTTATTATCCTTTGAAACTTAGCACTAGCAGTTGCAAAAATTTGGTCTAAACCAACTTACAGTTAGCAATTTACAATTCTATACGATAATTGCTCGTCCCTTTTCTAAATCTTCAAAGATTTCATGTTATTATTGATAACACAATAACAACTTCATTACAATAGGGTTTTCCTTCACTTGACACCCTTAATTTATGAAAATAGCATGAGTTTCTAGTAAGTTCCAGTGGTCTCCACTATCCACTTAAAATGATCCAACACCCGCCTGCAATCATCTTATAAAGACATATATCCTTAGCTCTGATTATTTCACTATGAAAATGAAATCTCAACTACCTCTTGAGAACCGTTGAATTCACTTATTTTTAGGAGGAGTTGTCAATTCCGAGTAATGAATACTCATTTTGACTACTACACATTAATCCTTGGATTTCCCAAATCCTCAGATTCACTAACCCCTCATTCTCCCCAATTTAAACTATATCAGTCTAATAAATGAAACTAGGGTATCTTACCAACTCACTGCTATATTCTGGATTCAACAATCTTTTATTAATAAACCACTTGTTATTCCAATATGGATTCACACTATAACTACAATATCAAGTTCATAACAACTAATGAAGTATAACTGCATTAGTAGTTTCCTAACATCCATTACGCTTTTATCATTTACCACTAATTTGTTTACTGAATAAGTTTCATTACTTCAATACTAGTCTCAATACCAGTATTAAATCACCTATTAAAGTGGTCCGCCATCTTTGAGTTTCAGTGAAAATCATTTAGTATTTCATTATTTTATAATTTCCATTCTTCTAATGCACACCTCAAGATCTTGATCCAATAGATACTTCTTCACTGACTATCATTTTTCTTATAATATCAGTAAGAAAAAAGTCCACTGAAGATGTTACTTGAAGAAGAGTTTCATTTCACCTTTATAACTTTTCTTATGTTTTTCCTTTTTGTCTATCCCCGAGGTTAAAACTCTCAGGAGCTCTTACCTCCAACACCTTCTCATATCATGAGAAATAGATGGATCTAAACCATCTTATTTTTGTCCAAAAAAGAAATAATTCTTATATCTACCACGTAGATATAGTATACATAACAAATAACATATTTTAGTCTTTTATCTTTTCGTTACCCCCAAAATCATGATAAAAACCATTTATTAAACCTTAAGCTTATTGAAAACTCGAGACCACTCTTCGAGTTTAACACTCTTATTAATGGCGCTAGTGGGTAATCGACTCTAGTTTTATAAATAAAATGGGGGTCACAGTGTAATAGTCCAAAGACATTTGCGTTGCATCCATTTCTATATTGAATTTATATGATTTTCATATTCTTGTTAGATATCATTGGTGCATGTTGTTATTGCATGATGTCCTTGAATTTTATATGGATTGTTGATGATTAGTGTGGATCCTTATTTACTGAGCAAGTTGGAGCACATACCTTAATTAACATTAAACATAGATCTGACGAGCGTTATGACTACTGGATGGAGAAGTTATAGGAGTCTTGAACTTCTCTTCGATGTAATGACTTTCTCTGGTATTATATATTTGTAATGAAATATAGTTTTGTAATATCACATGGGATGGGTGATTATATAACTGAGTTTTATTCTATTTTTTTTTTAATATTGTATATCTTATTTTGGTTATCGAAAAAGGTTTTAAATTTTCGTTGCGTATATGATTTGTTTTATTTCGATAATCGATATATAGTATAGTGCTTATCAGGTGTAGGTGGTAAGGCTGCTAGCTCTAGTTAAATCTGTGAGGGTAATTTTGGCTTAATTAGGGTTTCAAGCATGGTATTCCCCTAATCTGGTTAGCGGACGCTATAGTTTAGTATCAAAGCTAGGTTTTAAAACCTTTGTTAACCTTAGTTTATAAAACTTGGTTTTATTACTACGAGATTTATTAGATTCAAGGATTATCTCTGTTACAGAAAGGTTCAGAGTACTAGGTTTAAGAGCTTTGTTACATTAGATAACACTGATACAGTGTCGTTCCAAAGTTTACGATTTATCACTTTTAGGGATAAAGTGGTAATAGTGATACAGTTGGGTATCATTGACAAGGCTCTGACCATATATTCACTTTTGGATGGTGCTCGAAGTGAACGTTAGCCTATTTTAAAAGTTTAATGTACTTTGATTACCCTAATAAGGAAACCTAACTTTATCGACTCTAGTTTAACACTCTTACTCTCGTCAATCACATTAGACACAGTTTAACACGACCACGACCATGTAATGTCTATCCAATCGATTAATGCTCAATGGTTCTATAACCCTCCAGTGAATATGTAAGCTACGCAACCTATAAACTGAGTAGGATGTTACATATAGGCAGGGAAGCTAACCCATCACCTATATCACCTCATCTCAATTCCAGATCTTACTCTCGTGAATCACATTAGACACAGTTTTCTGTTCATTAAAAAAACCATCACAGTGTACATAATCCCCCATTTCAATCCAACAACTACATGTGCTATATATACTAAATAGCCAGGCAATATTGATAAATAAGTAAATCCGTACTTACCTCGGGTTTAAGTCTCGATTTCCCGAATTCCCTAAGTTTCTAGTCATCTCACATTTCCTTGGTGTTCCTCAACCTATAACCAATCATTTGTTGTCAAGTTAGGTCTCGTATACTCTAATTAGAACCTCTAGACCCAAAACTCTCGACAAACGATCCAAATCCAATAAGTTTTGTAATGATCTGAGTGTGGATAGTGCGTTAGGTCCCGAGCTAGCATGCTATTCGAACTACTGAACTTCATACATACTTCTAGGATAACATGGATAGCGCATTAACCATATGTCAGTCATCTTTCCCTGTACACGTAGCGCTATGGGTAATGCCTCGCGCTACGCGCACGAAACCTACAGCACCAGCACACTTCAACTGATACAAACTTGACCTAAACCATATAAAAACTTAACAATGACACTCCCAAATGATCCGAGACGACCTCTAATAAGGTTAGAAACCAATTCAAATCAACAACAACCTCAATTTGTAGAGATCTGATCATCATGAGATAATTGAATATTAACAAACTCAAAAATCAAACTTACCAAAGTGATGATCACTAGCTTCTAATTCGTTTAAGCTCCTCAACTTAATTGAAATCAGCTCCCAGAACGACCTCCTTTGATCTAGTATCGAAACAACCTCCCAAACCCTCTTGAATTATCGATTGAAGTGAATAAGAACGAATTTTTGTTTCTATATATGGATTTTCCTCGAGATACGCCTTGTGCAATCTCAAGGATAATCGGGTGATTGATGCGTTAAAATGACACAGCTTAAAGTGACACGAAATTTGACACATCAAGCACTTACGCTTCATTCGAAACGATCCGATAATCCATATATTTCTAATATTCTTTTATTTTCTAATATATATATTTATATATTTAAAAATATAAAAATATATATGTATCGCGTATTATTCACCAATAAACTCACCGAACATGCCTAGAAGTGTCCTTGAATGTGCACACTCTTGCCACGATTCCTTCGTCACACTTGGTGTCCCAGTAAACCATAGTTTATTAGGTATTTTCTATTTTATAGGCTTATGTATAATTTCCTTATTATACAAGAACATATATATGAATTGAATTAAGAATCCAAATAAACACCATATATCATGCAAACGTACGCACACGTTAATCAAGGTACGATGAACTTAACTACGAGCCTAACCCAGTTAAATTAGGATTTGGATTAGTACTAATCACCAGCTTATGGTAACGGGTCGTTATATGATTTGTATCTAATACTAGTAAATTTTTTAGAGATCCATTTATTGTTTGAAGATTTGTAGAATTTTTACGTGCATGAAAGTCTGAACTACTTTTGGCATAATAATTTTGGGTAGGTACATTTTAATTTAATGCATCATTTGCATACACAAAGAGGTGCACACACTGGTACTTTTTGTGGGATTTAACTCTTTTTTCGACACTAGCGATCTCACAATGCCATAAAGGTTATACATAAATCACTGCATTGGCCCTTGAGAATATCTCGAATTTGATTTATTTGATTTTTACTGCCTGTGGTTTGCCAGCAATTTTAGTAGCGTCGTCAACATTGAACGTACGGTGCTACATTTGAAATCAAGTTTTTAAAAATAGGCAGAACCCCATTGTCATCTTCCTTGCATAAACACTAGAGATTTACCACCGCTCTAACCCTTGAAAACTCATTTCCAACCGCCAAATCCACCAATTCCTAGCCCCAACCTCACTCATTTTCGATTCTCTATCAAGTGAAGATCATTTTCAGCTATGAAACCGCAAGTTTGGTGAGCACTGCGATGAAGCCACGAGCAAGGAGTTCGACTTTGGGACCTCCTAAGGCATCCAATAGGTCGAGATAGCTCCAGAGAACTCTTGGGAATTCACGCCCGAGTAGGTAACGAACTGATTTCACTTTAATTTTTCAATTTCTTTTCAGGTATTCTTCAACCAATTTGGGCAAAATGTGGGTTCTAGGAGTTAATTTGATCGATTTTGAAAATTTTAATTTTTTAGAATGAAAGCCTATCGTTTTGTTCAAAATTTTGGATTTTAGATCCAATTTTTTATTTTGATTGTTTTAATAACTTTGAATCGATCAATATCACATGGAGTTTGGGGGAAAGTGTTGGGATGTTAACTAAAAATTTAATTTTTAATGTTTTCTTTTTTCGAAAATTCATCGACATGGTCGACATTTTGGGTTCATTCAATTTTGGGGTTTTGATACTACATGTACATTGCATTGATGGACTAATGATAGTTGCACCTATCTTTGTTTTTTGAGCTTTTGTATGATTTCAAGACTTCGAAATGGATTTTTACCAAAATTTCTCAAAAATGTATACTTCTTAGATTTCGAATGCCCGATGACATTTTGAGTAAACTTTTGCATTTTGAACTCCATGTTCTTCGGTTTTTCGAGTGTTATGGACTGATTTGCTCGTAATTTCTTGATTGGGTTTTTTTAGGGTTGTTTGTTTGTTGCATTGTTTATTTTTCTGTTCTATGGAGATAGAGGAGTGTTGTGGATCTTTGGGACCTAGGACGAGGAGAGGTAGTCGATTACCACCTTTTATACCCTGAAGCACCCACCTAGAGCTCTCTAGCCTTTTGATCAGTTTAGGTTTGTGAGCGAGGTAGCTGGAAAGAGGAACTAGAGTGACCTCAACCTTGAGAATAGGAAACCTTTAGTTGAGGGGATTTTTGATAGAACTCACTAATATGAGAAGATAGTTAGATCCATCATTAGAGAGAAGGGGTGGGAGTTCTTTATCAGAGATTATCAGGCACTGACCAAACCACCCCATGACCCAGACTTGATACATTGATTTGAGGAGTTAGTTCATGAGTTCTACGTGAACGGACACTCTAGCGATCTTAGCTTGAGTATCCGAGTCCGAGTCCAGATTAACTATAGTGCCTAGGACATTAATGCCTCTTACAGCCTACCTACTTTTAATGATTTAGGAATTTCTGATATCCCTCACCTAGCTATACCCATAACTCTCACTACCCTTTCGCGGATGTTAAGGCAGCTCTCAATACTTTATCAAAACACGACTGGACCTATGCCACTTCTTCCCAATAGCCTAAACATTTGGTTAAGGCCTAGTTTAGGAAAGCTATTAAATCATGGTCCCATTTTTTCAATGCTTTTCTCTACCCCACAACCTAGCCCAGTGATGTGCCACAACCCTAATATGCGATGCTTTACCATATATAGGACTGTGTTGGTCTCATCGATATGAGGAGATTCATGTTCAAGGTTATCCGAGAAAGGAATGGATATGTAGAATAATGAGAGCATTGAATTTCCTCTACTCATCACTGATGTGTGTCGATAACTAAGATTTCCTCTCGATGATCTCCTGTTTGATATCCCAACCAACGGGCAATTTATGATGTGGATATTTATAGGTAAGATAGTCTGAATGAGAAAGACTTTCAGGATGAGCAAGAGCGGGCATGAGAGAGAATGAGAGAGAGAGCAGCACCACTATAGCACCAGCAACAGCAGCAGTAGACTTAGGCTAGGAGAGCCGCGGGGAGGAGGAGAGAAGCATGAACACCAACAGAGGGAGCTTCCTCATCCGCACCACCACCACCGGGAGGAGTACCGAATAGATGTCCCAGGAGAAGATCATTATCCATAACCAAAGGGAGATCATACATTTTTGTATCATGATCACATGTTGCATTGACATATCTATGATCACCCTCTGCTGCCTACTCCATCAGCAGTGAATAGTCCATTGATAATCATGTTGACTACCAGATTTATCGCACGCATGAGGAGTATGGAGCATGTTTATTCTCCAATTCTTCACCGAGTATGCAAACGCCTTTCGAGACCCTAAAGCCTAATGCTCAGCAACATGATAGCTCCAGCGAGTCTGAGAGTTGAGTTTTTATCTTTCTAAAGAGGGAAGGTGAGAAACTTTTTATTTTTTATAATATATTCAAAAGCTATAGTATGATGATTTAGTATTTTGTATTATCACCGCACAGCCCATTATTTGCATACATTTTCAGCTTACATGTACTTTATTTCATTCCATTCTTTTTTTTATCTTCCATTATTCGATTTCACTTGTCTTTTGGAATGTGTATTGGTTGTCCGACTTTCTTGAACCTTGAGAGCAAGGCTCAAGATAAGTTTATAAGGTATGCATGTATGCAGTTGGATGAAATGCGAGGAAGAACCATAAGAATTTTCTGTAAATTTTTGTGATTTTTTTGAATTTTTTCAAGGTTACTGGCGAAATACAAGTAAAATGGTTTCATTTATTTCATTGATTGATGGATTGAAAGGTTGAATACCTTTCCATAACTTGTGAATTCTTTCTTTATTTTTTTCTATTTGTTTTATGCCTAAATCAATGCCCAATTCTAGCTTGGAATAATGGTAGACAATTTTTAGATTCATATGTGGAATGATGTTAACAATGATGGACAAGACCTTAGGTAGAGCATAGGTGAAACATAATGTTCCTGTTATTGGCCTACTTACCATGTCTACACCAAAGAGTGCTATTATGGAGTCATGGCTTTATGCTAGATATGAAAGCAGCCAGAAGGTCACATTAGCACAAGAGTCAACTCAATCTCCACAGATTCTAGAATAAGTTTCATCCATTTAAAACTTAGTATAACTTTAAGACTAAGTTCGGGGAAAGACATAGCCACTATTTGATTAGCCTTTAGCCTTCCACACCTATAACATATCCTAGTTAACCGAGTTAAGCCAACTTAACCTGATTTCTTCATCACCTATCATGAAACCCATGTCCCAAAAGCCTTATAATCCTTTTACCTACATTGGAAGATTAACTTAATCATAGTTAAAGTGACAAGTGCTAACAAGAGTTGTTAAATAAAATATAAAGTGTCTCACAGGTTCCATAGGAAAAGTACCAGGGAATCTAGTGGTGGGAAAAACTGAGAAAAAGTGAATCCATTGGAAATGGAGCAGGGACCATACCAAAAAAATATATATGGAGAATAACAAAATAGATAATATGTATCCAAGTGAAATATATATAGGTGAAAGTCTATAAAAGCTCCTCAAGTAAAGAGATTTAGCTCGAGAATTTGTAGCTAGATTAAATAAGTCTTTCCAATGCTTTAAATCCTTTACTATCCATTTCCTTGTTACCCCAATCGAGCCATAATAACCTAAGAGAAAGTCCTATTGACCCCAAATGATCTTTTGAATGTGTCAATGGAATGGTTGTATAAGTTTGTATTTGTGGATTTTTGGTATTTAATGCCCCATATAAAGATTGCATGTTTTCGGCTTGTCTAAAGTTTTGAGGTAACTCCTTATTAATATATGGCACTCCTGATTAATATATGGCTTTAGTCATGATGAAGCCTAGTGTTTTGCAAAGTATTCATCAAGAAAGTAGCTGAAATATTTTTGTTCAAAGTAATTGGCTCTATTTAAGTGTTCTTATTTGCATTTGGCAATTTTTATGAAAAATTGGATGAAACCATTAAAGTTAGAGTTGGGCAGTAGAAAAGCTGAAATGTGTGGTGTGTATGAAAGTTAATTATCTTACGCTCCTTTGCTCAGGACAAGCAATTGTCTAAGTTTGGGGGTATTTGATAAGTCGTCATTTGTGCTACATTTTAAGGTAAATTTACGACTAAATTCAAGACTTTTATCACCGTTTATGCTGTTAAATAAGAACTTTTTTGTTTTCAAGTTGAAAATAGCCTTCTGTAGAAAAAGTAATGATTTCCAATTAAATTTAGTCAAAAAGTTAAAAATAGGCTTAGCGCCTTGGCATAGATGTTTGCATAAAGCTAAATTGCCTAGGAATCACTAGATCAAGCATGATTGAATTGAAGGAAGCTCAATGGAAATACAGTAGGAAAAAACTCATGAAGACCCAAAAGAAAGACGAAGCTCATATATCAAGAAAAAACCCCAGTGCCATCATAGTGATTTAAATTTATACGTAAGACGGTGGCATATTGTTAGGCTTTACCCAGAGCGAAACGGGACAAAAACAGTTCTATGTAGTGGTCTTGTAGAGATTTCCCATCTATTCAGTATTTTGTACATACGACACTAGGAAAATTCGAATATTGTTGGTTTTAATTCAGTTTTTTCTCAAGTATTTCGATTTAGAAACGTTTATATCCTATTCCTACTATATATATAAGTCCTTATAACAAAAATGAGAGTTAAATAGACCAAGAGTTCTTGATTTAGAATTTTATAGAGAGTTCAAGAAAGGAATAACGTTAGGTAGCCAGTGGAGCCTTGTCTATTGGCAACTGGTGTGTCCCTTTGTATTTAGGATATGAAGTGTATTGTAAATTCCACTAGTGACAAGTGGACAATACAATGCTAGTTTCTAGTCATGATAGGTGTTCCGATAGAACACTAATGTTGCTAGTTTGTCGAAAGCCTACAACATATCCAATGGCTTTGTAAAACTAGTTAGTATGTGGTCGTATCGCACGTTCCCTCCACTAATATGAGGAGAACGAGGTGATTAAAATCATTAAAAGCCTATCTACGAGAATCAATAATAGGAAAAACATTTGATAAACCAGCGATCGAATCAGTTCCTTAGAATGTCAAATCTTATCTTGGTCTACAATCTTTATTCATCTATTCCAGTTTTAAGTGTTTTATTTTGAATGAATTTGATTTAATACATTACTTTTGTTTTCAAAACCCCCATTTTCCCAATCCTAAAATTGTCAACCTAATCCCCGTGGGGTCAACCTCGTACTTACCGCACTATAAATCAATTGTAGTTAGGGAAAACAAGACTATTATTGGTGCTGAACGATGTGGCATCATACACCTTTACCATATCCTCAGCATTCATGAAACAAAAAGATTAGGAATAGTTCATGAAATTTGTGGAGATGTTTAAGTAGTTACTTCTAAACATCCCATTCGTAGATGCATTGGAATATATGCCTAACTATACTAATTTTTTGAAAGAGATAATGGCAAGAAAAGTGCGATTAAAGATTATGAAATAGTAAACTTGGCTGAAGAATACAATGCAATTTTACCAAGGAAGTTACCACCAAAGTTGAAGGACCCAGAAAGTTTTCCATTCCATGCACTATAGGAGTACACTTGTTTGATAAGGTCTTATGTGATTTGGGAGCAAGCATAAATTTGATGCCCTTATCAGTATTTTAAAAATTAGGTTTGGGAGAAGCAAAGTCAACTAATATGACTTTGCAGTTAGTTTATCGATCAGTGACCTATCAAAAAGGAGTAACTGAAGATGAATTGGTAAAAGTGTATAAGTTCATTTTTCTTTTAAAATTTGCGGTACTAGACATTGAAGAAGACGAGACGTACCACTAATCTTAGGAAAACCTTTCCTAGCTATTGCACGATCACTAATAGATGTTTCAATAGGAGAATTAAGGTTATGAGTAAATGATGAAGAAGTCTTATTTAATATCTACAAGATCTGAAAATTCTAAGTGAGGGAGAGCACTGTAAAAGTATTTAAGTTAGATATGTAGTTCCTCACTATGTTTCTGAGATAGCCAAAGAGTGTACGCCAGATGATCAACTGGAGTAGTACTTAGTCTAAAGCATAACCACAAGTTATACACCTAGGGGTGAACTTCAGTAGATAGCAAATGATTTATCACAGATAGGACCCTCTAAGTTTCATAAAGGTTTTAAGAAATTAGAAACAAAAGTAGAAAGAGCAGTTATTGAACGAAAAATGGAATTAAAACATTTGCCAGAGCATTTAAGATACACATATTTAGGAGGAAATTCAACACGTCATGTGATCATCTTATCGACATTGATAGAGTTAGATGAAGAAAAATTGCTTCGAGTTTTGAGAGATCATAAATCAACTTTGGGATGGAAAATTGAAGATTTAAAGCGAATTAGCCCAACTGTCTACATGCATAAGATATTAATGAAAGAAAATCAAAAAGTATCAATTGAGGTTTAAAGGCGGTTGAATCAAGTAATGAAAGAAGTTGTAAAGAAGGAGATCTTAAAATGGTGGAACGTCACAATCATCTATGCTATTTTAGATAGTTCATGGGTTTCACCAATACACGTGGTACCAAAGAAATGAGGGATGACAATTATTCAGATTGAAAAGTGGGGAAACCTTATTCACTAGAATAGTTACTGGTTGGCGAGTTTGCATTAATTATCGGAAGTTAAATAAGGCTATAAGAAAGGATCACTTCCCATTACCATTCATTGATCAGATGTTGGATAGATTCGTAAGATTTGAATACTACAGTTTCCTAAATTGGTACTCGAGCTATAGTCAAATAGCTATAGCACTAGAAGATCAAGTGAAAATGACGTTTACTTGTCCTTATAGAGCATTTGCATTCAGACGGATGCCATTTGGATTATGCAATGCACTAATAACATTTCAAAGATGTATGATGGCTATTTTCTTTGATATGGTTGAGGATATCATGCAGGTATTTATGGTTGACTTTTTAGTATTTGGAGCATCTTTCGACCTATGCTTGCAAAATTTGACCTTGGTATTAAAAAGATGTGAAGACACACATTTGGTACTTAATTAGGAAAAGTATCACTTCATGGTTCGAGAAATAATTGTATTGGGACATAGAGTGTCCGCTAATGGGTTAAAGGTAGATAAAGCAAAATTAGCGCCAATTGAGAAACTTCTTATGCCAATAAACATTAGAGATATATGGAGCTCTTTAGGATATGCTGGTTTCTACATAAGGTTTATTAAGAATTATTAAAAAATCACTAAACCATTATGTACATTGTAGGAAAAAGACGTTCATTTGAAATGAGTCATGCATGAATACAAGTGTTTGAGTCCTTGAAAGTAGTGTTGATTTTGATAGCAATAAAGGTAGTACCAAATAGGGAATCTAAATTTGAAATAATGTGTTGCAAGTGACTATGTGGTTGGAACAGTTTTAGGCTAACTGAAAGATAAAATGTTATGAGCTATATAGGGGAATGTGCCCTTAGTCAATCTAAAAACATTATTTATCATATAATTTTAGTTAGTAAAAGAGAGGTCTTCATTTGCTGTTTTATTATAAGTTCTTGCATATTTAACTTATAGTAAGATCCATGGGTATTTGTTGAATATCCTAAATGTCCATAGTCAGTCATTATAATGGAAACTATAATGAATTAATTCTACTGTGAATCTTAATTAAAGGTCATGTGATGCTCATGCATATAGGAATACGAATTTAAATCATGAGCACTTGTTAGGGAATAAGGTATTAGACCAACGTGCTTTGAACACACCATATGGATTAAGTCATTGGTGTTACTCTTGATATGTACTTAATTTAGTCCTTTAACTTGAGATTATCATAGACTTCAATATTAGGAGCAAGATAATTTGACACAATCAAACTTTGTCTTTAAGCAGACGGTTATAAAAATTGTGATTGGTTACCATTTCAATAATATGTGAAGGGTGTAATCAAGATCGAATTTGTCACTCTCGTATAGAGAGAGATATCAGCGGACCCCTTGATATGATAGACTGATATAGTCAAGTCCATGTGAATTGATATGACGAATGTCATT
Organism: Stephania cephalantha; assembly: GCA_039657325.1. Classification (NCBI taxonomy): domain Eukaryota; kingdom Viridiplantae; phylum Streptophyta; class Magnoliopsida; order Ranunculales; family Menispermaceae; genus Stephania; species Stephania cephalantha. The sequence continues at coordinate 28,261,440 of CM077571.1, forward strand.
TAGATGTTTACAGTTTACCTAAAGATCGAGACTAGTATGATAGAACATCAAGGGTGACTTTTCATGCTTTATAATCAGAGGATATCGCACGACAAAAGGATGTTATATATGTTCTTCATTAGGTTTTATCCATTTTGATATTCATGCTACTTGGGTGGTCATAATGCCTTGCTAGAGACCGCTTATGACTTATGTACCAAAATGGAATTGGTTTACTGCTAACGTTGCATGAACCTATTGGGTCGCACAAAAACATGGCTTTGCACAATTTAAATTGGTCCAAAGTAATGAATTTTATATGATGAAATTCATGACACAAAAGCCTTTAAAATATTTTATATGATAACTTATGAATAGGGGCATATGTGTAAATTGTTTAAACTGCCAAAATACATTAGTTCTATTAAAAATTGATTTTAAATGAGGGCTTATCTACACATATATATAGAGGTTAAAACCCTAAAACAAATTAAGATTTTTGTTTTGCTATTTTCGAGTTCTCTAGATTGCGTAAGAGAAAGAAAAAGGTTTTTTATCTCTCTTCGAGCTAACACTCCAAACTGTGGTCACCATTCGTGTGTGGATTGCTTATAGAGGATGGGCGTTTAAAAGTCTTAGAGATCGAACATGCAGTGAAGGAAATCAATGATTAAGATATGGTTTACTTTTGTAAATCAATTTTAATGGAACTTATTTTAGATCTTGTTGAGGTATTTCAAAATTGTTTTGAGTTTTTCGTTGCGTATGAACCCCAAAACCTAAAAGTGGTATCAGAGTCTTAACCTCGGTTATATTAAAAGTTTGCGTGTTTTCTCTGATGTATATATAATATATCTATGAAAACATGATCACGATAAATGTATAAATATGATGTGCATAAAGGTTCAAGGAAAATTGTTATCAAGAATTAGTTTCAACGCATGTTGTTAATTCAAGTATTTGATACATACACATGATTTGATTCAATGATAGAATATTTCGATCAACATATAATTTAATATTGAATGATGCAAATTTTGCATGTTCACATTCTAGAAGTCATGTTTAGGTTAATGTGATTCTTGTGTTGGATACATAGTTCATTTTTTCAATAATTTTGTATGTCTCCAGGATAGAAATCATGATTTGGTTAACAATTTTCAGAATTAAAGTAAGGGTTGATTTTGGTCAATTGGATTAACTAAAATAATGAGAAATTTTAGGAGATTTTCAATTTTTGGAACTGTAATTTGTTGTCCAAAAAAATCCACATTGAATAACCGTTACTCTATTGTTTCAAATGGTTACACTTGATAAGGCTATCAAAACGGCTTTGGGCTTTAGGCATTAGATGAGAAAAAACATGCTAATACATAAGATGTCATGATCTCATAAAAAACAACTAAAAGCTATGTATGATGTAATTGGTAATCCGCACCACCTAAATAACCTAATTTAAAGTTTCATGCCTTAGATGTCTTCGAATTAGATGAAACATGGATATTAGTCCCTTAAATTAACATAGAATTTTTATGAGGGTTGTTAATTTATTAGGAGACTATTCCTCTATACTAAAATAAACTTTTGTATAATTTTTGTTATAGATCAATGGCCTCTTTAAATCACACTAAGCCCTTGTCACTAAGATCCATCCTTGAGAAGGATAAGTTGTGTGGGATAAACTTTCTTGACTAGTTCCAAAACTTAAGAATTGTTCTTAAGCATGAATGTGAGTTGTATCTCTTGGATGATCCTATTCCTGAGAACCACCAGCTCAATGCTTTAAGAGTGGTGAAGGATCCACATACAAAGGATGTCAGTGACTCAACTGATGTTGCACGCATTATGTTGGCAACCATGGTTCCTGAACTTTAGAAGTAGATGAAACACATGGAAGCTTATGACATGGCTACGATGCTGAAGGAAATGTTCCAACAGCATGCTAGGCAAGAAAGGTTTGAGGTAGTCAATAACCATTTTTCTTTCAAAATTGCTTAAGGTGCGTTAGATATTCCTCATGTTTTGAAAATGAAGGGCTATATTGACCATCTTGACAGACTTAGATTTCCCATGAGCTAAGAGTTGCATTTAATGCCTTAAATTGCCGAGGAGAATCTCAAGTGCTAATGTGTTGATGGTTCATAAAGGAAAGGATTTGAAGAAAATGGGCCAAAGCAAGGCTAAAGTTGCCAAGACTATTGTGACTGTCATAAAGATTTTTGAATAAGTCAAGCTTAAGGCTGCTTCTATTTCATATTCCTTGAAGGAAAAGGAAAAATAAGGAAATTATCATTTCTGCCACGCACCTGGGCATTAGTTCAAAAATCGCCAGCTCTATCTTGAAGATCTAAAGAAAAAGAAGATTAGTGTGACTATTGCTTCAGGTATTTACGTTATTGAAGTTAAATTGTCTACTAATAATTCATGGGTATTAGATACTGGATGTGGATCTTACATTCGTATTAATGTGTTGGGTCTCATCTAAAGTAGAAAGCTAAAGAAATTAAAAGTCATCATACGAATTGCAAATGGAGCAAACGTTGCTGTGTTGGTTGTAGGATACTATGAGTTAATTATACTTAGTGGACTTGTGTTAGTCTAAATAATTGTTATTATGTCCCTGCCTGGAGCAGAAACATCATTTCAATTTCATATTTGGATTTAGATGGTTTTAATTTCATTATTGCGAATAATAAATGCTTCATTTCTTATATAAATGTTTTCTATGCGAATGCTAATTTGTGTGATAGTCTTTATATTTTAAACTTGAAAAGCTACACATATACTCCTATTCTTACGTAAACGCAAAGAGATTCAATTCAAATGATTTGAATTAAACTTTCCTTTGGCATTGCCATCTCGGCCACATAAATGAGAAATGCATTTCAAAACTCCATAAAGATGGACTATTAAATTCATTTGATTTTGAATCATATGAAACATGTGTATCTTGTTTACTAGGCAAGATGACAAAAAGTCCCTTTACTGGACACAATGAAAGGGCAAGTGATTTATTGGGTATAATATATACTGATATATGCGGTCATATAAACACAGTGGGTAGAAGTGGTTATCAGTACTTCATTAACTTCACTTATGACTTTACCAAATATGGTTACGTGTATATAATGAAACATAAAGGTGAATCTTGTATTATGTTTCGAATTTTTCAAAAAAGAAGTGTAAAATCAACTTGATAAAACTATTAAAGCACTTCAATCAAATTGATATGGTTAATATTTGAGGTAAGAGTTTAATGATCATCTTAGAAACTATGGGATTTTCTCACAATTAACTTCTCCAGCAACTCCACAATGGAATGGTGTTTCTGAGAGGGTAAAATAGATTTTATTAGATATGGTTCGATCTTTGATGAGTCATGCTGATCTTCCTATTTCCTTTGGGGGTTATGCCTTTGAAATTGCTACATTTACATTGAATCGTGTTCCGTATAAAATGGTAGACAAAACACCATATCAGATGTGGTTTGGGAAAAGACCAAGTTTGTCTTTCCTTAAGATTTGGGCTGTGAGGGTTTGGTATGACGACAAATCTCATAAAAATTATCAACCAAATCTACCAAGTGTATTTATTGGTTATCTTAGAGAAACTACAGGATGCTACTTTTATAATCCCATTAAGAACAAAGTGTTTATTGCTCGGAATGGTATCTTATGAAAAAGGAATTTATTTCAAAAGACAACTATGGGAATAAAGTAAGTCTTGAAGAAATTCAAGAACCACAATTAAACACTCAACCGCCAGTTGGAGATCAACAATGTCTTGAACTAATTGAACCTTCACAGGTATCACAAGGCCCGCATGGGTCTTCTAGGGTAAGACATCAGCCTGAGAGATTTGAATTTTGTATTACTGATAATCGTGATGTGTTGCTTATGGATCAAAATGACCATAATACTTATTCGGAGGCTGTATCTAGCACTTATGCAAATAAATGGTTTAATGCCATGAATCTTGAGTTGCAATCCACGTATGATAACTAAGTTTGAAACCCGGTTGATTTACTTGAAGATGGTAAGACCATTGGAAGTAAATGGGTTTTCAAGAAAAATTGATATGGATGGCAATGTGCATACTTATAAAGCACGGCTTATAGCAAAAGGTTTCAAATAAAACTCAGGGTGTTGAATATGATTAGACTTTTTCTCATGTAGCCATGCTTAAATCCATTGTCATAGCCACATATTACGACTATGAGATATGGCAAATAGATGTCAAAATAGTTTTCCTAAATGGAAATTTAATTGAGGACGTTTATATGATACAACATGAAGGGTTTGCTCATCATGAGAATTCAAGGAAGGTGTGCAAGCTTCTCCGAATTAGAATCTTCATTTAAATGAAGCAATTAAAGAATTTGGTTTCATTAAAAATGAAGATGACCCTTGTGTATATAAGAAGGTCAGTGTGAGCATGGTTATTTTTTTGTTATTGTATGTTGATGAAATATTACTCATTCGAAATGACTTCCCAACCTTGCAAAGTGTCAAGTATTGGTTAGGGAAGTGCTTCTCAATGAAGGACTTAGGAGATGCGGCCTACATCCTTGGGATTAAGATCTATAGGGATAGATTTATAGGATGATTGGTCTAAGTTGTGATGCTTATATTAACAAGGTATTGAATAGGTGCAGTGTGCAAGAGTTTAAAAGAAGGTCATTACTAATGTCTTATGGTATAAATCTCAACAAAACTCAATGTCCGAAGACTGTGATGAGCAAGAGCGCATGAATACAATTCTATATGCATCAACTATTGGATATGTCATGTATGCCATGTTATGCACCCGACCAAATGTATTATATGCTTTGAGTGTAACAAACAGATATTAGGCTGATCACGGTGAGAGTCATTGGATAGCAATAAAGAACATTCTTAAGTTCTTGAGAAGGACTAAAGAAGTTTTCTTGATCTATGAAAGTTTGGAAAATGAGCTTGTTATGAATGGTTACATTAATTCAAGTTTTCAAACTGATATAGATGACCTCAGATCCTAGTCTGGATATGTGTTTACTTTGAATGGGAGTGCAGTGAGGTGAAAAAGTTTGAAGCAAGAAACTGTGGCAGATTCTACAACAGAAGCTAAGTATATTGCAGCGTCCGATGCAACTAAGGAGGCAGTTTGATCAAAAATTTTATTTCCGAACTTGGTGTGGCTCCTAGTTTAGCTAACCAAGTTTGCTTATATTGTGATAACAATAGGGTGATAGCATGGGCCCAGGAACCAAGATCATACCACCGATCCAAACATATACTTAGACATTTTCATCTCATTCGTGAAATCATAGAGAGGGGACACGTGAAGATTTACAGAGTTCCAACCGAAGACAATGTTGCAGATCCTTTAACGAAGGCTCTTCTACAAGCGAAACATGATGGTCACGTTAGGTCATTAGTTATTAGATACATGAATGATTAGCTCTAGTGCAAGTGGGAGATGTTGGAGAATGTGTCCTAGGTAAATCTAAAAACATTGTTTATCTTAAAATTTTAGTTAATAAAATAGAGATCTTCATTTGTCGTTTTATTATAAGTGATTGCATGTTTACTTTATAGTAAGAGCCATGGGTATTTGTGAAATATTCTAAATGTCCCTAGTCGGTCCTTATACTAGAAACTATAATGAATTAAGACTAGTGGGAATCTTGATTGAAGGTCATGTGAAAATCATATGTATAGTGATACGAATCGAGATCATGATTACTTGTTAGGGAACAAGGTACTGGACCGACCAGCTATAAGAACACCATATTGATTAAGTCATAGGTGTTACTCATGATAGGTATATCATTTAGTGCTTCAACTTGAGATTACCATAGACTTCACAATTAGGAGCATTGGAATTTGACACAATCAAACGTTGTCTTTAACCAGGCGATTATAAAGATTGTGATTGGTTAACATATGAATATTATATGAAGGTGTGTAATCAAGATATAATTTTTCACTCTCATATAGAGAGAGATATCAATGGATCGCCCGATATGATAGACTGATAATGGCCAAGTCCATGTGAATTAATAGGATCAATGTCACTTGGATGCTTTTAGTTTACTTAAATATCAAGACTAGTACTATTGAACATTAAGGTAACTTTCCATGCTTTATTTTTAATCAAAAGATATCGCACTAGAAAAGGATATGATATATGTTATTCGTTATGTTGTATCGATTTTGATATTTATGCTACATGGGTAGTCATAATGCCTTGCTAGAGATCACTTATGACTTGTATACCAAAATGGTTTTGGTTCACTGCCAGCATCGCATGAACCTATTGGATCACACATAAAGAATGGTTTTGCACGATTTCAATTAGTTCAGAGTAATGAATTTTATATGATAAAATTCATGACATAAATGCCCTTACAATTTGCTATGTGATAAATTATTAACAGGGGCGTATGTGTAATTTACTTAAGCTGCCTAAATACAATAGTTGTATTACAAATAGGATTTTAAGTGAGTGCTTATCTACATATATAAATAGAGGTTGAAACCCTAAAATGAAATAAGATTTTTGGTTTTACTATTTACGAATTCTTGAAATTTTGGGAGAGCAAAAAAAGTTTTCTATCTCTCTTTGGGCTAACACTCCAAATTGTGGTCACCATTCGTCTGCGCATTTCTGATATAAGGCAGGCACTAGAACTTCTTGGAGATCGAACAATCAGAAAATGAAATCACAGATTATGGTATGATTTACTTTAATATATCTAGTTTAATGGAAATTTTATCAATACTATTGAGATTTTTCAAAATTGTTTTGGATTTTTCGCTGCATATGAACTCTAAAACCTAACAAGCTAAATACTATACAAGTAAAACTTTGGATCCAACACAACAAAATTATACAACCATAGAAAATGAGCTTTTTGCATTAGTGTTCGTATATGACAAGTTTAGAGCATAAATAGTGGGATCAAAAGGCACCGTATATGCTAATAATGCAGCAATATGTTACTTATTTGAAAAGAAGGATGCCAAAATAAGGTTAATTACATATGTGTTTTTATTGCAAGAGTTTGTATTAGAAATCAAAGATAAGATAAGAAATGAGAATTTTGTGCAGATCATCTATCTAGGTTATCTTATAATGAAGGTTATACATGGAAGCCACTAACATAAGTATTTGTGTACCAGCAATTATTTCAAACATCCAAAGTATTGGAGTATCTCGATTTAGACTCGAACTAAATGAGTGAAAAGGCGTCGGGTCGTTAAACTAATCGCTACTCGGAGGCAGCCTAAGAGTTTTCAACTTTCATGTTTCTCAATTTTAGTTAGTTACTCTAGTAGTTACTTAGTTTAATTAAGCACAATTCAAACGTAATAGTTTCTAACTTTTCAAAATTTATGTTAAATGAGCAGGAAAGGCATTTGACAGGTTACATTTCAATGGAATGGAGAAGCCTCAACATATGCCAATATTTATAATGCATCAATGAGTCACAAGGAAATTCTATGTTTAGTTTGTTATTTTAATATCTCGTGTTGTTATTATTATGTTTGTTTTTTAGTGTTTTCATGTTTTCAACCTTATTTTCAAACCTTGTGGACATGGTTTGGTTTAAGTTTGGGGACATCAACACTACACTACATTACACTATGGGAATTGGTAAGAAATGTTGAATTAAGAATAAACACTACAGGTATTATCGTTTAAAATTTATTTTTGAAGCTGTTAAAAGAGAAAGCATGGTAGCGTATTTATTTTTTTCATTTACTTACTATTTGAATTTGTTTAGGTTATATATAGTAATAGGTATTGAATAAGTGATTCATTTGCATGTTCATGCCTTTAATTGAGGATAAGTAAAATACAAGTGTCTTGTTGTTATGAAGCTCAAGAGAATGTTTATAAATTTTTGAAGCAAATATGAAATGTAGCAACACCGATATGATTTCATGACGATAATGAGTTCACCCCTAATTTGAATCTCAATATATAAAGGCACCCTACATTTTTACCAAAATACCCCTTCATCCAAATCAAAGCACCCAACTCCAAAACATTGGTCGAGACATCCTTTTTAGGTTCGGCGACATGTGGTCGAGACTTATCTTTTATATTCGGTATTGTCAAACCGAACTTCTTTTATGGAATTCGGTTGACAACTTTTGATCTAAAGGTTAGGTGGGTTCTAACCGACTCTCCAACTAAAATTTTGGTGGGCTCGATTCGGTGGGCTCTCACCGACTCTCCAACTGAAAATTCGGATATGTGAGGCCGAACTACTTGATAATGCCCTACAAATAACAAGAAGAGAATAAGTGGAGTGATGATAGTAGGGTGCACAAAATGAGATAAAAAAGTGGTGGGGTGCACTAATAATAGTGAGAGGCATAAATATCATTTTGTAGTAAAATTGAACTTTTAAAAGTTTGACTTTTTTGCTTGGGTGCACCAAGTAAATGGTGGGGTGCACTTAGCCCGATACATCTTTTTTCTTGGCCTTCCATTGTTGTTTCCCCTTATTTTTCTTCAAGGCATTAATTATTTGCTACTTGAAACCATCAAGCTTATCTTGCCTTACTTCCATTCCATGCTCATGCACCTCTTCATGCTTGTACATTGCTTGGTCTTGTCTTTTCTCCATTTTTGTCGTAGTGCTCATCATGCAAATGACACTAATGTTCCCCTTGGGATTGGTAATGGTTTAGCTAGGAAACTATCCATCCTTCCTTGAGTTCAAGGATATCACAAGTTTAACAATTTGTCTCTCTAGGTTCATGATGGATTGCGATTCCTCATTATCTATCCTTTTCATGGCATACCTTATTCCTTCAAACTCCTTCTCGTGTTTCTCATGGCGCTCACTATCTCTAATTTCCATGGCTTGTAAAAACCTCTCAATTAACTCTGAAAAAGTCATCCCTTCGCTCTGCCCCAGCTTCTCCTATATGACTTGTTCTTCGAATCCTTTCAGAAAACTTCGGTACATTATCAGGATTTCTGTAAGAAAAGTTCGGGTTGTTTCTGTTGTATTCTTGATAAAACCATTGAGGAGCCATTTCTCTCTACCTGAAGTTGTTCGCATAATCTTGGTTCTTCATGAAGTTGATGTCTTCATGTTCCATTCCTTGTTGTACATCCTTCTGGCTAACCACTATGCCTTAGCAATTCATAGGTTGTTGTGCTACTTGTGGACCTTGGTGTCCCTTCTGAAGTGTTGCCATATAACTGCTCAAATTTGATAGTTTACACATAATTACAGCTTGCGAGTCAATCTCGTAGACGCCTGCTAATTTTCATACTGAGGAATGAGTACTGGCGGTAGAATTTTAAAACATAAGATCAAGGAGATCCAATGCTCATTCCTTATCCTTGATAAGTAGAGAGCCACTTAATGCAGCATTTACTAGCGTTCTCGTGCTCTAGTTCATCCCATAGTAGAAAATCCAGAGTTGTGCCCATTTCACGTATCCGTGTCCTAGACATCTCCTCAGCATCTATTTGAATCTTTCTTAAGCCTCGCCAAGAGACTCGATGTCTTCTTCTTTGAACTGATTAATCTTAAGTTTCCTTTTGTTGACCTTCACTGGGGGAAAGAACTTGTCTAGAAATTTTTCGTTAATTTCAGCCTATGAAGTCAAAATTTCTACATTCAGCCCTTGAAACAAGGGCGTGGCTTTTCCCTCTAATGAGAATTAGAAAAGTCACATCGTTAAGACCTCTTTCATAACTCCAATGATGTGCATGGTGTCGCAATTCTCCAAAAATTCTCAACATGTGCAGTTGGATCTTCATTTGGATAGACCGCTAAATAGAACATTTTGCACCATGTTTATCAGAAACAGTCGTAGCTCGAACTCAGTGGTGTTGGCTTGAAGCCTCATTACTCCGTTCTGGGTCTCCTGAACTTTTGGCTTAAAGTAGTCACGAATGCATCTTTGTCCTCGCACTATCTCTTGTACTATCATATCACATACGGGTAGGTTATTCCCGCGGCCCTCCTATTAGTTTCTACCTTTCTCCTCACCATCTTGACTTCTTTCTTTTTCTTTCCTTTGGTTGTTCTCTCAAATTCTGGGTCGTAAGGGACTAGGCATTCTCTCCCTTTCTACGCATGCACTTAGTATTTCTGAAAAATAAAACATAAAAAGACCAAGTGCAGAAGGTCAAACCGAAACTTAAGCCTATTTTTTATGAACTAAAAAATTAAAGTACTAAAAATAAAACTAAACAACTATTCAAACTAACTAAGTAATAGTAATAGCTATTTTTCCCTGGTAATAGCGCCAAAAACTTTAGACGGCCTACAAGTATAACGGCTTGCTTGTAGTAATAGTGCAATCAACTTACGTTGATCACAGATATCGTCCTCAGGGAAAGGTTTTTGACCCAGTTGTATATCACCTACATAACTTGAACTATTGCTAAGGGATTCACTTTTAATTAATTTTATATCTAAACTAAACTATTCCAACAAATGAAATTAAATTTTAGTTAAACTCTTATATTAAGGATATCTTATATCACAACTTCACCTACGTAATTTAATACTATGATTTGTATTCATGTGTATATTTCAATAAGTTATGTGCAATGCCTACTTAGAATAGACGGATTTCCTTCAAATCGACTTCAACCCACTATCACGACAAATAAGATTCTAATGTGCAAACTAGAACTCCAGCTATTGATGTGAATAACGTAAGTTTCACATTGCTTTGTCTCAAAACATTGGATTCATAACCAATTAAATCTACTATCCGCACATCCCTAATCAACAACTATCGCTCGATGTTGTGTATTTTATGGTTGTACAATTCATGCCTGGATTGGAAGCTACAATGGTCATGATAACTCCTAAAGCCTAAGTTCATTAAACACATGATCAAGATGTCTAAAGCATTATGCTCATAATTAATACAAATTCTAATAATTGCATTTTTTATTATCACTTTTTTATTCCAATTTCGAAGCATAACATTCATATCATAGGATCCATTGATCCCTAAGATAAATAGACTACTAACACATCATTGAAACACACACATCACAATTCAATATAAAATTCATTTCAAAACATAGATTAATATAAATATTATCTTAAATTAAATTAATCAATGAAGCAAAATATTGATTGCAAACGTGAAGTTTGTAGCGTTTCTCCAACAAAAACTCCATAATACTCAAAGTTAATGCTAAATTAATGTAATGGAGGCTAATCTCCTTCTATGTGGTTAGCTCCCTATCATTTTCCATGTCTTAATACCAATTTATACTCCTTAATAACAACCCTAAATTACAATTTCTCTTGAATTTAAGCTTCAATTTCTAATTTCTACAAAGTTGGCGCTATCAATAATGCCCCGACGCCATGTGTGTTAAGTCCCGACACTGCCACTGTGCTACCGCCACATTGTGTGATTTTGATCTCTTGGAGCCTCGACGTTGTCCCCTATATGTCTCGGTGATGTCCCTTGTAAGCCAGGGTGCCTCCTCAGCGCCGGACCTTTAGAGTTGGTTTTCTTCATTTCTTTTTCTCTTTTACGTTGAGCCTTTCATCCTCACGCCATGCTTTGTCTTCCAACAACATTAATACATTCTTCCACGATGGCAACTTTGATTTGTGGGTTTTTGCTCTGCTTTTTCTTATTTTTACTTGATTTCCTTCAATACACCTTAATTCGCTTAAAATGTAATAATACCATGAATTAACATTCATTTGAGGATATATATATATATACTAACTATACTACTAAATTAACTCTATATATTCATATAAATAATCACTTATCAAGCACCGAGATAAGAACAGAATAGAAAGTAGAGTTCTATTTTTGGTGAAATTATCAAGTAGGGTTCCTAATTGTTTTCAAACTTTTTTAGGGAGTATTAATAGATACTAGAATTTGGTAAACTCACTAGTTACCATAGACTAGTTACCTATTAGCAATAGTTTAGCATAGGTTTACTTTTTTCTTGAGTATTAAGAATATTTATGGAAGAGAAGACAATGAAAACTCACGTTTGGGGATTCAGGTATTGTTTTTATTGATTTAATAGAAGTTGTTCTTAGCCTACTCCTACTCCTGCCATAGCGTAAGAGATTAAGAGTATTTGGGGGTTAGCGAGTTATTACCTGCGATTTGTTAATAGTTTCTCCCGTATTGCTCTCTTACTGACTAGGCTAACACATAAAGATGTTGACGAAGTTTGGCCTGAGGAGTGCAAGGCTGCCTTCAAAAAATTGAAAAGTAGTTTAACTACAATGTATGTTTTTAGGTTACCTAAATCAGGGAAATGGTTGGTATTTTGTACAGATGCTTTTCATTGAGGCTTGGGCAGTTTGCTGATGTAGGAAGCAAGGTTGTAGCTTATGCTTTAAGGAAACTCAATATTCATGAAAGATTTTATCTAGTTCTTGTTTTTGAGCTAGCTGCAGTTGTGTTTGCCTTAAAGATTTAGAGTCACTACTTGTACAGTAAGAAATTAACAGTATTTTTTTTATCATAAGAGTTTGAAATATTTTTTTACTTAAATTGAATTGAACATGAGGCAGCGTCGATGGCTTTAGTTTCTCAATGATTACGACTTCACTCTGTAGTACAACCCAGGCAGGGCAACTTTATTTGTTAATTCTTTGAGTAGAAGAAAAACATACGGAGAGAATATGGCTACAGCCACGGCATCTCACTTTAAACTTCTTGAGCAAGCTTATGTGATGATGATTTGTAAAAGTCGAGCTGGCACATCATCAATTGATAAAACTAGTCCTAAAGTTACTAATTTGTTATTTTATACTCAGATATGAGCTTAATCGGATATTATTCAGTGGATGGTTGATTATCAGAAAGCTGATAAGGATTACTTAGCACATCAGAGGTTAGCGTCTAGTATTTATCATCCTGATTGGTCAAATCTGGTGATGGTGCATTACATTTTAGGGATAATTATGGATTCCAGCTCAAGATCTGTTGAGGCAAGATTTGCTATGGGAATATTATAGATTTCATTACTCTATTCATCTAGGTAACGCTAAAGTGTATCGCGATATGAGGTATATAAATTGGTAGCCTAGGATGAAGAATAATATTGTTGAGTTTAAAAGTGATGTAAGATATGTCTGCAATTTAAATGTGAGCATTGGAAACCTTGAGGTTGCATTCTCTACTGATTCTTGAGTGAAAATAGAAGCATATATCGATGGATTTTTTTCGATCTACCTCAGAGTCAGCATAAGCACGATGCAATATTGGTGGTAAGTGACAGGTTGATGAAGTCTGTGCATTTCTTGCCAATCTCCATACGAGATCCTATTGACCGTTTATGTGAGGTGTACATACATGAGGTGTTGAGGTTTTATGGTGTTCCATTATGAATTACTTTGAATAGAGATCCGAGATGAACGTCTAAGATGTGGATTGAATTATAGAGCAGCAGGAAACCATTCTCAAACTTAATAGTTGATTTTAGTGCTAGAGGCTATTCTTTGAGCTTATGTCTTAGAGTTTGGTGGAACCTGGGAGAACTACATTCCAGAGTGTGAATTCTATTATAATAACAACAATTAGGCTAGTATTGGAATGGCTCATTTTGAAGCTCTATATGGTCGGCCTTGTCGTTTACTTGTCTGAAGGGCAGAGGTTGGAGATACACTATTGTTGGGGCCTGAAATGATTCATGACCACACTGAGAGAATTCAACAAATTCGCCATCATTTGATTACAACACAGCTAAAATAGAAGAGATACATTAATAAGCATTAATGAAAAATTATGTTCTATTGAAAGTCTCCCTTACGAAAGGGTTGTACGGGTTTAAATTACAAGGTAAGCTAGCTCCAAGGTATATTGGGCCCTTTAAGGTGAAAGAAAAAGTTGGTCCCATTATTTACCGGTTAGAGTTACCTCCTCAACTAGTTGGGGATCATAATGTCTTCCACATGTCCATGCTTCGTAAAACTGAGACTCAATTCACTCACTGAATTAATTGGAATGTATTTGATCTTTGGGAAAAGTTATCTTGCAATGGGTAGCTGATTCAGATTCTTGATAGTAAGATTCCAAAGTTGAGAATAAAAGAGATTGTTTTGTTAAAATGAAATGGCAATTTCACAGTGATGAGAAGCTAACCTAGGAACGAGAATCATCTATGAAGGAGCAGTTTCCTTTTTGTTTCTGAACTACAAATAATCATTATATTTACTTTAATCTCAAAGATGAAGTTTCTTTAAATTGGGAAAAATGTAACGACATGTTACCTTAAACTGGTGATTAATGTTAACTCGAATTCTAATTAATCCGAGTTAGGCTTGTGGTTAAGTTTGACGTACCTCGATTTGCGTATGCATTGGTTTGTAAAATGTTTGTTGTTTTTATGGCAGTTTTAATGAATTTTTAGGTTATTTGAGATATATAATCCTATAATTGACGAATAAATAATTAATTAATAAATTATCGACACACTAAGTGCGACGAGAGGGTCGTGAAATAAATTTGTACATCCAAGAATACTCGTTGGTGTGTCTGGTGAATTTATCGACAATAAAATAGATAAGATATATATTTATATATAATTTATATATAAATATACTAGTAACTAGAGGCATGTGCTCTGCACATGAGTTGAAGATTTTTTGTTTCTACTAAAAGGAAGATCAATCAAAGTTTCTTTTAGAGAGAAAGATGGATTTAATTTAGATTGCAAGGAGCTGTATCTCGAAACATCGCATTCTCTTGACCTTGGGAGAGTAAGTGATATGTAGCATGATACCAATACGATACAAAAAGAAAATGAAAAAACCAACAACAAAGAAAAAAATAAAATAAAAGTTTCTCATGTTGTCTCATTTAATTTATCCATGGCATCTCATGACAACATCCTTAACATCACCATTTCACTACCACAACCATACTTATCCATACTTCACCATCTCTCACTCCTCCCTCGAGAATTTGTTACATCCCTCCACTGTGGGTTAAATTGTTGCTAAAGGATGAAGTTTGGAAGTCAAAGTCCAGGACCTTTTGACTGCAGTAACAACATAAAAATATAACTTTGTTTTGGATCATATGTAGGTAATATTGATAAAATTAGCTTGGCATGTGAAATTTGAATAAAATAAGAACTCAAACTCCATGAGTGAATTCGTTTGGTATATGCCTATCTTTTAATTAGGGCTTGTTCGCGGGTACTTCCAACGACAATTGACAGCTCCATACTTTATCTATGTAATTACCTTCATGCATGCCTAAAGGAAACTTAATCTCAACTCTCTTAGTAAATGTTATCTCAAGAGTGACTTCTAATGGATGTGGAAATTAGCGGAGAGCCCTCTTAATTCTTAACATAATTAAGACAGTGTGGACCCCACCAAAAAAAAACAAGTTGCTCCATTTTGTTTACTAGACTCTCCAGCATAAATAACAAATATGATAAATAGGCTTGCTATTTGACAAACACTTTGTCCTTACACACACCAATTTTTGAGTTTTGACCCAATTACCCCAGCCCCAAAGACACACACATCTTTCAAAGCACACATACACATACATACCATCTCCACCGCTCAAAACTCACACCCACACCATTGCCACTACTGTCCCTCCATCGCCCCTGCCGCCTCGACCACCATCACTATCATACCCCCACCGCCCCTCCCACTTTCGACGTCTTAATCCACCGCCAACACCACCTATGTCTTCCCAACCACCGTTTAACCCTAAATCATGATCACCTCCACCTTCTCCAACACCACACTGACCCTTTCACCTCTCTCCTATAGCCTGCTGCGCAACCGCCACCCATTATACCTCTCACCACATCCGGCGTCATGTTCGGCCCTTCGGCCCGAGTTGCCAATTTTCTACCCCATGTTTGGTCACTCAAATTGAACATATACACATATGTTCGACCTGGGTAACCGACCATGTCCATCATGTTGTACCCTGAGTGAGCGAACACGATGAAAGGGGTGACCCTCTCTCTATGCAATGATGGATCTGAAAGAGATAGATGGAGATATAGATTTGGAAGAAAGATCTATAGGGGGAAGAAGAGAAACACGGTAGCAACTAAATAGGAGGTCGTCGGCTGGTGTTCGAAGGTGATGGGGGTTGCTAGCAGCAGTGATGGTGGTGGTAGAGGAGACGATTGGGGAGGGTGGTGGTGTGTGTGTTTAAAGTGAGGGAGGTGGTGCGTGTGTTTAGAATGAAGGAAGTGGTGTGTGTTAGAAGTGAAGGTAATATAGTCAAAAACAAAAAAGTGGTGTCCGTAAGAGCATTGGGTGTGTGTATAGCAAGTCCCTAAAAAAATCTCAAAATCTTCTTTTTTATTTTTTCATATAATATAAGATGTTTTATTTGTCATTTTTCCCAACTCTTCTCAAATTCTTCCATCAACTCGGATATATATGTTGATGCAACGTAAAGTATAAAACCCAAAAAATCTTACAATAATTAAAAGAACATGAGCAATGAGACATTTGTGCGAGCCAGTATTTTATAGTCTCACATAACCCACAAGGAACCTACACGAGAAACACATAATTGACATAAGGAGTAGCCCATATTACCTAACTGAGCACATATGACATTTTTTGATAAATTCTCAATGTATATAATGAAGCATATGCGATCCTTAAAATACTTAGAGCACACAACAATGTTATCATTGACAAAAAAACTTCATAACTAACTATTATATTTCCGCTCAAAGACAAAATCATTAGCAAGCAAGCAGAAATTTAACATGGTCTGGCTCTAATTGTAAGTTGGTCGACGACCAATTCGTGGTGCTTACTTTCGAGCATCGAGCACACGCAGTTCATTCGTTGGTGGTTGTTATTATGTTTCTCCATTCTTTCATTAGTGTTCATCTATTTAATATTGATCGATCGATGCTGCAAAACCGATTGTAAACTCGTGCACTTCCATGCATGCTGTAGAATTATAGTTTAGTGTCTGGTATTAGTCTTTCAGCGTACTGTCAATTGTCGTCATTTATGTAGTAAATTTTATGTTAATTGATGAGTATGTATTGAATCATGTACTTTAGTGTAATGTACTACAGGTTCATGTTAGTTTGTTCTAGGCAGTTGTAACTAGAGGGTACAATGTACACCATGTGAGTTTTGTATATAAGCAATACAATGTAATGTACAGATTAAATTGGAATAAGAACAGATTGCATTTCATTGTTTCATCGTGTTCAATGAGCACTGTTACATTGATCAATGATCTTCGTTGATCATTGATCTGCTGTTGATGTTTTTGAATTTGTTCATGGTATCAGAGCAGGTTCTACAGCTCTTGATTTGTTGTTTTTTGATTGAATTGACTCTAAACATGGCATCCGCTCATGGTTCTGTAAGTTCTTCAATTCGAAATGGAGCGAGGAGAGCTCTGAAACAGGTGTGATCTTGAGTGAGAATCCTTTACTTCTTCAAGGATCTGATCATCCTGGTATGGTGCTTGTCTCTAATTCTCTTACTTGGTTCAAATTACATTGCTTGAGTCGAGCTATGATGATTGCATTGGGTGCAAAAACATGGTCTTTGGGATGAACTGAGTTGTTTAGCTCCTTTACCTCGTGTGTGAATGTGGAGCATTTTTTGATGGGATTGAATGATATGTATGATCATATTCGCTCTTTCTACTCATGTGAATTCACCAGTTAGCTCATATAAAAGATTTTCATCTTATTCTTCTTTTAATTCGATGCTTGGATTGTGGATAGTGGAGCAACAAATCATATGTGCACTAGCTATGATTTACTTGCTAATGTCACTGTCTTACCTAAGCTTTCTGTTATGGTTTGTTTACCTCGATGGACATACTAAAGAAGTGAATTGCATTGGAGATGTGAAGTGAGTTCGACTTAGTTCTTTCTTCTTATTTACATATAAACTCATTCAAGTATAATCTTTTGTCAGTTAGTAAGTTACTCTCATCTACTAAACTGACAATTGAGTTTTATCCATTGTTTTGTGCTATACAGAACATTGAGAGTTCTCAAGTTCTAGCTGTGGGAAGGATGGTTGGAGGACTGTACATACTGGATTCAAGTTCCTTTCATAAGGATGTCATTGCTTCATTTGTATCACCTTCAGAATTATCATTAGCCTACTGTAATAATGCTACTGATAATTTTTCATGGCATTGTCGATTGGGGCATCCTTCTGTTCATGTAACAAGACAACTTGATATGTTACTTAACAGTCATTCAAGTGTAAAACATACTGAACCTTATGATGTTTGTCAGATGTCCAAACAATGCAGATTGGTTTTTCCAAAGGAGTTCTATTCAAACATCTAGTCCTTTTCAGTTGTTGCATATGGATATATGGGGACCATATAAGCAGTCTTCCATTCAAGGAGCTCATTATTTTTTGACTATTGTGGATGATTTTAGTCGATTCACATGGACTTTTTTGATGAAACATAAGTCCTCGACAGCAACATCATCAAACAGCTTTCTAGTTTTCATTCAAACTCATTTCAAGGTCTCGGCTTCAAACCATTAGACTGATAATGGAACTGAGTTTTGTAATAAAGATTGTCATGCTTTGTTCTCTGGTTTGGGAATTGTTCATCAAAGATCAACACCATATACACCTCAAAGAAAATGGTGTTGAAAGGAAGCATAGACATTTACCGCAAGTTACAAGAGCCTTGATTTTCCATCTAATTTGTCCTCAAAATTCTGGGAGATGCTATTCTTATCGCCACATACATCATCAACATTACCTACTCCATTCTTGAAGTGGAAGTCTCCTTATTGTCTTTTATTTGGAAGAATACCAAATTATTCTTCTTTAAAGACTTTTGGTTGTTTGTGCTTTGCTACAAATGTTTCACCAAGTAATTGTAACTTGGAGTCTTACTACTCTACCACCCGGTAAGAAAGCCATTGGTTCTAAGTGGATCTACAAGTTGTTAACAATGCCTTCTTACATGTCGAAACGATCTCTATATGGTTTGAAGCAATTCATGAGCTTACAACCAAACTTCAATCTTTTGGTTTTAATCAATCTGCTCATGATCCTTACTTACAACAATTTTCTCCATTCTTTCATTAGTGTTCATCTATTTAATATTGATCGATCGATGCTGCAAAACCGATTGTAAACTCGTGCACTTCCATGCATGCCTCTTTGTGTAAAACCTTAAGCAAGTGATTTGCGTTTGGCTTGATCACGCGCATCCTCACCTGCTGCTTGCATCACTTGTTGTATCATCAGGCCCCATCACAACTGGGATGATTGAGAATCCCTATGCATGTGCGTATATTCAATTCTGCCCATTTGTGGGCAAAGGATTAAGGAAATATGTGCTTGGACGTGAGATTATTTAAAAAAAATAAATAATTTAAAATTACCGAAACCTATTGAGAAACTACCTTAATGATAAAGAGTTTATAATGATGTAAAGAGCACAATCAACAAAAAAGGAATAGTAAATCTTACAATAAAGGAAGAGAATCTGCACGTTACTGTCTTCACCCATTTTAGCCTCATATACATGTTGAATGCTAATCGAAGAGAACGGGGAGGTGAGTTACCATGTTAAATATGTGATATTGTAACTGCTCCTTAAAAATTTGATTTGAAACAGATAAAGTAAATGTGTTGGGGTGGGTTCAAAAGAACCATTTGAGAAACAACTTCCAATTGAAATTGATAAATCTGGAAATGAGAAAAGGTTAAATCCCTCTATTTTAAGTAATATTTTTAAAAGGTCTTAAACAGCAACACCATAAATCATGGAGTTATATATAACGTAGATTGAATCTTTGAATTGTTTTTTTTAAGCAAATAACAAATCTATCACTTTGGTGTGCTCTCACTTTAACACAATATTCATTTGATATGCCTTAATATAGTGAGATGTGTATCTCGAGAATAACTATATATGTATCAAGTTCATTCATACTTACCACTCTTTCATTGATTAAGTGAGGAAGGAGCTAAGGGTTTTGATTTGAAAAGAAATTGATTAGGAGCGAAGTTTTGAGTGATTCAAAGGGATCAAGGGAGATTAAACCACTGTTGATTCGTGATTCATCACAGTTGGTAAGTCAAGTTTAGTCTTGATTTCTAATCATGAATTGGTGGTGAATTCTCTTTTAATTGTGGTTGTTGTTAATTGGAAATGGGTTGAGACTTCATTAAAGGACCTCTTTGATGTTTTGGGTAGTTATTTTATGTTGTCGTTATTTTGTTGAATTGGTGATTGAATAGGGGCAGCCTTGTTCTCAGTTAGAACGTTTGATGATGGAGCATGCTCCCTATAACAGGGAAGTGCACTCCCATCAAGAATTTTGCGGAACCTAGTTTGTGAAGCGCGCCCTACTAAAGGAGGGAACGAGCTCCCGCCTTAGAAAATAACAATTTTATAGATTAATTCATGGAACTTTGTGGGGATCTAAGGGCTATTTTAAGGTTTCTATATCTAAGGTATTAAACCTGTATTGACCTTAAATGGTTTGTGAAAAGTTTTTAAATATCGAGAAAGGTTGAGTGACCTAGAAATTTAGAAAATCATAAACAAAACTTAACAGATTCGCTTATTTATAAATATTGCCCGAATATTATAGTGTACGGACTAAAGGAGGGTTATGTACAATGTGATATGTTTTAATAAAATGGAAAACGATGTATGATGGATCGCTGAGAGTAAACCTTGGAGTTGAGAATAGGTTGTATAGTATATAGGTTTGGTTTGCGGTATATATGTTAAATCCTACTCGGCTAAATAGGTTGTGTGGATAACACATTCACTTGAGGGTTTACAATAGAACTATCAAACATTAATGGAGTCGCTAGATGGTGCATTAGCCACTGTGTTGGTCTAACAATCACATTAATGGTATCAGTGGGTAATCGACCCTAGTTTTACAAATGAAATGAGAATCACGGTGTAATAGCCATTGACTGTTTGACTTGCATCTATTTATTTATTGGATTTTATGCTTTCCATGATCTCATTAGCTATGTTTGGTTCATATTGTTATTGCATATTACTTTTGATTATTATAGAGATTGTTGATATTATGTGAATCCTTACTTACTGAGCCAGTTAGCGTGCTCACCCCTAATTAACATTGTAGGTTCTTAGCCTAGTGCTTCACTAAATATAAAGAGAAGGTTAGGGAGTTTTACAGTATTCTCTATGATATAATAACCCCTATGTATATATATACCATTTGAATTATTTTTTTCCAATATAACAGAGTTGAGAGGTTTTGTAAATGAGATTTGGTTTTGATAAACATCAGATTTATAAATATCGTTTATATTATCGAAAAAGTATTAATTTTTGGCTACTTATACTTTGATTTTTATTTTCGATATCGACATACGTGTTAAGTTTATAAGGTTAGGAAGGAGAGGCTGCTGGCTCTAGTTAAGTCTAGCTGGTGTGTTGGGGCGTAATTAGGGTTTCACCCCAAGTGTCGCCCAAATCTGAATATGGGATGCTAAACACAAGTCATACAATGTCTCTCTTTTTTATTTATATACAAAGTCTACTCAATTTCATTTTGCCAATCTTAGCTATTCTCACACTTATCTCTATTAGTCCCGTTACTAACTTATCACAAAGTTTTTCCACATCTACATCACATACAAATTCTTTATCTCACTTAGGAAGGCAATTTATATTTATTCTCATTTCAAAAGTATATCTAGGGATTATATGACTTTTTATAATCATTCAACCAATTAAAGTCTATTAAAGTTTTGTAAGCCAAAGGAAGTGAGGAGATTAACAAATCAATGATGAAATAATATACATAGATCAAAATTAAACAAAGAATTGATATCGCAATAAGACTTGAATGTCTTCCTTTGCGTAGGCTCAGCCTATACAATCATTTTGATAATTTGTGCAACCACTGTAATGATCTCTCGTTTATACGAAACTCAAATAATGAACGATTTTCCACATCGTGGTGATCTTGAGTATTTAGAGACTCAGTTTATCTACTATATAAAAAAATCATGTCCTAAATACAATACAACTCGTAAAACCTCCTCGGTCTCCAATTGTAAATCTTGTTGGAATCATCCTATGTTCTACAAATAAGTCTTCTAATCCCTCCAGAATGTTGACTCATTATTTCCATAAAATTCTTCTATCTCGGATTTTGTATTCGTTATCCATCTCGAAGTTCTCTTTTTGCAATATCGAACTTTTTCATTGTTGTAAACTAATACTGAAAGTTGCTCTTTTTTCCGCATCCAACTCGTATTCAATTCCTAGTTCAAATTCAAATATGTCTTTTTCTTCGACTTTGACTTTAACATTGTACTCTTTGTTGGGACTTGCATGGTAGTCTTTCTCTTAGTTATATCTACTTTCGAACATCTTGCTTAGTTAAGTTTCCATTTACATTGCAGCATTTATCTAACTAACTTAACTTATGTTTTGACAATATACTGCCAATAAGGATAGACCTACATAAATGCAGTAAGCTAGGTCTGACAATCTCCCCTTTTGGTGTAAAATGATCAAAAGCAGTAACTTACCAAGATAACCAAAGTTTTTAGGAACTTCATATAATGTATTGTTACCGATGGATCAAAGTAAAAACAAATAAAAATCCTAATCGTAAAAAGATTATATTCACCAACCAATAAGTACAACTTTAAAATGTTGTTTTAAAACATCAAGTTCATGTATTTACACAACTAAAAAAACAACTTAACCTTACAGTATCTCTCTCTTGCTCACTCTTCCTTTTAACTAAACCATGTCAAAGAGATTACAACTGTGTTCTAACCAGCCACCTCAATTGGTAAAGATTAGCATCAGCAATGTCCAGCTCTTCTTGCATTAGTCGCATCTGTACAACTACATCTTCCTTATAGATAGTGAGATAGGCAATGCGAGCTAAGAAAT
Source organism: Stephania cephalantha (assembly GCA_039657325.1). NCBI lineage: Eukaryota > Viridiplantae > Streptophyta > Magnoliopsida > Ranunculales > Menispermaceae > Stephania > Stephania cephalantha. The sequence goes on from CM077571.1 coordinate 28,284,293, forward strand.
AGTCGAGCAGCGGCGGGTGTGGTCCCATTAACACTAGAGAAGTTGGAGTTCCAAAGGTTCATACTAAGTTGGAGCATAGTTGTCTTCAGCAGCCACTATTTGTGTCGTAGCAATAGTATTAGCAGAAGTTGTAGGTGCAATAGTAACATCCACCGTAGGTGTTTGCTCGATTGAAGTGGTAGGAATGGCTTTATTGACTTCACTATCCTCTTGTTCAAGGTGAGTAGGAGGGGCTGACAAATCGGGCTCAGATTGCAGTGCTTCATTCATTGGAGCCTCAATAGTATGTACCGTAGTTGCAGTAACTAAAGGCAAGAGAATGCCTTCAAGGTTAACATCAGTCAAGTCCTCAACATGAGGAATTTCCAATGTTACTAGATACTCTTCCTATGCAGCAAAATTCTCATAAGGAACCTCACTTGGTGTTACAACTTTTTCACCATTAGTGCCATAATTCATAATGAGGGACTTAAGTTTACTCGTCCCCATTATAGCAACATGAGTTATAGTACTTAAATCATAATGTAACTCAGTAAAGTTTCCTTGATTATCTCCATTCTTGCAAAACTCTACATGCGAGATGATTTCCTTTGGTTGATTAGGAAATAGAGCAGATGAACTTGCATAAGGTTGCAACCCTGTTTGTCTTGCAGCAGCAAGAAGAGAATCTTCCTCTCTTGCAATTTCCTATCCTTAGGATTGCACTTTGATAGAACTTGTGTCCTCATTTTTAGTGACTTCAATAATCTTTCGTTGCAAGATCTTTTTTGGCTTTCGGATAGGCTTTATGATAAGGGTCTAAACAGGGCATCAGTAGTTGGCTTGACGGTAGCAGGAAATTGAATTGCTGATGACTTATTTTGTAGACATTAGAAGTTAAGATCTAAAATTCTATTGTTAGCTATCATTTCATAAGTCATTCTAACCTCCTTCAGAACCTTTTCAAACCCATCATTTTTTTGCTCTATGATAGAATATCTTCCAAACATTGGAGTTAGGAAGCACCGCTGATATAACATGTTTTGTTTATTCCATAAGTGCACAATGGAGTAATAGATCTCGTTGCTAACATTGAACTTCTTCCCCAAAGCCAAAGCATACAACAGTGGGACCCTCTCCTTGAACATACGTGTCTGATGAGAAGTAACGATTACGCTTGTCGTTATGACCTTTTATAGCATGTATGCCTTGCAAGTGAGCTTTATAGCAGGACGCTTAAAGACATTTTCTGAGGGCGAAGTTGTAAGTGTCCCTCCAGTTAGCATAGATAATGCGTCTTGAAGCTTCAGCGATGAACTTAGCTTATCAGCAGTAGTTTCTGTTCTAGAAAGTCCAACCATACAGTTTATTGAAGCTGGACTTAATGGAATTGTAAAACCGCGAACAAAGACCCCGTCCGCAGCAGCATCCCCAAAGTTCTCAATAATATTACTATAGAAACTATTTTGAGACTGGGTAATTTTTTGGCCCTAGAAGTAAGTCAATCTCCAACCATGGTCATCTCAAATTCTTTATTCACCAAATCAAAAAAATTTGAAGCTACCTTTGCAGATGTAGCCTCGAAAACAATATCATCAACATAAATATGTGCAACCACAAACTAGTTATTCTATGTTTTAAAAAACAAAGTCTTATCAGTAGATCCTTTATTATACCCCTTCTGCAACAAATTGGAAGTCAACCTTTCATACCAAGATCATGGTGCTTGCTTCGTACCATAAAGTGCCTTTTTGAAACGATAAACATCAATAGGTTTATCATGAACCTTAAATCCTTTAGGTTGTGCAACATAAACTTCTTCTTGCAAATACCCATGAGAGAAAGCCTTTATGACATCCATTTGCTGTAATTTGAAACCTCTGTTACAAGCAATAGGTAACAGTAGATGAATAATTTTCAATCTTGCAACTGGAGAAAACGTCTCATTAAAATCAATACCTTCAACCTGTTTGAATCCTTGTGCAACCAGTCTAGCTTCGTTTCGAACAATAATACCATTCTCATATTTCTTATTGCGGAATATCCACTTAGTACCAATGATATTAACTTTACTAGGTTGTGGAACAAGCTCCCCTACATTTTGTCTGACAAACTCGTTGAGTTCCTCTTGCATAGCATTCACCCTATATTCATTCATAAGAGCCTCTTTCAAATTTTGTGGCTCGATATGAGTTGTAAAACAAGCAAAGCGTACAATGTTCCTGTAGTCAACCAGAGGAATCTATCTAGTTTGTAGTGGATCATGAACTAAATAAATAATTAGCTCAATTTGATGATCTTTTAGCATCATTGACTTTGGAGTAGCAGATGTACGAGTACAACAAGGTTCTGTAGTAGATGATTATGGATCATCATCATCCTTATCTTCATCATCAGATGAAGTAGTTATATCTAAGTAAAACGTTTTCCCAATAGGCTGAGTAAAAGATGTTGAGCTAGTTAGTGTTGACAGCTCAACATCATCCTTTTAACATGACAATTATTTTTTCTTGCACATTCATCAACCCTTACCTTTATAGATTCCATTAGAGAAATAATTTTCTTATTATAGATTCTATAAGCTTTACGATTCTGATAACACCCAAAAAAAAATTCCAAAATCACTTTTCGAAACAAACTTTCCCAAGCAATCTCTATCATTCAAAATGAAGCAGGTACTACCGAAAACATGAAGATATTTGAGAGTACACTTTTTTGCTTTTCCGAATTTCAGACGAAGTCTCAGTAGTTAGTGGCCTGAAATAAACTCTATTGATAATGTAGGTTGCTCTATTTGTTGCTTCCCCCTATAGATTTTTAGGCAGATTCTTCTCTGTTAGCATGACCTGTGTAATCCCCTAAATTGCTCAATTTTTCCTTTCAACAACACCATTCTGTTGTGGTGTATAAGGAGCGACAAATTCATTCTTAACCCCAAATTCACCAAATTCAGCACAATAATCAACAAATTGTCAATTCTTAAACACTCTTCCATAATCATTGCATGCTCGATCAATGGATACATCCTTATTTCTTTTCTCATTCAGAAGTCGATCAGATAACTTCTTAAACTCATCAAACGTTTCTACTCTTCATGAAGCAAACGAATCTAAGTAAATCTTTAATATTCATCAACAATAACAAAAACATACTTCTGTCTCCCAAAACTCTCAACTTGCATTAGGCCAAACAAGTCCATATGCAATAATTTGAAGACTCGTGATGCTAGTATGTAATTGAGGCCAGCAAATTAAAAAGGGCATTGTTTTCCCCTTTGACATAGTTCACAAATGGAATCAGATTTAGAGTTTAGTTTATTAATACCTCTTATAGCACCATGAGAGAGCAATTTCTGAAGTTTCTTGAATTAAGATGACTTAGCCTTCTTTACCAAAGCTCTGTATTAGATAGGGAAACAGTGTTGCATATAACTTGCATCTTGTGACGCGATACAAAATGTTGAACCAGTATATAGCAATTGTCTGATGTTCGGATCTCATATATGATGCATTATCTTTCTTCATTGATAATTTGACAATGATCTTTAGTGAAGTTAAGAAATAGTTCTTGGTCACACAGCTGAATGATGCTAATCAAATTAGATTTTAACCCATTAACATGCAGAACTCCATTGAGATTAGGCAGTCCTACAACATTAAGAGTTCCTTTACCAAGAACCATGCCATTTTTTCCATTACTAAATGTAAAACCACTTTCCTTTAATGATTGATAGTTCTTAAGAAAGTTTTTATTACCAATCATCTTTCTAGAACATGCACTATCAAAATACCATAACTTAGTAGTAGTTGCTAAGAGTTGTATATGCAATGTCTTTGCTTTATAACACTTAACTCTCTATACATTCTTATATGTTTTCTTCTTTTGAAGTATTCTCAAATGTTTAAACATTCGATAGCATCTTGGTTGAATATAACCAACAATCCCACAATAATGAAATGTAGGTGGGGGTCTATTGTTGGTAACAGTAGTCACCTTTTTCTTTATGCTTGCAACAACCCTTTTTGGCATAATATTCTTTGCCTTTGTTGTATCTACTTGAGTCTTACTTGATTGAACCTCATTGATTATAGTGCCTTCAACAAAGACGGTTGGAGCTTTTATAGATCCATCAGTATAGCCAAGACCACGCTTAACTTGCGAAGATCGACCACTTTGTAGCATTATGTTTAATTTTTGAGAACCAGAATAGAGTTTTGCAGTGACAACCTCATAATTAAAAATAATTTTCTTCATTATAGAGATTTCAATCTCACACTCTTTCAACAATGCATGACAAGTCCTGTGTTCTCTTTCAAGCATCTTAAATTCCAATTTGACATACAAAAACTTCATTTTTGGATCAAAATTTTGATTATAAAGAGATGTTCATTCAGTGAACAATAGATCACAAGAAGCTTGAAGATCTTTTGTAGAATCCTCATCATTGACATCAACAAATATTTACTTTCCCTTACTTTAATTTTTTCCATGTCTAATTTTATGGTATCAAGTTCCAAAACACCAATAGTAGTTAAAGAAAACAACAATAGTCAATTATTTCAACACAACCATGAGTGCATTAGTTGACTCGTTTCACTCTTTATCACTATCTTCTGAGTCATCATCACTCCAGGAAGCATTCAAGGACTCCTTTTCTTGTATGTAGGACTTTCAATTTGAATATATCCAACTCCTCCACATTCATGACACTCAAAGCCCTTAAGTTTATTATAAGCATATGTCTTCCTATCATCGGTATAAAGCTTGTTACTGTCATTACTCTTCTTGTTATTTGTTCCAGCAGAATTTCTCTTATAACTTTTCAGAAATTTTGAGAACTTCTTTCCATCATAACAAACTCATCTCTTATAGAATCATTAGAAACATATGTCTCAAAACGATAAGCACTCTTTGAAGAACTGGATTTTTTAAACATATTCATTTCATATACAAGAGCCAATAATTTGCTCAATTCGATGATTTTTCAGCATCCTTGATTAAGTAGGTGATTTAATAGTAGTAGGTGATTTTGGATCATCATCATCTTCATCATCTTCACCATCAGATGGAGAAGTGATCTTTGAATCAGATGGTTTAATAGTAGGCCGAGTAACATGTGATGAGCTTATTAGTGTTGCCAGCTCATCATTATCATCATTATTTTGAAAGGACAATTTTTTCTATTCTTGCACAATCATCGACCATAACCTTAATAGATTCTATCAAGTAATAGTTCACTTATTGTTGACTTTATAAGCATTACTATTATGAGAATATCCAAGAAAAATTCCAACATCACTTTTGGAATCAAACTTTCCCAATTGATCTCTATCATTCAATATGAAGCACGTAGTGCAAAAAACATGAAGTTGTATAAGAGATGGTTTTATGCCTTTCCATATTTCATACAGAGTTTTTGTAGTAAGTGGCTTGAAATAAACTATGTTGATAATTTATGTGGTAGTGTTTACTATTTCTCCTCGAAGATTCATAGGCAGATTTTTCTCAGCTAGCATGACTCTTGTCGCCTCTAAAATTGTGCGATTTTTCCTTTCAACAACACTATTTTTTTGTAGTGTCTTAGGAGCAGCAAATTCATGCGTATTGTAAAATTCAACACTGTAATCAGCAAATTGCCGATTTTTGAACTCTTTTTCATGATCACTACAACTTTGATCAATGGATACATCCTTACCATTTTTCATTTTGAAAAGTCGAACTATTAATTTCTTAAAATCATCTAATGTTTCTACTTTATCATGCAGCAAAAGAACCCAAGTAAATCTTGAGTAGTCATCAATAATGACAAAAACATACTTATTTCTCCCAAGACTTTCAACTTGCATTGGACCAAACAAGTCCTTGTGCAGTAATTTTAATGCACGTTTTGCCAGTATGTCATTAATGCCGGTACATGAAACTGAATATTGCTTCCCCCTTTGACATGGCTCATAAATGGAATTAGGCTTAGAGGATAATTTAGGAATACCTCTAACAACATTATGAGAAAACAATTTCTGAAGTTGCTAGAAATTATGATAACCAAACCTTCTATGCAAAATCTCTGTATTAGTTAGAGAAACAAAGTTGCACGTAACTTGCCGCTTATCAGACGATACAAAATATTGAAGCAACATATAGCAGTTATCAAATGTACAGATCCCTTACATGATGCATTGTCTTTCTTTAGTGATTATCTGACAATGATCATTAGTAAAATTGACAAAAAATCCCTGATCACATAGCTAACTTATACAGATCATATTAGATTTTAACCCATTAACATATAAAACTCCTTTAAGATTAGGCAGTCCCACAACATTAAGAGTTTATTTACCTACAATCTTACATTCCTTTTCGTCACCAAACATTATAACACCTTCTTAAAAAATTCATAATTTTTAAGAAAGCTTTTGTTACATTTCATGTGTCTACAACAACCACTAACCAAATACCATAACTCATTTGTAGTTGATGAGAGTTGAAGATGCACTGTAAATTATAAGATTTAGCTCTCTAAACTTATTTATATGTTCTATTCTTCTAAAGTGTAGTAAGATCCTTAAACCTCTGATAGCATCATGGTCAAATATCACCAACAATCCCATAATAATGACATGAAGGAAGAAGTTTGTTTTCAGTAAGAGTAGTCAATTTTTTCTTTGCACTTGCATCAATCTTCTGTGGCATAATCTTCTTTCCCTTTGCTATATCAACTTCACATTTATTTGATTGAATTTCATTTATTACAGTACTTTTGACAAATATAGTTGGAGCCTTGATAGATCCTTTAGTATAGCCAAAACCATGCTTAACTTGCTATGATTAACCGATTTGCAGCATCTTGTTTAATTTCTTAGAACCAAAATGTAACTTTGTAGTAACAACCTTAGAATCGGAAAGAGCTTTCTTCAATGTATAGAATTCAGCCTCACGTTTTTTTACCAATGCAGTATAAGTACAATGTTCTCATTCAAGAGGCTTGTAATCTAATTTAACAGAGAACATTTTCATCTTCAAGTCAAAAGTCTGATCATAAAGAGATGTCCATTCAGCGAATAATAGATCATAAGTAGCCTAAAGATCTTTTGCTGAATCCTCAACCTTGATAGCACCACATACATCCTTATCCTTTTCCTTACTATTTTTTGTATTAGATTATTCTGAAGTAAGTTTAGAAACACCAACAACTGATGGAGAAGCATCAACTATATTTGACTCTGTCAATATAGCACTAAGCGCGATAGTAGATTCATTAATCTTTTTATCACTGTCATCTGAGTCATCATCACTACAAGAAGCATTCAAAAACTTCTTATTCTTGTAAGTAGGACATTCAATTTGAATATGTCCAACTCCTCCACACTCATAACACTTAATGCCCTTGAGTTTATTCTTAGTGTTTGCCTTTTTTTCATCAGTAAAAGACTTATTGTTATCATGGCCCTTTTTTTAATTAGTTCCAGCATAATTTCTCTTATAGTTTTTGATAAATTTTGAGAACTTTTATGCCATCATAATGAAATCATATCCCTTAGAGTCATCAGAAATAGAAGTCTCACCACTATAAGCATTCTTAGAAAAATGTGCTTTTAAACATATTCATCTCATATGTTTGCAAAGAACCCTTTAATTCATCAAGAGATATCTGAGTAATATCACAAAACTCTTTGATTTAAGTAAAATTCTTGTCAAATCGTAAAGGATGAACGAAAAACATATTGTACTAACTGCTCATCAATATACGTTTCTCCACATTGAAAAGCTTGATAAGCAATGTTTCGTAAATGACAATTGACAAAGGCAATATCTTCATCATCTTTCATCACAAGACGATCATGCATTGAACATAATTGTTATAACTTAGGGATTTTTAAAGAATTCATACCTTCAAAAATTGTATTTGGAACATCACGTGCTTGTTTTGCAGTAGTGCTATTTGCAATTAGGTTGAAACGTTGAACGACAACAGCACTGAAGATACCATCGATTGCCTTGTGTTGGCAACCTTCTCCTTATTCTCAGTGTCTGTCCACAAAGATCCAGGTTTTGGAATAGCTTTACTATTCGTATCTAGTTTTAGTGAAATAGTGTCTTCTCACTCTAGCAATTGTAATGCAATACCATCAATGGAAAAGACAAATTGAACCATCTGAACCTTCAATAGGCATAGTAGGCTTCTTCCATAAATGGCAGTTGAGTTATCGATCCACTTTCACGCCCTTCACCAGTTCGTTATCGTTATAACTTATCAATTGACATGACAATAAAACTCTATAAAATCTCATTTTTCTATACTTGTAGAAGTAAGGAATTGTTTAAGCCTTGATGCCACTATTGAATTTTTGGAAACCAAAGGAACCAAGGAGATTAATGAATCAATTATGAACTAACAAGCACAGATCAATACTAAACAAAAATTGATTACGCAATAAGAATTGCATTTCTTCATCTGCCTAGGCTCTGCCTAAACAATCAATTAAACAAATTGATATTGTAAACAACCACTTTAATGATCTCTCATTCTAACAAAACTCAAGTAATGAACAATAATCCACATAATGGGAACCTTGAGAATCAATAGACTCAGTCTATCTACTATATCTAGGAATTCAGTCCTAAACATAATACACCTCCAAAAACCTCCTCAGTCTCTAATGTAAATTAAGTTGGAGTCATCCAACGGTGAACAACTAAGTCTTCTATTCTTTCAAGAATCTTGACTTGCCATATCCATAAAATTCTCAGTTCTTTATGCACCTTTCTCTAAGTTTTCTTGTTGTAATCCATCTTGAAGTTCTCTCCTTGCAATATCAAACTTCTTTATTATTATAGACTAATAATGACAATTGCTTTGTTGTAATATTCAACCCATATTATATTCCTGCTTCAACTTTTGTTTGGTCTTTGTCTTTGAATTTGACTTTGATATTGTAATCTTAACTAGAATTTGCAATGTAATCTATCTTGGAGTAGTATCTACACTCAGACATCTTCCTGAGTTAAGCTTCCATCTTCATTGCAGCGTTTACCTAACTAACTTAACTTTTCTTTTCAAAATATACTACCAACAAGGATAGACCAAGCTAAACACAATAAACTAGGGTCTAACAACTTCCAACCAGCATGGAAAATACTGATTAATTCAATTGTATCTTTTACGTCTCTTTTTCATTTTCATTTATGTCTTCACTCTCAAACCGATATCTTACATCAACTCCAATTTAAAATAACGTAGTGTTTCAAACTTCATCACGAACTGAACACGTGGTGTAGCACTATATATGAACTAACATACAACATATTCACTAATATTTGTTGTATACTACTTTGGTTCAAGATTTTCAACATTTGGAGCTTGACTCATAGTAAGAGCTTTTTGAAGATATATTAAAATCCATCTAACTTAAAGCTTGATACCTTAAGTCTTATCGAAACTCTTTTAGCTGAAATTTCATTTTTCATGCATATGTGAGAACTTATTAACCATTTATTTGCCTAAACATAAGCTTCCAATTGACTCGAACGAAACTTCATAGCCTATTTTATTCCGATAATCATCAATTCATTCCATTATTCAAAGATGGTTGGACGCGACACCAATCCTCTATGCAGTAAATGAATTGTTATTATGAAACAGAGTTACTTAGACTTTTTTCACAAGTGCTATAATGCCTTACCTTGACTATTGGAATCCATTCATGTCACTTTTTGCATTCACAAGTTATCTCAACGTCTCATCATTTTTCAGAAAACGAGTCTATTATGTTCCCTTTTTGTCAATCTAAGCTACTCTCACATTTATTTTGTTGTTGGTCCTTTTTAAAACTTACCAAGACTTATGATCAACACCTACATCCTTTACAACTTCTTTATATTGACTTACAAAGGCAACTTACGAATCAAAGTCTTCCTTAGCTAATCTTTGTTCACAAAAAAGAAATTTCGCGATTCAAATAGTACTACTACTTGTTATTGCCTTACTTTTTTCAGTTAGTCTCGTATTTCACAATTTTTTTTCTCAAAATGAATTTCGGTACATTTCAAGAGACTATATAAGATAACTAAATACTTTACTGATCATCAATTCACTTTTGATTAATTCACCTATCTGTTATTGTTTAACTGAAGTGATAGAAGAATAAGAAATTCCAAACTCTTTCGACTAACTTAACAACTAATCAAATACTTAAAGTGTTTGGTCCTTCTGGTCATATTACTGGAAATTCTCACTACATATGAATTCTTAATGACTTCTTTTACAAATCACTTATTGATACTCCATCAGTACCTTTATCGCTTCATCTGTTATATTTTAAACTATTGTGATAAGCTTTGTAATGTCAATTTAGTTAGAAGTGACTAATGGGTACTTTAAATTTCAAAACACAATAACTTATGTTTTAATTTTATAACTAATCCTACTTATATTCATAACATTATATGAATAACTTAACTTTTAACATGTTGATTTTATCAACACACTTTTCATTTTCAAGTTAAAAGTTTCGTTGATCATTGTTTTGTAACAACATATAACGCAGTGTCAGCAAAGATCACTCCTAACTCAGTGTTTTCCATTCATTTTATCACTTCCTTATTCAACTCATAGAAGTACTATACTTAACATTGCTTAAAAATAAGTAACTTGAGTAACAAACAATCAAACAATACAATACTTATTTCCCAGAGTCATTTGATTGTTTAAAACATTGGTTCTATTCAACATTTCACTTTGTCTTTTATTTTAGAAAGGAAACAATACTTTGCTTCAAAGTATTTTACCTTCATAGAAATCGACTTAGAAAACTTGACTAGTTTAATCTCAATCCCATTGTGATTTTCCAATCCAATGCAGTTTGTCTAATCAATTTTTATTTTTGAAAACCACGTGTCTCCTTTTTTTTTTATTGAGACTACTTACGAAGCAACTCGTAATTGTTTATGAATGCAACCAATACTTCATACAATAGATCTTCCCAAGTTATTAGTTCAACTGGTACTAACCTCATTCTAAACTCCAAAATATTTATATTTCTACTTCCCACAAGTCAAAATTATATTTTGGTTCTTATCAAACGATTTTCAATTGTTCGAGACTTAATTAAGTTTGTTCTAACATTTTCCCGAGACTTTATAAATTATAATAGTTCTGTAATTTAATTTTCGTAGAAATCCATGTTCAGAACTTGCGTTCCTGAATCACTTAGAATTCTCTCTACTAATTTTCTATTGGTTTTGTAACAAATAACTTTCATCAGTTATATTAGTAAGAAACTAATTCGAACACCTTTTTGAATTCAGACTTCACCAGTCAATTTCATATCCATTTACACTCAGTTTCATTTCACAAGTCTATTATCTTTTTAATTGTTTGTTCCTAAGTTCACTAGTTAAATCTCGCGAGTTAAGTAGCGGACACACATAGTGAATAAAATTCTTATCTTATATCTAGCGATAATACATAATATACAACAAACAATAACATAATAACCAAGTTATCACAGCTTAGTCCCTTCCCCACTAATCCGATACAAAAATAGTGATTTAGCAACACATTAGAAAATGAATAGCAATAAAATAGAAATGGATTAGCAACGGAATACCAACTGAAGTATAATCAAATACGAAAAAATAATGGAATGAAATTCATTTGTCAAATCATCTTCACTAATCATTTAGCAACGGAATTTAATTTCTATTTCTATTTAGAGACGGAACATAAATAAAAATAGCACTCATAAAATGGGTTATTAGTTGAAATTTATTGCTATTTTGTTGCTAATTAACAACAAAATAGCAACAGAAAATATGCAGACCATTGCTAATTTATAATGGAATAGCAACTGAATGCATGCAAACCATTGCTATTCCGTTGCTAATTGCTATTCCATTGCTAATTAGCAACATAAAAGCAACAATCTTCAACTCATAAACCAAGGACATTTACTTACCATTTTTATTTCATTTCTTATTAGAAATGGATTAGCAATGGAATACTTGCATTCAGTTGCTATTCAATTTGTATGTCCATAATTCTTTTTTCATTGCATTTTGTTCCAGCATGGTTCTTCGAAACAACAAAACCTATAGCTGGCCTTCTCCACCGCCCTACACCCCTTACAACTACTTCTTGGGGGTGCTATAACATCATCTAAAACCAAATTTTATACCATTCCATTTAGACAAAATATCAAATATTATATACTAAATGGAACCCAAAAAAGAGAATTCAATCTCAATATGCATAAAACATTGTTTGATATTAGTTTACAAAGCAAAAAGACATAAAATTATTTTTCTTCATTCGACCAATTGGAAAATTTTGTTTTGTAACACATATTAATTAAAAATCACTGATTAAAATAACTAATTAACAATGCAACATATTGATTAGTTTCCTTAATTATAACACCTTACTTTATGCATGTGCAACATATTGATTAGTTTAAAGAGCAAGAAGATATAAAATTATTTTTCTTCGTTCGACCAATTAGCAAATTTTGTTATGTGCAACATACTAATAAGTAGAGGGGCTATTATGAGTGGCAAGCCCAAACACTAGAATGTGTGAAAGTAATCCCACTTAGAGAGCAATTGAGAGACATTGAGTAGTAGATAATGATGCACAACATGTTCAAGAACTTGATGAAAGAAAAAGGTTTTTTTCTATATCCTCTTTTTTAATGTTTCTAGTAATCGTATTCTAACTTTTTTTGTAAGACCAATAAGATTCCACTTTGGTCTTGTATTCCAAAATTCTAATTAATCAACCTATGTTATCATCGATTCCTTCATATACAAAAAGCAAGCTTACAAGTGTCTCACTTTGGCCATATACTCTAATGTTTGTTATAGTATTTTCAATGTGAGTTTGATGGTTCCAAATGAGGAAATATTTCAATTTAATCATTTTTTTATGAAAACGAAAGTGCTTAATAAACATAGGAATCACATCGTGGTTCACACGTCCACAAAACAAAGAATCACATCACAATTCATACATCCACAAAACAAATAAAAAAAATAAAACAACAAAAAAATTTGCATGTTAAACATTGGGAATAAAAGATTTAGAATAAGCGAAAATCACAATTCGAGCATGATGGAAGATATCTCATTATATTTATAATCATAGTATTTTTTATAACCAATTATAAATTTTATATTAACAAGACACTAACATGAAACCGTGCTGATGTGCTATCAATGAATGTCACCCCATCGTGATCTTTCGTATGGACATGAAGGAAAACATCATTAGGGGTAACACCATCATCCTCATCCTTATCCAGAGCATACACACGAAAGATCAAAGTATACTACATATTATTCACGACAAAATTTTAAGTTATAAGGAAACATCAAATAACCATGAAAATTACTAATATCTCTCCGTGGGTCCGAAAAGACTGTTAGCAGCCGGTGTGCTTCGAAGGGTCTGTACCAAGGCCATCTTTTTCACTTTTTCTGTTCTATGAAGCATTTTCAGATTTGGCCTTGAAATTTGCGCTAGCCCAATACTCGCAGTATTTATTCCATGCCTCATTAGTCAAAAAGTTTGGCCTCACGCTAATGGCGCGGAGCTCGTGCATTAACACGTCATACCTAACACACACTTTTAACCTTGAAATACTTTTGCCTTTAGTCCTTAAGCTCTAAACCAAAATTTATAACCTCGACAAACCTTAGTTTTTTATTTGTTTAATTTGAGCAAATTAGGAAATCATATGAGTTATCCTCTGTATTTTGTAATAAATTCGTCAACAGCTCCACTAAAAGTGACATGCCGAAAAATTCACATTATAGACAAAAGAATAGGGAAATGCCTAGAAGCACTCATAAGTCCTTGCAATTCACAATATATTAAACTATACATATTACTTATAGTTATCGAAACCTCATTTACATTTTTACATTTTAAAAAGCAAATTAAGTTTCTCCACAAACCCTATAAACAACAAAATAACTTCAAGGCTTACTTAGAACAAATTTAGAAAGCTCTCAAAACCATTCCCTTGTATTTCACGACCTACATTCATCCCAAGAATCCCAATACAACATACATGATTACAAAAAGAAAATTTAACTTTTAACAAAAATATTCATTGAAGATCTTTGAGCTTTTCCATTATTCCTTGTCTTCACAAAGGACCTGACATCATAAAAAACAACTCAAAGATGTCATTTAAGTAAAATTCTACATTTATCTATACTCTTGCAAATGTTAGTGCGAATACATCGAGACATGTACTTGCATTTCCAAATAACAACAAATTTATATAACCACATGAAACCCTTTATTACTATTTAAGGATCATAAACAGGTCTGTGGACCTAAGAATGAACCTAAAACAATAATAAAAAGTATAATGCATGATATAAAAAATCAACATTGCTCGCTTACAAATTTACTCACATCTAGTCTTTTTCATTAGATGGGATACCTAGTCTCGATTAGATTTACTCACACCTAGTCTTTTTAACCTAAGTGGGATACCTCATTGAGACGAAATATGTCAATGTAACCTGTATGCCATGAACAAATGACCAAAAATGACGCAAAAGGCAATACAGACTAAACACAAATGCTGGTACAAAGATAAATTTCATAAGTAGTAAAGATCAATGTAGGGTTTACATAAAGTCAAACCAACTCAAAGTTGGTTGCAAAGCCTTACATAACATTCTTCGGCTATCGCGTACTTTGACAAGTCCTAATAAATCACAAATTCATATTTTTAGAGTTACAATTCTATTTGAATAGTAAAAACTCATATTTGAACTAACAATGGGATTAAGACCAATTCTCAAGTCATAGCGGAGTTCAAACCACTTTTACAACTCCATTATCCTTTTAAAATCTTCTAAATACTCTTCATAATTCTTTTTCTTGTTTTTCAACTCAAATAAGAGTCTCAACCATTAATTTAGTTTGCGAACTGATTCTAACTCACCTATATTGAAACGACCCTCACCTAAACTAGGGTCGGGTCGCCCGGCCCAAACCGTTACTCAAGCCCGATATCTGAACCAGACCAAAATAACAATCTAGCACACCTAATTCAACTAGCGGAACAACATACTAACCATATAGGGTAATAAATGCTGATGTAAAATCAAAACTATAGTTCCATAAATCATCTAATTAAAGTGATAAGTGTCCAAAAGTATGAATAATTTCAACCATCTCAAAAAACTTCCAAATAAACAATAAAGCTTCCATAATAATCCAAAATAGATAAAGAAAGTTTCAAACTAGCCCAAAGTATATAATAGAAGCAAGTAAAATTCTCACAAAGCAAGGAAATACTTCAAGTGGGTGCTTTTCCTTTGTCGCTAGCCAACACATATATGGATGTACCTGGAGAGTAAGAGCGGTCAGCTAAAGAACCAACAAAGCTTAATAAAAGAGAAGACTCGCTCAAACACTAAACATGCAAGTATTACATTAAAAAACAAAATAATTCTACATATGTGGTAGTAAATCGAATTGTAACGCATATAACTGAAAGAGATAAAAACATGATCCTTGTTCATAAAAGGGGATGTAGACAAGTTCTATATCCAATGTCTTTTAAATGTAAATTCATTATTCAACAACCTAGGAAATGATCATTGTTTTGAAATCACATCATAAAAAGGGAAATTCACAAATTTGAAAATAGATATCAATCATTCATGCAACAGGGTTCAACAAGAGAATTACTATAAGTACTAGTATTAAATATAAATCATGGTTCCATTCAATGCATCCTAGTTAATAATTTGAACCCGGTGACCGAAACACTCGTCCTCGAAATTATGTGAGTTGTTGGCGGTGACAATGGCCATTGTGGTCTTCAACTAGTGCCCTCTAACCAACAATGTGTGTTTCCAAGCCATCACCGATTGTGACTACTTATGAACTTGATACTTCGTGGTGTAGACCACTCTCTTTTTGGTGGGATCAAAGCCATACCACTACAATTCATGACGCGGACCACTCTCTTTTGGTAGGCACACTACCACATAACCACTACTCCTGGCGCGGACCACTCTCTTTTGATGAGCATGTAGCTCCATCACCGCTTTTGGGTTGAATAACGAATTTGTTCACGTAACATGCATTCAATAGATGAGCATATTCATACCATTAACTATATGCAACCAAAACTCAAGTCTTTCGACAAAAATATGAAATCTCTATTTATCTAATATTCAAGCCACATTTAAGGCACGAGTGAAGCTCCCCACTTACCTTGATTCGTCGCGAGTTCTATTCTCAATCCTCGCTCGCTCGGGGTCTAAAGAGAACCATCTTGCGTCACTAGAAAATACATATAACATCATATCAATGCATAAATCAATACCGAGTAATTTATAATTTATTTCATACGTATTTAGGGACTCAGTAGTGTAAGTTCCACAATCATTTGTGTCACCGAGACCTTCCTCGAAGTCTAGTGTGGCGTGTTAGAGGGTGAGACCAATTGTCAGTTCCCTGATGAGCGCCTTCGCGCTTTTAGTGAAGCTAAAATTCTTGTGTAGGGGTCAGACTGGCCTATAGTTGTGTCAAGGGGACAGTTTGGCCCAAGGTCAACCTGTTTAAAGTTTTGTTGACCATTGGTCAACTCGGTCCAAGGGGTCAACAAACCCCTAAACTGGTCAAACGACCAAGTGAGGGGGAGCTCGAGCTACTCCTGGTGGCGAAAGGAGGGGGAAGCACGAGCTCCTCTGTCCCGTCACCCAACTACCCCAGCATTGAACCCTCGGCTCGACTGGCTGGACCACCGACCAGTCGTGGTGGAAAGGGGAAGACCCCACTAAGGGGAAGGTAGGTAGAGCCACCCTTCCCTCTCGGTCCGTGGGGGTGGGACTCCATGGCAGTGTCCCTCCCCCACTCAAGCTTGACGACGGTGGTGCCACCGCTCCCTCGTGCTAACAGTGGTGCCGACGCAGCCTCTCCCCTCTTAGGATACTCTTTGCTCCAAAAATTTGAGAAGAGAAGGAGGGAGAGAGAAAGAGAGAGAGATTACCTTGCTTGGGTTTAGGAGCATTCCATCACCATCATTTCCACCATCTAGTTCTACCTTTTTTTATTTACGGTTTGAAGATCAATGAGAGGTGGTTAGGGTTTTTATTTTAATCTTATTTAAATTAGGGTTAACATAATTACAAGTTTGCCCATAGGGTGGTTTTTTTGGATTTTGGGTCATTACAATATCCCTGATTTTTATAAATTTCATCCTTGAAAGCAAGAGTAAGGTACACTCGTAGCCTGCCGTGTCAATTCATAACTTTTTCTTTTACGGTCCTCTTTTTTTTACTGAGGCAAATCTGCACCTGCAAAATTTTCTTGTACCCCGCGTGAAGTTAAATCTTACTCTTGAATCTATCTTCTCAATAATATTATTTTCTTCCCACAGGCTGAAATTTATAAGGTTTATCTCGTATAAATTCCATTATAGTCATTATATCTTAGCTACCTTTCAAGTCTTTGTATCATAACGCGTTTTTAGGTATTCTTTTGTAATCTCCACAAAAGTCACTACTTGCACACAAATCGTCCCATAAACAAGTAAAGATAACAATAATGAGATGTGATTTTCTGTCTATCTCTGTGGAAAATATCTCTTCCTATCTGGCAGAAAATCAATACCGCCAACTGGTAGTAGGAACAAGGATAAATTTCTAATATAATATGAACACTAGCACACCATCTTTGTTACCTTCTCGGTTACACATATCAATGAACGACTCATCATGTCCTTGTGATTATCTGTAGAGGCTCCAAATGAGCAGTCATAGTATTTATTTTGGAATTATACCTTAACAATATCATTGTTTTACACGTTTATCTACGTTCCTTTGTGTTGGTTCTTAATTCAAGTCAACTCCTGATTAATGACCCACCTTGTAATTTCATCTGTCACATTTAACCGTTAGCTTACACAGCAAGCTTCCGATCTTGGTAAGCTATGGAACAATCATCAACGTCGCTATCCCTAAGCAGCTTTCAATACTCATTTGTATGCACTTTATTACATCATAATTTTTTTCTTCCACACTAAGGTCTCCTATCATAATCACTCGAATTTCTTGAGACTTGTCGCATCGGGCCTTCGTACCCATCAACTCTCACGATCCTGGGTAGAAGTTTTAAATTCTTTTGACGTAGTCAAGGTTCACATTTATTGCACAATCCTCTATTATCATCTTCCCGAGCTAACTCTTAGCTCTTATAGTTTATTTAGAACTTCTCTCACTGAAAAATCAATGGTGGTTTAACTTTTATATTGTTTCTTGAGAATATATAACCTACGTCTCAGGTTTTTCATTAAGGACTCGTAACTCACTAGGATCTAATTATTTTATGTTCATAATTCACCATCAACGTTTCAATTTATTACTCTTGTGCGTTACGACTGCTGCATTTTTTTTTCTTACGATACTTCAAAATAATTGTACACGACTGTGTACTTGGTACTTAGACGAGCATAACTTGCATGTCATGCCATTGAAAATTTTGAACCAAGGGTACCCTGACTTCCAAATTATACGCGTTCACAAATTTTGCTTGGATCCGAAAAAATGCTTGAGTTTACTTCACCAACATAATCGTTATGGTTTTAAACTCTTATATTGTTACTAATTAAGGTATCAACCTTTAAAATTTTCGTGTCTCTCACCAGTTGTCAATATCCTCAACACTTTATCGTCTTTGTACACCTCTCACTTTTCCATTTAGGTTGCATTTCAAATTCTCTTATTCCGTTCGGTTAGGATTCTCACTTTGAAACTTACACTAAATCCTTAGGTTCTCAAGTGCTAGCAAAACTTTGTTTAACAATTCATAAAGGGGTCAGATTTAGAAGATCTCACCTCCACATACAAATACATGTTTCATAACTAGCTTAAGATATATTCTCATCCTTCCTAGTTATCGTATTGTTCGTGTTACACAATTTGAATTTTATTGGGAGTCATCCTAGCTTAGGATCCCCAATTTTAAATTGTCAACCTATCTTTAGTTCGATTCTTCATCTTTCCCAAAACTGTCTAGTTTGGTAGTCAGGGTTCTTGCAATAACGTTCATTCTTATCGAGAAATTTCAAGTTACTCTTCACAAGCAATTATTATGATTTCTCGTGACGTCACCATTTCAATTTGAAATTTTAAGTTCATGAATAGGGTATTCCTTGCAAATCCTATGACTACAAAAAGCTATCATAGTTAATTTTTCTCTCTTGGATTCATAATGTTTTTTTTTTCATACCACCTATTAACTTATTTCTTTCCCTACAGGTCATTCCTATCTTAGGATCACAAATTTTAATAATCAACTCATCATTAACTTAGGTTAGGTGACATTAGTTACATTATTTATTCCTCGACATTATTTTTATTCAACTACTATTACAATCATGTTAGGTTCCACTTTGACTCAATAGTCGTTAGTTCACGTGTTCATTACCGGACAATCATACCAACGATAATCTTTTAGCTGTGCATCCCTAATTATAATGATTCACCTATCATTGGATTTATTACGACATCATTAACGTTGATGTACACCCTTCAAATTGTACAAATTCTGAGACATATAAATAGTTATGAGCCATTTCTTAATATTCTCAATTATGGTACCTTCAGCGCATGCCTCACATTCATTTTGAAAATGATCTATCAAATTTTGGTATCCCTAATTTTTTGAGTAAATTTCTCGTTAAGTAAGAACAATTTATATTTTAGTCGGTTGCCTTTGATTTATATTATCTTAACCTCATGTCCTTAGTCCTTTCAACATTTACAAATTTCTACTTCGCAACACAATCCTCACACATGACAATCTTGTCAAATACATCCCTCAACATTGGATCCTCAATTTCGATACTCACCTCAGTGATAGCAAGTTTAAATTTAAGTTTCTTTTATACATAATCGATCAAAACTCGAGAGAGATAACTCAATTATTAAAAAGTAAACTTTGAATCATAACTTTTTAAAAATCTTGTGTTTTCATCAAAAACCCTATTTCAAGTATCGAGTTAAACTGATTTTAATAGGAAAAATCTAAATCAATCCTTGAGTTTGGAGTAACTTTAAATGTCTTTTGAAATCAATTGGGTCAATGCGACTTAAAAATACATTATAACCGTACAAATGTTTTTATTTCCGCCACAAGATAATAACTTAGGTCCAAACCTATAATTAAGTCAAAACGCTCTTTCATATAACCCGAACTGGGTCTAACATTTCATAAGAGCAATCATTCAAGAAATCTCAACCATGCTTGTCGAATCAAAGTAAAATTGATTTTTTAAACACCAAAGTGAAGTTACGACAAGAAATCTTTGAAATACAAATGAGTCTATTCACTTCATTTATAAAACACCAAGAAAAGTAATTCGTTTTCTTTTACAAATGCTTATGCTTTGAAATATTTTGTAAAACAAATAGAGTTCTTCCTTGAAAATTGATAAAGATCAACTCGAAACACCACAAAAAATATTGTCCATTATAGTCGAAGACTCATTTTTCGAGGAAAATAAATCGCATGTAACAACGAATGTCAAATCATAGTAATGACCAACTAGTCCAATCATAGACCATTGATTTACATATTTAATTAAAAGTTAGTCATTTGATAGTACAGGTGTCTTTCATATCTCAAATTAAGTTTTCAAGTTGAACTTCATAGTCGAGCTAAATTAGTTTCGTTATTTGAGATCAAAATTTATTTGTATCCTTACTAGGATCGAGGATCTTCCTTTATAAATAAGTCATCATGGCTTTTAACCATTTATATAGAGTCTCAATTATCAAAGTTACTTCTCTAAAGTGTGACCACGTCACTACTCCCCTTTGCTTACGTAGTCATGGCGTTTCACTGCCATTTCAAGTCTCATGATCCTTATTTGAGTATTTGATTTGCTACATTACTATTAAGTATAGGAGTATTACCTCATGTAATTCTCAATCAAAGCTTGTTCATTCTCACAGTAGTTGTTGCAAATATAACTTGAAGTGCGTGTGGGCTCTCTCCCAAGGAGTTCGCTTCGACTTTCTTACGTAGTTTATTATCATACCCTCTACTGTCAGTGGAACACAAGTTCTCCATCCGCTCAAGGATACCATCAAAGACATTTAGACTAATAGGGAATGTAATTATCTATATATCTAATGAGATATTCATATATACAAGGGAACAAATAATCAACATTGTAATCTTTTGTCAGATTTCTTTTATCCCATTCCATCCTAAGATTTATTACTTATGCTTGTTAAGTCGACTTTGAACCAATGTCCCATACCATTGATTCGTCTGACTTAAAATTGACCTTTAAATCTTAAAGGCACTAAAAACTTAGGTTCCACTAACCTAATATTTCCTTATGTTCTAATACCTATGCTCTTATACCAGCTGTGATGACCCTCCCCCGACCTAGGGTCGAGTCGCCCGGCCCAAAACCATGAAAACAACTTGTGGAATAGTCATAAAGACGGTCTGGCTCACTTAAACAACTTGCAGAATAATCATAAATACGATATGGAAATATAATTGCTGAATAAAGTATAGAGCAAATCCATGTCTATCAATGAACTATAAATGGTTTTTATTATTTTGTACAACTATGTAAGGTCATCCAAAGGCTCCCAAATAAATCAACTAAATGAATAAAGGGAGATAGTGTTCAACTACCCCAAAAGACCTACTCAAAATATAACCCAATTTTAATAGTTTCAAAAAACAAATATGTAATACAATACAAGGCTCATGTTAAGAGAGAAGGATTGCTCAAACACTAAACAAGCAAATTTTACCTAAAAAAACAAAACAATTTTACACATGTAGTAGTAAATCGAATTGTAAAAAATTTAAAGGAAAGAGATAAATACAAAATCCTCATTCATAAAAAAGGGATTTAAACAAGTTCCATATCCAATGTCACTTAAAGGTAAATCCATTATTCAACAAACAAGAAAATGAGCATTCTTTTGAAATCATAACAAGAAAAGGAAAATTTGAAAATTTGAAAATAATATCATTCATTCATGCAACGGGGTTCAACAGGAGAATAACCATAAGAACTAGTAATAAATATAAATCATGGTTCCATTCAATGCATCCTAGTTAATAGTATGAACCTGGTGACGGAAACACTCACCCTCGAGATGATGTGAATTGTTGGCAGTCACAATGGCTGTTGTGATCTCCATCTAGTTCCCTCTAATCATCAGTGTGTGTTTCCAAGCCATCACCGGTTGTGACTACTTGTGAAACTGATACTTCGTGGTGCAGACCACTCTCTTTTTGGTGGGGTCATAGCCACACCACTGCAATTCATGGAGCGGACAACTCTTTGTTGGTAGGCACACTGCCACACCACCGCTACTCGTGGCGCGGACCACTCTCTTTTGATGTGCATGTAGCTCTATCACCGCTTTTGGATCGAATAACGAATTTGTTCACATCACATGCATTCCATAGATAGCATATTTATACCATTAACTACATGCAACCCAAGTCTTTCAATAACAATATGAAATTTCTAGTTATCTAATATTCAAGCCATATTTAATGCATGAGCAAAGCTCCCCACTTACCTCGGTTCGTCGCGAATCCTATTCTCGATCCTCGCGGGCTCGGGGTCCAATGAGAACTGTAGCGCGTCACTAGACAATACATATAACATCATATCAATGCATAAATCAATTTCTTTATTTCATATGTATTTAGGGACTCAATAATATAAGTCCCACAGTCATTTGTGTCGCTGAGACCTTCGTCGAGGTCTTGTGTAGCATGACAGAGAGTGGGACCCGCTGTCAATTATCGGGGAGTGCGTTCGCGCTCCTAGTGAATCTAAAATTCTTTTGCAGGGGTCAGAGTGGCTTATAGTTGAGTCCAGTCAACCACTTTAAAGGTCTGTTGACCCCTGGTCAACTCGATCAAAGGGTCAAGAGACACCTGAACTAGTCAAACGACCAAAGGAAGGGGGAGCTTGAGCTCCCCCTGGTGGCCAATGGAGGGGGAAGCACGAACTCCCCCTTCCCCCATCCCGTCACCTAATTACCTAGCGCCTCCAACGCTGGGGTCCCTCGCCCTGACTGGTCGAACCTCCGGTCAGTCGTGGCTGAGAGGGGAAGACCCCTCGGAGGGGAGGGTAGCCACCCTCCCCTCTCGGTCCGTTGGGGTGGGACGCTATGGTAGCATCCCTCCCCCACCCAAGCTTGACGAGGGCGGTGCAGCGCTCCCTCGTATCGGTGGCGGTGGCTGCGCCGCCTCTCCCCTCAAAGGGTACTTTTTGCTCCAAAATTTTAAGGAGAGAGAGAGAGAGAGAGAGAGAGAGAGAGAGAGAGAGAGAGAGAGAGATTACTTTGCTTGTATATAAGAGCATTCCATCACCATCATCTCCACAATCTAGTTCTACCCTTTTTTTATTTAGGGTTTAAGAGAAAAAAACCTGCCCTAGGGTTTTTATTTTAATCTTATTTAAATTAGGGTTTAAATAATTACAAGTTTGCCCATAGGGCAGGTTTTTTTTATTTTGGGTCGTCACATTTGTTCTTTACATTAGCTGTTAAACCATAAATTGGACTTTAGAATAGGTCTTAACCACCTATTATGGTTCCCAATATCCTTCCACTTGTCTACGTGTTCCATAGTGAGATTTGAAACTAAATTAGCAACTCATAGGCTATGCATTTTCCAAATCTCAACTAGAAACCTTGAATGAGTCTCAATTTGACTCAATTGGATTGCTACAAAATGCATTTCACCTTATTACATCATCAACAAAGTAATTCATCAACAAAACTTAATTCACTTAAGTCACTCAATATGTTCAGAACTAACTCCCCTAGCTATTAAATAGCTATAATCTATGAAATTATCTAAACTTTTCAAGATTTTCTTCCTGGAGTGCTACCCACAAAGGACGAGCCTACTTTGACTTAACCACTCAAGTCACTCCCTAAGCAAAAACCAAGGCAGTTTTTTGTGTTTTCAACAATTGGCCTGGGCGAAGCCTAAGCCTTCCTTGGCATGGCCGGGCAATGCCTTGCCTAATAAAAGCCATGCACAGCATTTGCTTTGCTGACATGTGCCTTATTGCCATCCTTTTTCCAAACCTTCACAAACAACAACAACAACAAAACACCTGATAACCACAACAAAAATACAATAGTTATAGCAACCCTATCTTCATCATCGTTCATCAATTTCCTTTACTTAACCTAGCCCATCAACAACACAACAGCCATAATCCCTCTCATTTATCTTTATTAACCTCCATTCCTTAAGAATCAAAACCACAACAATGGTACAACAACAGTACAACTGTCATCGTCATCATTGTTCCATCAATTCCCCCTCCCAATCAATTACACCCCTAATTAATTCACCATATCTACACGCATATATACCCAATAGTTCTATTGCAACCCCATGGTTATCCCAATTGCTCAACCCCTTTCTCAACAGCTAAAAACATCCACACCCACGCTAAGCGATCCACAAATTTAAGCAATCAATTCAAATACACGTTTAACTCACCTCAACCCAGTAGTTCAATCTGATGCTCCTCCTAACTTTCCAACGTGTTCACCTTCTTCTTCATCAATCCCTTATTCACCATGACTAACTGGCCACCACGACAGTGAGTTCGAGAAAGAGAGTAGTTAAACAAGTCATAATAGTCGAGAGTGTTAAAATCAAACCTAAAGAGGTTGATTAAAAACTACACTGAACAATGTGATGAAGATCACCGTGTTCAGAATCACATAACACTAACAGATAGCACAGCATAAAGATTGTCAAAAAATGAAAAACTATCTTTTTATTAACATGTAAGGCACGTCATTACAAGGTATATATAGACCAACCTACAATACTGAGTACACTACTGTCTAACTAATTTTGTTATAGTTGAGTTAAACTAACTATGGTAAAGCTAACTCGAGTTAAACACTAACCATAGCCAGAACATAAACCTTATGAATTGTTCAGCTGTACAATAATATCTCTAATAGTTCTATCTCTAACATTCCCCCTCAACGAAAACTGAGGAGAAGACACAAGGTTAACTTTGCCACAGAGGAATGAAAAATGAAGACCAGATAAATCTTTACAGAACAAATCAGTTGATTAGTGAAGAGAAGGTACATATCGTAGATCAAACAAACCAACAGCCAACTTCTTATGGATAAAATGAGCATCAACTTCAACATGCTTAATACGAGCATGGAAAACAGGGTTGGATGCAAGAGCTTTGGCACCAGTACTATCACACCATAAAACAGGACGAGAAGGACTACAAACACCAAGTTCAAAAAGAATGGATGTTGTCCATAAGATGTTTGAGACTCAATGGGGCAAGGCGCTATATTCAGCTTTAATTGAAGAACAAGCCATAACAGTTTGTTTCTTAGAGGACCATGAAACAAGATTGCCACCAAAGAACAAATAAGAGCCACTGGTAGATCGTCTGTCATCATAATCCCTAGCCCAGTCTGCATCAGTAAAGGACTCAATGTGAAGAGATGAAGAAGGTTTGAAGTACAATCCACAACCTAAGGAGCCTTTAAGATAATGAATAACCCATTTACAGGCTAGCTAGGGAAGATCAATGGGGTTTTTAAGGAACTGATTTTGTTTGTTAGCAATGAAACTAATGTCAGGTAGAGAGTAGGTAAGGTACTATAAAGCACCTATAGTACTTTTGTACAAAGTGGGATCAGTGAAAGGTTTCTCATCAAACATAGATAACTTCTTTCCAATAGAAAATGGTGTAACCGCGAGTTTGGAATCCTGCAACCCAGTCTTATGAAGAAGCTCAAGAAGATATTTCTGTTGAGTGAGATAGATGCCTGAAGAATCTCTAAAAACATCAAAACCCAAAAAAATAATCGACTTGTCCAAGGTTTATGAGAGAGAAACAAGAGTCCCACTAAGTAATCAGTTGAGATAATCGATTAGTATTAGAACCAGTAATAAGAATGTCATCTACATATACCAGCAACACCAAAAGAGAACCAGAAAACTTCTTGTAGAATAGAGAAACATCAAAGGTGAAATTAACTAGTCCGCAGCTAAGTAAGGCACTTTCTAGCTTAGAAAACCAGGCCCTGAGCGCCTGTTTGAGTCCATACAAGGCTTTATTTAATTTGCAAACATGATGAGGAAATGACTTATTAACAAAACCTTCTGGTTAAATCATATAAAGTTGTTCAGTAAGATCACCATTAAGGAAAACAATGTTGACATCAACTTGATGAACATACCACGTAAGTTACTTGCAAGAATAAATAGAATCCTAATGGAAGAAGGCTTGAAAACTAGAGAATAAGTGTCAAATTAATCAAGATTAGGGTTTGATGGAAACCCTTAGCTACCAAACGAGCTTTGTGACATTGTATAGCACCATTGAGGTTGTGTTGACTTTAAAAACCTACTTACAACCAACAGATTCATAGACAAGGAAGGAGGAACAAGAATCCAAGTATGATTCTTATTTAAGGCAAAAATTTCATAGACCATAGCACTTTGTACCAATTTTAATCTTGGAGAGCAATCTTCACACCAAGGCTCCAACTTAGTTAATAAGGCATGCGGAGAAGAGTGAACCAAAGCCTTGGGTTTGAAAATCCCATTTTTGCTCCTAGTAATCATAGGATGAGTACTCACAGGAGGTGCAGGATGACCAATCTCGAGAGTGTAACTTCGTAAGAGGCAACAGGTGAACCACCGTAATTAACTAAAAGTGTATGTGAACCGGGAGATCCTGAGGAAAACACCTAGGTGATGGAGAACACAAGTGAAGGAGACATTAAAGGCATGATTGAGGAAGAGCTTGGTGATGAAATAACGGCAATGGTGATGGTGAAGACCTTATCTTGTCACAAGAACATCTTTTAGAATCACTTAATAGGAGATGGTGAAGAGGATGATCCAGAAAACATTGACTTAAATGGAAATTCAGTCACTTGAAAAATAACATCCCTGGATATATACACTTTTCCAAAAGGATGAAGATATCGATAACCATGATGTCGAGGGCTATATCCAATGAACACACACTTAGTTGATCAAAAATTGAACTTGTGAGCGAGTAAGCAATGAGATTGGGAAAACATTAGCACTCAAACACCTTGAAAAACTGATAATCAGGACTCCTCTTGAAACAAACAAAGTATGGAGATTTAAAGCTCAGAACAGAAGAAGGTAAACTGTTGATGATGAAAACTGAAGTGACAAAGGCCTCTTCCCAAGAATGAAGTGGCATATGAGAATGAGCAAGTAGAGTTAGCACCATCTCAATAATAGCTCTATGTTTTCTTTCTGGTACTCCATTCTGTTGATGTGTGTAGGGACAAGAATATCGATGAGTTATTCCAAGTTTTTGACAATGAGATTCAATAGGTTTAAACTCAAGCCCCATGTTAGACTGAAAATAAGCCAGTTTAGTGTTAAGCTATCTTTCAGCTGACTGCATAAAGTGAAGAAAAGCAACAAGGGCATCTGATTTAAGTTTCAACGAATAAAACCATGTAAACCTGCTAAAAGCATCAACAAAGACAATATAGTAGCGAGAACCAGTGGTAGAAGACAGTGGTGCATGTCCCCAAAGGTCAGAATAAACCAATTCCAGAGGTATTGTAGTTTGTAATAGCATAATTATGGTATGGAAGCTTATATAACTTGCCAATTTTACATGAATCACGAAAGGCAAAGTAGCTTTATTGATATTATGATTACAAGAATGTAAAAGTTGGTGAAGTATCTTAAGAAAAGGATGACCAAGCATATCATGCCAATTAAAAGAATTAGTAGCTATCAAGTTTGAATTGACAGACTTATTACACAAAGAAGAAAAATAGCATGTAACATCGGTATTCAAAGGACTTGCAAGTGTGTGAGAGAACATCAACAAATGGTTGATGCTTTGCTTAAGAAGACAATACAAATCCTCTCTAAGTTGTCCTTGAACCAGAACCTTCTTAGAAGCTTTGTCCTTGACAAAGAATGAGTCGAAGTGAATTCAAGAATCACATTATTGTCCTCATATAACTTTGAGATGCTAATTAGATTCTTAGAAAAATTAGGAACATGAATAACATGTTTCAAATCTAAGGTGTGGGAAGAATGATTATGGGTAGGAAGAACACTATGTCCAACAGATGAAATTGAATGTTGAAAACCATTGCCAACAATAACACATTGTGTACTGTGTACTCACTCTATAAGTCATAAAAAAGGAATCTGAATTCATGTGGCTAGAGGCTCCTAAATCCAAGTACCGATTTGGATCGCTTACAATTTAAGAAGAGGCAATCATCCCTTGAAACCGATGATAATGAGCTTGCTTGAGCACTTGGTGCGATGGTTGTGGAGCTCCAGAGAAGTACTAACTAGGCTTCTTAAGTTGTCCACTCGAATTACCAATTTGTGTTTGATTTGGACCAAAATAGTTTTGATCAAATCTCTCGATAGCATTGTAAGGCCATATGTCCAGCTTCGATAACAAATTTGATAGAACACCTTGTTTGCTCCTCTATTACCACCATTTCTTCCACCTCTATTGCCTCAATGATCTCCTTTAGCAAGACCACCTCGATAACCCCAGTTGTCCTTCCACCATTAAACGTATTGACGAAAACTTCTTATCACTAGAATTAGAAGCAAAATGTGTCTTTGAAGCGAAGACAAATCAAGAATTGCAACAATATTGAACTATGCAATTCTCTGTTCATGCATCATTAATAGATATTGAGCATCTTATAAACTAATGGTTTTCTCTATGAGGAGATCACCACAACCACGAATCAAACTCTTGACCTACTCTATTTAACACCGATTGAATTAAATCAAATTCAGCTACACTTGACCAATAGATTTCAATTTAGCTCCAATGTTCTTGATCTTTGCAACAAAATCGAAATAGAACTAGAACCCTTTTTAAAGAATTCAATTGATTATTCAATTGAAGTGCTCTAGCTATGGAAGATTGGGCAAAAGATCGCTCCAATACATTCGAGATTTCATAAGAGGATTCACAATAAGTGACATGACCAATTACGAGACTTATCAATTTTTTAAAATAACCAAACTAATTTTTGAAAACAACCAAACCCTCAAGATTGAATCTAATTGACTTCGTACCTCATTTTCTTGCATAGAAAGGTCGATGAAGAAGAAGGTTGATTTGAAGCTAAAAAAGGACATTCAGAGATCAAAAAGTTGAGACCAAAACCTTCAATGGTCATGCACGAATTTTAACCTTCTAGTGAATGTAGTTTGTACATCAAGCTTCATTGGAAGACCGAAATTCAAAGCTCTTGCAATGGCGTAGCATCTGTAGAACAAATTCAAATTCCTCAATGAGATCGTTGAATCTGAATGAGCGAAGCCATGATTCCTTGCTCGATACCATGTTACGATCAAACCTAAAGAGGTTGATCAAAAACTACACTAAACAATGTGATGAAGATCACCGTGTTTAGAATCACATAACACCGACAAAGAGCACACTTTCACATAGATTTCAAGAAATGTAAAACTATCTTTTTATTAACATGTAAGGTACGTCATTACAAGGTATATGTAGACCAACCTACATAACGAGTACAAAACTGTCTAAATAATTACTTTACACTTGAGTTAAACTAACTATAGTAAAGCTAACTCGAGTTAAACACTAACCATAGTTAGAGCATATAACTTGTGCATTGTTCAAATTGTACAATAACATTTTTAACATTCCTATCTTTAACATAGAGGAATAAGAAAGGACGAGGGTCGAGAGACACCAAGAGACACCAAAGCAGACACGGAGAGGACCAGAGGAAAACAAGACATTGAGAGGAATCGGAGTGAAAAATGAGAGGGAATAGAGCATAGAGAGACGCATCAAGAGATTGGAAAGCGCTCACGACCGAGAGGGAGAGAGGGAGAGCAGAGAGCAACAATGTCGAGGTAGAGCGATCCA
This sequence comes from Stephania cephalantha, assembly GCA_039657325.1. Lineage (NCBI taxonomy): Eukaryota > Viridiplantae > Streptophyta > Magnoliopsida > Ranunculales > Menispermaceae > Stephania > Stephania cephalantha. The sequence continues at coordinate 28,314,244 of CM077571.1, forward strand.
CTTAAACGAAAAATAAAAAGAATCAAGGAGATGGGGTTTTGCCGTTTTGGGTTTGAAACCAAATCACTTTCGTTTTATCTATTTTCTTTGTTTTTAAGGGTTTGGATCAATAGTGACCAAATTGCCCCTCCTTTAATATTCGTTCCTTTTTAATCAACTTGCTCTCTAAGGTCATTTACCAATTCTTTAAGAGAGTGGCTAAAAGGATCCCATTTATTGCTTAGAGGACCCCGTTTTCAAATTTTAGAGCAGTTCCAAAATTGCACTCATAAGAAATGACATTTTTACCCTTCATATAAAAGGGTTTTTCCTTCCCCAAACACACCCTCACTTCTCCTTCATCACCGCACTTTTCAAAACCCTCTCACCGCCCTCACACTCTCGACGTCGTTTAGGAGGAAAAACGCCTTATTTCATTCATAATTGACTCGGTAAGTTCGTTCTCTCCTCGTTTATGCATGTTTTGTTGATGAATTCGAGTTTGTTAGGCCTCATTTGAATTAATGTTGTTGGTTCCCATTTTTTATTATTAGGGCTTTCGAGTTATTGTTGATTTCGACTTTGTTAAGTTGAAATGTCGAAGGATTCCGCAAAACGAAGCCATTCGCAATGAAAAGGGTTTTTTTTTTTATTTTTAGTGGGTTTTGTTGATTAAGGAAGAACCTCCATTGGAGGTTGCAAAACCCGTGCACTTTGCGGAGTAAAGGGCCGAACCATCAACTCGAAACCTACAGTACCTTTCGGTATTCTTCAACCGAAAGGACATCTAATTTACGGCACACTTAAGTCGTTAGTGATACTTAACTTTCGGCTATACCTAACCGACACTCATGCTTAACACATCGGACATGTTGGACCAACACCCTCCTTTTTTGGTCTAAGATTTATTTATTGCCTCAATTCTTGAATAATTTATGTTATTTTGTATGTTGGTACATGCGACACAACAAAAATCTAGCGACTCTTACACGGACTTCGTGAGGATCTTTACACCTGGATGCGTCATTTAAGAGGAAAGAGGATGTAGTGGCTTGGGATCCCATGTAGTGTGAATTGAGACAAAGTTTAAGCAAGATCTTGTTTCAATTTTCATGTTGGTTCAAAGTGGTTGAGGTTGAGATTGGGTCCAAACCAGGTGCAGTTCGGTTAAGTATGACAAGAGGATTAGTCCATAAGGTTCCGTATGTCATGGAAAAAGTTAAGATTTTTGAGGTTTTGGTGTGACCAAAACTAGTATTACGAACTTTCTTGAAGATGGACTCAAGTTTCGTCAAGAGTTTGGTTCAATTTGGGGAAAAGATTGATTAAAAACGGGCCCAAAAGTCAAAGCCAAAAGTCAAAACACGTCAAAATAGGGATTTATGAAAGTAATAAATAAAAAATTAAGTCGCTAACAAGCAAATGAGGGTTTATATATAAATAGAAAAAATCAAACGATTCATTTTATACATTTCAACAACAACAATCTGCTCGAACGTTTCCTAAACCCTTCTACCGATTCCTTCGCTCACAAAGCTTCCTACGTCCGATTTTACGATTTCTTTCCATAAAATTGTAGAGCATCACGATGCGGTCAATTTGAGCTAAATTTCCATGATGGAAATGAGGTATTCTACCCGCCATTTGGTAAATTCTCAATGCCGGAGATTTTTCCTTAATTCAATTTGAATTATTGTAATTTTTCTATTTGTTTCATGGGATTTTGAAAGAAATTGGTAGGAATTGTTGTTAATTGATATATTAGATTGATTTGCGTCAATTTGAGATAAATTCTTCCAACATGGGTAAGGGTTTTGATGTGGTGAACTGATGCTATTCATTGATAACTATTTTGGAGATGTATTAATAGTTGATATTAATTATTAGTTTTAATCAAATTTGACTCCACGGCTTTGAAATTATTTTGGTGTTGGTATTGGGTGGTTTTGTGGCGTTTGTTGTTGAGTTTTGAGAATTAATTACGAAAATATTAATTTGGAGAAGTTTTTTATGTTCAAAATAAATAAAGTTTGCCTAGTTGACATACCATATTAGAAAATTCATAACTTCTCCATCGCTGATCTGATTTAAATGTTCTTGGGTTCTATGGAAATTATGATATGCATACTACAAGTTCCTTATACGTCATCATGACAAATATTGAGGTTTTCAAGGTTAAAAAGTTACCCCAAGTTGGCTAGTTGAAAGCTAATTGAAATAGTTATATAAATTAATGTTTTTGAAATCGTTTCTCAAGCGTACTTTGGCCGCATTTTTCATTACGTTTTCTCGATTTGGTTTCACTTGAAACGAGATGCATAATAAAATTTGATATGCAAGGAAGCTATTGGAACCATCTTCAAGGTGATCCAATGCTTTGGGAACCCAAAAATTAAGCTTAAAGTTGGTTTAGTTTTAAGTAAACCCTACAAAGATCTTTATTATTAATTGAATATTTATGTACCTGTAATTGTATCATAGTCTCGCATTGCATTTTATCATTCTTGGTCATGCATACATAGAGTGAGTGAGGGGGATAAGCTTGGTTTGGAGTCTGGTTTTATTAAAATTTGGTTTTAGTCTTGCATCTACACCGTCTAGTAAAACTAGCTGAGTCTAATGCCGACAAGTCATCTTTGCATTTCATGATCACTTAATACTTGTCTCGTACTATTTTTGGAAGTCGACGTCAATATTGTTAGGAGACAACAATAAAGTGGATTGCATGTCGTTTGACGCATATATCTTATTGAATATTTGGAAATTCAATTACATATCTCCATGTATTAGACTAACAATTGCAGGAATACATATTAATGTAATAATGTACTTGCCTTACATCTTTGAGTTATTTTTGATGGTGTCGATTTTATATGAAGACAATGGATGAATGGACAAGACTCAAAGATTGTGGTAATTATTTTCAAAAGTTAAACTAAATTCTTATTATAAATTATTTTTATATATATTATTGAATTGTTCTAAGAGTCTCCTAAGTAAGCTTAAATTATGTTGAAAAATTTATATTTTAGTTTTGGGTGTATTTTGGAGTGTAAAGTTGAAATTAAGATTGGAGACTATAAGTTAGTTTAGAAGTTTGATTTTGAAATATATTATGAATTGCGGGGAGTTGTGAGTCCTTTGAGCCATCTCCTCATTCCATTGTCTATTTTATGAAAGATTTCCGACAAGCCACTTTTAGGGGAGGTGTCTTTGCTAAATTTTTTATGAAATATGGATAATATTTCTTAACTTGTTTCCAATTTTATAAATCATGAAATGTGTTTCATTGAGGATATAGATTTAGTTTGCATACTTATAAAGGATTGAAAGAATTGTAATTTTGAGGTTAAAGTTACAAAGAATGGATTAGGCTAACTAGATTATCAAATGATTAAGGTAATCTACGCTGGTCGGTGCTTAATGACGAGGGGATGACAAACTTGGTATCGAGCCTAGGGTTGGCTCAATTGAGGATAAAATTTTGTTGAAACCCAAGGGTGACGAGCGCGATTAGTTGGGAAGTGACTCATGTGAGATGGGGTATTTGAGTTATTATGTTACATTTGTGTTGTATGTTTGTATTATCGATAGATATGCGATAGAAAGTCTATTCTCCTTGTTTGTCGATACTTAACTCATAAGATATGACGAGTAAGATTAGAAACATATAGTTAAAATAGAGAATAGACTTATGAAATGAAATTGAGCGTGATTGGATGTGAAATAGATTTGTGAAGTTTGAATTCACAAAGGTGTACTATGTAGTTTGGTACTAATGTAACTTTTTTAAGTTATCGGTGATGAGACCAATTGAAAATTCGTTGAACAAGAAAGTCCAATATGATTCATGTACGTCGACGAGACATGATTTTCTTAGAAATCAAAAGTATTGAACTATTACAATTATAGAACGCCTTAAAAATGTTAAAATAGTTTCAACAAGGAAAAAAGAGACATGTCGTTTCAAAAATAAAATTGATTAAACAAATCGAACTATACTTGAAAAATTACAATAAGATTGTGATAGAACTAGTCAAGTTGTCTATGTCGGTTTCTCTGAAAATAAAATACTTTAAACTAAAGTATTATCTCATTTTTGAAACAAAAGATCAAGTGAAATGTTGAATGGAACCAAGGTTTAAAATAATCAAATGATTTCTACAAAGAAGTACTCAAACTTTTGATTGTATATTACTTAAGTTACTCATCCATAAGTGACGTTGAGTATAGTGGTTCTATAAATGGAATAACGATTTGATAGAACAAAGGGAAATACATGAGTTAGAAGTAATCTTTGATAACACCAGATTAGGTGTTGTTATAGAACAAATATCAATAAAATTTCTAACTTTAAAATGAAAAGTGTAGCGATAAGATCAATGTGTTAGAAGTTAAGGTGTTGGGAGATGGTTTAATAATAGCTTGGATTAATGATTAAACATCAAAATAGGCGATTGTGTTTTGAGGCTCAAAGTACCTAATTGTCACTTCTAAAAAAATTAAGTTATGATGCATATCACAACAACTTAACATATAATAAATGAAGAGATAGACCTATTGATTGAATATCAGTAAGTGATTGTTATAGGATGTTAGTATGAGCTCCTATATAGCAATAATTTCTATCGAAGAGGCTTAAAGGATCGACTTAGTATCCTTTAGGAATTTGATTAGTTATTAAGTTAATCAAGGTATTAGAAATTCAAATTTTTATATCTTTTTAGTTGAACAACACAGACAAGTGAATTCATCAAAAAGAGAATTGATGATCAGAAGATACAAAGTTATCTTACACAAATTTTTGAAAAGTAGCAAATTTCTCTTTGAGAAAAAGAAAAGTCGGGAAGTCTCGAGACCAATGGAAACAAATTAAGGCAATAACAAATAGTAGAACTATTTGAGTCGCAAAAATTCTCTATTTCGAATAAAGGTTAGCAAAGGGATAATTCAATTGAATGAATTATCATAAGAAGTCATATTGTCCTTAGCAAAGTTTTCGAAAAGTGAAGTGGTATTAATTGCCTTTCTAAGTCGGGATTAGGGAGCCGTAAGTGGCCTGGTTATGGAGCGAAAGTCATTGTTTATTTATAAAGGTACTAAGATTGAGATCAATGTGAGAATAGCTAAGATTGACAAAAACTCTGAATGGAATAGACCTTATGGATAAAATAAAAAGAAACATTGAGATGACTTGTGATCATTGAACCCAACGAAGCGAGCGGACTCCTTTAGTCAATGACGACACTAGAGTAGTTGTGCATGACCAAAATCTATGTAACTCCATTTTATAATCATGATTCATTCACAAAGTAGAAGTCTAGTGATCGAGATACTAGTCTTTGAATAATCCAATGAATTGGTGACAGATTGGAATAAAAGAGTATGTGAAGTTTCGTTGGAGTCAATTGGAAGTCAAGTATAAGCAATTAATGATCAAGAAATTCTCACATACACATGAAAATGAATATTTAAATTCAACGAGTCCCGATATGACTAAGGATATCAAACTATAATTTTAATGAAAATAAATATATCTTCACAAGGATCTTACTAAGAAATCAAACTCCAAATGTTGAAAATTTTGAATTAAAGTAATTTGCAACTAATATCGATGAATATGTTATACATTGGTTCAAATATAATGTTACACCTCGTGATTAGTTAGTGGTGAAGTTTTAAATTAAAACACTAATTATTGTAAATTGGAGTTAATGTAAGATACGAGAAACGATGGTGAAGATACAAATGAAATGATAAGAGACATACAATTTACAAATTTCTCGGTTAATCAATGTTATCCCTGGTGGTTGAAAATACTTAATAGAGGATAGTATATCGACTTGGTATATTTGAAGATTTGAATATTCTTTCACCGTAATTGAGTAGAAATGAAAAAGAGATAACATATTTATACATGTATGCGATACAAGTTAAAAGTTATACTCGAGAGTATAATCATCAAATATGTTAATATCTCTATTTAGAAATGTGTATCTAATAAAATTAAAGATAATGTCTCAATTTAGGTAATGAAAGAAGTTTGGTCAACACTAAGAGATTAAGACATGAGATGATTGAAGATCTCTAAAATTGAATGGAAAGAGGTTCTTGGTGAACTCATGAATAGAGAATGATTTGATGAAATTAAAAAAGTCATGAATTTTATAACCTAGGTCAAATAGAATGTTAAGTGAATTGGGCCGACGTGTTAGAATTGGTAATTGCTTTGTAGTCCACAACCTAAATGATATTATGAGTAGACATTTAGCGAATGAGTGAGAGTTGCATGATGTGTCGGGTTTCATTTTCTCAAGGATTGAAATTGAGATCTCTTGCCATGGAATGACAGATGTAATTAGAGATCTATAGTCATAGGATGACTTATGTAATTTCGTGTTTCTATTGAGAAACGCTTTGGAATGATGATGGATAAGATAGACACACAACTTTACTTAGTATCTAATGTCGAGCTCAAATATTATTTGCATCACTTATATTTAGATCGATGATAGTCTAAGAACCGGTCGATCGATAATTCTAATAAGATATGATCAGTGATGAGAAAGCAAATTGGTATGTGTACCAAAGTTTGGGTGGATATAGAAAGAATTATCAACGGTTTGTGGAATAGTTGTTCAAGAATGAGAATGAGAATTGTTTTATTGAAAAGTAACATAGGCTAGGTCTTGCTAAGAAATTCACAAATTGTTAGGATTGACAAAGTAATGGAGATAACTTTTCGTTATACCAAGATGTTGGAAATGAAAAGTTGAAATGGTTATGATCTCTACCACCAAGTTATTAAATACAACGAAGGTGATTAGAACCCACTAATGATTCATCTTGTATATAGTTTTACTTGTTTTGAATTAAAATAGTTAAATATGAAAAATCATTTTCTTTTATCTCTTTTAGTTCACCAACCTAAAAGTTTAAATTTCGAGGATGAAATTTTTTATTAGTAGGGAAGATTGTGACATCCGAGAATTTTATAAACTTAATTCGACCGCTCATTAAGTATTTTCATATTTAATTTGGGATTTAGGTATCGAGGTGGGACCCACGTGTTACGGATAAGAGATCATAAATTTTAATATTTTTTTGTGTATTATGTGTTTATCTCGATGTATTATACACTATTTCAATGTGAAATAGGGTTAAGTGGAGTGTATACGTGGTGTCCTTGAGTTTCGCGAGTGCATTGGAGAATTTTATCCAATTTTAGTAATTTCAAGGTTTTGTCTCGAGATATGTGTCGACACGAGTTTCGTGAAAGTTTAAATGTCAACCCGAGCAATTGTTTCAGATTTTACAAAAAAAATATTTACAAGTTTGAAAACTCGAATTTCGGACTTTAAATAGACTAAATGAGCCGACGTGGGCCCCACACTTTGATTTGAATGCGAGACCAGCTTGTTTAGAAGTTTTAGAGCGCTTTGATAAATTCTCAATCTTTGGGTGAAATTGATGTATTTCTTAAGGATTTATTTGGACATGAATTGAAAAGATAATCCCGAAATTAAATCAAATGATAAATAAATTGGTAGATGGCTAGTGACACTCTCGGTGTCAAGGGTGACAAGCTTGGGATGTACAATAATGTGCATGCTCGAGGTTGGTCGTTGGCGTGTGTTGCGAAGTTATAGAAGCGAAAATATATAGGTATGTACATATTTATATATATAATATAGTTTATACATATAAATATATATAAATGAATACTATAGTTTAAAATCAAATTAAAATATACATTAGATGCGCTTTGAGATACACGTAGCGTAATCATCGAGGAGTTGAAATTGTTGGACGATTTGGTGGAGGTTGGTGAGGTGTATACACGTCTCCATTTGCGTGTAATTCGGGATCACATGTAGTGTGAAATGAGACGAAGTTTGTGCGAGATCTTGTTTCGAGTTTCGTGTCGGTTGACACAAGTGGTTGAGGTTGACATAAGGTCCAAACTTGAGCATGTTTGTTTAACTATGGCAAAAGGATTGGTCCATAAGGGTTCCGTATATCATGGACAAAGTAAATATTTAGGGTTTTGGAGTGACCAAAACTAGTATTACTGGACCTTTCATGAAGGTAGACTGTTTTTTCGAGAGTTTGGTTCAATTCGTGAAAAATCGGATCGAAAACAAAGCGCGTTGAATGTCAAAACATGTCATAATAAGGATTTATGGAATTAATAAATAAAAAGAAATGAAGCTGCTAATAAGCAACTAAAGGTTTATATATAAATAAAAAATGAAAGAAATCAATCGATTCATTTTATACATTTGAACAAAACATTCACTTCGAACGTTCCCTAAACCCGTCCACCGATTCCTTTGCTTACGAAGCTCCCTACGTCCTGATTTTCACTCGGTTTCTTTTCATAAAATTGTAGAGCATCGTGATGAAGTCAATTTGAGCTAAATCTCCACGGTGCAAATGAGTTATTCGGCCCGTAATTTGGTAAATTCTCAATGCTACTTATTTTTCCTCAATTCAATTTGAACTCTTGCGATTTTTCGATTTGTTTCGTAGGGTTTTGATAGAAATTGGTAGGAATTGTTGTTAATAGATATATTGGATTGATTTGCGTCAATTTTGGACAAATTTCACCGACGTGGGTTAGGGTTTTGATAAGGTGAACTAATGCAATTCAAGAGTTAACTATTATGGAGATGTTTTAATAGTAGATATTGATTATTGTTTTTAATCCAATTTGACTCCACGAGCTCGAAATTATTTTAGTGTTGGTGTCGGGGTGATTTCGTGGCCTTTTTGTCGAGTTTTGAAAATTTAAATGTGAAAATATTAATTTGGAGAAGTTTTTTTTAGTTCAAAATAAATAAAGTTTGCCTAGTTAACATACCATATTGGAAAATTCATAACTTCTCTGTCGGTGATCCAATTTAAGTGTACTTAAATTCTATGGAAAGTATGACATGCGTAGTACAAGTTCCTTTTAGGTCCTAATGACAAATATTGAGGTTTTCAAGGTTAAAAAGTTGCCTCAAGTTGGCTAGTTGAAAGCTAATTGAAACAATTATATAAATTAATGTTTTTGGAAATTGTTCTCATGCGTATTTTGGCCGCAGCTTTTCAATGGGTTTCGTGAGTTGGTTTCACTTGAAGCGTGACCCATAATATGATTGGATATGCAGGAAGCTATTGGAACCATCTTCAAGGTGAACCGACGCTTCAGAACCCCGAAAATTTAGCTTATAGTTGGTTTGGTTTTAAGTAAACATTGCAAGGTGATCTTTACTATTGATTGGATATTTATGTACCCGTAATTGTATCATAATCTGCATTGGATTTTATCATTCTTTGTCATGCATACATAAAGTGAGTGAGGGGATATGCTTAGTTCGAGTCTGGTTTGATTGAAACTTTGTTTCAATCCCGCCTCTACGCAATCTAGTGAGACTAGTGGACTCTAACTCCGACAAGTTATCTCTCGCATTTCATGATCTCTTAATACTTGTCTCTATACTATTTTTAGAAGTCGACGTCTAATTATAGTTAGGAGACAATGACAAAGCGATTGCATGTAACGTTCACGCATATATCTTATTAAATATTTAGAAATACAATTACGTGTCTCCATGTATCAAACTATCAATTGCAGGAGTACGGATCAAAGTGTAGGAATTTACTTGCTTAACATATTCGAGTAATTTTTGATGGTGTTATATTTTATATGAAGACAATGGATAAAAAGACAAGACTCGAAGATTGTGGTAATTGTTTTCAAAAGTTAAACTAAATTCTTGTTGTGAATTGTTTATATATACTTATATATTAATTTGGGATTCTTGGGATGAGTGTAGGGCGTAACTTTCATTGAATGGTTATAAGAGTCTCCTAAGTCACTCAAATTATGCTTAAAGATTTATATTTTAGTTTTAGGGGTATTTTGCGGTGTAATGTTGAAATTAAGTTATTTGAGACTCTAAGTTAGTTTAGAAGTTCGATTTTGATATATATTATGAATTGCGGGGAGTTGTGAGTCCTTCGAGGCATCTCCCATTCTACTTTCTATTAGGTGGAAGTTTTTCGACAGCCACCTTGTTTAGGAAGTCACTACAGAAACTTTTATGAAATATGGATATTATTCCCGAATTTGCACCGATTGAATAAATTATGAAATGTGTTTCCCTCAGATACAAATTTAGTTTGGAGACTTATAAAGGGTTAAAATAATTGTTATTTTGAGGAGAAATTTGTAAAGAATGGATTAGGGTGACTAGATTATCGAGAGGATTACGGTAATCTAGGTCGATCGATCAACTTAATGGGGAAGGGGCAAACATAACCTCGCTGCAGGGATCACATAACCTTTAATCCACTCCCGCTATTGCGTTATCCTCTAAAACGACTCCCCGATTGGGCATTCTCGCTTAGGTAGATGGAATTTGAATACCAGCTTTCCCGCCTTCAATCCCCTTAGTCATATGTCACTCCAACCCATATATGCTCTTAGCAATCTCTCGCCGGTTTTGAAATATAAACTCTTGATGTCTCGATTTCTTATCTGGTTCCACAACTTTGACCATGGCTATTTTCTTCTCATTCGCATACATGCTAGTAAAGTCTTCTACAGTGGCTTTGGGCTCAGGTTTATTATATCATTATATGCGTTCGATTGCATTTTTTGTAAAACTTGTCTGTTCTCCGCCCTTATTCTTCTTCTCTTCGTGGTTTCTCTTTTATATGTTTCGTTTCTCTCTTGTTCCTCCTTGAATCAACATATTTAGGTACCTTCTTGGGGCTTTCAATGACTTCGTCGGATATGGTGCTATAAAGGTAAACATTTAATCCTAGACCTCCGATTGGAGCTCTGGTCGTGCTTACAAAACTCTGTAATCATTAAGGGAAAGGTAATCTTTCGTTGGTGGTCATGGAATTCCTAATTGAATCATAAATTATTGTGCCAACATCAATATAGTCGATCGCTTGAACTTTGTGGTGCAAAAGAACCACCCTATAGTTCACAATTTGATAGCGCCGCAAACTTGGTATTAGGCTCGCATTTAAGAAGAAACTCCAAACTTTTGTGGATTTTCTAAACATTTGGTTTGTATGTGTATTGGGTATTGTTCTTTGTCAAAAAGAAATTCATCCCCCATAATTGCTTCTAAACCATTTCTAATTGTTTAGTAGGGAGATCCATGTCTATACCCATACTCGCTTTTAGGGTACTCATTATTGTGTCAAATATGAATTTCTAGTAAATCATAATACTAGTTTATTCTTACAAAGCGAGTAGTTCACCGGTCTTCCCGGAACTATGGCTAGTGTTTTACTCGTTATCTCGTGCCCATTCGCATTAAACTCTCTCACTAGAATTTCACAACCCATCTTAACCGAGGACTACGTACCATTATCGACATAAGAGTCCCTATATAACAACCCCTAATTTTTCTCCCTTATTATATTTAGAATTCTAAGACCATATTAACCTTCTTTCTTAACATTGAGACCCATCTCTCGATATAATTCTTTTACTCTTACTAATGTCACTTTTGATCCTATTAAGAGTTTTGACGTTAATAACATGTTTGGGTCGAACTAGATTCTAGGTGTTTCCTCAATTTATTCATCTCCCTTTGAGTCATTAGTAAAACCTAAAGGTGGAGAATGTTCTCTTGTTACTCTTGTTTGGCGGTATTTATCGAAATTCTCGTTGGTCTAATTGTTGGGGTTTGAACTTCGAATTTTTGCTTTGGGTTTTCCTTTTTATGGTGCGTTCCTTTTCTCCTCTCGTGAGCTTCTACCTCTACCTCCTCCAAATCCACTGTCTTAATTTAAGAAACTTACAAGTTCGAAAGTTAAATAAACCTGTTTAGATCATAAAACAATGTTTGTCGAAATAATTCGATAAAATTCAAGACTTATTTTAAAAGGAGAAATCCATTTGGAAAAGTTGCTTGAAATTCATCATAAACTTTAAATAAAATAGGCATCAAAGTATTAACTAAAATATTAACGTTAAAATCGATTTTCTAAATATTGTAAAGCAATAGTGTGATAAACAAAGAAAATTAAATTAAAACAAAATCATAACTAAACCCCCAAACTCATTTTAAACTTGATATTCAAACCATTTGCAAATAAGTTAAAATATACCAAAATATCAAAATTGTTGGATTTTTAAATCAACGATCAGTGTAATCATCATGCCTAGTCTATTAGAATCAATGAAACCACTTGTGCAAGATAATTGAATAAAGTCCTATATAACTAGTTCGAAAAACATTAAAAAATTTGTGAAAATCCTTCAAATCAAAATTTTGTTCAAGTAAGGAGCTAGGGTTAATGTAATTACTTTCTCTAGAGTAAATCTCTTAATAGTTAAGCTTTTGTACTCCCTTAGACCGTTTGTCCAAGCTCTAGGTCGAAATTCGCTAAAACCCTACTATTACAAATTGAAAATCTTAATCCTAGTTCAATTTCCTTAATCAAGATCATGACTCGTGACGTGGGACCCGCATCGAGATATATGCAATGACCGAGGTGAGGTGGCCAACGTATATGTTATATTTTTGTTGTGATGTGTGCTTAGTGTATTTTATATGTGTAGACTACTAAATCACTCATACTAATGTTTAGGTATCGAGACATGAGCGGGGACGCGCCTCGAGATGCATGTCGACGTGGGATTTGGGGTAGAGAGTGATGTGGTGCCTTGATTAAAGCTTAGTGTAGCTTAAATCGTAGAATTAATATGTATATAATTGGTTTTGTATTAAATGTAACCTAAGTTAGCAAGTTAAAACTATAGCCATTTCCCGATTCTCGATATACATGTCGACAAATCAAGTGGTCAATTTATTCTAAATTGGTGTTAGTTAGGAAGAGATAGTGGAGAGTTATTGGAAAATGTGTCAAGATCTAGGCCATTAGATTAATCTCGAGATACATGTGTACATAAAGATCAATGGTTATTAATTAACCTTATCTTTATATATAAGGTTGGATAAATGAAATCATGCAATTATTTCGTTGCCATAACTTAGAAACTAAAGAGAAGAAAAAATTAAAGGAATTAAGGAAGGTTTTGGCTAAAAAGTTCTGGGACATCAAGGAGAGTTGGTTCTTAAATCAAAGAGTCATCAACCCTAGGTACACATCTCTCTATTTAAGTTTGAAACCGATTCTCGGTTTTTGGCCATTTTTTATAGGTAGATGATTAATTCTTCAAAATTAGTTGATATTTGGATTTCTCATTTCAAGTTCAGAATCGAACTATTAAGAAGTTCTTAAATTGGTTTTGAAATAAAAAGATATGAATTTTTTAAATTTTAAGACAAAAATGGAAATTTCGCATGTTTTATTACGAACCACCTATGTAATTTGATCATAACTTGCTCATTTTAAATCGAAATGAACCCAATCTAGTGGCATTTGAAATATAATCCGAAGGAGAACAACTTTGTCTTGCCTGAATCTTTCTAGTTCAAATGTTTTCATGTCCAAAAGTTCTTTACAAATAGGTGATTGAATGCATTTCGAGATTTTTAAAATTAAAGTTTTTAAAGATGTAACTCCCTAATTACTCATGCAAATGAGCTCATCTTTTAGTATGTTGTTATTTGGTGTGTTAACTTCCTTGTGACAAAAAATCATGAATTTTGAAACCATAAATTAGGAGAAATAAAAATTCTAAAATTGTTGGTCGGATTAGGTTTCAATTTAAACTGCTTTCTAATAGAATTGTGATATCTCTTTCATTATAAATCAAAATTACGCAAGCCAAACCTTTTCAAAAAGCTAAGATAGAGACCAAAATGTTTGTACAAGGGGAAGGATTTAAGATTTGGACAATTTCATGCCTAAAATTTCACTACAATATATGACTAAAATTTTAATATTGTTTAGTCTTAAGGGTTTATTTTGGGTTAAGGTTCCTAAATCCATTTGACCTAACCTAAACAAAATTTATTTGGATTAGTTTAAAATTAGGAACCTAAAGAAAATTCTAAGGAGTTCGGATACGTGATACAAGGTATAGGGAGGTCGGATTAGCTTAGGAAGTTGCGTGGATTATAAGTAAATTGATTGAGATATTTATGTACATTTTATTCTTATTTCGCTATTCATGTCCATTTATTTGAAGTGAATTATCCTTTGTACTCTACATGCCATGACTTGTTGTTTCTTCTCATTGAATGAGTTTATTATCATGGCATTGGTTGTTGATTAATGGTTTCATTGTCTCCATATCATATGCTAGGTTATTCTTGATTGTTGAAATGTTTGGTCAAATGAAATAGCATGCCATTAGGTAGATGTTAAATGATATTGCAAATCAAATTTCCTTTGTGCATTAGTATGCAATCACATTTATTGGATTTTCAAACAATGTCATTTCTTAGTTATAAAAGTAGTTCTAGTATCTAGGACCGTAATTGATAGAGATGTGCGTGACACAAGGTGTCACTAGACTTTTGGGGTTTTCGAGATCTCACCACTAACTTGTTCAACACACGGGGTATGGGACCCGAGGTTGTTTGCAAGTATACATCACAAGTGACTGACACTTAAGGCTAATTGTAAAGGTGTAGAGTGTAGCTCCGACCTTCACAGAGATGTAGAGCTCACTCTATCCTTATATAGTGGAAAAGGATTGGTGATAGGATTCCCGATCGACCGGCCCTACGTCATTACTACTTAACAGTGTTAGTTTCTTTTTGCTTGACTCGTAGTATTTTTTAGCCTGATTTTTTCAGCATAGTTGTTATTATTATGCTTTCATATACTTATTGCATATTTGGAAATGTGAAAAAATGTCTCTCGGTGTTACTTTCTACTTTCCTATACTCGCCGTCCTTTTTATGACGGTGGGTGCAAATCTATCGAGTAGCAGACTAGGCAAAGAGAAGATCGATGATTACCTCTCGAGGTAGTGGAGTATTGCTACATCGAATTTTGTAGCTTTTGGCTTTGTTGTATGACTTTTGTATGTCTTCCATATACTTTTGGGGTTGTATTTATGGGATAAGAGATAGTGTCCCGACCAAATAAATAATGATATATTTCATCGCCATTTCATTATATATGTATGCATGTGATCTTTAATTCATGGTTTTCCACAAATCTTAGGTATCATGTTAAAAGCTTAAACTAAATTGTTAAAACTTCCGCTCGTATAACTTTTTATTAACTCTAATTTATTAACTAACATAAGGTAAGAAAATTCTTATTTGAAAAAATAATTAGTAAGGAGAAAGGTTTTAGAAATAGGGCTGACCAATTCGTTATTAAGTCTTACGTGGTGAAGATTAAGGCTTAATGACAAAGATTAGGCCGGGCGGTGCCCTAATTTGAGAAGGGGTCATCACAGTGGTATTAGAGCCTAGGTTTGTAAAGCCTAGGTTTTATAGAGCCTAAGTTTATAGAACTTAGGTAGTGAAATGTACTTATTCTACAATGTGATACCAAAGTTACGGTTGGTATCAAAGGCCAAATTTTCTAATTAGAAACAAATAAAATTTAAACAAGGAAACACAAGTCTTAGTTTTTTCGAGTGATCCTTTCCTAGAAACTATTAGTTGGGAAGTGAGTGAAAGTGAGGTGAGGATATTTTATATGTACATGTTAGTTTCTATATGTATATATATATATATATGCGCTATTTATGTAGGAGCTGGTGTTGCAAACGTCATCAACTTGCGAGCACGATGGCGAGATCGATGCAATATTAGAGATTGAAGCCACTTTAGTAGTAAAGATCAGTATTGGTAGTGACGAAATCACCCATAAAGACAATTGATACTCCGTCTCCCACACCTATGTTTGCTAGCTTGGCGAGAGAGGTTTAGTTGGATTTTATTAGATTAAGGCCTGTTTACTTTGATGGTCAATGAGATTTTGAGAAGATTGTGAAATAAGTATTATCTCAGGAGAAGTTGAATAGAGTCTTGAGGATCGAGGACAGACTTTAGGTGAGATTTCCTCATATACATTAAAGAAAGACGTTGATGTTTGGCGGCATGCGGGTATAATTTATGATGGTGATTTCAAGTCTTGGGATGCATTCAAGAAGGAGTTCTATCGAAATACTTCCCATCTACTGTAATGAAGAGGTTTAGGAGGGACTTCATGAACTCAAGACAACGAGTGATGAGTCATTGATGAGCTACAAAGACAGGCATAAGACCAAGATTAGACACAAAGTTAGCATAGGCCGATTACTTGCTTCATGTGTAGTCGGGGTAGGCACGTAATTAGAGATTGTCCATAGCTAATAGCCATGATTTCACCGCATAGTCAAGAGTGTGTACACATGGTAGCACATCCCGATACCAATGCCACACGAGGAATCATTGAGGGTATGATTTTCATATGTTGTAGAGATTTATATGTTTGTTTGATTCAGTTTTATAGTATCTTTCAATTATGGTCGCATGATAGGCATCTAAGGGTTGACACATATTATAGTTAGCATACATTTGATTTTTAGTACCGCAATTTGGGGGATAAGGTTTACTTTAACTATCTTATTGAGAGATGTTCGATAGAGATAGGCGGGGTAGAGTTACTTGCGACTTCAAGGTGCTTGTGTTCTTAGACTTTGACATGTTGTTAGGCATAGATTGGCTAGTCGCGTATCGCACTCATATTGATTGTTTCAAGAAGACAAAGTGATATTTAAGATTCCAGGGCGTCGATGTTCGTATATAGTTGTAATACACCTAGAACCGAGGGCATTGGAGGTCAACTTTTGACTAGTGGAGATATGGAGACTCTAGTATCAATTGTATATACCAAGAGAGAGTCAAGGACCAAGTCTCGATGAGATTTTGGTTATATGCAAGTTTCCGGATGCGTTATTGGAGGACTTACCTGGTTTGCCACTACCTAGAGAAATATAATTTATTATTCGGTTCGTACCAAGTACTAGACCTATTTTTATACCACTATACCGCATGGCTTCGAGAGAGTTGGAGGAGTTGAGGAGACAGAACTTCAATATTTGGAACAGAAGGGATTCATCACACCTTTTATGTCACCATGAGGAGCACTTGTCTTGTTTGTGAAGAAAAAGGATGGTACTTTGAGACTCGCATATCTACTACAAATAGTTGAATAAGGTCACAAGATAGGAACAAGTATCCATTACCGCAGATTGACGATTTATTTGATCAGTTGAGAAGAGAGCAATTTTTCTCCAAGATAGACTTGAGATCAAGGTATCATCACTTTAGGATCCAGGATGAGGATAGATCCAAGACAACTTTCAAGCATGAGATATGGACACTATAAATTTATATCCATACCATTTGGTTTGACTAATGCTCATGCCATGTTTATGGCTTTGATGCATTGAGTGATAAGGTGATTTCTTTACCGTTTCGTGATGGTTTTCATTGATGGTATATTAATATATTGGAGGATTCAAGCGGACCACGAGCAACACCTCGGGAGACATTTTTGACTTTTAGAGGGCATAGACTATACGCCTAGTTCAACATGTGTGAATTTTGACTATCAAAGGTTGAGTTGTTGGGACATGTTGGAGCAACAAGTATTGATATGGATCCAGCCAAGATTCGATCTATTATTGATTGGCCACCACCGATGTTAGTCACGAGTTCAAGAGTTTTCTAGGGTTAGCATGATATTATCGTAGGTTTGTGAAGGATTTTTCAAAGATCACTTCACCAATTACTAGATTAACCCAGAAGGACGTCAAATTTGATTGGTTTGAGGAGTGCGAGGAGGCATTTTCTCGCTTAAAGAGGTTCTTGCTCACCGCACCGCTTTGATATTACCAGAGGCTAGACAGAGATTCCTGGTTTATACGATTGTTTCTCATAGAAGTCTAAGTTGTATGTTGATGCACGATAGAAGCATCATAGCTTAGGCATCCAAACAATCAAGATAAATGAGAAAACTTATCCCACTCATGATTTAGAGTTGGTACCAATGGTGTTTGCTATGAATATATGGAGACATCATCTGTTTGGAGAGAGGTTCACACTCTACACCGATCGAGGGAGTTTGAAATACCTTTTTACATAAAAAGAGTTGAATACAAGATAACATAGATTGTTGGAGTTTTTGAAGGACTACAACTTTTCTCTGAGTACCACACAGAAAATCTAACGTAGTTGCTTGATGCGCTAAATAGGATAGCGACGGGAGATGCTCGGGCGTATGTACTTAGGTTTGGCGAGTCTTGCTAAGAGTACCTATGATTGTGTAAGTTTGCATACAAAAATAGTTATCAAGTTAGCATTGAGATGGCGCCATTTGAGGTTTTATATGGCAAACCCTATCGCTTACCATCTTGTTGGGCTAAGCTAAAGGACTAGGATTTAGTAGGGCTGAAATTGTTGTTGATCACACGGAGAGGGTACGATAGATTCGCCGAGGCTTAAAGGGGCCTATGAGAGGCAAAAGAAATATGCGGACACGTATGGCGCTCATCTCACGCATACCGAAGGAGCCTTTGTGTATTTAAATGTTTATCCTCGGAAGAGTCTTCACGATTTGGTCCGAAAGGAAAGTTAGCACCGAGATTCATCATGCCTTTCAAGATCAAGAGATGGGTTAGAAAGGTTGCTTATGAGCTTGAGTTACCTCCGCGTGAGATGTCATTGGTACATCCAGTCTTCCATATTATTACGTTTTGACTAGTGAAGACGAAGGAAGGGGTGATGTAACGACATGTATTGATAACTCATTCATTAATAACGAATCAAAAATTATTAGTGGTCTAATACCTAATCGAGAGTTGTAGTAAGTCAAAAAGCTCAAGTATTAATAAAAGTAAAAATAAATGCAATGATTTTAAATTTTGCCACCATGGTACTGCTTGTGTGGAGTATATGACATCGCGAATGGTTTAAGTTAATTAAATTGAATATGCACGACAATAAGACCTTAGAATAATATTTACAGAAAATTGGCTAAGTAAAGGTCTAAAAAATTTTGTATGTGCTAGGCATGTAAATTTTGGGGTTATAAAGTGACCGGGACAAGTCTTAACCCTTAGATCTAGCCTTAAGTGAATTATATCCACCAGAAATGGAAAAATGAGATAATTCTTAAATAAAAGAAAAAGAAAAGAATAACAACACAACACCAACGCACAAACATGGGAGAAAGGGTTTCCAATCATATCACTATCACAACAAAAAACGCACGAGGAGAGAGCACGACTCCACCGGATGATGACAGCAAGATTCAATAATGGATAACCATGGAGGAGACGACGGCGTACCATGGAGAAGAGTGCACGAAGGAGGATTCAAACCAATGGAGGTTGACTCCCTAGACGGATAGGGGCGATACAGCCGGCGTGCTTGCTCGCAAAGAATGAGCTCGCGGATAGCAGCTCCAGCGTGATCGATGGCTGGTACCAATGGCAGACCAGCAGAGACGCTGCGACTAAAGGGAGGAAGACCAGCTGTGACGACTCTGATGAGGCTTTGGTTTTTAGCGGAGTTCACTCATGAAGAAATGAGAGAAAGAAAAGGGAAAAATAGGAATAGATTATCCTTATTTAGAGACCTAAAATCTTGGAATTAAGACTCCATTAAAGGCTTTGGTGGGACCCTAAAAATATGTTGAGTTCGATTTTGAGTTTAAAATCTATAAATCCATAGAGTTTTTTTAAGTTTAGTTCGTTCCTAAAAGGTTTGGCTCTAGTCAATTTCAAAATAATTTTATTGTTATGAAACAAGTATAGTTCTAGTTTTTATTTGCAATCTAACTTTATGTTTATGGTTTCTTGGTTCTTAGGAAGGATTCAAGTTGTTTGGTCAACTCAAAGAAAATTCAAGTTATTTGGGGTAATACCCTTTTGATTTGCATATCAAGTATTTGATAAAATGCCATAAAGAAGTTTTACTTGTATTCCTCTAAATTTTAATGGACCAATTTATGGTGTTTTTGGAGACCTTGATTTCATAGTTGATTTCTAAAAGTAAATTGGACTAAGCTTCTATGATTTACAAGTCTTTTGAAGGTTTTGAATCAAAGGTTACTACGTTTTTGGAATTAAAAACCTCGTTAAAAGACTAGGTGAAGCATTAAACTCAACTTGTTGGTTTACTTGATTTCAATTGTTATTCATGGCGATTTCACTTAGATGTCTATGAAACTTAAGTTTTGTAAATAGTCTTGAAAAAGAATGCACTTTCGGTGGTTGATAAAATGCTTATAAGAGAAGTCTGTTCTTTTTTTCTAAAGTTTGGAATATCAAATTATGGTCAACAAGATTGTGAATTTTTTTATGTGAAAGTTTGGTCGAAAGTATGAATTATGGATTTTTTTATGATTGTTGCATTCGATCTATTTGTTATGAAATTTGGATCTTGATAATCATTCGAGTATGATTTGTATGGATTTTGAGCTTCAAAGTGATTTGGGCGAATTTTGAATTAAGTTGGGTAAGATTCTTTTTCTTGCATACAATGAGTTTGACATAAAAGAGAGTTTTAATCTATTTTCTTGAAAATTGACCCAACTTATTGAAGCCATATTTGATGGTTTGATGAATTTAAGAAACTCGACTCCCTTGAATAGATTTTTGTATACAACCAAATGGTTGGACAATTGTATTGTTTTGGTTTAAATTAACTACAACAAAGGTTTTATGAACTTGGGATTCCTAGACTTATATTCATTAAGTTCAAGAGTGAAACTAATATAAGGTTGTCTTAGTATAGTAAGCCCTTTATGTAATGACTTGAGTCTTTAAAAGAACTAATTGATGAATTAGATCATTTGAGCTACACATAATTCATCTATTTAGCAAATGGTCCCTAAAATAACCTTGTTAGACAATGTACGATTGTGGATACATTAGAAGGACTTAACTAGGCTTTTTGAATGATCGATTTGATGCGGCAATTTATGTGATTGTATTTTAAGTAAACCAAGAAGAAACTCAATATTATTTCTTTTCCTTTCCTTGCTTATTTTGATTGAAATCATACATATTATTAGACTCTACTTATTTACTTGAGTGACCTAGGTCTAAAGTGGTCGATTGAGTCGTTCTTTACTCATGGGTTGACCATCTCGAGTCGTGTTCATGGCTCCTATAAGAGACTAAATCCTCTTAGTTAGCATCCACCATGGGCCGTGGCTCATCACTGGACTTGAAGGATTCCATTGCGGCTTAGCATAATGTTGCGATCGTGGCTCCCTTTCGAATTTTCTCGAGTGAAAGGATTTGATGCGGTTAAAGCGAACTTGGTCCTACCTTACCAATATTTGGTACTTGCATGTTTTAAGTGGTTTTGAGCCCACGTGTGGAGTGTCACGACCACTTTGGCGCCTATCATTTGCTTTAGGGTCACTAAGTATCTATCATTGACCATTATATTCTCTCTATCATGCGCTTTATTGCTCTTTTTAGTTTCGTTCTTTCTTACATGATTTATAGACTTATTTATTCTTTAATCTGAATTATTGTTGAACTACTTCTGGATTTACTTATTGGTATTGTCTCGGCTTTTGGTAACAATTGCGGGCATACTCTCTCGAGTTTGAGAACATTGATATGTAGTATGCGTAGGTCATTTGATGTATCTATATTTTATTTATTTTATTTTATAAATGGGTATTTGGGTTGAGAGTATTTCTCCTCTTCACTATAATTTGTACATTGTATATGTTGTACGGGGTTTCCACATTCTAGTTTCCACACATAGTACTCGTTGAGTTTTTTTAATTCATTTTTATTGGGTTTTTACCGTATTTAAATTTCGTTGCATATGATTTCATATATATATATATATATTTTTTTTGTGGTGTGGACTTTTAGGAACTAAAAGACCAGGTTTGTGGTCGACTAGGCCTTTATTAACTCGAACTAGTTTATCGGTGGTTAATCGAGGTCTAGTCTTTGGAGCCTAATTTGTAAGGTTTAGGCCATCACAAATTGGTATCGAGCCTAAGGTTTTGAATTTAACTCTTTATAAGCCTACAACAAGATTAGTTCGTAAACACGAACTTGTAGAGTTAGGAACACCAACGAACTTAGAATGGAAACCTTATGAACCTAACTTAGAGACTTAGTTGGGTAACGACCGAATGTGAGATTTGGGGAAATTTTGAATAAATCTTATTATTCGCTATTTGGTTGTTTGAATTATATAGTATCGATAGATATACGATATAACTATATTTACTGTTGTATTCACTCTTGTTTTTCACGTGAGGCACGATGAGTAAATTGTAAGAGATAGACATAGAGTTATGAAATTCTAGGAAATTGAAAACAAAAAGAAAGATTAATGGTAATGATTCAATACATAAAATTTGAACTTGTTAAGAAATAGAGTCGGAACTAAAAATTAGTAGAGGACATAATGGAACTACACCATTGAAAAAAATTGCACTCTAGTATAGAGAAGAAATTCAACCACTAATGGAACTAATGATTGACGCAAAAGAAATCTTGTTGAATGAAGGAAGTGTAGCGTATAGTTATGCATACTTTGGTTAGTGTGGGAATAGTTATACTTTATTGTTTATTCATGAGATGTAAATTGGAGTAGGTTTGATCTTAATATAATCTAACTTAAACTAGTGAAATGAGATTTAAAAAAAATTATTGTGTACCTCTAGGATTTACAGCTTTCCTAAGTAATCGCATTATTGGATATGATAAACCGAATAAGAGAGCTCAGTAAAAGTAAAGTTTGTGAAAATTGGTAAAGTGACATGATATGATGAGGAATGCGTCAAATATGAAATGAACAAAGATTTGTGCGACAAGTGGGTTAACATAAACACTAAGGAAGCAAAGTATTGAGATGACTTGAGAGCTTATGAAAAAGGCATGTACTGAGACTCCTCTAGCTTTGTTTAAAGCTCCTGGAGTAGTAGTGTCGGATAAGAAGTCCGAGTAACTCCACTTTATTAATACCATTCATTTATAGTCCCCAGTGTTGGTGAAGTCCACCACCATCTATAAGGGAGAAATGAGATTGGTGTCATAAGCCGAGATAAAGTTAATGGATTGTTCGTAAAGTTGGAGATAGCTTGAGGGTTAACCCCGAGGATGATGTGTACAAGATTTTCACAAATCTTAATGTGGTTCGACGTATCTGTACGCATATGGACGATTATCGATATGATCGTAAACTTGCATGGACTATGAAGATCATATGATAAAGGATGCTTTGAGATTATCATAGATTGATTGCCTATGTCTCGCTTACTCTCTCTTAACTTTTAGTGACATACTCGTAGTACAAATTGAGTCGTTTATACATGTGTAGCCAAGATTATGAGTCAGATGGTGTGCTAGTGTCTATTATTTTGGATTGTGATCCTTGTTTTTACTCACAGTTATGGCGGGGTTTTTACTACTTGGTTGTGGTAGAATTGCTTGACAATGATGGGCACTAGAATACATCTAAGTTTGATTTTTTTGTCTCGACGATTACGCTGCATGGTTGATCCATATTTCGGATGTCGGGCTCATGTTTGTATTATGAATTCGGTAGTAAGTGAGGAAGATTTTTTGCCTTTATACATGATGCAAGTATGACTTTAGCGATTGAATTAAAGTGGTGTGGCTCTATTTGAGACTCTATGAGAAAGGCCTTGTAATTTTTGTAAGTAATGATATTGAGACATTGAAGTCGATGATTGATTAAGAATCACACAAAGGAAGCCAAACATATTAGATAGTAATTGGATTAGAACGAGATAAATGGAGGGGTCATGTGAACTATCATAAGAGAGCACAAATGTTAAGATGTAAGGAAATTATAGAATCAAGGAGAAAGGAAATTGCCCTCAAACATTAACCCTACTTAACTTAGTCACGTGCATAACTTCTTTCCAATTTTGAGGGCGAAAGTTTTTTTAGTTGGAAAGAATGTAACGACCCATGTTTTTTATTCATTAATGAATCGCTAATCACGAATTGTTAGTTGTCTAATACCCAATCGAGAGTCGCGTAAGTCGAAGAGCACAAGTTTTAATAAAAGAAAATAAATAAAATGATTTTAAATTTTTCTAGGCATGGTTTGAGTTAATTAAATTTAATAGGCGCGAAAATGAGGACTTAAACTATTAATTATTGAAAATTGGCTAAGATAATATTTAGAGAAAATTTGTGTGTGGTAGGCGTGTCAATTTTGGGTCACAAATTGATCCTACAAGTCTCAACCCTTAGATCTAGCCACGAGTAAGTGATATCAGCCTTAGATCTAAGTGTTGCTTCAATTAAGAAAGAAATGGAGAGATGAGATAATTCTCAAATAAAATAAAATAAAAATAAAAAAAACATAAACAACACAACACCAATGCATTAAAAAGGGGGAAAAGGGTTTCTATCCCTATCTCCATCATAAGAAGAAATGCACAAGGAGAGAGCATGACTCCAATGGATGACGACGATGAGAGTCGCATATGGATAACCATGGAGGAAGCGAAGAGGATTCAAACCAATGGAGGTCGACTCCCTGATGGATGGCGTCGATATAGCAGGCGTACCTGCTCATTGAGAAAGAGCTCACGGACAGCAGCTCCAGCGAGATCGGCGGCTGGTTCGGACAACGAACTAGCAGAGACGTTGTGGCTACGAGGAGGACGAGTAGTAGTGATTACTCCAACGAGGCTTTGGTTTTTAGCAGAGTTCACTCGCGAAGAAAGGAAACAAAGAGAAGGGAAAAAATAGAAAGAGAGGATCCTTATTTAGAGAGCCAAAACCTTGGAGTTGAGACTCCATTAAAGGCTATGGTGAGACCCTAAAAATAGTTTGAGTTGGAATTTGAGTTTAAAATCTATAAATCCATAAAGTTCTTTCTAAGTTTAGTTGGTTCCTAAAAGGTTTGGCTTTTGTTGGTTTCGAAAAGTTTTTGTTGTTATTAAAGAAGCATACTTCTAGTTTTTATTTGCAATCTAACTTGATGTTTATGGATTCTTGGTTGTTATGAAGGATTCAAGTTGTTTTAGTCGAATTATAGCTAATTCATGTTATTTTGGGCAATACATATACCCCTTTGATTTGCATATCATGTATTTGATAAAATGCCACAATGGTTTTCAAGTCTTGTGAATGCACTAATTTATGGTGGTTTTGGAGACCATGATTTCTTAGTTGATTTCTATAGTAAATAGGACTAGCCTGCATGGTTTTCAAGTCTTGTGAATGTTTTGAATCAAAGGTTATTGTGTTTTGGCACTAAAAACCTCATTAAAAGATTAAGTGAAGCATTGAACTCAACTTTGAGTTTATTTGATTTCAATTGTTATTCTTGGCAATTTCGCTTAGATGTCTATGAAACTTAAGTTTTGTAAATAGTCTTGGAAAAAAATGCACTTTCAGTGGTTGATAAAATGCTTGTAAGAGTAGTTTGTTCTTTTTCTCTAAAGTTTGGAAGGTCAAATTGAGCTCGACAAGATTGAGTATTTGTTTAAGTCAAAGTTTGGTCCAAGATATGAATTATGAACTTTTTTAATGATTTTTGCATTCGACCTATTTGCTAAGGAATTAGGGTCTTGATTACCATTCGAGTATGATTTGCA
The DNA here is from genome assembly GCA_039657325.1 of Stephania cephalantha. Taxonomy (NCBI): domain Eukaryota; kingdom Viridiplantae; phylum Streptophyta; class Magnoliopsida; order Ranunculales; family Menispermaceae; genus Stephania; species Stephania cephalantha. The sequence goes on from CM077571.1 coordinate 28,339,723, forward strand.
TTGATTTTGAGCTTCAAGTGATTTGGACAAATTTTGAATGAAGTTGAGAAAAATACCTTTTGTTGCATACAATGATTTTGACATAAAAGAGAGTTTTAATCTATTTTCTTGAAAATGAATCCAACTTATTGAAGCTATATTTGATGGTTAGATGAATTTTAGAAACTCGACACCTTGTTATACAATGTATGATTGTAGATATGCTAGATGGACTTAACTAGGCTATTCGAATGATCAATATGATGTGGTGATTTATGCGATTGTATTGTAAGTAAACCAAGAAGAAATTCAATATTAATTCTTTTCTTTTCCTTGCATATTTCAATAGAAATCATACATATTATTGGACTTTATTTCCTACCGAGTTACCTAGGGTCTAAAGTGGTCGAATTGAGTTGTTGTTTACTTGTGGGTTAAGCATCTCGGTTGTGCTCCCGGCTCCTATATGAGGCTAAATCCTTTGAGTGAGCATCCTCCATGTGTCGTAGCTCCCGACATGACTTCCAGGATTCCATTACGGTGAGCATCCGATTGTGACTTGTGGCTCTCTTAGGAGTTTTCAAGCCGCGCTCAAGTAAGCCGATAGTCTTGAGCAATGATTTGGTGCGGTTGAAGTGGACTTGGTCCCGCCGTATCATTTTCTTACACTTGCATGTTTTAAGTGGCTTTGAGCCCACGTGTGGAGTGTCATGACTACTTAGGTGCCAATCCTTTGCTTCCGTATAACTTAGTCTTTTTCTTTTATCATTGTAGTTTGCTTATCATTCACTTTATTGTTAGCTTCGTTCATTACTTCATGATTTAAAGAATTATTTATTCATTAATTGAATTACTATTAAGCTTTTTCTGGATTTACTCACTGGGATTATCTCCGCTCTTAGTGACAATTGTAGGCATAATCTTTGAGCTTGAGAACATAGATATACAAAGATGCATAGGTCATTTGATGTATCTATATTGCATTTATTATATTTTATAAATGGGTATTTGGGTTGAGATATACATGTATTTCCTTTCTTGACTATAATTTGTACATTGTATCCGTTGACGTGGTTTCTACATTTTAGCTTCCACACCTAGAACTCATTTTGTGTTTAAATCATCTCATTATCGGGTTTTTGTCATATTTAAATTCCTCTCGCATATGATTTCATATATATATATATATATATACTCATTGTGTGGACTATTAGTTACTAAAGGTCAGGGGGTTTATGAGGTCGACTAGGCCTTTATTAACTCCAAACCGGGTTTACCGAGGGTTAATGGAAGCCTAGTACCAAAGCGGTGCCCAATTTATAAGGTTGGGGTCGTTACGCTGGTATCGAGCCTAAGGTTTTGAATGTAACTCTTGATAAGCCTACTATCGATTAGTTCATGAACACGGACTCGTGGAGTTAAGAACACCAACGAACTTCATGTGGAAACCCTATGAGCTTTACTTAGAGACTTAGTTGGGAAGCAACGAAGGTGAGACTATGAGAAATTATGAATTTATTATATGCTACTTGATTGTATGAATTATATAGTATCGATATATATACAATATAACTATTTTTATAGCCGTATTAACTATTGTGGTTAACGTGCGGCATGATGAGTAAATTGTAAGAAATTGACAATGGAGTACCGAAATTCGAGGAAATTGAAAAAATAAAAGAAAGATTGATTGTGGTGATTCAATATATTAAATTTGAACTTGTTACGAAATATAGTTAAAAATTAGTAGGGGACACAAAGCTCGAGGATTTCATGTTGTCAAATAATGAAAATTGGTGACGATAGAGAACTTTAATTTATTTGCCACTATTCTCACAATTTAATGACTATCTCAAGCGTGTAAATATGGGATGAAGAAAAATTCAATGATAGATAAACTATGTATAATTCTTTGTTCTAATGATGTAACTACACCATAGAAAAACAATTGCACTCTAGTGTAGAAAAGGAATTTAAGCGCTAATGAAAGTAATGATTGACGAATAAAAAAATCTTGTTGAATGAAGGAAGTGTAGCGAACAGTTATGCATACCTTGGTAAGTGTATCAATAGTTCTACTTTATAGTTTATCCATGATATGTAAATTGGAGTAGGTTTGATGTTAATCTAATCTAACCTAAACTAGTGAAATGAGATTTAAGAAAAAAATATTATGTACCTTAAGGAGTTTAGAGTTTCCTAACTAATCTCATTATTGGATATTATCGATTTGAGAAATCAACTAAGTATACTTGGTATGCATTGAAGATTTTGTAACTTTTCAAGGTCCAAGGTACATATTAGTTCCTTGTGGTAAGGAATGGATGTTCTAATAAGTCCTTGAAGTAGATACATGGAGTTAGATTCAAGTTATTCCGAAATCATGAGAAGTCCCTCGCATATGTTTCCAAATGATCTTCTTGGAATCATTTATGTAAAGAAACCGACATTGTTTGATTTTAGAAAAAATGAATAGGAACACAACTTTCTATGCCTTGTATGTTAAACTGAATAGGATAGCCCGTAAAAGTTAAGTTTGAGAAAATTGGTAAAGTGGCATGATATGATGAGGATTGCATCAAATATGAAATGAACAAAGATTTTTAAGCCAACTGGGTTAACACAAACTCTAAGAAAGCAAAGTGTTGAGATGACTTGAGGGCTTATGAAAAAGGTATATAAAGACTCTTTAGCTTTGACAAAAGCTCTGAATAGTAGTCTTGGGATTAGAAGCCCGAGTAACTCCACTTTATTGATACCATTCGTTCATAGTCCACAGTTGGTAAAGGCGACCACCTATAAGGGCCCAAAAATAAATTTGGTGTTGTGGGCGAGAGATAAAGTTTGTGGATTGTTCGTAGAGTTTGATACGACTTGAGGGTTAACCCCAAGGATGATGTGTTGCAAGATCTTCACAAATATTGATGTGGTTTAGATGTATTGGTACGCCTACTAAAAATTATCTTACATGATCATTAACTTGCACGGACTATAAATATCATATGATAGAGGATGCTTTGAGATTATCATGGATTGATTGCCTATGTCTACTTACTCTCTCCCAACTTTTACCGACATACTCGTAGTACAAATTGAGTCGTTTATGCATGGGTAGCCAAGATTATGAGTTAGATGGTGTGCTAGTGTCATTTATTTTGAATTGCAATACTTATTTTTAGTTTCGTGTTATGGTAGTGTTTTTACTACCAGGTTATGGTGGTTGCTTGACATTAATGGGCACCAGAATACATCTTAGTATGGCTTTTTAATCCGAGGATTAGACTACATGGTTGATTCATATTTTTTATGTCGATTCATGTTTCTATTACGAATTCGGTAGTGAGGAAGATTGTTTGCCTTTATGCATGATGTAAGTTTGATCAGTAGCGGTTGAACTAAAGTGGTGTGGCTCTATTTCAAACTGCGAGAGAGGAAGCAAAAGAGAACACACAGAGGAAGCAAAACAAATAAGATAATAATTGGTTTCGAACTAGATAAATTGAATGGTCATGCGAACTATCATAAGAGAACACACATGTTAAGATATAAGGAAATTATAGAATCAAGGTAAAAAGGAAATTGCACTCAAACATTATCCCTACTTAACTTAGTCACATGCGTAACTTCTATCTAATTTCGAGAATGAAATTTTCTTTTAGTTAGGAAGATTGTAACAACCCGCAGCTTTAAATTCATTAATTAATCGCTACTCACAAATTATTACTTGGTCTAATACCCAATCATGAGTCACGGTAAGTAGAAGAGCTTAAGTATTAATAAAAGAAAATAAATAAAATGATTTTAAATTTTGTCAAACATGGTACTGCGTATAGTATATGGCATCGCGAATGGTTTGAGTAAATTAAATTGAATATGTGCGACAATAAGGCCTTAGACTATTAATTATTAAATATTGGCTAAGTTAAGGTCTAAACAAAATTTGTGTGTGCTAGGCGTATCAATACATAAAATGACCAGGACAAGTCTCAACACTTACATGTAGCTATAAGTGAGTGATATCAACCTTAGATCTAAGTGACGCTTCAATCAAGAAAGAAATAAATAAATGAGATAATTCTTAAATAAAAGAAAAAACAAAACAAAAAGAACACAACACTAACGTACAAACAAGGGAGAAAGGGTTTCCAACCCTATATCCATCACAATAAAAAATGAATAAGGAGATAGCACCACTCCACCGGATGACGAGAGCGAGAGTCGCACATGGATAACCATGGAGGAGACAACGGTGTACCGCGAAAGAGAGTGCGCGAAGGAGGATTTGAACCAATGGAGGTCGACTTCCTGGACGGATGGCGCTGATACAGCCAACTTGCTTACTCGTGGAGAAGGAGCTCGCGAACAGCAGCTCCGGCTGGATCGGCGGCTGGTGCAGACGGTGGAGAAGTAGAGATGGCCCGGCTCTAGGGGGACGACAAGTAGTGAAGACTCTAACGAGGCTTTGGTTTTTAGCGGAGTTCACTCGCGAAGAAATGAGAGAAAGAAAAAGGAAAAAAATAGGAGAAAGAGAGGATTCTTGTTTAGAGACCCAAAATCTTGGAGTTGAGACTCCATCAAAGGCTATGGTGAGACCCTAAACATATTTTGAGTTCGAATATGAGTTTAAAATCTATAAATCCATAGATTTCCTTCTAAGTTTAGTTGGTTCCTAAAATGTTTGGCTCTTGTCGATTTCGAATTGATTCTGTTGTTGTTAAACTTATGTTAAACAAGCATAGTTCTAGTTTTTGTTTGCAATCTAACTTGTTGTTTATGGATCCTTAGTTCTTATGAAGGATTCAAGTTGTTTTGGTTAAATCAATGCTAATTTATGTTATTTGGGGTAATACCCCTATGATTTGGATATCAAGTATTTGATAAAATGTCACCAAAAGTCCTACTTGTATTCTTCTAAATTTTAATGCACCAATTTATGGTGGTTTTAAAGACCTTGATTTCTTACTTGATTTCTAAAATTAAATCGCACTAAGCTTCGTGATTTATAAGTCTTGTGAATGTTTTGAATCAAAGGTTATTGCATTTTTTGCACGAAAAACTTCGTTAAAAAAACTAGGTGAAGTGTTGAACTCAACTTTTTGCTTACTTGATTTCAATTGTTATTTTTGGTGATTTTTCTTAAATGTCTATGAAACTTAAGTTTTGTCAATAGTCATAGAATAGAATGCACTTTCTATGGTTGATAAAATGCTTGTAAGAGAAGTTTGTTATATTTCTCTAAAGTTTGAAAGCTCAAATTGAGCTCGGCAAGACTGTGAATTTTTTAAGTCAAAGTTTGGTCGAAGATATGATATATGGATTTTTTTTTATGATTTTTGCAAATCGACCTACTTGTTATGGAATTTGGATCTTGATAACCATTCGAGTATGATTTGCATGGGTTTTGAGCTTCAAGTGATTTGGGCGAATTTTTAATTAAGTTCAAAAATTATTTTTCTTGTATACAATGAGTTTGACATAAAAGAGAGTTTTAACCTATTTTCTTGAAAAGTAACCCAACTTATTGAAGCTATATTTGATAGTTTGATGAATTTAAGAAACTCGACACCTTTAAATAGATTCGTATACAAGTAAATGGTTTGAAATTATATTATTTTGGTTTAAATTCACTAGAACAAAGGTTTTATGAACTTGGGATTCCTAAACATATACTCATTAAGTTCAAGTGTGAAACTAATATAAGGTTGTCTTAGTATATTAAGCCCTTTATGTAATTACTTGAGTCTTTAAAAGAACTAATTGATGAATTAGATTATTTGAGCTACACATAATTCATCTATTTAGCAAATGATCCCTAAAACAACCTTGTTATACCGTGAATGACTATAGATACGCTAGAAGGACTCAACTAGGGCATTTGAATGATCGATTTGACGCGACAATTTATGCGATTGTATTGTATGTAAACTCGTAAGAAATTCAATATTAATTCTTTTCCTTTCCTTGCATATTTTGATGGAGATCATACATATTATTAGAATATCTTCCCTTACAGAGTGACCTAGGGTATAAAGTGGTCGAATTGAGTCATTGTTTACTTATGGGTTGAGCATCCAAGTCGCACTCGTGGCTTCTAGAAGAGATTGAATCCTTTAAGTGAGTATCCGCCATGTGTCATGGCTCCTCATAGGACATCAAGAATTCCATTGCGCAGAGCATCCGTTGCGACTGTGGCTCCCTTTGGAATTTTCTCGAACGACTCAAGTGAGCCGACAAAGTCTTGAAACGTATTTGGTGCGCTTGAAGCGGACTTGGTCCCGTCATTGTACCGTATTCGACACTTGCCCATTTTATTTGGCATTGAGCCCATTGGTGGAGTGTCATGACCACTTAGTCACCATATCCTTTGCTTTTTAGTCACTTAGTCTCTATTGTTGACCATTGTAGTCCTGTCTATCATATGTTTTATTGTTTTTTTAGCTTCATTCTTTCCTACATGATTTATAAACTTATTTATTTTTTAACTTTGAATTACTATTGAATTTCTTCTTGATTTACTCACCGGTAATGTCTCCGCTTTAGGTGACAATTGCGACATAATCTCTATGCTCGAGATCATTGATATGCGGCATGCATAGGTCATTTGATTTATCTATATTGCATTTAATATATTTTATGAATGTTTATTTGGTTTGAGAGATATATGTATTTCCCTTTTCACTACAATTTGTAAATTGTATTTGTTGTATGGGGTTTCCATATTCTAGCTTCCATACTTAGAACTCGTTGTGTGTTTAATTCATTTCTTATCGGGTTTTTGACGTATTTATATTCTCATTGCATATGATTTCATATATATATATATATATATACATACTTTGTTGTGTGGAATATCGATATTAAAGATAAGTTTGTGAAGCTAACTAGGCCTTTGTTAACTCCGAACTAGTTTATTGGGGTTAATGGAAGCCTAGTGTCGCGGTGCCCAATTTGGCGGGGTTGGGGGCGTTACATGTGAGATCGACAATTGAATTAAGCTAGAGTGACTCGAGCGAGGATGTATCTTATGAGGAGCCGCCAAGATAGATCCTAGATTGAAGGGTACAACAGCTTAAGAGACAAGTCTATCCCGAAGGTGTAAGCCAAGTGGCGGTTCCAAGGAGACTCGAAACTCATTTGTGAATAAGAAGACTATATGAGAAATAGATTTCCATATCTTTTTGAGTAAAGTATAGTTTTAACCTAAGTTTAATTTTGTGGATGAAATTTTCATTAGTTTGGTAGATTTATCACGGCCTAAAATCATAATCCTTGTTTAATTTCCTTTATCGGGATCAATGACCCATGACGTGGGACCCGCATCGAGATACATGTAATGACCAAGGTGAGGTGGCCGAGGCATATGCTATATTTTTTTTGATGTGTGGTTAGTGTATTGTATATGTGTAGACTACTAAGTCAATCATACTAATGTTTAGGTATCGAGACATGTGCGGGGATACGCCTCGAGATGCGTGACATACAGTACGAACGGGTAGAGAGTGATGTGGTGAGTTGATTTAAGTTTATTGTAGCATAAATAGTATAATTAATGTGGCTATAGTTGGTTTTATATTAAATAAAACCTAAGTTAGAAAGTCAAAACCATAGCCATTTAATTATTATTGAGGTACGTGTTGGCACATTAAGAGACCAATTTAGTTTAAATTGGTGTTAGTAATGAAAAGATAGTGGAGAGTTAGTGGAAATTTGTCAATATGTGGGCCATTAGATTAGTCTCGAGATACATGTGTACATAAAGATAAATGGTTATTAATCAACCTTATCTTTATATATAAGATTGGATAGATCAACTCATGCAATTCGTTTCATTTCCATAACTTAGAAGCTAAGGAAGTTGCATAAAAAAAATATTAAAGGAATTAAGGAAGGTTTTGGCAAAAAAATTCAGGGAGATCAAGGTGAGTTGGAGCTCAAATAAAAGAGTCATCAACCCTAGGTATGCATCTCTCTATTTAAGTTCGTAACCGCTTCTAGTTTTTGGCCATTTTTTCTCGGTTGTAGATGATTAATTCTTTGCAATTGGTTGATATATTTGAATTCCTCATTTCATGGTGATAATCTAGCTATTAAGAAGTTCTAGAATTGGTTTTGAAATAAAAAGATATGAATTTTTGAAGTTGTAAGAAAAAAATGGAAATTCTACATTTTGTATTATGAACTAGCCTTTGTAATTTGATCATAACTTGCTCATTTTAAATCAAAATGAGCCAAACCTCGTGGCATTCGAAATCTAATCCAAAGGGGAACAACTTCGTCATATTTGACATTTTCTAGTTCAAATGTTTTCATGTCCAAAAGTGCTCTACAAATAGGTGATTGAATGCATTATGAGATACTTGAAATCAAATTTTTAAAAGGCATTACTCCCTAATTACTCATCCAAATGTGCTTTGAACTTCTAGTATGGTGTTATTTGTATATTAGTTGCCTTGTGGCAAAAAATCACGAATTATGAAACTATAAATTGGGAGAAATAAGTTTTTTATGTTTGTTGGTCGATTAGGTTTCAATTTGAGCTATTTTTAGTAGAATTATGATATCTCTTTCATTTTAAATTAGAATTAAGCAAACCAAACATTTTCGAAAAGCAAAGATAGTGACCAAAAAGTTTGTACCATAGGAAGGATTTAAGCATTGGATAATTTCATCCCTAACATCTCGCTACAATATAGGACCTGAAGTTTCAATGTTGTTTAGTTTTAAGGGGTTGTTTTGGGTTAAGGTTGCTAAACCCATTTGACCTTACCTAAACGTAAGTTATTTGGATTAGTTTGATATTAGAACCCCGAGGAAAAGTCTCGGGAGTTTGGAAATGTGATACGATGTATTGGGAGGCCCGATTAGCTTAAGAAATTGCGTAGATTGTAAGTAAACTTATTGAGATATTTATTTACATTTCATTCATATTTTGCTATTCATTTCAAGTTATTTGAACTGAACTATCCTTTGTATCTACATGCCATAACTTGTTCACTCTTCTAATTTTATGAATTTAATATCATGGCATTGGTTGTTGATTAATGGTTTCATTGACTTTATATCATATGCTATGTTGTTCTTGATTGATGAAATGTTTGGTCAAATGAAATAGCATGCTATTAGGTAGATGTTCAATGATATTGCAAATCGAATTTCCTTTGACAATTATACAACGCAGTAAATGGCACTTAGGATTAATTATAAAAACGTAGAGTGCGACTCAGACCTTCATAGAAATGTAGAGCTCGGCTCCATCCATATATAGTGGAAAAGGCATTATTGATAAGACTCCTGGTTGATCGGCCCTAGATCATTACTACTTAGCCGAGTGTCGGTTTCATATTGTTTAATTATAGTATCTTTTAGCATGATTTGTTTTCAACATAGTTGTTATTATTATGCTTTTAGATACTTATTGTATATTTGGAAATGTGAACAAATGTCCCTCGGTGTTATTTTTCACTTTCCTATACTCACTGTCCTTTTTATGACGGTGGGTGCGGATCCATCATGTAGCGAGACTGTGCAAAGAGATGATCCAAGACTACCACTAAACCAATGAGAGTCTTTGGTACACCGAATTTTGTAGGTTTTGCCTTTATTGTATGAATTTTCTGTCTTCCATATATTTTTAGGGTTGTATTTAAGGGATGAGAGATAGTACCCTTTCCGATACATGTTGATATATTTCATCGCCGTTTTATTATATATGTAGGCATGTGATCCTTACTTCTTGGTTTTCCACAATTCTTAGGTATCATGTTAAAAGCTTAGTTAAATTGTTAAAACTTCTGTGTATAACTTTTTATTAACTCGATTTATTAACTCGAAATAAGATAAAGAATGCTTATTTGAAAAAAATATATTAGTAGGAATAAAGGTTTTGGAAAAAGGCTTACTAATTCACTTTGTTAAGTCCTATGTGGTGAAGATCATGGCTTAGGCCGAAGCAAATTGCCCTAATTTTATAAGGCGTCACACCTACTTTTGTTTAATACTTACAAAATTGAAAATTGTGGTATGAATAGGTCTACGTTAAGGCAAGGATCACTTAAATGCTATAAGATTGAGCTTAGGATGAATGAATATAGGAAGAAAATTGAGATTTTATGAAGGAATGCAATGGTTTCGTAGTGTGAATGGGTTTGTGTTTGTGGCGTTTTAGAGTTTTTATTTTAAAAATCGAAAATCGAGCCCAGTGATTCCCGTGTAAGTGGAGTCGCCGGGGAATCGCTAGGTGGATCGGTGGTCTATAAGACTCGGTGGCCCACCGATTTGAGTAGTGATTCCATTGTAAGGAAAATCTCTTGAGATTCGCCGACTCTAATTCTCACTAGACTTGTTGTATAATGCAACTCATTTTGCCAACAATTCCCAATGTTATTTTAAATCGCGGAAAACGCCATAGCTAATTCACTATTTTTTTGCAATGTAACCTATAATTAACTTATATATTATTCATTAAAACTCATGTTAAGGTAAAATTGACTAAAATTTCAAAAGTTTGAGTAGGACATACAACTAAATAAATAAATAATTAAATAAATAAATAAATAAATAAACATTTAAATATGCAAGCAAGTAAATAATGCAACTTGCATAAACGCCATATAAGCAAAAACTACTGGATCACTTTGTATTTACCATGGTGTTTAAATTTCAAAAATATTTCCAATAAAGAGTCAAAAAGTGAGAGAATAAAAACGTACTTTACTAAACTAAACCGAACTCCTAATGAATATAAAATAAGCATAAAATATACATAAATTAAACATTGAATATGGGTTGCCTCAAATAGAGCACATTTGTTTATCGTTGACTCAACTTAACCATTTATAGAGTAAAGTTGGATCTCAGAACTATCCAAACTTGAATTTAGGAATATCCACTCAAGTGCCATTCAAAAAAGTGAGTGCGCTACCGTTAATCATCTAAGTAATTATTTTGTAAAAAATATCCATAATAGCATGTGTAGTGGCTAAGAAAGGCTATTCTAAAATTAAAGGAGGATCTTCATTAATAAAGTGTGACATAACTAAAAAGTTTGTGGATACGGTGTTGTTGTTGACTTGAACTTGCACATCTATGATCACTCCTATCGGTTGAATTGAATTTCAATGCGGTAGAGAGAATCGTTCGAAGCAAAGTGAATTCAACTCCAATTAGGTATGTAGAAAGAAATGTATGGGCATGATATTTGAATTAGAGCTCGTATCATACCGAGCTCTAAAGTACCAAGCCCATTTGATTTCAATGTGCAAATGTATACCTCCAGGATCATTAAGCTTTATAGGGCCAAAATTCATCTTTTTCTTTTTCTTATTGTACTTAAATCTAGAAGCTTTCAGGTTGTTAATGTTTTTTCTATTCTCCGATTGCTTAATTCTCCATTCTTAATTTAATTTCTTTTCTTTTGAAGTGTCTTCAACTATTTCTTTCTTTGGAATAACTTTATCAGTTTCCATTATCACTTCATTAATTCCATAAATTTCAGCATTAAAGTTATCATAATAGTTTAAGTCTAAAAATTCATTATCATCAATTTAATTATCAAATAATCAATAATATTCATAATAGGTATCATAATTGTACTTGTTATTAAATATGAATTGAAAAATTTTATCTTCAAATTGCATAGACATTGTTCCTTCTAAAATATCTAACTTAGTTGTAATTGTCTTAAGAAAATGTTGACTTAATAGTATATGCAAGGGATTAGGTAATGTTGAGTCTCCCATTTCCAAGACGTAGAAGTCGATTGGAAATACTAAGTCATGTGCTTATACAAATATGTCTTCTAATAAACCCTACGGTTTATTAATGGTATTATCTCGCTAAAGTAAGATTAATTGACATATTACTTAACGATCCTATTTTTAATAATTCATAAAGTTTAAGTGACATATCATTAATTGATGCTTCGAGATCAAAAATGGTAAATTCAATAGAAGAATTACCTATGGTGATGGGCATGAAAAACATTGTGGGTCTAACATTTCTCGGGCATTCTCTTTAAAGAAGATATATTTTGTCCAAGATTTTTATTAGATTATTTTTCGTAGTTTGATAATTGCATAGTTTTTCTTTTCAAAGTTTATTGATTTCTCTTTTCTTCAATGATTTGGATATTTTTTCTTCAATTACTTCCTCCTTAGCATTTGCTAATCGTTGTGAAACTAGGTAGAATTAGAATGCATATCTTCATTCGATTCACAAATATTATTTACTTTTTCTTGGTTAACTAATTCAAAATTTTGTAAATATTGTTCATAGACTTCAATTTTTGCTATAAACCATGAGTGCGACTTTTTCGGGAAAAGGTGTGTTTTAGTTGCTTAGCCACCCGTTCCTTAGTTGGAATGACATTTGACATCATGTCTTCTTCTTCTTATTGTTCTATTGTTTTAAGTATTTTTAGTTTCTTTTTACTTTTTTTGATGTCTTTTCTTGCGTATGCGTTTCTTTTTCGTTATCATAAAATAAAACGTAACTTGTGCTTAATTAAAAGTATTTGTAGGTTGAGTAGATACTTTAGTTTGATTACTTAACATGTTAATTTGTAAAGTCATTTGATATAATTGATTTTTCAATTCGTTGATAGGCGTATCGCTTTGATTTGATTTTGAGAAATTTGCGCAAAGTTTTGATGACTTAGGGTCCTAAAGTTATGTGATATTTGTCCTAAATTTGGTTGTGTAGATTGAATAGTTTGTTAAGGTAGATGCATTAGTGTAAATTATGTAGGTGCTCTCGGTCTATAAGTGGTATAATTTTGATTTTGTGGACTATAGCTAAAATTTGAATTTGGTTTTCTAGTGTCATAACTGTTGTTGTTATATTGATTTTTTGGGGGACCGAAATATTTGTTCATAACCCCGCTTGATTTCATTAGTGTTATCTTCTTGTAAAGTAGGACATGCATCCGTAGGATGTGTAACTTCATTACAAAATCCACATGGATAATTTTGATTTGATCTATCTTTTAGTAGTACTTGAACCATGCTAGATAATTCATCAAAATTTCACAAATCTATTAATTGTTATATTACTAACTTAATAAACTTTATTTCTTAAAGTATTGTTCTTTTCACCATATTATTTAGATTGTTTGGCATCATACTAATAACTTCTCTTGCTAAACTTGGTGTAGCATCGAATAATTATTCACCATATACGATATCGATAATATTTGTTCAAAATGTTTTAGTCCTTCATAGAAGTATTGTAATAAAGTTCTTTAGGTGTATCCATGTTGTGGACAAGATGAAATTAATATTTGAAATATATCCTAAAACTCGTTAAAATTTTTATCATCTTTCATTTTCACAACTTTGATTTGTCTTCTATAAGCACTTATTTTTCTTATGCAAATATTGATCTAGGAAAGCACATTTAAGCCCATGTGGTTATCGAATCTTGAGGAAAATAAATGACCAATCTTGTGCTTGATCTTTCAATTCAAAAGGAAAAGATTTTATGTTTGACTTGTTCTAACGTGCAATCATTTGGTTCCATCCTATTAACTTTGTGTTGGTATTCATTTATAAGTTTTTGTGGGTCTTCATTGTCCTTACCGTAGAAGTTAAGTAGAGCACTAATGAATCCAAATCTAAGTTCAAATTTAAGAAATGCACATTGGTTTCTAAACAATGATATTTTGATTAGCCTCATTTAAAAAATAAGTTCTCAATTACCATTATTATTATTATTATTATTATTATTATTATTATTATTATTATTATTATTATTATTATTATTATTATTATTATTATTATTATTATTATTATTATTATTATTATTATTATTATTATTGTTATTATTATTATTATTATTATTATTATTATTATTATTATTATTAATTAAATTTATTATTTGCTTCCATTGTGATAGTTTAGAGTTTACTACATTGTTGATGTCTTAAATTGCAATTAAATGTCCAATCTACCTTAAGATCAAACAGATGTGAAGATCCCGTGGAATTAGAACTACCTAGTGGTGATAAGTCAATAATTATCGTGTTTTATTATATATTTTAGGACTATTTTAGATGTAAAATACTATATTACACGGGGTTTTCTCTTATTTTTAATTTTTCATGTGATAAATGGAATTGAGAAATCCGAGATTTTCATAAACTTGATTGTGCGACTAATTAAATTATTTCAAATTTTATTTGGTTTAAGTATCCCAAGTTGGACCCACACATTATGGATTAGAGATCATGAGGTATATTTTATTTTTATGTGTTGGGTGCTTAGTATGTGTATTATATTTTGTTATGAAATCGAGGTATGCTTTGAGGTGTATCCTTTGTTTGTCGAGTCGGGGTTGCAAGTGCGTGTCTGGGGGCACGAGTTGAAATAAGTTAATGGTTGCTCAAAAACGAATTAACGAAATGTTGATCCTCACTTGAAGATTTTTCCTCAATTTATATACAAGTTGGGATCGGTGGCAAAGTGTAAGTTGAGAATGAAGTTGGTGCGAGATCTTGCCTCGAGTCTCCTATCATTTGGCGGTGGTCAAGAATGAGATCAAGTCCAAATTGGTGCAAGTTTTGCTAAGCATGGCAAGAAAATTAGTCCGCAAGGTTTTGGTATGTCGTGGATAAAGTTAAGATTTATTTTTGGAGTTTTCACATAACTGAAACCGGTGTGATGGAAATTTTATGTAATTGGACTATTTTGTCTAGAGGGTTTCTAAATTCGGTGAGAAATCGGATCCAAAACGAGCATCTCAAGGCGTGTGTGCACTCACGTCTCGACACCTATACACAAGTAGGAGTGACTTAGTAGTCTATAATATACAATACACTAGGAATGCCTCAACAAATATAACATATGCCTTGGCCACATTGCCTTGGTCATGTACGTATCTCGATTCGAGTCCCACGTCATGGGTCACTAATTTTGATTAAGGAATTAAACTCAGATTAAGATTTTAGGCGAGTGAAATAAACTATCTTTGATCACTTCGAATCCACTTGATAACCCTCTTTTGATTACTCTATGTAATGCCCCCGATTCTAAATTAGGTAATTTGTCCTTTATCTAGATTAATTTTGTAGATATTCATGGTATGTGTCAAATGGTGTGAATAATGTGTGTACTATATATTATTTAGTTTACTTAGGTTGGAGTATAAGCTGAGTAAATAAAATAAGGCTAATGGACTTGCAAAATAAATTAAATAAAGAAAAAAGATATTTATGTAAAATACAGAAATGATGGACTTAATGAGGACTCTAGGATAATCCTAGTACTTAAAGAGATTTTGATAAGATGTAGGATTTTTATTTGGTCAACCAAACCCTAATCTCATTAACTAAGTATTTAAACCACAATTAGGGCGTCAAGCCAACTCGTGTTTTGATTTACCTATAGTGAAAGTTTGAGAAGAGAACCCTAAAACACTTGCTTGGTGAATTTGGTAGATAGGGGGACACTCATCAAGATCTTATAATACAAGGTAATAATTTATCTCATCTTCTCTAATTTCCTCTTTTTGATTCACGTATTTGATTTTGTGATGAAATCATGGTTTCTTTTAGATTTTTAAGATGGAAGATGAACCCTTATGCTTTGATTTGTGATTTGCGTCATCTCTATCTCATCTTCTTTGGGTTATTCAAATGGATTTGCAAAATCTTTGCTTTAATGGTGGATTTATTTTTCAAATATGTTCTTTGATTGAATGGGAATGATCTTGTGGTTTCATATGAGTGGTTTAATAATGTTTTTATTGGATCTTGACCCTGAGGTCGGTGTAAGTTGTTGGACAATTTGGAAACTTGATTTCGGATCGGGAATATTGAATTTATGCCCAAAGCCGTGCCGGCGCCTCGTTCATAAACGTTACGACACTGATCATGGTAGCGTCTAGGTGTTCAAAGAAGTTGATTTAGCGATTCTAGAAGGTCGTGGCATGTAACGTACGACGCTAGTAATTCGTTAGGATCAATTTAGGTTTTTTCAATTCGAACCCAACAATTTCGCCCCGACTTGTGGGTAAATCTACGATGCTTGGAGAGCGTTGGACATATTTACTAAATTAAGCTAGATCTTATTATTTTCCAAAATTAGCAATTTTTATCCGGATATATCATCGGGACAAGGGTCGTGGCGGTGGTAACTAACCTATACCAATGTAGACACGAGGAAAAGCTCGGATACGAACTTCCAAGTTAGGATTGGATAGTATTAGACCCTAATTCACCGTGTTTTAGTCTATTTATCATTATTAGCAGATATTGCCAAAGTAAAAGTTAATTTAGTTAGGTAAATGTTGCAATATAGATGGAAGCTTGACTAAGCAAGATGTTCGAGTATAGATGGAACTCGAGAGATAGACTACAATGAAAATTCTAGTGAAGATTACAATATTAAAGTCAGTGAAGAAGAAGGCAAGACAGATCTGAAGTCGAAGCATGAATTGAATACGAGTTGGATACTAAAACAAAGCAACTATAAGTATTAACATACAACAAGTGAAGAAATGTGATACTTGCTAGCAGAGAACTTCAAGATGGATTACAACTACAAAATTTGAAAGAAAGGTGCATAAAGGACTTAGGAACTTTATGGAAACGACGAGTCAAGCTTTTTGAAAGAATAGAAGACTTATTTGTTGAACATTGGATGATTCCAATAAGATTTACAATTGGAGACCGAGGAGATTTTTCGAGTTCTATGTAAATACTAAAGATCTCTATTATGTGGATCATCGTTCATTACTTGAGTTTTGTTAGAATGAGAGATCATTATAGTTGTACACATTATCAATTTGATTAATTGATTGTTTGGGCTGAGCCTACGCGAGGAAGATATTCAAATCTTGTTTGCAATATCAATTCTTATTTAGTTTTAATATGTGTTTATTAGTTCATCATTGATTTGTAAATCTATTTACTTCCACTTTGGTTTCTAAAACTTTAACAAAGGTTTCAAGGTGCTTGTCACTTTGTTATTTCTACAAGCATAGAAGAATGAGATTCTGGAAAGTTTTATCGAGATGAGATCGATTGATAAGTTACGACAATGAATGGTGAAGGACGTGAAGGTGGATCAATAACTCAATTGCCATTACTAGAATGAACCAACTATGAATACTAGAAGGTTCAAATGGTTCAATTTATCTCTAAAAAGTTGTTTCAAAAGTTGCATGTCTATAGACAAATGTCGAGAAGAAGGAGAAGGTTGCCAATCATAAGGCGATCAGTTCTATCTTCAAGTGATGTTGATGCTCAACGCTTCAAACTAATTTGGAATTACACTATAGAAAATCAAGCATGTGATGTTCTAAAGACAATCTTTGAAGGTACGAATTGTTTCAAAATCTCCAAGTTAGAGCAATTAAGTTCTATGCTCAATCGTGTTGAGATGAAAGACGATGAAGATATTGCCTCTTTTAATGATTTTTTACAAGACATTGCTAATCAAAGTTTTCAACTTGGAGAAAAGTATACTGAGGAGTAGTTAGTATGATGTGCTCTTCATGCTCTTCCTTCACGATTTGACTTGAAGATTACTATAATCGTATAGTCTTGTGATATTACTAAGATGTCTCTTGACGATTTAATTAATTTTTTGCAAACATATGAGATAAATATGTATAAAAAACCCAGTTCTTCTAAGAATGCTTGTGGTGTTGAGACAACTATTCCTGATGACTCTATAGGAGATGAGTTTGCTATGATGGCAAAAAAGTTATCAAAATTTCTCAAAAACTTTAAGAGAAATTCTTCAGGAGAAAATTAAGAAAAGGTTAATGACTGCAATAAACCTTGTATTAATGATAAGAAGACATATGCTAAGAATAAACTCAAGGGCATTAAGGGTCATGAGTGTGGAAGAGTTGAACATATTCAGATTAAATGTCCCACTTACAAAAAAAGAAGTCCTTGAATGTTTCTTTGAGTGATGATGACTCCGATGATAGTGATAAAGATTTGAATGATTCGAATATTGCACTCACTGCTATATTAATAAAGTCAAATACTACTGATGTTTTTCCATCTGCTGTTGGTGCTTCTGAACTTGATTTTATAGTATTAGACACAGAAAATAGTAAGGAAAAGGCTTGGGATATATATGGTGCAGTCAATGATGAAGATTTTGCAAAGGATCTTCAGGCTTCCTATGATATATTGTTCGCTGATTGGACATCTTTTTTATCAGAATTTTGACTTGAAGATGAAATTTTTCTTTGTCAAATTAGACTACAAATCTCTTGAAATAGAACACATGACTTGTCATGCACTGTTAAAAGAGCATGAGATTGAAATCTTTATATTGAAAAAAGCTTTTTTTATTCTAAGGCTGTTACTACAAAATTCCATACTGGTTCTTAGAAATTAAATAAAATGCTGCAAACTGGTCAATCTTTGCAAGTTAAGCATGGTCTTGGCTATACTGAGGAATCTGCCGATGCTCCCACTATATTTGTCAAAGAAAATGTAATCAATGAGGGTCAATTAATAAGACTAAAAATGATACTGCAAAGGTAAAGAAGATTCTTCAACACAAGGTTACTGCAAGCACGAATAAAAAGGTGACTACTATTGCTGACCACATACCTCCTCGTACATGTCATTTTTGTGAGATTGGTTGTCATATTCGACCACGTTGCTATCAGATGTTTTAAAATCTAAGTACATTTCAGAAGAAGAAAACATCTAAAGGCATGTTCGATTCGCATGACTGCTTAACTAATCCATTGGATTAGATGTAATTTGTTGTTCAATTCGCATGATTAGATAACGCAATCAGATTAGGTAATCATACAAACTTTGGACTAAACAAAGAGGAGTCCTACCATTTCACTTGCTAATCCAATCTCTCCCAATATGTGTAAGGACGAGATTGCCCTTCACTTATACCGAACCAAACCACTATTTATAAGTCATTCTCATCATTCGTTCGATTTCTTCATGTGAACCCTAGCTGATCCTCATCTCCATCTCTTTCGACTCTGTGATCGACCTCATCCTCCATCGATTTCGATGCTGTAATCGACCTCGTCCTCCTTCGATTTTGACTCTGGAAAGTGATCGACCTCATCCTCCTTCGATCTCAATAAAACAAACCCTAGCTGATCCTCACTCATCAACCCTGAACAATTTTAAATCTTGGTATGTGATTACTCTTTGCTAAATTCGTTGAGTTTGAGTGTTAGTTATTTTGCATTGTGGGTCTCTAATGCGGTAGCAACATCTCCATCCAATGTTTTGTAATCTTGATATTTTTTAAAGATCCCTTTTTTTTAGGTGATTTTTCTGAGTTGTTGATCTTTATATTTGATCAGTGAAACATAAGATCTGATGAATTTTTTGGTCCAAATATACTGCCTCTTCTGCAACTAATAAGCCTCACAAGAATTTTTCTTGTTTGATTCATGTTTGCAGTCTTATTGATTTGAATTTATTGTTAGCTAATTGGTACCCTCCAAGAATCATAGTAAGGTTGTTCTGCAACACTCATCTCCTACTTATCACATCAGTAACTACTCAGTTGTGACTTTAAATTTTTCTTGAAAGCACATCCCATAGCAGCAATCTTAAGTAGTAATTGACATGATTAAGTCACTAGGCATGGATGAGTTGTCGAAGTAAGATGGCTCAGGAAGTTGTATAAGAGTAAATTAATGAGTGTGCTAGTTCTTCCTATTAATTAGTTCTTTATTATGCTTTTTTGAACTATCAACGTAAACTTCTTTAGCTACCAAATTCATGAGTGTACACATGAGTGAAAGATTTGCAATTCTAGTTAATTTTTCCTATTAATTAGTTCTTTCTCCTACTTTTATGGGTCTTATATATTACATAGTAGAAGTGTTAAGCAATTATTCTAGGCTTCTAGCATCATTAAGTAGGTATATGTTTTTTGTTAATGTGAAATTGTTGTAGATGGATACGGATATCCAACAATTGGATCTTTTTACAAGGAATGTGCATTTGCTCATCCACAATTTCCAGATTTGGTTATGAGTGGTTGTTGTAATGGTTCATATATTAAGAATTATTGCAAGTCGTAGGCAATGTGTGGAGCGAACTTATACTTAAGGCTACGATAGACATCGTGACGTGATCAATGCACTCATTTATAAGTCCGACGAGAAATGTTACAAGATGCTCCGCATGGATAGAGCAAGGTTTTCAAAATTGTGTCATTTGTGACGTGAACATAGGAATCTTAAAGAAAAACGTTGCGTTCTAGTCGATGAACATCTTGCCATTACCCTCCACATTTTGGGACATAACATACGTAACAAGGTCATTTTTGTATGGTTCCAAAGATCAGGAGACATTGTGAGCTACTTCTTTAGGAGGACTATTTGAGCCATTATACGGTTGGGGCATTTGCTACTTGCTCGTCGTACCCCAATTGGCTTAGAATCTATGGATTTGAGGTGGAAACATTTTCTGGTAATAGCATCAACTTATGTTAACGCTTTTGTGTGAAGTTTATTTTAGTTATTAATGCAACCTAATATTGTATTGCATTATTGCAAGCAGGGGTGCCTTGGTGCGATCGATAAGACCCATGTACCGATTATTGTTCGAAACAATCAAAATGCTCGATTTAGAAATCAAAAATGCCAAATTACAATGAATGTCATATGCGCGTGTACGCAAGAAAGTAAATCACGTACATCCTCCCTATTAGGGAGGGTCAGTCGCTGATGGGAGAATTTTGAGAGATGCAGTTTCACGGAGAAATGGTTTACCAGTTGCTCTAGGAGACTATTACTTAGTCGACGCAAGATACTCGAATAGTGCAGGTTTCCTTACACCCTTTCGAAGCAGCGTTACCATCTCTCGAAGTGGGCTAGTGGAAAAAATCCAGCAACGATATCGGAAGAAGTATACAACATGTGTCATGCGAAGGCAAGGAATATAATTGAGACATGTTTCAGCGCTTTGAAACAGCGATGGGCCGTTCTAAGAAGGGAGTGCTATTGCGATGTGAGGATGACGACGATGATCATTATAGCATGCGCAATAACTCAGAACTACCTCACTATGGAGGTGCCGGATGACTTGACGGACAGTGTGGTACCTGAAGGTCAGGAGGTGGAGGCTGATAATGATGCCAACAATGAAGAACTTGAAGTTATTAGCACAATCAGTCCAACGGATGCGTTGATAATGTTTCAGAACAATCTTGCGTTAGATATGTGGAACAACTACAATTGATCCAATATGAAATTTAATCTTTGTTGCTTCGTTTACTATCATGGTGCTTCGTCTGAACCGTTTAACTTGTGCGAGATGAATGTTGTGGTGCTTTGTTTAAACTTTTTATGTTTGTTGTGAAAAAAATTTTGTGGTTCTATGATTAGACTTTTCGAACCTTCATACCTTGTGCATTATTTGCAAACCTTACTAGAGGAGGTATTTTTCTAATAACAATATAATATATTATGCAGGGACATGACTTCATATAAGAGGTGGTATGTTGTGTTATGTGCGTGGGTTATTGGCGTGTATGGAACGTGGTATGAATGCTACAAACAAGGGATTAATCACTGCGAACTCTATTACGATCATTTCAACAGAAAGAGGAGGCACTTGAAGCGATCTTGTGATATCATCAGGGCAACTTTACTGGAAAAGTTAAGGTTTATGCTGAGAAGACACTAGAGGAAGCACTTTCCTTGTTGGACGACATTCCTCCTGCGCCAAACCCTCCAATGAAAAGGCTCGAAGAGTACGACGAGCATGTTATACCCTCGCATCCGTGGTCACCACCTAAAGAAGAGGAAACCATTAATTTGTTTCCTCGCCATTTGTGCTTATATCTGCTTTTAGGTGGAAATTATGAATCCGTGGACTATCCATATTAATTGTCGAGTAGAATAACTTTGTAGGTTTAGATTTGAAAGACTACTTTTTTATTTTGGAACTTTGTAGGATTAATTGTATTTACAGTTGATTTAATGACAATAGGCTTTTTGAAACAACGTTCCTTCTTCTTATACTTATAGGATTAATGTTATTCGCAGTTTATTTTGGAACTTTGCAACCACATGTACATTGATTGATAACCAAACTGACTAAAATGCCATAAAGTTATGCTACCATGCAAGTGAAGGCCAATAAAAATGGAAGACAATGAGATAGTACAAATGATGCCTCCCTCAGCAGCTTAGTGCACGCGCTTGTTCACATTTCATAGTATAGAAGAAGAGATTATTGTTTGTTATTATTGTAGGTTCTGATTGAACCAATTGAGTCATTTTTTTCTCTCGTGCATTATATATAATAGCAGACTAGTTTTCTCACCTATTTAATAATCATCTTCACTGCTAGTTTTCATTATTTATTGAGTACATAAAAATTGTAGGTTTCTTTACTTTGTAACAACTTTTAACCATCATTCAAAATTTCAACCATCTCAAAATAATATAATAAGTGACAGACTAAAAGCAATGGCCTACAAAAGAAAATTAGCTTCAATTGATAGAAATTTAAAATGTAAAAGACATTTGATATTCCATCTAAATAGATCTAGTTTAAAAATTTATACAAAAGAAACATGGGGACCTCAACTACAGCCCAACATTCCAACAAAATAAAGAAGTCATGCATACTAGTTTCAAATGTAAAGTTTCAAAGTAGTTGAACAAAAAACTTATCAAACATTCCAACAAAATAGTTTCAAGTTTCAACAAACAAGTTGAACGAGCCAAAAGAAATGCAAAATATTGCTAATGAATTTCAACTGACAAGTCTATCAGCCCAACAAAATAGGTGACAATCAATAAGTTATCAGTCAAACATGGCATGGAGCCACTCAAGGCGATATGGTTCCTGCAATGACATGAAAGCCTCCATAAGCTCGTCGCATCCCATGATCTTAACTGCATAAATGGCTTTCTTTACATGCGACAATTCGAGTACCTCGTCCATAGTTGCCAGGACCAATTTTCGCATGTCTTTCTCTACGGTGATTGCAGCCTTAATCCCTAATGTCGCCTTAGAAATCTCATCTTCCATAATATGCACCGATGCATACATGGACTCTGCCAGGAGTTCATCGTCGGTGACCATTTTCTTCTTCTTCACTCCTTGGCTGTTGAGGCTTGGAGTACCAGCTCGAGTACTCGACGAGGTGGAAGTTGTCCCAACTTCCACTTCGGGCGTTGCTTCAGTGCCACCCTAATTACTAGAATCATCGACTTCATTTTCTTCTTCTAAGACATCATCTAGACCACATGCGTCCTCCCCTGTCGCCATATCATTCCCAAATATTTGACAGTATTTGTCATAGTGGGGGAATGACTTGTACCGCCATGATTTTGCTTCTGGGAAGTTTTGCAACCAATTAAAATGTACAATATTGTAGTTTAGAAAATAAAAATTAATTATATAACAAATAAGAGCAAGTGACATTGGAAACAATTAAATTTATACCTTTACGTAATCATCTCAAACATCATTTCAAGCGACGATCATGTTTGATGTAGAATCAAACCCAAAACCACTCGATCCATGCTATATGCCGAGGATCATGTCGTTCACAATAACCCGTTCTTTCTTTAAAATTTTGAAATGTGATTCGATGTGTGGTTTTGCCTTAATCCCCGAGCAAGGACAAACATCCCTTATAGCTTGCTTGAGCTGAGTTAGGTATCTTGGCTTGAACCCGTTTTTCGATTTGTAAGCCCAATTGTTCACCATCTCAAACAATGCATTAACGAGAGCAACATCCTCGGCATGAACCCACTTACGTAAGGATTCCTTTACTTCATATGTTGATTCATCTTGACATATGTCATGTGCAACTTGTTGCTTACCCTTTCTATTACCACGATGTATACTCTTTGCGATACTTGGTCGAGAAAATAGTTTGGAAGGTCGGGATGGTTAATGAGATGTTTTTCGAGGAACATGGAAGCCAACGCGTCGGCTACATTCTTTAGAACTTGTTTTGTCCATGTCTACAAAAAAGGTGAACATATAAAATAATAAAGCATAGCAACAAAAGAAAACTAAAGTCAAATGTAGGGATTGCATTAGCACAAAAACTGAGATGGAATCAAAAAAACCAAAACCAAATAGTAGACACCATATCATAAGAAAAAAATTCAATACAGACTCATCAATATACAGACTCATCAAGAGAGAGTGATGAAGAAGTTTTTCTCTCATTTTTTTTTTACTCAAACAATTCTCTAATAGTAAATCGACAAGAATTGTTCTATACATGAGAGGATGTCAATGAATTGTGGGTCGATTAGGCAACTAGGTAGGAAGCATGCTCGG
This sequence comes from Stephania cephalantha, assembly GCA_039657325.1. Classification (NCBI taxonomy): domain Eukaryota; kingdom Viridiplantae; phylum Streptophyta; class Magnoliopsida; order Ranunculales; family Menispermaceae; genus Stephania; species Stephania cephalantha. The sequence goes on from CM077571.1 coordinate 28,363,964, forward strand.
TTGGTTTCGTTTTTTTAGGGAAATGAGACAATGCTCCTGATATTCTTATTGATAAATGGGAAATGAGAATTACAACCACTTGATCGGACATAACATAATAACAATCGAAAATAGACATACAGATTGACCTGGAGAATACCCATCCCCACTAAACCAAACAATATCCAAATAGATAGAAAACCATATCAGTACACAACCAAAGACCTGCAGAATAGACATCCCCACTAAAGCAAACACAGCACTACTCCAAAGAAAAATGAACAAAAAAATTTTCACCAGAGAACATATATTACCAAACTAGTGACTTCGGCCCTCCAATAAAAATGAAAAAGGCCACTGCTCATCAGAGAACCAACGAAAAAAATTGGACATAAATAAAAAAACACACCAGATCGATCTAGGTTTTCTCCTCCTTTAATAGAGTATGGATGATGGAGAATGGTAGCCAAAACAAAAAAATAAAGAGGAAAATGAAGTTCGACATACCCATTTTTGTTTTCTTCTTCCCGAACGTGACCTCAACCTTGGTAGGGTTCGATTGAAATTGAAAATAATGAATTCGTTTCCTCCACTTGCGGTTTCTCTTGTAAGAACGATGAATCTCTTTTGCGGGTTTTTATATAGGTGTAAAAAGTGCATTTTCATTTAATCACTTAAAACCCTATCATGCCATCCAAACAAGTCTTCAAATTCGGATTACACCTAATCTATAGCAATATAATATAATGTATGCTAATCCGACCCTATCATGACAACACAATCTACAGAATCAAACAGGCCATGAGAAGTTTTATAGAGTTAAATCTCATAAGCCTGTTGCAACGCATCTACAACTATCAGCAACTACGATTGAGTTATGGTATTTGGATAGTAGTTATTCTAGATAAATGACTCGTAACAAAAACTTTCTTGAAATTACGAATCATTTAAGGAAGGTGTCGCTATATTTGGTGACGGAAAGAAAGGTGAGGTAATTGGCAAAAAAACTTTAAATGTTATAGGACTACCTAATCTAAAATGAGTTTTGCATATTGATGGTTTGAAATCTAATCTGATAAGTATCAATCAGCTGTGTGATCAGGAACTGTTTACCTACTTCACAAAAGATCATTTTCAGATAATCAATGAAGAAAGACAATGCATCATATATAGAATCCGGACATCAGACAACTGTTATATGTTGCTTCAATATTTTGTATCGCCTTACAAGTTGCAAGCTATGATTAACTATATTTCTCTAACTAATGCAGAGCTTTGGCATGGAAGACCAAGTCATCTTAATTTCAAGCAACATCAAAAATTGTTGAAAGAGGTATTCCTAAACTATCCTCTGAGCCTAATTCTATTTGTAAGCCCAGTCAAAGAGGTAAACATCGTTCAACTTCATACGTTGGCCTCAATGACATATTCACCTCACATGTGTTAGAATTACCGGATATGGACTTATTTGGCCTAATGCAAGTTGAAAGTCTTGGGAGAAAAAATTACGTTTTTGTCAATGTTAATGACTACTCAAGCTTGACTTGGATCCATTTGTTACATGATAAAGTAGAAACCATTGATGAGTTTAAGAATTTAATTGGTCAACTTCTGAATGAGAAAAGTGATGATGATGTACCTATTAATCTAATTCGTAGTTATCATGGAAGGTAGTTTGAAAATCAGTAATTTTCTAATTATTGTGCCGAATTAGGGATTAGACATGAATTTGCTGCCCCTAAGAAACCACAATAGAATGGCGTTGTTGAAAGAAAAAATCGCACAATTCAGGAGATAATAAGGGTCATGTTAGCTAAGAAAAAACTGCCTATGAATCTTTAGGGGATGCAATAAATACTGCAACCTATTTTATCAACAGAGTTTATTTCAGGCCACTTACTATAGAAACTCCGTATAAAATTTGGAAAGGTAGAAAGCCATCTATCAAACATCTCGATGCATTTGGTAGTACCTACTTCATATTAAATGATAAAGATCACCTGGGAAAGTTTGATTTCGAAATTAATGTTGAAGTTTTTCTAGGATATTCTCATAATAGTAAAGCTTATAGAGTCTATAATAAGCGAACTATGACTTTGATGGAATCTATAAAGGTTATTATTAATGATTTTGTAAGAACAAATCAATTGTCCTTTCAAAAGAATGATGAGGATGAGCTGCCAACACCCATTAGCTCAGCACCTATTACTCAGCCTACTACTAAACCATCTGATTATGATATCACTGCTCCATCTGATGATGAAGATGATAATGATGATGATTATTCAAAATCACACACTACTAAAGAACTTGGTTCAACTTTTACATCTTTCGCTCCACAGTCACAGATGCTGAAGGATCATCCAATTGAGCAAATTATTGGCTTAGTTAATGACCAAGCAAAAACAAGTGATATTCCTCCTATTGACTATAGGAATATGGTTCATTTATGATGTTGTACATCTCAGATTGAGCCTAAAAACTTCATGGCGACTTTAGTGGATGGATATTGGGTGAATGCTATGCAGGAGGAACTCAATGTGTTTATTAGACATGATGTATGGGAGCTTGTTCTATGACCTACTAATTTTAATATCATTGGTAAAAAAAGGATATTCCACAACAAGACATATGAGAATGGTGTTATTGTTCATAACAAAACCAGATTAGTTGCATAAAGATACAAACAGGTTGAATGTATTGATTTTGATAAGACATTTGCTCCAGTTGCGAGATTGGAATCTATTCGTCTACTGATAGCCATTGCTTGTAACAAATGTTTCAAGTTACAACAAATGGAAGTTAAAAATGCTTTCCTAAATGGGTATTTGCAAGAAGAAGTCTATGTTGCACAACCTAAACGATTTTAGGTTCATGATAAACCAAATGATGTCTATCATATAAAAAAGGCACTTTATGGACTGAAGCAAGCACCACGAGCTTGATATGAAAGGTTGACTGCCTACTTGTTATAAAAAGGTTACAATAGAGGGTCTATTGATAAGATTCAATTTCTTAAAAAATAGAATAAGCAGTTTGTGATTACGAAGATCTATGTCGATGATATTTTTTTCGAGGCTACATCTACAAAGCTAGCTTAAGAGTTGGTTGATTTAATGAAGAAAGAATTTGAGATAAGCATGGTTGGAGATCTTACTTACTTTTTGGGTCTGCATAGTCCACAGTCTCAAGACATTTGACACATGGCGAGCGTGAACAATAGTTTCCTGTATTTTCTTATTATTTGTAGTAGTGGTAAACGAGATATCATCTCCATACTGATTTTGCAAATTTCAAATGAAAGTATTTTTTTGTTGTTTTTCTTAATTTAGTTAATCTAATCAAATGGGAATTAAAATTCCAAATAACTAAAATCTATGAGTATTAACTTGATTAACCAAATTAACTTACTTAATTCAAAAAATTCAACGCAAACTAAATTAAACACTATTCAAATTCAATGTAAATATAAATATCTTAAACAAACCCCCACTAAACAATTTAATATACATAGATTGCTTTCAAACACTAGAACATTACATCAGTTTATAATATAGTTATAATCATAATACATGAAATCGTGGAATCATTAAATCCTAATTCATAATATGTTGACAGCCTTTAGCAAGCCATCGATTTTCATAAACTTAATGGAAAAGCTACATTCTTATCATTGTAAATCTTCCCATTGGATAAAATGCAACGCTATAGAGATATGATAGCATTAACACTCATTGAAAATGATTTCTAATCTAAGCAAATAAAAATTAGAATATGCTTATTAAGAAACAACTTATAGCACAATCACCTAAGATCCACTCAGGAAAAGCCCTATAGATTAATTCTAGTTACTAATTCTATAATTGTTGTTAATAATCATAGACATAGATTCAAAATCAAAATACCACATTACATATTTGATACTATGCATGCATTATAAATCTTCATTACTCATAATACGCAAAAAATGACTTGTTAAATATGTGATTGATGTGTATGAATAGACTTAAAGCATTAATTATGTGATTTCTTAATTATAACTATATAGCAATCCACAGTATATACATGTCTGTTTAGATTGATAAACTGCTTACTAATGCTAGAAAAATATAATACAAATATATAATTAAAATACATAATGAATAAATAAATAAATACCTCTTAAAATAAATCAAAGCTCCAATGTAACTTCAAACATAAACTAAAAGTAATAAAATACTTCTTAAATATGTAAAATAGGTTGAAGAGAGCAATAGGTGAGACAAAAAAAAGAAAGCTATTATGAAGCTCTCTCGTTTTATTCATAGTCTCCCAAAGTATACATATCCTAGATAAACTCAAATGCTTCATATTAATCTAAAAAACCCGTAATCAACCTCAGCAATTTGTCAATGATTTCTAAGTTGTTCAAAAATCACTGGGTCAATAACTAAATTTGGTTCTATGTGCTCTACTAATTTAGCTAGCAATTTATAGTATGTTCTTCAATTCGCCGAGGATTCACTAGCACTTTCACACTGCCGATTTAGGTGGAGATTCCTAGTGTAAATGCAAATCGCTTGCTAATTGATGGACTTCATCTCTAGTTGACTGTTTTACTCTTCTTCCACTTTTTCTTCCATTTCTTCGTTTTCCTATTTATATCTTGAAATCACAAAAACAAGAAAATATCTAGTGTAATATCATCATTTATATCTAAAATTAACCTAAATTACACTATAAAATATATATCTAATTATTGACTTGTCAAATACATCCAAACTTAGCACTTTGATTTCCTGAGCAAATGAATACTCTAAATCATATTCTCTTTTCATTATTTATAAACTTTCTAAATGGAAGTGATTTTTAAATGGAAACATATTACCCACAAGTAAATAAATGTTATGATAGAATAAAATAATTTAAACAAAATGAAACATTCGTTGATGATAACTCAACCACCCAAGTAAAATCGTTTAGAACTTAAAGTTATTACCAAGGCCACTACATAATAAAGGTTTTCTCAATCTCCACAGACAATCATCAAGCTTATGATGACTAGTATAGAATCTCAAAACAGAAAAACCACTATATTAATCTAGTTTTAGAAAATACTTTATAGTAGCACCACAATCAAAATCAACTGAGATTTTGGAAAGATACCAATGAATATATCATTTAAAACACGTTTAATTAAGAAATACTTCATTCAACTCTAGTTTCAAGCACTCTAGTTAAATCTTTTTATTTGATGAGTTTAAGAACATCCATCTTTTTCATCTATCATTTTTTACTTCCTCCTAATTATTTCTTTATCATATATTTCTTTTACTTTTGCTTTTGATTCTCTGCTCCATTTCCTTATGGTTATTGTCACATTTTTCCACTATAGATTGCCTGCTCCATTTCCTATGGATTCTATAGGACTCTATATATAATCATATATATTTATATATTTGTTAACTCTTACTAAAACTTCTCAATATCCAGTAAAGTTGAAGAAATCATTCTTTCTAACTTATAGAATTGAATTGGTTTCTAACCGATTTCTTCTTTCAATTGTACCATAATAACATTCTATATATATATAGTATAAAAATATTTAATTAATAGCTTTTGTATTACGAGATTCTTAAAAATCTGTCTTGTGTATCTTGCACCATTGTTTTGATCCTCTACCCGTTCTCATGACTAACACAAAGCATTCAATTGAGTGTATATATCATGTAGTACAATTAATCAAAAAGGGTGTGAAAATTGATTCCATCTTTAATGGCCCAAATTAAATAAACCAGGATTAGCGTTAATCTTGAGGATTAACAGTCGTAATTCAGGCGTTACGTAGTAAGCTGGTTGGATCGAACACGAAAATCGAGGAAATATGTTATTTATGGATGGTGGTTGTGTATATGTGGTTTTTAAAATTATTATTATTATATTGCATTGCATGTGTGTATGTTGCTATCGGTCGAGTTTGTGTGATGAGGGTTCACCTCGAAAGTCGTGTCGACGCAGGTATCGGGTAGGCAAACTACAGGTACACTAGGAAATGTGACTAATTCACGTTAAGTTGACTAGTTAAGCAACTAAAATGAGTAATGTAATCATAGGCTAAGGTTATTAAATTAAAATAATAGGTTATGTCGTACCTCGAAGTGCCTGCTCAGACGCGAGGCATTGGGTGCCGGGTAGTCAAGGGTTCGTTGGATCACAAATTTGTAAATTTTGTAAATAAAAACACTAACCAAATATATCATAATGAGCCTAAAGTAGTTTAATTAACTCAAATAAATCAAGGCCTATAGTTTGGTTTATTAATTGGAAACCATAGGATTTACATAGAGATACGTGTTAGCACATTTAAGAACTATGGGAGTAACAAATTGGTGTCACTTGGATTGAGTTAGTGGGATATATGTCAAGGTGTGGATCATTAGATGACCTTTGAGATATATATATGCATGGAGATTTAATGGCTAAAAATTATAGCACCTTAATATATAAGATTAGTTAATCAAATAACATGCAAACACAACCATTTGCACATCTTGCTGGAGAAGGAGAAGGAGATTATTGGAATTAGAGAATTCAATCATTCTTGAGGGCAAATCAAGGATTAAACTAAGGTAATCTTCTTCTCCATGTCATACACTTTCATTTAAGCACATTTTTGTGAATTTTTGATAAAATTCAAATTAGAGGGTTAGATCCCTGGTTTTGATGAAAATTGATGAAATATATGTTTTGTGATCATTTTATTAAGGATTTACAATAGTTCGGAATAAATGGGTTTTTTGAAGAAATTGGAAAAACTAGTGAATTTTTTGGATTTGAGGAAATTGATCAAAATTTTTTTTCTGAGGTTGGTTTAATTGTTGTTATGGGTCAATTTGATATGGAGAGGGTGTTAAATAGGTCTAGTTAGCTAATTAACGATTTTGGGACATAATTCTCGAGTGGAGAATTTTGTCGAGAATTTTGTCACAAAAGGTAATAGCACTCTAGCTAGGCTGGTTAGAGTGCTAATCAGTTTGGACACTAAACTATTTTTTATAATGAAGAATAGTAGCGCACTAGACAGATCCCTTAGCACGCTAACTTCACCTAGCGCGCTAGATAGACCCATTAGCGCTCTAATGCTAGATAAAAACTGAATTTAAGGGACTATTTTGGTATTTTTGACTTAATACATATTCCAAACACCTATAAACATACTAAATATGTAAAATTAGACTTCAGGGAGTTAAGGGACCGTAGCTCAGGTATCGGGGAGCTAGTGTTGTCAGATTTTGGGAGTGTCGGGAGGTCGTAGCGCGAATTGAGGTGCGTAAACCCATTGGAATGGCACACAGAATTCATGATTTGTTTTATCGATGTTGGATTACATGAATGAGAGCTGGTGGGCACACATGGGGTTTTCTACTCCTATTTTGATTTGCGTATATATTGGTTATGGCTAAACCGCTTGCACAAGTTACTTTTGATAGTGCTTGTGTCGACAGTAGTAGGATATACTTGCGATCGTTAGGAGGGATTATGGTGATCCTGTTGTGTAATAGTGTCCGGAAGGGACCATGCCGTTTACTGAAATTGGGATTTAGTTACTGTAAGCCTGTAAGTATATATGTGGTTCTTATTCGAATTTATTGATTACTGGCTGGTTTGGGTCAGGGTTTACTCGTGATTATATGGTTTTTTATTTAATCTTTCTTTATTTAATAGCATGTTTAATTGGTATATGTTGTTTAGTTATTTCAAGCTACTGATTTCGCTTGTCGTGTGCTACTTACATTAATGGGAATATGACATACTACTGTTAGGTGTTATATTTGCATGTCTCATAGATTATTAGTTTTATTTAATGAATATTTTGTGGACTTCTCTTGGGATTTTACTCACTAGACTCATCACTATATTTTATGGGTGACCGAATGCAGATCCTTCGACTAGCAAGGGCAAGGAGGTACTGGGCGACTACATTTGAGATAGTAACGCCGACTTTTATGTGACTACAATATGTATGTATTTACTTTTGTTAAGTTTTAGGGACTATAAAACACCGATTACATGTATATAGAACTTTTGTTATACTTATCTTGCCTTTATATATACATGGTATCTTTTTGTCGAGTTTTCCACTACTTAGGATTGTTATATATTGCATAATTTACTCATTTAAGACTTTCGTTGTAAAATCTCATTATAACTTGATAAATCGATTTACTGGCTAACAAAATCATTAATATTTATATGGAGATTAATCAACAAAGTTAGGGTTATATGAAAAAGTGTAAGCAATCAGTTAGGTTGCGGGGCGTTAATGATAAGCGGGGCCATAACGTGGAAGGGCTTTATGACGGGGGATGCGACATAGCGGGTACCAAGGTGGCCTAGGATTTGGGGTCGCCATAGTTTAGTATCAAAGAAAGGTTGATCGTATGGGAGGAATTGTAGTTGTTCTTTAACCTGATACTAACGCTACAGTTGGTGTTAGAGCGAGCTTGATTGGAGCAAGGTTGGTAGGGCCTAGAGTGAAAATTTAAAAGTAAGAGAAAAAGACTTAAACAAACAAACATTAGATGTGTAAACCCAAAGATCCTAACTTAGAACCCTAGTTTGGAAGTAGACTTGAGACGGGTAGTGATAGGTTTATATACGTGTTATATTATTTTATATATATGATATCCGTATATATATCAAGGTTGATCCAGAGCACGCTTCTCAATGCAGATCATGTACGAAAATTCTACTACGCCTCGTGAGACTAGATAGAATAGCGACATAGCTATGGATTCCCATGTTACGGTGAGTGTCGAGGATCGGTTTTCGACTCAAGAGACTAAGATGGCCGAGGTACTATGGTTATTATGGGATCAGACCGGCGCACTGACGGCACTTGCTATAGCGGTTGCAGCACCCGAGACTCAGGAGTAGTTATAGCACATACGGGAACAACCATCCCCTCGGTTGTTCCCTAGACACTAGTAGAGAGAGTAGCTACAGAGACAAAGATAAAGAGAGCTATAGTTGTTATTGTTCCACTGGAGATTCGACCCTTACGCCTCTACCCACGGCTACAGATCAGACGATTATCACTACATCAGGATTTGTCTTGGCTCCAAAGGCGAAGATGTTGAGGGAGTTCATTAAGTTTCAGCCAGGCTTTTTCTATGGAGGCGGTGACCTAAGGCGGCAGGGAAGTGGATAATGTCTCATTAGCATTTCCATAAGTTGATGAGGAACATTGAGATCGTTCAGGCGTGTCTTTTTGAGCATGTTTGAGAGGTCATGTAGTAGTCTAGTTGACCACATATATTGATACTCATCTAGAGCCGATGACATGGGCTAAGTTTAAAGAGTTATTATATGATCATTACATACCCATGGATGTGAGAATGAGATTGAGGGAAGAGTTTTTAACTCTGAGATAGGGTAACCAGACACTAATACAATATATGGAACAATTTAAGTATCTATTTCAGTTCGCTGTGGATGTGGCTGGGATTAAGCGATTACATATTTATTATTTCAAATAAGGGGTTAATGACATGATTGTTGAGGCTGTATTGGCATCTGGAGCTCGTAGTCTGAAAGAGACAATCAATCGAGCTTTGGCACACGAGACCTTCTTCATGCAGAAAAAAGGTAGGCCCATTACTGGGTATAAGGTATATACTTGATAGAGTTATAAACATAAGAGATGGAGTGATCGGGATGACAAAGAGGACAGATAGTACGGTCGTAATTGTAAGGATGATGATCAGCTAGCCAGAGCATATGATGTACCCGCATTACCATTCCCGCTGCTAAGATAGGTATAGGACTAGGGGGCAGGGACTGGAGATCGCAGGGTCAGGCTGACGGTGAGGATATGGTTATTCACTGCATGTTAGTAGTGTGGGCAAGAAGGGCACATCAAGAGGGATTATCTTAAGAGATCAGTGACTCCATCAGTGGTGACTACGATGCAGACTCGAGAGCTGGTGCACTTGGTGACTGAGCCAGGCCGAGAGATGTCCCAGCAGTAGGTTTAGGGTATGTGATTTGTAAATTTTTATTAATTTCAATTTTAAGTCATGCATGCATGGTGGTACTACGATGGTACAATGGTAGATCATAGTGGTATTATGGTAGATTATTGTGTTATTACATAGGATTGTCATTGGTCGTAGCATGGCATGGGATTGTCATAGTGACTAAGGATAGGTCGTGGCATGGCATAGGATTGTCATGGTGAGTAAAGATAGGTCATGGTATTAAATGTTATTGTCATGGTGAACTAAGGGAGGTTATGGCATGGCATGGGATTGTCATGGTGTCTGATGGTTGGTTAGGACTATTATGTTGGGATACATGATAGGAGAGGTTTACAGTTACTAGTGCTAGGTAACCGGGTTAAGGAAACTTGAACACGAAAATCAAACTTAGAATAGTTTGCGGGGATGTTAGAAAGAGAGTGACTGATTTTGACCACCACGGCAACATGCCCCTATGTCTCACGGTAACACTACGTTCCCTGTGATAGGAGTAGTGGGGTGTTCAAGGGATTGTAGAAGGGTACTATCAAGGTGTGAGGTTTAGTAACATGGGGATAGGTTAGATGCACAAGAATTTACTCGAGATTTAAATTTTGAGGACGAAATTTCTCCTAGTTTGGAAGAATTGTAATGACCCAAATTAATTAAACTGGGATTAACGTTAATCTTAGGGATTAACGTTCATAATTTGGGCGTTACGTGGTAAGCTCGGTTGGATCGGACACGAGAACCGAGGAAATATGTTATTTATGGATGGCGATTGTGTATTTGTCGTGTTTAAAATTATTATTATTATATTGCACTGCATGTGTGTATTTTGCTATCGCGTGAGTTTGTGTGGTATGGTTTGCCTCGAAAGGCATGCCAATGTGGGTATCAAATAGGCGAACTACAGTTACACTAGGAAACTCGACTAATTCACGTTAAGTTGACTAGCTAAACAATTAAAATGAGTAATGTAACCATAGGCTAAGTTGACTAAATTAAAACAATAGGCTATGGCATACCTCAAAGAGTGTGCCCAGAAGCGGGGCATTGGGTGTCAGGTAGTCGAGGGTTAGTAGGATAATGAATTTGTCAATTTGGTAAATAAAAACACTAACCAAATATATAATAATGGGCCAATAGTAGTTTAATTAAACCTAATAATCAAGGCCTATAGTTTGGTTATTTAATTGGAAACCATATGATTTACAAAGAGATGCGTGTTGGCACATCCAAGAACTATGGGAGTAACAAATCAGTGTCATTCGGATTGAGTTAATGGGAGTTAAAGGGATACACGTCAAGGTGTTGATCATTAGATGAGCTTCGAAATACGTAAACGCATGGAGATTAATGGTTAGAAATTAAGCACCTTACTATGTAAGATTAGTTGATCGAATAATATGCAAACCAAGCCATTTAAACATCTTACTAGAGAAGGAGAAGGAGATTTTTATAGATAGAGAATTCAATCATTTTGGAGGACAAATCAAGGATTAAACTATGGTAATCTTCTTCTCCATGTCATACACTTTCATTTGAGCCCATTTTTGTGAGTTTTTTTTATAAAATTTGAATTAGAGGGTTAGATCCCTGGTTTTGATGAAAAATTGATGAAATATATGTTTTGTGATCATTTTTATTAAGGATTTACAAGTAGTTTTGAATAAATGGGTGTTTTGAAGAAATTGGAAAAACTAGTAAATTTATGGGATTTGAGGAAATTGATCAAATTGTTGTTATAAGGTTGTTCTAATTATGGTTTTAGGTCAATTTGATATGGAAATGGTGTCGAATGGATCTAGTAAGCTAATTGGGGATTTTGGAACAAAATTCTCGAGTTGAGAATTCTATCACAAAGGGCAATTAGGGTGCTAACTAGGCTGGTTAGTGCGCTAATCAGTTTGAAAACTTAACTGTCTTTCAAAACGAAGAATAATAGCAGGCTAGACAGATCCCCTATTGTGCTATCTTCACCTAACGGTCTAGATAAACCCATTAGCGTGGTAATGCAAGAAAAAAATTGAATTTAAGTGACTATTTTGGGATTTTCAACTTAATACATATCCTAAACACCTATTAACATACTAAATATGCAAAATTGGACTTCAAGGACTTAGGGGACCATAGCTCAGGTATCGGGGAGTTAGTTGAGTCTAATTTCAGGAGTCCAGGGTAGTCGAAGCGCGGATTGAGGTGCGTAAACCCATTGGAATGCCTCAAAGAATTCATGATTTGTTTTATCAATGTCTAATTACATGTGTGACTACTAGAGGGCACACATGGGGATTTATACTCCTATTTCGGTTTACGTATATATTGGTTGTGGGTAAATTGCTTGCACGAGTTACTTATGATAGTGCTCATGTCAATGGTAGTAGGATATACTTGCGATCGTCATGAGGGATTAAGTTGGGATTTAGTCACTGTAAGCCTGTAAGTTTATACATGGTTCTTATTCAATTTTATCGATTACTTGATGGTTTGGGTCAGGGTTTTCTCGTGATTATATGGTTTTTTATTTAATTAGGATTTATTTCTGAGTACGTTTAATTGATATATGTTGTTTAGTTATTTCACGCTACGGATTTTGCTTGTCGTGTGCTGCCTAGATTCATAGGAATATGACGTACTATTGCCAGGTGTTATATTCGCATGTCTCGTAGATTATCAATTTTATTTCATGAATATTCTGTGGTCTTCTCTTGAGATTTTAATCACTAGACTCGTCACTGTATTTGTTGGGTAACCGAGTGCAGATCCTTCGATGAGCAAGGGCAATGAGGTACTAGGCGACTACCTCTAAGATAGTGATCGGCTCGTGTGTGACTACACTATGTATGTATTTACTTTTGTTGGGTTTTAGGGTCTATAGAACACTAATTACATGTGTATAGAACTTTAGTTATACTTATCTCGTTTAAGACTTCCACTGTTAAATTTCATTATAACTTGATAAATCGATTAACTTGCTAACAAAATCATTAATATTTATATGGAGATTAATTAGCTAAGTTACGGTTAAATGGAAAAGTGTAAACAATCAGTTAGGTCGCAGGGCGTAAAGGATAAGCGTAGCCATGACGTGGCAGGGCTTGGTGACGGGGGATGCAACGTGGCCGATCTCAAGGCGACCTGGGATTTGGGGCTGCCACACCATTTATCATAGAATTCACTTGGATAATAAAAATACCACTTCCATTCAAAAATCTATTCATTATATATTCATTATCATTATTTTCCGAACTAAATAAAAAAAAATGAAATTCATACTTACTTGAATTTGGAAGAAAATTGAAAAATTTTGTCAACTTACTTGAATATCAGATCTTTTTGAACTTTGCACCAATTCATGACTTATGTTCTACTTTTAAGTCCTTTCCTTCCTTTGTTTGCTATTATTGTCATACTTCACCTAAAATACCATCAAACTCATTTCAAATCTTGTCCTTAAGGTTTAAATACGAAGTCTTATTTCCAACAAAACAAATATGCCACGTGAAGTATAAAGGAATTGATATAATCATAAATTGGACAATCAATATAAAAATAAAATCAATTTAGAATTGACATAGGACAGAGTGCACAAAAAATAGATTAAACATCACCAATGTATAAAAACTATATTAAATTACCAATCATAGTGCACAAAGTATATCACCACCACAAACATATAGTATATCACCACCACAAACATATAGTATATCACATTTACATGAGTTACATAGAAGACCTGACATAATATAGCTTAGAGACAAAGGAAAGAAATTGAATAAGGAAATCAATGTCATCGTCCGGAAGTCGCGTCGTCATCGTCATCCACTAGATCAATCCTTTGGGATTGGTAACTCACAGCGCTGTCGTAGAGGTGGTAGTCCTGACCTGGCAGTGTTAGAACATTAAGGCTTTTGCTAAGTAGCAACCTCATTTGTGTAGATGGTACAGGGACCTCTGTGCCTCCTTGACGTTTATGTCTTCTAGACATTGTTCGTTCTATCTTGTGGATACTCCATACTAAGGCCCTTTGGTTCTCGAACACCAGGTCTTGGTTTATAAGATTTGTGATTTGATTATGCAGATTTACACCCATGAAGTTCTACTCCGAATATTCCATGTATGGTCCGTCATAATCCTTAGCAAGCTGCTCCAGATTAGGATCATGTCTAGCTTTTGACTTTTCCTTCAAAAATCTCTACGTATCATATATGTTTTTCCTTCTCTACTTTGTCTCTCTTTTGGCTATCTCAACCTTTTCTCTTTCATCATTAATGTCTTCATAACCATTTACTCTTTTGTATCTATTTATAACATCATCCGTAATGGTTTTCTCTGGTAGAACATCCAAATCAAGCTCTGGCACGTTCACCTAATTTGCTCTACAAAAAGCCATGATCATCAAAGGGAAAGGTATTTCGTCGTTCTTCTTCATGGTAATGACACTCTTAATTGACTCATAAATAATGTTCCCAATATCTAAGTAACCTAATCCCTTGACAATGTAATGAAGTAGGGCAGCCTTATAGTTCACTATCTCATAATACTTAAAGCTTGGGTGTAAGCTAGCGTTGATGAAATAACATAAAGAATTTGTGATTTTCCAAAAAAATTTAGTGGTTATGTGCTTCGGGTAGCCCTCCATATCTAAAACGAATCCATCACCATAGATTGCCTCTTAACCTCCCCTAATTATTTTAGTAGGATAGTGGTACTTAATAGTGTATTAAGGCTTTGGGTACTCATAATTTCATTTTTGTTGAAATTCTAGTAACCAAAATATTGGTTTATTCTTGCAGCGGAATAATCTATTGTCCTTCCACGAACTCGTGACTCAGTCTTACTCTCACTTGCAAAGGAATTTGCGTAAAACTCTTGCACCAAAATATCACGACTCCTTGACGCGTGCCGAATGCGTCAATAAAATAAAGTCTCATAAACCAACTATTTTGTAGAATAGTGGCAAAGGGTCAATCCCACAGAGATTGATGGTCTTTCTATGATTAAAAACAACGAAAAGGAAAATTTGGGGGTTTTAAATAAATAATTGAACTAACTAATCTAAAATAAACTAAATAAATAAAATAATTAAAACAACTTTCAGAACAGTTAATAAGTACTTAAGTAACACCTAGGTCTACAGTTCCACAAATTAGGATCAAGATTCAATGGCAATCATGGTCTTCAATCTTTCCCAAAAAGTCATTAATATAATTTCTCCTAGATTAGCTATAGAAAATCGACATCCGCCAGAAATTCCTCGTTCCCCTAATCTCGATAGCCAGGACGTGCGCCACTAACTATTTCAATAATTAATGCATAACCCTAGACATCCCCCAATTGGGTTTAACACAGTAACCGCAGTAATATGGATCTATGGGAACACTAATCCTAAATAACCGGATCGCATCCACTTTCGGATCGCATCCGTCTCTCATTTAAACTAGATTCAATTGTTGCACACTGAAGAATCGAAAAGGTTTGACGGCAAACGGGTGAGAGTTCGTCACTTTATTGGTCCAAAAGCACAATTACACGGATACTAATGGTCAAAATAACTATATGTTTTCCCCCTAAAAGAATGCAATGGCCGCATACATACCCTAGATCTAAACCATAAACCTTAAAATCAACAACAATGAAATAGGAGAATTTAAACTAAATTAAATAATAAAATAAAAGATCTAACATAATATGCCATGAATCCATAATCCCGACTTGTTTCCCCGCCGACCTAAGCCATCGTCGAGAGAAGTCGATGCTAAAAATATAATAGTCGGTGTTTTTTTAATAATACCCTAAGTTCCTAATATATAAAACTACTAAAAATTGGTCCCGGGAGGTGAGAGAAACTAATTTAAGGTGTTGGGGAGGTGACAAGTGCACCGAGGAGCATCGTATGATTATTTTTAGGATTGAAATCACTTCTGTCTACGTGTCCACAGCCGATTGGTTCATTTCCTGCAGAGCAGCTAACGTCTGGACCGGAGCTTGTGACGTGGTTGGCGGGGTGAGCGAGCGACACGTGGCGGGCAAGGAGGCGATGGTGAGACTCGCGTGCATTCATCGAAGATCTAGGAGACCGCACACTCACAAATCCTAAGGAAATCGAAGAGCCGCTGAATAACGAGAAGAAATGGTTTTTGAAGTTGTGTAATGTGATGGTGAGACGCCAACTGGATGCTGGTGAATTGTCGAGCTAAATGGAGACGCTGACGTGGCGCGTTCGGATTGATGGACACCGGTTGTAAGTTGTGTTAGGTCCGCCAAGTGTCACGCTTTAGTTGGAGGACATGTTGTGAATGACGTGCTATTAAAGAATTGACCAATGGGAAGCTTCCACGTGTCAGCTGTCTCCTATTCTACCCACCGCGCAGCACGTAACTCGAGGCAAATTGTCCAACGTCCGATCAGTACGAGTAAATACTCAATTTTGAGTATTTTTCTGCCAAAATTCAATCGTGCACTCTGTTTTACCTGAAAATGACAAATAAATATAATTAAATATATATTTTAGAGACTTTTCACATTAAATATACTAAAGTAAACTACTAAAAACCTATAAATACCGACTTATCATCCCTCTCACAAGGAATATCCTCTAGGTCTAAGTGGTTATAGTCCCTAGTCAACAATCTCCAATTCCTTGCCTCAATGATATCTAAGATCCTAGGTTTGTGTTTCAATTCGTTCTTCACATTAAATCCCCCTTTCTGGGATCAACTTCTTATCCTTCATTAAGTCATTTTTAAATTTTTCATAGGCCTTCTCATTGAAAAAATTATCCTTCCTAAGTACATAATTTTTCGCCCTTGTCGATATCTCTTGTTGAATCTCATCTACTTCCTCCTCCTCTGATACATCATCATCCTCAGTATGAAAGCTGAATAATGAAGGTGGAGTAGGTTCTCATTGTGGTCTAATCCTAGATGTGTTAAAAGAGACTGACATTGGTTGCATTTTGGAAACTTTAGATTTAGTCTTTGTTTTCTTAACGAACTTCCCTTTTCCTTTGTCCTTTGTTGAACCTCTACTCTTTCCACTTCCAACCATTTAGATAAGTATAAGTAAAATAATGAACTAATAAAATCATTTAAAACCAAAATTTTAGGAAAACTGTTTGGTAAAATTCTACTTATCTATCTAAAAGGTGAAATTCATTGGAAAAGTCATTTTTAAATTTAGAGGTTGAAATTTATATGAAAGTTATTGATAAAACGTAATTGAGAAAAATAATCGCTCAAAAGTAATTCAAATCATGCGATAGGCATACGCAAAAACCCCCAAACTTATTTGAAACTAGGTCCCAAATTAGTTTGCATATGAAATTCAATCCATTCGCCATATATGAAAAAATAGTTTGAAAATTTGATAGCAATAAACAATTTGTAAGACAACTCCCATACTAGTTTTTTAATAGAAAACATTCGATATCAAAATCATTTTAGAAATTCCAAAATTTAGCTTCTAACCTAATAACAATCTAAAATCGGTTAAAAACAAAAATTTAATCAATAAAAGGTTATGATTTTCATTGATTACCTTCTTGGAAGTGAATTTTTAAATATTGAAATTCAAAATTCTTTTATAGAACACTCCTTCAAGCTCCAATTTGAATTTCCCTTGCTCAAGTCTTAGGTGGCACTATACTCTCAAAACTCACCAAATTTAGAGTTGAATATGTGGAGAGAGATGGGAATCACTAAAATAGACTCGAATCAAGCTTTGGAAGGTTCAATCTAGTCGAAAATTGGTCTCTTTATCGAAAGGTTACAATGCTTTGTGAATGTGAAATGGATAAATGTGGCGATTTGGTGTTTCAGTTGTAATAACATGAATTCGTTCTCAGCAAATTAGGATTTAAATGGATTTGCTGAGAAATTGCTGATTAAATCTCTAAAAATGAGCCTCAGTGGCTCAGCCATTTGTCTAGTGAATTATAATTATAAGTTTGAATCGGTGACAAATCACTGACTAAAAATTTCACCGAAAATTATGCACAATGCGGTTCATTTTCTCAGTGATTTCCTATACAAACTTGAATCGCTAGGAAATCGCCAACCTAGTTTTATTGTTTTTCACTTTAATTGCTTTTCCCTTATATATATCACATATATACCCAATAAAAAGTAGAATTATTTAAAATTATCAGAATGTACGTATGATATGTACTAAATGATAATTTATAACTATAAATTGCTAATTGTCATAAAATTAATGCATAAAACTAATATTAAGCGAAAATAAATTGGCTCGATCACCCCCCAACATGAAATTATTCCAGAATTAAATTCCTAAAATATCCCTATTATGAAATTCAAAAGTTAAGAGAATATATAAATAACTGACTAATCCTAATACTAAAACTGAAAATAAAAAGATAACGGGTTGCCTCCCATATAGCTAGTGTCGTTGGCTTGACTGAACCACGCAGTTCTAAACTTTTTTTATAAAATAAGTGTAGGATTATCCACTCTAGTGCTATTCCAGAAAGTCTTTGCTCAGCTATGCACCCTAAAAGTAATTGCCTTGTTTAGAGTATGCATAAAAGCTTGTGAAGTGGCTAAAAAAGGTCGTCATAAGAATACTAGATGATCTTCGTTAATTAAGTGTGGCTTAACAAAAAGTCTATGGGAGTTATGTACTTGTCATTTTCAACTGGTACATTGGTAACCACTCCTATTGTTTCACTGAATAACCATTTGGTAGAGTAACTTTTTCAGAAGGAAGTACATCTAATTCCAGTTTAGTATGAATAAAGAAATGAATTGGGATGTAGTTCGCTCTGGAACTTGTATCACAAATAGATTTAAAATACCAAGCCCATTTGACTTTTATATTTATGTATATATCTCAAGGATCATCGAGCTTGATAATTGCTAAATTCTTCTTTTTCTTCTTTTTATTCTTTGTAGCTTTAAATTCCTCCTTTTTATGATCATTCTCAACAATGTTTGGTTGATGTTCGGTTGCTTAACCCTCCATTCTCTGATTATTGTCTTTTGATTTGAAGTGTCTTCAACTTACTTATTCTTTGTCAAAGCATTTTCATCTTCCATTCTTACTGCATTAACAACATATACTTCCGCTTTATGATGATTTAATTCTAAAAATTCATTATCATTAGTTTGTTCATTATCAAATTCAACAGAATTTCCGTCGACATCTTCATCATTGAAATGGAAAGTGACAATCTTGGTTTCAAATTCCATGGACATTATTCCTTCATTGATATCTAACTATGTTTTAGCTATTTTAAGAAATGGTCTTCCTAAAGGGATAGGTGTAGAGTTATTTGAACCTGAATCTCCCATTTCCATTACATAGAAGTCAGCAGGAAATACTAAGTCATTTACTTTTACTAAGACATCTTCTAGTTAACCATAATGTTTAAGAATTATGTTGTCAGCTAAGGTAAAATTAATAGATGTATTAATCAACAGACCTATTTTCAATGATTCGTATAGTTTAAGTGACATAACATTTATTGATGCTCCAAGATCACACATAGCAAAATCTATTAAAGAACTCCCTATTATAATAGGAATTCCAAACATTCCTGGATTAGAACATTTCACAGGCAATTTCTATTTAATTAAAGCAATCACCTTTGATCTTAAGTCTTCTTTAGATTCTTCTAAACATTTGTCCTTAGACTCCGAGAATTCTTTCAAAACTTCATTATAATTAGAAAATTGCATAATTGATTACATAAGTGATTTATTGATTTCTATTTTCCTAAATGCTTCAAGAATGTCTTCGCTATTTTCATTCACCCTAGCATCAAGTAATCGTTATGGAACGGTAGAATATGAATAAATATCTTCATTCAAATTATCAAAAATCTTGTCATTCTTATCATTATTAATTAATTCAATTTTTTGTAAAGATTTTTCATATTCTTCAACTTTGGCTAAATACTATAGGTATATCCTTCCAGGAAAAGGTGTATTTTTTAATTGTTCAACCAGTAGTTCTCTAGTAGGAATGACATTAGCCAACTTTTCTTCTTCTTCTTCTTCTTCTTCTTCTTCTTGAATAGTTTTATGTGCTTTCTTTTTATTACTCTGATTAAGTGTCTTTCAAGTTATATTTGTGTCTTTCTTATCACTGAATAAAGCATTAACTTGTGCTTGATTAGTAGGGGCAATAGTAGTTTGAGTACGTGGATTAGCACGATTACTCGACTGAGTACTGATTCTAATTATTTGTAAATTCATTTGACTTAAATGATTTTTCAGTTCGGTAATAATAGTATCAGTTTTAATCTAATTTTGCGAAATCAGTGTAAAGTTTTGATGTCTTCGATTTATGAAATTGTGAAAGATTTGCTCTAAATTTGGATTCATATGTTGCGTATTTATTTGAGGTTGCTGATTAGGTACAATTGCATTTGAGCTATTGATCAATAGATATTATAATTTTGATTTTGAGGAGCATAACTAAGATTTGGATTTGGTCTTCCAAAACAATAAGTATTATTACTATATTAATTTCTTCAGGGACCAAAAACTTGGTTTATCATTGCATCAAACTCTTCAGTATTGTCTTCATGTAGAGTAAGACACGCATTTGTAGGATATGTAGCCTCTTTACAGAATCTAAAAGCTTTAACTTGATTAGATCTGTCATTAATAACAACTTAACCATCTTAGATGATTCATCAAATCTATCATTAAACGCGTTATTTCTTCTATTATCAACTTCGTAAAGTTTCTTTCTTAAGGATTCAACCTTTTCACCTTATTGCTTAGATTTTTTTGCCATTTTATTAATTACTTCTCTTGTTAAAGTAGGTGTTGTTTCAAATAAAGATCCACCACGCACAATGTCAAATAACCTTTGTTAAAAGTTTCATAAAAATATTCTAATAAAGCACTTTGAGTATATCCATGTTGTGGACAAAAAGAAATTTATCTTTTGAATGTATCTCAAAATTTATTAAAGCTTTCATCTTCTTTCATAATTGAAAGTGTGATTTGTTTCCGTAAGAACTAATTTTTCTAGCAGGCATATATTCATACAGTAAATCTTCTAACATTTAAGTCCATATAGTTATTGAATCTTATAGGAGATAGAACAACCAGTCATGTGCTTGATCCTTTAATGCAAAAGGAAAAGCTTTAAGTTTTTCTTATTCTAGGACAACCTCTTTCGGTTTCACCCCATTAACTTTATGTTGATACTTCCTTATGAATTTTTGTGGGTCTTCTTACCATAGAATTTATGCAAGGGACTAATAAATGTAGATCTAAGTCCAAATTAAGGAAATCCATCGAGGTATGGTACGCACATAGGCTCATATGCTGCAACATTTTTATTTGCTTATCTAGAAGAAAGTTGTAACGATATGTTACCTTAAGCTTATGATTAGTACTAGTACAAATATTAATTAACGCAAGTTAGGCTTGTGGTTAAGTTCGATGTACCTCGATTAGCATGTATGTGTGTTTACATGCTGAATTGTGTTTGTTTGAATTGTTAAACGAATTTATATATAGATTGTAGTATAATAAAAGACTATATAAGCCTATAACTGAGAACATACATAACAAACATTGAATTACCGCTACACAAAGTGCAACGAGTGGGTTATGGAATGAATGTGCAAGCCCGAGTATACTCGTAGGCTTGTCCAATGAATTTATTGGCGAGAAAATACACGAGATATATATATATATATATATATATTTATATATTTTGGATATATAAATATATATATTAGAAAATAAAAATTAGTTGAATTATATGGATCATTTGATCGTCTCGAGTGGAGCGCAAGTGTTTAATGTGTTAAAGTTGGTGTCACTTTAAGGAGTTTCACTTTAACTCTTTAATCAATTGATCGTTCTAGAGATAACGTGTTTCCTATCTCGAGGAAGTCCATATATTTAAACTAAAACCCATACTTATGTTCATTTGATTGATCAAACGAGTTGGAGAGGGTTTAGGTTTGATTTCGGATTTAGATAGAGTGTTCTAGGAGCTAAATCCATGTAGATTGAGGAGGTTAAACAACTCAAAATCTAGAGATCATCACTTTGGTATGATTTGTTCTTATGTTAGTTAAAGTTTAATTTGATAGTGATGATAGAATATTTGTGAATTATACATTTTGGTGATTGAATATGGTTTGTTACATCACAAGAGGTCCTCCCTAATGAATTTTGGGAGTTTATATTATTATTTGGCAGATTTGTTTTCTGTCGAGACAGCAAAGGGTGGAGCGTGCTCCATATAGCAGAGGAGTGCACTCCTTTAATAAAATGTGATGAACACATCTACTAGAGCGCACCCTATTCACTAAAGGATCGAGCTCCCACCCCAGAAAATAGCAATAATACTATGATTTGATGATGATTTTTAGAGAAATTAGGAAATGGATTAGGGGTCTAGATAACGGGCATTAAACCTATATCGACTAATAATTTTTATGATAGGTGTTGGATCCCTGGGAAAGCTTGAGTGCCCGAAAAGTTAGAATTTTGGAATGAAAACCTAGACCGAGGTAAATAGGAATTTGCTTATTTATAAATGTTCTCTGGCTATTTTAGGATATATAGCTCATGTAGTTTATGGGCTGAAATGGGAGATTATGTACACTGTGAATGATCGACCCTAGTGCAAGTGGGAGATGTTGGTGCATGTGCCCAAGGTCAATCCTACAAACATTGTTTATCTTATAATTTTAGTTAATAAAATTGTGGTTTTCATTTGCTATTTTATTTTAAGTGATTGCATGTTTACCTTATAGTAAGATCTATGGGTATTTGTTGAAATATCTTAAATGTCCCTTGTTGATCATTATATTGGGAAGTATAATGAATTAAGACTAGTGTGAATCTTAATTGATGGTCATTTGATAATCATGTATAGGAACACGAATCGTGATCACAAGTATTTTTTAGTGAATAAGGTATTGGACCGACCTACTATGAGAGCACCACATGAATTAAGTAATAGGTGTTACTTATGATAGGTATATTATTTAGTCCTTCGACTTAAGATTACCATAGACTTCAATATTAGAAGCATGGTAATTTGGATTAAATCAAATGTTGTCTTTAACCGGATGATTATAAAGATAGTAATTGGTTACCATGTGAACAATATGTGAAGGAGTGTAATTAAGATAGAATTTGTCACTCTCATATAGAGAGATATCAGTGGATCCCTCAATATGATAGACTGATAATAGCCAAGTCCATGTGAATTGATTTAATCAATGTCACTTAGATGTTTTCAATTTACCTACAGATCAAGACTAGATGATTGAACATTAAGGATGACTTTTCATGCCTTATGTTCAATGAAAGGATATTGCACGACAAAAGGATATGATATATGTTTTTCATTTGGTTGTATCGATTTAGATATTCATGCTACTTGGGTAGTCATAATGCCTTGCTAGAGACTGCTTACGACTTGTGTACCAAAATGGTTTTGGTTCAATGACAATGTCACATAAACCTTTTGGGTTGCACATAAAGAATGACTTTGTGTAATTTCAATTGGTCTAGAGGAATGAATTTTATATGATAAAACTCATGACATAAAAGCCCTTACGATTTGTTATATGATAACTTATTAATATGGGCATGTGTAATTTGCTTAAACTGCATAAATATAATAGTTATATTACGAATAGGATTTTAAGTAAGGGTTTATCTACACATATAAATAAAGGGTGAAACTTTAAAACGAAATAAGATTTTCGTTTTTACAAATTTCGAGTTCTCTGGATTTTGGGAGAGAAAGAAAAAGTATTTTCAATTTCTTTTGGGGCTAGCACTGTGACGACCCCTTCACAAATTAGGCACCGCCCGACCTAATCCCTTTATTAAGCACTAACCTCACTATATAATACCTAACAAGGAATTAGTTAGCCTCTTCAAAACCTTATTACCGATCGATTATTCATTATTCCAATAGATAGAAACATATACCTATCCTATGTAAATTCATAAGTTAGAGTTTATTGAGATTTTTTAACTTAAATGTTATTCAGAGGAAGTCTTAACAATTCAATTAGCAGAAACTTATAACATATAACCTAACCTTTGTGGAGAAACCAGGAAATAGAGATCATATGCGTATATATAATGAAATGAAGATATATAAAAACATGTATCTGGTCAAGGTACCTTTCACTCATCCCATAATATACAACCCCCAAAAGAATATCATAGATATATGAAAGTAATACATCAAAACAAAACCTACAAAATTGGGTGTAGCAACACTCCACTGGCTCAAAGGTAGTAACCGATCTTCTCTTCGTCAGGCCTGCTACTCGATGGATCTGCACCCACCGTCACAAACTAGACAGTGAGTACTTGAAAATAGAAAATAGTATTGAGAGACATTGGTTCACATTCGCAATTATGCAACAAGTATCAAAAAGGATAATAGTAATAGCAACTATGCTGAAAGATTATCATGCAAAGAGATACTTTAGTTAAGCATAATGAAACTGACACTAGGCTAAATAGTAATGATCCAGGGTCGGTCGGCCATGATCTTCATCGCATCAACCTTTCCATTATATATGGATGGAGTTGTGCTCTACATTTGTTTTGAAAGTCGTACTTACACGGTACGATACGCCTTTATAATTATCCCAAATATCAGTCACTGGGATGTATACTTGCCAACAACCCCGTGTCTTACAACCTGTGAAGCCAGCCAAGTTATGTTTGCCAACAACTATGAGTCCCATACCCCGTGTGTTGCACAAAATAGTGGAAAAATCTCGATCACCCTAGAAAGTCTAGTGACCCCGTATGTTAGACAGATTTCTATCATAAAAAGACCCTAGATACAAGAACCACTTTCATATTCAAGAACAACATGGAATTAGAATCCAAAAAATACAATTGCATAACTAATGCATAAAAGATATAGATTCACAACACTATGTAAAACAACCTAATAGCATGCTATTTAATTGACTACTAGTAATAACAGTCAATAATGACATATCACATGAATTAGAGTCAATGAAATCATTTTATCAACAAACTATGCCATGAAACAACCTCATGTAATGAGAACGAACAACAAGTCATGGCACATGAAGTACAAAAGAAATTCAGTCCAAATGACTGGAAATGAGCATATGAATAGGAATGAAATGTAAAGAAATCTCTCAATCAGTTTACTTATATACAACACAATTTCCTATGCTTGTGCGGCCTCCCAACGCCTCGAAACTCATGTTTGAGTCCCAAAACCATTCCTTAGGTTCCTGACATCACATTATATGTTTTTGAGTGTGTTTGGACCTTTACCTGGCATATTAGACTTATTTATAGTGTTTAAGTCATTTTTGAAAATTGCTGATTTTTGTTCTGTAATAGCAATTAGCGCGCTAATTTTCAACTTAGCTCGCTATTCAGCCTTATCTAGCGCTCTAAGCAATATTAGCGCGTTAGATCTCATACCTAACGCGCTATGTGCAGTAAAACCCATATTTCTGCAATCTGAATTCTAAGTTTTATCAACATATAGGCTATGCTGATGCCTAGGGAACCGTCATACATACCTTTAGAGTTCCAAGACACCATTTACAGCATAAATCAACAACCCACAACATCAAATACATGAATTCATGGATTTAAGCTATGTAAATGGAGTAGAGAAGTTACCTAGCTTGATGAATACTAGCTGAACATGATCTTTTCTTCACCAACTCCATTGGTTTGGTGATTTTCTTTTCCCTAATAGCTCTTCACTTCTCTCGCAAGTTTGCTTCTCAACTAAGCAATTGAACGAGAGAGTATGAGGTGCTTTTGTTGATCATAAGCTTTATATAGTTGAATTGGATATGGTTGAATGATAGCCTTTGATCATTTGTGCATACGTATCTCGAGACTTAACAAGTGGACCTCCTACACGAACATGTCCCACAAGTTCATGCTTAAGTGACACCAAACCATAACTCCATTGGTGTTGAAGCATGTCAACTCGTGTCTCAAGACATATCAAGTGGCTTATGTTTTAACGTACTAACTTAGGTTTCTAACACCTAATAAACCATAATCAATATAACTCACTTAATAAAACCATATAAAGCTTGTACCAACTTACCTTATCACTCTCTACCTCGGTCCCATGTCGGCACGCTTATCGAGATAAGTCCCTACTCACGTCTTGACACCTATCAACATGTAAGCATGACTTAGTAGCCTACACATATACAATACACTAAGCACACATCACCACAAATATAACATTTACCTAGGTCACCTATCTTGGTAATGACACGAATCACACTCCGGGTCCTACGTCACAGGTCATTTGATCCTGATTAACACATTAAAATAAGATTAGCTATTTGGGCCGTGACAAGCAATCCAAATTATGGTCACCATTTGTGTATGGATTTTCGATAAAGGACATGCACTTGAATGTCTTGGAGATTGAACAATCACAAAAGAAAACCACGAATTTATGTATGGTTTATTTTTTAGATCTAGTTTAATGGAACCTATTTTCAATCATGTTTGGGTTTTTCAAAATTGTTTTGGATTTTTCGCTGCGTATGAACCCCAAAGCCCAATAATTTGATGGCACGATAGAGGAAGGGGTAGCTGAGACCTGGGTAATGGAGATGTAGCAATGATTTGTTGTTGTAGATGTTGAGGACCGGTTTAAGGTTTAGCTGGTAACAATTTTGTCTATAGATTCTATAAGGAAGTTGTGGAATTCCCTAGAGAAATAAGGGAAGCACTCAGCCACAGTTTAGAACTTTATTTTACCGATAGTATTTCTCAAAGTCAGTAAAGAACAGGAAGAAGACTAAATTCCATTAGCTAAAACAGGGAGCAATGTATGTACGTGAATATGAGAGGTGGTTCACTAAGTTGATTGAATTTGCTCCAGAGATAGTAGAGTTGGAGGAGAAAAAAATTGACTTGTTTCTTGTGGTTTCATCTCATCCTCGTACAAGCTACGCCTTTATATTCGAGAGTGCATGGAAGTGGAAACATCTATGTTGGCGAGACTTTCTGGTATAGTACTTGTGCCACCACCAGTACAGCTCAGACAGAATAGATACGCCGATAAACAACATAGGTTTTTGGAGTTTTCAAAGGATGATCTTGTCCTGTTGAAAGTCTCACCTATGAAAGGCTTATGTAGATTTAGGTTGCGAGGTAAGCTAGCTTCAAGGTACATCGGGTCGTTCAGGGTGCAGGAAATGATTGGTTCTTTTGCTTACAGGTTAGAGTTACCTTCTCACCTTGTCGGAGTACATAATTTTCTCCATGTCTCTATGCTTCATAAGACGGAGACTAACTTCACTCCAAGAATTGATTGGAATGAATTTGATCTTGTAGAAGACTTATCTTACGACAAGCAACCGATTCAGATATTTGATCGTAAGATTCAAAGGATAAGGACCAAAGATATTCCTTTGGTTAAGGTGAATGTTAGTTTCATGTGGATGAGGAACTAGCCTGGGAGTGGAAATCCTATATGAAGGAGCGGTTTCTATTTCTTTTCGAAACTACAAGTAACTTTTCATTAACTTTAATTTTGAGGATGAAATTGCTTTAAATTTGGGAGACTGTAACGACCTGTTACCGTAATCTAGTGATTAGTACTAATCCAAATCCTAATTAACTCAAGCTATGCTCGTGGTTAAATCCGGCATACCTCGATTAGCGTGTATGTGTGTTTGCATGCTGAATTGTGTTTGTTTTAATTGTTAAACGAATTTATATATAGGTTGTAGTATAATAAAGGACTATATACAAGCCTATAATTGAAAAAATACACAATAAACAATGATTTACTAGTGCACCAAGTGCGACGAGGGGGTAGTGGAATGAACGTGCATGCTCGAATATACTCGTAGGCTTGTCTAGTGAATTTATTGGCAAGAAAATACACGCAATATATATATTTATATATTTTGGATACATAAATATATAAATATATTTGGAAATAAAAAATGAGTTGAATTATATGGATCATTTGATCGTCTCGAGTGGAACGTTAAGTGTTTGATGTGTTAAAGTTGGTGTAACTTTAAGGAGTGTCTCTTTAATTCATTAATCACTTGATCGGTCTCGAGATAACACGATGCCTATCTCGAGTAAAATCCATATATTTAAACTAAAACCTATACTTATGTTCATTCGATTGATCAAACGAGTTAGAGAGGGTTTAGTTTTGATTTCGGATTGAGAAAAAATGTTCAGGGAGAGGAATTTGTATAGATTGAGGAGCTTAAACAACTCAGAATCCAGAGATCATCACTTTGGTTTGATTT
This sequence comes from Stephania cephalantha, assembly GCA_039657325.1. Lineage (NCBI taxonomy): Eukaryota > Viridiplantae > Streptophyta > Magnoliopsida > Ranunculales > Menispermaceae > Stephania > Stephania cephalantha. Next base: position 28,392,218 of record CM077571.1, read on the forward strand.
CTTCTTTTGTTAGCTAAATTTTTATTCGATAGTAATGATAAAATCTCTATGAATTATACATTTTGGTGATGGAATATGGTTTGTTACCTCACTAGAGGTCTTCCTTGATGAATTTAGGGAGTTTATATTATTGTTTCGCTAATTTATGGATGGAACAATGGCTGTCGCCCTGCATTCTATCAAGACAACACAAGGTGGAGCACGCTCTACATAGCAGAAGAGCGCGCTCCCTTCATCAACTATGATGAACACAGCTGGTGGAGTGCGCCCTATCCACTGAGGGAGCACGCTCCCACCCTAGAAAATAGCAATAATGTTGTGATATGATGAGGATTTTTGGAGGACTTATGAAATGTTTAGGGGTTTTAGTTATAGGGTTTAGACCTATATTGACTATAAATGGTTTGTGATAGGTGTTGGATCCCTGAGAAAGCTTGAGTGCCCAGAAAATTTAGAATTTTGGAATAGAAACCCAGAGCGAGGTAATTACGGATTTGCTTATTTATTAATTTTGCCTCTCTATTTTAGTATATATAGCTCACGTAGTTTATGGACTGAAATAGGGGAATATGTACACTGTGATGTTTTAAATTATACGAAAAATGGTGTCTAATGTGATCTACGATGGTAACTCCTGAGGGCTAAGACCAGGTTGTATAGGACTTGAGGATAATTTATCGATCTATACGTAAATCATACTCCGTTAGATAGGTTAAGTAGGTTACATATACATTAGAAGGTTTTGGATAGAACCATTAGGCATTAATGGATTGACTAGACAACACATCGGCCAATGTGTTAGTCTAGCAATCGCATTAATGGTGTCAATGGGTAATCGAACCTAGTTTTATAAATAAAATGGGGATCACAGTGTAATAGTTAATGACAACTCGCTTTGCATCTGTTTTGTATTGATTTATATAGTTTCCATATTCTTGTTAGTTAACATTAGTGCATATTGTTATTGCATATTGTTCTTGATTACTATATGGAATGTTGATGGTTAATTTGGATCCTTACTCTATGAGCAAGTTGGAGCGCTCACCCAAATTAAATATTTCTAGTTCGCAACTCGGTGCTTCAACTATGGGAAAGGAGACGATTTAGGTTTCTTGTATCTTCTTTACGATGTAATGAACCTTTTTGTATATATATTCACTGTTTGATATATTTTGATGTATATAAATAGGGTTGAGAGGTTTATAATCAAGGTTTTGAGATTTGGTAAACTCTATATTACAGTATATTGTTGTTATATATCGAAAAAGTTTTAAATTATCCGCTGCGTATACTTTGATTTGTTTATTCCATATTAATATACATGTTGAGTTTATCAAGTACGGACGGAGAGGCTGCTGGTTGTATTTAAGTCTTGATGGGTTACAGGAGTTTGATTAGAGTTTCAGGACGAGTATCACCCTAATCGGGATAGGGGATGCTACATAAGTTCCCTATTGTTGTTGTTATTATTATTGATAACTTTATTATCATTATTATTAATAATAACATTATCATTAATATCATTATTATTATCCTCCATCCAATTAGCTATGTTTTCCCTAAGTTATTGTTGTTGTCTTAAACTTTGATTAAAAGTTCTATTTATTTCAGGATCAAACGGATGTATAGATCTTGTAAAATTAACACAACGACGTGTGTAGATCATACAACATCTAAAACCCTAAGAAATTATTTAAAAATCCTTGGCAACGTAGCAAAAAATTGATACGTGTCAAGCGTGCACAATAGTTTCCCATATTTTCCTATTATTTGAAGTAGTGACAAATGTGACATCGTCTCCACAGGGATTTTACAAATTTCAAAGGAAAGTATTTTTCCTTTCTTGTTTTTCTTAATTAAGTTAATCTAATTAAATAGGAATTAAAATACCAAATAACTAAAATCTATAACTACTAACTTAATTAACCAAATCAACTAACTTGATTCAAACAATTCAACGCAAACAAAATTAAACAATATTCAAATTCAATATAAATATAAATATTTTAAACAAACCCCCACTAAACAATGTCATATAGTTGGATTGCTTTCAAACACTAGAACATAACATCATTTCATAATATAGTTATAATCATAACACATGGAATCTTGGAATCATTAAATCTTAATTCATAATAAGTTTAAGCCTTTAGCCAGCCCTTAATTTTTCTAAATTCAATGAAAAAGCCACATTCTTATCATTGTAAATATGCCTAATGGAGAAAACGCAATACCATAAAGATATTATGGCATTAACACTCAATGAAAATCGTGCCTAATTTAAGCCAATAAAAATCAGAGTTTGCTAATTAGTAAACAATAGAACACAATCACAGACATCCACTCGAGAAAAGCCCTATAGATTAATCCTAGTTACCACTTCTATAATTGTTGCCAATAATTATAAACATAGATTCATAATCAAAATACAACATTACACATTTGCAATTATGCATGCAATATTAATCTTTAGTAGTTGCAATATTCAAAAACGACTTGTTAAATCTGTGATTGACGTGTATAAAAAGATTTAAAGCATTAAGTACACGATTGCTTAATTATAACTACATAGCAATCCTAAGTATATACATGTCTATATTTGTTTAGATTGATAAACTATACAAATATAATTAAAAGACATAATGAATTAATAAATAAATACCTCTTAAAATAAATCAAAGCTCCAATGTAACTTCAAACATCAACAAAAACTAATAAAAAACTTGGTAAATATGTAAAATAGGTTGAAGAGAGTAGTTGGAGGAAAAAAGATAGAGTTAGTTCAAAGCTCTCTGGTCTTTTTTACAGTCTCCTTAAGTATACATATCCTAGACAAACCTGATTCTTCATAATAATCTAAAAAACCTGTAACTGACCTCGCGATTGGTCGGTGATTCCTATGTCCTACACTAATTGTTGGGTCACCCATTGGATTTCATTCTCTATGCTCCACTGATTTATTTTGCAATTTCTAGTATATTCTTCAATACACTGAGGATTTGCTTACACTTTCCTGCTGCCCATTTAGGGGGCGAGTCCTAGTGTAAATGCAAATCGCTAGCTAATCGCTGGACTTCTTTTCAAGCTAACTATTTTACACTTTTTCTTCAATTTCTTCATATTCCTATTTAAATCTTGAAATCATAAAAACAAGAAAATACCTAAAGCAATATCATCATTAATTTTTAAAACCAGCCTAAATTACACTACAAAGCATGTCTAATTATTAACTTGTCAACAGTATATTAATATCTTACAATAATATAATAAATCTCTTATTAACCATTATAGATTGGCCATCGCTAGGTCTATTCAAACATCGATTAGCTCCAATGAGAAGATTCATAATGATGAAAAAGGTATTGATTTCAATCCTACATTATATAAAGACATGATTGGTAGCTTATTATATTTTACTGCAAGTAGACCAGATATTGCTTTCAGTGTTAGGGTTTATGCTCTCTATCAAGCATGTCAAAAGAGTCTCATCTGGTTGTTGTAAAAAAGATTATGCGCTATATGCACTGCAACAACTGACTACGGTATACTATTTACTAAGGGAGGTGTTAGTTACTTAATCAAGTATAGTGAAGATGATTGGGCTAGAAATATTGATGATCAAAAAAGTACTATAGGTGGATATTATTACATGGGTTCTAATTTTTTTGCTAGGAATTGCAAGAAACCAGAATTGCATTTCGCTATCTACTGCTAAAGCCGAATATATTACTGTTGGCAGTTGTTGAAAGCAGTTAATGTAGATCCAGCAAATGCTCAAAGACTATGGCATTGCTTTATCTTAGTTAACTGTTTACAATGATAATAAAAGTTTCATTCATATTTCAAAGAATTTAGTTCAACACTCTGGGACGAAGCATATTGATATTCGTCATCATTATAAGAGGGACCTATTGAAAATAGGATTAATTTGTATTCAACATGTTCTTACTGAAAGGTAAATAGCTGTATATTTACAAAGTCTTTTGACACAGACTTTTAAGAGGTTGCACCATAAAATTGGCATATGCTCTCACTAGCAAGGTTTCTTACTGCAACCTAGCAGTTATGTGCGTTCACGCTGAGATTTATATGTTTGACAATTCATTGTGAGTAGCTTATGTGTTTGACCAAGAAATGGCCACTTGGATTTCACTGCATAACATGTTACTCCTATTAAGTCACCTGTAAGAAAACTAGCCGTTACACCTTATTGAGGGGGATTAAATGTTGTTCCGTTACACACAACAGATTAATTTTTGAGGGTTTTTTATAGATTTATGTTATGATTTGGGTTAATCTTAGTTTATTTTGTCATTATACCTTATTCTTACTATTTGATCTTCCCAATTCAAGTTATTCTCTATAGCTGATGTTATGATTTGGTTTAACCTGCCTTTGTTCTCTGGCATTTTTCTATCTTTCTTGCTTCAAGCTTCTACAAGAATGTCTCAACAATCTTCTTCAACCTCACAGGGTGACTCGACAGTAGTGGCTGATCTTCTGACCTTGGATATGAAAGGTATCACTATTATGTTCCATTCGATAAACCCTACATTGGTATGCTGTCATATGCTCGAATTGCTACAAAGAGTACAGGGGTGAAATTAAGGGTAGTCCGACGAAGACAATCAGTTGGGCAAACTAGATCTTCAAAAAAAGGCAGACCTGTAGCCAAGGGCAAGAAGAAGGTTGATGTAAATGACAAGGTTTTCTCTGCTCTTTAAAGTGGGTTCTTTATGAAGCCGAGGCCATCAACAAAGACTTTCACATGACAAAGAACATGTTAATTTAATATTACTTTGCTTTACCTACACCCTTTGCATTTGGTCAAATCTGGTCACCGGAGCGTGCGGAGAAATTAAAAGATATAGTGAAAAGTAAGTACTGGTTTAATTAACCGATCAATGTGTTACATTTTCATGAAATTGCCTAGATAAGTTGCTGGTACAAACTGGTATGTATGGTCTGGTTAATCATAAAGGCTTCTATAACGACTTTATTGTAAAGGAATTGTACAGCAATCTTCTGACAGTTTTGGGGACGCTAGTTTGGATAAGGTATTTTTCATGGGTACTATATTCCATTCAATCTTGCTACATTCAACTACATGCTAGGACTTTCTGGATTAGTGATGTCAATTGAAAAGCTGGGTTTGATGCTTAAGCATGATGATCTTGTCTCTATGTTGACTAGAGGGATTCTTACAATCGGGCACGCTAACAATGCTTTTTGGCTTCCTACTACAAAGTTAACTTGCAAGGCTTACATGCTGTGGAAGTTGATGATGACAAGTGTAGTGGCCACTTCTCACAAGACACATGTATTCAAGGATAGAGTTTTGTTGTTGTATGTTATTGCTTTGGGGAAAAATTTTATTGATGGGAAAGAGATCTAGGAATCTGTAGTGTGCTCAAAAAAGAAACAAAAAATGTTATATCTATCGTGCTTCCTAATTGCTCTGTTTGGAAGATACTCTATAATTGAGCAGAAGAATGACAAGGTGGAAATGGTGGTAAAGGAAGTAAGACTGGATCATGAAATGAATTCTAAAAATAGAATTATTGATATTGACTTCTCATGCCTACAAAAAGAGTTGTCAGCTCCTCCAACTCCTGCTACTGTCAAAGCTACTACGGATGCTCCTGCTTTGACTCCTGCAACAAAGCGAACACTAAAGTCTAAAAGGATTATGAAATGAATGATTGTTTTAGTTTCTAAGAAAGAGGACATAAGTTCTATCAAAATGCAATCTTCTGAAGAGGAAATTCAAGAGGGGAAGCTTCTCTTCCAACTGCTGCCGGACATACTGGGCTGCTACATGTTTCACCACAAGGTGCGAGTTCATCTCGTCTACTTCCTAATAGATTAGAGGAAGTCACCTCACCTACTGAGTTCCAAGATTTTGGAGACGATCAAGGTGATTTCACTTATTTAGACTTTGATTTAAGTGCAATTACTCATATTACTGTTACAGAAACAAGTAAACTTGAGTCCCTTAAAGATAATTTTGGAACTGATGGTGAAAATGTTCTAACACCAAGTGAGGTTCCTTCTGAGAATGTCACTACACAGGTTGATTCTCTAGCAACATCAGATATTCCTTCTGCTGAAGGCTTCACTATTGTTAACCTCGAGGGCATTATATTGCCTTTGGTTACTACAATTACTCGACATACTATTGAGGCTCCAATGAACGTATATTTCCAACTAGAACCAGGTATGTCAGTCCATCCTCCTACTTACCTTGAGCATGAGGATTCTGATGTCAATCAAGACCGTCCTACCATTTCAGCCGAGCCGACAAATTTGGTTGATGATACTATTGTTGAACTTGCCCCTTTTGCATCTATTGCTGTTTTGATGACATGGATACAAACTGTAAAAGATGACTTTGTTCCAACTCAAGACAAATCACTGCAAGAACAAAGTTCTCCGGGTTGTGATGAGACCATGCCCGCCACTTTTCAACTACTTCTTGGACCACATTGCCTATTAGACAGTCTACATAGAAAATGTAGCTACAAATATGCGACCATTGCAAGAAAAGTTGGACATTGATGATGTTGTACTTCGCCAATTGAGTTGGCCTGTTATAATTCAGCTATAATCTCTTTGACGTTGTTTACTAAAAATGGGGGAGTGAGCAAGATAAGGTTCAATTGTTTTGGTATTTTTTTATTGTAAATACATGAACTTTGTTTTAAAACAACATTTCATGGATGTACTTATTGGCTAAGTATAAGAAATTTTTAGGATTTTACTTTTATATGTTGTTACTTAATTCCATCAATAACAGTAAATACTATGAAGTTCCAAAAACAATTATGTTATCTTGCTAGTTACTGTTTCTGACCAATCAACGTTAAATAGGGAGATTGTTAGACCCTAGTTTACTGTGTTTTAGTTTGTATATCCTTGTTAGCAATATATTGTCAAGACATGAGTTAAGTTAGTTAAGTAAATGTTGCAATATAGATGGAAGCCTGACTAAGCAAGATGTCCGAGTGTAGATACAACTCAGAGAAAGACTACAATGCAAATTCCTATGACGATTACAACATCAAAGTCAGAGTTAAAGACAAAGACAAATTTTATGTTGAAGAAGGAAGTGAATACGAGTTGGAAACTAAAACAGGGGCAACTTTTTGAATTAGTCTACAACAGTTTCGATACTGCAAGTAGAGAACTTCAAGGTGGATTACAACTACAAAATACGAAAGAAAGGTGCATAAAGGACTGAAGAACTTTATGGAAACAAAAAGTCAAGATTCTTGAAGAAATCGAAAACTTACTTTTTGAACATTAGATGATTCCAATAAAATTTATAATTGGAGACCAAAGAGGTTTTCTAAGTTGTATGTTATTTAGGACTGAATTCCTAGATAGGGTAGATAAACTGAGTTTATAAATACTTATGATCGCCATTATGTGGATCATCGTTCATTACTTGACTTTTATGAGGACGAGAGGTAATTATAGTGGTTGTATACATTATCAATTTGATCAATTGATTGTTTAGGCTGAGATATGCATTAAATAATTTATTTTATTGTCATAAACAACTAATTTAACATATACCTAATGCATTAAACAATATAGTACAAAAGTAAATTGGCTCGATCAACCCCCCTTAGCTGAAATTATTCTAGAATTGCATTCCTAAAATATCCCCATATAAGAGTTGAAAGTTGAGAGAATATAAACACAACTAACTAATCATAATCCTAAAACAAAAAATAAAGATATAATATGGGCTGCCTCCCAAAAAGCGCTATGGTTTATTGTCGTTTGCTCGACTGAACTACACTATCCTAGGTTCGTTTTATGAACATAAGTGTAGGATTATCCACTCTTGTGCCTTTCCAGAAAGTGATTGCTCGGCCATGCACTTGAAAAGTAATTGTATTGTTTAGTGTATCCATGATAGTTTGCGCAGTGGCTAAGAAAGGTTGTGCTAATATTAACAAAGGATCTTCATTAATAAAGTGTAGCATAACCAAAAAGCATGTGGGAATAATATACTTGTCGATTTGAACTGGTACATTAGTAACCGCACCTATTGATTTTACTGAATACGTGATTCATAGGGCATCTTTTCCGGAAACAAGTACATCCAATTCTAATTGAGTATGAAGGAAAAAATGAATTGGCATGTAGTTTGCCCTAGAATCTATATGACATATAGCTTTAAAGTACCAAGCACATTTGACCTTATTGTTTATGTATATATCTCCTGAATCATCGAGCTTGACAATTGTTGGATTCTTCTTCTTCTTCTTCTTCTTCTTCTTATTCTTTGTAGATTAAATTTCCTCCATGTCGTTATTCTGAACATTGTTTGATTGTTTAATCCTCTATTATTAGTTTATTGTTTGTTGATTAGCAAGTTCTTCACCTTGCTTGTTCATGGTTTTAGCATTTCAATCTTCCATTGTTACCACATTAATAACATATATTTCCATTTCTTGACGATTTAATTCTAAATATTTATTATTTTCAATTTGTTCATTATCAATTTCATCAGATTATTCATAGACATCTTCATCTGTAAAATGAAAAGTGAAAGTTTTATTTTCAAACTCCAAATGCATTGTTCCTTCAAATATATCTAGTTTCGTTTTAGGTGTTTTAAGGAATGGTCTTCCTAAAAGTATAGCTGTAGACTTAGCTGATATTAGGTCTCCCATTTCCATGACATAAAAGTCAACTAGAAATATTATGTCATTAACTTTGACTAAAACATCTTTTAATAAACTATGGGGTTTAACAACGGTATTGTCAGCGAAAGTAAGATTAATAGGTGTATTGGTCAGTAAAACTATATTCATTGATTCATATGACTTGAGTGACATAAAATTTATTGATACTTTGAGATAACACATAGCAACATCTATTGAAGAAGTTCCTATTGTGATAGGAATTCCAAATATCCTTAGGTTAGAACATTTCTCAGGTATTTTCTTTTTAATTAAAGCATACATTTTTTTTCTGAAGTTTTCTTTAGATTTTTCTAAAGATTTGTCTTTTGATTAAGAGAATTCTTTCAAAACTTCACCATAATTAGAAAATTGCATAATTGATTCTATCAATGGTTCATTAATTTATATCTTCCTAAATGATTCAAGAATGTCTTTATTGATTTCTTCCACCCTAGCGTCATCTAATCATTGTGGAACGGTAGAATATGAACACACATCTTCATTCAAATTATCTAAAATCTTATCATTCTCATCCTTATCAATTAATTTAGACTTTTGCAAAGACTTTTCATATGCTTTAACTCTGGCTAAATACCATGGGTATAACCTTTCAGGAAAAGGCATAAGTTTCAATTGTTTAGCCATCCATTATCTAGTATAGGAGTGACATTAGCCATCATTTCTTCTTCTTCTTCTTCTTCAATAGTTTTTTGAATCTTCTTTTTATTACTTTGTTTAGGTGTCTTCCTAATTATTGTTGTGTTTTTCTTTTTATCACTAAATATATCATTAACTTCTGCTTCATTAGTAGGAGCAACATTTGTCTGAGTAGGTGTTTTAACTTGACTACTCCATTGAGTACTTAACCTATTTATTTGCAAATTCATTGGACTTAACTGATTTTTTACTTCATTAATGGTAATATCAATCTTAATTTGATTTTGAGAAATCAGTGTAAAATCTTGATGACTTTGACTCATAAAGTTGTGCAGTATTTGCTCCATATTTGGATTCATAGGTTGAGTGTTTGGTTGAAGTTGCTGGTTAGGTGCAGCTTGAATCTAGGATTTTGGACTGTAAGTGTTATAATTTTTATTTTGAGGACAATAGCTAAGATTTGGATTCAGTTTTCTTAAATAACAAGTATTATTACTATATTGATTTCTTCAGGGACCAGAAAATTGATTCATCATTGCATAACCTCTTCATTATTTCTTCATGTAGAGTAGGACACGCATCCGTATGATGTGTGACCTCATTACAAAATTCGTAAGCCTTAACTTGATTAGATTTTTTGTTAACCAATAGCTTAACCATCTTAGAGAATTCATCAATTTTATTGTCAGTTGCATTATTTCGCTTACTATCCACTTCATAGAGTTTCTTTCTTGAGGATTCAACTTTTTTACCATATTGTTTAGATTGTTTTGCCATCTTAGTATTTTCTTCTTTCGCTTAAGTAGGTGTTATTTCAAATAAAGATCAACCGCATACTATTTCTAGTAGTCTTTGTTATAAGTGATTTAGTCCTTTATAAAAATATTCTAATAAAGCTCTTTAAATGTATCCATGTTGTGGACAAGAAGAAATTAGTCTTTGAAATCTATCCCAAAAATCATTAAAGTTTTCATCATCTTTCATCGTAGCAACTGTGATTTGCTTTTTATAGGAACTAATTTTTCTGGCAGGGATATATTCATCTACGAAAGCTTTTAAAATTTCCATATATGTAGTTATCGAGTCTTGTGGAAGGTAGAACAACCAGTCTTATGGTTGATCTTTCAATGCAAAAGAAAAAGCCTTAAGTTTGACTTTTCTAAAGTTCATTCTTTTGGTTTCATCCCATTAACTTTTTGTTGATACTCCCTTATAAATTTTTGTAGGTCTTCATTGTGTTTACCGTAGAAGTTAGGTAAGGCACTAATAAATTTAGATCTAAGTTAAAATTTAGGAAATCCATCGGGGTATGCTATACTCATAGACTCATATGCCATAACATTTTGATTTGCTTGTCTAAAAGTGAGTTCTCTATTATTATTGATAACTATGTTATCATATTTATTTGTTGATGATAATTCATTATTGTTGTTTTCCATCCTATTAGCTAAATTTTCTCTAAGTAGCTATTGCCTTAAACTTTGATTAAAAGTTATATAAATTTCAAGATCAAATGGATGTAAAGATCCCGCTAAATTAACACGACGAAGTGTATACACCATACAATGTCTATAATCCTTTAAAAATTATCTAAAAATCTTCGCCAACAGCACCAAAAATTGACAATTGTCGAACTTGCACAATAATCTTTCGTGTTTTCTATTAACTTTTTGTAGTGGTGAATAGGATATCGTCTCCACAAGGGTTTTCAAAATCTCAAAGGAACGTAACTTTTTATTATTTTTATTAGCTAAGTTAATCTAATTAAACGGAGATTAAAATACTAAATAACTTAACATTTATAATTATTAACTTAAATAGCCAAACTAAAAATTAAATAACCAAACTAACTAACTTTATCTAAACAAATCAAATTTAAATTGACATATACAATATTCAAATGCAATTCAATAAAAGTAAACAAACATCTAAGCAAACCCCTACTAAACAATATAATATATTTAGATTACATTCAAACACTAGAATATAATATCACTTCATACTATTGCTATATTTATTAAACTTATGGAATCTTTGAATCATTAAACCTCTTTTCATAATAGGTATATGCTTTTATCCAGCCATTGATTTTTCTTAATTCAATGGAAATGCCACATTCTTATCATTGTAAACTTATCCATTGGATAAAACGCAACATCATAGAAATACGATAACATTAAGTTCAATGCAAATCATGCCTAATCTAAGCCAATATTACTGAAACTGCATAATAAACAACTTAGAACACAATCACCTAAGACATCCACTTAGGAAATGCCCTATAGACTAATCCTAGTTACTAGTTATATAATTGTTGTCAATAACTATAGACAAAGAGTCAGAATCTTAATACCACATAACACATTTGCAACTATGCATGCAATACTAATCTCCTTTAGTTGTAATACGCAAAAATAACTTATTAATTCTATGATTGACTAGCGTGAATAGATCCAAAGCATTAAGTACATGATTCCTTAGCTATAACTATGTAGTAATTCAAAATATACTACATTGTCTAGGGTTTGTTTAGAATAACAGGCTACTCACTCATGCTAGAAATAATCAATGCATAAACATAATTAAAAGACATAATAAAAGAATAAATACCTTAATATAAATCAAAGCTCCAAAGTATCTTCAAACATAGACAATAAAACTAATAAGTAAAAGGAAAAGGGTTAAGAACAAAATAAGAGAGTTAATTGGAAGCTCTCTGGCCTTTTTCATAGTCTCCCTGCATCTACATATAACAGATAAACTCAAATACTTCATACTAATCTAAAAAACCCATAACCGCCTTCAACGATTTCTCAATGATTCCTAACTTATACACAAATCGAAAAGCCAATCACTAAGTTTAGCTCTCGGTGCTCTACTGATTCAGCTGATGATTCATAGTTCATTCTTCAATTCACTGTGGATTCACTGGATTTCTTCTGCTACTGATTTACATGGGGATTCCTATTATTAATCGCTGGTTCATTTTTTTTAGATAACTATTTTGCTTTTCTTTTTCTTTTCTTCCATTTTTTCATTTTTCTAATTAAAACTTGAAATCATAAAAATAAGAGAATACCTATTGTAATATCATCATTCATGTTTAAAATCAACTTAAATTACATTATAAAATGTGTCTAATTATTTGTCTTGTCAGTTTCTTTCCCTATGGTTATGAAATCGACATGTTAGTTAGGCATGTTTATGGATGGGAAGTGATAGGTCGAGGAGATGTCGTTGCATGACATGCAACTACATCCCAGAATCACACTGTGCCTTTAGATTGATGATCACTTTGAGTATAGTCATTGGTGGTTATGCTCAGGGCACATGAATAAGAATATTATTGTATAAGGGAAGAGTATCCATTGTTGTATACTAGCAGCTGACTTACTGATCGAGATTAGTGGGACATCATTCGAGGCATTGTGGAGTAGATCGGCTAATGGGTTCCCTATGATACTAGAGGTACTAAAAGGTTGAGTCAGTTTGATCCTTCAGATACGTAAGTCATTCTAGGATTTATAAAAATTTAGCGTCCAAAAGTCAAAACTCCTTTTGAAGTAGAAGGTCTCTCATTTCTTCAATATATTTATAAATACATAATTCCTTGGATATTAAAATGGAATCATAGCACTTCAAATTTTACCGATGCATCCGGAATATATTCTCATCATTCAATCCATGTCAAATAGTGGGATAAATTTGATATTGATTTTATCCGAGAAGGACAATTCATTCATATCACTTCAAAAGCCACTCCAATACCCTAAAGGACTTGTTGTCAAGCAAACCAATTACTCTGAAAACCTACAAGGAAGCTAGTCTTCCAAAAGAAAAGTTGATACTTATATCGTTCAAAAAAGTTTCGGATTGCCATTTTCTTGAATATCGTTCAAAAAAAGTTTTGGATCGCTTAGTATTCTAAGAATTAGTAACCCAAGATTCCAGACACTTATTAAATGAGAGAGAGATCCACTAGGAAAAAAACACCATAGATACAAGATATAAAAGGTGGTGAATGCTTTCTTTTTTTCTTTTTTGAAAATTTATTTTGAATCAGTGCAATCGTTAATAAACCATTGTATTCGTCGACTCTAGTTGATCTAAGATTTCTATGAAACATGAGGTGTAGAACAAGCTATGGATAATTTTTTTGAAAAGTTTCATTTCGCCAGCAACTCATAACTCAGGAAGAGTTGAGGGAAGTTTTGGAAAAATATTGATGTGATGATAAAATAAAAAATGAGTAGCAAAAGAAAAGAAATAAATGGAATGGTTATAGTTATAACAGATCCAATCATTTGATCATCAAATAGCTAAGCAAAAGCAAAAGAAAGGATAATATAATATATAAAAAAAAGAAACAAAACATCAATTGAATAAAAAGAAAGGAAATTGACTAGATAGGATCCATCTATATCTAACATATTAGTTCAAAATATTCTATTGGACCATCAAAAACGAATTATGTAGACTGAGTTGTTCTAATATGTTAATCGAATATACTAATATATTTGATGAATATATATTTAGTAGTTATTAGAAATGAAATGGTTGATTTACATACGCCTAATATAATACACCTAAAAAAGGGTTTCGTGACCAAAAACCACTTCGTTTTCCTATTGTCCTATATACGTCAACTTTTGCTCAAATCAGCGTTCTTCAGTTAAGTTAAATAAAAAAAAAGATTCTTGAGTTCCTTCCCTAATGATAAGAAAGCATCCATTCTTTCATTTCAAAATACTTTAATCGGTAGACACAAGAAATAGGTCAATTCAGCAGTTTTTTGTTCAATTTCTCGTGGAGTCAAATTCTCATCAATACGAGTCAAGGGAATGGTTCCTCAGCCTCCAATTTCCATATAAAGGACACGATGGGGAAAAAGACCCTCTTGAACCTCTACTCTAATTGATTGGATATCTCTCATAAAGAATTGAAGGAAGATGAAATGATTTATTCTAGGGAATCCCCAATGAAAAATACACATTATTCATTCTTTTCTATCGAATCGATCATAACAACTACCCACATTCCATAAAATTGTGCACCACTAATAGGAGCTAATGAACAGACCTGTGATCCCATAAAAAGACATCACGACCCCTTGGGGGGAAAAAAGATTTATTGACAAGGAAATAAGGATATCAGATTCCTACAAAGATAACTAGAAGTTCCAACTAATAAAAATCCTAGTGAACCTAAAAAAAGGATACAGGCCCAGCAAAAAGTTACTTATTTTTTGAGACCCAGTTTTAAGCTCTATCCATATATGTTCCGAGCGTCAGTTCATATTAGATCTAGTTACATTTTATCAGAATTGAGAGAATAACCCAAATTCCTTTTTCTTACTTTTTTCTTTGTTTTCGAAGTAACTCTAATCAACTAGCACTATTATGATGTGAACCGTTAGGGGTGGTTCATCGAATAGGTTATTAGATATAAAAAAAACATCCCCCCTTTAAAAGATCCCACTGTGGATATCCACATATATATATGGATACATTGATTTTCCATTTCAAACCCGTTTGAAAATAGCTATATTGCGTTTATCCATATATCATGTTTTCATGTGCATAACAGCTCTTTCTTTTGTGTTCAGAAAAAAGTCACACGCTGTACCATATTCTACTAAATGTATATTTGTATTATAATCCAAGTCTAAGTTTTGAAAAAATGGATTTTTGTCCTATTGGATCTAGACAATCTTGGTTTTTTGAACAGGAAGAAAAAAAGAGCCATTGCAATTGTCGAAAATCCACCGAGGGCACCAAAATGGAGGGGAAGTCGAGAATTGTCATAGAATGGATACCACGATTGAATATTTGTACCTGTTCTAAAGATATCTTAGGATATTATAATAAGTATATCCATTATATGTATTTGATAATAGATGCAAGGAGTATAAAATTAAGTAAATGTAACTATTCACTTTTATACATGAAATATACATATATACTTTTTCTGGATTAATATGATATATATTATCATGTATATAACATATATATTATTATTATGAATATGACAATCCGCTTTATTATTTTTGTCCTCTTTGTCTTTAACTTCGAGTTTTTGAATTTGAATAAAATAAAAAATGAAATTGAAATAAAGAAAAGAGTTTAGTTTCTTAAAAGCGGTCAAAGGCTTCGTTAGAATTTGCCCAAGCAAGGATTCCTAATGAAAATGGGAGTTCTCGGTAGATATCGATTTCAATTTTTTTCTTTTTTTCTATATTTTATTTATTCTATATCTAGAATATAAATATGTAAGAAGGGAACATGAAATTCTTTATATTTTTCGAATTTTGAAAAGGAAAAATTTACTATTTAAAATAGAGAGTATTACTGATTAATAATCAGTAATAGAAGTAGCTATAAAATAGATCTAGAGGAAATAATAAAATAAAAAGTAATTACCCGAGATTTCTGATGCTTTCTATAATTTAATTAAATTTTTTTATTCTGATAAGAATAAGATAAACTCAATATTTATTCTCTATAAATCATTCAATTTAATGCTTTACATTAAGTTTTGATTCAAGGGAAAAAACCTGTGAAGCTGAAATAACTCATTCAAAATACCTTTTAAAAGATTAAGTGGTACGATTGAATCGAATAAGCCCTTATGGAATAAATACTCAGCTACTTGTGAACCCTCAGGTACGGTTTTATTCAATGTTTGTTCAATGACTCTTTTACCCGCAAATGCAATGTAGGCATTCGGTTCGACAATAATGATATCTCCCAATATACTAAAACTGGTTGTCACTCCACCGGTTGTAGGAGATGTAAGGATTGATACAACTTTTTATTTGATTGATAATTATATGAAGCGGAAGATATTTTTGCCATTTGCATCAAGCTCAAACTTCTTTCTTGCATGTGTGCTCCTCCGGAAGCGCACACTATAATAAGAGGAAAAAATCTATTAGTAGCATACTCGACCAAATGGGCGAGTTTCTCGCCGACTACGGATCACATACTGCCTCCCATGAGCTGAAAATCCATAACCCTAATTGCTATGGGAATACTATTTAGTGGACCTATGCATGTTTGAACAGCTTGAGTTAATTATGTCTCTTTTGATAAGAATCAATACGATCCTCGTAGGGTTCCTCCTCTGAATGAAATTCAATGGGACCTATAGAAACCATGTTTTCATCCATAGGATCCCAAGTGCCTGGATCAATCAAATTTTCGATTCTATCTGAACTACTCATTTTCAAATGATATCCAGATTGTTCACAAATATTAAGTTTTGACCTAATAAATTTCTTATAATTTAATCCATAACAATTTTCGCATTGATCCTACAAACGCTTGTATTTTTTTATTTATATAATTTGTATCGCAATCATTATAGCCTCCTCTGACATTGAAATCACTTCCATTTGTGGTAGTTTTGATATTGGAACTCCCACTGTCAATATTATTTATGCTTTTAATGAAAATGTAAGTACAAAAGTAATTCTTACTGTAATTGTCGCTACCACTTGAAAAGCAACTATCAATATCGATTTCAGAATGAAGATAACTGTCAATGCAACTATTAATGTGATTATTCCAACTATAACTATATTTACTATCATACATGTCGCGATCATACAGTGATCATCACCTTTCGACCCAGTATTTCGATAACTAGAATTTAGATAACTATTAAAATTACTTATTAGTTCGCTTGGAAAAGAACGATCGTTGTCAATATCAAAAATCTGATTTTCAATATCGTAATATATGGAATAATTGTCACCATTATCATCCCTAACTAAAAAAAGTGTCATCAGAGATGAAACTCTGAACGTCTCTGACATCGAATAAATGATCAACATTAGTGCAACTCGAGCTATCACTATCATCCCAAATATGAATGTTTTTTATCTATATTATTTAGAACGTGGTCTTTACTTCCATTGGTATTTCCAATAGGACCAATGTTGGCCTTACTTAGCCCATACCCGCGCTTTAACTCATCGTCAGACAACATCGAATTGTACTACCATTTTTCCATAGAGCCCTCCGGCCCATAGTTGAATGAAAACACAATGGATGAATAGTCATTGGATGAATAATCATTTGAATGTAAAGATTTTCAAGCATACAGATCCAATTCAGTAGGATCATTAACTACGTAACAAGTGAGTATTGAAAGAAACAATTTTCTTTTTTGGGAATCAGGGTCTCACTTCACTATATATGATATATGATGAAACCCTTGCTTCAATTAGAAACAATAAAAAAAAGGGGCTTCACCATTGCCATGTACAAATTATCATCAAAAAGAGAAATATTTATTCTCTTTTATGGGATAAAGAATTTCGTACAATTTCATAGAATAATAATATAAGTTTCTATCGTATGCAACTCGGAACGAAAAGAAAAATACACATGATTGTTTGAAGGCTTTGTTTGTGATCCTTGGCTCGAGCCAGGGCCCAAAACTACATGATATAAAAAACCACTAATCCTAAGGATCATAGAATCCATTATAGATCCAACAATAGAAGCATTTGAGTTGTTTAGTCTTAAATCTTGTAGTTAAGAGGGTATAGATCTAGATGAAGTATAGAATACTTATAGTATATCAATAGTATAGTACTATAGATATTCTGTTATTCAATTTATTTTAGATTTTATAGTGTTTCTTATTTATGCTTATGCAAAATACAACATATATGAATTAGGAACCTCATTGTTTATTCAGATCAATCCTTTTAGTAATAGATTGGGCCGAGTTTTACTGTAATTCAATTAAGAAAACAAACTTTAATTGCTTGATTACAAAGTATACACTGCTGCAAATTCGAATTTGATCTCCTTCCATACCTCACAAGCAACATCCAGTCCAGGGCACCATTTGCTAGCTTCACGGATAATTTCATTACCTTCGTGAGTGTAACGGCCCATTTTATTAAATTTGCAGACGTGGACGCCAGCTCGGATCCACATGGACGTCGCGGTAGGCTAGGACACACGGGGACTTAGGTATGCTAGGTATTATGTGTTGGATGCTTATTTGCGGTGAAATTTATTGAAATACATCGCATGTGTGTATGTCGTATAAAAACACGTGCGAGATTGTGTGAACTGTATTCGCCTCGATATGCGTGTCGACGCGGGTACCGGGTAGTTGACGGGACGGAATATTAGGTCGGGGAAACTAAAACACACAAATTATATAAAAACTTGCCAAGTAACTAATATGGAATGGGTATTAGGCGGCTAGTGACGTGGCGGTACGCGTATATCGCGGTTCGGACGCGAAATCGGGAGTCGAAACGCCCGAAAATGGGTGAGTGCCCCGGCTGTGTCGCACTTTGGTGTCAAGACAAAAAGTCAACATCACAATCCTTATCCATACATCACCATCACCTTTTCCCTCACCTCACCTACACCTCTCTCACACTTCACACACACACACCCGTACATACCTCACACACACACCGATCGGGAGGCCGAGAGAGGGAATGAGGAAGAGGAAGAGGAAGAGGAAGAGGAGAGGAGGAGGAGGAAGGCAGGGACGCGCCGGGAAGGAGTGGAGACGCCACGATCGAGGTGAGCCTAGTTGGTTTTGGTTATGGGTTTCGGTTTAGTCGTGGTGGCGAGACGGGGGTTCGGCCATGGAGGCCGAACCGGGTCGCAGTGGTGATAGCAGGGGTGTCTCACCTGCCATCAAGTCCACCGGGGTTGGGGTGGAGAGCAACCCCAACCCCAAATCCCGAAGAAAAAAAAATAAAATAAAAAACGGTGTTGATCGAACCAGTGCTGGTTCGATCGCGCGCGTGTGCATCCCCCTGATGGGTCGGGCCCAGGGTCTAGGGCCGGGTCGGGTCCGACCCGGTTGGGTCGACCCGACCCAAACCAGACCCGTGCGGACGGGTCGGGTTCGACCCGTTTGGGCTTACCCGACCCG
The DNA here is from genome assembly GCA_039657325.1 of Stephania cephalantha. Taxonomy (NCBI): domain Eukaryota; kingdom Viridiplantae; phylum Streptophyta; class Magnoliopsida; order Ranunculales; family Menispermaceae; genus Stephania; species Stephania cephalantha. Next base: position 28,411,489 of record CM077571.1, read on the forward strand.
ACCCAAACAAAGAAAAAAACTAGAAAAAAAAAAAAAAAAAAAAAAGAGAGTAAAAATTAGGAAAATTTTGGAAAAATTGGGAAAAGTCTGGAAAAAATATATTTCCATAAAATAAATAGAAATTTATGAATTTCTATGAAAAATAACATATTTGGATATTTCGGACGCGACTTTTTGCGGGGTTTTGCCTCGAAAAGTGCGAAATAGGCAATTTGGCCTAAAAAGTTTAGAAATTTGTTGTAAATTTTCATGCTAAATTACATTATTGATAAATGGACATAGGTTGACACGGGTGATCAATTGGCGACCAAGGACCCAGTTGACTTGGACTCGGGGATTGATTACGGGGTAGTAGAGCGCGTTGTGAGGTTTGTAAAACCCAATGGAAGAACTCTTGAGTATTTATCTTGCTTTGTACTTCCATTCAATTCCATGATTTCCTTGTGATTTTTCCTATATCTATTATCTTGTCGTTGTTTGCACGGTTGGTTAGTTACTCCCACCGAATTTTCCGTTGTGTGTCTATGCATTCTAGACCATAGCATGTGTATCAGGAGTGCTCGGTGGATAACGACCCGAGGGAACTGCTACATGTGTCGGTGCGTCGTAGGTCTACGCCGGCCACCGAGAGGGATAAGGTGATAGCTAGTTGGGTGCGCCCACTAGTGGGATCTGGAAGGAAATCCCGAAGTATGGTTTAGTCTGTCTGGAACAGACACACATATTTGCGCTTTATTGTTATTTATGCATGCGATGCCCTACTTACAGTTCCATTTTACATTCCGCATGTTTATTTAACAGTATTTATTGACTTCCATTTATTTATTTGAATGCTCGGAGGAGTTCCTTGGGATTTTTTTGACTGGACTCGTCATCCAATTTCTTCTGTGATGATTGAGTGCAGATCCTAGTACAAGTAAGGGCAAGGGGATCTTAGGCGACTATCTCTGACTGCCTACCTTTGAGGATTACTTGTACGTGTGATTATTTTGATATTTTGATATTTTGATTCTTTTGGGAACTGGGGAGTGACATGACCTTGTACATGCGTAGTTTTATATAGTACAGTTGTTTACTTTGAAATGTTCAGGGTTTTTCCACACTAGGTTTTGTTAAATTGTTTCATGAAAATGGTTGCATTTAAAATACGACTTCCGCTGAATATATATATTAACCTACTTAAGTGGATACGTAATTCGAGACAAGGATAGGACGGGCAGGTGCCGTACACGTGTAGTAGGGCCAGCTGGCGAGGAGTACATGGAGACACGTCACCCCGGGGCGGCGAGGGCCGCCACATGAGCAAGATCAAGTCCTGCATTACGAGCTTGTACACACGCTTCTAGAGCTACTCGATTAGCTACAACACTCGGTACATTTTCCCAAGGGTGTCCTAAAGTTCCTCCACCGAACTGTAGTACGGAATCATCCCCAAAAATTTCGATCAGAGCAGGCATATGCCAAACATGAATACCCTCAGAAGCCACAGGCAAAACACCCGGTAGAGAGACCCAATCTTGAGTGAAATAAATACCGCGATCGTGATCTTTTTCAATGAAATCATCGCGAAATAAATTAACAAAACCCAAAGTGATTTCTCTTTCCCCTTCCAGTTTACCTAATACAGTACCCGCGTGAATATGATCTCCACCGAACATAAGTAACGCTTTAGCTAGTACACAAAAATGCATACCATGATTTTTCGGTCTATCAATAACAGCATGCATTGCGCGGTGGATGTGAAGAAGTAGACCATTATCTCTGCAATAATGAGCCAAGCTAGTATTCGCAGTGAAGCCTCCAGTTAAGTAGTCATGCATTACAATAGGGACTCCTAACTCTTTGGCAAATACAACCCTTTTGATCATTTCTTCACATGTACCCACAGTAGCATTCAAGTAATGGCATTTGATTTCACATGTTTCGGCCTGTGCTTTATAAATTACTTCGGTACAAAATAAGAAACGATTTCACCAACGCATAAATGGTTGGGAGTTCACGTTCTTATCATCTTTGGTAAAATCATGTCCACCACGGAGACATTCATAAATCGCTCTACCATAGTTCTTAGCGGATAACCCATATTTTGGTTTAATGGTATATCCCAATGGAGTACGACCGTACTTGTTCAATTTATCCCTCTCAACTTGGATGTCGTGTGGAGGGCCTTGGAAAGTTTTAATATAAGCAATAGGAATTCGCAGATCCTCCAGAAGTAGAGCGCGCAGCGCTTTGAACCCAAAAACATTACCCACAATGGAAGTAAACATAATAGTAATATAACCTTCTTGAAAATGGTCTAAGGGGTAAGCTACATAACAAATATATTGACTTTCTTCTCCAGGAACGGGCTCAATGTGGTAGCATCGTCCTTTGTAACGATTAAGGCTTGTAAGTCCATCGGTCCACATAGTTGTCCATGTACCTGTAGAGGATTCGACAACTACCGCAGCCCCCGCTTTCTCAGGTGGAACTCTAGGTTGAGGAGTTACTCGGAATGCTGCTAGCATATCAGTATCTTGGTTTCATATTCAGGATTATAATAAGTCAATTTTTAATCTTTAATACCAGCTTTGAATCAACACTTCCTTTAGTCTTTGTTTATGGTGACATAAATCCTTCCCTACAACTAATGAATTAAGAATTCTCACAGTGATAAGGTCTACTCAACATGGATTAAGCGTTAATGAACCGTTTCACTGGAATCTTTCGAAAAATTATCAACTAATATTTATCAATTAATGAGAATGGTTTGGTGCATTATTAGACCATGGTATTTGATTCGCCAAATACATCATTATTGTATACTCTTTCATATATATGGCATAACCCAATCCTTGTGTGTGTCTTTTTTTTCAATTTTTACTTTCTTGTCGCTTCTGAAACTAAAATATCTAAATAATGAAAAATTCACTCTTGACAGTGATACATGTTATAGTTGTATATGTAAACCTAGATGTGAAATTATGCGTAGTTTGAAAAGGTATAAAAAATAGGCATAAATCGATATGCTGAAATAAGAATCAACAGCCAATGCCATAACATAAACATAAAAGAAAATCAATATATATATATATATATATAAATATCAATAAATTCAGAATAATGAATCATAAATGGAGTTCAGATTCAAATTCCTAGATATTCCATACCTTAAAAAGATGATTCGGTTGGTTGATACCAACGAAATCGAGTACTAACTTCCATTTCTTATTTCTTGTTGAACTAATTGATCAATTTGCTAACGGACATTTTTCATTTTTAATTCAGTTTGCAAAAAGAATTTCGACATATTTTACTTTATTATTATTATGACAATCAACCCTACTACTTTTGGTCCTGGGGTTTCCGCACTTGAAGAAAAAACCCTGGGGCGTATTGCACAAATTATTGGTCCGGTACTGGATGAAGTCTTTCCACCAAGCAAGATGCCTAATATTTACAACGCTTTGGTAGTGAAAGGTCAAGATATTGTCAGCCAGTAAATTAATGTAACTTGTGAAGTATAGCAATTATTGTAAATACTTCAATCGGACCAATGCTTTATTTATGTCCTAGTTGATCATGATTCGACATTATAAGTATATTGATTGTTCACTAATAACCGTATACTTTTTTTTGTAAATACTGTATATTTGATTCGATCCAATTTATTCCCTATGAGTTCCAGTATCGATAAGAATTCTACTTCTTGTTGTTCATATGTTATTGTATAAGATAAATATAACATACCAATTCATTATGTATGGATGATGAGAATCCATTGATACAGAGCCAATTCCAATAGACGTATTGAACATTCATGTTGGCGTGCATCCAATAGGAATTGAACCTAAGAATTTGCCAATTATGAGTTGGGCGCTTTAACCATTCAGTCATTGATGCGTAATAGGGTTCGTTGTGCATCGTGAATAACCAAATTCCAATTGAAATGAAATCTTTAGGAGGAATCAATGAAGCAGGAATCAGTGATGCGCCATCCATTCAAATTTTGGATCTTCCAATTGAAAGAGATATTGAAAGAGATAAAGAATTCTCACTATTTCTTAGATTCGTGGACCCAATTCGATTCAGTGGGATCTTCCACTCACATTTTTTCCACCAAGAACGTTTTATTAAACTCTTTGACCCCCGAATTTGGAGTATTCTACTTTCACGTGATTCACAGGGTTCAACAAGCAATCGATATTTCACGATCAAAGGTGTAGTACTACTTATAGTAAAAGGTGCAGTCCTGCTTGTAGTAGCGGTCCTTATATATCGCATTAACAATCGAAATATGGTCGAAAGAAAAATCTCTATTTGATGGAGCTTCTTCCTATACATATGAATTCCATTGGACCCAGAAATGATACATTAGAAGAAACTTTGAGGTCTTCTAATATCAATAGGTTGATTGTTTCGCTCTTGTATCTTCCAAAAGGGAAAACGATCTCCGAGAGTGGTTTCATGGATCCGAAAGAGAGTACTTGGGTTCTCCTAATAATTAAAAAGTGTATCAGCCTGAATCTAGGTTCGTGGTGGTGGAGGAACTGGATCAGAAAAAAGAAGGATTCTAGTAGTAAGATATCTAATGAAATCGTAGTTAAAATTGAGATCTCATTCAAAGAGAAAGATATCAAATATCTAGGGTTTCCTTTTATATCCTATATGGATGATCCGATTCACAAGGACCATGATTGGGAATTGCTTTATCGTCTTTCTCCGAGGAATAAGCGAAACATAATCAACTTGCATTTGGAACAGCTATTCGAAATCTTAGTGAAACACTATATTTTTATCTCATGTCTATTTTTCGTGAAAAAAGACCAATTGAAGTGGAAAACACCAAGGAGCTGGGTGAACTATTCAATCAAATGATATTGAGCATGTTTCCCATCTCCTCTCCAGAAACAAGTGGGGTATTTCCTTACAAAATTGTGCTCAATTTCATATGTGGCAATTATGCCAAGTTTTTTTTTGTTAGTTGGGGGAAGCATACACACGAATTATATTTTTAAGGAACGTATCGAGATAGAATTTGATTTGGTTAGACAATGTGTGGGTGGTAAACAAGGATCAATTTTTTTAGCAAGGTACGGAATGTATTGTCAAATATGTAATATGACTCCACAAGATCTATTTTCTTTCAAGTAACAAATTCTAGCCAATTGAAAGGATCTTCTGATCAATCCAGAGATCATTTTGATTCTATTAGTAATGAGGATTTAGAATATCACACATTGATCAATAAAACAGAGATTCAACAATTAAAATAAAGATCGATTCTTTGGAATCCTTCCTTTCTTCAAATGGAACGAATAGAGATAGAATTAGCCCGATTCATGAAATACCTTTCTGGATATTCATCAATGTCTCAGCTAATCATAGAACGTAAGAAGTAGATGAATAATCATTTGCTTTCTGAAGAAAACTGAAGAATTTCTTGGGAATCCTACAAGATCAATTCGTTCTTTTTCTCTGACAGATGGTTAGAACTTCATCTGGGTTTGAATCCTACTGAGAGGTCCACTAGAGATCTAAAATTGTTGAAGAAACAACAAATTGTTTCTTTTGTCCCTTCCAGACAACCGAAAAATAAAGAAATGATTGATATATTCAAGATAATTACGTATTTACAAAATACTATCTCAATTCATCCTATTTCATTAGATCCAGAATGTGATGTGGTTCTGAAATATGAAGCGGATATGGACATTTCAAATAAGATTTCATTCTTGAACCAAAATCTGATTCAAATCCAATATAACACCTATGGGTATATAAGAAATATATCGAATCCATTCTTTTTAATGAATAGATCTGATTGCAACTTTGAATATGGAATTCAAATGGGTCAAATAGGAAATTATACTATGAATCATAGAACTATAATGAAATATACGATCAACCAACATTTCTTGAATTTGAAAAAGATTTAGAAGAAATGGTTCGATCCTCTGATTTCTCGACCCGAGAGATCCATGAATCGGGATCCTGATGCATATAGATACAAATGGTCCAATGGGAGAAATAATTTCCAGGAACATTTGAAACATTTCGTTTCTAAGCAGAAGAGCCATTTTCAAGTAGTGTTCGATCAATTATGTATTAATCAATATTCGATTGATTAGTCCAAGGTTATCGACAAATGAGATTTTTCTAAGCCAATTCGTTTCTTTTTGTCCAAGTCACTTCTCTTTTTGTCTAAGTTACTTCCTTTTTTCTTTGTGAATATCAGGAATATCCCCATTCAAAGGTCCGAGATCCACATCTATGAATTGAAAGGTCCGAATGATCCACTCTGCAGCCAGTTGTTAGAATCAATAGGTGTTCAAATCGTTCATTTGAATAAATTGAAACCCTTCTTATTGGATGATCATGATACTTCCCAAAAATCAAAATTCTTGATCAATGGAGGAACAATATCGCCATTTTTGTTCAATAAGATACCAAAGTGGATGATTGACTCGTTCCATACTAGAAATCATCATAGTAAATCCTTTTATAACACTAATTCCTATTTCACAATGATATCCCACAATCGAGACAATTGGCTGAATTTCGTGAAACCATTTTATAGAATTTCATTTATATCTTCTTTTTATAAAGCAAATCGACTTTGATTCTTGAATAATCCACATCACTTCAAGTTCCATTGTAACAAAAGATTCCATTTTTTATGTGAACTTATTTTCAACCTCTTTCAAATATGAATCCATCTGATTCAGAATGTAAGAACTTACATCAGTATCTCAATTATATTTCAAACATGGGTTTGATTCACACTCCATGTTCTGAGAAATATTTATCATCCGAAAAGAGGAAAAAAATGGAGTCTTTGTCTAAAGAAATTCGTTGAGAAATGGTAGATGTATAGAATCTTTCAACGAGATAGTGCTTTTTCAAGTCTCTCAAAATGGAATTTGTTCCAAACATATATGTCATGGTTTCTTACTTCGATAGGGTGCAAATACCGAAATTTCACCTTTTTAGATACTTTTTCAGACCTATTGCCAATACTAAGTAGCAGTAAAAAATTTGTATCCATTTTTCATGATATTATGCATGGATCATATATATCAAGGCCAATTCTTCAGAAAAAATTGTGGGTGATTCTTTCACAATGGAATCTGATAAGTGAGATTTCGAGTAAGTATTTACATAATCTTCTTCTGTTCGAAGAAAGGATTCATCAAAATCCAAATAATGAGTCACTCGTTCCATTGATATGGGCACATTTGAGATCACCAAATGCTTGAGAGTTCTTCTATTCAATCATTTTCCTTCTTCTTGTAGTTGGATATCTCATTCGTACACATCTTCTCTTTGTTTCCTGAGCCTCTAGTGAGTTACAAACAGAGTTTGAAAAGATCAAATCTTTGATAATTCCATCATACATGATTGAGTTGCGAAAGCTTCTAGATAGATGTCCTTCATCTGAACTGAATTCTTTCTGGTTCAAGAATCTCTTTCTAGTTGCTCTGAAACAATTAAAAAGTTTTCTAGAAGAAATACGGGGTTATACTTCTTGCGGCAACATGCTATTCTGTGGGGGTCCCATTTATATGGTTAAATCAATACGTTTTAAGAAGAGATATTTGAATATCGATCTCATTGATATCATCGATCTCATAAGTATCGTACCAAATCCCATCAATCGAATCACTTTTTTAAGAAATACGAGACATCTAATTTGTACAAGTAAAGAAATCTATTCATTGATAAGAAAATGAAAAAACGTGAACGGTGATTGGATCAGTGATAAAATCAAATCCTAGGTCGCGAACAGTGATTTGATTGATGATGATAAAAGAGGATTCATGGTTCAGTTTTCCATCTTAACGACAGAAAAAATGATTGATCAAATTCTATTAAGGCAGACTCATAGTGATCATTTATCAAAGAATGACTCTAGTTATCAAATGATTGAACAACTGGGATCAGTTTACTTACGATACTTGGTTGACATTCATGAAAAGTATCTAATGAATTATGAGTTTAATAGGTCCTGTTTAGCAGAAAGACGGATATTCCTTGCTAATTATTAGACAATCACTTAAGTCTGACTCATAGTTAAAATTTATCAAAGAATGACTCTGGTTATCAAATAATTGAACAACTGGGATCAGTTTACATACGATACTTGGTTGACATTCATTAAAAGTATCTAATGAATTACGAGTTTAATAGATCATGTTTAATAGAAAGACGGATATTCCTTGCTCATTATTAGACAATCACTTATTCACAAACCTCATGTGGGGCTAATAGTGTTCATTTCCCATCTCATGGAAAACCCTTTTCGCTCCACTTAGACCTATCCCCCTCTAGGGTTATTTTAGTGATAGGTTCTATAGGAATTGGATGATCATATTTGGTCAAATACCTAGCGACAAAATTCTATGTTCCTTTCATTACGGTATTTCCGAACAAGTTCCTGGATGACAAGCCTAAAGGTTATCTTATTGATGATAGTGACGATATTGATGATAGTGACGATGATGACCTTGATACGGAGCTGCTAACCATGACGAACGTGATAACTATGTATAATAAGACGCCGAAAGTAGACCGATTTGATATCACCTTTTGATTCGAATTAGCAAAAGCAATGTCTCCTTGCATAATATGGATTACAAACATTCATGATCTGTCTGTGAATGAGTCGAATTACTTACCCCTCAGTCTATTAGCGAACTATCTCTCTAGGGATTGTGAAAAAAACTCCACTAGAAATATTTTGTTATTACTTCGACTCATATTCCCCAAAAAGTGGATCCCGCTCTAATAGCTCCAAATAAATCAAATACATGCATTAAGATAAGAAGGCTTCTTATTCTACAATAAAGAAATCACTTTTTCACTCTTTCATATACTAAGGGATTTCACTTGGAAAAGAAAATGTTCCATACTAATGGATTCGGGTCCAAAACCATAGTTCCAATGCACGAGATTTTGTAGCACTTATGAATGAGGCCCTATCAATTAGTATTACATAGAAGAAATCCATTATATACACTAATACAATTAGATCCGCTCTTCATAGACAAATTTGGGATTTGCGTCCCAAGTAAGGTCGATTCAGGACATGGGGTCC